>OW052042.1:29820325-32320325 GCA_932526495.1 Bombylius major
AATTCAGTCATTATATTTCCATTATTTTCATCTTTCATCATACCTAATACTTTTTTATTTTTTAATGGAATATCATAAGGATTATTGAATGCATATTCAGAAGTATCAAAGTATTTATCAATATCATTTTTAATATCATTACAAAAATCTTCAGTTTGAATAGAATATATAAAAGAGTCTGTATCCATATAATTTTTTAAAATGTTTTCATCAAATTTATACATATTTAATTTTGATAATTCTAAAACACAAAATCCTAAATAAATTGGCTTATCATAATAAGTATGCATTCGCTTCATTTGTATAGCAATCATGTTATCAGTGAATTGTGTAGCACTATGAAAATTAGGTCTTGCTATCAAAGCTCTAGCTCCTAATTTTCTATAATAACTATCCCATTCTGTTACAATTTTAACATCTTTTCTTTTATCAACATTTTCCATAGTTTTTCCGAATGAAGCATTATTCATTAACTTGAAAAAATTTTTATCAAACACATTTTTTGCAAGCGTACGATGATGATTATTTAAATCAATGAATCGTTTCATCCATTTTGATTGTTTGAACTGCAAAACTCTATGAATATGTGTAACTTTAAGACCATGTTTAATACAATGTTGTAGATTTCTATAATGAATAACATATCGATTCTTGTTTGTTAAATCTGTGATTAATTTGACATGTTTTGAATTTGAAGTAATTTTGTTTTCTGAACAAAATGGTAAGTCATTATGAATATCATGTAATACTTCAGGATATTCTAAATCAACTTCTAATATGTAACCAGTATCTGAATCTTCAGGAATATTTTCAATATCGATATTTTTATTTTCAATCCATTTAAAATCACCATAAGGAAGAGCTTGTGACATTGCCCAACCATACAAATTGTTTGCATCTACATACATTAGATATTGCGATAATTTTTTTTCGTCATAATTATCCATATATTTATTATTTGCTACAGAATGTCTATGGCAACACTGAGAAATACCACCTCTAATGCTTTTTTTAATGAAACTATGCATATTAATATCTGTTAATAATTCCAGTTCAATTTTTGTTTCCTTCAACATTGCATCCCATGATAAACCTGGAGCAGTATAATATTGACAAGGATCGAGTGAGTAAATACTTTTGCAAACTTTTCTAAAATTTTCAAATACATCAGCTAAAAGTAGTACATCTGTCTTCAAATATAATAATAAATAATCCCAAAGATTTTTACATTCAAATTTACGCCAAACCTTTCGCGCATGATTATAATCTTCGTTATTACATTCACTATTTGTCAATTTACTGCTGAAATCTTCTTGTGCTGGTAAACTCGTTTTATCTAATCGTTCCCATGAATTGATATATTCATATGGGAATATTCCTTTTCTTGTCATCAATTTAAATTTATCATCATCGCTGAACTCTGATCGAACTATTCTTAACATATCATTTGTCAAATTTTTCGCTAATGAATCTAAACTAGACTGCATGAATCTATTCGAATCTAGAAATCTCAATTCTATTGTATTCTTTTCATCAACGAAAATTCTCTTCGATAATGACACATATAGCTCCTTATTCAGAGGAATAACATTTATATCTCCATCAAAAAATGATAACTCCTTTATAAACAAATGACAATCGTATCCAGAAAAATTATGAAAAAATATTGGGAAAAATTTAGGTACGCGATATAGCAAATTACATTTTTCATGAGCTGGTCCTCTATATTTTCCAGTTAGATGACAGTGATCTCGAACTCTATCCTTATCTAAAAACTGTTTGCAAATATGACATTCTGTGCTCTCACTTTGAATTTTCATTTCATTTAGTGTTAAACGATTCATTGATTTTGAGTTTTCGATATAATTGTGATATAAATATTTTACATCTTGAATAATTGAAGATACAAATATTTTTACGCAATCTTTTCCCTTGTAAGTTCTGAATTTATTTAAATTATCATCAAAGCTGCACTTAATATAGTATGCAAAAGCACAAGGCACATGTTCCTGTACATTTGTTGTAGATGGTGATGATATATTACAAAAGGAACATCTAATTCTCGTTCATAATGTTCAAATTTCAAAATACTTTTTTCTTTTGTTGGCATTCTTGTCACTATTTTATTACATTCTATTCTGTGAGTATCCAAGTCGTTTTCGCAAGAAAAGTATAACAAACATGAATTACACATATACATTTGATGCTGATGGTTTGTTAGCTGCTCTCTCATTAATCTGAAATTTCGAAAATATTTTGTTAATTAATAAAATTTCATAACTTACACTAACACTATTACCTAGACATGTTTTTTATCCACACGTAATGAGCTTTTTCTTCTTTTTGTATAAGTAATAAATTTAAATGAATATCTTTTTCTTTAGAAGTTGAATGATATGGTTGAATAATTTTATTATCATCTAATCCAAATACATTAATACTGATTTTTGGATTCAGCATTTCAAATTTATAAATATTAGGTGTTTTTACTGGGAACTCTAGTGTAGAAAAATCAAGATTAACACCATTTTTTAAAATTATTTTTTCAGACTTGATATTTTTAATCTGATACGATGATGGTCTTTCAGAATTTTTTTCAACTGGATTCAATGCAGATATTATAGCCCATTTAAAACAGTACTCATCCTCATTTTTCACATTTGTACAAGCTTTTTTATTTTGTATAGATTTTGGAAGTGATATGTACGGAGATCCTCGTAAGGGCTTCCATTGATTAATATTAATTTCAACAAGAATAATTTTTATTAAAGTCCTACATTTTTTTGTGAATTTTGTCAACCATCTCTTCATAAACTTGACTTAAATCTTCGATTTTTTGTATATTTGTCATACAAGATTGAAACGATTTAACTGAAAGTGTAATATCATCTTCGCCGTCATTTCCTTTTGTTATTTTCATATATTCACAAAATAATTCCATATTAAACTTGAATGATGAATGTTTATCGAGCAGATTTCTTAAAGCATTTAAAATATCATCTTTTGATGTATTAAAGAATTTTAAAACATCTAATACACCTTCATCTTTGTTTTCAAGCATATATGATTCAACTCTTTCTTCAAAAGCGCTTTTGATTACCTTCAAATTTTCATTTAAAGGTTCAGCTGCATTTTTTTTGTGAAGATTTGTTCTTACATGATATGACCAATTCTTTTTTAAAACATCTTTTTGACATGCATCACAAAATTTTGCTGTCGCTATTGGCTCAACTGGATTTTTCACTTCAACTGTATGATTCTTTCTTAAATGAGATAATAAATTATCACTCCTTGAGAATTCCTTTTAACATACTACACAGAAAAGTTTGTCAGAATGGATCTTCTTTTTATGTTCTAATAATTTGTTTTGCCTACTAAAATGTTTCCCACAAATATCACAAACTATGCGTTCACCATGAATGCTATTAACATGTCTTTTTAAAACTGATTTTGTTGAAAAATCTTTATTACATAATTCACATGTAAACTTCATTTTTTATTATAAATTTAACTTATTTAATTTATTAAACACTTTGAAATTTCACTATGGACTGATACCGTTTCAAGAAATTGTCTCCATTTATAGACAAAAATCGTATCCCCACTCTTTTTCAATTGCTCACAAGTGCCGACAAAATTTACACACACACACACACACACACACACACACACACACACACACACACACACACACACACACACACACACACACACACACACACAAACATACATATAAAAATAATTTCACAACTTGATGAAATCCGAAATAGAAACATCAAATAGTACACTTAAAAATACACAAATGAATAAAAATCTGATACATAAAAATTTTTCCATTTTTATTTGCGAGTTCGAATCTCATCACAACCATTTCAGAATCTTTTTTTTTCTTATCACAGAAATGAATAAAAATCTGATATAAAAAATTTTTCCATTTTTATTTGCGAGTTCGAATCTCATCACAACCATTTCACAATCTTTTTTTTTTCTTATCACAGAAATGAACAAAAATCTGATACATAAAAATTTTTCCATTTTTATTTGCGAGTTCGAATCTCATCACAACTATTTCACAATCTTTTTTTTCTTCTAATAGCATACGTATTAAAATTCGTCATATACGTATATATACACAACATAATCACCACATATTAAGATTCTCTCTAGCTCCATGATATATGCCACGGACTATCATGCCACAGGTCTCAGGTTCGCATCCCACCGACATCACATTTTTTTTTCATTTTTTATTCATCTCAAACAACAACAAAACAACAACACATTCTTTTACACACTCGGTGGTGGTGCCAGAACTCCCCAATCCTACCTACTACCCACATATCACAACCAAAAAGCACAAAAGCTCCAAAACCACACCACATACCACAGCCAAAAAAGCTCAAAAGCTTCCGAAGCACACCATACGTCACAACCAAAAAAGCACAAAAGCTCATGACGTCATCCAAAAAAAGCTGTGCACAAAAAAAGCTGTGCACAAAAACCTCCTTGAGTTAGAACCGCCATATCTACTCTACTCATCTACATAGAAATTAAATTTTATGGAATTATTAAATGAATTTATAATTCTAATATTTTACGAAGGTCAGTAAAATTTGATAATTTAACAAGATCATTTTGCATGAAAATTTTAAAATTTTTGTTATAAAGAGCTATCTATCTATCTATTGAAATTTCTATAGAAATAAGCTTTTTAAGTTATAACTAAATTAAATTCGGCTATCAGTAAGGCTAGTTGCGACAGCAGATACATTTCATTGTCTTAATGTCCATATATTTTCGTACGTCACTGTATTATTACAGATGGATGTCAAAATTTTCCAATAAATGAACTGTAATTTTTTTAAAGAAAAAGACATATTAAATACTGCTCATTTTAAAAAAAGAAAAGAAAAAGAATATTTTGTAGTGAGAAAAAAAAAGGAAAAAACTCATAAAAATTATCGTAGGTTTTCTGCAATTAAACATGAAAAAGAAAAAAAGAAAAAGGAGAAAATAAAAAGGTGTAAGTCTGAGCACATTTATTTTTCAGTGATTGGTGTTCTAATTAGTATCTGGTGTATCTATAAATGCACAAATGATATAGGTATAATCTTTCTTTTGGCAATTTGTAAATAAACCATGTGGTAAAATTTTATTTTTGTGTAAAGATAATCGTAAATGGTGAAGGCCCCCCTTAAAACTGCATTTAAAAGTGAAATTAAGAAGAATATCAACTAAGAACAACAAACATATTAGATAAAAATTTTTCTTTTTTTTCAATGTGCGTACCTCATTTAATGTAACGTGATAGATTTAACCTCAATTAAACCTGATAATTAAACTCAAAAAAAAAAAAAGGAGGAGAAGAAAATTAGGAAAGTTTTGTATTATATTTTCTTTGGTGTAAAAGGAGAAGAGAAGAGATAAAGAAGAAAAAAAAATCAAAAAGAATTTTAATGTTTAAACTCGGAAATCTGAAGAACATTTTTTTTATAATAGTTTTTTGTTGGACTTAGAAATATGCATCCATAAAAAAACACGTGTTTAGTTTCAAGTTTAATTTTAGATTAAAGTAAAGAATTAGACCAAATTTCAAAATGTGGTTTTTTTTTGTTGATACAAAAAAAAAAGGAAAAGGAAAAGTAAAACCAATGACCATAGAAACTAATAAGACTTGGCTTTAGTACAAATCTATGAAAATAATTTTTTATTCAAAAATTCGTCTCGCATCCCAGTGAGAGCTTTTATTTTTCAAATCTAAAGCTTTGTTAGCTTAGAACAAAACCATTATAAACTTCATTTGTAATGACGAATATAATAACAAAACTTTGACGTTACATATTTATTTTTTGACAGTATTTTATGACGTCATACATTATTATGATTGCTTTGATCATGTTTTTCCAAATTTCTGTTAAAAATTTTCATTTTTTACAAATGTATAACAAAAATTAATAATGATTACATTGTTGCCGTTATTTATATTTTTGAATTTTTTTTATTTGATCAAAAATATATATTTGCTTTGAAAAATTTTTCTTTGAAATATAGAATATTACAGTATGACCTCTTTAATCCGGACCTCGAAATTCCGAATTATCCAGTAATCCGATTCGATTTTCTGGATACACGTAAGTATTCTGTAGTCCGAAATAATGCCCTCAAGTATTCTATAATCCGGATCATATTTGTTAGATGTATTTATTGTGAAGTGAAATTTTTCTTTATTATACCTCTAGATACTATATACATACATATATAAATATATATCTCGCCCATTCCATGCATGACGGACGGACATTGAAGATCATTTTTTTGAATCTTTCTTCTTTTTTACCTTTATATAGTTCAAATGTATTTCAGTTAAATGTAAAAAATAATGATCCACCCAAAGACCTGTCAAACCGAAAAAGAAGATGTTTTCCAAGAATTCTGGTTTTAATTCTATATGTAGGGTGATAAGTGACTATGACTATAACGGACGGGACATGAAATTATACTCGTTTTTACACTCATAAATTCAAGAGTATTTTTCTTCGAAGTATATAACTTCACACCTCCTGTTTAATGGTAAATTTTTAGGTGGTAGTCTTTTATTTGATGGTCTCTATTCCTTTTGTTGTATTTATTCCTCAGTAGTTTTCCTCCATCTCTGGTCCAGGTCCTTCATTCTACTTATATGACCTGCCCAATTCCATTTTAATTTTCTTGCAATTTCTATAATATTGTTACAAACCTGAAAAGTAAAAAAAGAACTTCATTGATAAATTTGAATAAAATTATTTTTTTAAAAATGAAACTACCTTTAAAGCAGGACCATTCAACCATCCTGTTGCCCCATACTTTTCCTGAAAAGACAAGAAAATTAGTTAAAAATGTAAGTAATAAAATTTACTTAAGCTATATAAACTTAAATTGTAAATAAATGTTGTTGTTGGCTGTAAATAAAAGAAACTTCCAATTGAACACTAAATTTCAATGAAATAGTGCCCAAACCAGAAGTCCCTATTAAAATACAGCAGAATCCTGAAAATCCTGAAAATAAATAAAATTAAAAATAAATCAAATAAAAGGAAAAAGGACAACACAAGAAAAAAAAACACTTAAAACAAAAACAACAAAGAATACATCCAAATTGTTTTGCACAACAACAATACAACACACCACAAATACACACAACTCACACAAAATTTTTTCGAAAATCGCGAACTTTCGCCAAGAGAAGTTGACACTTTATATGAGAAAGAAAATAACTTTCTCATGTTGGAAAGTAACAATAGCTTTCCAGCGAAAGTTCGCGAATCTATGCAAAAACCTATAAAAACGGACACCCACAAAAAGAAAAAAGTTCAGTTCAGTTTAGTTTTTCACGAGTGTTTCAAAAGTGATTTAAAGTTTTGCACAAATTCTTTTTTTCCACAGTTTAAATTTTATGTTTTAACAAGTCCATTTTCTTTTGCACAGTTTTTTTTTCCTTTTTTTTTACAATTTTCTTTTGCTTTTACTTACCAATTTGCACCGTAAGTTTTTTTTTCTTTTTCCACAGCACAGGTACGTACGTACATTTTTTTTTTATACCACTTCATTGTTTTTCCTATTTTTTTTCTTTTCTTTTACTTCTTACACCAATTTTATCATTAATTTTCACTCCTCTTACTTACCTATCCTTTCGTTTTTTTTTTATTATTATTTTTACCACTTTCACTTTTTACACATTTTCTTTTCAACACATTTTTGTCTGCACATAACCTTTTCTTCACTCACATTTTTTTTACCATAACTTCTACATCACTTCACTTTTTCACTTTCCACTTCCTTTTTTTATTACTAATTTTTTTTACCACATATTTCTTTTTATTTATTCTAATTTACAATAAAATTAACCCGCGGCGCGATTTTGCACAAAAACTAGTAAGTTTTCGCGGACGATTAAATTCATAAAAACTTAAAAACAAAAAAGAAACAAACGAAATCTCCATTTCGTTTGTTTACATTTAATAGCCACTAATTAATAGACTACTGTCAAAACAGTTAGTGCTGCCACAGCGTCTGAATTAATAATTCAATTTAATCAAAATCTATCGGTGTTGCCAAATAGGCAAGAGCAGCCAAAACAACTTCGTGTAAACAGATAGTCGTGAACACCCAAATATTAAACTTCATTGTTTTGTTTATTCGACTTTTCTTTTTTTTCTTTTTTTGGACCGTCAATTTACCAGTTTTAGCCCTAAAATTGCGAATTAGTTTGTTTTTTCTCTTTCTTTTAACACTCCGTTCGATTTAAAATTAATTTTTTCCTTCTATTGAAATTTGTTTTTCCTTTACCCAGTTTACATCGACCATAGACCCATTTGTAGTAGATCGCTTCCCCTGTTCAACTCTCTATTAGTGTAATAGGCTAAAAAAAAAAAAAATAAAAAATAAAAATAAAACATTTGTATTAGATTTTTTTTATTATTTTATTTAACTAATTAAATTTCAGTTGTTTTTATCACATTGTAATTAGATTTTTTTTTTAATTCTTAGTAATAGACCCGAAATTTGTAAATTCTGTTTTTTTTATAATAAATACTAGAATTTTTTTTATATAAAATTGTAAAACTGCCTTTTATTTCATTACTTCCCATTTTTCAGACTTTGGCCCCTATTTTTTCTACTTTTCTTTCTCTTCTAAAAAAAAAAAAAAAAAATCCCTCTCGGACGCCTTACTTCTCTTCTTTTAACATTTTTTTTTAATCCATTTTTTTTTCTACGTTTCGCTCACCAAGGCCAATTTTGTAACAATATTTTAAAACCCGTTTGTTTTCTGATTGTATTGCTTTTTATTTTTTTTAATTTCAATTTCTTTATCTGAGGTGTTTATTCCTAATTTGAAATTTAATAAATAATTTATTAAAATATTATTTATATCTTCCGATTCTTTTATATTATAATATAATACCATGTTTTTTTGTCTATTGTTCATTTCTAACCTATTAATTATTTTACGATGTATGTACTTAAAAAACATTTTTTTGTTCTCTTATTTCTAAAAATATGTTCTTCAATGTCCCGTCCGTCATGCATGGAATGGGCGATACAGTGATGTTCCAATAATCCGTATACTCTAAAATCCGAATTTCCAATAGTCCGAACAATTAAAAAATCTCTATTATGTATTCTATAATTCGAATTGAATGTTTTCTATAATCCGAATTGATGTAAAATTAGAGAAACATTGCTTTTTTTTCTTTTTTTTATATTTTCTATATACAGGGTGTTCCGTTTGGTTTGCTTAACCTTGATACCAGTGATAGGTATCGAGCCTTTGCTCGTTATGTTTATTCAGCATCGCGTTTTGTTATATTCAGATTTCGTAGTTTAAATTTTATACTCAAAACCTCCGACGTTTGTCACAGATTTTGGGTCATACCCCTGAAATGCTGTTTGCACGCGGTTGTGTTTTGCTTACATATTTTCGTTCCATGAACCATTTTTCTTTGAGAATTTAAAATATTTGGTAATAGCAAACGATGTCGGGCGATTGTTCGTTTTGAAGTCGCTCATGTTTTCGGTTTTATTTAATTACACATAAGTGACACATCAATTCAGCAATTTATACGAAATTTAATTCAATTAATATTTTGAAAACCCCCGTGTGCCCAGAAAAATATTTTGTAAATTCACAATCTGACTTTTAAATCTTTTTTCTTGTTGATAGAGGAACCCTTGCTTTTTGATTCTTATGTAACATGGTAGCATATACTAATAAAATAATAATATAACCAACGTAGAACAAAATAGTGTGCCTAGTTTTTAGAATAACTGACAGAATAGATTAACCGACAACTTTTTTTTTCATCAAAGCTTCGACGTCGTTTTGCAAAGTTTTTATAAAATTTCTCTAAACTTTGACGTCGTTGATTTTGATAGGATTTTTTGACGTCATACATTATGAATATGATTGCTTTGATCATGTTTTGGCATATTATTTCTGTTAAAAATTTTTATTTTTTACAAAACTATAACAATTAATATTAATAATGATTGCATTGTTGCTACGGCAAAAATACAAATTACGATTTACAATTTTGAATTTCTTTTCGTTTTGAATAAAAATACATATTTGCTTTGAAAAGAAAAATTTTTCAATGAATATGAAGATATGTTTTTGTAATTTGGGAGTAAAATATGAGTTCAAAATAGCCAACTGTTTCTTATATAAATTTTATTATGTCGTTTTTTAAAATCGATAATTTTACCTCATATTTTTCGGCAAAAATATGTTTATAAAATTGTTCCTCTATTTTCATTTTGTTTTATTTTTTTTTCACCATATGGAGAACTTTTTTGAAACCGATTTTGGGTTGCCAATTTGAATATTATGCTATGAATAATCATAAAATTATTATTAATTATTATTATTATTATTATTTAAACTTAAATAACAATTAAATTTCCCTTCACACTTCATCCAGACTACTGTCAAAACAGTTAGTGCTGCCACAGCGTCTGAATTAATAATTCAATTTAATCAAAATCTATCGGTGTTGCCAAATAGGCAAGAGCAGCCAAAACAACTTCGTGTAAACAGATAGTCGTGAACACCCAAATATTAAACTTCATTGTTTTGTTTATTCGACTTTTCTTTTTTTTCTTTTTTTGGACCGTCAATTTACCAGTTTTAGCCCTAAAATTGCGAATTAGTTTGTTTTTTCTCTTTCTTTTAACACTCCGTTCGATTTAAAATTAATTTTTTCCTTCTATTGAAATTTGTTTTTCCTTTACCCAGTTTACATCGACCATAGACCCATTTGTAGTAGATCGCTTCCCCTGTTCAACTCTCTATTAGTGTAATAGGCTAAAAAAAAAAAAATAAAAAATAAAAATAAAACATTTGTATTAGATTTTTTTTATTATTTTATTTAACTAATTAAATTTCAGTTGTTTTTATCACATTGTAATTAGATTTTTTTTTTAATTCTTAGTAATAGACCCGAAATTTGTAAATTCTGTTTTTTTTATAATAAATACTAGAATTTTTTTTATATAAAATTGTAAAACTGCCTTTTATTTCATTACTTCCCATTTTTCAGACTTTGGCCCCTATTTTTTCTACTTTTCTTTCTCTTCTAAAAAAAAAAAAAAAAATCCCTCTCGGACGCCTTACTTCTCTTCTTTTAACATTTTTTTTTAATCCATTTTTTTTTCTACGTTTCGCTCACCAAGGCCAATTTTGTAACAATATTTTAAAACCCGTTTGTTTTCTGATTGTATTGCTTTTTATTTTTTTTAATTTCAATTTCTTTATCTGAGGTGTTTATTCCTAATTTGAAATTTAATAAATAATTTATTAAAATATTATTTATATCTTCCGATTCTTTTATATTATAATATATTACCATGTTTTTTTGTCTATTGTTCATTTCTAACCTATTAATTATTTTACGATGTATGTACTTAAAAAACATTTTTTTGTTCTCTTATTTCTAAAAATATGTTCTTCAATGTCCCGTCCGTCATGCATGGAATGGGCGATACAGTGATGTTCCAATAATCCGTATACTCTAAAATCCGAATTTCCAATAGTCCGAACAATTAAAAAATCTCTATTATGTATTCTATAATTCGAATTGAATGTTTTCTATAATCCGAATTGATGTAAAATTAGAGAAACATTGCTTTTTTTTCTTTTTTTTATATTTTCTATATACAGGGTGTTCCGTTTGGTTTGCTTAACCTTGATACCAGTGATAGGTCTCATCGAGACAAACAAAAAATCGTATCGGAGGGGGGGGGAAACCCAACGGTGTGGCCGCTAGAGGGCGTTGAAGTTTTTTTGCTCTTATTACACGATATACCCTATAACTTTTTGTAAGGGCACTCAAGGGTTTTTTTGTGTTTAGAAAAAATGTAGAGAACCCTTTGCCCTTTTTAACAATACCTTACTCATTCCTCTATGTCTAACTGTTAAAAAGTTAGGCGCGTTCAAAATCAAAATTTGGTGAATTTTTTCCAAATTTTTGTTTTTCACCCTGTTTTTCTCAAAAAAAGCTTAAATTAACCCTCATTTTTTACTGGAGAAAAAGAAGGCTCAATTGATTCTGCATCGACTTGATTTCTTCAATTTTTTCGAAAAATGTATAGTTTGCCGAAAGGAAAAAAATTAATTTAAAAAGAGAGTGAAAATGTAGATTAATAAAAAGCGTGCACAAAACATTAAACATTTTCATCGTTAATGATTTTTTGTTCATTTTTAGTATAATTCAATAGTACTCTGTAATCCGAATATTTCACAAATCCGAATGAGGGTGTGCATTCAATTATTCGGATTATTGGAATATCACTTTATATATATTTATATATGTATATAGTATCTAGAGGTATAATATAAGAATAGAAAAAAAAACAGTATAAATTAATGCACGGCCTTATCCGGACTATCGATTATACGAATTACTGGATATGTATTAAACAGTATAAAACATCATTATTTTTGAAAATTATTTATCCATTAATAATGCATATAAACAATTTATGTTTAGAATTTTTTAATTAAATGAAAAATTCTGTGATTCGAGACTGAGAATATTCACAAAAACCTTTTTCTTTAAATTGGAAACAATTGTTTTGCACTTCAATGAAGTATGTATCAAATAGTTTTACTCACGAAAAAAAAAAAAACCAGACAGAATTACGGTACTTCACAACGACCATATTCCACATTCGTAATTTCACTTCACAATAAATATATCTAACAAATATGATCCGGATTATAGAATACTTGAGGGCATTATTTCGGACTACAGAATACTTACGTGTATCCAGAAAATCGAATCGGATTACTGGATAATTCGGAATTTCGAGGTCCGGATTAAAGAGGTCATACTGTAATATTCTATATTTCAAAGAAAAATTTTTCAAAGCAAATATATATTTTTGATCAAATAAAAAAAATTCAAAAATATAAATAACGGCAACAATGTAATCATTATTAATTTTTGTTATACATTTGTAAAAAATGAAAATTTTTAACAGAAATTTGGAAAAACATGATCAAAGCAATCATAATAATGTATGACGTCATAAAATACTGTCAAAAAATAAATATGTAACGTCAAAGTTTTGTTATTATATTCGTCATTACAAATGAAGTTTATAATGGTTTTGTTCTAAGCTAACTGATCAGAATTATTTTATTCTGATGTTTTTATTTTTAAATTAATTAAGGCACATAAACCTTAACCTTTATGTTGGTATTGCAAACGGCACTTGTTACCGCTACAATAGAATGTTCAAAAATTAAGTCAATTAAAACAGTGCTCTAAGCAGACTCACTTAGAGATAACAACGAAGAAAAGTCTTAATTCACTGTTTGACAATAATTAAATTTTATTCATAAAATAGTTCCTTATATATACAATTAAATCTAATAATTAATACAAATTTAAAGGTGGGAGAAGAACCTAATTCTATTAGAATATTTTCACTGCACATAAAACATAAATGCTTACATTGTAAAAAATCACACATATTATTCTTATATGAAATTCTTTAATGTGACAAACAAGATATCAGATTACGTCTGATGAATTGTCTATCTTGAATAAAGAATGTGCATATTCAGCAAAATGCATAAGTAAAATTTATTTTATGAACAATGTATACTTATTATAAGAAAATAAAATTGTTTTTATTTATTATAATAATGATTTAAATGCAATTCTATGATCTATATATTGAAACTATGAATTTAAACAGTAATTATGATTTACATGTAATTCTATTATATGCATATTAAAAATTATGAATTCAAACATCCTCCCGGGCGTTGAATGTATTGCGTTCAACTGTTGTCATTTGAATACCTTGACGATTTCTGGTGTCTCGGATTCTTGCCCTTTATTGGTTGTTTCTACGGATTTTGTCAAGTGATCAGATGTTAATGGTGTGTTGCAGTTTTTTCTTTTGGCTGTCCAAACGAGGTATATTAAAATACAAATCACTATCAGAAAAATTACGTAGCCAAGTATGTAATGATGAATTTGATGCAACGGCATGTTGTTGGGAAGTTGTGTTTTTACCGATGATAGTTCTTGCCGAATTGTTTGTAGTTCTTGCAGATGAGGAAAGTAAGAGTTTGTGTATTTTAATGGTGATTCCATGTTTTGCGCCACGATTATATTTGAGATATTTGTAGACGGAATATATGGCCTTCTGTTGATTGTTGAATATATATGATGACCCTGTATAGTTATTGCTGGTTGTTTTATAATACAGTCACCATTTGTTTTTAAGATGCCTTCATCATGAATGTTAAATTGAAATGACTTATCCCCGCATACTACATTTATTGTAACAGGCTCGCCGACTGAAAAGAGCCATTGATTCGAATTTTGTAGCTGTGCCCAATATGGCTCGTTATCCATTGTGACGATAGAACAGGCTAGCTTTGTTGTTATATTGTTTAGTAGATTGATTTCGCATGCACTTACTGCTGATCCCCTTCTGTATAGCGGACGTCGTTGTGGACATATATGTTTGTCAATATCGATGCTTGTACATTGTTGTAAATCTTGATCGGTCATAGGTTGATACTGGTCACGATGTAAATTTACAATGAGGAATGGGAATGATGGTTTAATGGCAGCAAATGTTTGGTTTATTCTCACTGGAACCGGAATAAGTCTGAATAATTCAAAATCTTCTATAGATAACAGCGGTAGCTTCAATTTGAAGATAATATGGCTGGTAGTAACTCTACCTTCGATAGATATAATATTATAAAATTTGAGAACGTCACTTATTTCCATGGGTAACTTCAAAGATGTAGGTAGGTTACCCTTAATAATAAGCAGTTCCTTTTCAAGTTGTTTGGGAGAAATTAACATTGTATTAATTTTACCTTGATGCGAATCAATGAGAATGTCTAGAATATTGTCTTGTATGCGCTGATAATTTGATATAGCAAGCATTGTTTGAATTGTGATAAAGGTGAATGCTTGTGCTGCTCTATTTTCATATACATCAGCTTCAAGACCTTTGATTTGAAGTATTGTTTTGTTAAGGAATTCTTCTATATGGTGAAATTCATGTTGCACGGACTGATGTTCTTTTTGTATAATGTTTATGGTTGCATCAAGAAAGGACGTTTGATTGTGTACCAGAGTCGAAATATGCTCTTCATTTTGCTGAATTTTCGTGATGGTTGATGACATTTCTTTCGCGTATTCAGAGTCCAATACGCCGAACAGAGCATTAGCGACGTTGCCTACAATATTTAAAGCTCCTCGCCTGGATCTGTGTGCATGATTCGATCTCAATAAGTCATTATTATAATGAAGCTGTTCTATTATAAGTTTAATTTGGTCGGAAATTCTAGAGCAATGTTTGGAATTATGCATAAGTAAACACGCTTGTTGAAGTATATGAGTGCAGTTCTGAAGTTTTTCCAAGTCCATCCAGTATCCCTTTAAGTCCTGATATGCAATCAAATTCCATTCACTAGTGATAATGTTTGTGCTTCCTAAGTTTTCAAAATATATGCCTGTGTTTGGCTTAAAATATGATATATCTATTTGATCCTGATGTGCATGTGTAATCGGTAATGATAAACATGTGAGTAACAAGGTAACCATAGCCGCTCCCATGGATAAGCGTGATTTTTTTCTTGGCGTTGATGTTATGTTATTTGATGTGCTAGGACTTGTTTGTCTTGAGCTTTGTTCAGCGTTTTTGTCAGTATCTTTGTTGTCTTGCGGTCCATGTTGTATTGCTGTAGAATTATCTGAAAATGGCGTATTATATTCAGCTTCTGTTGGTAGTGGGGCCAATCTGTGTATTGGACGACGTATTATGTTTGTAGATGTTTGAATTTCGGCTACCCTAGCAAGACCATCTTGTCCACTGATGATTTTGACAATTCGCCCTAATGGCCACTTCATTGGTGGTAAATTATCATCTTTGATTATCACTATGGTTCCAGGGTTGACGTTTTGACACTTTTCTTTCCATTTATAACGTTGTTGTAATTGATTCAAATATTCGTGCGACCACCTACGCCAGAATTCGTTTTTCAAGTGGCTAACTAATTTCCAGCGTGTTGGAAGGTTCACATTTAATGGCTGAGCATGTGGATCTACATTTGCTGTAAGAGGTTCTCCGATAAGCAAATGTGCTGGTGTGAGTGCTGTTACCTCGTTTGGATTTGTTGACATTGATGTGATCGGTCTGGAATTCATGATGGCCTCTATTTCCACAACCACTGTTTCTAATTCTTCATAAGTGAGGGAGGCGGAGGCTACAGTACGCTGCAAGAAATGTTTTGCTGACTTAACAGCAGCTTCCCATAATCCTCCAAAATGTGGTGCTCGAGGGGGGATAAATTTAAATTCTGTGCCCTTTGGGAAGCATTCAGCCATGATCTTTTCTCGTGTTCCCTTATCTTGAATCATCTGTTGAACTTCTTGCAATTGATTCTTAGCACCTACAAAATTGGTTGCATTATCGCAATAAATAGTTTTGCAGTGCCCGCGTCTTGCTACAAAACGTTTTAATGCGCCCAAAAATGTGTTAGCAGATAGATCACTGACCAACTCCAGATGGACTGCCTTAGTCGCAAAGCAACAAAATACTGCTATGTAGGCTTTTTGAGGGCGTTTTCCTCTAACCTTGAAATGGATCCATACTGGACCACAAAAATCCACTCCCGAGTTAACAAATGGTCGAGCTGGTTGTACTCGATCAGCTGGCAAATTTCCCATTAACTGTGACAGCATTTTAGGTTTAGCTCTAGAACATGTAACGCAATGATTTACCACTGAGCGTACGAGAATTTTTCCTTTTAGGGGCCAAAATTTTTGACGAGTGATGGCCAATAATGCTTGAGGGCCGGCATGAAGATTTTCGTGGTGGAGATCCCTGATAAGTGCTTTGGTATATGGATGTGTATAAGGCAATAAAATGGGGTGTTTTGCATCATAACTTAAGCTTGATGCTTCCAAACGACCTCCGACCCGTATAATGCCATTTTCATCGATAAAGGGAGTTAAAGTGCTTATGGAACTATTTTTCGAGACTTCTCCATATTTGTGTAGATGCACAAAATCGTCCTTGAATTCTAGCTGTTGCATTACCTTTATGATGTGATATAAAGCCTTCTCTAATTCTAGTGCATTTGGATAAATGTCAGAGTTGCCAGATGTTTGTTTTCGTAGATTGTTTATGAAATGGACCACATATGCAAGAACACGTTGAAGACGGCGAAATGAGTTGTTGAAATTAATATTGTCTAAAAGGTTTGTAGAACCAGTCTGCCTTGAACTTAACATAGCACATTTCTTCTTTCTTTGTTCTAAAGAAGTATTCAACTCTTTAGGTAGTGTTGGCCATATTGTCTCATCACCGTGCAGAAACGTAGGTCCATAAAACCAACAGTTATTGTTGACTAAGTTTTCTGAAGTTGCACCTCTAGAAAGAATGTCAGCTGGATTCTGTTCGGACCTGACGTGTCTCCACTGTTGCGGTGTCGTGAGTTGTTGAATTGTTGATATGCGGTTGGCTACAAAAGTGTGAAAATTTGCTGAATTTGAATTAATCCATCCCAATACTACTGTAGAATCTGTCCATAAAATACTTTCACAATTTAGAGATAAATCTTTTTTGAGACGTTGATATAATTCGGCTGCTAATTTTGCTGCGCACAGCTCAAGCCTTGGGAGGGTAATTTGTTTAATAGGAGCGACCCTTGATTTGGCACATAACAAGCGAACGGCTATAATGTTATCCTGCCTGTCAATTCTGATGTATGCCGCAGCACCATAGGCTTGTTCAGATGCGTCAGAAAATATATGAATTTGTGTTAATTTTGGAATTTGATTAGCGAAAACATGCCTGGGAATTTTGATGTCGTGAAGTATTGATAAACTTTCTTGAAATTTCATCCATGTTGTATGGTGATTCTGAGGAAGTGCGGCGTCCCAGTCCAACTTTAGCTTCCATAATGTTTGCAGAAACAGTTTGGCAAAAACTACTACAGGTGCTACTAGTCCCAATGGGTCAAAAATCTGTGCAATATCTGATGCTGCTGTTCTTTTGGTAATTTTGTTTTGCTTCTTTATTGGACATTTATTGGCAAAAGAATCTGTTTTTGGTAGCCAAGTAAGGCCCATGGTCTTGATTTTTTCTTCATTTTGACTGTTGAAGTCTAATTGAACTTCCTGATCGGCTGATGGAATAGACTGCAAAAGTCGAGAATTGTTAGCACACCACTTACGAAGGTTGAAGCCAGCGGACTGTAAAATGGTTTTCAATTGATACTGCATTTCTAAAGCAGTTTTTATATTATCGGCTCCAGTCAATACATCATCGACGTAAAAATTTCGTTTGAGAATGTCGGCGCCTAGAGGGAAGTTGCTCATTTGTTCATCGGCTAAACGTTTCAAACATTTAATAGCCAAATAAGGTGCACTAGTTGTTCCGTATGTAACAGTGGTCAGTTGATAACACTTGAGAGGTTCATTGAAGTTATTTCGCCACCAAATTAACTGAAATTTGCGATCATCGGGATGCACTTGGACTTGCCTGTACATCTTTTCTATATCGGCAGTGAACACGTATAGTGGAAGTCGAAAACGCAACAATATGGTAAACACATCATCTTGTATCGTGGGCCCTTTAGAAAGAATATCGTTTAGAGAGACATTGGTTGACGTTTTTGCTGAGGCATCAAATACGACGCGAAGTTTCGTAGTTGAGCTATCCGGTTTTATCACGCAGTGATGTGGAAGAAAATAATATGGCTCTTGAATGTTATCGCTACAAAACTCCACCATATGTCCGAGCGTTAAATATTCTTGCATAAAGTTGACATATTGTGCCTTGAGTTCATTGTCTTTTGCTAGTTTTCGTTCTAATGATTTAAATCGTTGTAGTGCAATGTCTTTTGAGTTACCTAGAGAATTTGGGTTGGCAAGGAAAGGTAGTCGCACAACAAATCGACCGTCTGTATTTTTACAAGTAGTTTCTTCAAAATATCGCTCGCAACGCACCTCTGCTGCAGTGAAGTTGGAAGATTGGTTATTCGTTTCTTCTAGTTGCCAGAATTTTTCAATGTGATCATTCAGTGTTTCGTCCACACCGCTTATTCCACAAACAGCCGATGACTGGGTGTCCTTAATTTGTGATATTTTACCAGAGATTGTCCAGCCAAATAAAGTATTTTGAAGTATCGGTAGATCCTCAGCCATTTTAATTTGCCCTACTGATAAAATAGAAAAAAATACTTCTGCCCCTATGAGTAGATCTATTGACCCTGGTTGATAAAAATTCATGTCTGCCAGAACGATGTTGTTTGGAATTGGCCAAGTGCTTATGTCTAAATGTTGTTGTGGCTGTGGTGAGACAATTTTTGGTAAAACGTGTGCTTCAACTCTAGTGGAAAAGCCACTTGTTCGAGATGAGACTTCTATGTTCACTCTAAATTGTGCATTTTGTTTATGCTGTCCTATGCCTTCGATCTGTAACGTATCAGGTTTTCCCTTTAGACCTAGCCTTCGAAGTAATTTTGCGGTTACAAAATTTATTTGCGAGCCAGAGTCTAAAATGGCCCTGCAGGGTATTCTTGAACCCCATTTGTCTGTTACATCCACTACAACGGTCCCAAGTAGAACGGTATATTTTGTATTAACGAGTTGATGGTGTGAAGTTAGTGATGTGCTATGATTGTTGCTATCAGTTGGCTTCGGTTGGTTCGTTGACGTTGTAGCTGGTTGTGATAAATTCGAAGATTGATTTTTGACAGCAGCTTCTAAATGGAGAAGCGTATTGTGTTTGCCCTTGCATTTTGTGCAGCTCCTGGACGGACAATTTGCTGTGCGGTGACCAGGTTTGAGACAGTTTACACAATGTTTAAATTTTTGTACTAAATTTAAGCGAGATTTTGGCTGTAATTTTAAGAACTTTTGACATGAGAACAATGGATGATTTTCATGACAGGATATGCAGTTGAGTGTTGATGCAGTAGTTGAAGCTAAGGCTTTCGATGTACCTTTGCTTCTGTTGTGAAGTTCTTCTGAGTTGAATTTAAAGGATTTATTTCCTAAGGCTTCTAAAGATTGAAACCTTGTTCGTAAGAAAGCCATGAAATCCTTTAATGAGGGTATGTCTCTTGGGTTTTTGAGTGATTGTTCCCAAAGAACATGAGTTGATCGATCTAATCGTTTGATCAAAATGTGTAAGATCAACGGATCCCATGTTTCAGTGTTAATGCCTAAGTTCTGCAGACTCAGGAGACATTCCTGCGTTGTGTCGTGCAGACTTTTAGTCATTATTGCATTTTCATTATGTATTACTGGTTGAGTCAGTAATTTATTTAATAATGCAGTGCTTAATAAACGGCTGTTTTCATAACGTTCATTGATGATAGACCATGCTGTATTGTAATTAACATCTGAGATTGTGAAGTGGCGAATTAATTTCTCCGCTTCACCGGTAAGACTTGGTTTCAGATACCACATTTTTTGACATTGTGGAATTTGTTGGTTGTGTACTAATTGTGAAAATAAGTCGCGAAATTGCCTCCACTTTAGGTAATCACCGTCAAATTTGGGTACCTCTATTTTGGGAAGTTTCATCATTTGCTTCGTTGTAGTTGATGTTGGTGGTTGTTGCGGGGTGAAAGATGTTGATGATTTTTCATATAATTTTATAAGACCATTTTGGATTTTCTCTTCATTACGATAAAATTCTTCTATGTTATACACTGTGAGATCTGAATTCTCAAGTAAATCCCAGATTTTTTGATGAAGTTTTTGCGCTATATCCCAATGTTGTTCAAGTGACTTAATTTTAATTGAATAAAATTGCTCTGAATGAAGTGTATTATCACTTAACAAAGTTTGTAATGTAGCTAATATATTACTGATAATAATGTTTTGTTTTTGTATCATGTTTGATAGCTGATCATGCTCCTTGGCGGTGACATGCTCCTTTAAGGATGTTTTCTGCTGCTTTGGAACAGTTCCTGTTGAAATGGCTTCATTGTAAGGTGGGATCTGTAAAGTTAAAGGAAAATTTTGAAAACCTGATGCCTCTGTAGAGGACAGAGTCATAGGTGATTTGAAATTTAGTAAACTATCGTCTTCCTGTTGTTGTTTTTGTAAATCTCCAATTTTGGTTTCTACATCAGTTCTCATTTCTTCGTATTTTTGACGAATGAACTCGTAGTAACCTTTGGTAAAATAAGGATGATCTAGATTGCTTTCATAATCAGTACGAATTTTTATGTCGACGGTTTCAAATTTATCCCACATATCGTCAATAGTTGTTAATTTCTTTTGTAAATACTCCAAAGTTTTTCTGGATGTAGAATCCTTTTTGTAATTTGTGTACAATCGCTGGATTCCACTGCCAGTTTCCTCCTGCTGCGCTGCTAACTGATTTAGAGTCATGGTTCTAAATTATTAGGGCTTTCGAGGAAAAAATATAAATCTTGTATCAGTTAAAATTGATCCTATAAGATCACGTCGGGGTCACCAAAAAATGATCAGAATTATTTTATTCTGATGTTTTTATTTTTAAATTAATTAAGGCACATAAACCTTAACCTTTATGTTGGTATTGCAAACGGCACTTGTTACCGCTACAA
Source organism: Bombylius major (assembly GCA_932526495.1). Lineage (NCBI taxonomy): Eukaryota > Metazoa > Arthropoda > Insecta > Diptera > Bombyliidae > Bombylius > Bombylius major. The sequence goes on from OW052042.1 coordinate 29,841,951, forward strand.
TAGAATGTTCAAAAATTAAGTCAATTAAAACAGTGCTCTAAGCAGACTCACTTAGAGATAACAACGAAGAAAAGTCTTAATTCACTGTTTGACAATAATTAAATTTTATTCATAAAATAGTTCCTTATATATACAATTAAATCTAATAATTAATACAAATTTAAAGGTGGGAGAAGAACCTAATTCTATTAGAATATTTTCACTGCACATAAAACATAAATGCTTACATTGTAAAAAATCACACATATTATTCTTATATGAAATTCTTTAATGTGACAAACAAGATATCAGATTACGTCTGATGAATTGTCTATCTTGAATAAAGAATGTGCATATTCAGCAAAATGCATAAGTAAAATTTATTTTATGAACAATGTATACTTATTATAAGAAAATAAAATTGTTTTTATTTATTATAATAATGATTTAAATGCAATTCTATGATCTATATATTAAAACTATGAATTTAAACAGTAATTATGATTTACATGTAATTCTATTATATGCATATTAAAAATTATGAATTCAAACACTAACAAAGCTTTAGATTTGAAAAATAAAAGCTCTCACTGGGATGCGAGACGAATTTTTGAATAAAAAATTATTTTCATAGATTTGTACTAAAGCCAAGTCTTATTAGTTTCTATGGTCATTGGTAAAACTCAATATCAAAAAAAATTTCATGATTGTGTCATTAATAAAATTAAAAATTAAAAAAAAAAAAAAAAAAAAGGGAATGAATTGTTCATAATTAATAAGTTAAAAAAATTTTAATATTAATATCTGTTACAAAAAAAAATATATATATTTAAATTTAAAATTAGATATAAACAAATAATAAATCTAAAATTGTTTTATGTAAAAGAAAGAACAAAAAAAAAAGAATATAAATACATCTTAGATGTTCAGGGTATAAATACTGCAAAAAAAAAAGGAAGTAAAAAAGAAAGAAAAAAAGAAGGAGCGTGATCATCGTCATCAGGAGCAGATAAACAGAAGGTAAGCTAATTAAAAATACAATTTTTTTATGTAATTGGCAGGCTTAATTCGCATAATAGGAAATGTTAACAATATTAAATTGAAGTTGATCACAACACTGAAGAATTTTTTTTTTGCAGGAATAGAATTAAATTGTATTAAATAACTAAAATAGGGAAAATTAGGTAGTGGAATTTTATTTTTTTTTGGGCCCATATAGAAATTAGCTAGATATCTATATAAGTATAGAAAAAAAAAATGAAAACTAAAATCTATTATCAGTTGTCAATCTAAGGAATAAGTTTAAGATGAATAAAATTATATGGAAAATGAACAAGAGAAAAAAATCAAAAAAATTTATAAAATGTTTGGGAAAATATTAGGAAGTAAAATATTATCAAATAAAGTATACATGTAGTTATTATATTTATATCTTGTATTTTAAACAAAAAGGTGAAAACAACCAAAAAGGCTATTAAATAAATTCAGTTTTTTTTTCTTCGATGCAAATGAGTTTCTTTTATTATTCAAGAACATGAGGTGGATTTTTAGGATGCATTGGGTACATCATTATTTTTGAAAATTATTTATCCATTAATAATGCATATAAACAATTTATGTTTAGAATTTTTTAATTAAATGAAAAATTCTGTGATTCGAGACTGAGAATATTCACAAAAACCTTTTTCTTTAAATTGGAAACAATTGTTTTGCACTTCAATGAAGTATGTATCAAATAGTTTTACTCACGAAAAAAAAAAAAACCAGACATGTAAATTCAGTTTTTTTTTCTTCGATGCAAATGAGTTTCTTTTATTATTCAAGAACATGAGGTGGATTTTTAGGATGCATTGGGTACGCATTTATGGTGTTGTGGCATGGTGAGCGGCAACGTGGGCTGGAGATGTTCCTCTCATTGTTTTTTTTTGTGAACACACTGTGCTGGATTTTCCTCTGTCAATGAATGTCCTTTTTTCTGATTCTTACTGGTTTTTTTTTAATATTTTAATTAGGATTCTTTCCCGAGTCTTTCTTGAATTGCTGCCATTCTTTTATGTTGACGTAATGTACCCGCTTCCGAATTGGTGTTTCCAAAGAACCCCGCCCGGCTGAAGCAGCTGGAAAATTGACCAGCAGGAACACCAGGAAAGTTCTTCGAGTATTTAGTATATCATTTTCAAGGTCATTAATAAAAATTTTCGTTACGTAACATATGGCGCCCAACGATAGGCACCCTTACATCTAGTGTCTGCCTTAAATTTTTTTTGTTTTAGCTTCCCCGGTAATATGGAGATTTTCTGTTTAGTGGCAACATTGAGCAGAAAATCTACCATCCCACGCGTCCTCCCCGTTCTCAGCAATAACCCGGTTTTGAAAATTTAATTTATTATATTTCGTGCGCGATATTTTCTTTTTATGATAAAATTTTCGTGTTCAGTGACCGTAAGTCCAAAATTTTGGGTCGATGAAAGTCCCGAAATTTTGTTGCGACGGCACTGAAAATTTTTTTGTAGTTTCAGTATATAAAAGTAATTTAGAAATTCGATTACTTTTGTTATTAAATTTTGTAATTAACCTTGCAATTTCTCTCTTCGGTCTGAATTTTTGTGCGATTTTGATAGTATTTTTAATTTTTTTTGGTAAACTCAAATCACTTTTGCCTTTTATATATTTAAATTTCAATATCGGTTCGAAAGTTATATGCTGAATAACATATACGATTGTCAGGACGATTTTGCATGTTCAAGATCGAGCCTTTGCTCGTTATGTTTATTCAGCATCGCGTTTTGTTATATTCAGATTTCGTAGTTTAAATTTTATACTCAAAACCTCCGACGTTTGTCACAGATTTTGGGTCATACCCCTGAAATGCTGTTTGCACGCGGTTGTGTTTTGCTTACATAATTTCGTTCCATGAACCATTTTTCTTTGAGAATTTAAAATATTTGGTAATGGCAAACGATGTCGCGCGATTGTTCGTTTTGAAGTCGCTCATGTTTTCGGTTTTATTTAATTACACATAAGTGACACATCAATTCAGCAATTTATACGAAATTTAATTCAATTAATATTTTGAAAACCCCCGTGTGCCCAGAAAAATATTTTGTAAATTCACAATCTGACTTTTAAATCTTTTTTCTTGTTGATAGAGGAACCCTTGCTTTTTGATTCTTATGTAACATGGTAGCATATACTAATAAAATAATAATATAACCAACGTAGAACAAAATAGTGTGCCTAGTTTTTAGAATAACTGACAGAATAGATTAACCGACAACTTTTTTTTTCATCAAAGCTTCGACGTCGTTTTGCAAAGTTTTTATAAAATTTCTCTAAACTTTGACGTCGTTGATTTTGATAGGATTTTTTGACGTCATACATTATGAATATGATTGCTTTGATCATGTTTTGGCATATTATTTCTGTTAAAAATTTTTATTTTTTACAAAACTATAACAATTAATATTAATAATGATTGCATTGTTGCTACGGCAAAAATACAAATTACGATTTACAATTTTGAATTTCTTTTCGTTTTGAATAAAAATACATATTTGCTTTGAAAAGAAAAATTTTTCAATGAATATGAAGATATGTTTTTGTAATTTGGGAGTAAAATATGAGTTCAAAATAGCCAACTGTTTCTTATATAAATTTTATTATGTCGTTTTTTAAAATCGATAATTTTACCTCATATTTTTCGGCAAAAATATGTTTATAAAATTGTTCCTCTATTTTCATTTTGTTTTATTTTTTTTTCACCATATGGAGAACTTTTTTGAAACCGATTTTGGGTTGCCAATTTGAATATTATGCTATGAATAATCATAAAATTATTATTAATTATTATTATTATTATTATTTAAACTTAAATAACAATTAAATTTCCCTTCACACTTCATCCAGACTTAGGACTGGCAACTTACAATAGTTGGTGTGTTTAAGAATTTGTGAAGTTCAAAGAGTTATTTAAATATGAACAGATTTTGTAATTATTTTTTGTCTTATATTTGTTTTTGCACTTGTTTTATTTTAAATGTCAAAAATAACTTAATATGACGCATTACGCGTTTTTTAAATTAGAAAGTTTTTGGTTTTTATACGATTTTCTCTTGTTTGAATTCTTTTTAGCATCCATTATCGATTTACAATTTTTCCATAGAAGAACTGTAATCATGAATTCTATTATTTTATGATGATGTTGAAAACACAAATCGTCGCTTCTGAACCAGCGAGACTTAGTTTGCATATAACAAATACATTTATTGAGAATATGTTTACGAATACTCGTTATATAGCCCTTTTCCTTAAAAACAATTTCAAAAATTTTGACAAAATGCAAGCAATTTTCGTAGAACACTTCAGTGGGAGATATAAGAACATTACGTGAGGTGTTATATTGCTTTAACTTTATGAAAACTTCAGACATACTGTTTAGGGAGGAGTTGCTATCTATCATTTCACATTTACAAGAACTGCATATTGTTTTAAAGTACCCCATTGTTTTCAAAAAGCAATAACCAGCAAAATATCTAACGGCTGTATCAGATAAACTAATACTTTTGCGAAAAGAATAACTTTCTTCACCTTCTTTGCCATTTGAATATTTTGTGAACGTTTCCTCTAAAAAATTGTCATCTAGTTCTTCGATGTCATCATAATCGGCTTGAGGTATGTGTTCTTGATTTTCATAGTTATTGAATTGCACTACTGTATTCCAATCTATATCAACAAGTCCGTCTGAATCTTTTTCACAATTTGAAAATTTTGAAGAAAACATAAATTTAATAGACAGAATTTTGGCAAATATAGCTCCAAATTCATATAATGATGGATTACGTTTATTTGGATTGCGTGCTCTAATTCGAGAGAAAAAATTTTCTACCGGATCTTGATAAAGTTTTTTTAAACGTATAAATTTTATAATGTCTGATTTTTCAAGTAATTATGAAGTATTCAATATGCTATAAATAATCATAAAATTATTATTAATTATTATTATTATTATTATTTAAACTTAAATAACGATTAAATTTTCCTTCACACTTCATCCAGACTTAGGACTGTCAACTTACAATAGTTGGTGTGTTTAAAAATTTGTGAAGTTCAAAGAGTTATTTAAATATGAACAGATTTTGTAATTATTTTTTGTCTTATATTTGTTTTTGCACTTGTTTTATTTAAAGTTTTTTATTTTTCTAACGTCTTACATTATGATTATTTTGATCATGTTTTATTCATTTGTTTATGCTTTTTAATTTTGTTGTTGTTTTGAACAAAAATAAATATGCACATTGTTTTAAAAGTTGACGGTTTTGGTGTTTGTGTTTAAAAATCGTTATCATAAAAGAATTAAGTAGATACATTTTTTCAATTTATGTAAAACTAAAAATAATTAATTAAAATTAAAAAAAAAATAGGTTGTTTGTTATCTTTTTCAAATATTATCTTTGCTTGTGTTTTTATAATCTGTGTAAATATTTTTTTTCATAATGTCTTGGAAACGAACAAAATGTTCTATTATATGTTGTAGAGCTTCAATTCGAGATTTTCCAGAAAAAAGATTTTTTGAATTTCCAAAAGCTGGGACAGAAAAATAAAATGATTGGCTTGAAGCAGTTTGTGATTCAGCAAAATTTATTAAAACTAGAAAACGTCCTTATATATGTGATAATCACTTCGACAGTAGATGCCTAAATAAAAAGAAATTGAAAAAAAATGCCATTCCAACTTTTCATTTAAAAGAACACTGTTCAGAAATAGAAAGTTCAAATACAATTGAAGAACATAATGATGGCAGTTTTTGTTTCAATACTTCGTTAGTAAAAAACACTTATAAAAAAAAATCCATTGATCCTGAATTCACATTTGAAGATTTAAAAAATGCAGCTTCATATTTGGACAAAAAACAAAGTTCAGAAATTGTTCCAGTATGTTCCGATTGTGAAAAAAAATGTAAGAGCATTAAATTTTATGGTAGAAAAATATTATTTCTTAATAGAAAAATCTCTAAATTAGAAAATTCAAAAAAAAAAATTTAAAAGTCAATAAAAAATTACAAATTTAAATTCATAGAGTAACGAAGACTTTAAACGATTTGAAAATAAATTCTGAAAAAAATTTATCGAAACAAATTGATGAACTAGACGGTCCTAATAAAAACTGCAAAATTTTTTCTAAACATATTTTATCTCAAAATAAATCAATGTATTCCGAGGACGAAAAATGGATATCTCAGTGCATCTTTTTCCGCTCATCAGCCGGATATCATTTCTTACGTGATCAACTTGGCTTTCATTTGACGGGCACCTCTTCACCTTTTTTTACAGTGTAGTATTTAGAGGTATATTAAAAATAATAGAAAAAGAAATATTTCATATTCATTGAAAAATTTTTCTTTTCAAAGCAAATGTGTATTTTTATTCAAAACGAAAAGAAATTCAAAATTATAAATCGTAATTTGTATTTTTGCCGTAGCAACAATGCAATACGGCAACAATGCAATCATTATTGATATTAATTGTTATAGTTTTGTAAAAAATAAAAATTTTTAACAGAAATAATATGCCAAAACATGATCAAAGCAATCATATTCATAATGTATGACGTCAAAAAATCCTATCAAAATCAAAGACATCAAAGTTTAGAGAAATTTTATAAAAACTTTGCAAAACGACGTCGAAGCTTTGATGAAAAAAAAAGTTGTCGGTTAATCTATTCTGTCAGTTATTCTAAAAACTAGGCACACTATTTTGTTCTACGTTCACGGAGAGAAATCATAAGCATAAGTTATTCCTAACTTAAGAATAAGAAATTTCTTTTATTAATTTTTATGTTTATTCCTTTTCAGGTTATAATAATTCTCAAAATATAGTTTTATTCTCAAATTAGAAAACATTATTCTAAAAAAATTTGATTATAAAAATCCATTATTATTCTTTTTAAGAATAATGTTTTATTTTAAGGTATTTTCATGACACGACAAAAATCATTCCTATGTTAGATTAAAATACGTAAAAATTAATCATACTTATGAATACAACAATACAATAAAACTTGCCAAAAACTATTATTATTAATATAGAATAAAATTAAAACTATATTTATTCGAAATTATGAATAAAATTTTAATTGAATGCGTTATTATTATTCTTAATAAAGAATAAAACTATATTTATTCGAAATTATGAATAACATTTTAATTGAATGCGTTATTATTATTCTTAATAAAGAATAAAACTATATTTATTCGAAATTAGGAATAACATTTTAATTGAATGCGTTATTATTATTCTTAATAAAGAATAAAACTATATTTATTCGAAATTATGAATAACATTTTAATTGAATGCGTTATTATTATTCTTAATAAAGAATAAAACTATATTTATTCGAAATTAGGAATAAAATTTTAATTGAATGCGTTATTATTATTCTTAACAAGGAATAAAACTATATTCCGTTACGGCGTTACTGGGTATTTGAACAACTGTATTCATTACAAGTAACAAGTCTTCTTTGTTAGTCAGTTTTTATTGTGCTCATTTGTGTTAAAATTTGTGGTGCAGAAGTGATTTATCTAATTCAATTTTGTGAAACAAAAGGTATAGTTATAAATTTAAATTAAAAAATAGTTCCTGTTAATTATTAATAATAGTTGTTTTTAATAAGTACATATTTGTTTTATATTACCACTTACAAATCTGAGTGCTTTATTATATATTTCCTCTTTGTCTTATTCGCTTATATTTAATTTTTTCTGCACGTGTAGCTTAATAAAAATTATTGTACATAGTTTCAACAGTATTAGCATTTACTTAAAATGGATATTGGTAACAATACTTTTGACGAAATTGGTAAATATTTGAGCTTGTATATTGTATATAATATTGTTGAGCTTCTTTTGTTTATAAATGGCTTTATATCCTTTTAAATGTAAATTTCGTCCAATCCTTATTGTGTTTCTTAAACAGTAGCTGTATTACATGCTGATAATTTAGATGCTAGCACATTAACCGAAGACGAGACTGAACTTCTTAACCTCTTACAGCAGTCAAAAATGGAAAGTTATTTCTTTCTCTTGAAAGGTAAAAATTATTTTTAGTATAAGTTGTTCTATAAATTTGAAATTTTGTTTCTAGAAAGTGGAGTCACTATGCGTAACATTCCACTGTTGATGGAAAAAGATATTGTGGACATTTTTGGTCCAGATGTAGGTCACAGAGCGGAATTTCGAGACTTGGTCAATCAATATCGATTATCGAAAGTATATAAATGTTGAGTGATTATGATAATCCTTATTCTCACATATTTTATTTTGTCATTTATAAGGCCTTTCCACTATTGACTGCAACTGTAAAAAAAGTAATGATCCTGTTGTTGTTGTTGAGAATCCCTCAGGTACGTCAGGTGTGTCCAGTACATCAGAAAGAAGAACAATGATTGAAACATCATATCGTTTTGTAAGTATATATGAGTATGCTACTATAATTTTCGAATGAAAGTAAAAAATTTTAATAATAATATTAGAACATGGATGAATTTCTTGAAACTCCATTTGGGAAAAAAATTAAAAGTAATTATGCCGTTAAAAATGAATTCAGTAACAGTGAAAGAGATTTTCTTGCTCTGAGTATTGTTCAACATCATTTACAGAACAATGTAGCGATGACTCTGAGCGATATGGATAGAATAGCTGATCAAATTTGTCAATTTTTTACAGCTGAAATTGATCAAAAAGTATAAATGATTTTTATAAAAACTTAGTGGTCTCGATTTTTTAAAAATATTTAATAAATTTCATTATGACTTTTAGGCTATTTATTTTACAAGAAAGCCATATGTAAAAGGAAAATTGTACGTGAAGTATCGCTCGTTGTCAAACAGCTACCGTAATTCTGGGATGTTTAGTACTAGATTGAGAAAGACAAAATCAAGCACTAAATCTTCAAAATCAGGTATTATTTGAATATTTTCAAAATTTAACAAAATATTTTTTGTTTTATGGTATTTTTTTAATAGATGATAATAATGCTGAAGACAATGTACAGCCTAAACATATTGATTCAAATAATGAAGATATTGAATGGCTACAAAATTGAAGCTCACCGTGGGAAACTGTGGAGAACAAATGGAAAAATACGTTTTCCATACGCCACAGGGAAATAATAAAAGGAAAAAATGATATCCTACAAAAGTGGCCACTGCTTAAACATGCAGATGGACCAAGGCTGGTAAATTAATTTTATTTTGAATTTAAAAATTTTTTTTAAACTAATTGTATGTGCTTTACAGATCGAAATTGATTTTGAACTCGAATTCCCAAACAAGGGTAATAACTTATTTTCAAATTTTAAACGATATGAAAGTAAACTGGAGGAGTTTTTCACTAAAAATTTAAAATATGGTCCAGCAAAAAGCATTCTAAAAAATTTATCATCAAACATTGGTATGTTTTATAAAAAATTTTTAAGCACTCAGATTTATAACGCGAAAACCCCTTCTGTAATATGTAATTTATATTGAAGCTATTGTAATACAATATTTAATCTTTGTTATCCAGATTATCGTCGAGTTCAATATATTAAATTATTGAACACAATAGTGAAGCCTGTTGGAAGAAAAACTGTTGATGGAGTTTTGTGGAAAGTAAGCATTAGCCAGGGATGGGACTCAATGATACTACAAGTAAATACTGTTGCTGATATATCCGTGATTATAAATAAGAGAAAGAAGTTTTGTATTGAAAAAAAAAAACTTTTCAACCTATTATTATTCAAATTGGAGATGAAAATTCCCCAAACTTCATGATAGCGTCGGATTCATTTACTTACAGTTTTGATAATTTCTTGAATAGTTTTGACATATATTTCAAGCAGTTCTTTGTTTTAAATTATGAATTTCCATATGAAAATACAAAATTTTTGAAATTTGTTCAAGATTATTTTTATGGAATTCAGTCTGATACTGATTTTTCTGACATTAAATCAATTTTGAAATTTTAAACTTTTGTTTATTTGTTTTTAACAACTTTGGTAATTATAATGGCTAGATGTTTTATGTGCTCAGATAATTTTTGTAACATAGAAGCATTGATTTCACATTTAAAATTGATTCATTTAATTAAAAATAATGAAAAATTAGTTTGTGTCGAAAGCAACTGTTTAAACTCATTTTATACATATGGATCATTCAAAAAGCATAATAAGGTTCATAAAAATCACAATGATAAAAATGAAAAAGAAAATGAACAAACTTCTCAAGAACAAAGCAAAAACTTTACTATGCCTGAACAAATTTCAAATGCAAAGCAAATATTTAATAATAATATAATTTCGAATGATCAAATTCACTCTAATAAAATCAATTCAGCTCTTTTTGATGAATTTCTTAAAGATATGCAAAAAAATGCTTTAAAATTTGTATGTCTTCTTTATAGCAAAAGTCATTTGACTACAAAAATAATTGAAGAAATTTTAAATCATTTTACAAATATTATTCTTACAGGAATATTTGATAATTTATTAAATTTCATTAAACCTACATTAAAAGAACAAAGTTATATTGATGTTATAGAAAACATATTTGATAATTGTTCGAAACTGTTCTCTAATTGTAATACTGAGTATTTATTTTTGAAAACATTAAAAGAATATTCTCTCTATATTGAACCTACAAGGTTCGAAATAAATAAAATAACTACAACAGTGCATAAAAAGGGAAAATGTATTTTAGGAAAAAAACAAATTGAAGGTATTTTAATGCCTATTGAACACCAAATATCGCGCTTTTTCAGTAATTCAAATTTACTACAAAATACCATAAAAAACACCAGAGAATTATTTAAAAAAAAATCTCGAATAGAAAATATAGTCCAAGGGTCAGTATGGGAAAAAAAGTTAATGAACTTTTCTGAAAGTCAAATAGTCATACCTATTATATTTTATTATGACGACGTAGAAATGGGAAATAGTCTTGGAAGTCATGCAGGAAAGCAATCAATGTCTGTTTTCTACTACCATTTTCCAACACTTCGTGAAGGAAATAATATTCAAAATATTTTTATAGCAATGTTAATGAAATCAATCAATTTTAAAAATTATCCAACTTCAAAGACACTGAAAGATTTTGTTGAAGTTCTCAAAACCCTGGAAAATGGGATTCTCATAACAACTTCAAACGGTAAATTGAAAGTTCATTTTATAGTTGCATCATTTATTGGAGACAATCTGGCTTTGAACGTCCTTTTAGGTTTTGCAGGTTCCTTTTCACATAATTTTCCATGCAGATTGTGCCAAATAAAGAAGTTGGATATAAAGAAAGCATTAGTCGAAGATGAAAATCTTTTAAGAGATTCGACTAATTATAAGTTTAATGTTGAAAACTCGAATTATAAAGCAAGTGGAATAAAAAATAATTCAATAATAAACTCACTTAAATATTTTCATGTTACAGATAACTTTTACGGTGATTTAATGCACGATGTATTAGAAGGATGTGTTAAATTTGGATTAGCTAATTCGTTATATTATTTTATTTCTACAAAACAATATTTTTCTTTGGAAGTATTAAATACGAAAATTAATAATTTTAACTACGGGGAAATAGAATCGAGGGACAAACCACCTGGAAACATCAAGCAAGATTACTTGGAAAGGGAAAGCTTACATTTTTCTGCTAGAGAAACGTATTCTTTTCTCCACCATATTTGTCTTCTTGTAGGAGAATTTGTTGATAGAAAAGATAAAGTTTGGGAATATATCTTAAAGTTGAACGAAATGACCGATTATATGTTGAAGGATTCTTTTACAGAGTTAGAAATTGCCTGTTTAAGGCAAATTATTAAAGACCATCATTTATTATATTTAGATTGTTTCAAAACAAAACATTTGAAACCAAAGCATCATTTTATCACGCACTATCCATCCATTATAAAAAAAATTGGCCCAGTGAAGGATATCTGGTGTATGAGGCATGAAAGTAAAAACAAATCATTGAAAGAGTATTCCAAAGTTTCTTGTTCTAGAGTAAATTTAGAATATTCACTGTGTAAAAAATTTTCATTCAAATTTGCATATCAGATGTTATGTTATTCTAATAATACGATAACATATTGCTCCAACTTTAAAAAAAAAATGACAGATTTAGATTACTTCAATCCTAAAATACATTTTCCTTTTGATTCAAACGAACTTGTAGAAATTCATGATAAGTTCATTTACAAAAAAACTGTTTTTAAAAAAAATTATTATGTCTTTACGAATACAAAATTATACAAAATATTGAATATAATAATATATAATGTAGATTTATATTTGATTCTTAAAAAATATGAAATATTTTCTTTTGATACACATTTTAATGTTTATATTGTTGGTAAAGAATTATCAAACGTAATTTGTCAAAACATTAAAGATTTAGATTTTAGAAAGCCATTTGAATTATATCCTTTTAAGGAAGCTACAAAATGTTTCATGATCAAATACTTATAAGAAATAAAAAAAATTCAAGTAATTTAAGTAATATTTATTATTAATAAGGAATTCAATGTTAGCAATAAAAATCTTATTTTTATAATTGAATAACAGATATTTTTATAAAATAATAAGAAAACGCATTTGCAATTAAAACCTTTAAATAAATAAATTATTCCCAAAAATTAAAATATTATTCTTAAAAATATTCTTATTTAAGACCTCATTATTCCCACGTATTATAAAAAATATCTCTAAAAAGAATACTTTTGATTAAAAAATTTTACAAAATGAGAATTTATTATTCTTTAGTGCGAATAACACATTCTTCTAAAATGATAATTTTTATTCTTTCATAAGAAAATTTTATTCTTTTTAGGAATTATATGTATTCTCTTATTGGAGTTATGTATTCTTTATAGGAATTATACATTCTTACTGAAAAAAGGGTCTATTATTCTTTTATGAGATAATATAATTCCTAAGCGTTTATGGTTTAATTTTATGCATAGTTAAGGTATAAAAAATGGCCTTTTGAGAATAATATCTACTTAGATTTCTCACCGTGTTGGTTATATTATTATTTTATTAGTATATTGTTACAAATCTGAAAAATAAAAAAGAACTTTATTAATGAATTTGAATAAAATTATTTTTAAAATAAAGTTACCTTAGAAAGCCGGATCAACACACCATCCAATCGTCTCCTAGTTTCCTGTAAAGATAAGAATATTGAATAAAAAATTGAATCAACAAAAATTTACTTTAGTAATATAAACTTAAAATGTAAATAAATGTTGTTGTTGGCTGTAAATAAAAGAAACTTCCAATTGAACACCAAATTTTTATAAATTGGTGCCCAAACCAGAAGTCCCTATTAAAATACAGCCGAATCCTGAAAAATAAATGAAATAAAGAATAAAATAAATAAAATAAAAAAGAAAAAAGGACAACACAAGAAACAAACACTTAAAACAAAAACAACAAAGAACACATTTAAATTTCTTTCCACAACAACAACACAACACAACACAAATACACACAATTCACACAAAAAACTTCGAAGATCTCGAATCTTCTTTGAAACTCCAATATGAGATAGAAAATAACTTCTCTCATATTGGAAAGTAACAATGACTTTCCAGAGAAGATTCGAGAAATTTCACTAAACACTATAAAAACAAGCACCCACAAAAAGAAAACAATTTTAGTTCAATTTAGTTGTTCAGTTGGTGATTTTCATTTTTGCAAGTTATTTTTGAAACGATTTTTTTTTAGTGAAAAGTTAGTTTTTTTTTATATAGTTCAGAATTAAATTTTTCTTTTTTCTTTTTTTTCTTTCTCTTTTAATAGTACAAAAATAGTTTTTCTTGGTTTTTTTATATCACTTTTCTTTTCACTACACATAATTTTTTTTTTTTTTGCCGTCACTAAAGAGGTACGAGGTACGTACATTGTTTTTTATACTACTTCATTTTTTTTCTACACAAATCTTATTTTTAATTTTCACTTATTTTACTTACCCGTCTTTATTTTTCCTTTTACTTTTTCCTCACTTTCACTTTTCTTTTATTTTTTTTTACCACTTTAATTTTATACACACATTTTATTTTCAACGCATTTTTTAACATAACCTCTTTTTTTTCTTCCACTCACATTTTCTTTTTTTTTGTTTAATCACAATAACAACTTTATACTAGTATACCACTGCACTTTCTTTTTCTCACTTTCCACTTGTTTTTTTTATTATTTTTTTTACACATATCCTTTTTTTTATATTCTAATTCACCCGCGACGCGATTTCATTAAATAATTTATATTTCGCAAACCCTTAAACTTTTAAATTAATCAAATCAAGAAACAAACGAAATCTTTATTTCGTTTGTTTACATTTGATTCACCTAAGTACAATTTAGTTAGACATCTGTCAAAACAACAAGTGTTGCCACAGTGTCTAAATTGAAAAATTGACTTTGATTAAAAGCTGTCGGGGTTGCCGACTAGTAAATTTTTCTTAACCCAAACTCAGTTTGATTCAGTGAGTCAAACTCAGTTTCGATCTGATTTTCCTCACTACCGTGTAAACCAGATTCAGTTGTAAGCTTAACTCACTTCACTCAGTTAATAGTTGGTTTACTTCACTTCACTTGCGGACATCTTTCTTTATTACCATAGCCATTTTTTTTCTTTTGGACAAATTTTTTTTAGATAATTTTCTTTTGATTATTGCCCTTTAAATTTTACTTTTTTTGTGTTACATTTACAATTTTACATTTACAATTTTACAAAATTAATTTGTGTTAATTACAATTAGATTTTTTTTTTTTTTTTTTTTTTTAACTTTTTAGTGATAGACCCTAAATTTGTAAATTCTGTTTTTTTTATATAATAAATACAAGAATTTTTTTATATAAAATTGTAAAACTGTCTTTTATTTCATTATTTCCCATTTTTTCAGACTTTGGCCCATATTTCTTCTACTTTTCTTTCTCTTCTAAAAAATCCCTCTCGGACGCCTTATTTTTCTTTTAACATTTTTTTTCTTTTGAATCCATTTTTTTTTTACTTTTCGCTCACAAAGGCCAATTTTGTAACAATATGATGGTAGGAAATCGTCTATGTTGACGCCTCTCTGCCCTTGTTGAGGTTCTCAAAGCCACAACACATTAAAAGAATAAAAACTAATTTTTGTTGTTGCATGTTTTGATTTTTTTTGCATGTTTTGGTAAGAATATTTAGATTTTTTTTTAAATTTTGATAATAATAATATTTTGATTTTTTTTAAAATTTTGATAATAATAATATTTTGATTTTTTTTAAAATTTTGATAATAATAATATTTTGATTTTTTTTTTGAATTTTTGTTCAAGAAAGAACAAAATTTTTTTCTCTTTTGTTTTCTTCTTCTGCACGGACTTATGAATAAACGGTATAATAAAAATTTATCCGCTACCGCGTTTTGAAGGTTCTATAAATGAAATCGTTTTTTTAATATAAATATATTCGTCTTCGTGATGAATTTTTAAGTTTTTTTTCTTTTCTTGATTTTTTTATTTCGGGTCTGTGTCAAGGCGCAGATCTTTTAACACCAGATGGTTATATCGCTGGTCTCGCGTGGCTGAGTTTCACGTTGAGCCCCTATTTGAAAAAAAAAAAAAAAAGTTTTTTTTTATAAATATCATTGATAATAAAAATTTTGATTTTTTTTGTAAAGTAGTCTTGTGATCATATCTTCTAAATATAAAAATTTTCTTTTGAGTGACTCACTTATTTTTCGGTTAGTAACATTCACGAGTGATTTTGTGATAAATTTGGTGTAGATTATACAGATTATACAGATTTTGTTGATTTTCAACAACATGGATCCCAGTTATCTAGACCAACCAGAATTTGCTTATGAATGCCAAATTGGGAATATAGATCCTAGCCACCAGGATTCTCTTAGGACCCTAAGTGATCAGTTGACCGCTGAAGCCGATGGAACCGTCCAAAGAACAGATAAGATGGTTCATTCGGTAAATAAAGAAATTGCCGACCTACGTAGCCAGGCGGAAGGATTGATCAATAGCCTGACTTCACAGGATATCGCATCTGACACTGATAAGTCCCTGCGCGTGCAAGCTAAGCTTTGGCACCTGCAGTATCGTGTTGATGGAGTTAAAACGAGAAAACCTAATTATGAATCTGTTAAATCCATCGATGATGTCATTAAACAAGCATTTCAACTATTAAAGCGTGACTTGAGAGCAGATGATGCGGATTTAGGAGCCGTAGGGGGAGATTTGAACTTCGATAATACGCAGTCTACTGAATTTTTGAATTTTCCAAAATCACGTCCTGAAGTATTTCTCAATAAAACCAATCCAAATTTTCGTACTGAGCCTTCGTCGGCAAATAATATGCGTTTTCGCTATGCGCCACATTTCTCCCAACAACCTCAACGTTTTTATAGATCCGCAAGTTCTCTTAAAAGATGGAACTTGTCTTTTTCTGGTAGTCGTATTGGATTACCCATTGAAGAATTCCTTTTCCGCTTAGAATCTTTGGCAGTTGCTGACAAAGTCTCAGAAGATAATTTAGCTGCGCATGTGAATAGATTTTTGCCCGATAAAGCTGTGACCTGGTATTGGCTTTTCCGTCGATCCAATCCGCTTGCAACATGGCGCGATGTACGACGAGCATTGCTTGACGAATTTCGAAGTCAGACCACCGATTTTGAGATACGCCAAGCAATGTTTGCTCGTCATCAAAAGCCCGGCGAGTCATTTAGCGATTTTAGATTTGAGATGCAAGGTTTTGCTTCACGCCTTAGGCATCCAATGAGCCAGCAAGAGCTTATCGACATCATACGTCGAAATATGAATGTAAGACTACGTAATGCCTTACTTCTACACACTGTCAATTCTCTTGATGAATTACGAGATCTTGCACGTCGTTTCGAAAAGTTGTGGTCGGAAACTGAGATTCGTGCTAGAACGCGTAATGTTTCTGAGCTCTATAATTCCTACGATTCATGTGTCTTCGATGAGATGTCCCATCAAAATTTTTCAAACGCTTATGATAACTCTTGTGACTTAGGTCACCAATTTTCTCACATGTCTATTAATTTGCCGCCGAACATACATGAATCCAATATTGCTTCAAGAACGGACTTACCTATGTCAAACGTCGATGTCTGTGCTTTAAACGGTCTAAATACAGAAAACTATATCTGTTGGAATTGTGACGCAAAAGGACATTCTTCTAGAGAATGTACTGTGGCCAAACGAAATTTATTCTGTTATAACTGTGGCCTCAAAGGTGTCACAACTCCAGTTTGTAAAAATTGTGTTTCGGAAAACGGAATGTCAAACGTGATGTCGTTTCCCGGATCCGAAAATCCCTGCGATGACGAAAAAGACAAGTTTACAACAAGTTTTTCAGGATGACAGGATCCGTGCCTCTGAGCATGATACCCTGTCGCTAGATTCGCTTGGTAAGGATCAGAACTCCGGCCCACCACATGATGATACCGTCCTCAACGCTCGTCAAACTTTCCCTTCGTCTGAAAATTTACCAGATAAATGTAATTTGTAAATGCAAATTTTGATCGTATTAGATCACTTTTCTAAATTCGTGTTTCTTAAACCCCTACGTAAAGCCAATGCCCCTGCTATTATAACTTTCTTGGAACACGAAGTCTTTTCTATTTTTGGCGTTTGCGAATTTCTATACAGCGATAATGGTAAACAATTTGTTTCAAAAGATTTCCAAAACTTCTTGTCTTCTTATGGTGTCAAACATATTCGCACTGCTTTATACTCTCCTCAATCGAATGCTTCTGAACGCGTAAATCGGGTTATTTTAGAGGCTGTAAGGTCTTATGTTCATGAAGACCAGGCGAACTGGGACAAGGCCATCCACCGCATAGCTGGTTCTCTCAGAACTCGTTATCATAGTGCTATTGAGCACACACCTTACCAGACGGTATTTGGTTTCCCTATGGTAAGGCATGCCTCAGCATATCGAGTTCTGAGAGAGCTGGATTGTGTGATGGATGGAGAGATCATCAATCTGCCTGAACCTGCAAAGCTTCAGCAGATCCGTGATCAAGTCTCAGTTAACCTGAAGAAAGCTCACGAACGGCCAGAAAGATCTTACAACCTCCGGACCACTACAGTGAAATTTCGACCTGGTCAAGAAGTTTATAGGCGAAATTTCACTCGAAGCGATTTCGCGAAAGGTTTTAATTCGAAATTGTCGGAAAAGTTCATTAAATGTCGAATTAAAAGATGCATTGGTGGAAGTATGTATGAAGTAGAGGACTTACAGGGTAAATATGTAGGGACTTTTCATGCGAAAGATCTCAAAGCATAACGCCATTTTTGTTTACCGGATCACCTTTATTATTCCGTAAGTAGTATGAATATGGCGTTTCTGACTCAAGGCTCAGGCTCAGTGACGTCATTACTAAATTGTTATCAGTGCGAGGTCACAGAGGTCAAGGTTGCGTGTTATCAGTGACGGTCACATGTGTCAAGATTTTTTCTTATCATTGTGGGGTTGCATGGGTTAATATTTTTTCTTATCAGTGAATGAATATGCTGGTTAATATAGTGCGTTATGTTATCATTGAGAAGAAAATTTTGGTACAGTTTTGATTCACGTGTACCTAATCAGTGCTAATCGTGTTGATACATGTTTGTTTGAGTTTAATGTTGTTTGTGCTGTGTCATTGTTTTTAATTAACTTTTTACGAATAATCATAATGCGATATGATTGAAAAGCAATGGAAAATTTTTGGTATAGTTCTGATTCACGTGTACTTAATCAGTGCTAATCGTGTTGATACATGTTTGTTAATGTTTATTATTGTTAATAATGTGTCATTGTTTTTAATTAACTTTTTACGAATAATTATATTGAGATATGTTTTTCAAGTTTTTAGTTTTTCGAATGTGCGTTGTCAGTGAAAAAAGGGTGGGGGTAAGGAATTTAGACTATAAATGAAGACGATTTTTTCAAACGGTATTAGTTTATTGTAAAACTTGAAAGTGTTTATTAAATTTTATTTTAAAGTTCAAAATTGTGTTTTAAAGTCTTTTTAAAGAATATTGAAATTTATTTACAGATTCAGATTTTTTTCTTGTAAAATAATATACAGAGACTACAAAAATGAAAAGTTTTATATGTGAAATTTGCGGAAATGGATTTGCATTCAAAAATTCGTTGAAAAGATATATCCAATCAGTTCATGGTAACCAAGAAATTTGTAACATTTGCAAGAAGAACTTCACACGCAAAGACACTCTACTAACACACATGAAAACCCAGCATAAACTGTCATCTGTTGAAGCTATTTCCAATGATATTCATGCTCAATCTTCAACATCATCATCAGAAAAAATCTTATGTCAAACATGTAATAAAGAAATTTTAAGTAAGGACTGGAGCTACCATCTTAGAACAAATGTACATAAAATAAAAGCGGCTGAACCAATTAATGATCAGTTGAAGGTAGTGAAAAGTAGTTTTGAAGAACGAATTGAAACGCTCATTTAAGAAAATAAGAATGAAGGAAATTTGGATCCTCTTAACTTTTTAAAAGCGGAAAAAGATCTTATTATAGACATATTAAAGAAACAACTAATTAAACATTCATCTTTATAAAAGTAACAAAAGGAAATGATGATAACGATGAAATAACAACTTCAGTTAAATTATTCCAGTTAAAAATAGGAATGAAACTGAGATGTCGTCTGCATATGAAGAAATGATCGATAAGATTCACACAAAAATGCACGAATTCCAAGAACGAGATAGTGGCTGGACTCTTATAAGAATAATCCACCTTGAAATCAACATTAATCAGTACACAACAATAAGAGGTTCTCAGTATTTACCGTTACCAACATCAATAGCACGTAAACATGCTTGTATTATTGTGAAAGATACAGATGAATACTGTTTCAAATGGGCAATTATTTCAGCTCTAGATCCTGCGGAAAAGAATTCTGATAGAGTTTCATCATATAATATTGAAAATATTTCTGCAAACACAATTCTTCTAAAAAAACAATATGATATTAGAATTTGATGATCTAGAATTTCCACTAAAGGTAACAGATATAACAAACTTTGAAGACATAAATCCTGAAATTAGTATAAACGTATACGGTTGTGAAGAAATGCAATATAATACATGTAAAATAGAAGAACCGTATTACTGTACAAAGAATGAGAAGAAAATACATATTAGTAGTACTCACAATGTGTGGAAGTTGATCGAAATTGTAGAAATAGTAGAAGAATGGAAAAAATCGAAAAAGAAACTTCCACCCCGAAATTATTTTATATGATTTTGACACTTTTCCATTCTTCTACGATTTCCATTGGTTACACCATGTTTTTAATCGAAAAATCGAAAAATAGAAAAAAGTCAGCTGATCTGCATTATAGCAAATGTCAATTCGTGTATGTTACTTGACAGATTGCTGACAGTTTCAAATTTTTCGATTTTTTCCACTTCGACTTCTACATATTCGAAAAGAGTCCTTCATGATCTGACTCACTTCGAAGTGTTTGATGTTCCACAATTTCGACTTCTACGGTCAACTTCTACCGATTGTGAGTACTACTATTAATTTACTGTTGATTCAAGATGGAGAAAAGAGTCATTATGTGTGGATCAAGAACATATCAAGATTAATAAAATCTCAAATAACACAACATTGCAGAAAAATCATTCTATGCAATGGATGTTTACAACATTTTTATACCGAAGAGGCGTACAATATACATAAAAATGAATGCAGTAAGATTGTTACACTTATGCCATCACCAGAAAACAATGAATTGAAATTTGAGAAATACGAACGTCAATTAGAGGTCCCATTTGTTATATACGCAGACTTTGAATGCATTTTACAAGGATTGGATACATGTATTCCAAATTCAGATATTTCTTCAACAACAAATGTACAACAACACGTTCCTTGCGCCTTCTCATACTACATAAAGTGTTCATATGACGACAGCTTGAGTAAGCTAAGAATTTATAAAGGAAAGGATTCACCAGCAAAATTTGTGCAGTCCCTAGTTGAAGATGTATTAGATATTCATAACAATATCATCATGAACCCGAAAACGATGGAACCACTCACGGCTTTTGAAGAAAGGAGACAATGTAGTAGTAAGATTTGTCATATATGTAAGAAATATTTAGGTAATATAAGAGTAGCCGACCATTGTCATTTAACAGGAAAATACAGGGGTCCAGTGCATAATGAATGTAATTTGCGGTATCAAGTCCCAAAGTTTTTCCCAATTTTCTTTCATAATTTTTCTGGTTATGACTGTCACTTATTTGTTAAAGAATTAGCAAATATTGATGGTGATATAAATTTGATACCATTAAATAAAGAATTGTATGTATCACTTTCAAAGCGAATTTTCGTTAATAAAACTGATACAATTGAACTTAGATTTTTAGATTCCGTAAGATTTATGCAGTCTAGTCTAGATTCTTTAGCAGGAAATTTATCCCCGGAAGATTTGAAAACTGTTAAGTCTTTATATCCATATGAAGAAAATTTCGAATTATTAACACGTAAAGGAGTTTTTCCATACGAATATATAAATTCTTTTGATCGTTTAGATGAAACGTCTTCACCTTCTCAAAAACATTTTGATAGCAAATTAACAAATAGTAAATGTTCTGATAAAGATTACATTCATGCTAAGAAAGTCTGGGAAAAATTTGATTGTAAAAATATTTGGGATTATTTAGAGTTATATTTGAAAACCGATGTATTACTTTTAACAGATGTATTCGAGAATTTCAGAAAAGTTTGTAGAAATATTTATCCGCTGGATCCCTGTCAGTACTATACAATTCCGGGGTTATCATGGGTTAAAATATACGGGAGTAAGTCTTGAATTATTCACTGATATAAATATGTATGTATAATTTTATTAAAAAATGTATCCGTGGTGGAATAACTCAATGTTCACACAGACATTCTACAGCAAATAACAAGCACATGAGTAATTTTGATAAAAATAAAACATCTTCATATTTAATGTATGTTGATGCAAATAATTTGTACGGTTAGGCTATGTCACAGCCTCTACCGTATTCTGATTTTCAATGGGTAGAAAACGTTTAAAATATAAATATAAATTATATTTCAGAACATTCTGATACGGGTTATATTTTAGAAGTAAATTTAGAATATCCTGAATCTCTTCATGATTTACACAATGATTTACCGTTTTGTGCTGAGAATAAAAAAAGTCCGGGATCAAAATTCAATAAGTTAATTACCGATCTAACAGTAAAAAGAAATTATATAATTCACCATAGAAATCTTCAGCAATGTTTAAAACATGGTTTAAAATTAGTGAAAATTGACAGAGCATTAAAATTTAAACAATCATGTTGGTTGAAAAAATATATTGATTTGAATACATATTATCGTACTATTGCAAAAAATACTTTTGAAAAGAACTTTTTCAAGTTGTTGAATAATGCTGTGTACGGTAAAACGATGGAAAATGTTGACAAACGAAAAGATGTCTAAATCGTTACTGACTGGGAAAGTAGTGATAAACATTTAGGTGCTAGGGCTTTAATAGCTAAACCGAATTTCCACAGCTTAGCTCAGTTTACAGAAAATATGACAGCTATACAACTTGAGAGAGTTCGAACATACTATAACAAACCAATTTATCTTGGTTTCGTTGTATTAGAATTATCAAAGTGGAAGATGTACGACTTTCACTATGATTATATAAAACCCAAGTATGATGAAAAAGTACTTCTTGCTTACATGGATACAGATTCTTTTATATATTCAATAGAAACTGAAGATTTCTATACTTACTTGATAACCCTTATAATATTCCCCTTAAAAATAAAAAAAGTATTAGGTTTAATGAAAGATGAGAACAATGGTCGGATAATGAAGGAGTTTATAGGTTGAAAATCAAAAATGTATTCAATAGATGTAGAAGATTGTAAATTAATAAAAAAAGCTAAAAGTGTTAAGAAAACAGCTGAAGATAATTTAAGTTTAGAAAATTATAGGGATTGCATATATAAGAAAAAATTATTCTATGGTAATATGCTAGTATTTAGATCATACATACACAAAATGTAAATAAAGAAGCTCTAAGTTATATAGATGACAAGAGACATATTAGAGAAGACTGTGTTAGTACCTATGCATGGGATCATTTTAGAATAAGTTTGGAAAAAGAAAACTGAAAAATAAATAAATTTATAAAATAAAATAAAAAAACATTCATTTAAAAAAATATTGGTTTTATTTATCTAAAAAAGTTTTAACACTTTTTATTTCAATTTTACATCAAAATAATTTCTTAGAAGACATACATTTTCTAAAGCACAGTATCCTCTATGGATATTACAACGCGGAACATGCGGATAGTTTTGAGGCAATGTTGCAAATTTCGGACATTCTTCTTCTTCTTCTAAATCGTATACTTTAATCTTTTGATTAAGTATATTACTTATCCATTTTCATTTTTCATTACCTTTCACATATACCTCAGAATTTCTCAGATTTGATCGAAGAAATTTTTTAACACTTTGAAAAGATATTGATCCTTCATTCCAAGTTAAACCATGATGATTTTTGTATAACCAATTCACTTGTTTCTTTTGTTTTGTTGTTAAATGCGAAAAATCAAACGGGGGCTTTATAATAAACACTTGAAATTCACGTTTATTGAAAGAAATAGCAAGTTCTTTAACAATAAACTTATTATTATAATCTTTGAAACCTTGAACATCGATAATAATTTTATTAAACATTTTATGATGTATGTGTATTCTCTTTCACAAATTCTTTGATATACTAAATAAATTTCTATATTATGTTCTCATTTATATCAGTTTTCTAACTTCTCCATTCAGTGGATTGTACTCAATTATTCGATCATGTAGTAATAAACAAAATCCTGAAGTATTGTTAGGAATATTGACGTTGCTTGCTAACTCAAACTCTATTCTAATATCAACAGGTCCTGTTTTTATTGTTTCATTTTGATGAGCACCATCAATAACAACAATTGGTGCTATACTTTTGAAACTATCCCATTTTAATAACGGCTGACAATTCCTTCCATAATAAGTTTCTTGAAATTTTGTATACATATCATATAACAACGCATATCGATTACGTTCAAAAAGTATATTTAAATTATCACATGGATACGTCTCAGAGTTTAAATGAGCTTTAACGTTAGCTAGTTTACAGTGATCAAATTTACTAGCATCAGCTTCTTTTTGGTTTTGTCGATTGGTTTGTAATGCAAATATCAAAAAACGAGGTTTTTCTAGTTGTGTAGATGTTTTGATAGTCCATATGATGTGATTTGTATTTGGAATATTCGGATATTCATATAAATCCCAACTCCGAAAGCAAATACGAATTGGTTTCGCATTTCGAGTGATTTGAAGTAGTTTTAGTCTTTCTTTATCGTCTACATTTATATGAGGTACTTTCCATAAGACTTTTGTGAGTGTAATTTTATAGTCAGTAGCTGCAGCTGATACTTGAACCGCATTTGCATCATTTCTTGCTCTAATTAAAATCAGATCATGTCTTACATTCACAACTATTTTTTTATAGTCTTCAGCAAATCCTAATAGCATTTTTAGAGGTATACAAAAATTGAAATGTCCCGATGTAGTGTTGCGACAGCAAATAGCCCCTTTATTTTTTTAGATACCTTCGTACGCCGCTGTATTTTTACAGACGGTTGTACACATAATTTTTAAAATGTTTCAAAAATGTAATTTCAATTCCGTTGCCCACGCCAACATAAAATTTAATCTTGTTTTGTTCAAAAATTGAACAAATATTTTTGTACTAATCACATGGATTATTACAAAAATCACGCCACTTTACGAATAATCCCATGTACTTAATATAAATACATGAGATTATTCCATATTTTTCTCGAATATAATCTCATACCAATTTTCTATACTTTTTTTTCTATTTGTCTCCACTATACTAAAATATTATGAACTTCAGTGTAATTGTCAATATACAAATACACTATAGATATTAATTTTTCACACAACAATTGATTTATTTTTATATAAATCAATGTGTATGAAAAATCAATAATACCATATGATCCATATACTTACATTATATGACCTATTTACCTAGAGTAAATAGCATAATGTAATACCAATCGTCTACTGTACACACACATCGTATCAACTTCCATAATATTCTTCATACTCTAATACATTATACAAATTTTATAATGTATCGAATATTCTAGTATACCCTAATGATGATTTATATACCTATGTCATATATAGTGATAAGATTAGCTTTTATCGCGCAATTACATACACCAATTAAAGTGTGTATATGGATTAGTTCATGCAATTAGTATATAAGGCAGGAATTTTTTTTAGACAGTCTTTTTTTTCTTTTCTTTTTATCTTTTGGTTTTGATGTCGTTGCTTTTTGGGTAATATGATTATAAGACGGTAGCCAAGTGAGTATGGTTTCGGTCAGCCGCAGCAAAATGTGTAAAGAAATTATAGTTTTCCAAAAAAGAAAAAAAGAATTTAGAATGTGTTAAAAGTTATTTTAAAAATGGAAAAAAAAATCATATAATTATATTATGGTGTCCTGTGTTAAGGTTGATTCACACCAACGCGGTACGCGGGACGGTAGCGGTAGCGGTAGGATGTAACACGTACATTTTAATTATACCTTTCATACCACTGCGGTATACCAAATGCGGTAGACATGCGGTATGCGGTACATGTTGCGATATTTGTATCGCTGCATGTACAATTGTACCTCGTACCGCAATCAAACTGTTGATTTGTTTATTGAATGTGCGTGAGTAAAAATGGAAGTTTTTACGGAAAAGTTAATTGAAATGGTGAAAAGTCATCCCATATTGTATGATTTAGGAAATAAAGATTATAAAAATAATAAACAAAAAGATAGAATATGGGATGAAATTGCTGTAAAATTAGGAAAAGAAGATGGTAAGTAAAATATTGATATTGTGTACCCATTTTCGTCTAAAAAATTAGTTTATTATATTTTTATATTTTAATTTATATGTCTCACAACTCTAGTGCAATTACCTTTGGCAGGTTTCATCTTCACATAAAGCAAGTAAAACCAATGTTCTTTTTTTTAAACAATCACACTTTCTAAATGTAATATTTGGTTGTTAAATTTTTTTTTGCAGCACAAAATGACAAAAGACAAATTCGCGATACCGCGTTGGTGTGAAAGCCTTTTGCGATAATTTTTACCGCCTATGTACCGCTGCGGTATTCGTATCGCTACCGTCCCGCGTACCGCGTTGGTGTGAATCAACCTTTATAGTTTCGTGCTAAATTGAAGAAAAAAAAAAGGATAAAAAGGAAAAAAGGAAAAAAAAATTTGTTTTAAAGAATGAGAAGAAACAAAAAAAAAGGAAACATTAAACAAAAAAAGCAATACATCTGTTTTTAAATATAACTCTAAATAATCCCAAATGTTTTTACAATCAAATTTTTCCCAAACTTTCTTAGCATGAATGTAATCTATATCAGAACATTTACTATTTGTTAATTTGCTATCAAAATGTTTTTGAGAAGGTAAACACGTTTCATCTAAACGTTCAAAAGAATTAATGTATTCGTATGGAAATACTCCTTTACGTGTTAATAATTTGAAATTTTCTTCTTCTAGATATAAAGACTTAACAGTTTTCAAATCTTCCGGGGATAAATTTCCTGCTAAAGAATCTAGACTAGACTGCATAAATCTTACGGAATCTAAAAATCTAAGTTCAATTGTATCAGTTTTATTAACGAAAATTCGCTTTGAAAGTGATACATACAATTCTTTATTTAATGGTATCAAATTTATATCACCATCAATATTTGCTAATTCTTTAACAAATAAGTGACAGTCATAACCAGAAAAATTATGAAAGAAAATTGGGAAAAACTTTGGGACTTGATACCGCAAATTACATTCATTATGCGCTGGACCCCTGTACTTTCCTGTTAAATGACAATGGTCGGCTACTCTTACATTACCTAAATATTTCTTACATATATGACAAATCTTACTACTATGTTGCCTCTTCTCTTCAAAAGCCGTGAGTGGTTCCATCGTTTTCGGGTTCATGATGATATTGTTATGAATATCTAATACATCTTCAAGTAGGGACTGCACAAATTTTGCTGGTGAATCCTTTCCTTTATAAATTCTTAGCTTACTCAAGCTGTCGTCATATGAACACTTAATGTAGTATGAGAAGGCGCAAGGAACGTGTTGTTGTACATTTGTTGTTGAAGAAATATCTGAATTTGGAATACATGTATCCAATCCTTGTAAAATGCATTCAAAGTCTGCGTATATAACAAATGGGACCTCTAATTGACGTTCGTATTTCTCAAATTTCAATTCATTGTTTTCTGGTGATGGCATAAGTGTAACAATCTTACTGCATTCATTTTTATGTATATTGTACGCCTCTTCGGTATAAAAATGTTGTAAACATCCATTGCATAAAAATATCTTCTCTTTATGTTTTGTTATTTGAGATTTTATTAATCTTGATATGTTCTTGATCCACACATAATGACTCTTTTCTCCATCTTGAATCAACAGTAAATTAATATGTATTTTCTTCTCATTCTTTGTACAGTAATACGGTTCTTCTATTTTACATGTATTATATTGCATTTCTTCACAACCGTATACGTTTATACTAATTTCAGGATTTATGTCTTCAAAGTTTGTTATGTCCGTCACCTTCAGTGGAAATTCAAGATCATCAAATTCTAATATCATATTGTTTTGCAGAAGAATTGTACTTGCAACAATATTTTCTACATTATATGATGAAACTCTATCAGAATTCTATCAGAAGAAGGACTCATCAAAAGTAGTGAAGAGAGCCACAAAAAAAAAAAGAAACAGACGAGTATTAAAGAATTTACTGACAGAAGAATCCACAAATTTAGAATTACAATAGAAGGAACATCTCCACCCAGCGACGTAGTCCTCCACACCACAAGCACCTTATACTGTTACCAAACCATCATTTACCTTTAGCTTTCTTATACTCTTTTTTTTCTAACTCAAGACAGACTTTATTTCAAAAAAAAAAACATTTACTCAATTGTATTTCTTTTCTCATTTATTCAAATTTATCTTCAGTCGTCTAATTTACAATAGAAACTAAATTATTACATATATTCTTACAAAATACTCTTATGACTTTAATTTTTCAATTCCGTATACTTCATCATAAATTTAATTGAAATAACTATATCCATGGATGTTAATAAAAAAAACAAAAAAAAACGTTTTTGTTGAACATAACTTACTTAGTGAAATTCCTAAAAATTAAATTTACTTGTTATTCATAATTTTCTATTTTTTTTTTGTTTTTGCTGTTTTTGCTATTTTACTATTTCCAAAGGGGTTTTTATTTTGTTACAAAATCATATTCTTATTTTAAATTATATTTCTACATGAAAAGGACTGGACATTAGTTATGTACAATTAAAATACGTGAATATAAATATATTTTCCCTTGTTTTTTTTTCTTTCTTTTTGTATTTTATTTAAATTCGACTGAAATCACCGTTCTGATACAATGTACATCAATAATATGCAATCTAATTAATTACAACAAAAAAAATTTACATACTTTGATAGCCTCAACTTACGATACACGGCACATGCTAATTTCTGATGAAAGCACCCTGTAGCAATTTCTGGTTTTATCACCAATCGTACTATAGATGATCCTTGATACTGATCCAAAGGCTTTGGTTCTTTTTTTTTTTTTTCTTTTCAACTATAAATAGTAGTTTTTTTTTTTTTTTTTTTTTTTTTTTTGTGATTAACTAGTAAACTGATTTACACCTTTATAGTTTATTATTAGAGACTGATTTAAATTTTGAAGTTTAGGTTTAATATAAAAATGCTAAAGTTCAGCAAAAAAAATTAAAAATGTAAAATAATGAAATTTAGAATGGCTTGAGTCGTAAAAAAAAAGTCTTTTCTTGAGAAAGAATTTGTTCGTATGTCTACATGTGTTATGCACAATTATCAAAAAGGACTTATGGAGTAGAAAATAGAAATTTATTTCTACACCCCTTTTAATTATTTTAGGTTTATCTAAAATTAAAACCAGGTTGATATTATTTATTAACAAAATTTATTAATTATTTATTAATTATTTATTTGTAACAAATTTATACTGTTCAAAACAAAGGCTAAGGAAAGAATGATTAATTTTTATTAAGGAATATATTGATACATAATCTAAGTTTAAAAAGCTTTTTTAAGTTTCTTTTCATTACTTATTAATATATTTACAAATATTATGCGAATATGTGACAAACCAATGTTAAACTTTAAGATACAAAAATTCAAGATATGACCTCATACATTTTGGAAATTTCCTGAGGTAAGTAAATTTTATTCACACTTGGAACTAACTAATATAATTGTGTTTGTTTAAACACAATAGCGACATTAATTTCATTAAGCAAAATTGCAAGTTGAGGAATTTGATATAATAAATCGAATATATATAACAATGAAATATTTGTGATATGATTATATGAATAGACTTATTCTTATTACAAACAATGATATTTATGTTTAGAATCAAATATATTATTTGTCAATAGCAACAATATGGAACTTTTAAAGTATGCATAATATAAACAAAAGGAATATGAAATGTAAGTATGATATTCATATACATGTACATATGAATAATGGACTTTTTAAATATCCATAACACCTCCATCCATAAGAAAACAATATTTTATGATTTAAATTTAAAAATAAAAAAAATTGTTTAAAAAAATTAAAATTCCTTTTATCAAATCCTGTTCTACTCGTCGCGATTTCTTATTTCTACATCCTCAAGTCTTAAGACGCGTCGTTGGTGTTCAATTGCAGGTCTTTCACGAAATTCAATTTCTTGTGCTTCAGCTCTTCTGCTTGTTTGATCAAAAATTCTATTTACTTTTTTCATACAATCATATCTTTTTGCCAAATATATCATTAAAACAATTAGCAATATAAAAACAACAATTGCTCCTCCCTGTATTCTTTCAGGTATCGGTTTTAGCATATTGTTAACAAAACTTTCTTCGTTTTGAATTTCAATACTTAGGTCGTCTATATCTTTCAAATTTGTTTTTAATTTTCCCAATGGTTTATCGCACATTTTAACACTTTTCAATTTTATATCAATAGCATCATTTAATTCAAATTTGTACCTATCACTATTAACAAATGTATAACTTATATTACTCGTACTTATTGAAGTTTCAACTGTAAAAAATATACAATTAGAATCTAGAAATAAGATTCCTGTACCTTGAATCATATTTTCATTCTTATATTCATTACATTTACCTTGGTATTTTGTTGGCTTATTTATGGCAAATACATATTTATTTTCAAAAAGTTTATAAAAGACTTCAAAATCAGTTTGGATATGTTTCAAATTACAATTTGTTACAGATCTTTTCATAAATACATTTAAAATACAATCATCTTGTTTTACATCGCACCGTTACGAAAAGTTGTTTGTTTACATACATAAAATTACATCAAAATTTTTACAAAAATCTAAATCTTTACTTTTCATATATTCTTCTCTATCATTTCTTATAATAAAATATTTAAACAGAATTTCAAAAATAAAGCCAACATTATTTTTAATTATTGGTAATGGAATTATTTCAAATACTTCAAAAGTTTGCTTATCTATTAATGGAACTTCTACTACAATATTAATTATTTTTCCTTAGAATGTTTTAGTTTTACATTTAATTCTCAAGATTTGGTTCGAACAATAAATCATTTCTAAACGAATGGTTTGACAAAATTTCGATAAATTTATTTGGTCTTAATATACACGGATGCACAATATTGGCACTGAGTAATAAAATTGCCTGTTCCATTATATCTCTTTCGATATCTAAAGCTAATATCTTATCTAATAACTTGTTGTTGTTGTTGTTGTTTTTGTGGGTGGGGGGGATGCGAGTTAGGCATCCACGAGCACTCAGACAGGAGAGTCCATTGTACTCAGGACCCCGACTTCTGTCATACATGCACCTACAGTTTAAAGTGGAATGCGAACCACTAAATTCGTTGGTAGAGAACGAATTTTTTATTCGTATGACAGGGCTTGGTACTAATATTTCTTAGTTTTTGTGGACTTGGCTTTTTTATGAAGCAAAAGCCACTAAACTAATTAGTACCGAGCTTATACCCAACTCAAAGTGAATTGGTACTCATTCAGAGCTGAGTGAACTCAGGCGGACTCGAACCCGAGACCTTAAGCATCAGAAGCCAACACTCTACCGCTTCGTCCACTGCCCGCCATATCTAATAACTTACTTTGAACTTGTATAAAATAATTATTGACTTCTAACTTATGGTCAATATCATTTTTATTTTCAACTATTTTACTTATTTCCGTTACAATTTCATTAATTTTCTTTTCATGATCGTAATAGCTGTTATGTAATAACTTGTTTTGTTCATTAAGAGATTTCATAATCACAATTTGAGACTTAAATGCTGTTTGTAAGTTTTCACTATTGTCTTGCAAAGTTTTGATTGCATTTTCGTAATACTCATTATCGTCGCTATCCATAGTTCCGAATAATCCTTTAAGCCCTTTACCTATTATATTTAGAAAACCTCTTTTATTACGAATATTTCTTGAAATTTTTACTTTAATATTATACCTAGCAAATTATATATGTCATTTAATCTTCTGTTAATTTTGTTTACATATTTTGAAACTTCTTCTTTAATTTCTTTACATTCTAATTTATAATTATTACAAATATCACCTAAATTTTGGGACTGTCTAATGATAAGGTCAATAGAAGTTTCTATTTCCTCTAGATCTACACTATTGATAATAGAAATTTTTCCTTTTAAAAGTTTAAGTTTCCCCATTTGTTTGAAATAAATTCCATTCGATACTATTTCTTGAATTTTAATCCATCCTTGGGTTGCTATTATGGATTGCCTGTAAAGTGTTTAATTTTACTTTTATTATATTTGAACAATTTATTATTTCTTCTTACGACTACTATATCATTGAATACTTTTAAGATTTTATAGGGACCTACGTATTTAGAACTAAATTTATCCCTTTCCTCATTTTGGATTAATATACGATCATTTACTTTAAAATCTTTAATTTTCTTACCAAGATTTTTATCACATCTTTCTTTAGATTTCCATTTAATTTTTTCAATTTTTTTCTTTGCTTCTAACTCTGTACGAAGTAATTTCAATTGTAACTCATGCGTATAGTCTAAAGTAGTTTTAAACTTCATACTACCAACTTCGCTCGGTGCATTCGCTTTTCTCCCAAATATCATTTCATAAGAAGTTAAAACGGTACTTGAATGCTTTGTAGTATTGTAACAGAATGTAGCATATCTGAATAATTTTGCATATTCTGGTTTGTTCTATCTTTTATCATTAAACGTAAATACTCACCTAGTCTAGCATGTGCTCTTTCTGCAGATCCGTTTGATTGAGGATACGCACTACTCGTTCTTAAATGTTTTATTTTAAACATTTTACAAATCTCTCTCATCAAATCATTTATAAACTCACCTCCATTGTCTGTCAGTATAATTTTAGGTAGACCAAAGTATAAAACCCATTCGTCGATAAATGCTCTAGTAACTGTTTCGCTCTTTTTATCATTTATTCGAATAAAACGTACATATATACTTACTTAAATCATCTTGCACAGTTAAACTATAAAATATTCTATTTTTATCTTTATATGGTCCTGTAAGATCCATTGATACTTTTTCAAGACAATAATTCGCACTTGATACAATTTTCATCGGATTTCTTCCTGGATGTCTATTTCTTTTTTCTTTTTGACAATTCGCACATTTCTTTATATATTCGATTACATCTTTGTTTAATCCTTTCCAATAGAATCTATCTTTAATTCTATTTATTGTGGCTTTTTGACCTCCATGACCACCTATTAGTGATTCATGACATTCCTTTATTATTTTATATTTTTCTTCTTCATCATATATTATTTCCTTCCTACTTTTCCTGGAAATTTCTGATTCATCACTCAAACTGTCGGTACTTTTCTCATCATTTTCATTATTTTTATTTACCTTTTTATCCCTTTTATTAGTTCCATTTTTCTTTTCATAATCATTATCTAAAATTTCTTTTAACTCTTCGATCGATAATTCTTTATCATCGTTTACTTCCAATTCCTTAGAGGTATTTAGTTCATTACCGAAATTGTGTTCTAAATTTTCTTCAATATTTTCATCAATACCAATTGGACACATAATATTTCGACTTAATTCATCAGCAACAACATTTTCAACTCCCTTTTTATATATAATTTCGTATTCGTATTCTTCAAGCTTCAATCTCCACCTAACTAATCTTGATCCTGGGTTTTTCACGCTAAACAACCAAGTTAACGGTCTATGATCAGTTTTGATTTTAAATTTTACACCGTATAGATATGGTCTAAATTGTTGAATAGCCCATACTATGGCTAAACATTCTTTTTCAGTAGTACCATAGTTTAATTCAGCTTTATTTAGTAATCTACTAATAAAATGTATTGGCAGGTCTTTACCATCATATTCTTGAGATAGAACTGCTCCCAACCCGGTATGACTTGCGTCCGTTGTTATAATGAATTCTTTTTTGAAATTAGGATATTGCAAAAGTGTTAACTCTTTAATCTTTTCTTTAATTCTTCAAAGCTATTCTTTTCTTTATTACCCCATACAAAGTCAATATTGTTCTTCAGTAATCTATATAAAGGTGAAGCTATAACACTAAATTCTTTTATAAATTTTCGATAGTATCCAATCATTCCAAGAAAACTTTTTATTTCCTTTTGGTTTTTCGGTTCTTTTATTCCATCTATAACCTCTACTTTTTTCAAATTTGGTAAGACACCTTCACTTGTTATTAAATGACCTAAATTTTCTACTTCTCTTTTAAGAAATTCGGATTTATCTAATTGAATTTTCAAGTTTGCTTCTCTAAGTTTTTCAAGAACTAAATCCAAGATTCCATTATGACTTTCTAAATCTTTGCCGTAAATGACAATGTCATCCATATAAACGAAGCATCCTTTTGAGATTAAAGGTCCCAACACAGTATTCATCATTCTTTGGAAACATGCTGGCGCATTTTTTAAACCGAATGGCATTCGAGTAAACTAAAAATGACCATATGGCGTTGAAAAAGCTGTCTTTTCAATACTATTTTCACTTAAGGGAATTTGATGAAATCCAGATTTTAAATCTAATGTTGTGAAGTATTTTGCCTGACCTAATTGATCTAAGATTTCCTGAATGTTTGGTATAGGAAAATTATCACTAACAGTAATATTATTTAATTTACGATAGTCTACTACCATTCTCCATTTTTGTTGACCACTTATGTCTTCTTTTTTGGGAACGATCCATTGTGGACTTGACCACGGCGAAATACTATGCCTAATTATACCCTCATCTAAAAAGTTTTTTATTTGTTTGTTAACCTCTTCTTCATGTACCTTCGGATACCTATAGGTTTTAACATTTATGGGATTATTTTTCTCTACTCTTATTTCATGTTTAATAACAGATGTTTCAGTTAATTTATCCCCTTCCAATTTCCAAACTGAAAACTTCAGAAAAATTTTCAATTATATTTTTTAAACTAGAAATTTCTGCAGTTTTATGTAAATGATTTGTTCTAATATTTTCCTAAATTTCTCTAAATTTCTCATTGTTATTTGACCGGTTGTTTATATCGCTTTTATTTTCATATTCATAACCTTCATTTGAAACAGAAGAAACGTTTTTCCCATTATTTTTGTTTTCGAATTTTATTTGAATGTATTCATTATATAATTTTTCATACTTAAAATCTATAGAAAACTTCATATTTTCTAGAATGTCACTTCCTAATATGCCATCGTAATATCCTATTACATCTTCTTTTACAACATACAAATTCGCGTTGAATGAACTATATTTTTCATCAATTTCATTAAAATATTCAAGTTTGATATTGACACTTCCAATACTATTACGATTTGATCGACCTATACCTTTAAAATATATTACATTTTCAAAATCTATATCATCTTCTACTAAGTAGTACTAAGTACTAAGTATCTACTAAGAAAATGTAATTTTGTCCATCATATGATAATGTCACATGAGGGCAATTGCCCTCTATTGATCCCGTTTTCGAAAATTCGACCCTATTTCTTTTATTGGAACTTTCGGTATATATTTTTGTTCTTTTACATTTGTATTAGGTGCGCAAGTTGAAATTTGGCTTTTATTGGTTAAGTTGAGCTTTATTGAAAAAATACTTTTTACGAACACTAATAGTCGAAATATTCACTATTACTTTCTATGGTCTTTTGCCATTTATTGGGTAGCTGATTAATACCTTCGCGGTAGAAACTTGGTGGTTTTGATGCAAAATATTCATCGAGCCATTTTCGTACATCTTCAACATTGGTGAACCGCTGGTCTTTCAAATATGATGACATCGATCTGAATAGGTGGTAATCAGAAGGAGCCAGGTCTGGAGAATACGCCGCATGCTGGACAACTTCCCATCCTAAGGAGAAGATGAGTTCCTGGGTTGGTTTTGCTGTGTGTGGACGAGCGTTGTCATGCAGGAACATCACTTTACGCGTTCCTTGGCCCGTAAATGGTCTTTTTTCCTCCAGAGCATCGCTTAAGTTGATCAATTGTGCTTGGTAACGTTCACCTGTAACAGTTTGACCTGGTTCCAGAAGCTCGTAGTATATGACCCCTTGCCAATCCCACCAGACACACAGTAACACTTTTTTGGCATGAATATTCGGTTTCGGAACCGCGAAATTTTGCGAACCAGTTCTTTACTGTTGAATGACTTACAGAATGTTCACCCAAAGTCGAATTAATCAATTCCATAGCTTGAGCAGCATTTTTTTTCATTTGGAAGCAGAATAAAATGCAATGGCGTAAGTGTTGCTTATCGAAATCCATCTCTTATAAAATTGATAAACACGAAACACACGGAATCACAGCTTGTAAATGACTGAAACTTATGTCATTAAAACAGCAACGAATATGCTACATATACCCAAAATAACGGTGAATTTCATGTGTTTTAATGTGATTTTTAATACAACTAATTTCAGAGCCAAGTTTCAACTTGCACACCTAATATCATCTCTATTTGGGTTATCGCTTTTATAATAATTTTTGAAATTATCATTCTTATAACTTTTTAAATTTTCACTTTTATAATTAAAATTCTTCTTATAATTTTGATCATAGTTTCCTTTTTGTTTACAATTTTTAGCAATGTTTCCTAATTTACCACATTTGAAACATTTAATATTTACGTTATTTATGCGTATCAAATTTTTATTTGTGTAGTCTCGATCTTTAACTTTATAAAATTCTAAACGAATTTCTTCTTCTCTAGCTAATTGGCTAGCTTCTGCAAGTGTTTTTGGTCTTTGAGTATTTACAAAAGTACTTATTTCTTTTTTTAAACCGAAGATGTATGCATTTAACATATCATTTTCAATGGCTACCTTTTGACAATAATATGTATTATCGTTTGAGCATTCATTAAACAAATTTTGGATTCTACGACGTGCTAATGTTTCACATTTTTGCGTATATTGAATGACGGTTTCGTTATATTGTTGTTTTAATTTTGTCATTTCGAGGTGTAATTGCATACTAGAATGTGTTTCTCTGAATACTCTATTTAATTCGTATTTCAAATCTTCCCAATTTTTGATGTTTTTATTCATCAGGATAACTTCTGCATTTCCTGAGATTCTACTTTTTATAATAGACAATAAACATTGTTTTTGTTCATCATCTGCCATGCTCATAGCGTTGTCGCAATTTTGTATGAATCCATGTGCTTTTGATGGATCACTATCAAAGTGTGTAACGATTTTTATTAAATTCTCGAGACTCATTTTAATATTACTTTTTACTTTTGGAATAGCTCCAAAACTTTTATTTGGAAAATTGAAAGATTTTTCATCTTCTGGTTTTTTATTTTTATCGAATTCAGATAAATTAAGAGTTTTCATTTCATTTAAAACATCATGATTCTTGATCATATTTGAGGCAACCTTGTCTTCATGATCGTTAGAAGGATAATCTATAATAATGCTTTTTTCAGTAAAATCATCATAAAGTATTTTAAGAAATGTCTCTCTTCTAAATAATCTTTTAGCGTATTCTACTCTATACGTTTCTTCGATATCATTTTGCGAAACTTTGTTGTTTTCTATAACTTTTTTCTAAAGTTATACGAAATCTAAGCCCTGAAGTATCACACATACAATTAAATTCAAATTTGAGAGTTTCATTATCGAAATTGTAATCAACACTATTAGAATTAGACTCCGTCATTTTTTAATAAAAATTTTCAATTCAAAACAAGAACAGTGTAGATTTTGATATCTCTTAACGAAAAACAGAAAAATTCGCAATAATAACAGATTATGGAAAAGACCTTAAAATTTTCAAATCTTGAAAATTATCACTTTATTCAATACTTTTCAAATTCAAATAGGAAAATAAGCACGAGTATACTTTTAGTAATATTTCACTAATTTTAAAACAAAAATTATAAATATATTTATATGTAGGTACATATTTTTCAATAAATTTGTTCACTTAAAAGAAATATAGTATTTGTATTGTACTTGTTTGTATCCAAAATTTTTCTTTTTATTTTATTTTTATTATAGAATCGTAAAAAAAAATATTTATTTATTTTTCTCACATATATTTCTACTTACAGTAATATTACGATAATAAAAGCAAATGATGATGTCCTCATTTCTCCTGTTGATTTGTTGTTTCCGTATTTGGTGATTGATGATTCCCTCCTACCGTTGCACCTTGTTGTTCTAGTTTTCCAAATCTTAGGATGTTTAAATCTTAGGATGATTGTTGTAATTATTTTCACTTTTCAATATATAATTGTATAGATTATTTTGCTTCGTGAAAATTAATTTTATACTAGTTTCATATGTGTGTCTACTTATTGTTTGCCACAATATTTCGACAATTTGTTATGTATATATTTACAATAACAATTTCACAAATTTTCACCAGTCAAAAATTTAACAAAAAAAAAATTTTTTTTTTTATAAAAATTTTACCGCTGCCACCAATTTTTGTTATGCACAATTATCAAAAAGGACTTATGGAGTAGAAAAGAGAAATTTATTTCTACACCCCTTTTAATTATTTTAGGTTTATCAAAAATTAAAACCAGGTTGATATTTTTTATTAACAAAATTTATTAATTATTTATTTGTAACAAATTTATACTGTTCAAAACAAAGGCTAAGGAAAGAATGATTAATTTTTATTAAGGAATATATTGATACATCTAAGTTTAAAAAGCTTTTTTAAGTTTCTTTTCATTACTTATTAATATATTTACAAATATTATGCGAATATGTGACAAACCAATGTTAAACTTTAAGATACAAAAATTCAAGATATGACTTCATACATTTTGGAAATTTCCTGAGGTAAGTAAATTTTATTCACACTTGGAACTAACTAATATAATTGTGTTTGTTTAAACACAATAGCGACATTAATTTCATTAAGCAAAATTGCAAGTTGAGGAATTTGATATAATAAATCGAATATATATAACAATGAAATATTTGTGATATGATTATATGAATAGACTTATTCTTATTACAAACAATGATATTTATGTTTAGAATCAAATATATTATTTGTCAATAGCAACAATATGGAACTTTTAAAGTATGCATAATATAAACAAAAGGAATATGAAATGTAAGTATGATATTCATATACATGTACATATGAATAATGGACTTTTTAAATATCCATAACACATGGGTATATCTCTATGTATCTTACAATACATATTTTGAATTTTTTTTTTCTTTTTTTTTTTTTAATTTTTCTTTTTGTAAATTCCTTGGGACTTGTTTTCTTTTTCTTTTTCTTTTTAAAACCAATGGCTAATTTTTGAGTTAATAAAAAAGTAAAAAAAAAATTACATGTCATCAAAAGGCAACTGAAACTATTTATCTTACACAAAAATAGTTTAGATGTAATTAAATCATAACTTATTTTTTTTTTTTTTTTTTTATTAATTTAAATAAATCATTCAAAATTTCATAACTCACATCACTTGTCTCATAAAAAAAAACTTTGCATTATATATACGTATGTGAAATTTTTTTTTTTTGTTACGTCACAAATTTAGTCAAAAAAAAAACTTTTTTTCTCTTTAAATTACTTTAATAATTAATCATTCCGAATTTGTCATCTTTTTTTTTTCTAAATCAAATTTTTTTTTCGTTTTCTTTTTTTTAAATTTTTTTTTTACTCTTTTGAAATAGTATTAACCAAAAACTGAATTTAAAATCGTAAAACACCTTTTTTTTTTGCAAATAGGTTCTTCATTTATTATATGATTTAAAAAATAATTCTTCTTACTTTTTTTTTTTTCCTCTTAATTGGACTACGTGTGAACTTATTTGCCTTCTTTTTATATTCAACCGTACGCAAGAACGACTCAAAACAGAATGCCCCTCAAGTCAAAAAAAAAGAATACGAATTCAAAATGACCAGCCTGGTATCCAAAATTTTACCGGCTTATATACTAATAATGTATACGAATCGCTTTACACACTTAATTTGGTATTAGTTCGTACGCGGTAAAATTAATGTTCCATCGATATATATAATACCCCGAGTAAAATAAATCATCGTTAGGTATTCTAGACTATTCGATACATTATTCTGTGTATAATGTATTCAGTTCGAGAATGAACCCAGTTGTGAAAAGAAGAACTGATTCTGGAGGAATCGATTCAGAGTGCATTACAAAAGCAATCAATTGATTCCAATTTGATTCTCAGTAATGCATGAAGTAATCAATTGATTCCAGTGTGATTACTTGTAATGCAGATGGTAATAACTTAAATAAAAAAACGCATAAAAACATGAATCATTTAAAATTCATATTTTTTGGTTATTCCCCGTGGAAAAGTAAAGTACATATATTTTATTGTTTTCAAAGTTCAGTAGTAAGAGGAAATTCATTAAAGTTAAACGTGCATTAAAGGATTATATTAAAAGTGTTTATTAAAGGTGTATATACCTATATATTATATATAAATATTCAAGGTGTATATTAAAATTCTTAATTAAAAAAAGAAGCTGTTATTATTAGAAGGTAAGTTATTTAAATTTAATCTAAAAATCCGAAAACGTAAACGTTTTTCTACAATTAGGTAAAGACGTAAAAAATGTATAAAAAAAAAGGAATGAGCAAACGTCAAATCGCACGTGACATTAAAAAACAAAAAGATCTTTATATAAAAAACTTCTTAATAGATAAAAACAAAACTGAGACAGAATGTTTATCTCTTACACAAGAAATTGATTTAAATGAAAGAGATCTCGCGTCAGTTTCATCAGATCATAATATTGATTCTAATTCATCCCTTAAAGAAAAGTTGAAGCAATGGTACATAAAATACAATCCAAGTAGAAATTGTGTTGACTCATTATTAAAAATTTAAAAAAAAGAAAATCTTGACGTTCCGATTTGTTTTAAAAGTTTAATTGACTATTCTGAAAAAATTACAATACGAACAGTTACTCCTGGTTATTATTGGCATTATGGCATCAAAAAACAATTGCAAAAAATTACTCATTTGATTAATAATTATAACGAAGTGCTTTTCGATATTAACATTGACGGTTTGCCTCTTTTTAAGAGTTCAAATCTGACTTTATGGCCAATTTTAGGAAAGCTTGTAAATATTACAAATATAAAAGTATTTTTAATTGGAACTTATTTAGGAAACAAAAAACCAGCAAGTCTTGAGAGCTTTTTGCATGATTTCATTGTAGAAGCAAAAGACTTATTAGAGAATGGATTAGAAATAAACGGCAAAAATATAAAAGTGCTCATAAGAGCATTTGTATGTGATGCCCCAGCGAAGTCGTTTGTTTGTGGGATAACAAGTCACACATCTCTTCGTGGGTGTACAAAATGTATACAAATTGGTAAAAAAATCGATAATGTCGTGGTTTTTGAAGCAAAAAGCGCAACATTATTTTTTGACCAAGATTTTTTCGAAAGAAAATATTTATTTCTTCATCAAAATTGTTTTCAAACAATAAAAACTCCATTGGAAAATATTGGTGTAAATATGATGACACAAACAGCTATTGATCCAATGCATTTAATAGATCTAGGAGTAGTTAAAAAAATGTTATTGAGATTATTTAAAAATCAAGTTACTACCACTTGTTATAAAATCAATAACGAAATCAAGTCAAGTATGTGTAACCATTTAACGTCATTGTATTCTTTTATTCCTAAAGAATTTGCGCGAAAACCACGGACATTTAACGAAATTAAAAATTGGAAAGCCGTAGAGTTTCGGCAATTTATATTATACACAGGAATTTGTATTCTGAAAAATAAAGTACATGAAGATGTGTATTACATGTTTCTTCTTCTACATTGCGCTTACAGACTATTATCTTGCCCTAAAAATTTCAGAGCCAATTTATCAACAGCACAAGACCTTTTAGAATGTTTTGTAGAGAATTTTAAAAAAGTTTTTGGAAATAATAGTCTTACTTATAACGTGCATCATCTTCTACATTTAACGAACAGCATAAATCATTTAGGAATTTTAACCAGCTTCTCTGCATACAGTTTCGAAAACGAATTACAAAATTTAAAAAAAAAAATAAAAAAACCATCAAACATCTTACAGCAGTTATATAATAAACTAAAGTTTGAAGATCTTATAAAGCAAAATAAATCAATTGAATTTAAATTTTCTGGTGGAAAAATTATAAGTTATTCAACAGAAAGAATTTTTCTAAATACAAAAGAACCAAACAATTTTTGTTGTATCGCACCTTACATACCCATCAAAATAGTAGATTTTCGGGAAAATGAACAAGGAAATAGGTTGGTAGTTGGTAGAAGATTAAATGATTTGGAAGATTTTTACATGGATCCAGTTCCATCAAAATTATTAGGGATATCCACTGCAAGTAAATTTTTAAATGACGACGAAGAAACTTTTAATATAGAAAATATTATCTGTAAATTTTTAGTATTACTTTATGAAAATAAATTATTACTCTTTCCAATTCTCCACGACTATGTTTAAATATCAAATTAAAAAACTATTTATCAATTAAGAATGTCAGAAAAAAGAAAACTTTCCGAGGAAGATGATTTTCCAGGCAAACTTCGCAGATGCAATGCAACACTTGGACAGAGCATTTACCTTTCTGAGCAATGTAATTTCATCTTAAATTTGTTATGCTTCTTTTTTTAATACATTTAATGAATTTTATTTTTAGGTAGTTCAAATACTGAAGCAAATTTAAAACAATATATAGATCGGAAGTTTGACGAAATGAAAAGTAAGTATATTTATTATGTCACTTACACTTAAAATAATACGTACTGTATTTTACAGATTTTATGACAGAACAAAATAAAAAAGTATTGGAGGCCTTGGCAATACAGAACGTCTTAACTAAAAAATTAATAACACAACAGGAACAGATGACTGATAAGGAAAATATATTTCCTTTAAAAACAATAGAGGAACTGCAAAATTTTGAAGAGGAAATCAACGAAGAAAATTTAAGCTTTTATGTAAGAATCGATTAATTTTAAATATGTTAAAAATTTTCACAAAAAAAGGAAAATACAAAAAACTTCTATTTTAGGTATCAATAATCAAAAAAATCATCAATCCAGGTGGATTAAAAAATAATTTCAACAATTTAGTACATGAAAATGTAATAGTACAGTACAATTATGACGGTGGACATGGAAAAAACTTCCATTCAAAACATTAACCAATATTAATAATTTGCTTACAAGTAATCAAATTTTAAGAATATTTTATTATTTTATATTAACAAATGCATGTATATTTTTTCAGGAGCACATGATGGTCCTAATTATGATAAAATAATAAGAGTTGCATTTCACGTTGTCAAAATGAAAATGAATAAACGTGCTTTCACTGAACGTGAAAAAAATAAAGAAAATGAAAATAATAAAGAAGATGAAAATAATAAATAAAATCAAAATATTTTTAATTTTTCGTTTATTTCTTGTTTTGTTTATTTCTTTATTTCATAAAAAATTCTTGTAATTACTATAATTTTTTATTATGTTTATACGTTTTTTGAATTTCATTGAATTGTTAACAATCTTTATTTAATAAATGTTTTATATCATAAGTAATAATAATTGTTTTTTGTTTACTGAGGAGTTTTCAAATAGATTATACAATCGATTGAGAATTGAGAATTAATAACTAATTTAAAGTCATCGGCTTCGGAATCGATTACGAGTAATGCAGATGGAATGGGTATTATGTAATCACTTAAGAACTAATTCGAAGTCATCGATTACAAGTAATGCAGATGGAATGGGTATTATGTAATCACTTAAGAACTAATTCGAAGTCATCGATTACAAGTAATGCAGATGGAATGGGTATTATGTAATCACTTAAGAACTAATTCGAAGT
Organism: Bombylius major; assembly: GCA_932526495.1. Taxonomy (NCBI): domain Eukaryota; kingdom Metazoa; phylum Arthropoda; class Insecta; order Diptera; family Bombyliidae; genus Bombylius; species Bombylius major. Next base: position 29,885,576 of record OW052042.1, read on the forward strand.
CATCGATTCCCGAATCGATTACGAGTAATGCAGATGGAATGGGTATTATGTAATCACTTAAGAACTAATTCGAAGTCATCGATTCCAGAATCGATTACGAGTAATGCAGATGGGGACCAATTTACTACCGCCTATGACATGCATGTGTAAAAGAAATAGATTCTTTATATGTCTAGTAATCAAAAATGGAATTGATTCTGCTTTGAAGAATCAATTCAGAACCAATTCTGAATGCATTCTTTTCACAACTGGGAAGATTATGGATGTTGGCACGGTGTGTGTGCGCATGACAGCTTGATTTACATTATTCTATTTACTTTAAGTAAATAGGTGATAATGTAATTATATGGATCAGGTGATATTTTTGTATTGATTTTTCTCATATAGTAGTTTATATGAGAATTAATCATTCAATACATGGAAACAATTTGTAGTGTATTGAACACAGTCAAGTACACTGAAATACATAATATTTTATTAGTGTGAGAAAAAAAAATTGGAGAAGATTTGAAAGAGATTATGTTCGAGAAAAATATGGAATAATCTTATGTATGTATTTATATAAATACAATAGGATTATTCTCGAAGTGGCGTGATTTTTTTGAAATAATCCATGTAATTAATACAAAAATCTTTGTTCAATTTTTGAACAAAACAAGATTAGATTTGTGTTGCGCGTGTGCAACGGAAAAATAAATTACAGTTCATTTATTGGAAATTTTAGATGAAAAATTCCAATAAATGTACATTTTTAAACATTTTAAAAATTATGTGTACAACCGTCTGTAATAATACAGCGGTGTACGAAAATATATTAAAAAAATTAAAGGGGGCTATTTGCTGTCGCAACAAAACAAACTTTTTAACGAACCTGTCGAAGTGGAAAAGGTTGGAACACGGCAGCGAAAAGATAAGATAAAGTCCGTAAAGGACAGCGATCCATAAAAAAAATAAAGTCCCACTGGGAAATTCTGACAAGAAAGGAAAAGTGGTCCGTGTTGTCTTAACACAACAACGTGGGGCTCGTCCACGCCCTGAGATGAGTCTCAATGCCGGAACACGTGGGCTAGCCGGGCTGAACAAAACAAATAGGGAGATAAATCCACACACACATTGCCAAAATCCAAAATCAAAAAAAAAATTTCTCGCGATGATGATTTATATATATCTCGTACATGAAAATGTCACTTTCGAGTTATATACATATATGACAAGACCAGTAAAAAAATTAAACCTGGGCCAGAAAGATCTTGAAAACGGATGGATTCAAAAAAATGGAGTCCAATATGTTTACCTATGAAGGTAAAGTGAATCAATTAAGAACAACCTAGTCAAGTTTACAAAAAAAAATCATTCAAGAAGGTATAGACCAATGATTATAAAATAAAGTGGAGCAAGATACAGAAAATTAAAAGTGATATGGTAAACAAAAATGGTGTTATGCTTTGAGGTCTTTCGCATGAAAAGTCCCTACATATTTACCTTGTAGGTCCTCTACTTCATACATACTTCCACCAATACATCTTTTAATCCGACATTTTATAAATTTTTTTGACAATTTCGAATTAAATCCTTTCGCGAAATCGCTTTGAGTGAAATTTCGCCTATAAACCTCTTGACCAGGTCGAAATTTCACTGTAGTGGTACGGAGGTTGTAAGATCTCTCTGCTCGTTCGTGAGCTTTCTTCAGGCTCACTGAGACTTGATCACGGATCTGCTGAAGCTTTGCAGATTCAGGCAGATCGATGATCTCTCCATCCATCACACAGTCTAGCTCTCTCAGAACACGATATGCCGAGGCATGCCTTACCATAGGGAAACCAAATACCGTCTGGTAAGGGGTGCGCTCAATAGCACTGTGGTATCGAGTTCTAAGGGAGCCAGCTATGCGGTGGATGGCCTTGTCCCAGTTCGCCTGGTCTTCCTAAACATAAGACCTTACAGCCTCTAAAATGACCCGATTTACACGCTCAGATGCATTTGATTGAGGTGAGTATAAAGCAGTGCGAATATGTTGGACACCATAAGAAGATAAAAAGTTTTGAAAATCTTTCGAAACAAATTGTTTGCCATTATCGCTGTGTATAAACTCAATCGCAAACGCCAAAAATAGAGAAAACTTCGTGTTCACGAAAAGTTACAATGGCAGGGGCATTAGCTTTACGTAGGGGTTTAAGAAACACGAATTTTGAAAAGTGATCCAGAACGATCAAAATTTGCGAATTTCCAGCTTTAGTCCTGGGATATGGACCAAGGGTCTTTCAGTAATGAACCTAGATCCCATAGGAGGTCTAGTTCGAAAATTAGGGGATTTATTCTCTTTGCAAACTTCACAAGCATTAATGAAATACTGAATATCAACAATCATTCTAGGCCAGTAATACTTATCAGACAAAAATCGGTATGTAACAGTAATGCCACCATGAGAAGTTGTTTCAGATTCATGAACATTTTGGATCAAAGAATGACGAAGAGATTTAGGGATCCAGAGTTTCCAAGGATTGTCATTAGATTCCGAAGTACGAAAACGGACACGTTTGAACACTTTACCGTCGTGAATTTTTAAATCCGGCAACTTACTTTGATTGTTTGAAACGAATGAAATCAATTGAACATATTCGTCGTCGCGAAAGCTTTTTGAATTTAAGTCGACTTCAGTCAGATTAAAGTTCGTACTTATTTCCTCACAAAACGCGCGCTAGAGCGAATCAGCAACCACATTTTGTGATCCTTTGCGGTGCTGAATAGCAAAATTGAAAGCTTGCAATTTCAAGCTCCAACGGGCGAGACGACCACTTAAATTTGGCTGAGACATCAACCATTTCAAACTCGCGTGATCCGTAATAATCGTGAATTTAAAACCTTCAATGTAAGTTCTAAACTTTTTGACGCACAACACCGCGGCCAAGCACTCCAGTTCTGTACGGAGTAGTTCTTCCGAGCCTTATTCAGCTTTTGCGATACAAATGCGATAGGATTTTCATCACCCGCCTCCGAAAGTTGGAATAGCACAGAGTTTTATATGTGAAGTTTGTGGAAATGGATTTTCAAGTAAGTATAACTTGAAAAGACATGTCCAGTCAGCTCATGGTAACCACGAAATTTGTAGCATTTGCAAGAAGAGCTTTACACGCAAAGAAAATCTACTAACGCATATGAGAACCCAGCATAAAGTGTCTTCAGTTGATGCTATTTCTTATGATATTAGCAATCAGCCTTCAACATCATCACAAAACAAAATTTTATGCCAAACATGTAATAAAGAAATTTTAAGTAAGGACTGGAGTTATCATCTGAGAACAAATTTACATAAAATAAAAGCGGCTGAACCAGTTAATGATCAATTGAAGGTAGTAAAAACCAGTTTTGAAGAACGAATTGAAACACTGATTTATGAAAATAAGGATGAAGGAAATCTGGATCCTCTCAACTTTCTAAAGACAGAAAAAGATCTTATTATTAACACATTAAATGAACAACTGATAAAACACTCATCTTTAAAATTCAACATAGAACTTTTTGCAGAATATATGAAAGTAACAAAAGAAAATGATGATAGCGATGAAATAACAACTTCAGTTAAATCATTTCAATCAAAAATGATAATCGTTAGGAATGAAACTGAGTTATCGTCTGCATACGAAGTTATGATTGATAAAATTCATACAAAAATGCAAGAGTTTCAAGAACGAGATAGTGGTTGGACTCTTATAAGAATAATCCATCTTGAAATCAACATAAATCAGTACAGGCCAATAAGAGGTTCTCAGTATTTACCATTACCAACAACAATTGCACGTAAACATGCTTGTATTAATGTAAAAAATACGAACGAATACTGCTTTAAATGGGCAATAATTTCAGCTCTAGATCCTGTAGAGAAGAATTCTGATAGAGTTTCATCATATAATGTAGAAAATATTGTTGCAAGTACAATTCTTCTGCAAAACAATATGATATTAGAATTTGATGATCTTGAATTTCCACTGAAGGTGACGGACATAACAAAGTTTGAAGACCTAAATCCTGAAATTAGTATAAACGTATACGGTTGTGAAGAAATGCAATTTAATACATGTAAAATAGTAGGACCGTATTACTGTACAAAGAATGAGAAGAAAATACATATTAATTTACTGTTGATTCAAGATGGAGAAAAGAGTCATTATGTGTGGATCAAGAACATATCAAGATTAATAAAATCTCAAATAACAAAACATAAAGAGAAGATATTTTTATGCAATGGATGTTTACAACATTTTTATACCGAAGAGGCGTACAATATACATAAAAATGAATGCAGTAAGATTGTTACACTTATGCCATCACCAGAAAACAATGAATTGAAATTTGAGAAATACGAACGTCAATTAGAGGTCCCATTTGTTATATACGCAGACTTTGAATGCATTTTACAAGGATTGGATACATGTATTCCAAATTCAGATATTTCTTCAACAACAAATGTACAACAACACGTTCCTTGCGCCTTCTCATACTACATTAAGTGTTCATATGACGACAGCTTGAGTAAGCTAAGAATTTATAAAGGAAAGGATTCACCAGCAAAATTTGTACAATCACTGGTTGAAAATGTATTCATAACAATGTCATCATGAACCCGAAAACGATGGAACCACTCACGGCTTTTGAAGAGAAAAGGCAACATAGTAGTAAGATTTGTCATATATGTAAGAAATATTTAGGTAATGTAAGAGTAGCCGACCATTGTCATTTAACAGGAAAGTACAGGGGTCCAGCGCATAATGAATGTAATTTGCGGTATCAAGTCCCAAAGTTTTTTCCAATTTTCTTTCATAATTTTTCTGGTTATGACTGTCACTTATTTGTTAAAGAATTAGCAAATATTGATGGTGATATAAATTTGATACCATTAAATAAAGAATTGTATGTATCACTTTCAAAGCGAATTTTCGTTAATAAAACTGATACAATTGAACTTAGATTTTTAGATTCCGTAAGATTTATGCAGTCTAGTCTTGATTCATTAGTAGGAAATTTATCCCCGGAAGATTTGAAAACAGTTAAATCTTTATATCCAGAAAAAGAAAATTTTAAATTATTTACACGTAAAGGAGTATTTCCATACGAATACATTAATTCTTTTGAACGTCTAGATGAAACGTGTTTACCTTCACAGAAACATTTCGATAGCAAGTTAACAAATAGTAAATGCTCTGATAAAGATTACATTCATGCTAAGAAAGTTTGGGAAAAATTTGATTGTAAAAACATTTGGGATTATTTAGAGTTATATTTAAAAACAGATGTATTGCTTTTAACAGATGTATTCGAAAATTTTAGAAAAGTTTGTAGAAATATTTATACGCTGGATCCCTGTCAGTATTATACAACTCCAGGGTTATCATGGGACGCGATGTTAAAATATACTGAAATAAATCTTGAACTATTTACCGACATAAATATGTATAATTTTATTAAAAAAGGTATCCGTGGTGGAACTACTCAATGTTCGCATAGACATTCTACAGCGAATAACAAGTATATGAGTAATTTCGATGAAAATAAACCATCTTCATATTTAATGTATGTTGATGCAAATAATTTATACGGTTGGGCTATGTCACAACCTTTACCATATTCTGATTTTCAATGGGTAGAAAACGTTGAAGATATAAATATTCTTAATATTACAGATAACTCAGATACGGGTTATATTTTAGAAGTAGATTTAGAGTATCCTGAATCTCTTCATGATTTACATAATGATTTGCCGTTTTGTGCACAAAATAAGAAAAGTCCGGGGTCAAAATTCAACAAATTAATTACAGATTTGACAGTAAAAAGAAATTATATAATTCACTATAGAAATCTTCAGCAATGTTTAAAACACGGGTTGAAATTAGTGAAAATTCACAGAGCGCTACAGTTTAAACAATCATGTTGGTTAAAAAATATATTGATTTAAATACATATTATCGTACTGAATATTATAAGGGTTATCAGATAAGTATTCGGAAGTATCAAATTTAGCGTCAATATCATTTATAATGTCACTATAGAAATCTTCAGTTTCTATTGAATATATAAACGAATCTGTATCCATGTAAGCAAGAAGTACTTTTTCATCATACTTGGGTTTTATATAATCATAGTGAAAGTCGTACATCTTCCACTTTGATAGCTCTAATACAACGAAACCAAGATAGCTGTCATATTTTCTGTAAACTGAGCTAAGCTGTGGAAATTCGGTTTAGCTATTAAAGCCCTAGCACCTAAATGTTTACCACTACTCTCCCAGTCAGTAACGATTTTGACATCTTTTCGTTTGTCAACATTTTCCATCGTTTTACCGTACACAGCATTATTCAACAACTTGAAAAAGTTCTTTTCAAAAGTATTATTTGCAATAGTACGATAATATGTATTTAAATCAATATATTTTTTCAGCCAACATGATTGTTTAAACTGTAGCGCTCTGTGAATTTTCACTAATTTCAACCCGTGTTTTAAACATTGCTGAAGATTTCTATAGTGAATTATATAATTTCTTTTTACTGTCAAATCTGTAATTAATTTGTTGAATTTTGACCCCGGACTTTTCTTATTTTGTGCACAAAACGGCAAATCATTATGTAAATCATGAAGAGATTCAGGATACTCTAAATCTACTTCTAAAATATAACCCGTATCTGAGTTATCTGTAATATTAAGAATATTTATATCTTCAACGTTTTCTACCCATTGAAAATCAGAATATGGTAAAGGTTGTGACATAGCCCAACCGTATAAATTATTTGCATCAACATACATTAAATATGAAGATGGTTTATTTTCATCGAAATTACTCATATACTTGTTATTCGCTGTAGAATGTCTATGCGAACATTGAGTAGTTCCACCACGGATACCTTTTTTAATAAAATTATACATATTTATGTCGGTGAATAGTTCAAGATTTATTTCAGTATATTTTAACATCGCGTCCCATGATAACCCTGCAGTTGTATAATACTGACAGGGATCCAGCGTATAAATATTTCTACAAACTTTTCTAAAATTTTCGAATACATCTGTTAAAAGCAATACATCTGTTTTTAAATATAACTCTAAATAATCCCAAATGTTTTTACAATCAAATTTTTCCCAAACTTTCTTAGCATGAATGTAATCTTTATCAGAGCATTTACTATTTGTTAACTTGCTATCGAAATGTTTCTGTGAAGGTAAACACGTTTCATCTAGACGTTCAAAAGAATTAATGTATTCGTATGGAAATACTCCTTTACGTGTAAATAATTTAAAATTTTCTTTTTCTGGATATAAAGATTTAACTGTTTTCAAATCTTCCGGGGATAAATTTCCTACTAATGAATCAAGACTAGACTGCATAAATCTTACGGAATCTAAAAATCTAAGTTCAATTGTATCAGTTTTATTAACGAAAATTCGCTTTGAAAGTGATACATACAATTCTTTATTTAATGGTATCAAATTTATATCACCATCAATATTTGCTAATTCTTTAACAAATAAGTGACAGTCATAACCAGAAAAATTATGAAAGAAAATTGGAAAAAACTTTGGGACTTGATACCGCAAATTACATTCATTATGCGCTGGACCCCTGTACTTTCCTGTTAAATGACAATGGTCGGCTACTCTTACATTACCTAAATATTTCTTACATATATGACAAATCTTACTACTATGTTGCCTTTTCTCTTCAAAAGCCGTGAGTGGTTCCATCGTTTTCGGGTTCATGATGACATTGTTATGAATACATTTTCAACCAGTGATTGTACAAATTTTGCTGGTGAATCCTTTCCTTTATAAATTCTTAGCTTACTCAAGCTGTCGTCATATGAACACTTAATGTAGTATGAGAAGGCGCAAGGAACGTGTTGTTGTACATTTGTTGTTGAAGAAATATCTGAATTTGGAATACATGTATCCAATCCTTGTAAAATGCATTCAAAGTCTGCGTATATAACAAATGGGACCTCTAATTGACGTTCGTATTTCTCAAATTTCAATTCATTGTTTTCTGGTGATGGCATAAGTGTAACAATCTTACTGCATTCATTTTTATGTATATTGTACGCCTCTTCGGTATAAAAATGTTGTAAACATCCATTGCATAAAAATATCTTCTCTTTATGTTTTGTTATTTGAGATTTTATTAATCTTGATATGTTCTTGATCCACACATAATGACTCTTTTCTCCATCTTGAATCAACAGTAAATTAATATGTATTTTCTTCTCATTTTTTGTACAGTAATACGGTCCTACTATTTTACATGTATTAAATTGCATTTCTTCACAACCGTATACGTTTATACTAATTTCAGGATTTAGGTCTTCAAACTTTGTTATGTCCGTCACCTTCAGTGGAAATTCAAGATCATCAAATTCTAATATCATATTGTTTTGCAGAAGAATTGTACTTGCAACAATATTTTCTACATTATATGATGAAACTCTATCAGAATTCTTCTCTACAGGATCTAGAGCTGAAATTATTGCCCATTTAAAGCAGTATTCGTTCGTATTTTTTACATTAATACAAGCATGTTTACGTGCAATTGTTGTTGGTAATGGTAAATACTGAGAACCTCTTATTGGCCTGTACTGATTTATGTTGATTTCAAGATGGATTATTCTTATAAGAGTCCAACCACTATCTCGTTCTTGAAACTCTTGCATTTTTGTATGAATTTTATCAATCATAACTTCGTATGCAGACGATAACTCAGTTTCATTCCTAACGATTATCATTTTTGATTGAAATGATTTAACTGAAGTTGTTATTTCATCGCTATCATCATTTTCTTTTGTTACTTTCATATATTCTGCAAAAAGTTCTATGTTGAATTTTAAAGATGAGTGTTTTATCAGTTGTTCATTTAATGTGTTTATAATAAGATCTTTTTCTGTCTTTAGAAAGTTGAGAGGATCCAGATTTCCTTCATCCTTATTTTCATAAATCAGTGTTTCAATTCGTTCTTCAAAACTGGTTTTTACTACCTTCAATTGATCATTAACTGGTTCAGCCGCTTTTATTTTATGTAAATTTGTTCTCAGATGATAACTCCAGTCCTTACTTAAAATTTCTTTATTACATGTTTGGCATAAAATTTTGTTTTGTGATGATGTTGAAGGCTGATTGCTAATATCATAAGAAATAGCATCAACTGAAGACACTTTATGCTGGGTTCTCATATGCGTTAGTAGATTTTCTTTGCGTGTAAAGCTCTTCTTGCAAATGCTACAAATTTCGTGGTTACCATGAGCTGACTGGACATGTCTTTTCAAGTTATACTTACTTGAAAATCCATTTCCACAAACTTCACATATAAAACTCTTCATTTTGTAGTCTATGTAAATTATTGTTTTTATTTTAATAAACAATTTGAAACTGAATAAGTTTTAATATGCTTTTTTAAGATCCTTAAACACAACTTCAAATTTAAAAGAAAATTAATTAAACACTTTGAAACTGAATAAATTTTAATATCCTTTTTTAAGATTTTCAAACACAACTTCAAATTTAACAGAAAATTAATTAAACACTTTGAAACTGAATAAATTTTAATATCCTTTTTTATGACTTTAAACTTTAAAATAAAATCAAATAATCACTTTGAAATTTCACGATGAACTGATGCCGCTTGAAGAATTTGTCTTCATTTATAGTATGAATTTCTTATCCCCAAACTTTTTTTAAACTAATAACACACATTCGAAAAACTTTAAACTTGAACAAACATGTCTCAATATAATTATTCGTAAAAATTTAATTAAAAACAATAACACAGCATAAACAATATGAAACTTGAACAAACATGTCTCAACATGCTCAGCACATATGAATAATCCTAAAAAGTTAACTCAAAAAACATGACATCATAAACAATTTAAAACCTAAGCCAAACATGTCTCAACATGCTTAGCACTGATTAAGCACACGTGAATCAGAACTGTACCAACAATTTTCCATTGCTTTTTAATGATAACGCCCATAATTTTAACCCTCACTGATAAAAAAATTCTTAACTCCGCATGATCCATCACTAAACAGAAAAAAATCTTGACCCACGTGACCCTTCACTAGCCTTGACCCCTGTAACCCCTCACTGATAACGCGCAACCTTGACCCCCCGCACCCCTCACTGATAACACACAACCTTGAACCACGTGACCCGCACTGATAACAGTGATGACGTCATTTTTGCTCCTGCTCCATGAGCCAGAAACCTCATATTTATACTACTAATCAGAGATAGGCGCTGACAAAGACGCATAATCACGAATAAAACGACGATACCAACCGGTCATTCCTAAGAAACGACGAACTTGCTTAGGATTTTTCGGACTTGGAAAATCTACAATCGCGGAAATCTTTTCAGGATCTGTCTTAATACAACCATCGCCGACGATATAGCCAAGATATTTTATTTCCTTTTGGCAAAATTTGCTCTTTTCGACGTTGATGGTTAATCCCGATATTCTTAAACAAGATGCAACTTTATCGAGCGTTTTTAAATGAGTGTCAAAATCTTTCGATATAATTAATAAGTCATCTAAACAAACAAAGACATTATCGCGTAATTCCGACGGTACGACTTTGTCCATTAATCGACACATTCGTTGGGGAGCGTTGCACAAACCGAACGGCATCACGGTGAATTGGTAAAGAGGCCGGCCAGGTACTGTGAAGGCTGTCCTTTCGGGAGATTCCTTTTCTAAGGGAATCTGCCAAAAGGCATCCTTCAGATCGATCCCTGTTATGAACTTTGTGTCGGACAAGCGGCTGATCAACCCGTCAATGTGTGGCAAAGGATATGCATCCTTCTTTGTCACAGCATTGACTTTACGCGAGTCCAAGCACAAGCGGTTCTTTCCGGGCTTCCTTACCAAAACAACGGGATTGTTCCACGCGCTAAAAGATTCTTCGATAACTCCCATGGCGAGCATGCGATCAAGCTCGTCGTACATTAATTTTTGAATCGCGGGCGAAACAGGATAATGGCGTTGTTTTATCGGAGCCGTATCACCGGTATCTATCACGTGAGTTTCCAGAGACGTTTTACCTAAACCGAGAACAGCGAACGAGGGAAATTTAGCTTTAATTAAATTTAACTTTCGTTGTTGTTCCGCGGTCAAAACGTGCATTTTCGGATCTTGAACGCTTTCGTTACGAAGTTCTGAAATACACTTTGGCAATAAATCAAATTTTTGCCAAAAATCGATCCCGAGATGCAATTGTTGCGCTAAAGTTGGCACGATATAGAGTTGAAGTGGCCTACATACACCGTTGTAAACAACTTCAACATCTATTACGCCTTCAACCTTTTGCGCGCTTGCATCAGCTGTTTGAATAGGTGCTGCCGAGTGTGAACTCTTGACACCTATTTGCTTTAAAATATCATCAGCGTTTTTGCCTAAACAACTGATTGAAGCCCCTGTATCCATTAAACCGTATAATTTGACATCATTCATTTTAGTTTTAGCGTACGGACGCGGATCTTTAAAAGGACAAAAATTATTCAGAACTTCCAACGATTTCCGAATTTGCACACGTTTCTTCAAACGTTCACGACATTCTAAAATACGTCTTGATACAACTTCCGAAACCGTACCGAATATTTTATTTCGACGTTCATTATATCTACGCAACTTTTCTAAATAACGATCCTCGAAACTCATGGTTGCATTAAAAGACAAATCAGGTAATTTTTCAGACATTTCAGGTAATTCTTCCAACAAATCAGATTTTTCAGACAACAAGGGTAATTGACTGACATTGGAGACGGTATCATCCTGTGATGGGCCCTGATACTGATCATCGCCAAGCGGGTTTTTTGTCACGGTGTCACAATCAGTATCACACTTACAGACGCCCTGAAAAACTTGGTTCAAATCAGGCCCACGGTCCATCACAAGAGAACCATCGGCAACACCAGACAATTCTAAGTTGTCTTTTTCGATGTAGCCGGGGTTTTCGGATCCGGGAAACGACGTATCAAACGCGTTGCCCCGGAGTGCATCACGTTTGACACTCCGTTTTCCGAAACACAATTTTTACAGACTGGAGTTGTGACACCTTTAAGGCCACACTTATAACAAAATAAATTCCTTTTGGCCACAGTACATTCTCTAAAAGAAAAAAAAAGAGTTGTAAAGCTCCGAAACATTTCGCGTTCTAGCACGAAGTTCAGTTTCTGACCACAACTTTTCGAAACGACGGGCAAGATCACGCAATTCGTCAAGAGAATTGACAGTGTGAAGAAGAAGGGCATTACGCAACCTTGCATTCATATTACGACGTACAATGTCGATAAGCTCTTGTTGGCTCATAGGATGTCTAAGGCGTGAAGCCAAACCTTGCATGTCCAATCTAAAGTCACTAAATGACTCGCCAGGCTTTTGATGGCGAGCGAACATTGCTTGGCGTATCTCGAAATCGGTGGTCTGACTTCGAAATTCGTCAAGCAATGCCCGTCGTACATCGCGCCAAGTTACAAGCGGATTGGATCGACGGAAAAGCCAATACCAGGTCAGAGCTTTATCGGACAAAAATCTATTCACATGCGCAGCTAGGGTATCTTCAGAGACTTTGTCAGCAACTGCAAGAGATTCCAATCGGAAAAGGAATTCCTCAATGGGTAGTCCAACACGACTACCAGAAAAGGACAAGTTCCATCTTTTAAGTGGACTTATGGATCTATAAAAACGTCTATGTTGTTGGGAAAAGGGTGGCGCGGAGCCAAAACCTGAATTATTTGCTGACAAAGGCGTATTACGAAAATTGGGGTGAGTATTATTTAGAAAAATTTCTGGACGTGATTGTGGGAGATTTAAACTCGAAAGTTGAGGATTAGCTGCCTGTCGCGTACGATTAAAATCATTATTAAAAGAAATCGGAATATTTTGAGTTGTTAGCGAAACTGGTTTGTCAAAAATAACTGGGAAAAAATCATCAGTTGTGGCAGGCAATGAAGTATTTAATCTAAATTTGGACCTATCAATGTCGCGTCGAGTTGTGTTTGATAGATTTAAGTTTTCAAAATTTCGATTCTGATATCGTGGGCACGTTGGTGTATGTTTACAGATGATTTACTGGGAAAAGGAATATTAAAAGCAGAGATTTTGTTTGTTTATTTTTAGATTTATTTTGAACATTTACAATATTATGTTTGACAAAAGGAATAGAATTTAAAACAGCAGGTCCTTCTTTTCCACCCATGATGCTTAGATTTTCTATCGAAGTTGCAGGAGTACTCCTCACAATAGACTGTGTATTATCGAAGTTCAAATCTCCTCCTACTGCTCCTAAATCTGCATCATCAGCTCTCAGGACACGCTTTAACAGTTTAAATCCCTTTTTGATGACGTCGTCGATGGATTTTACAGACTCGTAATTAGGTTTCCTAATTTTAACACGATCAACACGATGCTGCAAATGCCAAAGCTTAGCTTGAATACGCAGAGACTTATCTGTGTCGAATGCAATGTGCTGTGAAGTCAGGCTATTGATCAATCCTTCTGCCTGGCTACGTAAATCAGCAATTTCCTTATTTACCGAATGAACCATCTTATCTGTTCGTTGGACAATTCCATCGGCTTCAGCGGTCAACTGATCGCTTAAGGTCCTAAGAGAATCCTGGTGGCTAGGATCTATATTCCTAATTTGACATTCATACGCGAACTCTGGTTGGTCCAAATAGCTGGGATTCATATCGAAAACCAATTAATTGAATTAATCCTTTCACCAAAAAAAAAATCTATAAAATTTACACCGAATATATCACAAAATCACTCGCGAATGCTACGAACCGAAAATGGATAAGTCACTAGAAAATCTTTATATTTAGAAGATATTAACAATAGAATTTATTCACAAAAAAAAATCAAAATTTTTATTATCAATGATATTTATATTCAAAAACTATTTTTTTTTTTTTCATAAAAAATCGGGGCTCAACGTGAAACTCGGCCACGCGAGACCAGCGATTAAACCTTCAGGTGTTAAAAGATCTACGCCTCGACGTAGACCCAAAAATGAAAAAAATCAAGAAATGCAAAAAAAAACTCAAAAATTCACCACGAAAATGAATGTATTAATATACATATATAAAAAGACCGATTTTACTTATAGAACCTATAAAAAGGATTAATTTTTATTAACCGTTTTTTTTATAAGAAGAAGAAAAGAAAAGAAAAAAAAATTTTTGTTCTTTCTTCGACAAATATTTAAAAAAAATCAAAACAAATTTTATTATCAAAAATTTAAAAAAAAATAAAAATATTTTTATTATCAAAATCATGCAAAAATCAAAACATGCAAAAAAAAATAAATGTTAGTTTTATTTATCATTTAGGTGTTGTGACTTGGACAACCTCAACGTGGGTGGAGAGGTGTCAAAATAAACGACTTTCCACCTTGTTAAATCTGGAACAAAAGCAAAGGTTTCCTCTATCAATAAAAAAAAAGATTCAAAGTCAGATTGTGAATTTCCAAAATATTCTGGGCATACAGGGGTTTCAAAATTTTAATTGATATAAATTTCATATAAATTGATGCATTGATGAGTCACTCATGTGTAATTAAATAAAACCGAAAACATGAGCGACTTCAAAGCGAACAATCGCACGACATCGATTGCCATTACCAAAATATCTCAAACTCTCAAAAAAAAATGGTTCATTAAAAAAAAAGCGTATACTTTGAAACACTACCGCGTGCAAACAGCATTTCGGGTTATGCCCCAAAACCTGTGACAAACGTCGGAGGTTACAAAGTATAAAATTTAGCTAAAAGATCAAAATATAACAAAACGCGATGCTGAATGGACATAACGAGCAAAGGCTCGATCTTGCATATGCAAAATCGTCCTGACTATCGTGTATGTCATTCAGTATATAAATTTTGAACCGAATACGAAAATTAGATACCCGTCGGCAAATTGTAATTTGACTTAACCAAGAAAACTATGGAACATCGAATAAAATCCAGACCGAAAAGAAGAACTGTAATGTTAGCTACAAAATTTTTAACAAAAAGTAATCGAATTTTCAATTACTTCTATATACTGAATCTAATAAAAATTTTCAGTGACGTCGCAACAAAATTTCGGGATTTATACCGACCCAAAATTTTGGACTTACGTCACCGAAACACGAGAATTTTACCACAAAAGAAATTAATATCGCGCACGAAATGTTCAATTAAATTTTTAAAACCGGGTTATTGGGGTGAACGGAAAGGACGCGTGGGATGGTAGATTTTCTGCTCAATGTTGCCATTAAACAGAAAATCTCCATGTTACCGGGGAAGCTAAAACATAAAAAAATTAAAGATAGGTACTTGATGGAAGGGTACCTACGTTGGGCGCCATATGTTGCGTAACTAAAAATTATTTGAAGAAAATAGAAAGAGTTAACCGAAACTGCTTCCTGGTGTACCCAGCCGGTCAATTTTCCAGCTGCTTCAGCCGGGGTGGGTTCTTTGGATACACCATTTCGGAAGCGAGTCCGTTACAACAACATAATAGGACCGGCAATACGAAATCTAAGAGAAGAAGGACTCATCAAAAGTAGTGAAGAGAGCCACAAAAAAAAAAAAGAAACAGACGAGTATTAAAGAATTTACTGACAGAAGAATCCACAAATTTAGAATTACAATAGAAGGAACATCTCCACCCAGCGACGTAGTCCTCCACACCACAAGCACCTTATACTGTTACCAAACCATCATTTACCTTTAGCTTTCTTATACTCTTTTTTTTCTAACTCAAGACAGACTTTATTTCAAAAAAAAAAACATTTACTCAATTGTATTTCTTTTCTCATTTATTCAAATTTATCTTCAGTCGTCTAATTTACAATAGAAACTAAATTATTACATATATTCTTACAAAATACTCTTATGACTTTAATTTTTCAATTCCGTATACTTCATCATAAATTTAATTGAAATAACTATATCCATGGATGTTAATAAAAAAAACAAAAAAAAACGTTTTTGTTGAACATAACTTACTTAGTGAAATTCCTAAAAATTAAATTTACTTGTTATTCATAATTTTCTATTTTTTTTTTGTTTTTGCTGTTTTTGCTATTTTACTATTTCCAAAGGGGTTTTTATTTTGTTACAAAATCATATTCTTATTTTAAATTATATTTCTACATGAAAAGGACTGGACATTAGTTATGTACAATTAAAATACGTGAATATAAATATATTTTCCCTTGTTTTTTTTTCTTTCTTTTTGTATTTTATTTAAATTCGACTGAAATCACCGTTCTGATACAATGTACATCAATAATATGCAATCTAATTAATTACAACAAAAAAAATTTACATACTTTGATAGCCTCAACTTACGATACACGGCACATGCTAATTTCTGATGAAAGCACCCTGTAGCAATTTCTGGTTTTATCACCAATTCGTACTATAGATGATCCTTGATACTGATCCAAAGGCTTTGGTTCTTTTTTTTTTTTTTCTTTTCAACTATAAATAGTAGTTTTTTTTTTTTTTTTTTTTTTTTTTGTGATTAACTAGTAAACTGATTTACACCTTTATAGTTTATTATTAGAGACTGATTTAAATTTTGAAGTTTAGGTTTAATATAAAAATGCTAAAGTTCAGCAAAAAAAATTAAAAATGTAAAATAATGAAATTTAGAATGGCTTGAGTCGTAAAAAAAAAGTCTTTTCTTGAGAAAGAATTTGTTCGTATGTCTACATGTGTTATGCACAATTATCAAAAAGGACTTATGGAGTAGAAAATAGAAATTTATTTCTACACCCCTTTTAATTATTTTAGGTTTATCTAAAATTAAAACCAGGTTGATATTATTTATTAACAAAATTTATTAATTATTTATTAATTATTTATTTGTAACAAATTTATACTGTTCAAAACAAAGGCTAAGGAAAGAATGATTAATTTTTATTAAGGAATATATTGATACATAATCTAAGTTTAAAAAGCTTTTTTAAGTTTCTTTTCATTACTTATTAATATATTTACAAATATTATGCGAATATGTGACAAACCAATGTTAAACTTTAAGATACAAAAATTCAAGATATGACCTCATACATTTTGGAAATTTGCTGAGGTAAGTAAATTTTATTCACACTTGGAACTAACTAATATAATTGTGTTTGTTTAAACACAATAGCGACATTAATTTCATTAAGCAAAATTGCAAGTTGAGGAATTTGATATAATAAATCGAATATATATAACAATGAAATATTTGTGATATGATTATATGAATAGACTTATTCTTATTACAAACAATGATATTTATGTTTAGAATCAAATATATTATTTGTCAATAGCAACAATATGGAACTTTTAAAGTATGCATAATATAAACAAAAGGAATATGAAATGTAAGTATGATATTCATATACATGTACATATGAATAATGGACTTTTTAAATATCCATAACACATGGGTATATCTCTATGTATCTTACAATACATATTTTGAATTTTTTTTTTTTCTTTTTTTTTTTTAATTTTTCTTTTTGTAAATTCCTTGGGACTTGTTTTCTTTTTCTTTTTTTTTTTAAAACCAATGGCTAATTTTTGAGTTAATAAAAAAGTAAAAAAAAAAATGGAACTTTGAAAATCCCGTCGGGTAACTAACACTACATGTCATCAAAAGGCAACTGAAACTATTTATCTTACACAAAAATAGTTTAGATGTAATTAAATCACAACTTCTTTTTTTTTTTTTTTTTTATTAATTTAAATAAATCATTTAAAATTTCATAACTCACATCACTTTTCTCATAAAAAAAAACTTTGCATTATATATACGTAAGTGAAATTTTTTTTTTTCTTTGTTACGTCACTAATTTAGTCAAAAAGAACTTGTTTTCTCTTTAAATTACTTTAATAATTAATCATTCCGAATTTGTCATCTTTTTTTTTTCTAAATCAAATTGTGTTTTCGTTTTCTTTTTTTTTTATTTTTTTTTACTCTTTTGAAATAGTATTAACCAAAAACTGAATTTAAAATCGTAAAACACTTTTTTTTTATGCAAATAGACTTCTTCATTTATTATATGATTTTAAAAAAAATTCTTCTCACTTTTTTTTTTTTTCCTCTTAATTGCACCACGTGTGAACTTATCTGCCTTCTTTTTATATTCAACCGTACGCAAGAACGACTCAAAACAGAATGCCCCTCAAGTCAAAAAAAAAGAATACGAATTCAAAATGACCAGCCTGGTATCAAAAATTTTACCGGCTTATATACTAATAATGTATACTAATCGCTTTACACACTTAATTTGGTATTAGTGCGTACGCGGTAAAATTAATGTACCATCGATATACATAATACCCCGAGTAAAATAAATCATCGTTAGGTATTCTAGACTATTCGATACATTATTCTGTGTATAATGTATTCAATTCGAGAATGAAGATTATGGATGTTGGCACGGTGTGTGTGCGCATGAAAGCTTGATATGGATCAAGTGATATTTTTGTATTGATTTTTCTCATATAGTAATTTATATGAGAATTAATCATTCAATACATGGAAACAATTTGTAGTGTATTGAACACAGTCAAGTACACTGAAATACATAATAAGGGGATTCACTCTTTGGTGCAAACTTACTTTTTTTACACTTTTACTACGAATATTTGCAACGAAGAATGAGCGCACCTTGAACCTGAATTAAAATAATGGCTGTCAACACCAACACTAATGACATTTCAAAGCTAACACGCACTACGTATACATGATCGGATCTAAAGTCTAAAGGATTGAAAGATCGAATTATTATTATTTATTTTTTTTTATGTATTTAACTAATTTAATTTAGTTCTAAATAACACAAACGCTCATAAATATTATAAATTTCGATAAATAACATAACCTTAAACGATTTTAACTCGTTCCAGGAGAGAATGATAGGATCGGTTGGATCCAATATGGACTCAATCTTCATTTACATGTATTTTTAGGGGATTCAGACCGGTTTAAATTCAGATTCAACCCTGCATGCATACGTAGTAATGACTGACATTTCACTTTGCAATATGCAACACCTGTTTGCAATGGTTTGCAATAGGTCTTAGGTATTGCAAATGTGCAAGACTGTAGCAAAATTAGTTTTTTAGTAATTGTTGTTGTATCGTTGCAAATTCGTGCTACGATACACCGAATGCAACGATGCAATACCTATTTGCACCAAAGCGTGAATCCCCTTAATATTTTATTAGTGTGAGAAAAAAAAATTGGAGAAGATTTGAAAGAGATTATGTTCGAGAAAAATATGGAATAATCTTATGTATTTATATAAATACTTAGGATTATTCTCGAAGTGACGTGATTTTTTTGAAATAATCCATGTAATTAATACAAAAATCTTTGTTCAATTTTTGAACAAAACAAGATTAGATTTGTGTTGCGCGTGTGCAACGGAAAAATAAATTACAGTTCATTTATTGGAAATTTTAGATGAAAAATTCCAATAAATGTACATTTTTAAACATTTTAAAAATTATGTGTACAACCGTCTGTAATAATACAGCGGTGTACGAAAATATATTAAAAAAATTAAAGGGGGCTATTTGCTGTCGCAACACTAGACAAAATATGTCCATAAGACCTGCAGTGAAGAAATTTGTTGGATAGAGTATAGTTTTATTTAATTACTGATCATGCAGTAATGCTATGAAAAGAAAAAAAATGTATCTAATTATTTTTTTTTTACATTAATTTCAATTATAAATTAGTTTTTTGATAAAATAAATAATATTATAATAATTATTAATATATATATGTACATATATTAAAATAATAAAACTTGCACTAACAATTATTATTTCCTCATCCACCATGTCATAAAAAATGACAACCACTGAATAGTGAATACTAGCAAACGCAAACAAATCGTACCAAACAGCAGCAAATGTCTTTGTTTGCGTTTGCTTCGCCGTACACTAAACACTTTGCAAACATCGTTCGTTTGCTAATTGCTAGCATTTGTTCGGTATAACGATACTTCAAACGTGAAGCCTGTCAAAAATATCATTGGTGGGATTTACATTATCAGTCAAATGACATACGTCCTTTTGACGTTTTGCTTTAAATTTGCTTTGTGACTGACTCTCGTATTTACACAGTCAGTCAAATGATATATACATCAAAATGACTGTTGTTATACATTTTCTTTTATTCCTCATTCGTTATTATTCCATCGCAAGTTTATTGGACATTTTTACAGAAAAAACCATTTTTAAATTGTAAATAAGCTTTAATTCATTTATAATTTCATAAAACGCATCATTCCTTTTAATTTTGTTTGAGTAATCTGGATGACGTCTGTTATACAATAAATCATTTTTTTGTTAAATCGTTATTAATACCTCGTCATTGGCATTTCCCTTTTATTTCCGTTTCTGTATTTAAATATGTTTTAAATTAGTTTTTCTTGTTAAAAAGCTGAGTATTTTTTACTTAATTTAATTGAATTAATTAATTTTACTTACTTTAAATTCAAAGCTTTAACAGACTTTTCAAATTCAGTTTTTTAAATCTTTAAAAAAAACGCTCTTAACCACTTCCCTGGATCACGACGAATGTAAATGAAAGAGAAGTGAAAAAATTACGAAAAAGGAATAGAGAAAATGTCAAATTGACTGATGAAATTTCTCGGTACATCGCTGATGTGCTACCCCTCAATTCGCCTCACCGCTCTGACCCAAATATTCATGACCTTGAATGATGTATACATCATTTGACTGATAGTGTAAATCACACCGTTGCAAACAGCAACAAACGAAAGCAAACGACTGTAGCCACGCCCACCACATGTACTAGGATTTGCAGCTAGCTGCGAACGGTACCAAACAGCAGCGATTGCCTTCGTTTGCGTTTGCTATGCCGTACACACTTTGCAAACATCGTTCGTTTGCTAGCATTCGTTCGCTAAGTCTGGACGCACCTTTATATATGTTATTTTACATATGTATTTCATACGACTTTTCATAATGCTGATAATCCACTGAAATAAAAAAATTCAAATATTACGAAGTCAAATCAAATGTCATACGAAAATAGAAAAAATCTATTTTCATAATATATGTCGATTGTAAAGTCGTAAGACAAAGTTTCTCGACAAAATCAGACAGTGTAAACGCTGTCAAACTTTTACCAGTGACATATAAACCCTTATTCCGTGGTGCGCATCACTTGTAATAAGAAGCGTAAGTAGTGATCACTTCGATTCAAGAATGGTATTCTGAGATTCACGTGATACGATGATTTCATCGTAACTACGAAGGGATAGAATTATGAATTACAAACGGTAACATTTCCGTTTGACGTTCAATAGATTTGAATGTACAGGTTTATGCGTAACTCGCTTTTAATACGGATATTGGTTTACTTTTAATTTTATGTGGTATAAACTCGATAATTCGGATTTTGGCTTAAGCCCAATTATTTGGGTTTAATGCCAAATTTTTTTATATGTATGTGTGAGGTAAAGTGCAATATGGCGGATTCCAATTTTTATGGTGGAAGTGAAGCTGTCCAGTTCTTTCTTTTTTTTTTTATGTGGAAGAAGAAAAATATGTATACTATAAGTGTATAAAAGTATCAACGTTTGCATGTATTATTTTAATCCCAATTTACCGCTTACACGTTACTACCAATTTAATCTATATTCGGACTATTTTTTTCTCGTATAAACTAAACTGTTTAAATGAAAACGAAAATATTTAATTACATTTTAGACACAGAAGAAAGCCAAAATCAAACTAGAGTTAGAACAAGGAGGGAAATAATGACCTCTATATTGTTTAATTTTGTATTTTAAAATTATATATATTTATTTGAATTATACCTTATAAAAAAAAATTATTCAGTTCTTTTACTTAAACCTGAATCATTCGATTTGTGTGAAGCTGTTACTTCTCATGTTTTTGTGATACTTTCATCACGTAAAAATTATAGGTGATAGTTATTTGAAAATGGAATTAAACAAAAGTTATGTAGTAAATATAATTAATTATATAATTTTGTATTGTTTTTATCACTTTTTAAATAAAATAAATAAAAAACTTTGAAAACTGCGCCTGCATCCAGGCTGCGCTTGCAACTTGCAGTTTCAAAAGTAGCGATGAGTGAAGAGCTAAACAATGAGTTGCAAACGCAGCAAAAAATATTGATTTGCTTGAAACTTTGCTGCGGCTGCGTCTGCATTTTTTCGTTTGTTATTGCCGATTTGATTAGAGTATTGAGAAATTTTGATAAGTGTAGTGTAGTCTAGTGATTCAAATTTTATTATTTTTTACAGTAAGTATTTTAACAATAACAAAATACATGCAAAGCTTGCCGTCGCCGCTTGCCGTCGCGAATAACCGCTGTATTGTGTTTGAGGTATAAAGCAGCGAAAGTATACTACTGGGCCGGGTTCTTATATGGTGATTGGTGATTGTCAGCAGCAATTTCTGTTCACGTATGGACGTATGGTGACTGTCACCAAAAAATATCACCAAAAACTGTCATTTTCTTGGTGACAGCATCAGACCTGTCACTTTTATATATTTTGTATGGCGTTTGCAGTTCACATTTCATAAAATTGAAATTCCTGGAGTGTTTTTAAAAGAATTTAAGTAAATAAATATATTAATTAGTAGTTTAATATATTAATTAGTAATTTAATATATTAATTATAAAATATTTTATGATAATTTGTAGATAGCAATGGATAGTACACAGAAAACTGTAAAGAAACAATATTATTGTTAATAATCAAAAAATTGTCTTAAAATTTTATTAATGACTTTGACTTACTGAGTAGTTTGTAATTCAAACGGATAACTATTATCTCTCATTCTTCTCCTTATTACTTTAATTTCTACAAAAAAAAAAGACAACAAACACACCTGACAGTTACAAATTCGCTACTACACTTCAAAATATTATCACTTTTTTGGTGATCACCATACAGGAACAATCACTATTTGGTGATCACTTTTTTACTATCACCATAGTGACAAATGACAATCACCAATCACCATACAAGAACCCGGCCCTGCATGTACTTTTTTAATCCTAATTTTACCGTTTCTACGCTACTCCCAATTTAATCCAAAATTCGGATTATTTTTGTGCCGTATAAACTCTTTAAATAGGACCCATATCTTCTCATATCAGGGGTTAATAAATAAAATGTCTATACTTTATTTAACAATTAAAGTCAGTGTTGTGCTTATGGAGGCAGTACTCGATGAGATTGTTGCCCTTGGTAATATTTAATTTAAAAGATTCTCCTCGATTAAAATTGAGATCTGATCACCCCACACACGAGACAGATTTATACAAACGAAATGTAAAAGAGTATAGAAAAGAATGCCTATCCTGCCTGTACTGACTTTAATTGTTAAATAAAGTATAGGTACGTATTTCAAATAAATTTTTATAATTTTTTTAATAAATAATGACATAATAGATACTACTTTTTCTTGTTCCAATTATTTATTTTTATTCCAACTATTATTCTTATTTATTATTTATTTAATCGTAAGTGAATTTTTGTAAATTTTACAGTAGACAGAAAAAACTTTTTATTTTAGACATATACGTACATACAAACAAGCATTTCTTTTTTTTAAATTAATCAATAAATAGAAAGTAATAGGAAGGCCTGATATTTCAAAAAGCTGCGTAAATTTATAATTCACCAAATAAAACCAAAAACGTTATTTTTGAAAAAATCAGACATACGAGGTTTGCGAATTAGGCCGACGATATAGTGTATTTTCAAAAATGCATCGCTACACAGTTGATGCAATGCTGATGCTTGTCAGCTTGTCACAAATTCAAAAATGCAACGCAACTTTTATGATGTGTTGTCACATATTTAAATAAGCATCGCATCAAATCAAGTTTTCAAAATTCCTTGTAATATTCAGCTGTCATGTAATAGCATTACATCACCAAATTAAAAGATTGCACTGTCATAGCAACAAAGTAGTGTTTACGCATCACGAACAGAAGAACATTAACATCACCAAAGCGATGCATTTTTGAAGAAGCACATAATCAAAATTCTTTGATTTAGAAAATTCTAAAATAAATAAACAAAATATATTTAAAATTAAATAACACAAAAAAATTCAATCGATTTATATATGAATATGATAGATAATTAATTCTTATATCTCTTTAATGCATTTTTGAACGGTACCCAGTCAGCTGCATCATATTTTCCACCTTTTTATTTAATTTTTTGACTATTGTGCACTTTAAAAATTATAACACTGTTAATTTATTATATTTTAAAACTTTTATAAACCATATTTTATTAAAAAAACCAAAAATATTTAACTAAAACACATTTTTTTTACATTACTATGTGTACTACCAGCAGTATTGTTTTGAAAAATTGACACTTCTGTCGTGTTTGATTGTGTAAGTGCAGAAAGCCACAGCGCGGCTTTGTATTATAGATGGTTTTGCTTAATAGTAATTGTAAGTGTATAAAAGTATCAACGTTTGCATGTATTATTTTATTCCCAATTTACCGTTTATAGCGGACTCTCAATTTAATCCAAAATTCGGTTAAAACCGGATAATTTGCCGTATAAACTGTTTAAATAATTTATAATATGAAGAAAAAAAATATACACACACTTTAGATTTACATTTAGATTTAGATTTATCTTGTTTATGCACAACAGTTAAAACGTTTTAACGCTAAAACGTTTTAAACATCGTTTTGAGATAATACACTTTGATTGGTGTTTATGCATAGTACAACATTTCGTTCTTACTCAAAACGTTCTGAGTAATGTCACCTGGTTGTTCTGGCGTTGTTGTTCATACAGTGTTATCACCATAGATTTTTGTGATTTATTTCGAATGCCAGTAACTTCTCTCTTCTTGAAAATATCTTTTTTTTTTCAAACACAGAAAAAAATGTTTTTTTTTAAATTTTATCTTTTTATGCCTCTAAATAACACTTGTTTACTTAGTTCTACAATTAATAATAACCGCACATTAAATGTTATTTAAAAATTTAATGTAACGTTACTAACACTACTCTAAAACCTCATATCGATGTTTTGTGGCTTACCAACACTATTTTGAAATGTCAAATATGACAATTCACTTAAAACGAAGTAAGCGTTTATGCACATTTTAAAAACGAAATGAAATTTTAAATGCGGATTTAATAGTGTATTAACTCAAAACGACGTAGAGCTTTAATGCGTTTTGAAATTTTGTTTATGCATCCGTATTAAGTCAAGACGGAGTGAGTTAATGCGAAGTAACGCTTAGCATAAACAAGATAAATGTAAGGAACGACAATGGCGTTTAAACAAAAAGTAAGTAGAGTTTTTATTACTTTTTGAGTACCTATAAAATATTTATTTTTAACTTTTTCAGTGTATCTGCTTAATAGCACTATGTTTCATTTCATATTATAATTCTCTGGATGGTGACTTTGTGTTTGATGATTTTGTTGCAATTGTTAAAAATAAAGACGTAATATCAACTAGTCAATCAACATTAACATCATTTAAAGAAATTTTTAAACATGATTTTTGGGGTTCAAACATCACAGATTCAAAAAGCCATAAATCATATCGTCCTTTAACAATACTAATGTTTCAATTGGAATATCATTTTTTTGGAGGCCTAAATAGTGTTTTAATGAAATTAAATAACTTAATAATTCATTGTGTGAATTCAATTTTAGTTTTAAAATTATTCAAAAAATTAATATCAGCATCTGAATGTTCATTTATTGGTGCAGTATTATTTGCAATCCATCCAATTCATTGCGAAGCTGTTTGTGGTATTGTCGGGAGAGCTGAATTAATGTTTGCATTTTTTTATTTAATTACTTTAATCATGTATTCAAATTCAAAATTTGGTATTAAATCAAATTTACTATTACTTCCAAATTTCACTGTGATTATTAGTGTCTCTTTTATAGCGCTTCTATTTAAAGAAAATGCAATATGTATTTTGGTAAGTAAAAAAAAAAAGCTGCAAAGCTTGCAATTTTGTATTTAGATTTGTTTTTATATTTTTTAGCCCACATGCATTGCATTCGATATTACTGTTAGAACAAATTTATTTCAAAAATTTGAAAGTCGTTTTCGAATTCGTAAATCAATTTTGAATCGTTGTATTGTTTTAGCAATAATAACAGTTGCATTCATTGTTATTCGTTTATCGGTACAAAATTTTGAAAAACCAAATTTTAACGAAATGGATAATCCTGTTGGATTATGTGATAATACAATAAAACGGGTAATAAGATTTTTAAATTGTAAAACAACATATTTGTTAATTTTTTTTTTTTCAGATTCTTTCTCAAAACTACTTATATGCTTTGAATGCATGGATTGTTTTATGTCCTTATTGGCTAAGTTTTGACTGGGCATTAGGATGCGTTGAATTAATTGATTCATTTTTAGATATTCGAATTTTTAGTATTATTGTGTTTTGGACTATAGTCTATTGCTTACTATTAAGATCTTCCAGGTTCAGTAACAAAATTAATTATTAGAAATAATCTTAAATTCCAATTTATTAATGAATTTTTGTTTTCTACTCAGAATTGTTTTATTAGCAACAATTTTAACAATTGTACCATTTCTACCAGCATCAGGAATTTTAAAAGTTGGTTTTGTAATTGCTGAAAGAATACTTTACGTACCATCGATTGGTTTTTGTTTATTAATTTCAATCGGTTTTGGATATTTAACAGAAAGATTTTATAAAATAAAGCAGGTGATTTTATTAAACATATTTTTTCTTCAAAGTGTCTGAATTTTTTTTTTTTCCTCAGATTTTTTACACATTCCTCATTTTTTTTTTAATAGTTTTTATTTTGAGAACTCAACAAAGAGGTGAAGAATGGAAAACTGGTGAAAAACTTTTCGCATCTGCACTAAATGTATGTCCAAATAATGCAAAGGTTCATTATAATATTGCACGAGAAGCAACTGATTATGGCGATAAAAAGAAAGCATTTGAACATTATCATAAGGCAATAAAGTACATATTTGCCTTTAGTTTTCTTTTTTTTTCCAAATTAAAATTTTGAATTTTGTTTTTAAAGACTTTATCCAAAATATGAAGCGGCACTTATGAATTTGGGAAATTTATACAGGGATGTTGGAGATTTGTATACAGCGGAACTGTACATAAGAAAATCGATTCAAGCATTGTGATTTATTTATTTTTTTTAAGGTTATTTCTTTTTTACTTATCTTTCTTTCGAAATAGGGAAGACTTCCCAGCAGCATGGATGAATTTGGGTATTGTGTTAGCTGCAAAGAAAAAATTTAAAGAAGCTGAGCAAAGTTACCAAAAGGCACTTTTCTATCGGAAAAATTACTCATCTTGTCTTTATAATTTTGGAAACTTGGTAAGAAGTTAAAAGAAAAATTTTATTAGAAAAACTTTAAAATCATTATTTTATTTTATTTATACAGTATTTAGAAATGAAATATCTTCCATTAGCAATGAAATATTGGCATGAATCGATTTCATTAAATCCAAAACAGTCGAAAGCATGGGCAAATATGTTAACACTTTTGGATAATCGTGGTTTATATAAAGATGTATTACGCATTTCTGAACGTGCATTACATTATTTACCAAATGATGTATCAATTCTATTTATAAGAGCAAGTGTTTTAGGAAAATTGAAAAAATATGAAGAATCTGAACAATTATTTTTAAAAGCTATTAAAATAAGTCCAAATAGTTCATTGTATCAATCAAATTTAGGTTCGTATTTAAAAGTATATGCTTAGATACAGTTTGTATAGCCAAATATTTTATTCTACTCTTTTTAGGTGTTTTGTATCATCGTTGGGGCAAAAAATATCCTGCTATTGAACATTATAAAATTGCATTACAGATTGATCCAAATAACAAAAGTACAAGAGATAATTTACAAAAGTTACTTCGTAGTGGGAAATGAGAAATAAAAAAAACATTTCATTGTGCATAATAAATAAGTATAAAATTTATTTTTTTATATTTTAGACGTTCTATATCTCATTATTTATTACATAAAAATTAAAATAAATTTTAACACTTTGTTTAAAATTATAAACTTACAAAATATAAAATTGAGCTATACAGGGTTTTTTTTCTACGTACCAAGAGTGGTACCACGATATTCCCTGCACTATTTTATGAAAAAAATTGTACTAGTGCAACTTTCTATCGTGTCTATTTTCGCCGCTAGAGTGCGTTCAAAATTATGAGTTTTGTGCAAGACCTCTCAACACATACACATAAAATCCTGGAAGTAGCCTAGCACTTTTCAAAATTGATATAAAAATTAGTTTTTTTTTCAAATTATAAATTTAAAAATCCTCACTGCCTAGCAAAAAATTAGTTTTTTTTTTCAAATTTTAAATTTAAAAAACCTCATTAGCTAGCAATTCAAAGATATAATTGAATCTATTTTTTTTCAATTTTTTTCGTACTAAAAGTAAGGGGATATGCCGCTTCTAACTCAGGGAGAGTTTTGTGCACAGCTTTTTTGGATGACGTCATGAGCTTTGAGCTTTTTGGTTGTGACGTGTGGTGTGCTTTTTTGGCTGTATGTGGTGTGCGTTTGGAGCTTTTGTGCTTTTTGGTTGTGATATGTGGGAGAGTAGGTAGGATTGGGGGGTTCTGGCACCACCACCGAGTGTGTAAACGAATGTGTTGTTGTTTTGTTGTTGTTTGAGATGAAGAAAAAATGAAAAAAATGTTTGTGATGTCGGTGGGATGCGAACCCGAGACCTGTAGCATGATAGTCCGTGGCATATATCATGGAGCTACGGAGAATTTTAATATGTGGTGATTATGTTGTGTGTATACAGGGTGTATTTTTTCTAACTACCAAGAGTGGTACCACGATATTCTCTGGACTATTTCATGAAAAAAATTGTACTAGCGAAACTTTCGATCGTGTCTACTTTCGCCGCTAGAGGGCGTTCAAAATTATGAGTTTTATGCAAGACCTCTCAACACAAAATCACCTGTAATTTTTTTTGCACTCTATGTATCAAAAATTTCCTTTTCATTATGAATGGCTATTAAAATTACCTTTCATTTGGTATATTACTTATTGTATGTAATAATTTCACTTTCAAAAAAAGAGGTCATAAAGTTGAAATTTATGATTTTTTTTCCCTAAAATTTTCTCAATTAATTGGGCTCCTGAGAAAAAAATTCACTAACGAAATTTTTTTTTAATTTACTATGAAAGCTAATATTATGTATAATAAAACAGAAAAAGTTTCAGTTCAATACCGCTATCCGTTATCATGTAATTAAGTATTATTTCGCACACGTATGGGGTAAAATACAGGGTGTCCCGTTTGGTTTGCTTAACCTTGATACCATAGATAGGTCTCATCAAGACAAACAAAAAATCGTATCGGTGGAGGGGGGGAAATCCCAACGGTTTCGTCGCAAGAGGGCGTTGAAGTTTTTTTGCTCTTATTTCACGATGTACCCTATAACTTTTTACAGGGGCACTCAAGGGTCACTTTGTGTTGAGAAAAAATGTAGAAGACCCTTTGCCCTTTTCAACAATACCTTGTTCCTCTTCTTTCAACTGTTGAAAAGCAACACGCATTCAAAATCAAAATTTTGTGAATTTTTCTCAAATTTTTGTGTTTAACCCTGTCTTTCTCAAAAAAGACTTAAATCAACACAAAGTTTTTATTGCAGAAAAAGCAGGCTCGATTGATTCTGCATCGATTTGGTATCTCAATTTTTACAAAAAATTCATAGTTTTCGAGATATTAAGGAAGACCTTTTGAAAAAACTGAAAAAATAAGTCTGAAATCATTGGATTATTGGACACGTGTTTTTATTGCAGTGTAAATTAAAAATAGGAGCTAGAAGTGCTAATTTTCAAATGCACATTGTTTGAATTCATATTTTTTAATATACATATAATAGAATTACATGTAAGTCATAATTACTGTTTAAATTCATAGTTTTAATATATAGATCATAGAATTGCATTTAAATCATTATTATAATAAATAAAAACAATTTCAAGATAGACAATTCATCAGACGTAATCTGATATCTTGTTTGTCACATTAAAGAATTTCATATAAGAATAATATGTGTGATTTTTTACAATGTAAGCATTTATGTTTTATGTGCAGTGAAAATATTCTAATAGAATTAGGTTTTTCTCCCACCTTTAAATTTGTATTAATTATTAGATTTAATTGTATATACATGTAAGGAACTATTTTATGAATAAAATTTAATTATTGTCAAACAGTGAATTAAGACTTTTCTTCGTTGTTATCTCTAAGTGAGTCTGCTTAGAGCACTGTTTTAATTGACTTAATTTTTGAACATTCTATTGTAGCGGTAACAAGTGCCGTTTGCAATACCAACATAAAGGTTAAGGTTTATGTGCCTTAATTAATTTAAAAATAAAAACATCAGAATAAAATAATTCTGATCATTTTTTGGTGACCCCGACGTGATCTTATAGGATCAATTTTAACTGATACAAGATTTATATTTTTTCCTCGAAAGCCCTAATAATTTAGAACCATGACTCTAAATCAGGTAGCAGCGCAGCAGGAGGAAACTGGCAGTGGAATCCAGCGATTGTACACAAATTACAAAAAGGATTCTACATCCAGAAAAACAAAACAACAAAAGAAATTAACAACTATTGACGATATGTGGGATAAATTTGAAACCGTGGACATAAAAATTCGTACTGATTATGAAAGCAATCTAGATCATCCTTATTTTACCAAAGGTTACTACGAGTTCATTCGTCAAAAATACGAAGAAATGAGAACTGATGTAGAAACCAAAATTGGAGATTTACAAAAACAACAACAGGAAGACGATAGTTTACTAAATTTCAAATCACCTATGACTCTGTCCTCTACAGAGGCATCAGGTTTTCAAAATTTTCCTTTAACTTTACAGATCCCACCTTACAATGAAGCCATTTCAACAGGAACTGTTCCAAAGCAGCAGAAAACATCCTTAAAGGAGCATGTCACCGCCAAGGAGCATGATCAGCTATCAAACATGATACAAAAACAAAACATTATTATCAGTAATATATTAGCTACATTACAAACTTTGTTAAGTGATAATACACTTCATTCAGAGCAATTTTATTCAATTAAAATTAAGTCACTTGAACAACATTGGGATATAGCGCAAAAACTTCATCAAAAAATCTGGGATTTACTTGAGAATTCAGATCTCACAGTTTATAACATAGAAGAATTTTATCGTAATGAAGAGAAAATCCAAAATGGTCTTATAAAATTATATGAAAAATCATCAACATCTTTCACCCCGCAACAACCACCAACATCAACTACAACGAAGCAAATGATGAAACTTCCCAAAATAGAGGTACCCAAATTTGACGGTGATTACCTAAAGTGGAGGCAATTTCGCGACTTATTTTCACAATTAGTACACAACCAACAAATTCCAAAATGTGGTACCTGAAAACAAGTCTTACCGGTGAAGCGGAGAAATTAATTCGCCACTTCACAATCTCAGATGTTAATTACAATACAGCATGGTCTATCATCAATGAACGTTATGAAAACAGCCGTTTATTAAGCACTGCATTATTAAATAAATTACTGACTGAACCAGTAATACATAACGAAAATGCAATAATGACTAAAGTCTGCACGACACAACGCAGGAATGTCTCCTGAGTCTGCAGAACTTAGGCATTAACACTGAAACATGGGATCCGTTGATCTTACACATTTTGATCAAACGATTAGATCGATCAACTCATGTTCTTTGGGAACAATCACTCAAAAACCCAAGAGACATACCCTCATTAAAGGATTTCATGGCTTTCTTACGAACAAGGTTTCAATCTTTAGAAGCCTTAGGAAATAAATCCTTTAAATTCAACTCAGAAGAACTTCACAACAGAAGCAAAGGTACATCGAAAGCCTTAGCTTCAACTACTGCATCAACACTCAACTGCATATCCTGTCATGAAAATCATCCATTGTTCTCATGTCAAAAGTTCTTAAAATTACAGCCAAAATCTCGCTTAAATTTAGTACAAAAATTTAAACATTGTGTAAACTGTCTCAAACCTGGTCACCGCACAGCAAATTGTACGTCCAGGAGCTGCACAAAATGCAAGGGCAAACACAATACGCTTCTCCATTTAGAAGCTGCTGTCAAAAATCAATCTTCGAATTTATCACAACCAGCTACAACGTCAACGAACCAACCGAAGCCAACTGATAGCAACAATCATAGCACATCACTAACTTCACACCATCAACTCGTTAATAACAAATATACCGTTCTACTTGGGACCGTTGTAGTGGATGTAACAGACAAATGGGGTTCAAGAATACCCTGCAGGGCCATTTTAGACTCTGGCTCGCAAATAAATTTTGTAACCGCAAAATTACTTCGAAGGCTAGGTCTAAAGGAAAAACCTGATACGTTACAGATCGAAGGCATAGGACAGCATAAACAAAATGCACAATTTAGAGTGAACATAGAAGTCTCATCTCGAACAAGTGGCTTTTCCACTAGAGTTGAAGCACACGTTTTACCAAAAATTGTCTCACCACAGCCACAACAACATTTGGACATAACCACTTGGCCAATTCCAAACAACATCGTTCTGGCAGACATGAATTTTTATCAACCAGGGTCAATAGATCTACTCATAGGGGCAGAAGTAATTTTTTCTATTTTATCAGTAGGGCAAATTAAAATGGCTGAGGATCTACCGATACTTCAAAATACTTTATTTGGCTGGACAATCTCTGGTAAAATATCACAAATTAAGGACACCCAGTCATCGGCTGTTTGTGGAATAAGCGGTGTGGACGAAACACTGAATGATCACATTGAAAAATTCTGGCAACTAGAAGAAACGAATAACCAATCTTCCAACTTCACTGCAGCAGAGGCGCGTTGCGAGCGATATTTTGAAGAAACTACTTGTAAAAATACAGACGGTCGATTTGTTGTGCGACTACCTTTCCTTGCCAACCCAAATTTTCTAGGTAACTCAAAAGACATTGCACTACAACGATTTAAATCATTAGAACGAAAACTATCAAAAGACAATGAACTCAAGGCACAATATGTCAACTTTATGCAAGAATATTTAACGCTCGGACATATGGTGGAGTTTTGTAGCGATAACATTCAAGAGCCATATTATTTTCTTCCACATCACTGCGTGATAAAACCGGATAGCTCAACTACGAAACTTCGCGTCGTATTTGATGCCTCAGCAAAAACGTCAACCAATGTCTCTAAACGATATTCTTTCTAAAGGGCCCACGATACAAGATGATGTGTTTACTATATTGTTGCGTTTTCGACTTCCACTATACGTGTTCACTGCCGATATCGAAAAGATGTACAGGCAAGTCCAAGTGCATCCCGATGATCGCAAATTTCAGTTAATTTGGTGGCGAAATAACTTCAATGAACCTCTCAAGTGGCTACCAAAAACAGATTCTTTTGCCATTAAATGTCCAATAAAGAAGGAAAACAAAATTACCAAAAGAACAGCAGCATCAGATATTGCACAGATTTTCGACCCATTGGGACTTGTAGCACCTGTAGTAGTTTTTGCCAAACTGTTTCTGCAAACATTATGGAAGCTAAAGTTGGACTGGGACGCCGCACTTCCTCAGAATCACCATACAACATGGATGAAATTTCAAGAAAGTTTATCAATACTTCACGACATCAAAATTCCCAGGCATGTTTTCGCTAATCAAATTCCAAAATTAACACAAATTCAAATATTTTCTGACGCATCTGAACAAGCCTATGGTGCTGCGGCATACATCAGAACTGACAGGCAGGATAACATTATAGCCGTTCGCTTGTTATGTGCCAAATAAAGGGTCGCTCCTATTAAACAAATTACCTTTTGGACAATATTAATTTCAACAACTCATTTCGCCGTCTTCAACGTGTTCTTGCATATGTGGTCCATTTCATAAACAATCTACGAAAACAAACATCTAACTACTTGTAAAAATACAGACGGTCGATTTGTTGTGCGACTACCTTTCCTTGCCAACCCAAATTTTCTAGGTAACTCAAAAGACATTGCACTACAACGATTTAAATCATTAGAACGAAAACTATCAAAAGACAATGAACTCAAGGCACAATATGTCAACTTTATGCAAGAATATTTAACGCTCGGACATATGGTGGAGTTTTGTAGCGATAACATTCAAGAGCCATATTATTTTCTTCCACATCACTGCGTGATAAAACCGGATAGCTCAACTACGAAACTTCGCGTCGTATTTGATGCCTCAGCAAAAACGTCAACCAATGTCTCTAAACGATATTCTTTCTAAAGGGCCCACGATACAAGATGATGTGTTTACTATATTGTTGCGTTTTCGACTTCCACTATACGTGTTCACTGCCGATATCGAAAAGATGTACAGGCAAGTCCAAGTGCATCCCGATGATCGCAAATTTCAGTTAATTTGGTGGCGAAATAACTTCAATGAACCTCTCAAGTGGCTACCAAAAACAGATTCTTTTGCCATTAAATGTCCAATAAAGAAGGAAAACAAAATTACCAAAAGAACAGCAGCATCAGATATTGCACAGATTTTCGACCCATTGGGACTTGTAGCACCTGTAGTAGTTTTTGCCAAACTGTTTCTGCAAACATTATGGAAGCTAAAGTTGGACTGGGACGCCGCACTTCCTCAGAATCACCATACAACATGGATGAAATTTCAAGAAAGTTTATCAATACTTCACGACATCAAAATTCCCAGGCATGTTTTCGCTAATCAAATTCCAAAATTAACACAAATTCAAATATTTTCTGACGCATCTGAACAAGCCTATGGTGCTGCGGCATACATCAGAACTGACAGGCAGGATAACATTATAGCCGTTCGCTTGTTATGTGCCAAATCAAGGGTCGCTCCTATTAAACAAATTACCCTCCCAAGGCTTGAGCTGTGCGCAGCAAAATTAGCAGCCGAATTATATCAACGTCTCAAAAAGATTTATCTCTAAATTGTGAAAGTATTTTATGGACAGATTCTACAGTAGTATTGGGATGGATTAATTCAAATTCAGCAAATTTCCACACTTTTGTAGCCAACCTCATCAACAATTCAACAACTCACGACACCGCAACAGTGGAGACACGTCAGGTCCGAACAGAATCCAGGTGACATTCTTTCTAGAGGTGCAACTTCAGAAAACTTAGTCAACAATAACTGTTGGTTTTATGGACCTACGTTTCTGCACGGTGATGAGACAATATGGCCAACACTACCTAAAGAGTTGAATACTTCTTTAGAACAAAGAAAGAAGAAATGTGCTATGTTAAGTTCAAGGCAGACTGGTTCTACAAACCTTTTGGACAATATTAATTTCAACAACTCATTTCGCCGTCTTCAACGTGTTCTTGCATATGTGGTCCATTTCATAAACAATCTACGAAAACAAACATCTAACAACTCTGACATTTATCCAAATGCACTAGAATTAGAGAAGGCTTTATATCACATCATAAAGGTAATGCAACAGCTAGAATTCAAGGACGATTTTGTGCATCTACACAAATATGGAGAAGTCTCGAAAAATAGTTCCATAAGCACTTTAACTCCCTTTATCGATGAAAATGGCATTATACGGGTCGGAGGTCGTTTGGAAGCATCAAGCTTAAGTTATGATGCAAAACACCCCATTTTATTGCCTTGATCTCCACCACGAAAATCTTCATGCCGGCCCTCAAGCATTATTGGCCATCACTCGTCAAAAATTTTGGCCCCTAAAAGGAAAAATTCTCGTACGCTCGGTGGTAAATCATTGCGTTACATGTTCTAGAGCTAAACCTAAAATGCTGCCACAGTTAATGGGAAATTTGCCAGCTGATCGAGTACAACCAGCTCGACCATTTGTTAACTCGGGAGTGGATTTTTGTGGTCCAGTATGGATCCATTTCAAGGTTAGAGGAAAACGCCCTCAAAAAGCCTACATAGCAGTATTTTGTTGCTTTGCGACTAAGGCAGTCCATCTGGAGTTGGTCAGTGATCTATCTGCTAACACATTTTTGGGCGCATTAAAACGTTTTGTAGCAAGACGCGGGCACTGCAAAACTATTTATTGCGATAATGCAACCAATTTTGTGGGTGCTAAGAATCAATTGCAAGAAGTTCAACAGATGATTCAAGATAAGGGAACACGAGAAAAGATCATGGCTGAATGCTTCCCAAAGGGCACAGAATTTAAATTTATCCCCCCTCGAGCACCACATTTTGTGGATTATGGGAAGCTGCTGTTAAGTCAGCAAAACATTTCTTGAAGCGTACTGTAGCCTCAGCCTACTTCACTTATGAAGAATTAGAAACAGTGGTTGTGGAAATAGAGGCCATCATGAATTCCAGACCGATCACATCAATGTCAACAAATCCAAACGAGGTAACAGCACTCACACCAGCACATTTGCTTATCGGAGAACCTCTTACAGCAAATGTAGATCCACATGCTCAGCCATTAAATGTGAACCTTCCAACACGCTGGAAATTAGTTAGCCACTTGAAAAACGAATTCTGGCGTAGGTGGTCGCACGAATATTTGAATCAATTACAACAACGTTATAAATGGAAAGAAAAGTGCCAAAACGTCAAACCTGGAACCATAGTGATAATCAAAGATGATAATTTACCACCAATGAAATGGCCATTAGGGCGAATTGTCAGAATCATCAGTGCACAAAATGGTCCTGCTAGGGTAGCCGAAATTCAAACATCTACAAACATAATACGTCGTCCAATACACAGATTGGCCCCACTACCAACAGAAGCTGAATATAATACGCCATTTTCAGATAATTCTACAGCAATACAACATGGACCGCAAGACAACAAAGATACTGACAAAAACGCTGAACAAAGCTCAAGACAAACAAGTCCTAGCACATCAAATAACATAACATCAACGCCAAGAAAAAAATCACGCTTATCCATGGGAGCGGCTATGGTTACCTTGTTACTCACATGTTTATCATTACCGATTACACATGCACATCAGGATCAAATAGATATATCATATTTTAAGCCAAACACAGACATATATTTTGAAAACTTAGAAAGCACAAACATTATCACTAGTGAATGGAATTTGATTGCATATCAGGACTTAAAGGGATACTGGATGGATTTGGAAAAACTTCAGAACTGCACTCATACTTCAACAAGCGTGTTTACTTATGCATAATTCCAAACATTGCTCTAGAATTTCCGACCAAATTAAACTTATAATAGAACAGCTTCATGATAATAATGACCTATTGAGATCGAATCATGCACACAGATCCAGGCGAGGAGCTTTAAATATTGTAGGCAACGTCGCTAATGCTCTGTTCGGCGTATTGGACTCTGAATACGCGAAAGAAATGTCATGAACCATCACGAAAATTCAGCAAAATGAAGAGCACATTTCGACTCTGGTACACAATCAAACGTCCTTTCTTGATGCAACCATAAACATTATACAAAAAGAACATCAGTCCGTGCGACATGAATTTCACCATACAGAAGAATTCCTTAACAAAGCAATACTTCAACTCAAAGGTCTTGAAGCTGATTTATATGAAAATAGAGCAGCACAAGCATTCACCTTTATCACAATTCAAACAATGCTTGCTATATCAAATTATCAGCGCATACAAGACAATATTCTTGACATTCTCATCGATTCGCATCAAGGTAAAATTAATACAATGTTAATTTCTCCCAAACAACTTGAAAAGGAACTGCTTATTATTAAGGGTAACCTACCTACATCTTTGAAGTTACCCATGGAAATAAGTGACGTTCTCAAATTTTATAATATTATATCTATCGAAGGTAGAGTTACTACCAGCCATATTATCTTCAAATTGAAGCTACCGCTGTTATCTATAGAAGATTTTGAATTATTCGGACTTATTCCGGTTCCAGTGAGAATAAACCAAACATTTGCTGCCATTAAACCATCATTCCCATTCCTCATTGTAAATATTCATCGTGACCAGTATCAACCTATGACCGATCAAGATTTACAACAGTGTACAAGCATCGATATTGACAAACATATATGTCCACAACGACGTCCGCTATACAGAAGGGGAACAAAGCTAGCCTGTTCTATCGTCACAATGGATAACGAGCCATATTGGGCACAGCTACAAAATTCGAATCAATGGCTCTTTTCAGTCGGCGAGCCTGTTACAATAAATGTAGTATGCGGGGATAAGTCGTTTCAATTTAACATTCATGATGAAGGCATCTTAAAAACAAATGGTGACTGTATTATAAAACAACCAGCAATAACTATACAGGGTCATCATATATATTCAACAATCAACAGAAGGCCATATATTCCGTCTACAAATATCTCAAATATAATCGTGGCGCAAAACATGGAATCACCATTAAAATACACAAACTCTTACTTTCCTCATCTGCAAGAACTACAAACAATTCGGCAAGAACTATCATCGGTAAAAACACAACTTCCCAACAACATGCCGTTGCATCAAATTCATCATTACATACTTGGCTATGTAATTTTTCTGATAGTGATTTGTATTTTAATATACCTCGTTTGGACAGCCAAAAGAAAAAACTGCAACACACCATTAACATCTGATCACTTGACAAAATCCGTAGGAACAACCAATAAAAGGCAAGAATCCGAGACACCAGAAATCGTCAAGGTATTCAAATGACAACAGTTGAACGCAATACATTCAACGCCCGGGAGGATGTTTGAATTCATATTTTTTAATATACATATAATAGAATTACATGTAAATCATAATTACTGTTTAAATTCATATTTTTAATATATAGATCATAGAATTGCATTTAAATCATTATTATAATAAATAAAAACAATTTTATTTTCTTATAATAAGTATACATTGTTCATAAAATAAATTTTACTTATGCATTTTGCTGAATATGCACATTCTTTATTCAAGATAGACAATTCATCAGACGTAATCTGATATCTTGTTTGTCACATTAAAGAATTTCATATAAGAATAATATGTGTGATTTTTTACAATGTAAGCATTTATGTTTTATGTGCAGTGAAAATATTCTAATAAAATTGGGTTTTTCTCCCACCTTTAAATTTGTATTAATTATTAGATTTAATTGTATATACATATAAGGAACTATTTTATGAATAAAATTTAATTATTGTCAAACAGTGAATTAAGACTTTTCTTCGTTGTTATCTCTAAGTGAGTCTGCTTAGAGCACTGTTTTAATTGACTTAATTTTTGAGCATTCTATTGTAGCGGTAACAAGTGCCGTTTGCAATACCAACATAAAGGTTAAGGTTTATGTGCCTTAATTAATTTAAAAATAAAAACATCAGAATAAAATAATACTGATCACAAATATCTCGAAAACTATAAATTTTGTGTAAAAAATTGAGATACCAAATCGATGCAGAATCAATCGAGCCTGCTTTTTCTGCAATAAAAACTTGGGGTTAATTTAAGCCTTTTTTGAGAAAGACAGGGTTAAACAAAGTTGTAACGAGCGTGAGTGTATTACAACCGTCAGCTAAATTTATTTTAGACTATTCTTATTATACCAAGTAGGAAAAAAATTGTTACAACTAGCGCATTACAACCAATGTATTTTGGCTCTATGATATGTATATGACGAATTTTATTTCGTATGCTATTAGAAGAAAAAAAAGATTGTGAAATAGTTGTGATGAGATTCGAACTCGCGAATAAAAATGGAAAATATTTTTATGTATGAGGTTTTTATTCATTTGTGTATTTTTAAGTGTATTATTTGATGTTTTTATTTCGGTTGTGAAATTATTGTTTTGTGTGTGTGTGTGTGTGTTTAAATTTTGTCGGCACTTGTAAGCAGTTGAAAAAGAGGGGGAATAACTGTTTTTATTAATTTGTAAGAAATGTGTACATATTTATTTTTGCTTGTGAGTTATGATGCTATCCTTGTGATACTGACCTTGCTTATTTATGCATTTAGAAGATTTCTCATTTTCTTATTTTTGCTTTTGAGAATTTTTTTATGTTTTATTTCATCGATTTTCCAAGAGCAATTTTTTCTTAATAAAACTAAAATCATGAAATTTAGAATATGTTTTCTGTGCTCATAACACACATGGCTAATTTCATACCAGTTTTGGAACTTTATATTTGTTGACGTTATACATTTACTATGTATTTTTTTATTCTCATTTTATGAGGATATTTTCCAAAACATTTTTCAAAAATTCTTAATTGAAAATCAATAATTTCAAAAAATTTCTCCGAGGGTACAATCAGGGGATTAGGTTTATCCGGAGTGAAAGATTTTAAGTGAATTTACGTATCTTTTGGATCTTGTGCCTCATCTTCGTTTTTTATTAAATCTGTTCTACATTGTTCACATTCAGTTTTTAAAATTTTGAAAAGATTTAAAAGACAATATCCCGTAAAATAATTCGCTCCCAGACAAGCAACAGATACATCAGCCATAGGATTTTGACAAAAATTTTCACAATTATTGATCATATCATCATCAAATCCATTTTCAGATATGTCTAGGCAGTGTTGTGCAATTACACGTAAACTATTGAAGTCTACGTTTTGATGTAAAGTATAACGTATACAACGTAAACAATGTAGACAAAGCGTAAACAAAGTAGAAAATGTAGACAAAAAGTTGTCATTATACTCATTTCATTAGTCATAGTACTCATAGTCATTCATTGGATTTTTGCTTCGGCATTCGGTTGGATTTTTTTTTATTTCAGTGAGGTAAAATTTATCTTTAACAATTTAAAATGTCCAAGAAAGGACGCCCAAAAAATAGAACGTTTATTTTCTAGCTGGGGCACAGTTCTAATCGTAACAGATTGACTTTTGAGTGCTCAAAAAAGTTATTACATAGCTACCTATATTATTCTTTGCGTATACAGAATAAATCAAATAATAATGATGTTGATGATGATGAATAATGATGAGATTATTTGATAATGATGTAAATGGAAATTAGAGATTATAATAAATATAAAAATTGTTGTATGCTATAAAATTAATAAAGCACATCCTTTTTTAAATTAATTGAATTGAATTTAATTGTTTTTATTTTATTGGTGTCCCATTTCTTCAGTTTTTACACTGTTTACTTTGTTTACATTATTTACGTCAAAAAATCTGTAGTACAACTACAACAACTAATACAACTGCGTAGATTACATCGACGTAGTCTACGTGCACAACGCTGTGTCTAGGTCATCATTAGGTGTAGACAATGTCATTGTGTTTTGGTTGAAAACGGTAGACCAATCTATATTCAAAAATTCATCTTTATCATCTTCACAATTTTTATTTAGTGTGCTGAAAAGTAGTTTCATTGAAATTATTTTTGCTATTAAACGGTGGAATTCAAATACACTTGGATTATTTTTATTCGAGTTTCGGGATCTTATTTGGGAAAAAAGATTTTCTAAACAGTCCTGATTAAATCTTGATAAATATATGTAATATAAGTCATCATGTGAAGTAAAAAGAATATTCAACGCTTCAAGAAATGCATTGATTGTTAGAACAAGTCCTTTAAAACAATGTACAGTAACCTTTGGCTTTCTTTCACTTTTTAACATTTCAATTTGTCCTATATAATTTTTCATATTGTGAAGGAAATCTAAATCAGATGAATTCCTGCGCATTCCAGGATTTCCATTTAACACATCAAAAAGGCGATTAATTTTTTCAAAAACTGCAGCAGTTGATCGTGCTTTATTTACTAATTTTTCTAGAAATTTATTTATTGCAAGTGCTGCTAATATTCCTTTTGCAACGCTGTGGCTCATCACCTGAACAGCAAGCTTGACACTCATTTTTTTGGAAATCTGTGGGATATACGTGAGTGTAAGTTAATTTAGGACAAATTTTTGTTGGAGATTTTTGGTCCATATTATATAATTTTATTACAATTTCCCAACTAACAACACCATCCGGTGTATCATGATCTCCAGCAAGTAATCTGGTTCTTAAGCTTTTAAATAAATGTGGTACATCGTATCCGAAGCAGATTTTCTTTCCATATGTAGAAATGAAATAAGGATTTTCCTGTGATAATCCAAGTAACTGACATAGTTTTCTATTGTTAGAGCCTTGACCACAAGTAATAAATATAATGTTTAGGCCTATTTCATTGTAAGCAATAATACATTTCTGTATTTCTGCTTCAAGTACGGATGCAGGATGCAGGTGTAGAATATCCACTTACGAGATAGCTCAGCACATTCTTGAACTTTCCGCAAATGCTACGGATCATAAAAACACAAACACTTTCTTTCTTTGCAGTTTCTTTTAACATACACCCCGTACCATAGTTTACAAAGCCTTCAATACGGTCTGTAATATGGTCATAAACCAAGTTTTCTTGTACAGACATTTCATCGAAAGAAAGAACTACCTCACGGCTTTTCGCGTCAAGTTTTTCAACTTGGGCTTTTATCTTGTTCATAATATTAAAATTAATACCTGGAGATAAATTTTTAATTTCATTCCAGTTGTATAAGCTATTTACATGTGGCAAAGAAAGACCAAGCACATCACGTAGAAAATTATACGAAGAAGATGATCTGAAAAATATACATTGAGCCAACCACCTTTCTTTTTCAGTATACTGCTTTTGAGAACCACGCAAAATCATTTTGGCAAAAGCTTTTGAATTATCCCTTGGCAAAGAATTTAGAATACTATATAAGAAGTCTCAAGTTGTAAATTTTAAATAAAAAAGCTTCAAACATTAGATCCCAAGATCAACGGGGAAACTTTTTTTTGAATAAAATGAGATACCAACTTCAACGTGCATAATAAAATTTCTCTGAACCTCGACGTTGTTTATAAATGCATAACAAATATTCGTTGCTACGGAAACAATAAGAATTACGATTTATATTTTTGAATTTTTTTTCGTTTTGAATAAAAATACATTATGTACATATTTGTTTTGGAAAAACAAAATTTTTTTTTTTTGAATATGAAATGTTATTTTTTTCTGTTATTTTTATTATACCTCTAAATACTATGTATATACATATATCATATATCTTTTTTTTTTTAATTTGAGAGAAAAATATTAGTTCAAAATAGCTGAATATATATTTTTAATTAAATTTTACTATGATATATGTATATATGTACATATATTATTATACAGGTACGTTGAAAAGAAAATTTTCTCGAAAATAATATGTTTATGAAATTGTTCCTCTATTTATGTATATTTTGTTCTATTTTTTTTTGTAAAAACTTAATTGTTTTCTAATATAGTGCTTTTTATTTGACTCCAATCTGTCCGACA
The DNA here is from genome assembly GCA_932526495.1 of Bombylius major. Classification (NCBI taxonomy): domain Eukaryota; kingdom Metazoa; phylum Arthropoda; class Insecta; order Diptera; family Bombyliidae; genus Bombylius; species Bombylius major. The sequence goes on from OW052042.1 coordinate 29,928,986, forward strand.
TAATCCAAGATATAGGTAGAAGTCCAAAGTTGATAAGTCCTTTTTTTCCAATATAAATTTTTCAAAATATTATATAGAAAAGTAAAGAAATTCAAAATTCAGGGTCATATAAAGTAACACACCCGAAATTATATCATAGTAAAATTTAATAAAAAAATATATTCAGCTATTTTGAACTAATATTTTTCTCTCAAATTAAAAAAAAAAAGATATATGATATATGTATATACATAGTATTTAGAGGTATAATAAAAATAACAGAAAAAAATAACATTTCATATTCAAAAAAAAAAAATTTTGTTTTTCCAAAACAAATATGTACATAATGTACTTTTATTCAAAACGAAAAAAAATTCAAAAATATAAATCGTAATTTTTATTGTTTCCGTAGCAACGAATATTTGTTATGCATTTATAAACAACGTCGAAGTTCAGAGAAATTTTATTATGCACGTTGAAGTTGGTATCTCATTTTATTCGAAAAAAAGTTTCCCCGTTGATCTTGGGATCTAATGTTTGAAGCTTTTTTATTTAAAATTTACAACTTGAGACTTCTTATATAGTATTCTAAATTCTTTGCATTTGGGTATTTGAGATTATCAATTATTGAGTTTATATTAGTTTTTTTCTTTACAATTCGTTTGTCCAACTTTATGATTTTTTTAATTGGCTTTTTTTTGCTTTTTTTGAAGTGCTATAAATTTTTTTCTTAAATTATTAGTAGAGTATATATAGCGACTCTAGACCAGGGAGGTTTTTGTGCACAGTTTTTTTTGGATGACGTCATTAGCTTTTGTGCTTTTTTGTAGTAGGTAGGATTGGGGAGTTCTGGCACCACCACCGAGTGTGTAAAAGAATGTGTTGTTGTTTTGTTGTTGTTTGAGATGAAGAAAAAATGAAAAAAATGTGATGTCGGTGGGATGGATGCGAACCTGAGACCTGTGGCATGATAGTCCGTAGCATATATCATTGAGCCACAGGGAATCTTAATATATGGTGATTATGTTGTGTCTATATAGGTATGACGAATTTTAGTTCGTATGTTATTAGAAGAAAAAAAAAAAAAAGATTGTGAAATAGTTGTGATTAGATTCGAACTCGCAAATAAAAATGGGAAAATTTGTATGTATGATATTTTTATTCATTTGTGTGATAAGAAAAAAAAAAGATTGTGAAATGGTTGTGATGAGATTCGAACTCGCAAATAAAAATGGAAAAATTTGTATGTATAATATTTTTATTCATTTGTGTGATAAGAAAAAAAAAAAAGATTGTGAAATAGTTGTGATGTTGATGAGATTTGAACCCGGGCCCTGACGTGATATTTCAAGAAAAAAAAAAAGTTTAAATTTTGCAACTTTTATAAAAAGAAATTCTGGTTCGGTCTTTCTAATTGATTTTTTTTGCACATATGATACATATAAGCAATTTTTTTATTTCGGATTTCATCAAGTTGTGAAATTATTTTTATATGTATGTTTGTGTGTGTGTGTGTGTGTGGGTATAAATTTTGTCGGCACTTGTAAGCAGTTGAAAAAGAGTGGGGATACGATTTTTGTCTATAAATGGAAACAATTTCTTGAAACGGTATCAGTCCATAGTGAAATTTCAAAGTGTTTAATAAATTAAATAAGTTAAATTCATAATAAAAAATGAAGTTTACATGTGAATTATGTAATAAAGATTTTTCAACAAAATCAGTTTTAAAAAGACATGTTAATAGCATTCATGGTGAACGCATAGTTTGTGATATTTGTAGAAAACATTTCAGTAGGCAAAACAAATTATTAGAACATAAAAAGAAGATCCATTCTGACAAACTTTCCTGTGTAGTATGTGAAAAGGAATTCTCAAGGAGTGATAATTTATTATCTCATTTAAGAAAGAATCATACGGTTGAAGTGAAAAATCCAGTTGAGCCAATAGCGACAGCAAAATTTTGTGATGCATGTCAAAAAGATGTTTTAAAAAAGAATTGGTCATATCATGTAAGAACAAATTTTCACAAAAAAAATGCAGCTGAACCTTTAAATGAAAATTTGAAGGTAATCAAAAGTGCTTTTGAAGAAAGAGTTGAATCATATATGCTTGAAAACAAAGATGAAGGTGTATTAGATGTTTTAAAATTCTTTAATACATCAAAAGATCATATTTTAAATGCTTTAAGAAATCTGCTCGATAAACATTCATCATTCAAGTTTAATATGGAATTATTTTGTGAATATATGAAAATAACAAAAGGAAATGACGGCGAAGATGATATTACACTTTCAGTTAAATCATTTCAATCTTGTATGACAATTATACAGAAAATCAAAGATTTAAGTCAAGTTTATGAAGAGATGGTTGACAAAATTCATAAAAAAATGCAAGAATTTCAAGAAAGAGATAGCGGTTGGACTTTAATAAAAATTATTCATGTTGAAATTAATATTAATCAATGGAAGCCCTTACGAGGATCTCAGTACCTATCACTTCCAAAATCTATACAAAATAAAAAAGCTTGTATAAATGTAAGGAATGAGGATGAGTACTGTTTTAAATGGGCTATAATATCTGCATTGAATCCAGTTGACATACGTTCTGACAGACCATCATCATATCAGATTGAAAATATCAAGTCTGAAAAAATAATTTTAAAAAATGGCGTTAATCTTGATTTTTCTACACTAGAGTTCCCACTAAAAACATCTGATATTCATAAATTTGAAATACTGAATCCAAAAATCAGTATTAATGTATTTGGATTAGAAGATAATAAAATTATTGGACCATATTATTCAACTTCTAAAGAAAAAGAAATTCATATAAATTTATTATTTATACAAGAAGAAGAAAAGGCTCATTACGTTTGGATAAAAAACATGTCTAGGTAATAGTGTTAGTGTAAATTATGAAATTTTAATTATTAACAAAAAAAATGTTTCTTCAAAATTTCAGATTAATGAGGCAGCAGTTAACAAATTATCAGCATAAAATCTATATGTGTAATTCATGTTTATTATACTTTTCTTGCGAAAATGACTTGAATACTCACAGAATAGAATGTAATAAAATAGTGACAAGAATGCCAACAAAAGAAAAAAGTATTTTGAAATTTGAACATTATGAACGAGAATTAGATGTTCCTTTTGTAATATATGCTGATTTTGAATGTATTTTAAAGGATATTAGTACATGCATGCCAGATGCATCATCACCATCTACAACAAATGTACAGGAACATGTGCCTTGTGCTTTTGCATACTATATTAAATGCAGCTTTGATGATAATTTAAATAAATTCAGAACTTACAAGGGAAAAGATTGCGTAAAAATATTTGTATCTTCAATTATTCAAGATGTAAAATATTTATATCACAATTATATCGAAAACTCAAAATCAATGAATCGTTTAACACTAAATGAAATGAAAATTCAAAGTGAGAGCACAGAATGTCATATTTGCAAACAGTTTGACAAATGATATGTTAAAAATAGTTCGATCAGAGTTCAGCGATGATGATAAATTTAAATTGATGACAAGAAAAGGAATATTCCCATATGAATATATCAATTCATGGGAACGATTAGATAAAACAAGTTTACCAGCACAAGAAGATTTCAGCAGTAAATTGACAAATAGTGAATGTAATAACGAAGATTATAATCATGCGCGAAAGGTTTGGCGTAAATTTGAATGTAAAAATCTTTGGGATTATTTATTATTATATTTGAAGACAGATGTACTACTTTTAGCTGATGTATTTGAAAATTTTAGAAAAGTTTGCAAAAGTATTTACTCACTCGATCCTTGTCAATATTATACTGCTCCAGGTTTATCATGGGATGCAATGTTGAAGGAAACAAAAATTGAACTGGAATTATTAACAGATTAATATGCATAGTTTCATTGAAAAAAGCATTAGAGGTGGTATTTCTCAGTGTTGCCATAGACATTCTGTAGCAAATAATAAATATATGGATAATTATGACGAAAAAAAATTATCGCAATATCTAATGTATGTAAATGCAAACAATTTGTATGGTTGGGCAATGTCACAAGCTCTTCCTTATGGTGATTTTAAATGGATTGAAAATAAAAATATCGATATTAAAAATATTCCTGAAGATTCAGATACTGGTTACATATTAGAAGTTGATTTAGAATATCCTGAAGTATTACATGATATTCATAATGACTTACCATTTTGTTCAGAAAACAAAATTACTTCAAATTCAAAACATGTCAAATTAATCACAGATTTAACAAACAAGAAGCGATATGTTATTCCTTATAGAAATCTACAACATTGTATTAAACATGGTCTTAAAGTTACACATATTCATAGAGTTTTGCAGTTCAGACAATCAAAATGGATGAAACGATTCATTGATTTAAATAGTCATCATCGTACGCTTGCAAAAAATGTGTTTGATAAAAAATTTTTCAAGTTAATGAATAATGCTTCATTCGGAAAAACTATGAAAAATGTTGATAAAAGAAAAGATGTTAAAATTGTAACAGAATAGGATAGTTATTATAGAAAATTAGGAGCTAGAGCTTTGATAGCAAGACCTAATTTTCATAGTGCTACACAATTCACTGATAACATGATTGCTATACAAATGAAGCGAATGCATACTTATTATGATAAGCCAATTTATTTAGGATTTTGTGTTTTAGAATTATCAAAATTAAATATGTATAAATTTCATTATGATTATATGAAACCGAAATATGGTGAAAACATTTTAATAAATTATATGGATACAGACTCTTTTATATATTCTATTCAAACTGAAGATTTTTATAGTGATATTAAAAATGATATTGATAAATACTTTGATACTTCTGAATATGCATTCAATAATCCTTATGATATTCCATTAAAAAATAAAAAAGTATTAGGTATGATGAAAGATGAAAATAATGGAAATATAATGACTGAATTTATTGGTTTAAGATCGAAAATGTATTCATTAAGTGTTAAAGATTCAAAAGATATAAAAAAAGTCAAAGGTTTAAAAAAGACAGTTGTTAATAATTTAAGTTTAAATAATTATAGAGATTGCTTGTATCAAAAGAAATTATTTTATAGTAATAATATGTATGTGTTTAGATCTAAAATTCATAATATTTATACACAAATAATTAATAAAGTAGCTTTAAGTTTTTCTGATGATAAAAGATTTATAAGAGAAAATGGGGTAAGCACATATGCTTGGGGGCATTTTAGGATTAATATGGATATAAATTAAAATAAATGTTTTTAAAAAATTATATTAAATAAATTTATTATTACTAAAAAATAATAATACATGTTTTGTTTTTTCTTACTTTCTTTACAATTCAAGTACAAGGTTTTCTTTTGTGAACTCTTCATCAACAAAATTTCTTAGAAGACATACATTTTCTAAAGCACAGTATCCTTTATGAATATTACAACGCAGAACATGCGGATAGTTTTGAAGCAATGTTGCAAATTTCGGACATTCTTCTTCTTCTTCTAAATCGTATACTTCAATCTTATTCTCAAGTATATTACAAATCCACTTTCGTTTTTCATGATCTTTCACACATACTTTAGAATTTCTCAGATTTGATCGAAGAAATTTTTTAACACTTTGAAAAGATATTGATCCTTCATTCCAAGTTAAACCATGATGATTTTTATGTAACCAATTCACTTGTTTCTTCTCTTTTGTTGTTAAACGTGAAAAATCAAACGGTGGCTTTATAATAAACACTTGAAATTCACGCGCATTGAAAGAAATAGCAAGTTCTTTAACAATAAACTTATTATTATAGGCTTTGAAACCTTGAACATCGATAATAATTTTATTAAACATTTTATGATATGTATATGTGTTTTTTCTCACAAGTTCTTTGAAATACTAAATAAATTTCTATAATATAATCCCATTTATATCAGTTTTCTAACTTCTCCATTCAGTGGATTGTACTCAATTATTCGATCATGTAGTAATAAACAAAATCCTGAAGTATTGTTAGGAATATTGACGTTGCTTGCTAACTCAAACTCTATTCTAATATCAACAGGTCCTGTTTTTATTGTTTCATTTTGATGAGCGCAATCAATAACAACAATTGGTGCTATACTTTTGAAACTATCCCATTTTAATAACGGCTGACAATTCCTTCCATAATAAGTTTCTTGAAATTTTGTATACATATCATATAACAACGCATATCGTTACGTTCAAAAAGTATATTTAAATTATCATATGGATACGTCTCAGAGTTTAAATGAGCTTTAACGTTAGCTAGTTTACAGTGATCAAATTTACTAGCATCAGCTTCCTTTTGGTTTTGTCGATTGGTTTGTAATGCAAATATCAAAAAACGAGGTTTTTCTAGTTGTGTAGATGTTTTGATAGTGCATATGATGTGATTTGTATTTAGAATATTCGGATATTCATATAAATCCCAACTCCGAAAGCAAATACGAATTGGTTTCGCATTTCGAGTGATTTTAAGTAGTTTTAGTCTTTCTTTATCGTCTACATTTATATGAGGTACTTTCCATAAGAGTTTTGTGAGTGTAATTTTATAGTCAGTAGCTGCAGCTGATACTTGAACCGCATTTGCATCATTTCTTGCTCTAATTAAAATCAGATCATGTCTTACATTAACAACTATTTTTTTATAGTCTTCAGCAAATCCTAATAGCATTTTTAGAGGTATACAAAAATTGAAATGTCCTGATGTAGGCAATATAGTACTATTTCCTGTCCATCCTGCATTATACAGCATTGTACTTTCACTTTCGCTTAATGAAATGTAATTTTTTAAAACACTGCTGATTCCTGCATTCCAACAACGATCAATTTCTACACCATTCAATTCATATCGTATTTCATCAAATAAGAAAGCCCCAGAATTATTATTTAATTTATAATCAACTATAACAGCTCCATCGTTTTTAGTTAAAGTTCCTTCAATATATATAAAACTTTCACTTGGTAGTAAGTATAAATCTTGGTTTTGAATAGAAATTCGTATTTCATCGCTATTGTTATACGATTCTACAAATGGTGAATATGTATGATATTCTTTTTTAGTAATACTTTCATCGAAGTGAGGTTCTTCTAAAATATCCAATATATCATTCATGTTTGCTTTTCAAAACAAACCCCAATGACTTTAAAAATTTTTTATTTTCAATTGTTAATGATGGTTTCATTGAAGTGAAGTCTCTTTGTGTTGTTGTTTCTTCAATAGGTAATGGTGTACTAATGATATTATCACTTTTGAATGAGTTTTTATTATTATTATTATGTTTGTTGAATATCAGCATATCTAGTTCTTATCCACTTGACACTTACATAAGAAATAATAGCTTTAGTTATCAGACTATGTACATCTTTTATACTTTACGTCTTATTCTATTATTGTGGTTTCAAGTGTAATCTAACTGTAATTGTTTCACCTCTCAAATTAATCAAATCTCCATCTTGATCTACAATTTTTACTTCAACAGAACTAATTCGTTTCACATTTACGGGTAAATATATAACATTTTTAGGAACTTCTGTTATTTTATACCCTGGTCCTACATCAGGAGAAAATTCATGAAGAGTGTGAACTGGAATATTATTAATATATGATCCTACTATTAGATTACATTCAATTCGTATAGCGTTAACTTTAGTTATATTCACAGGTAAATCAGACACATGCGTCGTATTTGACCCCAATTCTTTTTTACTGAAACCTAACAGTTGACCAATAGTTCTTTCTCTGTTAAAGTAGACGTTGTGTGAACTTTTAATTTCTGTTTTGAGTGTGTTGTTGTTCGCTTGTATTTTGATTGTAGGCTTAGTTTTCGTTTTCTCGAGCTCTTTTTGAATGAAATTCGCGATGTCATCAACTTCATAAGACCCCACAGGTATTTGAATAGTTTCATTACCTATATGAAATAAGTTATTGCTACTATCCACATTAGGTATTGAATTATAGGTATGAAAATCAACAAGACCACAAAGATAGTCAGATGATAAATCAATGGGTGGAAAGTATTCAGTTGTTAATATAGATGTATTCCCACTTAAAGTTAATGTTACTGACATGTTGAAGGTTTTAAATGAAATGAATAATAGTTCCATGTTTACACATTTATTTATACTAATTCACATCAATAAAATTATACAGAAACTTTAAACATAAATGTCCACATTTAAATGAGTTGAAATTTTGATATCTATTATAATTATATTCTATATTATTTCCTAAATATTTTACAATTTCTAGAGGTGGTTGCAGATTACCATAACTATCAAAGTATTCAACACGATTTCCTTTTTTCTGATATGCTACCCAATGTGTACCAGGTCCACTTGAATTATCTAAATTTACTATACCACACTCATTTTTATAAGGTTTTGGTGGAAGTTTATCTTTCATGAATACAGCTCTAAAGTGCGGTATACTTTTACCATATCTCATTAAATCGATTTCACTGAGAGGTTTATCGGGTAGCTTACTTAAAAGTTTTTTGGATTTGGATTTAAAAAAAAACCAAGACCTTTCCTGTATGGTTTAAGTTGCAATCCTTTCACCATTGCTACTGCCTCCATAGTTTTATTATGTCGTTGGTTTTCAGCTAGTTGTTCTCTAGCTTGTTTTGCATCATTGATTGCCTTTGCTATTGTCGCTGCACCACCAGATAATGCTCCTGCTGCTGAGAGTCCCGCAAAAAGTGGAACTAAAAATGGTAAAATACCACCTGTTTTTGGAACAGGTATGATTCGAGGTAGTTCAATTGATGACTTTTTTCCCTTTATGGTGTTCTTGGCTGCAGTTAATGCTATTCTAATAGCATTATTCATATCTTCTGGTTTTTGTGCTTTTAATATTTCACGAGCACTTTGAATAGCTTTTCGGAACATTTTACGCGTTTTTGCTTTATTCTTCTTCTTATTTGTCGATTTCTTCATCTTCTTGATTCCCATACCTAATTTCACTTTAGATTGCATTGCGTTTGTAACAAACCAAGAGTTTATACGTTCACTTATACTTGAATCTTTTGCCTTTACTCTTTCCCAAGCTTTTTCTCCTAATATTCTGTCAGCTGTATGACGTTGATTTGTGTCTTTATGTTTAGAATAAAATATATCGTGTTGTTTGCAAGCTTGATCCAAATGATTGATTCCTTGATCACCTCTAGCAAGACGTTGTTGTAGTTTTGTATCAGGTCCACAATATTGATAACCAGGAAGATGAAGCTCTACTGGTAACTTATTAATTAATGTATTCACTAATCCTTTACCTTTGCGAGTTTGAGTTCGACTAAATGTTTTTCGATTATATTTAATCATTTTATATGTTTTCTCATACAAAAAGATGAATAGAATGATGTTGAAAACCTATATATTGGATATTTATAGTTTTTTTTCTTTAGTTCTTATCAATATGCGTTTCATTAAACAACGTGATACATTAAATGTGAAAAATATAGATTTTGTAACAAATACTTCAAATAAAATTAAACATAGTAAACTATTACCTAACAATGTATGTGCCATTATTGTCGGTCCATCGAGTTGTGGAAAAACAAATGTAATGATGAGTTTACTTGAACATCCGAATGGTCTTAAATTTGAAAATATTTACATATACTCAAAATCTTTGTATCAACCAAAATATGAGTATCTTAAGAAACTGATTTCACCAATAAAAGGATTAGGATACAACACATTTTCTGAGAATACTGAAATAATGTCACCAGAACAGGCTAAACGAAACTCCATTTGCATATTTGATGATGTTGCCTGCGAAAAACAAAATAATATACTTTCATATTTTTGTATGGGACGTCATAGGGATATCGATAGCTTTTACTTATGTCAGACTTATACACATATTCCAAAACATTTGATACGTGATAACTCAATCTTTATTGTAATTTTTAAACAAGATGAAATGAATTTAAAGCATATTTTTAATGATCATATAAACACCGACATGTCATATGACAAATTTCGAGATATGTGTTCAAAATGTTGGAAAGATAATTACGGATTTTTAGTAATAAACAAAGATAGTTTATTAGATTGTGGACGATACAGAAAAGGATTCGATACTTTTATATTATTATAAATAGATACGTATGTAAGAGTTGTATATCATTATTATTTCATCTACCGAGCTGTTAAAAGACCTGTTCAAGCTGTTTAAAGATCTGTTCAAGCTGTTTCAGAGCTGTTTAAAGACCTGTTCAAGCTGTTTAAAGACCTGTTCAAGCTGTTCAAAGACCTGTTCAAGCTGTTTAAAGACCTGTTCAAGCTGTTTCAGAGCTGTTTAAAGACCTGTTCAAGCTGTTTAAAGACCTGTTCAAGCTGTTTCAGAGCTGTTTAAAGACCTGTTCAAGCTGTTTAAAGACCTGTTCAAGCTGTTTAAAGACCTGTTCAAGCTGTTTAAAGACCTGTTCAAGCTGTTTAAAGACCTGTTCAAGCTGTTTAAAGACCTGTTCAAGCTGTTTAAAGACCTGTTCAAGTTGTTTCAGAGCTGTTTAAAGACCTGTTCAAGCTGTTTAAAGACCTGTTCAAGCTGTTTAAAGACCTGTTCAAGCTGTTTCAGAGCTGTTTAAAGACCTGTTCAAGCTGTTTAAAGACCTGTTCAAGCTGTTCAAAGACCTGTTCAAGCTGTTTAAAGACCTGTTCAAGCTATTTAAAGACCTGTTCAAGCTGTTTCAGAGCTGTTTAAAGACCTGTTCAAGCTGTTTAAAGACCTGTTCAAGCTGTTTCAGAGCTGTTTAAAGACCTGTTCAAGCTGTTTAAAGACCTGTTCAAGCTGTTTAAAGACCTGTTCAAGCTGTTTAAAGACCTGTTCAAGCTGTTTAAAGACCTGTTCAAGCTGTTTAAAGACCTGTTCAAGCTGTTTAAAGACCTGTTCAAGCTGTTTAAAGACCTGTTCAAGTTGTTTCAGAGCTGTTTAAAGACCTGTTCAAGCTGTTTAAAGACCTGTTCAAGCTGTTTAAAGACCTGTTCAAGCTGTTTAAAGACCTGTTCAAGCTGTTTAAAGACCTGTTCAAGCTGTTTCAGAGCTGTTCAAGCTGTTTAAAGACCTGTTCAAGCTGTTAAAAGACCTGTTCAAGCTGTTTCAGAGCTGTTTAAAGACCTGTTCAAGCTGTTTTTCAAAGCATTATCATGGAAAACGAGATAATTAAGAATATAATAAAAACAAGAAATGTTATTCGTAAAAAATATCAAGCTTTAAAAACTGGTAAAGCAGAAGAAGAAATACAATTGGAAAGTGTTTTTAAACCAATAACTCAACCTTTGAAGAAAATAGTAGATAAAACTAATTATCCGGATATTAAATCTGAAGTAAAAGAAGAATGTTAGACTTCATTTAAGCCTAAACGTTTGAAAACTGAATTCTCAAGTACACCACATGAATATTCCAATAAGTTAGAGCAAAACTTTGAAACACCTCAAACAATTAAACAACCTGATTTTTCACAGGAATCATTTGGTGAAAGTTTTGATGAATCACAACAACTACAACAACCAGCATTTTCAAACTCGCCAAATCGATTTTTGAAAGAAATGAAATTAAAAGAAGATGATATTGATTACAAATATTAGCATCTACACATGCAGGTCATAATAATCACAACAATGAGATAGTTTCAATAATTGAGGAGCTCAGAGAAGCAGACATTATCGTATAAATTTATATTCTACAACGTGAAATTTATTATTTACATTATGAGCGTTGACAAGTTTGGACGTTTCTCTATTCGGAGACATCACCATGCTACAATTTTATCTGAACGTGGGCCTCCTGGTCCTGTAGGTTTGCCAGGAATAGGTTTTATTTTAACAAATGAAGGAAACTTAAATATAAATTCAAAACGAATGGAAAATCTTGAAAATCCTTTAAATGATAATGATGCAGTAACAAAAAAGTATGTTGATAATGAAATCAACGCTTTACACGAAAATCTTATAAAAATAGAAACATTTCGTCAGGATCTTGCAAAGAATCAGGACATGTTAAAAAGTCACAGTGAAAAACTATATAGTTTAAATTATAATATTGAAATTATTCAACAATTTTTATTTGATGAAATAAAGAAAAAACATAAACCTGAAGAATCGATTTTCCCATTAGAAAGTGTACCAGAATAAATATGCAAAAACAACAACTTGTAGAAGAACTTCATAAACCTGCTAGAAAAAATTTTAAACGGCGACATGTTATAGTAAAAGGAATTAATGATTTGTGGCAAGCTGATTTAGTTGAAATGGGAAATTACTCTTCATTTAACAAAAATTATAAATATTTATTAACTGTAATTGATACTTTCTCAAAATACGCTTGGGCACACCCTGTTAAAACAAAAAATGCTAAAGATGTTACTGAAGCAATGAATAATATATTTAACATAACACAAACATCACCAAAAAATTTACAAACAGATTTGGGGAAAGAATTTTATAACACACAATTTAATCAACTTATGAAGAAACATAATGTTAATCATTATTCAACATATAGCACATTGAAAGCATCAATTGTTGAACGTTTCAACAGAACATTAAAAGAGATGATGTGGAAAGAATTCAGTATGAATGGATCATATAAATGGATTGATAACGTAAAAGCGTTAGTTACCAAATACAATAACACTATTCATCGAACAATAAAAATGCGTCCCAAAGATGTTAATAAAAACAATGAAAAATTTTTATTAAAGACAGTATACAATAACTTAAAAGTTTTTCATAAACCAAAATACAAAGTTGGAGACAAAGTACGAATAAGCAAATATAAACATATTTTTGAGAAGGGATATACACCCAACTGGACCACCGAAATTTTCACGATAAAAAAAGTTCAAAACACGAATCCAATAACATATCTTTTAGAAGACTACGAAGGACAACCAATTGAAGGAGGCTTTTACGAAAAAGAAATAATTAAAACCAAACATCCAGATCTTTATTTAGTGGAAAAAATTTTAAGAAAAAAACGAAGCAAAGTTTTTGTGAAATGGCTAGGATTTTCTAATCAGCATAATTCGTGGATAGAGGAGAAAGAGTTATTAAAAAAAAATAAAAAACCTTAAACTGTTTATATTCTAATGATATTTTATTTTTATTCCATTAAATTTTATTATAAATTATTGAAAATAAATTGGTATTACATAAAAAACATTTCAAGCTGTGTTTTTCAATAAAATCTTTTATTACAAAATTACTATTTGCTTCAAAATTCCGTGAAACTCTACATACATTTACAGGCATGTATTTATGGTTTTTACAATCAAAACAAAATTTAATATTTGTATTGTTTTCAAAAAATTTATTAAAATATTGAAAACTTATTTTATATGAGATGCCGTTGTAACCTTCTTATCCATCTAAAAACTCCATGTTGAAATTGTTGATGTTGCTATTGAAATCTTCTTGTTCATCTAAAAACTCCATGTTGGAATTGTCGATGTTGCTGTTGCAATCTTCTTGACCGTCCAGAAACTCCATGTTGTTATCTTCTTGTTCGTCTAGAAACTCCATGTTGTGAGTTTCAAAAATTTCTTTTAGAAATTCCAAAATTTCTCGTGTTTCACTTATATTTTCCATTTTAAAATAATAAAACCGACTAAGAAAGAATCACTTGCTTGACTAACAGGAGGTAAAAAAGTCTTGAAATTAATGAAGCATAAAAGTGATTCACATGTATTTTATATACCTAATCTCGAATGTATTTTAAAAGCTTAATAATCGATAATTCTAATATTAGTCATATAATCCAAAAGCAAAATACTTTGTTAGAAATTCTTTTCTTCTGAACTTAAAAACAATAACGCAGCTGGCAGCATAATCCGACTGAAAAACAAAAGACTTCATTGTTTCATTTTTTTAAACAAGAACAAACATGTCTCAACATGAAAACTGATAAAGTAGCAACTATACAAAACGTATACATACTCAACATATATTATCATGCTATGAATATCATGAATTTGAAACAGATTGAATTCTAAGCAATGGTGAAATATAACTTGTACGATTTCAAGACTATAACTACAGAACCGATACGAAAATCGAAAATGTTAAACAAATAAATATAATCATTTATAAAAGTCAATTCATTCTCAAAATAATTAACAGTTAACCAGCATTATTCAAAGTATAAAGATGGATTTTGAAGGCGAGTTTTACACAGATTATTTAACAGACGAAGAGAGGAGAACTCTTGTATACTATCGAAAATATATACAACAATATGAAAACATGGAAAAAATCACATCAATTCATGGATCTCATTACGTTGATTGTTGTTGGGCTAAAGATGATACAACTACAGGACCAGATACATGTATTTGTAGTTATAGACAAAATCAAGTTATCAAATTTAAAAATGAATTTGAAAAATTATTGAAATTTTACGAGAAATTGATTGGGTACTTAGAAGAAGGAAATCTGGATATAATAGATAATATTTCATTATTTTTAAATGAATTTGATACATTTTTTGATACAAAATCATATGGAGAAGTGGTTTTCAACAAAAAAGAAATTGAAAATATTCGAGAATATCTAAATAACAGCAAAAGTGAAGAATTTACATCTAACGGCCATTATCTTGCATGTTCTAATCCTGAAGACAATGAAAATATTTGCGAATGTGATTTAATAGAAGAAAAACAAAGAGAAAAAACAGATAGAGCTAACGAAGCTATTAGATTTATAGATGAACTTCTTGGAAGAATATATTATAATTATTTTGCTGATTATTAGTTAATAAATAAAAGCACTTGATATTCATTTAAAAAAATTGTTTTTTATTGATTTTATATTATGTTATTATAAAAACCAGGTAAACTTAAATCAAATGGTTGTGAAAATTCATCATAATTTATATTAGCTTCCGTTTCTGTTGAATATTGTTGATCTGGTTCTGATTGTGCAGGTTGCTGCTCATTTTCTGTTATTTTCGGTTGTTCTTGTTGTTGTTCTTGTTGTTGTTCTTGAAATTCATTGGATATCGGAAATTCGGTAAAGTCTATACTGTAAGGTTTGCCTACTTGTCCATAGTTGATTAAGTGATATTTCCCCTTGTTTAATGCTGTTAACACATTATCTGATAACTTGTTATATTTTTCTGGTAAATTCAATCGTTGACTTCCTTCTAATTCAAGCGAAACTCGATCACCAAATTTTGTGTTAACTTTTTCTGCACTGATGATTTTATATGGATGATTTTTCACCATATTTCCCAAGTTTAAGTATATATTGTATCGAAATGATTTTAACTCCTCCAGCTCAGAAGCAAATACTTTGTTTGGTATTTCATCTCTTACAAGATTATCTTCTTGTTTCCGTTTAACTACTTTTGATGCCTTCTTTGAACCAACTTTTTCAGGTTTCTGTATTTCACTCATTTTTTACAAACTTTAAGATAAAATTAAATTAACACTTTGAAATTTCACTATGGACTGATACCGTTTCAAGAAATTGTCTCCATTTATAGGCAAAAATCGTATCCCCACTCTTTTTTTCAACTGCTTACAAGTGCTAACAAAATTTAAACACTCTCTTTTTCTACTGCTTACAAGTGCCGACAAAATTTATACCCACACACACACACACAAACATACATATAAAAATAATTTCACAACTTGATGAAATCCGAAATAAAAAAATTGCTTATATGTATCATATGTGCAAAAAAAATCAATTAGAAAGACCGAACCAGAATTTCTTTTTATAAAAGTTGCAAAATTTAAACTTTTTTTTTTCTTGAAATATCACGTCAGGGCCCGGGTTCAAATCTCATCAACATCACAACTATTTCACAATCTTTTTTTTTTTCTTATCACACAAATGAATAAAAATATTATACATACAAATTTTTCCATTTTTATTTGCGAGTTCGAATCTCATCACAACCATTTCACAATCTTTTTTTTTTTCTTATCACACAAATGAATAAAAATATTATACATACAAATTTTCCCATTTTTATTTGCGAGTTCGAATCTAATCACAACTATTTCACAATCTTTTTTTTTTTTCTTCTAATAACATACGAACTAAAATTCGTCATACCTATATAGACACAACATAATCACCATATATTAAGATTCCCTGTGGCTCAATGACATATGCTACGGACTATCATGCCACAGGTCTCAGGTTCGCATCCATCCCACCGACATCACATTTTTTTCATTTTTTCTTCATCTCAAACAACAACAAAACAACAACACATTCTTTTACACACTCGGTGGTGGTGCCAGAACTCCCCAATCCTACCTACTACAAAAAAGCACAAAAGCTAATGACGTCATCCAAAAAAAACTGTGCACAAAAAAGCTGTGCACAAAAACCTCCCTGGTCTAGAGTCGCTATATATACTCTACTATTATTGTATTTGAATTGATATTTATTCATTAGACGCCGATAGTTGTTTTCATTTTGTATTCTTTTAAAGCAGTTTTTACATGTATCAGGAAGTGAATCTTCTGCATCTTTTTTTTCTACAAAAGGCATATAATTATTAATATCGTTAGAAAAATTTTGTTCAGACAAGGGTCTTCGTTGTAAATAAGTCCGAGTAGCATTTTCAGGTTGAAAACATGGAGTTGGAGATCTCATTTCACTTCTTACTGAAACTCCTACAGAGTTTTTAACACTAAGGTGCAAACTTGGGTAAGCGTTCTTTTTCAGAAACTTTTTACCTAAAAATACTTCTTCAAAATGCTTTTGGCAAACAAACGGACGCTTTTTTCCTTGTATAATTCCCGTAGATTCGAAACACTTCTCAAGCCATAGATCGTATTTAGGAGTATTTATTTTCGGAAAACAAAAAAATCTACGGTTTGGATGGCTCTTCGCTGTATCTTGACAGGAAATAACGCAGCATTTGATGTTCCATTTCTGACTCATTGCTTTTTTTTTTTAACAAACAAATAACTATTTTGAAAATTTAGAAAACAAAAATTGGAAAAAGATTCAAATCTAAAAAATTCTTTACCAAAAATATTTAAAAAATTATTATATTAAAAGAATTCTGCAGTATTTAAAAATTAACATTAATTTCAAAAAAATATGAAAAAGTTTTTGATTTGTAAATTTCAAAATCTATAAAATAGTAAGAAATGAACTCTACTTAAGAACTCTTTCAAATCGCAAACAACTTATTAAATGTTCAAACAGAACTGAATGGTATTCTCGTATGTTAGACTTGGTGTGTTAGACTTGGTGTGTTACATATTTTTCATACAAATTAATAAAAACAGTTATACGAATAGATTATGAACAACAAAACAAAAACAAAAAAATTTTTTACACATTATTGTTGTTGCATTTGTAGGTATGGTAGTGGTTTAGATCATTTCTATATGAATCATCTCATTGTACCTGCAAATAGCAAAAACATATACGATAATAGCAAATTAGCAAAAAAGTATTTGTTATAACGAAAGCTGATTAAGTATAACACTTGGACGAGAAAATAAAGTTTTAAATGTATAACAAAAAGCTTTACTTGGATGAGACACTCTCGTCCAAGTAAAAATTTTCTATAGAAATTTTTTACCCAAGTTTGTGTATCTGGTTATTTGTTATTTGTTATTATATACTTGAACTTAGGAAATATGGTGAAAAATCATCCATATAAAATCATCAGTGCAGAAAAAGTTAACACAAAATTTGGTGATCGAGTTTCGCTTGAATTAGAAGGAAGTCAACGATTGAATTTACCAGAAAAATACAATAAGTTATCAGATAATGTGATAGCAGGGTTAAACAAGGGGAAAAAAGCTTATAGTATAGACTTTACCGAATTCCCAATGTCTAATGATGTTCAAGAAGAAGAACAACAACAAAAACTACCGCAAATAACAGTGAATGAGCAGCAACCTGCACAATCAGAACCAGATCAACAATATTCAACAGAAACGGAAGCTAATATAAATTATGATGAATTTTCACAACCATTTGATTTAAGTTTACCTGGTTTTTATAATAACATAATATAAAATCAATAAAAAACAATTTTTTTAAATGAATATCAAGTGCTTTTATTTATTAACTAATAATCAGCAAAATAATTATAATATATTCTTCCAAGAAGTTCATCTATAAATCTAATAGCTTCGTTAGCTCTATCTGTTTTTTCTCTTTGTTTTTCTTCTATTAAATCACATTCGCAAATATTTTCATTGTCTTCAGGATTAGAACATGCAACATAATGGCCGTTAGATGTAAATTCTTCACTTTTGCTGTTATTTAGATATTCTCGAATATTTTCAATTTCTTTTTTGTTGAAAACCACTTCTCCATATGATTCTATACCAAAAAATGTATCAAATTCATTTAAAAATAATGAAATATTATCTATTATATCCAGATTTCCTTCTTCTAAGTACCCAATCAATTTCTCGTAAAATTTCAATAATTTTTCAAATTCATTTTTAAATTTGATAACTTGATTTTGTCTATAGCTACAAATACATGTATCTGGTCCTGCAGTTGTATCATCTTTAGCCCAACAACAATCAACGTAATGAGATCCATGAATTGATGTGATTTTTTCCATGTTTTCATATTGTTGTATAAATTTTTGATAGTTTACAAGAGTTCTCCTATCTTCGTCTGTTAAATAATCTGTGTAAAACTCGCCTTCAAAATCCATCTTTATACTTTGAATAATGCTGGTTAACTGTTAATTATTTTGAGAATGAATTGACTTTTATTAATGATTATATTTATTTGTTTAACATTTTCGATTTTCATGTATCAATCTGTTTCAAATTCATGATATTCATAGCAAAATAATATATGTTGAGTGTATACGTTTTGTATAGTTGCTACTTTATCAGTTTTCATGTTGAGACATGTTTGTTCTTGTTTAAAAAAATGAAACAATGAAGTCTTTTGTTTTTCAAATGGATTATGCTGTGTCATTGTTTTCAAGTTCAGAAGAAAAGAATTTCTAACAAAGTATTTTGCTTTCGAATTATATGACTAATGTTAGCATTATCCATTATTAAGCTTTTAAAATACATTCGAGAGTAGGTATATAAAACACATGTGAAATACTTCTATGCTTCGTTAATTTCAAGACTTTTTTACCTCCTGTTAGTCGAGAAAGTGATTCTTTCTTAGTCGGTTTTATAATTTTAAAAATGGAAAATATAAGTGAAACACGAGAAATTTTGGAGTTTCTAAACGAAATTTTTGAAACTCACAACATGGAGTTTCTAGACGAACAAGAAGATTACAACATGGAGTTTTTAGATGAAAAAGAAGATTCCAACAGCAACATCAACAATTCCAACATTAAGTTTTTAGATGAAAAAGAAGGTTACAACGGCATCTTATATAAAATAAGTTTTCAATATTTTAATAAATTTTTTGAAAACAATACAAATATTAAATTTTGTTTTGATTGTAAAAACCATAAATACATGCCTGTAAATGTATGTAGAGTTTCAGGGAATTTTGAAGCAAATAGTAATTTTGTAATAAAAGATTTTATTGAAAAACACAGCTTGAAATGTTTTTCATGTAATACCAATTTATTTTCAATAATTTATAATAAAATTTAATGAAATAAAAATAAAATATCATTAGAACATAAACAGTTTAAGGTTTTTTATTTATTAATTTTTTTTTAATACCTCCTTCTCCTCTATCCACGAATTATGTTGATTAGAAAATCTTTGCTTCCTTTTTTTCTTAAAATTTTTTCCACTAAATAAACATGTGTTTGGTATAATTATTTCTTTTTCGTAAAAGCCCCCTTCAATTGGTTGTCCTTCGTAGTCTTCTAAAAGATATGTTATTGGATTCGTGTTTTGAACTTTTGTTATCGTGAAATTTCGGTGGTCCAGTTGGGTGTATTATATCCCTTCTCAAAAATATGTTTATATTTGCTTATTCGTACTTTGTCTCCAACTTTGTATTTTGGTTTATGAAAAACTTTTAAGTTATTGTATACTGTCTTTAATAAAAATTTTTCATTGTTTATTAACATCTTTGGGACGCATTTTTATTGTTCGATAAACAGTGTTATTGTATTTGGTTACTAACGCTTTTACGTTATCAAACCATTTATATGATCCATTCATACTGAATTCTTTCCACATCATCTCTTTTAATGTTCTGTTGAAACGTTCAACAATTGATGCTTTCAATGTGCTATATGTTGAATAATGATTAACATTATGTTTCTTCATAAGTTGATTAAATTGTGTATTGTAAAATTCTTTCCCTAAATCTGTTTGTAAATTTTTTGGTGATGTTTGTGTTATGTTAAATATATTATTCATTGCTTCAGTAACATCTTTAGCATTTTTTGTTTTAACAGGGTGTACCCAAGTATATTTTGAGAAAGTATCAATTACAGTTAATAAATATTTATAATTTTTGTTAAATGAAGAGTAATTTCCCATCTCAATTAAATCAGGTTGCCACAAATCATTAATTCCTTTTACTATAACATGTCGCCGTTTAAAATTTTTCTAGCAGGTTCATAAAGTTCTTCTACAAGTTGTTGTTTTTGCATATTTATTCTGGTACACTTTCTAATAGGAAAATCAGTAGAGTAGATATGGGGTTTCTAACTCAAGGAGGTTTTTGTGCACAGCTTTTTTGTGCACAGCTTTTTTTGGATGACGTCATGAGCTTTTGTGCTTTTTTGGTGTGTGTAAAAGAATGTGTTGTTGTTTTGTTGTTGTTTGAGATGAAGAACAAATGAAAAAAAATGTGATGTCGGTGGGATGGATGCGAACCTGAGACCTGTGGCATGATAGTCCGTAGCATATATCATTGAGCCACAGGGAATCTTAATATATGGCGATTATGTTGTGTCTATATAGGTATGACGAATTTTAGTTCGTATGTTATTAGAAGAAAAAAAAAAAAAAGATTGTGAAATAGTTGTGATTAGATTTGAACCCGCAAATAAAAATGGAAAAATTTGTATGTATAATATTTTTATTCATTTGTGTGATAAGAAAAAAAAAAAAGATTGTGAAATAGTTGTGATGTTGATGAGATTTGAACCCGGGCCCTGACGTGATAATTCAAGAAAAAAAAAAAAGTTTAAATTTTGCAACTTTTATAAAAAGAAATTCTGGTTCGGTCTTTCTAATTGATTTTTTTTTGCACATATGATACATATAAGCAATTTTTTTATTTCGGATTTCATCAAGTTGTGAAATTATTTTTATATGTATGTTTGTGTGTGTATATAAATTTTGTCGGCACTTGTAAGCAGTTGAAAAAGAGTGGGGATACGATTTTTGTCTATAAATGGAAACAATTTCTTGAAACGGTATCAGTCCATAGTGAAATTTCAAAGTGTTAATTTAATTTTATCTTAAAGTTTGTAAAAAATGAGTGAAATACAGAAACCTGAAAAAGTTGGTTCAAAGAAGGCACCAAAAGTAGTTAAACGGAAACAAGAAGATAATCTTGTAAGAGATGAAATATCAAACAAAGTATTTGCTTCTGAGCTGGAGGAGTTAAAATCATTTCGATACAATATATACTTAAACTTGGGAAATATGGTGAAAAATCATCCATATAAAATCATCAGTGCAGAAAAAGTTAACACAAAATTTGGTGATCGAGTTTCGCTTGAATTAGAAGGAAGTCAACGATTGAATTTACCAGAAAAATATAACAAGTTATCAGATAATGTGTTAACAGCATTAAACAAGGGGAAATATCACTTAATCAACTATGGACAAGTAGGCAAAGCTTACAGTATAGACTTTACCGAATTTCCGATATCCAATGAATTTCAAGAACAACAACAAGAACAACAACAAGAACAACCGAAAATAACAGAGAATGAGCAGCAACCTGTACAATCAGAACCAGATCAACAATATTCAACAGAAACGGAAGCTAATATAAATTATGATGAATTTTCACAACCATTTGATTTAAGTTTACCTGGTTTTTATAATAACATAATATAAAATCAATAAAAAACAATTTTTTAAATGGATATTAAGTGTTTTTTATTTATTAACTAATAATCAGCAAAATAATTATAATATATTCTTCCAAAAAATATCTTTATAAGTCTAATAGCTTCTTTAGCTGTATCTGTTTTTTCTCTTTGTTTTTCGTCTATTAAATCACATTCACAAATATTTTCATTGTCTTCAGGATTAGAACATGCAAGATAATGGCCGTTAGATGTAAATTCTTCACTTTTGCTGTTGTTTAGATATTCTCGAATATTTTCAATTTCTTTTTTGTTGAATACAACTTCTCCATATGATTCTATACCAAAAAATGTATCAAATTCATTTAAAAATAATGAAATATTATCTATTATATCCAGATTTCCTTCTTCTAAGTACCCAA
Source organism: Bombylius major (assembly GCA_932526495.1). Taxonomy (NCBI): domain Eukaryota; kingdom Metazoa; phylum Arthropoda; class Insecta; order Diptera; family Bombyliidae; genus Bombylius; species Bombylius major. The sequence continues at coordinate 29,951,333 of OW052042.1, forward strand.
TCAATTTCTCGTAAAATTTCAATAATTTTTCAAATTCATTTTTAAATTTGATAACTTGATTTTGTCTATAACTACAAATACATGTATCTGGTCCTGTAGTTGTATCATCTTTAGCCCAACAACAATCAACGTAATGATATCCATGAATTGATGTGATTTTTTCCATGTTTTCATATTGTTGTATATATTTTCGATAGTATACAAGAGTTCTCCTATCTTCGTCTGTTAAATAATCTGTGTAAAACTCGCCTTCAAAATCCATCTTTATACTTTGAAAAATGCTGGTTAACTGTTAATTATTTTGAGAATGAATTGACTTTTATTAATGATTATATTTATTTGTTTAACATTTTCGATTTTCGTATCGGTTCTGTAGTTATAGTCTTGAAATCGTACAAGTTATATTTCACCATTGCTTAGAATTCAATCTGTTTCAAATTCATGATATTCATAGCATGATAATATATGTTGAGTATGCATACGTTTTGTATAGTTGCTACTTTATCAGTTTTCATGTTGAGACATGTTTGTTCTTGTTTAAAACAATGAAACAATGAAGTCTTATGTTTTTCAAACGGATTATGCTGCCAGCTGCGTTATTGTTTTTAAGTTCAGAAGAAAAGAATTTCTTACAAAGTATTTTGCTTTTGGATTATATGACTAATATTAGAATTATCGATTATTAAGCTTTTAAAATACATTCGAGATTAGGTATATAAAATACATGTGAATCACTTTTATGCTTCATTAATTTCAAGACTTTTTTACCTCCTGTTAGTCAAGCAAGTGATTCTTTCTTAGTCGGTTTTATTATTTTAAAATGGAAAATATAAGTGAAACACGAGAAATTTTGGAATTTCTAAAAGAAATTTTTGAAACTCACAACATGGAGTTTCTAGACGAACAAGAAGATAACAACATGGAGTTTCTGGACGGTCAAGAAGATTGCAACAGCAACATCGACAATTCCAACATGGAGTTTTTAGATGAACAAGAAGATTTCAATAGCAACATCAACAATTTCAACATGGAGTTTTTAGATGGATAAGAAGGTTACAACGGCATCTCATATAAAATAAGTTTTCAATATTTTAATAAATTTTTTGAAAACAGTACAAATATTAAATTTTGTTTTGATTGTAAAAACCATAAATACATGCCTATAAATGTATGTAGAGTTTCAGGGAATTTTGAAGCAAATAGTAATTTTGTAATAAAAGATTTTATTGAAAAACACAACTTGAAATGTTTTTTATGTAATACCAATTTATTTTCAATAATTTATAATAAAATTTAATGAAATAAAAATAAAATATCATTAGAACAAAAACAGTTAAAGGTTTTTTTTATTTAATTTTTTTAATAACTCTTTCTCCTCTATCCACGAATTATGCTGATTAGAAAATCCTAGCCATTTCACAAAAACTTTGCTTCCTTTTTTTCTTAAAATTTTTTCCACTAAATAAAGATCTGGGTGATTGGTTTTAATTATTTCTTTTCCGTAAAAGCCTCCTTTAATTGGTTGTCCTTCGTAGTCTTCTAAAAGATATGTTATTGGATTCGTGTTTTGAACTTTTTTTATCGTGAAAATTTCGGTGGTCCAGTTGGGTGTATATCCCTTCTCAAAAATATGTTTATATTTGCTTATTCGTACTTTGTCTCCAACTTTGTATTTTGGTTTATGAAAAACTTTTAAGTTATTGTATACTGTCTTTAATAAAAATTTTTCATTGTTTTTATTAACATCTTTGGGACGCATTTTTATTGTTCGATGAATAGTGTTATTGTATTTGGTAACTAACGCTTTTACGTTATCAATCCATTTATATGATCCATTCATACTGAATTCTTTCCACATCATCTCTTTTAATGTTCTGTTGAAACGTTCAACAATTGATGCTTTCAATGTGCTATATGTTGAATAATGATTAACATTATGTTTCTTCATAAGTTGATTAAATTGTGTGTTATAAAATTCTTTCCCTAAATCTGTTTGTAAATTTTTTGGTGATGTTTGTGTTATGTTAAATATATTATTCATTGCTTCAGTAACATCTTTAGCATTTTTTGTTTTAACAGGGTGTGCCCAAGCGTATTTTGAGAAAGTATCAATTACAGTTAATAAATATTTATAATTTTTGTTAAATGAAGAGTAATTTCCCATTTCAACTAAATCAGCTTGCCACAAATCATTAATTCCTTTTACTATAACATGTCGCCGTTTAAAATTTTTTCTAGCAGGTTTATGAAGTTCTTCTACAAGTTGTTGTTTTTGCATATTTATTCTGGTACACTTTCTAGTGGGAAAATCGATTCTTCAGGTTTATGTTTTTTCTTTATTTCATCAAATAAAAATTGTTGAATATTTTCAATATTATAATTTAAACTATATAGTTTTTCACTGTGACTTTTTAACATGTCCTGATTCTTTGCAAGATCCTGACGAAATGTTTCTATTTTTATAAGATTTTCGTGTAAAGCATTGATTTCATTATCAACATACTTTTTTGTCACTGCATCATTATCATTTAAAGGATTTTCAAGATTTTCCATTCGTTTTGAATTTATATTAAAGTTTCCTTCATTTGTTAAAATAAAACCTATTCCTGGCAAACCTACAGGACCAGGAGGCCCACGTTCAGATGAAATTGTAGCATGGTGATGTCTCCGAATAGAGAAACGTCCAAACTTGTCAACGCTCATGATGTAAATAATAAATTTCACGTTGTAGAATATAAATTTATACGATAATGTCTGCTTCTCTGAGCTCCTCAATTATTGAAACTATCTCATTGTTGTGATTATTATGACCTGCATGTGTAGATGCTAATAGTAAGTTCAATCTATTCACTAATTCATTTGGATCATCCCAGTATACATAATTAGATTTTTCTTTTAGTAAATGCATTAATCCAGAACCAGAATGAGATTTGAACAATCCCTTAATTAGTCTATACTTCGTACTTTTGTTTCCAGATATTTGTCCTCCGTCCTCATAATCTCGTTTATTTGCACTTGTTTGTATTATGATTTTTTTATAATTTTTGAAGTCATCGTTAGTGCATACCGTTTTATTAGGATGTTTTAAAAACAATAATTGTATCAAACCAGGTGTTAGAGAATAAAAATTTCCATCAATAACAATAGTTTTATCGTTAATATCAAAAGAAGAGTTTCCTATTTTCCAAATATTTCTATCATGATCTAAATGTGGCCCGTATTTATAATCAATATCATCTTCTTTTAATTTCATTTCTTTCAAAAATCGATTTGGCGAGTTTGAAAATGCTGGTTGTTGTAGTTGTTGTGATTCATCAAAACTTTCACCAAATGATTCCTGTGAAAAATCAGGTTGTTTAATTGTTTGAGGTGTTTCAAAGTTTTGCTCTAACTTATTGGAATATTCATGTGGTGTACTTGAGAATTCAGTTTTCAAACGTTTAGGCTTAAATGAAGTCTCACATTCTTCTTTTACTTCAGATTTAATATCCGGATAATTAGTTTTATCTACTATTTTCTTCAAAGGTTGAGTTATTGGTTTAAAAACACTTTCCAATTGTATTTCTTCTTCTGCTTTACCAGTTTTTAAAGCTTGATATTTTTTACGAATAACATTTCTTGTTTTTATAATATTCTTAATTATCTCGTTTTCCATGATAATGCTTTGAAAAACAGCTTGAACAGGTCTTTAAACAGCTCTGAAACAGCTTGAACAGGTCTTTAAACAGCTTGAACAGGTCTTTAAACAGCTTGAACAGGTCTTTAAACAGCTTGAACAGGTCTTTAAACAGCTCTGAAACAGCTTGAACAGGTCATTAAACAGCTTGAACAGGTCTTTAAACAGCTTGAACAGGTCTTTAAACAGCTTGAACAGGTCTTTAAACAGCTTGAACAGGTCTTTAAACAGCTCTGAAACAGCTTGAACAGGTCTTTAAACAGCTTGAACAGGTCTTTAAACAGCTCTGAAACAGCTTGAACAGGTCTTTAAACAGCTTGAACAGGTCTTTGAACAGCTTGAACAGGTCTTTAAACAGCTTGAACAGGTCTTTAAACAGCTCTGAAACAGCTTGAACAGATCTTTAAACAGCTTGAACAGGTCTTTTAACAGCTCGGTAGATGAAATAATAATGATATACAACTCTTACATACGTATCTATTTATAATAATATAAAAGTATCGAATCCTTTTCTGTATCGTCCACAATCTAATAAACTATCTTTGTTTATTACTAAAAATCCGTAATTATCTTTCCAACATTTTGAACACATATCTCGAAATTTGTCATATGACATGTCGGTGTTTACATAATCATTATAAATATGCTTTAAATTCATTTCATCTTGTTTAAAAATTACAATAAAGTTTGAGTTATCACGTATCAAATGTTTTGGAATATGTGTATAAGTCTGACATAAGTAAAAGCTATCGATATCCTTATGACGTCCCATACAAAAATATGAACGTATATTATTTTGTTTTTCGCAGGCAACATCATCAAATATGCAAATGGAGTTTCGTTTAGCCTGTTCTGGTGACATTATTTCAGTATTCTCAGAAAATGTGTTGTATCCTAATCCTTTTATTGGTGAAATCAGTTTCTTAAGATACTCATATTTTGGTTGATACAAAGATTTTGAGTATATGTAAATATTTTCAAATTTAAGACCATTCGGATGTTCAAGTAAACTCATCATTACATTTGTTTTTCCACAACTCGATGGACCGACAATAATGGCACATACATTGTTAGGTAATAGTTTACTATGTTTAATTTTATTTGAAGTATTTGTTACAAAATCTATATTTTTCACATTTAATGTATCACGTTGTTTAATGAAACGCATATTGATAAGAACTAAAGAAAAAAAACTATAAATATCCAATATATAGGTTTTCAACATCATTCTATTCATCTTTTTGTATGAGAAAACATATAAAATGAATAAATATAATCGAAAAACATTTAGTCGAACTCAAACTCGCAAAGGTAAAGGATTAGTGAATACATTAATTAATAAGTTACCAGTAGAGCTTCATCTTCCTGGTTATCAATATTGTGGACCTGGTACAAAACTACAACAACGTCTTGCTAGAGGTGATCAAGGAATTAATCATTTGGATCAAGCTTGCAAACAACACGATATATTTTATTCTAAACATAAAGACACAAATCAACGTCATACAGCTGACAGAATATTAGGAGGAAAAGCTTGGGAAAGAGTAAAGGCAAAAGATTCAAGTATAAGTGAACGTATAAACTCTTGGTTTGTTACAAACGCAATGCAATCTAAAGTGAAATTAGGTATGGGAATCAAGAAGATGAAGAAATCGACAAATAAGAAGAAGAATAAAGCAAAAACGCGTAAAATGTTCCGAAAAGCTATTCAAAGTGCTCGTGAAATATTAAAAGCACAAAAACCAGAAGATATGAATAATGCTATTAGAATAGCATTAACTGCAGCCAAGAACACCATAAAGGGAAAAAAGTCATCAATTGAACTACCTCGAATCATACCTGTTCCAAAAACAGGTGGTATTTTACCATTTTTAGTTCCACTTTTTGCGGGACTCTCAGCAGGAGGAGCATTATCTGGTGGTGCAACGACAATAGCAAAGGCAATCAATGATGCAAAACAAGCTAGAGAACAACTAGCTGAAAACCAACGACATAATAAAACTATGGAGGCAGTAGCAATGGTGAAAGGATTGCAACTTAAACCATACAGGAAAGGTCTTGGTTTTTTTTTAAATCCAAATCCAAAAAACTTTTAAGTAAGCTACCCGATAAACCTCTCAGTGAAATCGATTTAATGAGATATGGTAAAAGTATACCGCACTTTAGAGCTGTATTCATGAAAGATAAACTTCCACCAAAACCTTATAAAAATGAGTGTGGTATAGTAAATTTAGATAATTCAAGTGGACCTGGTACACATTGGGTAGCATATCAGAAAAAAGGAAATCGTGTTGAATACTTTGATAGTTATGGTAATCTGCAACCACCTCTAGAAATTGTAAAATATTTAGGAAATAATATAGAATATAATTATAATAGATATCAAAATTTCAACTCATTTAAATGTGGACATTTATGTTTAAAGTTTCTGTATAATTTTATTGATGTGAATTAGTATAAATAAATGTGTAAACATGGAACTATTATTCATTTCATTTAAAACCTTCAACATGTCAGTAACATTAACTTTAAGTGGGAATACATCTATATTAACAACTGAATACTTTCCACCCATTGATTTATCATCTGACTATCTTTGTGGTCTTGTTGATTTTCATACCTATAATTCAATACCTAATGTGGATAGTAGCAATAACTTATTTCATATAGGTAATGAAACTATTCAAATACCTGTGGGGTCTTATGAAGTTGATGACATCGCGAATTTCATTCAAAAAGAGCTCGAGAAAACGAAAACTAAGCCTACAATCAAAATACAAGCGAACAACAACACACTCAAAACAGAAATTAAAAGTTCACACAACGTCTACTTTAACAGAGAAAGAACTATTGGTCAACTGTTAGGTTTCAGTAAAAAAGAATTGGGGTCAAATACGACGCATGTGTCTGATTTACCTGTGAATATAACTAAAGTTAACGCTATACGAATTGAATGTAATCTAATAGTAGGATCATATATTAATAATATTCCAGTTCACACTCTTCATGAATTTTCTCCTGATGTAGGACCAGGATATAAAATAACAGAAGTTCCTAAGAATGTTATATATTTACCCGTAAATGTGAAACGAATTAGTTCTGTTGAAATAAAAATTGTAGATCAAGATGGAGATTTGATTAATTTCAGAGGCGAAATAATTACAGTTAGATTACACTTGAAACCACAATAATAGAATAAGACGTAAAGTATAAAACAAGTAGTCTGATAACTAAAGCTATTATTTCTTATGTAAGTGTCAAGTGGATAAGAACTAGATATGCTGATATTCAACAAACATAATAATAATAATAAAAACTCATTCAAAAGTGATAATATCATTAGTACACCATTACCTACTGAACAAACAACAACACAAAGAGACTTCACTTCAACGAGACCATCATTAACAATTGAAAATAAAAAATTTTTAAAGTCATTGGGGTTTGTTTTGAAAAGCAAACATGAATGATATACTGGATATTTTAGAAGAACCTCACTTCGATGAAAGTATTACTGAAAAAGAATATCATACATATTCACCATTTGTAGAATCGTATAACAATAGCGATGAAATACGAATTTCTATTCAAAACCAAGATTTATACTTACTACCAAGTGAAAGTTTAAATATATTGAAGGAACATTAACTAAAAACGATGGAACTGTAATACCTGATTATAAACTAAATAATAATTCTGGGGCCTTCTTATTTGATGAAATACGATATGAATTGAATGGTGTAGAAATTGATCGCTGTCGGAATGCAGGAATCAGCAGTGTTTTAAAAAATTACATTTCATTAAGCGAAAGTGAAAGTACAATGCTGTATAATGCAGGATGGACAGGAAATAGTACTATATTACCTACATCAGGACATTTCAATTTTTGTATACCTCTAAAAATGCTATTAGGATTTGCTGAAGACTATAAAAAAATAGTTGTTAATGTAAGACATGATCTGATTTTAATTAGAGCAAGAAATGATGCAAATGCGGTTCAAGTATCAGCTGCAGCTACAGACTATAAAACTACATTCGCAAAAGTTTTATGGAAAGTACCTCATATAAATGTAGACGATAAAGAAAGACTAAAACTACTTAAAATCACTCGAAATGCGAAGCCAATTCGTATTAGCTTCGGGAGCTGGGATTTATATGAATACCCGAATATTCCAAATACAAATCACATCATCCAAATGGCAATCAAAACATCTACACAACTAGAAAAAACTCGTTTTTTGATATTTGCATTACAAACCAATCGACAAAACCAAAAAGAAGCTGATGCTAGTAAATTTGATCACTGTAGACTAGCTAACGTTAAAGCTCATTTAAACTCTGAGACGTATCCATATGATAATTTAAATATACTTTTTGAACGTAATCGATATGCGTTGTTATATGATATGTATACAAAATTTCAAGAAACTTATTATGGAAGGAATTGTCAGCCGTTATTAAAATGGGATAGTTTCAAAAGTATAGCACCAATTGTTGTTATTGATTGCGCTCATCAAAATGAAACAATAAAAACAGGACCTGTTGATATTAGAATAGAGTTTGAGTTAGCAAGCAACGTCAATATTCCTAACAATACTTCAGGATTTTGTTTATTACTACATGATCGAATAATTGAGTACAATCCACTGAATGGAGAAGTTAGAAAACTGATATAAATGGGATTATATTATAGAAATTTATTTAGTATTTCAAAGAACTTGTGAGAAAAAACACATATACATATCATAAAATGTTTAATAAAATTATTATCGATGTTCAAGGTTTCAAAGACTATAATAATAAGTTTATTGTTAAAGAACTTGCTATTTCTTTCAATGCGCGTGAATTTCAAGTGTTTATTATAAAGCCACCGTTTGATTTTTCACGTTTAACAACAAAAGAGAAGAAACAAGTGAATTGGTTACATAAAAATCATCATGGTTTAACTTGGAATGAAGGATCAATATCTTTTCAAAGTGTTAAAAAATTTCTTCGGTCAAATCTGAGAAATTCTAAAGTATGTGTGAAAGGTCATGAAAAACGAAAGTGGATTTGTAATATACTTGAGAATAAGATTGAAGTATACGATTTAGAAGAAGAAGAAGAATGTCCGAAATTTGCAACATTGCTTCAAAACTATCCGCATGTTCTGCGTTGTAATATCCATAAAGGATACTGTGCTTTAGAAAATGTATGTCTTCTAAGAAATTTTGTTGATGAAGAGTTCACAAAAGAAAACCTTGTACTTGAATTGTAAAGAAAGAAAGAAAAAACAAAACATGTATTATTATTTTTTAGTAATAATAAATTTATTTAATATAATTTTTTAAAAACATTTATTTTAATTTATATCCATATTAATCCTAAAATGCCCCCAAGCATATGTGCTTACCCCATTTTCTCTTATAAATCTTTTATCATCAGAAAAACTTAAAGCTACTTTATTAATTATTTGTGTATAAATATTATGAATTTTAGATCTAAACACATACATATTATTACTATAAAATAATTTCTTTTTATACAAGCAATCTCTATAATTATTTAAACTTAAATTATTAACAACTGTCTTTTTTACACCTTTGACTTTTTTTATATCTTTTGAATCTTTAACACTTAATGAATACATTTTCGATCTTAAACCAATAAATTCAGTCATTATATTTCCATTATTTTCATCTTTCATCATACCTAATACTTTTTTATTTTTTAATGGAATATCATAAGGATTATTGAATGCATATTCAGAAGTATCAAAGTATTTATCAATATCATTTTTAATATCACTATAAAAATCTTCAGTTTGAATAGAATATATAAAAGAGTCTGTATCCATATAATTTATTAAAATGTTTTCACCATATTTCGGTTTCATATAATCATAATGAAATTTATACATATTTAATTTTGATAATTCTAAAACACAAAATCCTAAATAAATTGGCTTATCATAATAAGTATGCATTCGCTTCATTTGTATAGCAATCATGTTATCAGTGAATTGTGTAGCACTATGAAAATTAGGTCTTGCTATCAAAGCTCTAGCTCCTAATTTTCTATAATAACTATCCCATTCTGTTACAATTTTAACATCTTTTCTTTTATCAACATTTTCCATAGTTTTTCCGAATGAAGCATTATTCATTAACTTGAAAAAATTTTTATCAAACACATTTTTTGCAAGCGTACGATGATGATTATTTAAATCAATGAATCGTTTCATCCATTTTGATTGTTTGAACTGCAAAACTCTATGAATATGTGTAACTTTAAGACCATGTTTAATACAATGTTGTAGATTTCTATAAGGAATAACATATCGCTTCTTGTTTGTTAAATCTGTGATTAATTTGACATGTTTTGAATTTGAAGTAATTTTGTTTTCTGAACAAAATGGTAAGTCATTATGAATATCATGTAATACTTCAGGATATTCTAAATCAACTTCTAATATGTAACCAGTATCTGAATCTTCAGGAATATTTTTAATATCGATATTTTTATTTTCAATCCATTTAAAATCACCATAAGGAAGAGCTTGTGACATTGCCCAACCATACAAATTGTTTGCATTTACATACATTAGATATTGCGATAATTTTTTTTCGTCATAATTATCCATATATTTATTATTTGCTACAGAATGTCTATGGCAACACTGAGAAATACCACCTCTAATGCTTTTTTCAATGAAACTATGCATATTAATCTGTTAATAATTCCAGTTCAATTTTTGTTTCCTTCAACATTGCATCCCATGATAAACCTGGAGCAGTATAATATTGACAAGGATCGAGTGAGTAAATACTTTTGCAAACTTTTCTAAAATTTTCAAATACATCAGCTAAAAGTAGTACATCTGTCTTCAAATATAATAATAAATAATCCCAAAGATTTTTACATTCAAATTTACGCCAAACCTTTCGCGCATGATTATAATCTTCGTTATTACATTCACTATTTGTCAATTTACTGCTGAAATCTTCTTGTGCTGGTAAACTTGTTTTATCTAATCGTTCCCATGAATTGATATATTCATATGGGAATATTCCTTTTCTTGTCATCAATTTAAATTTATCATCATCGCTGAACTCTGATCGAACTATTTTTAACATATCATTTGTCAAATTTTTCGCTAATGAATCTAAACTAGACTGCATGAATCTATTCGAATCTAGAAATCTCAATTCTATTGTATTCTTTTCATCAACGAAAATTCTCTTCGATAATGACACATATAGCTCCTTATTCAGAGGAATAACATTTATATCTCCATCAAAAAATGATAACTCCTTTATAAACAAATGACAATCGTATCCAGAAAAATTATGAAAAAATATTGGGAAAAATTTAGGTACGCGATATAGCAAATTACATTTTTCATGAGCTGGTCCTCTATATTTTCCAGTTAGATGACAGTGATCTCGAACTCTATCCTTATCTAAAAACTGTTTGCAAATATGACATTCTGTGCTCTCACTTTGAATTTTCATTTCATTTAGTGTTAAACGATTCATTGATTTTGAGTTTTCGATATAATTGTGATATAAATATTTTACATCTTGAATAATTGAAGATACAAATATTTTTACGCAATCTTTTCCCTTGTAAGTTCTGAATTTATTTAAATTATCATCAAAGCTGCATTTAATATAGTATGCAAAAGCACAAGGCACATGTTCCTGTACATTTGTTGTAGATGGTGATGATGCATCTGGCATGCATGTACTAATATCCTTTAAAATACATTCAAAATCAGCATATATTACAAAAGGAACATCTAATTCTCGTTCATAATGTTCAAATTTCAAAATACTTTTTTCTTTTGTTGGCATTCTTGTCACTATTTTATTACATTCTATTCTGTGAGTATTCAAGTCATTTTCGCAAGAAAAGTATAATAAACATGAATTACACATATAGATTTTATGCTGATAATTTGTTAACTGCTGCCTCATTAATCTGAAATTTTGAAGAAACATTTTTTTTGTTAATAATTAAAATTTCATAATTTACACTAACACTATTACCTAGACATGTTTTTTATCCAAACGTAATGAGCCTTTTCTTCTTCTTGTATAAATAATAAATTTATATGAATTTCTTTTTCTTTAGAAGTTGAATAATATGGTCCAATAATTCTATTATCTTCTAATCCAAATACATTAATACTGATTTTTGGATTCAGTATTTCAAATTTATGAATATCAGATGTTTTTAGTGGGAACTCTAGTGTAGAAAAATCAAGATTAACGCCATTTTTTAAAATTATTTTTTCAGACTTGATATTTTCAATCTGATATGATGATGGTCTGTCAGAACGTATGTCAACTGGATTCAATGCAGATATTATAGCCCATTTAAAACAGTACTCATCCTCATTCCTTACATTTATACAAGCTTTTTTATTTTGTATAGATTTTGGAAGTGATAGGTACTGAGATCCTCGTAAGGGCTTCCATTGATTAATATTAATTTCAACATGAATAATTTTTATTAAAGTCCAACCGCTATCTCTTTCTTGAAATTCTTGCATTTTTTTATGAATTTTGTCAACCATCTCTTCATAAACTTGACTTAAATCTTCGATTTTCTGTATAATTGTCATACAAGATTGAAATGATTTAACTGAAAGTGTAATAACATCTTCGCCGTCATTTCCTTTTGTTATTTTCATATATTCACAAAATAATTCCATATTAAACTTGAATGATGAATGTTTATCGAGCAGATTTCTTAAAGCATTTAAAATATGATCTTTTGATGTATTAAAGAATTTTAAAACATCTGAGACACCTCCATCTTTGTTTTCAAGCATATATGATTCAACTCTTTCTTCAAAAGCACATTTGATTACCTTCAAATTTTCATTTAAAGGTTCAGCTGCATTTTTTTTGTGAAAATTTGTTCTTACATGATATGACCAATTCTTTTTTAAAACATCTTTTTGACATGCATCACAAAATTTTGCTGTCGCTATTGGCTCAACTGGATTTTTCACTTCAACCGTATGATTCTTTCTTAAATGAGATAATAAATTATCACTCCTTGAGAATTCCTTTTCACATACTACACAGGAAAGTTTGTCAGAATGGATCTTCTTTTTATGTTCTAATAATTTGTTTTGCCTACTGAAATGTTTTCCACAAATATCACAAACTATGCGTTCACCATGAATGCTATTAACATGTCTTTTTAAAACTGATCTTGTTGAAAAATCTTTATTACATAATTCACATGTAAACTTCATTTTTTATTATGAATTTAACTTATTTTATTTATTAAACACTTTGAAATTTCACTATGGACTGATACCGTTTCAAGAAATTGTTTCCATTTATAGACAAAAATCGTATCCCCACTCTTTTTCAACTGCTTACAAGTGCCGACAAAATTTATATACACACACACACACAAACATACATATAAAAATAATTTCACAACTTGATGAAATCCGAAATAAAAAAATTGCTTATATGTATCATATGTGCAAAAAAAAATCAATTAGAAAGACCGAACCAGAATTTCTTTTTATAAAAGTTGCAAAATTTAAACTTTTTTTTTTTTCTTGAATTATCACGTCAGGGCCCGGGTTCAAATCTCATCAACATCACAACTATTTCACAATCTTTTTTTTTTCTTATCACACAAATGAATAAAAATATTATACATACAAATTTTTCCATTTTTATTTGCGGGTTCAAATCTAATCACAACTATTTCACAATCTTTTTTTTTTTTTTCTTCTAATAACATACGAACTAAAATTCGTCATACCTATATAGACACAACATAATCGACATATATTAAGATTTCCTGTGGCTCAATGATATATGCTACGGACTATCATGCCACAGGTCTCAGGTTCGCATCCATCATCCATCCCACCGACATCACATTTTTTTCATTTTTTCTTCATCTCAAACAACAACAAAACAACAACACATTCTTTTACACACACCAAAAAAGCACAAAAGCTCATGACGTCATCCAAAAAAAGCTGTGCACAAAAAAGCTGTGCACAAAAACCTCCTTGAGTTAGAAACCCCATATCTACTCTACTAAAATCGATTCTTCAGGTTTATGTTTTTTCTTTATTTCATCAAATAAAAATTGTTGAATAATTTCAATATTATAATTTAAACTATATAGTTTTTCACTGTGACTTTTTAACATGTCCTGATTCTTTGCAAGATCCTGACGAAATGTTTCTATTTTTATAAGATTTTCGTGTAAAGCGTTGATTTCATTATCAACATACTTTTTTGTTACTGCATCATTATCATTTAAAGGATTTTCAAGATTTTCCATTCGTTTTGAATTTATATTTAAGTTTCCTTCATTTGTTAAAATAAAACCTATTCCTGGCAAACCTACAGGACCAGGAGGCCCACGTTCAGATAAAATTGTAGCATGGTGATGTCTCCGAATAGAGAAACGTCCAAACTTGTCAACGCTCATAATGTAAATAATAAATTTCACGTTGTAGAATATAAATTTATACGATAATGTCTGCTTCTCTGAGCTCCTCAATTATTGAAACTATCTCATTGTTGTGATTATTATGACCTGCATGTGTAGATGCTAATAGTAAGTTCAATCTATTCACTAACTCATTTGGATCATCCCAGTATACATAATTAGATTTTACTTTTAGTAAATGCATTAATCCAGAACCAGAATGAGATTTGAACAATCCCTTAATTAGTCTATACTTCGTACTTTTGTTTCCAGATATTTGTCCTCCGTCCTCATAATCTCGTTTATTTGTACTTGTTTGTATTATGATTTTTTTATAATTTTTGAAGTCATCGTTAGTGCATACCGTTTTATTAGGATGTTTTAAAAACTATAATTGTATCAAACCAGGTGTTAGAGAATAAAAGTTTCCATCAATAACAATAGTTTTATCGTTAATATCAAAAGAAGAGTTTCCTATTTTCCAAATATTTCTATTATGATCTAAATGTGGTCCATATTTGTAATCAATATCATCTTTTAATTTCATTTCTTTCAAAAATCGATTTGGCGAGTTTGAAAATGCTGGTTGTTGTAGTTGTTGTGATTCATCAAAACTTTCATCGAATGATTCCAGTGAAAAATCAGGTTGTTTATATGTTTGAGGTGTTTCAAAGTTATCCCCTAACTTATTTGAATATTCATGTGGTGTACTTGAAAATTCAGTTTTCAAACGTTTTGACTTAAATGGTGTCTCCCATTCTTCTTTTACTTCATTACAATTGGTTTTATCTACTATTTTCTTCAAAGGTTGAGTTATTGGTTTAAAAACACTTTCTAATTGGATTTCTTCTTCTGCTTTACAAGTTTTTAAAGCTTGATATTTTTTACGAATAAAATTTCTTGTTTTTATAATATTCTTAATTATTCCAATTTCCATAATGATGCTTTGAAAAACAGCGTCAAAACAGGTATTCAAACAGCTCTGAAACAGGGTACTAATCGCGCAAGTCGCTCGATCAAAAAAAATCGTCTTTAAAATCGTTTTTGGTTTACGCAATTCGATTTTTCTTTTTTCATCGTCAGCTGAAAACGATTTGTCAAATGATAGTGAAATTGTGATCGAGAGTGTTTATGTTTTTGTGAATATTAGATATTTTCATAGTGTACGTATGAATATTGTTAGGTATTTTTTAAATATTTTATTATATTACAATTTTACTTATTGTTTAAATGTATTTTTAATGTTATAATAAAAATATATTATGAGAAAATTAATAAATTAAAGCATCAACATTTTTATGTTATAGTTAGGTTGATATACATACATATGTACATAATTTCTTTTAAAATTATACAATAATATTTTTTAAGGGCTACTAAGCTTAAACATTCCATTGCGTCTTAAATGCGAATTTAAGCTAATTTTATGGAAGAGAATGCAAATTTAGTGTCCAAAAAAATATACACAACAACGTGATTAGAACAAACAAAAAATTTTGTTGGAAAAACTGAAAGACTCGCTCAATGCAAATGAACCATCAACAGAATGAAAAAAAAGTAAGAATAGATAAGAAAAATTACTGTACTTGAGAAAATTTATTTATTATTTATTTTATTCTTTTTAATTTTTATCATACACGAAACACAAGTGTTTTAAGTTATATAAACTTCAAAATATTTGTTTATATTGCATGACAACTGGATTGAACGATATTCAAAACGATTTGCCAATGATCGAATTACAAAAAGCAAAAACGATATTGGAATTTCCTTCATCGTTTTCAATATCGTTCGACGATGACTCGATTGATCAACTTGCGCAATTAGTACCCAGCTATAAAACAGCTTAAACAGGTCCAAAAACAGCTTAAACAGGTCTTTAAACAGCTTAAACAGGTCCAAAAACAGCTCCAAAACAGCTTAAACAGGTCTGAAGCAGCTTAAACAGGTCCGAAAACAGCTCTAAAACAGCTTAAACAGGTCTTTAAACAGCTCTAAAACAGCTCGGTAGATGAAATATCAATGATATACAACTCTTACATACGCATCTATTTATAATAATAAAAAGTATCAAATCCTTTTCTGTATCGTCCACAATCTAATAAACTATTTTTGTTTATTACTACAAATCCGTAATTATCTTTCCAACATTTTGAACACATATCTCGAAATTTGTCATATGACATGTCGGTGTTTACATAATCATTATAAATATGCTTTAAATTCATTTCATCTTGTTTAAAAATTACAATAAAGTTTGAGTTATCACGTATCAAGTGTTTTGGAATATGTGTATAAGTCTGACATAAGTAAAAGCTATCGATATCCTTATGACGCCCCATACAAAAATATGAACGTATATTATTTTGTTTTTCGCAGGCAACATCATCAAATATGATAATAGAGTTTCGTTTAGCCTGTTATGGTGTAATTATTTAAGTATTCTCAAAAAATGTGTTGTATCCCAACCCTTTAATTGGTGTAATTAGTTTTTTAAGATACTCATATTTTGATTGATATAAAGATTTTGAGTATATGTAAATATTTTTAAATTTAAGACCATTCGGATGTTCAAGTAAACTCATCATTACATTTGTTTTTCCACAAATCGATGGATCGACAATAATGGCACGTACATTGTTAGGTAATAGTTTACTATGTTTAATTTTATTTGAAGTATTTGTTACAAAATCTATATTTTTCACATTTAATGTATCACGTTGTTTAATGAAACGCATATTGATAAGAACTAAAGAAAAAAAACTATAAATACATAATATATAGATTTTCAACATCATTCAATTCATCTTTTTGTGTAAGGATTACATATAAAATGATTAAATATAATCGAAAAACATTTAGTCGAACTCAAACTCGCAAAGGTAAAGGCTTAGTGAATACATTAATTAATAAGTTACCAGTAGAGCTTCATCTTCCTGGTTATCAATATTGTGGACCTGGTACAAAACTACAGCAATGTCTTGCAGGAGGTGATCAAGGAATCAATCAATTAGATCAAGCTTGCAAACAACACGATATACAGCTGACAGAATATTAGCAGAAAAAGCTTGGGAAAGAGTAAAGGCAAAAGATTCAAGTATAGGTGAACATATCAACTCTTGGTTTGTTACAAATGCAATGAAAAGCTGAAGTAAAATTAGGTAAAATGTTCCGAAAAGCTATACAAAGTTCCCGTGAAATATTAAAAGCTCAAAAACCAGAAAAAATGAACAATGCCATTAGAATAGCATTAACTGCAGCCAAGAACACAAAAAAGTAAAAAAATCATCAATTGAACTACCCCGAATCATACCTGTTCCAAAAACAGGCGGTATTTTACCATTCTTAGTTCCACTTTTTGCGGGACTCTCAGCAGCAGGAGCATTATCTGGTGGTGCAGCGACAATAGCAAAGGCAATCAATGATGCAAAACAAGCTAGAGAACAACTAGCTGAAAACCAACGACATAATAAAACTATGGAAGCAGTAGCAATGGGAAAAAAAATACAACTTAAACCATACAGGAAAGGTCTTGGTCTTTTTTTGAATCCAACTCCAAAAAACTTTTAAGTAATCATTTTCAATGATATGGGTACAGAGTTTGTCAACGAAATAATGAAAAACGTATGTGACATTTTCAAAATACAGCATAATACCTCAACTCTCTTTCATCATGAAACATTAGGAGCAATAGAACGAAATCACAGAGTGCTAAATGAATATTTATTATCATTTGCTAAAAATGATAATTGGGACGAATGGATTCCGTATTTTACATTTTGTTATAATATCACACCACACTCTGATACAGGAATATCACCTTTTGAACTAGTTTTTGGAAGAATAGCAAGTTTACCAACACGACTTGAAAATAATAAAACCACCGCGATTTATAACATCGAAAATTATGCGCTGGAACTAAAATTTCGCTTACAACCAGCTCATAAAATCGCCAAATCATTGTTAGACATTGCCAAGAAAAAACATTAAAGTATTACAGACAAAAATACTAATCCTTTAAATATAAGTATAGGAGATAAGGTATGGTTAAAAGTATAAGGAAATATAAAGAAAATGGAACCACCATATAAAGGTCCATATAAAGTAATAGAAACTAATAATGTAAACACAAAAATATTGATGAATCAACAAATAAAAGAGATTCACAACAATAGACTTAAGAAAGCATAATAATGTAATAATATAGAACAAAATATATAATTCTAAGGTTATTAACATTAAGATACTTGTAAACAAAATATGTAATACCTAAATTTAAAATGAATGACACAAATATATTTGTAAACAAAAAAAATTTTTTTACTAAACAAAAATTTTTTTGTTTTCAAACCGTTGCGTTGGGGATGTTATGCATATCAACACTCAATACACAAAAGTACAATAACACATAATTAGGTCATGATCATAATGCACACTATGCATTTTTCCATATAACACTAGATCATATTCCACTTGGTATTTGGCATGCAATTAGTAAACATTCAATTGTAATACTTCATACTTAGAGAAATATGATACGTACTTTGACCTCCATGTAGAAGTAAAATTATAAACTAAATAAATTGTTTTAGAATTAACAAATTAAATTCTTTTTAAGAATATTAAATAATTTGATTTATTGAAGTAAATTGAGAATGTAATATTACGCAGAATATTAATTTATTTAAATTGTTTCAAATGCATTTCCCAACAGATTGTAATTTAATAAGTGTCAATGAATTATTGACAAATCGATGACCAAAAATTTGTAATTTTAGACTTAAATTTATTTCATTGTATTTCTAGGAAATATTATATTTTAGGATTTTAATGTAACAAATTTAGTATATAAGCATTGATATTGTTACAAAATTGGCCTTGATGAGCGAAGAATAGAGAAAAAATGGATTCAAAAAAAAATGTAAAAGAAGAGAAATAAGGCGTCCGAGAGGGATTTTTTAGAAGAGAAGAAAAAGTAGAAAAAATATGGGCCAAAGACTGAAAAAATGGGAAATGATGAAATAAAAGGCAGTTTTACAATTTAAAAAAAAAAAATCTAATATTTATTATAGATAAAAACAGAATTAAAAAATTTAGATGTGTTCTTTGTTGTTTTTGTTTTAAGCGTTTGTTTCTTGTGTTGTCCTTTTTCCTTTTTTATTTTATTTATTTTATTTTCTAGGATCTTATGGCTGTAGTTTAATAGGGGTTTCTGGTTTGGGCACCAATTTATAAAAGTTTGGTGTTCAATTGGAAGTTTCTTTTATTTACAGCCAACAACAACATTTATTTGTTTACATTATTTTATATAGCTTAAGTAAATTTTATTACTTACATTTCTAACTAATTTTCTTGTCTTTTCAGGAAAATAGGACGGCAGGATGGTTTCTTGATCCTGATGTAAAAGGTAACTTTATTTTAAAGTAATTTTATTAAAATTTTATTAATGAAGTTCTTTTTTCTTTTTCAGGTTTGTAACAATATTTTTCAATGAACAATATTTTTGATTTAAACACAAAACTCGAGTCATTTCATTTTTCCACTCCGGAAATTAGTGGGCATTCATTGCCATTTTTAGTACCGCATTTTTGCCAACATACAGAGCATACATAGGCAGATACACTTGCCGCTCAAAATATTATCCTTCGGACAAACAAAATTTTTATCATCAACATTATCAAAACATTACACTACCCAATAAACCTCTCAGTGAAATCGATTTAATGAGATATGGTAAAAGTATACCGCACTTTAGAGCTGTATTCATGAAAGATAAACTACCACCAAAACCTTATAAAAATGAGTGTGGTATAGTAAATTTAGATAATTTAAGTGGACCTGGTACACATTGGGTAGCATATCAGAAAAAAGGAAATCGTGTTGAATACTGTGATAGTTATGGTAATCTGCAACCACCTCTAGAAATTGTAAAATATTTAGGAAATAATATAGAATATAATTATAATAGATATCAAAATTTCAATTCATTTAAATGTGGACATTTATGTTTAAAGTTTCTGTATAATTTTATTGATGTGAATTAGTATAAATAAATGTGTAAACATGGAACTATTATTCATTTCATTTAAAACCTTCAACATGTTAGTAACATTAACTTTAAGTGGGAATACATCTATATTAACAACTGAATACTTTCCACCCATTGATTTATCATCTGACTATCTTTGTGGTCTTGTTGATTTTCATACCTATAATTCAATACCTAATGTGGATAGTAGCAATAACTTATTTCATATAGGTAATGAAACTATTCAAATACCTGTGGGGTCTTATGAAGTTGATGACATCGCGAATTTTATTGAAAAAGAGCTCGAGAAAGCGAAAACCAAGCCTACAATAAATAATTAAAATAAAAAAAATTTTTTAATATAAAATGTTTTTAAAACGGACTCAAAAGTATAAAATAATTTTTCCTAGCCCCATACACATTCTCAACCCCATACAGATAATCCTGAAAATTTGTGATTGCGAATTTTTAATAACTATAAAAATACTTGTAAGATTAAAAACGAAAAAACGTGGGGCGCTATTCTTTACACTTCTTACTATTAACTTGCGCTATTCTTTACACTTCTTACTATTAACTTGCACTACTCTTTACACTTCTTACTATTTTATCTTGCGCCCCATGTTTTTCGTTTTTAATCTTACAAGTATTTTTATAGTTATTAAAAATTCGCAATCACAAATTTTCAGGATTATCTGTATGGGGTTGAGAATGTGTATGGGGCTAGGAAAAATTATTTTATACTTTTGAGTCCGTTTTAAAAACATTTTATATTAAAAAATTTTTTTTATTTTAATTATTTTTTGCTTTTTAGTCTTATGTGAAATTTGTCAATCGATTTTATTGATATTATTTTACATTAAAAAACAATATAAGTCATACTAAAAAAGTTTTTTTTAATTTTAAAAAACAAATATATTTGTATATGTATGCTCAATTTTATTTTATTGTTTATATGTGTTTGAAGTACCAAATTGACATCACAACTTATTGCTTTTAATCAATCATAACTAAGTTGTGATTAAAGTTACATGAAAATTATGTTCTAATGAAATGTAGAGAAGATCTTTAGCTTTATTTTCACCGAATACATTAAATATCTATGAGCAACGTAAATCAAAGAAATGTGATAAATATTTAGTAATATAAAATTGAAAATCAATTTTTCCTTAAATCTCCCAAATTACTAAAAATATTAAATTATAATGTTCTACAAATTTGTGCATATTTATTAAATCAACATTTTTCCCAAACATTGTTATATCATAAAATTAATAGAAATTAAGTTATTGAAGAAAAATGATAATTTTTTATTAGAATCACAATTAACTCTCTCATTTCTCATTTTAACAGCCACATCTGAAAATGTAGTACCACTTTAAGAATTTTTTTATTCATTTGTTTATTTTTTCTTTCAAAAATATTATTCATAAACAAAAAACAATTTTTCAAGTGGTACTACATTTTCAGAGGTGGCTGTTAAAAATGAGAAATGAAGCATACTAAAATATTTTTGACTTGAAAATCAGAGTTTGCTTAGATTAAATTTTAGTAAAGAAAAATTAATACTTTCTTTGTTTTAGACCAAATTTGAGGATCGAATATCATAAAAAGTAAAATCTTAAAACTTTCATTAGCGATGTAATATTGCATTGTCATGCAGTTCTGAGCTATGTTGAAAGTTTCAAGTCTCTATCTCATCAAAAAGTTGGTTAAAAATTAAAAATCAATTTCCAAATTTGTACCGAACAGACAGACAAGAAACCAAGCTAATAAAAACATTTTAAAATACAAGCAAACAACAACACACTCAAAACAGAAATTAAAAGTTCACACAACGTCTACTTTAACAGAGAAAGAACTATTGGTCAACTGTTAGGTTTCAGTAAAAAAGCATTGGAGTCAAATACAACGCATGTGTCTGATTTACCTGTGAATATAACTAAAGTTAACGCTATACGAATTGAATGTAATCTAATAGTAGGATCATATATTAATAATATTCCAGTTCACACTCTTCATGAATTTTCTCCTGATGTAGGACCAGGGTATAAAATAACAGAAGTTCCTAAAAATGTTATATATTTACCCGTAAATGTGAAACGAATTAGTTCTGTTGAAGTAAAAATTGTAGATCAAGATGGAGATTTGATTAATTTGAGAGGTGAAACAATTACAGTTAGATTACACTTGAAACCACAATAATAGAATAAGACGTAAAGTATAAAAGATGTACATAGTCTGATAACTAAAGCTATTATTTCTTATGTAAGTGTCAAGTGGATAAGAACTAGATATGCTGATATTCAACAAACATAACAATAATAATAAAAACTCATTCAAAAGTGATAATATCATTAGTACACCATTACCTATTGAAAAAACAATAACACAAAGAGACTTCACTTCAATGAAACCATCATTAACAATTGAAAATAAAAAATTTTTAAAGTCATTGGGGTTCATTTTGAAAAGCAAACATGAATGATATATTGGATATTTTAGAAGAACCTCACTTCGATGAAAGTATTACTAAAAAAGAATATCATACATATTCACCATTTGTAGAATCGTATAACAATAGCGATGAAATACGAATTTATATTCAAAACCAAGATTTATACTTACTACCAAGTGAAAGTTTTATATATATTGAAGGAACATTAACTAAAAACGATGGAACTGTAATACCTGATTATAAATTAAATAATAATTCTGGGGCCTTCTTATTTGGTGAAATACAATATGAATTGGATGGTGTCGAAATTGATCGTTGTTGGAATGCAGAAATCAGCAGTGTTTTAAAAAATTACATTTCATTAAGCGAAAGTGAAAGTACAATGCTGTATAATGCAGGATGGACAGGAAATAGTACTATATTGCCTACATCAGGACATTTCAATTTTTGTATACCTCTAAAAATGCTATTAGGATTTGCTGAAGACTATAGAAAAATAGTTGTTAATGTAAGACATGATCTGATTTTAATTAGAGCAAGAAATGATGCAAATGCGGTTCAAGTATCAGCTGCAGCTACAGACTATAAAACTACATTCGCAAAAGTTTTATGGAAAGTACCTCATATAAATGTAGACGATAAAGAAAGACTAAAACTACTTAAAATCACTCGAAATGCGAAGCCAATTCGTATTAGCTTCGGGAGCTGGGATTTATATGAATACCCGAATATTCCAAATACAAATCACATCATCCAAATGGCAATCAAAACATCTACACAACTAGAAAAACCTCGTTTTTTGATATTTGCATTACAAACCAATCGACAAAACCAAAAAGAAGCTGATGCTAATAAATTTGATCACTGTAAACTAGCTAAAGCTCATTTAAACTCTGAGACGTATCCATATGATAATTTAAATATACTTTTTCAACGTAATCGATATGCGTTATTATATGATATGTATACAAAATTTCAAGAAACTTATTATGGAAGGAATTGTCAACCGTTGTTAAAATGGGATAGTTTCAAGAGTATAGCACCAATTGTTGTTATTGATTGTGTTCATCAAAATGAAAATTTTTTTGTGAATTTTGTCAACCATCTCTTCATAAACTTGACTTAAATCTTCGATTTTCTGTATAATTGTCATACAAGATTGAAATGATTTAACTGAAAGTGTAATATCATCTTCGCCGTCATTTCCTTTTGTTATTTTCATATATTCACAAAATAATTCCATATTAAACTTGAATGATGAATGTTTATCGAGCAGATTTCTTGAAGAATTTAAAATATGATCTTTTGATGTATTAAAGAATTTTAAAACATCTAATACACCTTCATCTTTGTTTTCAAGCATATATGATTCAACTCTTTCTTCAAAAGCGCTTTTGATTACCTTCAAATTTTCGTTTAAAGGTTCAGCTGCATTTTTTTTGTGAAAATTTGTTCTTACATGATATGACCAATTCTTTTTTAAAACATCTTTTTGACATGCATCACAAAATTTTGCTGTCGCTATTGGCTCAACTGGATTTTTCACTTCAACCGTATGATTCTTTCTTAAATGAGATAATAAATTATCACTCCTTGAGAATTCCTTTTCACATACTACACAGAAAAGTTTGTCAGAATGGATCTTTTTTTTATGTTCCAATAATTTGTTTTGCCTACGAATTTTTTACTTTTTTTCTTCTTTTTTTTCCTCCTTTTTTTTCTAGAATTAGATTATCTTAAATGTATATATGTAGGTATGTAGTTGATTTTTAATTTTTAATATTTCAAAGTTTACAATTTCTTCTGTTGGCAACACTCTTGTACCAATAATATTTTTCTTTAATCTTATTTTCTAATATGAGTAATATTATTTATGGTTGGTGTCTCTACTAATTGTATTTTTGAAAATTTCAACACTTCTATTATTGTATAATACAAAATTTTTCGATAACCTTAATTTGACTCTTTATATTCTATCAAAAAATTTTTAATTTTGTATTATTGTTTAATTAAACTTTTACTTACTATACTTGATAATTTATTTAATTTATTTCGTATCTAATTTTTCACCACATTTATCTGGATTATTTGTAATAATTCATCACTTTTTTTTGTATAATGAACACAAAATTAGTTATAAAATATGTATAATAGTTACATATATTTATATACACAGTGTAGATATATACAGAGTTCGTTAACCTCTTTTGTAACAATTTAGCAATAATTTTTCCAAAAAATGTATCACTATTGAAACTGTTTTTACTTGAACTTTAATATTTTATAACTTCTTATTTACAATTTTTGCAATTTTCACTCTTCTTTTGCAAAATTTCACCTTTGATAATTTAAATTTTAAATTTTCTTTACCACCAATAAATTATATCGTTTTTCTGTTTCCAACGTATTATCCAATTTATTAATTTTCAAAAGCAGAACTAGTGTTAGCCTAATTCTGAGATATTTTAACAATACAATTTACAACAGACCCTTTCAGCACACCTATCATCCTTAATTACATGAAAACGGATGGCGCTATTGAACTGATTTTTTTTGTTTTATTTATACACATTAGCTTTTAAAATAAATAAAAATAAAATTTTCAGAAGTGAATTTTTTTTCAGAAGCCCAATTAATTGAGAAAATTTTTGGGAAAAAAATCATAAGTTTCAAGTTTATGACCTCTTTTCTTGAAAGTGAAATTATTAAATACAATGATTAATACACCAAATCACAAATAATATAATAATACAGATGGGTATTGTGAATGAACTGAAATTTTATTCAGTGGTAATTTATTTATAAAGAAGAAGAACAACAAGTTTTTATGTTTACGTCTTGATTATAGCTTTTTTTAAAACTTAAAACAACAACAACATTACCGAACAACTTTACATTTTTTTATTTATGTTTTCACTTGTAGTTATTTAGAAAATATCAATAATCATGATTTTTTGATTTTTTGATTATTTTGTACATATGTATGTTTGATTACATACATATTTACATACTGTTGTGTTATGAAAAACGCAATTCAATTTGGTCTTAATTGGACAATCTTATTTATTACTAGGTGATCCTATGATATGTTGTAAACACAGGTTTAGAAAAAAACATTTTTAATTGTTGTTGTTCATATGATTTGTAATTTAATTTTTTCAATTTAATAGTTTAACGCCTTTTCATCACATCCAATAATTTCAAATATGAAAAACCCAAGAATTAATCGAGTTCGAGAACTAAAACTTGAAAAACCTCAAAAATAGAGTTAATTGATTTGGCAAGTGCGGCATCCAATTATTATCAAAAGAGTGAATACATCTCGATAATTTTACTACCCGATAATTTCAAACCATGATCTTTTCAATAGTTTTGTCCTTAGCATTATTTATTCTACAATTTCTATATTTACTGCGGAACAGCCATAATTTAAACATGAATTTACGCATAAAATACATATTTGAACATGTTAAATCGCAAAAAATCTAAATTTGATTTGATTTGTAAAAGGCTTTATTTTTGTGTTAATTAAAAATTGAAAAACTGTTTTTTCTTTAATTTCATGTGTGCGTTTTACTTCCATACATATATAATTAGTTTAAATTTTGTATTCGATAATTTCGACTATCCTGTAATTTCAACGAGGGTGGCTTTAATTAAGTAAAATTATCGAGATAAGAATACAGTAGACTGTACATAAATCTAAAATACCTAATTCTATAAACCATGCACTGTTGGTTGAACTGAACAGTATATACAATATTGTATGTATACATATGGGATTATTTATAATAATTCATTTCAAAAATTAGTTTTACTTAATTTACAAAATTATAATTTTAATTACAAAATTATAAATTGTGATTTTATAATAAATTAACTACAAGAATAACTGTGATATTTTATATATAACTTTAACAATACTGCTGTGATATTACTCTGTTAGAAATACTACTGTGATGCTGCTGATACTACTGTGATACTACTGATGCTTCTGTGATAATACTGATGCTTCCACTTCCACGGTTGATCTAAATCTTCTCTTCACAGCTAATTCAAAGTACATAAGTTACATTATTGATCTTCAATTCTACAGTAATCATGAAAATTCTAGAAAGAGAATCAATTATACAAAAGACAATAGCAAACTAGACAATACTGTTGTTTAATATTTTGTTAAGACTTATAGTTTGGTGATGTAAGCAATCCCACATTCGGCCGTCCTGCTCATTCAGTCGTCCTCGCTCAATTGTCACTAACAACTTCTTCTGAAATGTTTTTTCTTTCATCAACAATATTTCCTGTGTCATCTTCTGAGCTGTTAAAATCGTCGTAGTCTTCGTCGTCTTCCACCCACATTTTCATTCTATCTGCACTACTAGTTGTTTTGTTTGGTCCTTCTTGTTCACCTTCTTTTTGTTGTTGATACCTGTCATGTCCATTTACACCAACTATTCGGTACGGTCCCAGGAACTTAGGACGTATCTTTAAGCCTGTGCCAAATTGTGTTCTCTGCAATGCTACTAAGTTCCCAAAATTGTACTTTCTGGCTCTTGTACGTTTTTTTATTGTAGGATCTTCGATTTTCCTCTTGAATTTCTGCTATATTTTTAGCGGCTTGCGCTCTCTGGTCATTTCTGTAATCTTCAAATTGTTTTATGAGTTCTTGTGCAATGATTTCTGATATACGTAAATCATGTTTTGTTTTCATGCCGATTCCTGTCAGCAACTTAAATGGGGTCATTTTAATTGCCCTGTGCTACGTAGAGTTCAACATCTGTTGCAATGGTTTGACGTGAATATACAATTTTTCGAGGTCCTCGATCGAAAGTTTGGTGAGCGCTTCTATTACAGTGGAGCGTAGCCGCTCTACTTGGCCATTACTTCTTGGAGTACCTACGGTAATAAAACATAATTTGACATCGTGTTTTGTACAATAATTTTGAAAATTTTGAGAAATAAAAGCTCCTCCACGATCGGTGATAATTCATTCTGGGTAGCCGAACGTCTCAGCAATGACTTCTAGCTTCTGAATTAGTTCGTCAGCGTTATAAGTTTTGGTGGGAAATAACCAGAAATATTTGGTGAATGCTATCACAGCTAGAATGTACTTATAATTTTTTCTAGTAATTTGCATCGGTCCAAGATGGTCAAGATGAAATGTTTGTAGAGGTTGATCACCTTTCGGTATTGGTTGCAACAATGACTCTGGTTTCTCTTTTTTCCTTTCAGCTGGGATACACCTGACGCAACCAGCAATATCTTGGCGGGTGATGGAGCCTGCACGGATCCAATGGCCCAAATACTCAATTTCTTCTTGAAGGAACTGGCATTTCTTCCATTTAATCTTCAGTCCACTTTGTTCAGCTACCATGAGTACCTTCTTTAATTTTTCAACACCTTCTTCTATCGTCCTCGATGGAATTACGATATCGTCCAGATAAACTATAATGATACCTTGATTAATTAAATCTCTTAAAACAAAATTAATATATTTTTGAATGAAACTCGGTGAATTGCACAATCCAAACGGTGCTCTGTTGAACTCATATTGACCTCGCTGCGTAACGAACGAAGTGTACTTCTTGCTGCTTTCTTCAAATGGTTACATGGAAACATCCATTTTCCAAATCCAATGTTGTAAAGTAGAATGAATCCTGCAGCTTATCTATCTGGTCTTTTATATTCGGCAACGGGTAACGATCTTTGATTATTTTCTTGTTAAGACGACGATAGTCGACGCATAGGCGATACAAATCATTCTTCTTTTTAACTAATAGCACCTGGCTTGTATAATCGGACGCACTTTCTCGTGCAATACCATCTCGAATCCACTCTTTTATTTGATCATCTATAATTCGTTGTTCACTAGGCGGAAATGTTCTTGGAAAACTGTATCTAGGCTCATCATCGATGGTAACGATCCTCATTTCCATCGGGGAGGTCAACGGATTGACAGGTGAATATTCTCGTACCATTCGTTCTATTTCAGCTCGTATTGCTTTCTTTTTCAGGACAGTCAAACCAGGTAGGTCATCATCACCTTTATTGCTCATGTCAACTCTCAAGTTTGCCAGAAAACAAGATGGGTTGTCTTCCTCTTCCTCAATCTTTTTCTCTGCATCTTCATGTTTTTCAGCAATGTTTTTTATTAATATGCTTACGTTACCATTTTCAACTTTGATGACAACAGCTTGTAGGAGATTAATTCCTAGAATTAAATCAGGTTTCATGTATTTGTACAATATGAACTTCAATAGTTTTAAAAGCATCTTCGTTAATTTTCAGATTAAACAAACACGATCCTTTAGTTCTTACAGTGGCTCCAAGGCTGGCAAGTGTCAGTTGAGAAGTGCTACAAAAATATTTTGGGTTAATAAATTTCAAAAATTTTTCTTTGAGGAGGCAAATATCACTTCCTGTATCAACAAGCGCTTCGACTGGATAATCTTCTACACTAACTGTAACGCACATACATACCATGTTTGACAACTATATTATGTACTGACTTATCTGATTTAGACGTTCCTTCACCTGGACAGTTATTATTTTTATGGCCAAACTGATTACTACGGAAGCACTTCGGACCTCTGCTTTTTTGTGGACATGAATGAAATTCGTGCTCAGTTAAGCCGCAATTGAAACAATATCTCTTTTTCCTGGCATCAAACTTTTCTTTTCTTACAGTGTTTTTTTTATCTACTTCATTTTTTTCATCTGCGCACTTATTATCATCACTCCTCATTTTTTCGTACATTAACAATTTTTCTTTGAACTCCGAAATAGTCTTCGCACCGTACAACATCACTTTGTTAGTTGGGTAATCTTTAATACCGTCGATAACGTACGTTATTATAGATAGGTCGTCGACTTCAGCTTGTGAAGCAATTCCGATCATCGTGTACAAATACTCGCGAACCGACTCATCACGTTTTTTTTCCTTTCTTTTAATTGATTGTGAACATCCGCCGAAATTGCTCTTGGTAAAAACTCGCTAAAAAGTGCGCTTTTCAAATCACGACAATTTAAGGGTCTGGCTTCATAATCTATAAACATCTTTGCAGCCGCGGTAAGAGATCGTTTACAATACGTAAACTTTTGAAGTTCATTTAATCGGAAGGTTTCTGCATATTGTTCAAATTCGGTTAACCACTTTCTTACGTTTATGGCATTATCGCCAGAAAATTTTCTTAGAATACTCTCGAAATCGGAAAAGCTAAATTTAATGGAATTCTCATATGGTTCCACAAGGTTAATTCGCGACGAATTACCGCGTGGTTCGGCATCGAAATCAACTGTCGCGTTACTATTTTGTCTGTTTCCTTTTCGACGTTCACCCATATTGTTAAAAGGTTATTCTTTTTTTTTTTATTACATATTTCATAAAACCCCCCAAATTATGGGACTATTTATAATAATTTATTTCAAAAATTAGTTTTACTTAATTTACAAAATTATGATTTTAATTACAAAATTATGATTTTAATTACAAAATTATGATTTTAATTACAAAATTATAAATTTACTACAAGAATAACTGTGATATTTTATACATAACTTTAACAATACTACTGTACTATAATACTGCTGTGATATTACTCTGTTAGAAATACTACTGTGATGCTGCTGATACTACTGTGATACTACTGATGCTTCTGTGATAATACTGATGCTTCCACTTCCACGGTTGATCTAAATCTTCTCTTCACAGCTAATTCAAAGTACATAAGTTACATTATTGATCTACAATTCTACAGTAATCATGAAAATTCTAGAAAGAGAATCAATTATACAAAAAACAATAGCAAACTGGACAATACTGTTTTTTAATATTTTGTTAAAACTTATAGTTTGGTGATGTAAGCAATCCCACATACATACAATATCCTCAGTATGTTTAATTGACATGTGTGGCATCTCATATTACAAGAATATAATTTTCTAGTAAAGTGAATTGTACAATATGCATTACTGATGTACCATATGTTTTTATTGTATTTTGTATGGAGTATACTATATTTATGTGCTATACATCCCAAACGGTTAGGTAAAAAAAAAATTTTTTTTTATTTTTACAAATATTATTTTGTTTATTTATGTTATTATGTACTGGTGTCATTGGTCTTTAAATTTCAGTGTTATATATAAGTTAAGGGAATTTGAATTTAAACACCTTTTTAATTTTTCATTTTACTTTATTGAATCTAATAATTAGACTAACTAAATTTTTTATCCTTAATAATAATTACCATTAGGTTTTTAAGAAAATTAGTGAAACGTGAGCATTCAATAAAATATTATTTAATGTTAATTCAATTAAATATTACTTGTAATTAGCTGAATAATGAAAAAAATGTGTTTTGTTAAATCGGGGCGGATGCGCGTGTTAAAAAAATGCAAGAATTCATTGAATTGTTCAGTCGATTGACTGGATACGTGTGTTATTATAAATGCTGGGTTAACTCATATTATCTTTACAATTGGCTTTGAGCTAATAACCTTAAAATTATGTCATATCTATTTTATTTTATTTTCGTTTAGATGCTTATTTATATTTGCTTATTTATTACATTTGCTTTATTTTCAAGTTATGCTTTTATAAGTCTATTTTTGTGGATTTCTTTTATTTGTTGATTCACTAAGATTTTAGTGTTTACATGGAGGTACCATTTTCTTTCTATTTCCTACTTTTAAGTATATCTTATCTCCTATATTTATATTTAAAGGGTTAGTATTCTAATCTACTATATTTTTACGTTTCTTTTTGGCAATATCTAACAAAGACTTAGCGATTTTATAAATTGGTGTAGGTTTATCGGTTTCAACTTGTGTTGGTAAACTTGCTAATCTACTGAAAACTAATTTAAAAGGTGATATACCTGTATCAGAGTGAGGTGTTATGTTATAACAAAATGTGAAGTATGGAATCCATTCATCCCAATTGTCGTTTTTAGCAAATGATAGTAAATACTCTTTTAACACTCTGTGGTTGCGCTCTATAGCACCTAGTGTTTCATAATGGAATGGAGTTGAAGTCTTATGTTGTATTTTGAAAATTTCACATATGCTTTTCATAATCTGTACCCATATCTGTTTTTAAGATTTTAAATGTACCACATTTTAGAATAAATTGTTCAACAAAAGTTTTTGCTATTGTATTGGCTTCCTTGTTTTGTATAAGAATCGCCTCTACATATTTAGTAAGTTGACTTTGTATTGTTAAAATATACCTATATTGTTTAGATTGTATCAAAGGACCTACTGTGTCGATTTTAACTATTTGGAAACTTGTTTCAGGTGTTTGTGTTAAAGTTAGTTTTTCTTTTGTATTTCTGATCTGTTTATTTTTTACACATTTTTCGCAGTTTTTAACGTATCTCTTTACCATTTTATTAAATTTTTTTATATGTATCGTGTTGTATTTTATTTATTGTTCTTTTCACGCCTGAATGACCTCCTAAATGTGGAGTATCATGGAATTCTTTTATTATTTTTACTTGCTCATTTTCATTTTCTATACTCTTAGGAGGTTTATATATAATCATACGTATTTCATTCTGCCCTTTATTTACCATACCATGTTGCAACATTTTATATACATATATCTTTAAATTCATTTATATCTATATTTTCAAATATTTTATCGTTGTCAGTTTCTGCAGAATAACACCAAAGTTCAATTGCGCATTATCACTGTTCTCTACTATTACCTCCTTTTTATTAACATTTATTATGGGCATATTATTATAATTACTTTTATTTCTTTTTATTTTGCGATCGCTTTTATTAGTATTAACTTTTTTAAATTTTATTATTCTGATATTTTTTATATCTGATATTGAAGAACATTCCCAAATGCTGAGATGGCCTGTCTCAACTGGTTGTGTTTCTTTAATATCATTTCCTGCAGCATTTTTTATATTTTTATTCATATTTCTCGTTAATACTTTTATTTCATTCGTTGTTGGTATCATTTCTTTGAGCATGTCGGAATCCAATTTTGTTCTTGATAATGCATCTGCATCTGTATTTAGTATACCTTTTTTATATATAATTTCAAAGTCATAATCCATTAATTCCATTCTAATCCTAGTCATTTTTGACGAAGGATTTTTATGCGTGAATAAACTTACAGAGGGCGATGATCGGTTACTACGATGAATTTTCGACCATACAAATAGGATCGTCAGAATCAGCTTCAACTGCAAGTTTTACTGCTTCATTAAGTGTTTTTGGTTGAGAAGTAAAAATGGTTCTTTTTATAGGTTCTCTTAATCCTAATTTGAATACATTTAATGCTAATTGATCATTTAATTTTGTTATTATGGCTTTACTTTCTTGACCTTGTTCAGTTATTTGTATGCTATTAAGTTCTGTGACGAGTTTTTCAATTTTCTGAGCAAATTTTTGTACAGAATTATTATCGTGATTAATTTTCGATAGCTCATTTTGTATTTTTAATGGGCTTTTCTTAGATTTGTATATTTTTTGGAATAACTCTTTAAAAGTGGTAATGTTTTTGGGTTTGTTCATTATTTTATTTTTAACTTGTTCGGACAAGCACGTTCTTAATACAAATTTTATTATGTCACCTACTTCAGTTTCTGGAGTCTGGATATAACTGCGGCAAGAGTCGGACGCGTTGTAGGACCGGTGGTGGTAATTTGAGTTTTGTAAATTACGTGAATTTATCAATCTGGTAATATTTAATATTAAAATTAAATAATTTATAAATTGTGATTTTGTTCTCTAAAGTGATCAAATTATTAATTATTCGATTTTTGCCATAAAATCATATAATATTATTATACATTAAACTTTTAAAAAGTTAATGAAATAATAATTCATTGGTTGAATTACCGTTATTTTTGCTTAAATTTAGTTTTTAATATTAAAAGTGTCTTAATATAATCTAAAAATAAATCATTTGTATTTGTGGAAAATTTTTCTGTTAGGCGCAAGCCTATAAAATGTGTGCGCTATTGCGCAACGCAGAAATAAAATAAATTCTATTAATAGGATTATTGTGTTTACTGCCTATTAAAGTGGGAAATTTTAAAGGAAATTTTTGTTAAATTGGTTTGTGTTATTGATAAATATTTTAAATTTGAAATTTTGAAAATAAATAATTCAGTTAAATTAAAATAAATATTTTATATATAATTTGTGCGCACTAAATTTTATAATAATAAATTTTTTATAAATAAAGGGTGTTTAAAAAAGTGTTCATATTAGAATAATTCTTTTAATATGCCGTCCTCAAGGACGGCAGTTGGGTACCGTAACTACTACCAAATTTTGGCAGACAGTAACGTCCCTCAACCTAAAAAGAAAAATTTAGGAAGAAAAAGACCATTAAACGTTAATGATGAAATTGAATTTCCTATGCTCAAGGAAAATTCAAATAATACTCCAGATTCAAAATATTTAGTTATATCATGCAGAGAAGTAGAATCTATCAACATTAATAAAGAGGTAACATATAAAAAATTAAATTCATACAACCCGTTTCTTATTTCTGCAGCAATCGAAGAAATATCAACTGAAATAATTTAAGGTTCTTTCCTTCGAGATGGAAATTTTCTTGTTTTAACTAAAAATAATTCTGTCGCTGATACATTTAAGAAATATTCAGTTTTAACTTTATCTCCTTCTGTTAAAATTAAAGTTAATATAGATTATCATGCATCATTGAATAAAGTTAAAGGAGTTATTTATTCTCCAATGTGGAGGAATTTAACTGAAGTAGAAATTGTTGATGGGCTGGACAATTACAATGTAGTTGAAGCCAGACACATCACGAGAAAAGAGGGTGATAATTTTGTAAAAACAGGGGCAATAATTTTAACATTTAACAGATTTCGCCTTCCTGCTTATGTTGACGTTTGTTTTCAGAGGGTGGATGTTCGAGAATTTGTATTGGTAAATTTTGCCATAATTGCGATTCTACGAATCATTCATCAAATGATCGTAATTGCCCTAGTTTTTTGAGAGAAAAAGAGATTCTTAGAATAATGAATAACAAAAAAATGCACAAAATTCCAAGCGAGAAAGGAATATTTCTCTCAAATTCATAATAGTTCAATTATTAATAACAATTCAATATTAAACCGATGACACAATCAAGTGTTGCAAGTAAAATTGCAAATCCAAAAATTGATTCAATGTCATCTCAACCCGTTTCAAATCAAGAACAAATAATTCAAAAAACAATTAAAATTATAAATTCGAATAATAACCAAAACAAATCTTCAAATAATATACCTTTAAACAAAACAACTTTAAACAAACAAAACATATGTAAATTATCTCCTAACTCTAAGGTTTTAGTAGATAAATTTATTGAAGAAAATCTAGGCAATTTTTTAGACTCTAATTTATCCTTTTCACAATATTTTAACAAATATGAACAATTTGATATAAATTTTAATGTAGACTTTGTAGACGACATTTCTGAGGATATGGTTATATTCTCAGATTCGATTGACTTTTTAGAAGATTAGTGCTTTTTGTTTTTTAACAAAAAGCCTTTGAGCCTCGGTTTAGTGGCTAAAATTATTTTATTCTTATAAGGTAATTTTGGTTAAATTTCATGTCGACAACATCTAACTGTTCTCGAGATTTAACGTTCCTTCAGTGGAACATAAGAGGTTTTAGATCAAATCAAAACCATTTAGAGATACTAATTGTTAAATATAAACCTCACGTTATCCTTTTACAGGAAACATTATTTTATATTAATGAAGGTCCTGAAAGATTTAAAGGATATCAGTGTTATTTCTCGGACAGTAGCGTCCATAATTCATGCAGAGGTGTCGGAATCTTAATCAGATCCGGCATTAGTCATACCTGTTTGAACATAAATTCAGACATTTTAAACATTACGTTTAAATTACACACGTCACCTTCAGTGACTGTGTCTTCAGTTTACATCCCCCCTTCTGTCAGAATCAACCCACTTTTGATTCAAAATTTCTTTAATCAATTTCCTGATGCTTCGATTTTGTGTGGTGACTTCAACGCCCACCATCATCTATAGGGTGACCGTAGAATTGATGCAAGAAGCAGCTTGATAGCGAACTACATTTCAAATTCAGATTTCTCTCTTTTGAACGATGGTGAGCAGACTTATTTGTCAGCTCTGCATTCTTCCTTTTCCGCAATAGACTTATCATTGGCTTCGAGTTCAATTTCTAATAGATTTTCTTGGTCCGTTCACGATAATCCGGAAGGTAGTGATCACATCCCAATCATTATTTCCAATAATATAGCAATAGCTATACAGAAAAAATCAACCCGTCTTGTCGAAACTAATGCTGACTGGGATAAGTTCTCAGAAGCTGTGTTAAGACATTCCTTAAAATTTCCATGTACTAATTTAATTAATTGTGAAGCAGCTTCTATAAAGAAGACAATCAGATCTGCTGCATATAGTACAATCCCATCCCATCCAGTCAAACAGAAATTTGAACCTGTCTGGTTAGATGAATCTGTGAAGAAAATTATAAAATGTAAAAACAAAGCCTGGAAAACTTACCAGAGAAATCCTTCTGCTGTGAATTTTGCGATTTTTCGTAAACTCACAGCACGCGTCAAAAGACTAGTCAAAATAGCTAGACTCAAATCTTGGCATTGTTTCACAAGTTCAATTAATCCTTCGGATTCCATCTTCAAGTATCTTATCGATTGTATCAAATGGCATTACCATTTCTGACCCAATTGATATTGCCAATGAGTTTGCTATAGCCTTGTCTTCTGTGTCCAGTAACTCGAATCTTTCAAATTCAGTTTTAAATAAAAAACTATCTTTCTCAATTAATAGTGACTATCAACATAAATTTAATTTATCATACGAAGTTTCCCTTCTTGAACTAGAGGAAACTCTTAGTTCTTTTAAAGGTTCTACCCCTGGTAGAGACCAAATCTCTTATCGTATGATTGGCAAGCTTCCACTTCTATTCAAGAAAAGAATAGTTAAGTTATATACAAATATTCTGTATAATGGAACTTTTCCCCACGAGTGGAAATCTGCTATGTTGATACCAATACCCAAGTCTAACAAAAGTTTAAAATCTCCTTTAGATTTCAGACCTATTTCTCTAATTTCATGTCTTTCTAAGACGTTTGAGAAAATTATTTGTCGACGTCTTCAAAAAGTGTCTGAATCTTTGTTACATCCTGGACAGCACGGTTTTCGTCCTCATAGAGGCACTCTAACTCTTCTACATGACATGGAGGAGGGGATGGCCTGCTCCTTGTCATTAGGTGATCATTCAAGTGTCGTATCACTCGACCTTGAAAAGGCATTCGATAAAATACCATCCGTATTTGTATGTCAACAAATGATCACTTGAGGTATAGATCCAGGTTTTGTTAAAACAATTTATAATTTTATGTCTAACAGACAAATTCGCGTTAGGGTCAATGGACACTTATCTAATCCTCTTTTCCTGGATAATGACGTTCCACAAGGTTCGCCATTGTTCACAGTCGTTTTAACGATATATATGGACTCATTACTAATGGGTCTATCAAGATATCGATCCATCAATCCATTTGCGTATGCTGACAACATTTTGTTATGCTCTTTCAGTTCAAATGTTGAGAGTCTGCGTGAATTGTCGATCGCTTCAGAGTTCGCTGTTGAGTGGGCTCTTGTAAATGGTGGGAATATTCCAACTGATAAAGTTGAATTTTTCCATACATGTCGTAAGCGTAACTTGAACATCAATTCCTTCAAATTAAAAAATAAAATAATACATTCAGTAAAAACGTTAAAAATTCTCGTTATCACTTTTTCAAGAAACCATAAATGGAACACACATGTCAAACAGGTAGTGTCTAAATTAGATAAGATCTTGAATCTGATTAAGACTTTGGCTGCAGGTAGGAATGGAGCACCACCATCGGCTCTTATTCCTATTGCAAAAAGCTTATTTTATGGTGTTTCCGGTTACGGTTCAACCTTAACTGGAGACTGTTCATTTACCAGCTTGAACAAAGTACAGAAAGCTTGCAATAGGATTCTTCGGGCTGCTTCTGGTGCATACTGTTCCAAACCAATTCTCATTCTGCTGGCAGAATGTGGTATTTGGAATGTGGAGGACAGGGCATCGAAGTTAAGACTGAGGTTCGCTACTAAGCAGTTGGTCGATTCAAGAGCACCACTATATAATAAGGCTCAGTACTTTTTGAATAATGAATTCAGAAAACGCACCTCCACCGTTAGACGTTCCATTTCCTTAATATCAGTATTAGGTGCGTCATTTCCCTTTTCACCTCCAGTGTTAAAACAGTGTCCAATAATTGATTATAGAAAAACAATAGTTATTGATCATTTGTCTCATCACAGGAGGAAAAACACAAGTGATTACTTGTATAGAGCTACACATGAGAAAGTGTGTGAAAAATATGCTGACAGACTACAAAATTATACTGATGCTAGTAAATCTAGTATTGGTACGGATCTGTCAGTAGTATTTAAGAACAAATTTGGTAAATGTGTGACTTTGATTAAGAAAAGATTAAACAACAACACAACAATATTTGATGCCGAATTGGGTGCGGTTTGGTTGGCTGCCGGTTTAAAAAGTAAAAATGTTAACAAGAAATTAATTATATTTTCGGATTCTTTATCGGTTGTGCGATCGTTAAAGAAATCCGGAAATAGGGAATTTCTAGTTGAAATAGTTAGAAATCTACTAATAGAGAGCGAAAGTTTAGTATGTTGGATCCCAGGTCATGTCGGAATAGCAGGCAACGAAATTGCGGACCAAGTCGCTAAGTCTTCTATACGGAGTATAAAAGAATCTGCAATTTTCGTCCTGCCAAGTCCCCAGGCCATGTTCAGAATTGGGATGAAAACTCTAAATGACAAAAGGATTAGATTTCGGGAGAGCGAGTCTATAACTGTTTCAACTTACTTTGAGTTTAATAAGCAGTTAGCCTCTGCTGCTTTCAGTTCGACATTAAATAGAGTTGAACAGACGTGTCTGTTAAGGTTGAGATCAGGTCACTCAAGACTGTCTCACACATTTCCTTTGTGTAGTGCATCATCAGTGTGCTCCTTCTGTGATGATCCCAATCACAAAAATAGTTATCAATTCCTAACGAAATGCAGTTTGGTTCGAGCAAAATTGACTACCTTGGGTATTAAGGAGGTCGATTTGGCTTGTATTTTGGGTTCCCCTCTAAATAAAGACTCAACATTATTCAAATTGGTATCTATGCTAACTTTATTGAATAAAACATGAAACTATGTAAAATAAAATAATACAACATACAATAACAAAATGTAAATTTAATAAATTTTTATTTTTATTTATTATTTTATTCAAATAATTTTAATTTAGGTATAGTTGATAGATATTTTTTTTTTCATTTTGTAAAGAAAAAGAAATATAATAGTAAAATAGTGTAGATTTTGTAAATTATAGGTTTTTCTTTTTTAGTTTATTGATTAAAAAAAAAAAAAAAAGAAATAATATATATTTATAAAATTTAAAAAAAAAAAAAAGAAAAAGAAAATTAACAAAATTAGAATAATTAAATATATAGTAAATTAGGTATTATAATACATATATTAGATATTTATATTTATTATTTTTATTTTTTTTTTATTATTTTTTTTTTTTATTTTATTTTTGTAGTATTAAGTTATACATGTAAGTTTAAAAAGTAAATTATATTTTAAGTTTCATATGTATATTTAGATTAAAAGATTTTATGTAAAAGAAGTATAAGTGATCGCCAAAAGGCCCTGGCGGGTCGTGGTGGAGGCAAGGAGGTGTAAGGTTTACCTTACATCCTCCTTTAATAAAATAAATAAATAAGTACTTCAGTTTCATCTTTTAAAGTTTCTGACATTAATTCAATTAAATTTACAAAGTTTTCCAGTGTTTTGGGGTCGCCGTTAAATTCCGGGACTATTTTAATCGCGGCTGCTAAATCAAAGTTAGACATTGCTAAGTCAAGTTAAGTTAAGTTTTTAAAATAATTATTTATTCATTTATTTATTCTTAATCTGATTATTTTATTATTGTATATGAATCGGAGGATTTAAATATACCGATTAGTATTAATTATTCAAAATCAGGTATCTCTAATTCTGAATAATTTTATACGTACTAAAAGTCAGGTATCTCTAACTCTTAGTATGTTCACTATAAGTTTGAATCTTACCT
This sequence comes from Bombylius major, assembly GCA_932526495.1. Taxonomy (NCBI): domain Eukaryota; kingdom Metazoa; phylum Arthropoda; class Insecta; order Diptera; family Bombyliidae; genus Bombylius; species Bombylius major. The sequence continues at coordinate 29,991,139 of OW052042.1, forward strand.
TTAGAAACAATGTAACACTTGTTCCTGAAAATGGTTCTGAATAAAAGATAAACACCTTTGTATTTTGATAAGGTAAAAACTGATCATTTATTTAACAATTTCATTCTTTTTATACATAAAATGCTTAAAGTAAAGTAATGGGGGAAAGTACATAGTAGAAAAGAAAGTATAACAAATTACGTTAGCATAATTCATTGACCTAATTTATTTCTATATGAATTAAATTGATTTCATAAGCATATTTGTGCATATCACAAAGTTCAGTATGTTAATTGTGGTCAATGTATTATGCTGAATATAAAAAAGTGCAATTTCAGCGTTGTGCAATACATTTATGTAGTTTAACTAGATATAATGTAAAAACAATTGAACTTAAATACAGATTAATTTAATTTTAGATAAAATGATTTTAAATGAATGGATTCAAGCATCAACATCCTGGCCCCTCTTGAAATCTTTAATTTCAAAACTGTAGTCCGCTTGCTGTGGTTTGATTTTTCTTGGTGCTGGTTCAGGTGGCATCTTAGTCTTTGTTGGGTGATTACGATAACATGTAATGACTAAATATACAATAATAATAAGTACAACTCCAATGGCTGCATAGCTGACTGTCAACTGATGTATTTGATTAGGTTGCAAATCTTGAAGTTTTTTCTGATGTTCTTTTAGTTGAATTATTTCGTTGTTTACATTGTCGATCTCAAGTTTATGATTAGTTAGCTTTTTTTGAATGTATGGTGGAACATGTATTTCATCTAATTCAACGTGACTGTTTAGTGTTAAATTTAATTTTGGTTGGAATGATGTTAACAAGGTGCTACTCTTGGCATTAGTTGTTGATTTTAGAATTAAATCATCATTTTTCATTGTGCAATCATTGTGCATAATTAGACGCCCGCTATTTTGAAGGATTTTTTTTATTGGTTTATTGTTGCAGATGAATACAACTTCAGTTTTTTCTTTAATGAAGAATAACCATTGATTTTGAGTCACCAATTGAATCCAAATTTTATTCTGCATTGGAGAACGGGTAATTGCACATGATGTAAGTATATTTTGTTGCAAAAATAACTCAATTTCACACATTTTGTTAGCTGATGTTTTAAAGTGAATAGGTTGATGTTGTTTGCATATAAAATCATTCTCGGTGAGTTTTAGACATTGTGAGAATTCTTTATAATCCATTAAATAAAATTGATCTCTATAAACAGTTGTCATTAAAAATTCTAAATTAGTGTTAATCGAAACTAACGTGTTGTTAAACGATGTCGGGAACGAAGTGAGTTTATATAATTCGAATTGAGTGGATAAAGTTAGTGGAATTTCTATTCCGAATACAATGTAATCATCTAGCACTTGGCTGTGGATTTTCATTAGTTTGTAGAGAAGAGAAATTTCAATTTGTTGTTTGGCAGATGGTAACATCATTCCTGCTGGATTGGAGAGATGATTAAGGGATTTGCCTTTCCATGATGTGCATCTAGTATTACATCAATAATAGAATCTTGCATAGATTTGCATTCATTTAAGAGCGAAGTTATGAAAAGTGATAATGTGTTGAACGTTTGTATTAATTTTTGTTGTTTATTTTCGGTGCTCATATTTCTTAATTTGTCATAAATGGTGTTCAATCCATTTTCAACTTCTTGTGCCTGATCCATCCGTTCTTTTTCGTTCTTTTTTATGATGTTGATTGTAGTTTCCAAAATTAACGTCTGGTTTTTTATAAGATCGTTTAAATAATCTTCATTTGATTTAACTTTATTAAATGTCTCAGTAATTTGGGTTCCGTATTCGTTGTCTAATACACCAAATAATTTGTTGGCTATTGTACCTACTATGTCAAATGGAGATCTTTTAATTCTTGAGCGTGATTCAGTTATTTTGTGTATTAGTAATAGTTCATTTCTGTTTCTTATACCTAGCAGCTGATGTTGGTACTGAGCGAGAATTTCAGTGTAATATTCGTTATGATGTATTAATTGAATAATTTTTTTTAATTGTTTTATTGTATTGTCTATTGCAGTTATAGTTGCCTGATACCCTTTCAGGTCATAATATGCTAAAAGATGCCAATCGTTGGATGAAATACTTGCTGTTGCTAACCTTTCAAAATATATTCCAGCAGAATGATTAAGTGGTTGTATTTCTATGCTATCTGATCTATCTGATGGAGCTGCATGTGTTACTAGAGGTAATATCAGCATCGTCATTAAAAATACCTTCAATAGACTTGCAGGTGGGGCACCTTTTCGTTTTCGTAAATTCATCTTATTATCTTTATTATCTTGTTTAGTATTGGCGTTCATTGATGATTCGATGGTTCCAGCATGTTGTTTGTTGTTTTCTGATACTTCAACATCTTGTATCTTGTCTTCTGATATGTCCACTGGTAATGGGGCTACTTGATGAATGGCTCTACGAAGTGTTCCTGTAGCTGTTTTCAGTATAGTAACTCGAACCTTTCCATCAGACCCTGAGATTGTTTCCAATACTCGGCCCATTGACCACTTAAAGGGAGGTAGATTTTCATCTTTGATAAGAACCAATGTGCCATTCTTTAAATTGGGGTATTCGGATGTCCATTTTGCTCTTTTTTGAAGATCAGTTAGATATTCTCTGGACCATCTTTGCCAGAAAATCTTTATTAAGGCACTGACTAAAGCCCATCTTGACAATAGTGACATTTTACCATCAGTAATGTGAGTGTCGACTGATGCTGTCATTGGTTCTCCAATTAAAAAATGTCCTGGTGTAATTGCCATCAAGTCGTTTGGATCTGTTGATAATGATGTTAAAGGTCTTGAGTTTAGTAGTGCTTCGATTTCTGCTGTGACTGTACATAGTTCCTCGTATGTGAGAGCTGCTGAAGTCATCATACGTCGTAGAAAATATTTTGTAGACTTAACAGCTGCCTCCCACAATCCACCGAAATGGGGTGATCTAGGTGGTATAAAATGGAATTGAATTTTCTTGTTAGCACACATGTTTGCAATTTTCTCCTTTGAGGCTTGATTTGACAGGATGTCATATACTTCATTCAACTGATTTTTTGCTCCTACAAAGTTTTTTGCGTTGTCGCAGTAAATATTTTCACATAAACCACGTCTTGCCACAAATCTTTTTAATGCCCCTAAAAAACCTTCAGTTGTGAGATCGGAGACTATTTCTAGATGAATAGCTTTTGTAGATAAGCAACAAAATAAGGCAATATATGTCTTTTGTGGTTTTTTTCCGCGCAACTTGAAGTGCGTATAAATAGGCCCAGCAAAGTCAATCCCGCAATCTATAAATGGACGCGCCTTTTGGACTCGGATACTTGGAAGATTGCCCATTTGCTGATTACTCAATTTTGGTCGTAATTTTGTACATCGGACACAATTAGCGACGACAGTCCTTGCTATATTCCTGCTTTGCAGTATCCAAAACCGTTGTCTTACAATTGAATGTAGTGCCTGGGGACCAGCGTGTAAATGTGTTATGTGTAGGTGGTTCATCAACAGCTTACTAACGAAACTGTCCGCAGGTAGCAGCAGAGGGTGTTTAGTATCATAATTGAGATCTGAGTTCTCTAACCTTCCACCGACTCTAAGAAGTCCTTTTTCATCTAAAAATGGTGTCAGTGAGATAAGTTTACTTGAGTTCGTCACCTTATGATACTTTCGCAACTGTTGTATATCTTCGTTGAATGACTTAGCTTGTATTTCTTTGATTATAATTTCTAACGCTTCTTCTAATTCTGCTACAGTTAAAAACGGGCTTAATTGTTGTGTGTATGTTTTATTGGTTGTTGGCTTGATTGGGGCTACTCTCGATTTTGAGCATAAAAGGCGAACTGTCACCTTCTTTCTGGTATCTTCTGATCTGATATATAAACCAGTGCCGTATGCTTTTTCACTAGCATCTGAAAAGGCATGTAACTCCGTGGTAATGGGTGGCCATTCACCAAATGTATGTCGTGGCACCTTTATTTCGGTAAGTTTTTCTAATTCTCGTCTGAATTGTGACCAAGATGAAGCGAGCTCCGGTGGTAAATCATCATCCCATTCAAGCTTTCTTTTCCATAATTCTTGAATAAACATCTTGCTAGTTAGTACCACAGGATTTACTATTCCTAGTGGGTCAAATATTTGAGACATATCTGCCAAGACAGTTCGTTTCGTTAATTTTTTATGATTTTTCAATGTTGATGTTACTGAGAAATAATCTGCAACAGGATGCCATACTAAACCTAGTGTTTTCACATATTCTCCATCTAAGTCCGAAAAATTCAATTGTATTTCTAAGTCACCATTCGGAATGTTCTCAATCAGTTTAGGGTGATTCTCACACCATTTTCGTAGTTTAAAACATCCACTAGCTAATAATAAATTCAGTTGTTTTTGAATTTCCTGTGCCTCTTCAAGAATGTCGCTGCCTGTCATGATATCATCAACATAAAAATCTTTGATTGCTCGCGATGCCAATGGATATCTTTCTTCTTCATCTTGTGCCAATTTTTGAAGACATTTAACTGCTAGATATGGAGCTGATTTTGTTCCATACGTGACTGTACATAATTGATAATATTTTATAGCTTCATTTGGATTTTCTCTCCACATTATCAGTTGAAGATTTCTATCTTCTTCTGCTAACATTATTTGCCTGTACATTTTTACTATGTCAGCCGTGAAAACATAACGTTTTGTTCTAAACCGTAGTATGATAGCTACTAGATCATCTTGAATCTTAGGACCTTTTAGTAGCAAATCATTTAGTGAGATGTTAGATGATGTTTTGGTGGATGCGTCAAAGACAACTCTTAATTTTGTTGTGCTACTAGATGGCTTAAGTACACAATGATGAGGAAGGAAATAATGACTTCCGGTCACATCTTCTGCCTTTACTTCTCGCATATGCCCTAGCTGAATGTATTCTTTGAGAAAATCACTATATTGTTCTTTCAATGCTGAATCATGCATCAATCTTTTTTCAAGACTTAAAAATCGCTTGTATGCAATTGTCCTTGAATCGCCTAGCAATCTTGGATCGCTCAGCATAGGAAGGTTGACTACAAATCGTCCATTACTATCTCTTATTGTTGTGTTTAAAAAATATTCCTGACATTTTTTGTCATTAACTGACATAATTAAATTTGTTGGGTATTCATCTACTTCCCAAAATCGATGTAATTGTTTTTCTAACTCTACATTTGTTACTCCACAAAATGGTTTATTGTATTCTGTATTGGCTACTTTTCCTAGAATAATCCATCCAAATGTTGTATTTTGTAACAGTGGGAGCTTTTCACTGAGTTTGATTTGACCATTCCTCATTATTTCACCATAGACCTCCGCCCCCAACAAAATGTCGATTTTTTGTGGCTTATAAAATTCTGGATCTGCCAACATTATGTTGTTTGGTAATTTCCAATTATCTATATTTATAAATTTCTGAGGTTGATTTGATGATATCTCTTTGATGACATGAGCCTCTATTTGCGTGGAATAACTGCTAATTCTTGAGTTCAGTGTCAAATTCAATCTATCAGTTACTTTAACTGTAGCATCGCCTATACCTGCTATGTCTAAATTGACATGCGTATTTGGTAAATTCAGCTTTTTTCGCATTTTTTCTGTTATGAAGTTTAGTTGCGATCCTGAATCGAGAAGAATTCTACATGGTACTGTCTTTCCATCATTATCTTTAGTTTCAGCAAGCATTGTACCTAAAAACACATATCCTTCCTGCACATCTGCTGTGTGCGCAGCTAAAATTAGTGGCTTTGTTGATTCACTTGTTTTTTGTTTGTTATTTTGATCGCAAGTAGCTGTTAATGATTGAACGTGTCCAGAACCGTGAAGTAACGTGTTATGTTTTTTATTGCATTTAAGACATCCCCTTGATGCACACTTTGTGCTGTAATGTCCTTTTTTTAAACAGTTCAGGCAAATATTCAATTCTTTTGCTTTATTTTGTCTTTCAATTACATCTAAGTTCAAAAATTTTTCACAAAAATATATTGCATGATTTTTGTTGCATATTGGACATTCTTTTTTCGTATTTTTATTGGCTATTAACACTGCTGGTTTGCTTGTTTTTTGATGATTTCTTGATAAATTTGATTTTTGTCCTAATGCTTCTAATGCTTGGAATCGAAGTTCTAGAAAATTCAATAATCCATCGACTGACTGCAAATTTCTTGGTGAAGACAATGACTGTTCATACAACGAATGAGTGTGTTTATCTAATTTTTTCATTAATATGTGTACAATGATTGGATCCCAATGCTCTTTGACTGATAAACCTAAATTTTGCAAGCTTAATAGACATTCTTTCGTTGTATCATGTAATGCTTTCAACGTGTAAGCTGATTCATTCATTATGGATGGTTGTGTAATGAATTTGTCCAATAATGCTGTTACCAATAGGCGTTTGTTTTCATAACGACTCTTCAAAATATTCCAAGCTGTATCATAGTTGTCTTCTGATAATTGTAAATGCCTAATTAGTTTTTCAGCTTCACCTGTTAAATTCATTTTCAAGTACCACATTTTCTGTGATTTGCCCATCATCTGATTGTGTACCATTTGTGTGAATAGGTCATAAAATTGTTGCCATTTTAAATAATCGCCATCGAATTTGGGTAATACTATTTTTGGTAATTTCATGAGTGGCTGATTGACTTGGTGGACTTGATTCCTTAATCCTGCAGTGTTATCCTTGTTTTTGTTTAAATCTTCAAGTTTTTGATACAATTTCACCAACATATCTTGAATTTTGCTTTCTGCATCAAAATAGTCTTGTGGATTATATCCATGCTTAACAGCATTCTCAGCCGATTCCCAAATTGCCATATTATTTTCCTCAATTTGAGCCCAATAATGCTTTATGCTTTCCATTTTTACCTGATAATATGAGTTAGATTTTGTTTCTGTCAATGATATTTCAGATAACATATTATCTAATGCTGCTATTAAATTTTTTTGTTTTCTTATTAACCGGAGTAATGTTTCATCAACCACTTCTTTTATAACATTTCCATCACTTGCTGATGATGTTTGTTGCTTCACAACATCTTTTTTCAAGGATCCTTTAGAAGCCTTTACATAGCTTAGTAAATTTGTTATTTCCCTTGTTACTCTTTCATACCCATCTTTGACTACATTATAATAGTCCTTTGCAAAATAAGGATGTGATGTGGATTCATCACATAATTTTCTTATTTCATCATCATTTTTTTCAAAGTTTACCCAATAATTCTGTAATTGGCGTAGTTTTTCTTCCAAATATATTAACGTTTTTTTATCAGGCGACTCATTATAATAGCTTTTCGAAATTTTCTCAATTTCTTTTCCAATAACAATTTGATCTGCTGCTAACTTATCCATTATTTCACTCATTTTAAGTTTCACAGCTGAATTCAATTAATTATTGCTTGTAGCGTTTTCTTTATATATCGGGGTCACCAAACAATGTATATGAATCGGAGGATTTAAATATACCGATTAGTATTAATTATTCAAAATCAGGTATCTCTAATTCTGAATAATTTTATACGTACTAAAAGTCAGGTATCTCTAACTCTTAGTATGTTCACTATAAGTTTGAATCTTACCTTTAGAAACAATGTAACACTTGTTCCTGAAAATGGTTCTGAATAAAAGATAAACACCTTTGTATTTTGATAAGGTAAAAACTGATCTTTTATTTAACAATTTCATTCTTTTTATACATAAAATTCTTAAAGTAAAGTAATGGGGGAAAGTACATAGTAGAAAAGAAAGTATAACAAATTACGTTAGCATAATTCATTGACCTAATTTATTTCTATATGAATTAAATTGATTTCATAAGCATATTTGTGCATATCACAAAGTTCAGTATGTTAATTGTGGTCAATGTATTATGCTGAATATAAAAAAGTGCAATTTCAGCGTTGTGCAATACATTTATGTAGTTTAACTAGATATAATGTAAAAACAATTGAACTTAAATACAGATTAATTTAATTTTAGATAAAATGATTTTAAATGAATGGATTCAAGCATCAACAATTATTATCATTATAATGTTATATATTTTTTTTTTTATATATTTTACTTATTTATTTATAATTTATACCTATATTCATATATTATTATAATTATTTTTTTTTATATGTTGTATTTTTATTTATTTCTTTTCTTATTATTTTTGATAATAATTTTCTTATGTGATTATTGATAATTATAGTTATTAAAAATGTTACTATACTAATTATATTATATTCAATTAAATTATTAGTTTCTTCCTGTTGATTGTTGTTGTTGTTGTTCGACGAGGTTTTGTTGATTTCCTCGTTTGGCTTGGAATTTCTATTTCCCATTTTCTCGTCTTCTTAGGTAGCAGGTGACCGGACACTTTCCGAGTTCGTATTATGCAGGGTCACCATGTAATATATCTGAAGGAACGTTGTTTTAAGATTGATGGATTGTGTGTTTTTTGATTGTCGCATATAATTTGAGCGGCAAGTATTTCTGCCTATGTTTGCTCTAAGCTTGACGGCAAAAATGTCAAACTGAATACTGGCAATAAATGCCTACTAATTTCCGGAGTGGAAAATAAAAGACTCTAGTTGAAGTTCAATTCAAGAGTGATTTTATTGATAGATTTTCATTCCTTATATACTAAAATTTTTACATACAAATCCTAAATCTAATATTTCTTAGAATTATAACAAATATGGTTCTCATGCTAAAATTGAAGATTCCAAATATTCTAGTATCAATTGACCAAATTTGTAGACACATATCGAATTACTTAAACGTTGTGTTAATAATGCACTTACAATAATTATCATAATATTAAAACACAATTATGCATAATCTCAAATTACCTCAATAATTTAAAATAATTTATTATTTTTTAAAGAATGTAAATTATTACTCTTTAAAAGAATTTATTGAGTTTACAATTTTACTTTTACTTGAAGGCCAAAGTAAGTGTCAAGTTCATATTTAAAATATATTGCAATGCAATTTAATTTTTATATTGCTTAATTGCGTGTAGTAATAACAACATGAGGTTATTTATAACATATGCGTTTTGTCATTCCTCAGTATGTTTAATTGACATGTCTGTCATCTCATATTGCAAGAAAGTGAATTGTACATTATGCATTATTGTTGTATCATATGTTTTTATTGTATTTTGTATAGAGTATATTTATGTGCATTACACTACTTTGCAATATGTTTCGTTTATCAATGATTTTTTTAGTTTTTTCACTAAGCTTTTCTTTTTTGTTATTTTGTTTTGTTTCTAATTGTTTTTTAGCATTTTGTTGGATAATTCTGACAATTCTATTATACATTTAATTAGTAGATTTTTGTTCTAGTTTACTTTGTAAAAAATCGTTTTTTAAATTATTTATCATTGAAATTTATTTTTGCTGATTCTGGTATATCTCTGATTGGGGTTTTTTGGTTTTTATTTCTTGAAATGCCTCTGGTTTTATGGTTAATACTTAAGGTACTTCTTATTAGCCTGTGGTCTGAATCGAACTTAAAACTGTTGAGAACATCGAAATTTTTTACGAATTTTATCTTATTACAAATTACGTAATCTATTTGATTTTTATAAATTGTACCTCGTGATCTCCATGGCCACATATTCTTTGTTTTTTTTTTGAATTTTGAATTTACTAAAAATAATTCGTTTTGCCACAACCAATTTACCATTCTATCACCTCTACTATTTCTATTTCCATAGCCATATTGACCCATTATTCTATTTTCACCTGGATTTCTTTGACCTATTTTTGCATTAAAATCTCCCATGATAATAATCAGTTCAGATCTAAATTCTTGTAAAGCATTAATGCTTTATGAAATTTTTCTATCTCTTCATCTGGATAACTTTCTGTTGGTGCATATACAGTACTTGAATTAAAGACATTTTAGTATTTTTGACTTTCAGTTTCATTGCTATCAACCTTTCGTTAAAAGATTCAATTGATACAACATTATTTTTCAAATTTTCTTTTACTAAGAACCCGAATCCGTACTGTCCTTTTGTTTCACCTTTGTAGCAGAATGGAGTACCATCTTTTCTCTCAATTATTTCCTCTCCAATAAGCCTGGTTTCTGCTAACCCTATAATGTCCCACTTTATATCTTTTGACGCATTTTGGAGTTCTATCATTCTTTCTTCTGTTCTTAGTGTTTTGACGTTCATTGAGCACAAATGTAGATTGTTACCTATTTTATTTACTTCATTTTTTTTCAGTTTTGAGAAGGGGGTTTTGGCCTTTTTCTCCCTCGGTGGCCAGCCGCGTTGGGAGAGTGTTTTGAGTTCTTATATTGAAATTAAAATCAACTTTATTCTTAACATTTTTATTCTTATTTTTATATATTTCGTTATTTAATTCATTATTTGTATAAGTAATACTATTATTATTATGTATAACTGATTCATTTTTCTTTTCATTATCAATTTCTAATTGCTAGATTTTAAGAGTTGTCTCTGTTTTTGAATTCTTTTTGGTATATTGTCTCTTTTTCCTAGGTTCATTTTTTTCTTGTTTTGAACTACATCTACAATATACACTTTCTATTTCACTATCAAATGTTTCAGTTGCTTCATCTTCTTCAGAACTGTTTCTTTTGGTTACTTTATTTTTGTTTTCATTTCTTGCTATTGCTTTTTTAACTCTAAGATCTTTTGGTAGATCATTGGAAATGTAAATTATTTCTACTTTTAAAATTCTTAGTTTCTTCTTATTCTTCATTATTTCTTTCTTCTTTTCAAGTGCTGTGAGTTCTATTAATATGGGTCTAATTTTCAGATCCTGTTTTATATCCAGTCTGTATATTGTTTCAACATCTGAAGAAGTGAAATTTATACCTAATTTCTCTTGAATTAGTTTTACAGTCTTTTCTTTTAATTCTTCATTATTTGCTTCTGATTCTTTTATGTTATGAATAATAATATTCCTTTTCTTTATTTTCAATTCTAGGCTGGTAATTTTCTTCGTAATATCTTCTTCTAAATCGCTTGTTTTTCTTTCAATATTATTTAACTTTTTTTCTAAAACAGTAGTTTTATTTTCAATAATTGATATTTTTTGTTCTAATTGATTTTTTATTTCAGCAATATCAGTTTTAAGTTCATTTTTCACTTGGGTTAAATCACTTTTTAATTCCTGTTTCAGATCTAAAATAGCCGTTAGAATCAAATTCTCTTCAGTTGTTGTTTTTGAATTACTTGCCATTTTTACTTTTATTCTTCTTTTTTTTCCTCCTTTTTTTTCTAGAATTAGATTATCTTAAATGTATATATGTAGGTATGTAGTTGATTTTTAATTTTTAATATTTCAAAGTTTACAATTTCTTTTGTTGGCAACACTCTTGTACCAATAATATTTTTCTTTAATCTTACTTTCTAATATGAGTAATATTATTTATGGTTGGTGTCTCTACTAATTGTATTTTTGAAAATTTCAACACTTCTATTATTGTATAATACAAAATTTTTCGATAACCTTAATTTGACTCTTTATATTCTATCAAAAAATTTTTAATTTTGTATTATTGTTTAATTAAACTTTTACTTACTATACTTGATAATTTATTTAATTTATTTCGTATCTAATTTTTCACCACTTTTATCTGGATTATTTGTAATAATTCATCACTTTTTTTTTGTATAATGAACACAAAATTAGTTATAAAATATGTATAATAGTTACATATATTTATATACACAGTGTATATATATACAGAGTTCGTTAACCTCTTTTGTAACAATTTAGCAATAATTTTTCCAAAAAATGTATCACTATTGAAACTGTTTTTACTTGAACTTTAATATTTTATAACTTCTTATTTACAATTTTTGCAATTTTCACTCTTCTTTTGCAAAATTTCACCTTTGATAATTTAAATTTTAAATTTTCTTTACCACCAATAAATTATATCGTTTTTCTGTTTCCAACGTATTATCCAATTTATTAATTTTCAAAAGCAGAACTAGTGTTAGCCTAACTCTGAGATATTTTAACAATACAATTTACAACAGACCCTTTCAGCACACCTATCATCCTTAATTACATGAAAACGGATGGCGCTATTGAACTGATTTTTTTTGTTTTATTTATACACATTAGCTTTTAAAATAAATAAAAATAAAATTTTCAGAAGTGAATTTTTTTTCAGAAGCCCAATTAATTGAGAAAATTTTTGGGAAAAAAATCATAAGTTTCAAGTTTATGACCTCTTTTCTTGAAAGTGAAATTATTAAATACAATGATTAATACACCAAATCACAAATAATATAATAATACAGATGGGTATTGTGAATGAACTGAAATTTTATTCAGTGGTAATTTATTTATAAAGAAGAAGAACAACAAGTTTTTATGTTTACGTCTTGATTATAGCTTTTTGTAAAACTTAAAACAACAACAACATTACCGAACAACTTTACATTTTTTTATTTATGTTTTCACTTGTAGTTATTTAGAAAATATCAATAATCATGATTTTTTGATTTTTTGATTATTTTGTACATATGTATGTTTGATTACATACATATTTACATACTGTTGTGTTATGAAAAACGCAATTCAATTTGGTCTTAATTGGACAATCTTATTTATTACTAGGTGATCCTATGATATGTTGTAAACACAGGTTTAGAAAAAAACATTTTTAATTGTTGTTGTTCATATGATTTGTAATTTAATTTTTTCAATTTAATAGTTTAACGCCTTTTCATCACATCCAATGATTTCAAATATGAAAAACCCAAGAATTAATCGAGTTCGAGAACTAAAACTTGAAAAACCTCAAAAATGGAGTTAATTGATTTGGCAAGTGCGGCATCCAATTATTATCAAAAGAGTGAATACATCTCGATAATTTTACTACCCGATAATTTCAAACCGTGATCTTTTCAATAGTTTTGTCCTTAGCATTATTTATTCTACAATTTCTATATTTACTGCGGAACAGCCATAATTTATACATGAATTTACGCATAAAATACATATTTGAACATGTTAAATCGCAAAAAATCTAAATTTGATTTGATTTGTTAATTTGCTTTGCTTTATTTTTGTGTTAATCAAAAATTGAAAAACTGTTTTTTCTTAATTTCATGTGTGCGTTTTACTTCCATACATATATATTTAGTTTAAATTTTGTATTCGATAATTTCGACTATCCCGTATTTTCAACGAGGGTGGCTTTAATTAAGTAAAATTATCGAGATTAGAATACAGTAGACTGTACATAAATCTAAAATACCTAATTCTATAAACCATGCACTGTTGGTTGAACTGAACAGTATATACAATATTGTATGTATACATATGGGATTATTTATAATAATTTATTTCAAAAATTAGTTTTACTTAATTTACAAAATTATAATTTTAATTACAAAATTATAAATTGTGATTTTATGATAAATTTACTACAAGAATAACTCTGATATTTTATATTTAATTTTAACAATACTGCTGTGATATTACTCTGTTAGAAATACTACTGTGATGCTGCTGATACTACTGTGATACTACTGATGCTTCTGTGATAATACTGATGCTTCCACTTCCATGGTTGATCTAAATCTTCTCTTCACAGCTAATTCAAAGTACATAAGTTACATTATTGATCTACAATTCTACAGTAATCATGAAAATTCTAGAAAGAGAATCAATTATACAAAAGACAATAGCAAACTAGACAATACTGTTGTTTAATATTTTGTTAAGACTTATAGTTTGGTGATGTAAGCAATCCCACATTCGGCCGTCCTGCTCATTCAGTCGTCCTCGCTCAATTGTCACTAACAACTTCTTCTGAAATGTTTTTTCTTTCATCAACAATATTTCCTGTGTCATCTTCTGAGCTGTTAAAATCGTCGTAGTCTTCGTCGTCTTCCACCCACATTTTCATTCTATCTGCACTACTAGTTGTTTTGTTTGGTCCTTCTTGTTCACCTTCTTTTTGTTGTTGATACCTGTCATGTCCATTTACACCAACTATTCGGTACGGTCCCAGGAACTTAGGACGTATCTTTAAGCCTGTGCCAAATTGTGTTCTCTGCAATGCTACTAAGTTCCCAAAATTGTACTTTCTGGCTCTTGTACGTTTTTTTATTGTAGGATCTTCGATTTTCCTCTTGAATTTCTGCTATATTTTTAGCGGCTTGCGCTCTCTGGTCATTTCTGTAATCTTCAAATTGTTTTATGAGTTCTTGTGCAATGATTTCTGATATACGTAAATCATGTTTTGTTTTCATGCCGATTCCTGTCAGCAACTTAAATGGGGTCATTTTAATTGCCCTGTGCTACGTAGAGTTCAACATCTGTTGCAATGGTTTGACGTGAATATACAATTTTTCGAGGTCCTCGATCGAAAGTTTGGTGAGCGCTTCTATTACAGTGGAGCGTAGCCGCTTTGCTTGGCAATTACTTTTTGGAGTACCTACGGTAATAAAACATAATTTGACATCGTGTTTTGTACAATAATTTTGAAAATTTTGAGAAATAAAAGCTCCTCCACGATCGGTGATAATTCATTCTGGGTAGCCGAACGTCTCAGCAATGACTTCTAGCTTCTGAATTAGTTCGTCAGCGTTATAAGTTTTGGTGGGAAATAACCAGAAATATTTGGTGAATGCTATCACAGCTAGAATGTACTTATAATTTTTTCTAGTAATTTGCATCGGTCCAAGATGGTCAAGATGAAATGTTTGTAGAGGTTGATCACCTTTCGGTATTGGTTGCAACAATAACTCTGGTTTCTCTTTTTTCCTTTCAGCTGGGATACACCTGACGCAACCAGCAATATCTTGGCGGGTGATGGAGCCTGCACGGATTCAATGGCCCAAATACTCAATTTCTTCTTGAAGGAACTGGCATTTCTTCCATTTAATCTTCAGTCCACTTTGTTCAGCTACCATGAGTACCTTCTTTAATTTTTCAACACCTTCTTCTATCGTCCTCGATGGAATTACGATATCGTCCAGATAAACTATAATGATACCTTGATTAATTAAATCTCTTAAAACAAAATTAATATATTTTTGAATGAAACTCGGTGAATTGCACAATCCAAACGGTGCTCTGTTGAACTCATATTGACCTCGCTGCGTAACGAACGAAGTGTACTTCTTGCTGCTTTCTTCAAATGGTTACATGGAAACATCCATTTTCCAAATCCAATGTTGTAAAGTAGAATGAATCCTGCAGCTTATCTATCTGGTCTTTTATATTCGGCAACGGGTAACGATCTTTGATTATTTTCTTGTTAAGACGACGATAGTCGACGCGTAGGCGATACAAATCATTCTTCTTTTTAACTAATAGCACCTGGCTTGTATAATCGGACGCACTTTCTCGTGCAATACCATCTCGAATCCACTCTTTTATTTGATCATCTATAATTCGTTGTTCACTAGGCGGAAATGTTCTTGGAAAACTGTATCTAGGCTCATCATCGATGGTAACGATCCTCATTTCCATCGGGGAGGTCAACGGATTGACAGGTGAATATTCTCGTACCATTCGTTCTATTTCAGCTCGTATTTCTTTCTTTTTCAGGACAGTCAAACCAGGTAGGTCATCATCACCTTTATTGCTCATGTCAACTCTCAAGTTTGCCAGAAAACAAGATGGGTTGTCTTCCTCTTCCTCAATCTTTTTCTCTGCATCTTCATGTTTTTCAGCAATGTTTTTTATTAATATGCTTACGTTACCATTTTCAACTTTGACGACAACAGCTTGTAGGAGATTAATTCCTAGAATTAAATCAGGTTTCATGTATTTTGTTTTTTGGTTTTTATTTCTTGAAATGCCTCTGGTTTTATGGTTAATACTTAAGGTACTTCTTATTAGCCTGTGGTCTGAATCGAACTTAAAACTGTTGAGAACATCGAAATTTTTTACGAATTTTATCTTATTACAAATTACGTAATCTATTTGATTTTTATAAATTGTACCTCGTGATCTCCATGGCCACATATTCTTTGTTTTTTTTTTGAATTTTGAATTTACTAAAAATAATTCGTTTTGCCACAACCAATTTACCATTCTATCACCTCTACTATTTCTATTTCCATAGCCATATTGACCCATTATTCTATTTTCACCTGGATTTCTTTGACCTATTTTTGCATTAAAATCTCCCATGATAATAATCAGTTCAGATCTAAATTCTTGTAAAGCATTAATGCTTTATGAAATTTTTCTATCTCTTCATCTGGATAACTTTCTGTTGGTGCATATACAGTACTTGAATTAAAGACATTTTAGTATTTTTGACTTTCAGTTTCATTGCTATCAACCTTTCGTTAAAAGATTCAATTGATACAACATTATTTTTCAAATTTTCTTTTACTAAGAACCCGAATCCGTACTGTCCTTTTGTTTCACCTTTGTAGCAGAATGGAGTACCATCTTTTCTCTCAATTATTTCCTCTCCAATAAGCCTGGTTTCTGCTAACCCTATAATGTCCCACTTTATATCTTTTGACGCATTTTGGAGTTCTATCATTCTTTCTTCTGTTCTTAGTGTTTTGACGTTCATTGAGCACAAATGTAGATTGTTACCTATTTACTTCATTTTTTTTCAGTTTTGAGAAGGGGGTTTTGGCCTTTTTCTCCCTCGGTGGCCAGCCGCGTTGGGAGAGTGTTTTGAGTTCTTATATTGAAATTAAAATCAACTTTATTCTTAACATTTTTATTCTTATTTTTATATATTTCGTTATTTAATTCATTATTTGTATAAGTAATACTATTATTATTATGTATAACTGATTCATTTTTCTTTTCATTATCAATTTCTAATTGCTAGATTTTAAGAGTTGTCTCTGTTTTTGAATTCTTTTTGGTATATTGTCTCTTTTTCCTAGGTTCATTTTTTTCTTGTTTTGAACTACATGTACAATATACACTTTCTATTTCACTATCAAATGTTTCAGTTGCTTCATCTTCTTCAGAACTGTTTCTTTTGGTTACTTTATTTTTGTTTTCATTTCTTGCTATTGCTTTTTTAACTCTAAGATCTTTTGGTAGATCATTGGAAATGTAAATTATTTCTACTTTTAAAATTCTTAGTTTCTTCTTATTCTTCATTATTTCTTTCTTCTTTTCAAGTGCTGTGAGTTCTATTAATATGGGTCTAATTTTCAGATCCTGTTTTATATCCAGTCTGTATATTGTTTCAACATCTGAAGAAGTGAAATTTATACCTAATTTCTCTTGAATTAGTTTTACAGTCTTTTCTTTTAATTCTTCATTATTTGCTTCTGATTCTTTTATGTTATGAATAATAATATTCCTTTTCTTTATTTTCAATTCTAGGCTGGTAATTTTCTTCGTAATATCTTCTTCTAAATCGCTTGTTTTTCTTTCAATATTATTTAACTTTTTTTCTAAAACAGTAGTTTTATTTTCAATAATTGATATTTTTTGTTCTAATTGATTTTTTATTTCAGCAATATCAGTTTTAAGTTCATTTTTCACTTGGGTTAAATCACTTTTTAATTCCTGTTTCAGATCTAAAATAGCCGTTAGAATCAAATTCTCTTCAGTTGTTGTTTTTGAATTACTTGCCATTTTTACTTTTATTCTTCTTTTTTTTCCTCCTTTTTTTTCTAGAATTAGATTATCTTAAATGTATATATGTAGGTATGTAGTTGATTTTTAATTTTCAATATTTCAAAGTTTACAATTTCTTCTGTTGGCAACACTCTTGTACCAATAATATTTTTCTTTAATCTTACTTTCTAATATGAGTAATATTATTTATGGTTGGTGTCTCTACTAATTGTATTTTTGAAAATTTCAACACTTCTATTATTGTATAATACAAAATTTTTCGATAACCTTAATTTGACTCTTTATATTCTATCAAAAAATTTTTAATTTTGTATTATTGTTTAATTAAACTTTTACTTACTATACTTGATAATTTATTTAATTTATTTCGTATCTAATTTTTCACCACATTTATCTGGATTATTTGTAATAATTCATCACTTTTTTTTGTATAATGAGCACAAAATTAGTTATAAAATATGTATAATAGTTACATATATTTATATACACAGTGTAGATATATACAGAGTTCGTTAACCTCTTTTGTAACAATTTAGCAATAATTTTTCCAAAAAATGTATCACTATTGAAACTGTTTTTACTTGAACTTTAATATTTTATAACTTCTTATTTACAATTTTTGCAATTTTCACTCTTCTTTTGCAAAATTTCACCTTTGATAATTTAAATTTTAAATTTTCTTTACCACCAATAAATTATATCGTTTTTCTGTTTCCAACGTATTATCCAATTTATTAATTTTCAAAAGCAGAACTAGTGTTAGCCTAATTCTGAGATATTTTAACAATACAATTTACAACAGACCCTTTCAGCACACCTATCATCCTTAATTACATGAAAACGGATGGCGCTATTGAACTGATTTTTTTTGTTTTATTTATACACATTAGCTTTTAAAATAAATAAAAATAAAATTTTCAGAAGTGAATTTTTTTTCAGAAGCCCAATTAATTGAGAAAATTTTTGGGAAAAAAATCATAAGTTTCAAGTTTATGACCTCTTTTCTTGAAAGTGAAATTATTAAATACAATGATTAATACACCAAATCACAAATAATATAATAATACAGATGGGTATTGTGAATGAACTGAAATTTTATTCAGTGGTAATTTATTTATAAAGAAGAAGGACAACAAGTTTTTATGTTTACGTCTTGATTATAGCTTTTTGTGAAACTTAAAACAACAACAACATTACCGAACAACTTTACATTTTTTTATTTATGTTTTCACTTGTAGTTATTTAGAAAATATCAATAATCATGATTTTTTGATTTTTTGATTATTTTGTACATATGTATGTTTGATTACATACATATTTACATACTGTTGTGTTATGAAAAACGCAATTCAATTTGGTCTTAATTGGACAATCTTATTTATTACTAGGTGATCCTATGATATGTTGTAAACACAGGTTTAGAAAAAAACATTTTTAATTGTTGTTGTTCATATGATTTGTAATTTAATTTTTTCAATTTAATAGTTTAACGCCTTTTCATCACATCCAATGATTTCAAATATGAAAAACCCAAGAATTAATCGAGTTCGAGAACTAAAACTTGAAAAACCTCAAAAATGGAGTTAATTGATTTGGCAAGTGCGGCATCCAATTATTATCAAAAGAGTGAATACATCTCGATAATTTTACTACCCGATAATTTCAAACCGTGATCTTTTCAATAGTTTTGTCCTTAGCATTATTTATTCTACAATTTCTATATTTACTGCGGAACAGCCATAATTTATACATGAATTTACGCATAAAATACATATTTGAACATGTTAAATCGCAAAAAATCTAAATTTGATTTGATTTGTTAATTTGCTTTGCTTTATTTTTGTGTTAATCAAAAATTGAAAAACTGTTTTTTCTTAATTTCATGTGTGCGTTTTACTTCCATACATATATATTTAGTTTAAATTTTGTATTCGATAATTTCGACTATCCCGTATTTTCAACGAGAGTGGCTTTAATTAAGTAAAATTATCGAGATTAGAATACAGTAGACTGTACATAAATCTAAAATACCTAATTCTATAAACCATGCACTGTTGGTTGAACTGAACAGTATATACAATATTGTATGTATACATATGGGATTATTTATAATAATTTATTTCAAAAATTAGTTTTACTTAATTTACAAAATTATAATTTTAATTACAAAATTATAAATTGTGATTTTATGATAAATTTACTACAAGAATAACTCTGATATTTTATATTTAATTTTAACAATACTGCTGTGATATTACTCTGTTAGAAATACTACTGTGATGCTGCTGATACTACTGTGATACTACTGATGCTTCTGTGATAATACTGATGCTTCCACTTCCATGGTTGATCTAAATCTTCTCTTCACAGCTAATTCAAAGTACATAAGTTACATTATTGATCTACAATTCTACAGTAATCATGAAAATTCTAGAAAGAGAATCAATTATACAAAAGACAATAGCAAACTAGACAATACTGTTGTTTAATATTTTGTTAAAACTTATAGTTTGGTGATGTAAGCAATCCCACATTCGGCCGTCCTGCTCATTCAGTCGTCCTCGCTCAATTGTCACTAACAACTTCTTCTGAAATGTTTTTTCTTTCATCAACAATATTTCCTGTGTCATCTTCTGAGCTGTTAAAATCGTCGTAGTCTTCGTCGTCTTCCACCCACATTTTCATTCTATCTGCACTACTAGTTGTTTTGTTTGGTCCTTCTTGTTCACCTTCTTTTTGTTGTTGATACCTGTCATGTCCATTTACACCAACTATTCGGTACGGTCCCAGGAACTTAGGACGTATCTTTAAGCCTGTGCCAAATTGTGTTCTCTGCAATGCTACTAAGTTCCCAAAATTGTACTTTCTGGCTCTTGTACGTTTTTTTATTGTAGGATCTTCGATTTTCCTCTTGAATTTCTGCTATATTTTTAGCGGCTTGCGCTCTCTGGTCATTTCTGTAATCTTCAAATTGTTTTATGAGTTCTTGTGCAATGATTTCTGATATACGTAAATCATGTTTTGTTTTCATACCGATTCCTGCCAGCAACTTAAATAAGGTCATCTTAATTGCCCTGTGCTACGTAGAGTTCAACATCTGTTGCAATGATTTGACGTGAATATACAATTTTTCGAGGTCCTCGATCGAAAGTTTGGTGAGCGCTTCTATTACAGTGGAGCGTAGCCGCTTTGCTTGGCAATTACTTTTTGGAGTACCTACGGTAATAAAACATAATTTGACATCGTGTTTTGTACAATAATTTTGAAAATTTTGAGAAATAAAAGCTCCTCCACGATCGGTGATAATTCATTCTGGGTAGCCGAACGTCTCAGCAATGACTTCTAGCTTCTGAATTAGTTCGTCAGCGTTATAAGTTTTGGTGGGAAATAACCAGAAATATTTGGTGAATGCTATCACAGCTAGAATGTACTTATAATTTTTTCTAGTAATTTGCATCGGTCCAAGATGGTCAAGATGAAATGTTTGTAGAGGTTGATCACCTTTCGGTATTGGTTGCAACAATAACTCTGGTTTCTCTTTTTTCCTTTCAGCTGGGATACACCTGACGCAACCAGCAATATCTTGGCAGGTGATGGAGCCTGCACGGATTCAATGGCCCAAATACTCAATTTCTTCTTGAAGGAACTGGCATTTCTTCCATTTAATCTTCAGTCCACTTTGTTCAGCTACCATGAGTACCTTCTTTAATTTTTCAACACCTTCTTCTATCGTCCTCGATGGAATTACGATATCGTCCAGATAAACTATAATGATACCTTGATTAATTAAATCTCTTAAAACAAAATTAATATATTTTTGAATGAAACTCGGTGAATTGCACAATCCAAACGGTGCTCTGTTGAACTCATATTGACCTCGCTGCGTAACGAACGAAGTGTACTTCTTGCTGCTTTCTTCAAATGGTTACATGGAAACATCCATTTTCCAAATCCAATGTTGTAAAGTAGAATGAATCCTGCAGCTTATCTATCTGGTCTTTTATATTCGGCAACGGGTAACGATCTTTGATTATTTTCTTGTTAAGACGACGATAGTCGACGCGTAGGCGATACAAATCATTCTTCTTTTTAACTAATAGCACCTGGCTTGTATAATCGGACGCACTTTCTCGTGCAATACCATCTCGAATCCACTCTTTTATTTGATCATCTATAATTCGTTGTTCACTAGGCGGAAATGTTCTTGGAAAACTGTATCTAGGCTCATCATCGATGGTAACGATCCTCATTTCCATCGGGGAGGTCAACGGATTGACAGGTGAATATTCTCGTACCATTCGTTCTATTTCAGCTCGTATTTCTTTCTTTTTCAGGACAGTCAAACCAGGTAGGTCATCATCACCTTTATTGCTCATGTCAACTCTCAAGTTTGCCAGAAAACAAGATGGGTTGTCTTCCTCTTCCTCAATCTTTTTCTCTGCATCTTCATGTTTTTCAGCAATGTTTTTTATTAATATGCTTACGTTACCATTTTCAACTTTGACGACAACAGCTTGTAGGAGATTAATTCCTAGAATTAAATCAGGTTTCATGTATTTGTACAATATGAACTTCAATAGTTTTAAAAGCATCTTCGTTAATTTTCAGATTAACCAAACACGATCCTTTAGTTCTAACAGTGGCTCCAAGGCTGGCAAGTGTCAGTTGAGAAGTGCTACAAAAATATTTTGGGTTAATAAATTTTAAAAATTTTTCTTTGAGGAGGCAAATATCACTTCCTGTATCAACAAGCGCTTCGACTGGATAATCTTCTACACTAACTGTAACGCACACACATACCATGTTTGACAACTATATTATGTACTGACTTATCTGATTTAGACGTTCCTTCACCTGGACAGTTATTACTTTTACGGCCAAACTGATTACTACGGAAGCACTTCGGACCTCTGCTTTTTTGTGGACATGAATGAAATTCGTGCTCAGTTGAGCCGCAATTGAAACAATATCTCTTTTTCCTGGCATCAAACTTTTCTTTTCTTACAGTGTTTTCTTTATCTACTTCATTTTTTTCATCTGCGCACTTATTATCATCACTCCTCATTTTTTCGTACATTAACAATTTTTCTTTGAACTCCGAAATAGTCTTCGCACCGTACAACATCACTTTGTTAGTTGGGTAATCTTTAATACCGTCGATAACGTACGTTATTATAGATAGGTCGTCGACTTCAGCTTGTGAAGCAATTCCGATCATCGTGTACAAATACTCGCGAACCGACTCATCACGTTTTTTTTTCCTTTCTTTTAATTGATTGTGAACATCCGCCGAAATTGCTCTTGGTTAAAACTCGCTAAAAAGTGCGCTTTTCAAATCACGACAATTTAAGGGTCTGGCTTTTCCAATATTTTCTGCCACTGTGATATTTTACATCTATGCTCAATCCACTATCATCCATATTTTTTTTTTATCTATCCCGATTGAGCTCCCAAATTATGGGATTATTTATAATAATTTATTTCAAAAATTAGTTTTACTTAATTTTCAAAATTATAAATTTACTACAAGAATAACTGTGATATTTTATATATAACTTTAACAATACTACTGTACTATAATACTGCTGTGATATTACTCTGTTAGAAATACTACTGTGATGCTGCTGATACCACGGTTGATCTAAATCTTCTCTTCACAGCTAATTCAAAGTACATAGGTTACATTATTGATCTACAATTCTACAGTAATCATGAAAATTCTAGAAAGAGAATCAATTATACAAAAAACAATAGCAAACTGGACAATACTGTTTTTTAATATTTTGTTAAAACTTATAGTTTGGTGATGTAAGCAATCCCACATACATACAATATCCTCAGTATGTTTAATTGACATGTGTGGCATCTCATATTACAAGAATATAATTTTCTAGTAAAGTGAATTGTACATTATGCATTACTGATGTATCATATGTTTTTATTGTATTTTGTATGGAGTATACTATATTTATGTGCTATACATCCCAAACGGTTAGGTAAAAAAAAAATTTTATTTTATTTTTTTTTTACAAATATTATTTTGTTTATTTATGTTATTATGTACTGGTGTCATTGGTCTTTAAATTTCAGTGTTATATATAAGTTAAGGGAATTTGAATTTAAACACCTTTTTAATTTTTCATCTTACTTTATTGAATCTAATAATTAGACTAACTTAATTTTTTATCCTTAATAATAATTACCATTAGGTTTTTAAGAAAATTAGTGAAACGTGAGCATTCAATAAAATATTATTTAATGTTAATTCAATTAAATATTACTTGTAATTAGCTGAATAATGAAAAAAATGTGTTTTGTTAAATCGGGGCGGATGCGCGTGTTAAAAAAATGCAAGAATTCATTGAATTGTTCAGTCGATTGACTGGATACGTGTGTTATTATATGCTGTGTTAACTCATATTATCTTTACAATTGGCTTATAGGGGAGACAGACATAGGTTTCTGATACTACGAAATTTCAATACCACGTAAATACTACGTGTGTGTCACCAAATTTTCATTATAAACCACGATAAATACATGGTATATAGAGGATATTGATACTACGTTATTTTTCGTAGTATTACTCTGGTATTGCAAGAATTTAGTGAAATCACCGCCATCTAGATGTTAAAACCAAAGTGAAAACGGTTGTTAGCGCCATGCGTGAATAGCTAAAACCTAAATTCTTGACATTAATGACAGCCATAATGTTTTTTTTTCTCAATTTTTTTTGTTTCGTTTTTAGAAGTGGAAAATAATTAATAATTGCATTTCACAATTTTAAATTAGAACTGTGTGAACACTCATTCGCTATGGATAAAGCACGCAAAGCAACATTATAGTTTTCTACTTTTTAATTGTTTATATATTATTCAAACAAATGTCATCTAGCCATGTCATGGTAAAGATACTACATGTCTGTCAGGGGTCGGAATTTTCGTGGTATTGTTGAAACCATGGTATTGGTACCATGGTATCCATACTACGTGTCTGTCTAGGCTATTAGAGTTAATAACCTTAAATAATTTTAAGGTTACATGACATAATTGTCATATCTTTTTTATTTTATTTTCGTTTAGATATGCTTATTTATATGTATTTGCTTATTTATTACATTTGCTTTATGTTCAAGTAATGCTTTTATAAGTCTATTGTTGTGGATTTCTTTTATTTGTTGATTCACTAAGATTTTAGTGTTTACATGGAGGTACCATTTTCTTTCTATTTCCTACTTTTAAGTATATCTTATCTCCTATATTTATATTTAAAGGGTTAGTATTCTAATCTACTATATTTTTACGTTTCTTTTTGGCAATATCTAACAAAGACTTAGCGATTTTATAAATTGGTGTAGGTTTATCGGTTTCAACTTGTGTTGGTAAACTTGCTAATCTACTGAAAGCTAATTTAAAAGGTGATATACATGTATCAGAGTGAGGTGTTATGTTATAACAAAATGTGAAGTATGGAATCCATTCATCCCAATTGTCGTTTTTAGCAAATGATAGTAAATACTCTTTTAACACTCTGTGGTTGCGCTCTATAGCACCTAGTGTTTCATAATGGAATGGAGTTGAAGTCTTATGTTGTACCAAGTTTGAAAATTTCACATATGCTTTTCATAATCTGTACCCATATCTGTTTTTAAGATTTTAAATGTACCATATTTTAGAATAAATTGTTCAACAAAAGTTTTTGCTATTGTATTGGCTTCCTTGTTTTGTATAAGAATCGCCTCTACATATTTAGTAAGTTGACTTTGTATTGTTAAAATATACCTATATTGTTTAGATTGTATCAAAGGACCTACTGTGTCGATTTTAACTATTTGGAAACTTGTTTCAGGTGTTTGTGTTAAAGTTAGTTTTTCTTTTGTATTTCTGATCTGTTTATTTTTTACACATTTTTCGCAGTTTTTAACGTATCTCTTTACCATTTTATTAAATTTTTTTATATGTATCGTGTTGTATTTTATTTATTGTTCTTTTCACGCCTGAATGTCCTCCTAAATGTGGAGTATCATGGAATTCTTTTATTATTTTTACTTGCTCATTGTTAAACAAATAGTTCAATATTAATATGCAGATCACCCTTTACACAAAAACAATATTATCAACATTCTTAAAGTAAATATCTTTAATATAAACATACGGCTTAAAATTGTTGTTTATATTATCATGTGTTTAAAGGCATTCTTAATTATACCTTGTATCGTATTAGAGAACAAAATATAGAATTACGTCTGTAAAAATGTGCTAAGTAAGCAAAATAGTTATGGTAAAATAAATTCTTTAATTACATTGACAATGTTTCTTGTAGAAATAAATTCTTTAAAATTTGATTAGTTATCAAATTTATATTAATTTCAAATATGTATTTTGTTGTACGTTAATATTATTGTTATGATTAGAATTAAGTTAAAAATTTTTGTATAAAAGGGAGAGTTGAATCTAAATAAAGTTCAGTAGCATTTTCGACTGCTCAAAAAAAAAAAAAAAAAAAAAAAAAATTCTGAATATCATTACTTTGGTGTTTTGAATACTCAGTGCCTTGTATAAAATAAGGTCAGCAAATAGATGATTCTACCTAGTTGTTGTATTATTTTAGCACGGCACATACAGTATTTTACAGCGGGTATATACTTATTCGCTATACAAACATTTCTGGCGACCGTTACAGGACACAACTATCAGGATGGAAGAACTTTTAAGATCACAGAAGGATATAGGAAGTAAATTCGATCAATTAACAAAAAATTTCGCAAAGGATTCTATATCACGTAAAACAGAAGAATATTACACAAAACGAATTGAAGCATCCAAAGCTTTATTCGAACAATTTAAAGTGCAACATGATGAGTTGATGAATAATTATAGTTCTAAAATTGAAGAAAATGAATATTTTACCGAAGATTATTTCAACAAACAGAAAGCTGTATTTGAGAAATATTTTTGTACCCTTCAAGAAGGTTTGAATAAAATTGCGCCAGCTGCCTCAATGAAGAATCAGGATATTATAGAAGAATATAGTAGTGCTCAACACACAATAACATCTGATTTGAAAACAGCTATACAAAAACAAAAACGTTTACTGAACACTGTTAAATGCTATGTGAATGAAGTTCAAGAATCTTTAAAAAAGCGTCAATCAAGAGCTTATTATACCGCAAAACTACAAACTTACAAACTTTGCAATCAAAATGGCAAGAATCAATCACACAAGATGAGATTATATGGTCTTTGACTTCTGAGGCTGAACCACTGGGTTATACTCATCAGCATCTTTTAGATTATGATTTAGTTGTTCAAAGTACTATAATAGCACTTAAAGAACAAATTGATGATTTTAAAATTAATAAATTAGAAAACGTGGAAGATACTAAACCAAAAAATGTAAAACTGCCACAAATCATTCTTCCTGTGTTTACTGGTAGTTATTTGCAGTGGACTTCATTTACAGAATTATTCACCACTTTGATTCATAACACAAATATGCCAGATGCTCAAAAGATGTACTACTTAATCACCAATTTAACTGGAGAGGCAAAAGCACTTGTTCAACATTTGGCCATTAATGCTGAAAATTATGCAGCTGCTTGGGAAATACTTCATGCAAGATATGATAACAAACGTTTACAAGTAAGCAGTTGGCTAAATCGTTTGCTATCTCAACCTAATGTAACACATAAAAGTGCTCATGCAATTAAATCGTTACATGATGTCACTAAGGAATGTTTGATGGGCTTAAGCAATGCAGGTGTACATATGACTGGATGTGAAGTGATTTTAGTGCATCTTATCATCAAAAAGTTGGACAAAACAACTCACAATTTATATGAACAACAGCTAAAAAATCCCAGAGATCATCAAAATATGGATCATTTATTAAGATTTTTAGAAAACAGATTTCAAGCACTGGAGTCTTATTCTCAAGAAAGAAAAATAATGCCCATTTCGAATCACAAGAATGGAAAAACACAATCAGCATTGACTTTGGCAAAGGAAACTGGTTGCATAGTATGTCAAGAACCACATCCCTTACACAAATATAAACGATATCTTCAACAAACTGTATTAGGTAGGCTCAACATAATTAAAAAACATGGATTATGTGGTAACTGTTTAAAAAAGGGTCATTTATCTAATAATTGTTCATCACGACAGTGCTATAAGTGTGGCAAACATCATCATACCACTATTCATGTGGAATTCAACAAAAACATTGAGAATAAAAACAAATTATCCACTTCATCACAAATAAAAAATAATGATGATCAGCAAAGTACATCAACACATTTAGTTAACAAAAATAATAATAAAAACATAACAACTGTAGCTTCAGGATCTGTAAATAATTACAAAACTCAGGTACTGCTAAGTACAGTAGTGCTTGAAACTGAGGACAACTACGGCAATCCTATGTTTTTGAGAGCGATACTAGACAGTGGGTAGCAGATAAATTTGATTACATCGAATGCTGTTAAACAGTTAAAATTGAAAAAGGAAGCATCATCAACCAACATTCAAGGCATAGGTGAGGTAAATAAGAAAACACAACACCGTGTAAATGTTGCGATACGATCTAAAACGTCAGATTTTAAAACTAACATAGAAGCATTTTTTTTACCTCAAATTATCTGCAAACAACCTGCACACATGATTAATATAAATAATTTACACATTCCAAAGGATTTGAAACTTGCTGATCCACAATTTTATAACCCAGCTCCAATAGATCTACTCATTGGAGCTGAACTATACTATGAACTATTAATGTTGGGTCAGAAGAAACTTGGAGAAAATAGGTCTATTCTTCAAAATACGGTGTTCGGATGGATCATATCAGGAAAAATTCAATCAAGTGAACAACTAAATGAAAATGTATGTGCAGTGGGGACAATGACAGAATCACAATTGCAGAACTCAATAGAAAAATTCTGGGCTTTAGAAGAAATTAAAGTCAAAAAACATAAAATGACCAACGAAGAATCACTTTGTAAAGAACATTTTCGAAAGAATATTAAGAGAGATGTTGATGGAAAATTTGTAGTAAGATTACCTTTTGCTCAACAGGTGAGACAATTAGGTAAATCCAAAGACTGTGCTGTAAGACGCTTTCTGCAATTAGAGAGAAAACTACTTCGAAATACTGAAATGAAAAACAAGTGCCAACAAGTCATAAATGAATATGAAGACTTAGGATACATACAAAAAATACCTTTTCCAAACGAAAATGAATCTCATTATTTTGCTCCAGTTCATTGTGTGGAAAAACCTGACAGCCAAACTACACAAATAAGACCAGTATTTGACTTTTCGGCAAAAACTACGTCTAACATAAGCCTCAATAATGAATTACTCAAAGGTCCATTGGTGCACGATGATTTATTCACAATTCTTGTGAGATTTAGACTTCCCAAGTATGTCTTTGCAGCAGACATCAAGCAAATGTATCTTCAGATAAAAATGAATGATGAAGATAAAAAGTTTAAACTTATTGTATGGCGCAATCATCCAGATAACTCGTTGAACTGTTATCAGATCAATAGGGTGGCGTTTGGAAGCACATCGGCTCCTTATCTAGCCACCAGGTGTTTGCAACAATTAGCCATGGATCATAAAGAAAAAATGCCATTAGGAGCAGAAATGATACAAAAGAATTTTTATGTTGACGATGGCATGGGTGGAAGAAATTCACTGCAAGAAGCTATCGAAATGCAACAACAAGTACAGAGAATCTTGGAGTTAGCAGGGTTCAACCTTAGGAAATGGTGCTCTAATAACGCCGAATTATTAGAAAATATTCCAGTAAAACATCGTGCATTACAGTTAGATTTTAATGATTTGGGTGAAGAAAATCATTTAAAAACTTTAGGTCTAATTTGGATACCCTATTGTGATGAATTCAAATTGAAGGTGAATCAAACTAAACATAAAAAGGTAACAAAAAGAACAATTCTCTCAGAAATCTCAAGTTTGTTTGATCCACTAGGACTGGTAGGACCAGTCACTGTAAATGCCAAAAAATTTCGACAAAAGGTTTGGTCATTAAAAATCTCATGGGATTCAGCATTACCATCAGAATTACATAATGCTTGGATGGAATTTAGAGAAGATCTGACCAAATTGAATGATGTTAGATTTCCAAGACATATATTTTCAAAAAAGGTACCAATTCAAGTACAAATTCATACATTTGCCGATGCTTCGATGGAAGCATATGGAGCTGCAGTGTATCTCAGAGGAATTTTCAAAGACAACACGATTTCAGTACAACTACTATGTGCCAAATCTAAAGTGGCACCACTGAAAACTCAAACTTTACCAAGACTTGAACTCCTTGCGGCCGTACTGGCAGCAGAACTTCACAACAGAATTAAGCAAGACCTACAAATCACTGATGTGGAAAATCATTTATGGACAGACTCCACAATAGTTTTAAATTGGATCAGTTCCCAACCTTCATTGCATGAAACATTTGTTTCAAACAGCATTGGGAGAATTCAAGAACTCACCAGTGTACATCAATGGAAACATGTATCCACCACCAACAATCCAGCAGATTTGATATCTAGAGGAGTGAATGCAGACAAATTCAAAAATCTTAATATGTGGAAATATGGACCGCTATTCCTATACGGGCCAGAGACCAGTTGGCAATCCGATTACAAGCCTGAGGAGTCCACAATAGAAAGAAAAACAAAAAGTAAAAAACATTCTAGCAAACAGTCAACAGCTCAAATGGTGTTTCCAGTTACTACTGAAGAAAATATATTAGAAACAGTTAACCACAAAAATTCTTTGACTAAATTAACAAAAATTATGGCATACTGTTTGAGGATGTCTCCAAAATATAGGAAAACAGATAAAACGACTTCAACCACACATACATTTACTGAAGACGAATTAAATGAGGCTTTAAATAAGATAATTCTGATAATTCAAAAAGAGGCATTTAGAGAAGATTTGACTCATTTACGAAAATCACAAACTGTTTCATCAACAAGTAGCATAAGTAGTTTATCTCCATTTATAGATAGTGATGGAATTCTACGAGTAGGAGGAAGATTAGAATCATCTGCTTTAAGCTACGAAGCTAAACATCCTATTCTATTACCAAGTTCACATTGGTTCACGAAAATGGTAATGAGAAAGATACACAATGAAAACATGCATGCAGGACAACAGACTTTATTGGCAATTACTCGAAAACGGTATTGGCCTATAAAGGGTAAACTAATAGCCAGAAGCATAGTCAACCAATGTGTCACATGTGTCAAAGCAAAACCTCAAACTCTTTCACAAATGATGGGAAACTTGCGCGTCCTTTCATTAACACTGGTATCGACTTTGCTGGACCTATTTGGACTCACTATCGCTTAAGAGGAAAAAGACCAACCAAAAGTTACATTGCTGTATTTTGTTGCTTTGCCACCAAAGCTACTCATCTGGAAGTAGTGAGCGACTTGACTACAAATGCCTTTATCGCAGCGTTAAAACGGTTTACAGCTAGACGAGGAAACTGTCAAACTATTTATTGCGATAATGCCACAAATTTCGTAGGAGCAAACAAACAGTTATCAGAACTAAAAGATATTATGCACAGTGAACAAACAAAAAGAAAATTTGAAGATTTTCGCCAAAACAAAAGAATCACATTTAAATTCATTCCACCAAGAGCAACTCATTTTGGAGGTTTGTGGGAGGCTGCGGTTAAATCAGCAAAAACGCTATTACTAAAACAAATCAAAGAAGCATCATCGACATTTGAAGAGTTACAAACAGTAGTAGCTGAAATAGAAGCCATACTCAATTCCCGACCGTTAACACCTCTATCAAATGATCCAAATGACTTGAGCGCATTAACTCCTGGACATTTCTTAATAGGAGAGCCTTTAACCAGCACAGTCGATGGAAAAGCCTCTGAAAACAAAAGTAATTTAAATCAAAGATGGTCAGAACTCACTAAAGTTAAACAGGAGTTTTGGAAAAGGTGGTCAATAGAGTATCTTAATACTCTACAACACAGATATATATGGAAAACACCACATGAAAATTTGAAAATTGGTACCATGGTACTGTGCAAGGACGACAATTTGGCTCTCATGAATTGGATGTTAGAACGAGTGGTGAATGTTATCCCAGGAGAAGATTGACTTGTAAGAGTAGCTGATATTAAAACATCAAATGGTGTACTAAGAAGACCAATACATCGACTAGCAATTCTGCCAGTAGATCAAGAAGATAACGACAGATTAGAAGAAGAGCACCAGATAGTGACACCAGAAGATCAATCATCAAATGAAGTACAAAACAACGAACCACCGTTTAAACGAAGTCGGATTAGTAGCGCTAGTGCAGTAGTTACCACATTATTAGTAACAACCTTGTTGAATCCTTTTCTAGGTACACAGGCGTTTAATGTAAAGCCTTTTTTGAATTCACCTGGAATAATATTCGAACGGATTAATAATGTCAATCTCATCAATAGCGAATGGAATTTGGTAATATACTACAATTTATCAACCGTACAAAAGGAACTAAGTACCATAACAAATGGAGTGAAGCAACTGGATCAAATATGCAGCAGAATGTACAAAATAAATTGTAAAGCTACAGTTAAACAGTTTAATCATCAGATAAACGTATTGCAGCAGCAAACCAATCACTTGATACAAAACCACAATAGATCAAGATTCAAAAGAGGTGCTTTGAATATAGTGGGAAATTTGGCGAACTCTCTTTTTGGAGTATTAGACTCTGAGTACGCGAACCAATTAGAGCATACCATTGAACAACTTAGGGGTCAAGATCAACAGTTGTTGAGATTTATTAAACATCAGACTTCTATTTTGGATCACACTGTTGAATTAATGAATAAAACTCAATCCGATATAGAGAAACACTTCGCAGAATATGATAAACTGATGCAAGAAATTGATAAATCCATAAGTATGGTTACTACAGAATTCAATCAGCAAACAGTTCAACAAGCATTCAATCAAGTGGCATTTTCGCTGTTACTAATGATAGACAATTACAGGCAAATACAAAACACACTTTTGTCAATTATCATCGATACTCATCATGGAAAGATAAATCCAGGCATCATCAGTACAACTCGAATAAAGAAGAAATAATGAACATAAAAGAACAATTACCATCAACATTAGGACTACCATCAACACAAAATAACATTTTGGAGTTGTACAGTCTGATGTCTATTGAAGGAAGAGTGACTGCAAGTTGGGTTATGTTTAGACTAAAGATTCCACTCATACTGCAAGAGAAATTCGAATTATTACACGTGGTACCTGTACCATTCTTACATAATGATAAAACGGCAATTTTGGTCATCAAATCAAACTACTTACTAGTAGATTTACACAGAAATAATTACTATTCAATTTCAGAATCAGAAATCTCATCTTGTACTATAAGTACAAATTTAAACTATTTATGTAAACAACATCATCAGTTATATCACAACACACCAAAATTTCCTAATTGTGAAATGAGTGCATTAAGTCAGAATTCGGATTTTGGAATCTGTCTATTAAAAGAAGTTCACGAAGTATCAAGATGGAGACAATTATTCCAAAGGAATCAATGGTTGTATTACACTCAAATTCCATTTATTATAAATGCAATATGTGACAACAACATAACCCAAAGCACATTAAATGGTTCAGGAATACTTGAGTTAGAAGATGATTGTGTAATTAAAGATGAATTCAATACTATTCAACCACATCATCTGTATTCGTCATCTTTCAAAACAGCATATATCACATCAGGGCAAATGTTTGAGAAAACAATCAAAATCCTAAGAACAAACACAACAAATTTTGTATTGAACTACACTGGCCCTTTGGAAGAATTAAAAGGCCTACGGAGACAGATTAGCGAACTTAAAGAAGCAGAAAATTCTACATTTGACGTCAATAATCATGACTTACACCAATATACAGTATCCTACACAAGTATATTATTCATCTTATTGATCATTGGTTACCTCTGCTGGCATCGTTATTGAATGAACACATCCAGAATACCAGATTCAGGATTGATGGACAAAAACCCCAGTAAACAGCAAAATCCTAAATCAAAAACCCATTTAGATTGGGATGACACATCTTTATTTTGATCGCAGATCAACGGGGGGAGAATGTTGAACAAATAGTTCAATATTAATATGCAGATCACCCTTTACACAAAAACAATATTATCAACATTCTTAAAGTAAATATCTTTAATATAAACATACGGCTTAAAATTGTTGTTTATATTATCATGTGTTTAAAGGCATTCTTAATTATACTTTGTATCGTATTAGAGAACAAAATATAGAATTACGTCTGTAAAAATGTGCTAAGTAAGCAAAATAGTTATGGTAAAATAAATTTTTTAATTACATTGACAATGTTTCTTGTAGAAATAAATTCTTTAAAATTTGATTAGTTATCAAATTTATATTAATTTCAAATATGTATTTTGTTGTACGTTAATATTATTGTTATGATTAGAATTAAGTTAAAAATTTTTGTATAAAAGGGAGAGTTGAATCTAAATAAAGTTCAGTAGCATTTTTGACTGCTCAAAAAAAAAAAAAAAAAAAAAAAAAAAAAAAAAAAAAAAAAAAATCGTGAATATCATTACTTTGGTGTTTTGAATACTCAGTGCCTTGTATAAAATAAGGTCAGCAAATAGATGATTCTACCTAGTTGTTGTATTATTTTAGCACGGCACATACAGTATTTTACAGCGGGTATATACTTATTCGCTATACAAACACTCATTTTCATTTTCTATACTCTTTGGAGGTTTATATATAATCATACGTATTTCATTCTGCCCTTTATTTACCATACCATGTTGCAACATTTTATATACATATATCTTTAAATTCATTTATATCTATATTTTCAAATATTTTATCGTTGTCAGTTTCTGCAGAATAACCCCAAAGTTCAATTGCGCATTATCACTGTTCTCTACTATTACCTCCTTTTTATTAACATTTATTATTATAATTAGTTTTATTTCTTTTCAGTTTGCGATCGCTTTTATTAGTATTAACCTTTTTAAATTTTATTATTCTGATATTTTTTATATCTGATATTGAAGAACATTTCCAAATGCTGAGATGGCCTGTCTCAACTGGTTGTGTTTCTTTATTATCATTTGCTGCAGCATTTTTTATAATTTTTATTCATATTTCTCGTTTTTTTATTTTCTTATGTGATTATTGATAATTATAGTTATTAAAAATGTTAATATACTAATTATATTATATTCAATTAAATTATGAGTTTCTTCCTGTTGATAGTTGTTGTTGTTGTTCGACGAGGTTATGTTGATTTTCTCGTTTGGCTCGGAATTTCTATTTCCCATTTTCTCGTCTTC
The DNA here is from genome assembly GCA_932526495.1 of Bombylius major. Lineage (NCBI taxonomy): Eukaryota > Metazoa > Arthropoda > Insecta > Diptera > Bombyliidae > Bombylius > Bombylius major. Next base: position 30,026,137 of record OW052042.1, read on the forward strand.
TTAGGTAGCAGGTGACCGGACACTTTGCCGAGTTCGTATTATGCAGGGTCACCAGGTAATATATCTGAAGGAACGTTGTTTTAAGATTGATGGATTGTGTGTTTTTTGATTGTCGCATATAATTTGAGCGGCAAGTATTTCTGCCTATGTTTGCTCTAAGCTTGACTACAAAAATGTCAAACTGAATACTGGCAATAAATGCCTACTAATTTCCGGAGTGGAAAATAAAAGACTCTAGTTGAAGTTCAATTCAAGAGTGATTTTATTGATAGATTTTCATTCCTTATATTCTAAAATTTTTACATACAAATCCTAAATATAATATTTCTTATAGCCGGTTTCACAGTGGAAGCTTAAGCGAAGCTTAAAGTCTTAAACTGAGTTTATTCACTTTTTTCAGTTTCACAGTGTAAGCTTAAGTATTAAACTGAGTATAACTTGAAATCTAGTAGGCTTTTTCTGAGGCTTAAGCTATCTAAAAAAGCTTAGCTAAGCTTTGGCTTAACCTTCCACTGTGGAACTGGCTATTAGATTTATAACAAATATGGTTCTCATGCTAAAATTGAAGATTCCAAATATTCTAGTATCAATTGACCAAATTTGTAGACACATATCGAATTACATAAACGTTGTGTTAATAATGCACTTATAATAATTATCATAATATTGTTACAAACCTAAAAAAAGAAAAAAGAAAATGAAATAAAATGAAGGTACCTTTTACATCAGGATCAAGAAACCATCCTGCCGTCCTATTTTCCTGAAAAGAGAAGAAAATTGAATAAAACTGCATTAGTGAAATTCACTTTAGTAATATAAATTATAAACTTAAAATGTAAATAAATGTTGTTGTTGGCTGTAAATAAAAGAAACTTCCAATTGAACACCAAATTTTTTATAAATTGGTGCCCAAACCAGAAGCTCCTATTAAAATACAGCCGAATCCTGAAAAATAAATAAAATAAAGAAAAGAATAGATAAAGGAAGAAGAGAAGAAAGACAACACAAAAACAAACACTTGAAACAAAAACAACAAAGAACGCATAAAAATTCTTTTTCACAACAACAAAAAACACTAACACCATACAAAAATAAAAAACACTATCACCACACAAAAACAAAAAATCAATAATTTCGCGAATTTTCTTCCCCTGCGGACTGGATATATAACAAAGAATTTCCCAAAGGAAATTCGCAAATTCGGAAATATACTATAGTTGAGTTTTCAAAGTGTTTTATTGAGTTACTTTTCGAATTTTTCCACATAGTTTTTTTTTTGATTAAATTTTTTTTTCACAGTAGTTTTTAGTCCAATTTTTCTTTTTTTTTTCACATAATTTTTTTGGTCAAAATTAATTTTTTCAATAGTTCAAAGTAGTTTGTTTTTCATATCACTTTTCTTTCACTGCACATTTTTTTTTTTTGCCGTCACTAAACAGGTACGACGAGGTACGTACATTTTTCATTTTTTTTCTACACAAATTTTATTATCAATTTTCACTTATTCTACTTACCCGTCTTTTCTTTTTCTTTTACCTTTTTCCCACTTTCACTTTACTTTTATTTTTTATCCACTTTAACTCTTATACACACTTTTTTCTTCAACACATTTTTTCTTTTTACACATAACCTCTTTTTTTTCCCCTTCTTTTCCACTCACATTTTTTTTAATCACAATATATACACCTTTCTTCACCCTTTGACTTATATTTTTCCGCACATATTTTTAAAACACCTAACTAATCTTTATTTTTTTTTGCTTTTCACTTTCCACTTTTAACAATTTTAATTTACAATAAAATTAACCCGCGACGCGATTTCATTAAATAATTTTTTTCTCGCGAACCCTTAATTAAACATTTAAATCAATCAAGTCAAGAAACAAACGAAATCTCCATTTCGTTTGTTTACATTTAATTCACCTAAGTACAATTTAGTTAAACATCTGTCAAAACAACAAGTGTTGCCACAGTGTCTGAATTAATAATTGACTTTAATTAAAATCTATCGGGGTTGCCGACTAGTGAATTTTTCTCAACCTAAACTCAGTTTGATTCAGTTCCGTGTAAATCGGATTCAGTTGTAAGTTTAACTCACTTCACTCAGTTGATAGTTTACTTCACTTCACTTGCGGACGTTTTTCTTTATTACCATAGCCATTTTTTTTCTTTTAGACAATTTTTTTAGATAATTTTTTTTATTATTGCCATTTAAATTTTATTTTTTTTGTGTTACATTGTAATTAGATTTTTTTAAATTTTTAGTAATAGACCCGAAATTTGTAAATTCTGTTTTTTTTTTTATAATAAATACTAGAATTTTTTTTCATAAAATTGTAAAACTGCCTTTAGTTTTATTTCATTATTTCCCATTTTTTCAGCCCTTGGCCCTTATTTTTTTTTTACTTTTTCTTCTCTTCTAAAAAATCCCTCTCGGACGCCTTATTTCTCTTCTTTTTACATTTTTTCGAATCCATTTTTTTTACTTTTCGCTCACAAAGGCCAATTTTGTAACAATATTAAAGCACAATTATGCATAATCTCAAATTACCTCAATAATTTAAAATAATTTATTATTCTTTAAAGAATGTAAATTATTACTCTTTAAAAGAATTTATTGAGTTTACAATTTTACTTTTACTTGAAGGCCAAAGTAAGTGTCAAGTTCATATTTAAAATATAATGCAATGCAATTTAATTTTTATATTGCTTAATTGCATGTAGTAATAACAACATGAGGTGATTTATAACATATGCGTTATTGTCATTCCTCAGTATGTTTAATTGACATGTCTGTCATCTCATATTGCAAGAAAGTAAATTGTACATTATGCATTATTGTTGTATCATATGTTTTTATTGTATTTTGTATAGAGTATATTTATGTGCATTACACTACTTTGCAAGTTTGTTTCTGAAGGGAGGTTTAACTTTCCATAGAAATACCAACCACCTTAACGTCCAAACCAAAGCGACGATTCTGTTAATCTATATTATAGGGAAGGTTCTAGAGAGTAGCAGGATTCCAGGACCATACAATTAACACCTACTAACCATTATTCATATATGTATATCAGGCAGATAATTATCCCGGACCCCCAATAAACAGCTTCAGCATATTATCTATTATGAGTTTATGTACATATAGACTAGCAATTAAATCTACAAATATATTTTCTGTAAAATTAAAAAAAAAGTTATATGAAACGTCACTAAATATTACAATTGTAAATATAATATAAATACTATCCCAGTTTGATCTATACCTCGAACAGTGAACATCGGTGAAGTTTATTATGAATTATACCAAGTGCGCTGATACTATTGTGAAACAAAAGTGAAATCAACTACACATTATTAGTTATACATACATACATATATACACCTACTGTGCAAACAAACAACAAAGTATACAGCATGGTGGAAAAACCGAAAAAACCACATGATCCTGTAAGTATATCTACCACATTAAAAGATTTAATAAAATTAGATCAAACAAAATCGATTAAAAACACCACACCGGGTCCTAAATATCTAATAATGAAAAGAGGGAATAATTCAATCAACTCAACATTATAAAAAACCTCACCATTCCGCATACAAAAGGTCATTGACCACATAGCCGGTAAAATCAAAGAATGCAAAAAACTCAAAAACGGAACAATAATTATCAAAACCAAAAACCTACAACAAGCAAAAAAAATTGTAAAACTAATAAAATTGATGATAACACAAAAGTTGAAATTACAGAACACAACTCATTAAATAATTCCAAGGGAGTAATGTACTGTAAAGAACTAGTATATTTAGAAGATTCTGGAATCCTAAAAGAACTTGAATTCCAGCACGTTACACAGATAAAACGAATTAAAAAATTAAAAAAATGATAATATTACCGATACCGATCTATTTATAATAACATTCAGTATTACAAATATCTATGCCAGAACATATCAATATAGGACTTGAAAAAATAAAAATACAAACATATATACCTCAACCCTTAAGATGTAAAAATTACTTACATTTCGGACAAAACCGAAATTTGCAAAAAACCAAAAACTTATGCAATATGTAACCAACAATATAACAAACGATATAATACACGAGGAAAAATGTACAAATAAAGTACAATGTACAAATTGCCTATCAGATAAACACAATTCATTTAGCAAAATTTGTAACGAACATAAAAAAAAAAGAAATCACCAAAATAAAAACAATAGAAAAAACAGACTATAAAACTGCAAAAATTATATATAAACAAAGACATCCATTATTACCAAATTATTCTTATGCAAAAATTGCAAAATTATCAAAAAATAAAGAACATATTCAAAATTCAAACAACTCAAATAGTACATCAACACAAACCGACATAGCATTATCAAACAACAAAAACACAGAAACTATTCAAATAACAGAATTTAACATTAAGAGCCAAATTTAGTGAAAAATTTTTTCGAAAACAACAACAACATCGTCTGAAATGTATTTGTGTCTTCATCAACACAAGCAAATAAATTTCTTCTAAGTGTTGGTGTACATGATTTGAAAAAATTTCAAACCCAGTTAACCATCGATGATATATATTCCACCTATCTAATCTTAATGTCAACAGAATTTGTTCTCGTGCTTTAAAAATTCAAACTTGATATATCAAAAATACGTTCTAGGTTAACTGGGTATCGATCATATTGCATGGTAAAATGTGTACATCTTTTCTTTTGTTCTACAGGCTACAGCTAGCATACAGCTGTTATGCTATGCTATGCTGAAGTTGTTATTGTTTCTTCTCAATGGCCAGTACCAGACCTGTCTTCTTTCAGCTTCCCCACTTTTGGATAAAATGTACTACCACTCGCCTTCTGTCTTCAGAAAAAACCGGTTATTAAAGCTGAAAGAAGACAGGTCAGGTACTGGCCAATCATTATTTTCCACACAGTACGTACAATTTACCTACGTTGAATAGTTTTCATTCTTTTATGAAATCTTTGCTGTTGCCTAATTTTTGACTAATTTACTAAATAATTTTTAAATAAACGCTATGCACTTTGTAAAACTGACAACACAATTATTTTGAACAAACTGTATGAATATAATATCATATCATATAAAAAATTATACTCATGCAATATAAACAGAAATTCAATTAGATGAAAAGGTAAATTAAAAAACAGATTGTATTTTGGGGATCTATAATTTCCGGTAGCAAACATTCGAAATAAAAACACCTACAACACCTATACAAAACTCCCTTCGACAAACAACTTTTTTTCACCTCAATGGGGCCCTCCTTGGTTCATACCTTGATCCTTGAAAAAAGTATACATTTTAATTCTTGAACTATTTTCTGACTTATTGCATTTTATTTGACTCAAATCGATGCAATACAGCCTGAGATATAATAGTTCAAAGTTAGAAAGTCACATATCCTTCCATGTAAAAATTTTAAAAAATAAAATAACTCAAAATTTTTGAGTTTTACATAAAAATTTTTTCGTATATTTATATACAATACAATGTGCAGCCTAAGTAAACAACAAAAGTTGTACATGCTGCTTACGTTACTTTTTATCATCACACATACTACCCTACAATCGCAATTTTTATTGCATCGCGTTTATCAATGACTATATAATTACATCATAAGACAGCCCACTTGTCCGTTACTGACAGTTACATTTCAAATCAGCATAACTTTTATCATTTTAGCGATTTCTCCTTGTCCCCAAGTGGTTGGACATAGAACTAAAATATTTGTGTTTGTGTTTTTACATTACAATATGTATTTATTAAACCATATACTGTACGTGTGAAATTATTTTCTTGAGCATGTGTGTATTTTTGTTTTAGGTCGATTCTCTGTTAACATCGAAAACACTTTGTGAGGAATTTTATTAAAAAATTGTTGGATAATAAAAGTGTAGAGACTTAATACTTGTACATTTTTCTATACCTCACTTTTGAAACTATATAGCGCATTTCTATTTTTCTGACCTTATGTTTTAAATTTATCTGAAATGAAGGCGACAACGCAGAAGACTCGTACACAACCTTGTTAATACATTCTTAATATTTTCTTTAAGAATTCTGTGAATTGTTAAGTATTTAATAATTGTCTCATTTATAGTTTTATTGTAACACATGTCCTTTAAAAAAGTATTTTATAGAAAACTCATATAATTGATCTTTTACAATAAGCAATTAAAATCTATGAGGACATTTCAGGCAACGCAGAAGACATTTTGAAGTAATTAAAAAAAAATAAAAATGTATATTGTATGTAATATTATACTAAAAATCAATGCCGATATCTGGTCAGCTGCCTATAAAAACAAAGAATTTTTTTATATTTACATTTTTACTAAAGCAAGTGAAAATTTTGGTATAATTTTACAGAGAATCACAGACGTTCGATAGATCCCGTATAGATCAGACGTGTTTACGTTACTCTGCAGTGTTTTGTGATTATTATAATAGTTTATTATTTGAATAAATTAAAAAAAAAAAAAATTCTAACCTAACTGTGTTTAATATAATATAAACAATACTTTGTGTACATAAGTGATCTAATAATAAAAAAAAAAAAAATTTAAAAAAAAAATTAAAAAATTAAAAAGCATAATAATATAAAAAAAAAACACCACAAGGTTGCCACGTGTTGGTAGTGAATTTACAGACATAGTCTAAATAGCGTTAAATATCGGTTAACCTCTATTCACATTGTTAGTGTATATTATTTATCAGGTTCGATATCAGTGGTTAAATAGTATTAAAAACAAACCTAAACACCTGCTGACGTAAACAATGAAGCCCCAAGGGGGGCAAAATACTGGTTATTACCACATACTGGATGATGATGCGCAACCTAAAAACAAAACCAAGAAGAAAAGAAAATCTTTTGATCCACTCGGTGATAATTTTCCAATTTTGCCGGAAATCAATAATACTGACAATCAGGCTAAATTTTTAATATGCTCGTGCACACCGAATAAAGTTGGCGAAGAACCACCGAAATTAAGTAGCTACAATCCGTTTTTAGTACAGCGTGCCCTCAACGCAATATCTTCTGGCATCATAAGAGGTTCTTTCATTAAGGATGGCAGCTTTCTGATGGTTGTTAAGAACTTCACAATTGCTGAAAAATTCAGGGCCTGCGATGAATTAGTATTTGTTAGTAACCCCTCAGAATCTTCCGACAAGTACCCACCAAATATCAAAGTCAATTTTAAATACCACCCAACATTAAACAATTGTAAAGGTGTAATATACCTTCCGTTGCTGAAAAACTTGAGCAATGACGAAATAAAAGACGGTCCTTCTCACGAATCAGTAGTCGAAGCAAGACACATAACTAAACGAGTAGGCGAGGACAAATTTGTCAACACTGGTGATATTGTCCTGACTTTCAACCGTTTTTCGATACCGTCACAGTTGGTTGTTTGCTTCACTAAAGTTAACGTACGCGAATATGTACAAAATCCGATGCGCTGTGCTATATGTCAGTTATTAGGGCATACCAAAGCTAGATGTAACAATCAAGAAGGTGGTAAATGTAACGTATGCAGCAAAACAGCAGGGCATACTGATCAACACGACGGCTTATATTGCTTTAACTGTAAATCAAATAGCCACTCATCTTCAGCTCGAGATTGTCCAAAGTACTTGGCGGAGAAGGAAGTTCTGAGAATTATTAATAAGACAAAATGCAGCCGTTATGAAGCCCGCAAAAGGTATTATGAGCAAAACCCAGTGACCGCAGTAAGTGGATCAGTTTCCTTCGCCCAAGCAGTATCCTCCCTCACAAACCTCACTACCGCCAACACCAACTCACACAATCAAGTATCTTCCATGCTCCAAACCCCCACTAATTCTTCAACATCTTCACCAAAGACGACCCTGCAAACCGTCACTCCTCTGACAAACAATATCGACAGTGCAACTATCCCTACAAACCCACTACCCCCTACTACTTCTTTTCCATCCCCTGTAACCGTTTCAATAAATCCTACACAAGAAACAGAACAACCAAAGATACCAGATGTATCCAAAACCCCTGTAACAACTACAAAAACCCCCTCTAACTCTAATACGAATAAGCCAGCGTCAATCCCCACTAACAAAAAAACCAACAAAACAAGAGCTATAGATAATACCGTACCAATAGCTGGATTATCTGACAGTGTAGAACCAATGTTCATATCATAATCCCTTCCTCTCAATATCCGTCCGATCGCGCACCCCCGCAACCGCTTGAAATCCCAGTCTCTAGCTTAATTCTCATTTGGGAATGAGCATGGAGTCCGCTTCAGCTAGACCTGTCTTTACTCCGCTAACCCGTGATCTTGTATGTATCCAGTGGAATATACGAGGATTTCGTGCAAATCTGCACTCTCTTGAATTACTTATAAGTAAATACAAGCCTCACATCATACTTCTCCAAGAAACCCTCTTCTTCAACAACGAAGGTCCTTCTAATTTTCGGGGATACAACTGCTACTTTTCTGACAGTTATATCCCTAACTCCTCGCAGGGAGTTGGCATCTTAGTACGGTCCAGCTTAAGTCACTCTCTTCTAGCTATTAGTAGCGATATTCTTAATGCGTCTGTCACCGTACACGCTCCACCCCCAGTGACTTTTTCCTCAGTATATTTATCTAGAACCAATCGTCTTTCCCTATCATCTTTAAGCAATTTCAGCAGCCAACTTCCCAACCCTTCAATAATTGGCGGTGATTTTAACGCCCACCACCACTTATGGGGAGGTTTAAGAGATGATTGTAGAGGTATTACTGTCGCGAATTGGCTGTCCGAGTCCGGATTAACGCTCTTAAATGATGGTTCTCACACTTTTGTATCAGCTCAATATAGAACCAGCTCTGCATTAGATTTGTCTCTAGCTACTAACTCACTGGCTAATGTGTTTTCTTGGTTCGTCCATGATGACCCTGAAGGCAGTGATCATCTCCCGATAATCATTACTGGAAGGTACCCATTAGCCAAACATGAATTTTCGCCTCGCCTTGTAGAATCACGCGCTGATTGGTGTAAGTTTTCAGAAACCGTTTCGCTACAAGCCCGGGACTTTCCCCCTTTCAATTTTATCAACAAAGAAGCAGCTGTCATTGGGAAAATAATTAGAAACGCAGCTTTCTCTTCAATGCCAGTTTCTTCTCCAAGGATTAAGTGCAACCCTCTGTGGTTAGATAATGAGATCACAGCGATTTTAAAGGAAAAAAATAAAGCATGGAAGAGGTACCAAAGACTTCCTTCTGAAGACAACTATAGGACCTTCAAAAAATTATCTGCGAAGGCCAGAAAATCTATCAGAACTGCTAAGAAAGCTTCTTGGCATGTATTCGCCAAATCAATTTCCCCTGCTGATTCCCTTAAAGACGCTTGGTCTAAAGTTAAACGTCTCTATGGCAAACAGCCCAACCAAATAATTTCACTAAAAACAAACACTTCAGGAATTTCTGATCCCTTCGCCATCGCAAATAATTTTGCCACGGAATGGTCATCAGTCTCAAGCGATTCTAATCTACCAGTCTCGCTACTTGCACAAAAAATTAAATTCAATCTCAGCAAGCTCCCTACTACCAGTATTCATCAGCTCTCATATGCGGTGCATCAAGCAGAATTCGAAGCAATACTTCAAACGTTTAAAGGCTCAACGCCAGGTAGAGATCAGATTACTTACAAAATGTTAAGTAACCTCCCCGACGACTTCAAACAGCGTATCTGCAATCTGTATTCCAACATTCTAGATAGTGGTATTGTTCCTCAAGACTGGAAATCCGCTGTTCTAGTTCCCATACCTAAAAAACAAAGTAGTGCAAGGACTGTAAAGGACTTTAGACCTATATCTTTGATATCTTGTCTTTCCAAAACCCTAGAAAAATTGCTCTGCAAAAGGCTTCAATGTATCATTGAACCACTACTCCATAGTGGCCAACACGCTTTCCGCCCCCGTAGAGGTACTCAAACATTACTCCACCATATGGAAGATTTACTGTCACCTTCCCTGTCCGCAGGTAACCATTCCTGCTTGATTTCCCTCGACCTCGAGAAAGCTTATGATAGAATTCCCTACCACATTGTTTGCCAACAACTTCTAGCCTGGGGTATCGACTCCAAGTTTGTCAAAACAATCGCAAGTTTCATGTCCAACAGAAGTATCTGCGTGAGAGTTAACGGGTATTTCTCGGACAAATACTCCCTTGATAACGGTACCCCCCAAGGATCACCACTTTCCACAGTTCTGTTCATAGTGTACATAAACTCACTCTTGGAATCCCTTGATAGCTTCGTTCATATACATAAATATGTGTATGCGGACAACATTTTTTTATGTACGGAAAATTGTGAACAACAAACTATTAATCAGCTTCGCAGAGCCTCTGAAAAATCCGTGTTGTGGGCCAAAAATAATGGTGGAAATATTCCCATAAATAAAATTGAGCTGCTGCACATGTGTAGGAAGCATCATTGCCCTTTCCAAGGAATAGTAATCCAAGATACTTTAATTCGCCCCTCTTCACAGGTCAAGATACTTGGTATCCAATTCTGCAAAAACCTCAAATGGAACAATCAAGCCAAAACAGTGGTGTGTAAGCTTCAAAAGATTCTCAACCTTGTTAAAAGCCTGGCTAGTGGTAGGAATGGTGCCCCTCCATCTGCACTCATCCCTATCGCTAGAACCCTTATTAATGGTATTTGTGGTTATGGCCTCACCCTCTATGGCAGTTGTTCGCCGACCTATATTAAAAAAGTCCAGGTTACCATTAATGCCATCTTGAGAGTGGCTACTGGTGCATATCGCTCCACTCCAATACCAGCTCTACTTATAGAGTGTGGATGTTTGGAGTTAAGTGATAGAATTGACAGGCTTAGGCTGAGACTTGCGGCCCGGCAGGTGTGTGACCCGTCGGCTCCCTTGCACTCAATCTCTCACAACTTCATGCGTAACTATCCCAGAAATAGAACTTCATCCCTCCGAAGATCCATTGTCACAGCCACCGATCTATTTGGTCCCCTACCAGAATCCCCACCGCTCATTGAACCCAGTTTAAACCCATTCCAAATACACCAGTATACCAACTCCTCCTTATCAAATTTCAAAAAAGAAAACACCCCTCCCCACATATACAGAGCTCTCTTCAAGGAAATATGTGAAAAGCACCCAAACAAGATCCAGCTATTTACTGACGCCAGCATCTCATCTTCAGGAGCTGCAATAGTTGTCACGTCACGTTCTCAGTCTGGCAGGCTGTCCACTCTAAAAAGATTAAAAATCTCAAATGCTATCTCCAGCTGTGAAGCTGAACTATCAGCTATCTGGATAGCGGTCAGATTGAAATATAATCCCAACCACAAATTAATCATTTTCTCAGACTCACTGTCGGCCGTGAAAGCGGTTGAAAACCCATTAAATAGCGAATACATTCCAAGTGCCATTCGAAACCTGTTGATCAAAAAACAAATAATCCTATATTGGATCCCAGGTCATGTAGGAATCGAGGGCAACGAGTTCGCAGACCAGGTTGCCAAGGCCACAATTGATGAAGAAAATATTGCAACACTCGTCCCTCCAAGTCCTCTGACAATAATTCGAATAGGATTAAAAAGAATATATCACAGGTGGAGAATGAGACTCGCTGACAGTGAGTCTCCCTCTATCCAGCACTATCTTTCCATTAACCATAATCTAAATAGCATCCACCTCAACAACAACCTTCCCAGATCCACCCAAATCGTCCTACTCAGGCTGAGAACCGGCCACACAAGACTGACTCACACTTTTCCAGCCAACGATAGCTCCAGATATGCGTGTCCCAACTGTCCCTTTAGATCCCGACTAACAATTAAACACCTACTGGTCGAATGCCCTGCTAGCCAATCAGTGCTACACAGAATGGATGCAACAAACATCTCTTTGTCTGAACTGCTAAATCTTGAGGAAACTAGAATCACAGTTTTGCTGTCACTACTTAACATCAACAGGCTATTCAACAAACTATAAATTTCAAACAGCTAACTACAAAAACTAAAACTCAACATATTGTTTATTTAAAGTACTAGTCATTAAATCTTTACACTTTATTATTTAGTAACTTGTAACGCCAAAAGATCCATAAGGGTCGTGGTGATATTTTTGAGGTGGCCACTGGTCTTGTCCCCTACATACCAGTGGTACACTGAGCAATAAAATAAAATAAATAAATTTACAGAGAATCGACTTTTGGTTTTTCGTTAGAATTTTTTTCTTGTTTTTTAATTTTTAACAGTACCAAGTGTTTTTCAAAGTTCATGCAATATTAGATCGTTCAAGGAATATCCTAACCAAATCTCAACTTCCTAGCTCCACAGGAACATTCTTTTCTAAAGAATCAAAAAATGTTACATTTTGTTACTTAAAATTGATTCGAGAGTATATCATTTGAAATAGAACGAAGTGTTAACTTGCACTTGTATTTTAATGTTAATATTCATTTGAAAGAAAAGAAGCAAAAATTACACAAACATACAGTATGAGCTCGATAATTTGGACTGATTAAAATAGGCCTTGTTTGAATTTTTAAATAGTTGAAATTATTGGATAGAAACCAATTTGCAACTTTCAACGCTATTTTGAAAAAACAATAAATAGTTTTGTAATAAAATTAGTTTTTGTTATCATAAAAACCGATTATGATAATTATATAATGAATTATTTCTACAAAAATCGGTGATTTAAATTAGGCAGTACATGTTTAGCTTATTTAAACTTTATTCTATTTTATAAAATAAAAATCATCGAAAAACCTTCAAAGTACCTATTGAAATTTGGGTGTTGAAAAAACCAAAAGTTGAAAATAGGAAGGGAAAAATTATTGAGCGTACACTGTAATTTGAAATAAAATTCTTATTCCAAAAAATATTTATTCACGCGAGCATATTTATTTGTAGCAAAAGTGCAACAACAACAAGAAACAAAAAAATCAAACCAGAAAAAAAACAACAACAATAACCATTTATTTCAGGTTTAAAGAATGCTGTATCAAATAGGTATACATACATACATAACTATATGCATGTGGACAAAAAGAAAAAGCCAAGAAAAAACCATACCAGCAATATACATATGTATAATTATAGGATATAATTGCAAAATCCTATGAAATACATTATCTATTCTGTATACACTATACAGTATAGTATATCTATATATCATATTATTTAATGATCATTATTTTAACGGACAAGTTGTATACCTATGTATATAGTTTTTGAATGAATTGACTCATAATTTATATATGCGCTTATACATATTGTTTCTGTACGTTTTTCGTTTTTGCGACCTGTATTTTTTTTTCTGTATACGCAATTTCCATATTGGCTTGGCTCTTAAAATCCACGTTATTATTATTGTATATGTTTATACACTCAAACACTCATACTGTTGATTTCGATTTATACGAAAATTATTCTTTCTATCAGAGCCTCCTTGGCTGGCCATCTGCAGGGAGAAAAATATTTTTTTCAAGAAATTTTCATTTTGGTCTGTCTATATGGTATTTATATGGTTTTTGCGTTTATAGAGTTTATACTATCTGTGTAATTCTTATTCCATCCTAAAGGTATGCAAAAAAATCCTGTGATTAGAAAAATTGATAATAAAATTTTATGAAAAATTAACAATTTGTTTTATTTATAATAATTAAACTACGTAACCAATTTCCTTGATTTTTATTTTAAACTTTTTGGAAAAGGTTAAATTTAAATCTTATAAAAAGAAATCGCAATATCTAAACGTTTTAATGCATGAAAAATGTGTGAAAAGTTGAGTGAATTTTTGTTTTGTCTGTACCTTGGTAAATCGAATATAAAAAAATTTAAGGACCAAAATTGAAAAATCCGTTTCATTTAAGCACCACAATTCCCTTGCACCTATCTATATTCGAAATTTTATTAAAATCGGTTGAGAAATGTAGGCTGTAGGCGGTCACTTTGCAGGCCATTTCACTAAATTTGGCTCTTAATCAAAATTTAGAAAATTGTACAAACAGTTATAAGAATAATGAAATTCCATTTCTCACACCCACACAAACTTTAGACGCCAAAAGATATGCAATAAAACGAACAAATGAAATGACTAAAACTGTGCAAAATAGAAGATCAACACGAAACAAAACAAATTCAAATAGCCCAGTGAGTTGCACAAATAAAAAAAATTAAACAAATTATTGATTCTGATAATGATACAGAATCTTCAGTTAATACCCTAAAATGAAAACTACAGCTGCTATAAACATAATACAATGGAACTCCAAAGGACTAACAAAACGACTAGATAAGTTAAAAATTTTAAATTCAAAATACAAAAACAACGTCATACGTCTACAAGAAACAAAAGTACATGCAGATCAGAAACCAAACACAAAGAACTTAAAATTGTAGGCAAATTATTATTGAACGCACTGTAGGTGTGATATATATTCTATTATATACTATTATTATATTGATTCAATTTTCTTTTATACTTGTTAAAAACAGTTAAAAAGTAAAAAAAAAATTTCTAGAACCTGATTTGTGTAAGCTAAAATGTTGAAAAACGTGGTTGAATTGGATGAGTGCGGTCTGAGTGATAAGACTTGATAAAATTCGTTTGATTAAATGTAGTTTTTGGTTTTATTTAAAATCTTCAAATTATTGTCCTATAAAATGCTATTACAAAGACAAAATTACAAACACAATAGCTCATGGAGGTGTTGCCATCCTGATAAACGAATATATTTCAAGTCAAGAAATATCAATACACAAGATCAAGTTATAGCCGTAAAACTATTTTTTCCAATAAAATTCACAAAAATCAACACAACAAGAACTAGAACACATAATACAACAAATACATGATCCTCTCATATTGCTAGACGATTTCAATATAGCCACAACATATTATTGGGTTCAAGCACAATAGATAAAAAAGGCAAAGAAATAGAAAAATTTATAGATAACAATTTACTAATATTAATGAACAAAAACCAGCCTACACATCTAAACATGTCATACAAAACTTTTAGCACAATAGATCTCACAACATTCACAACCAATATACACACAAATTTTGAATGGAAAATATTTAAAAAAAAAAGATTTAATAGACTACAAAATTATCAAAAACTTAACTGACTTATAAAAGGAATACATAGTGACATTTTATAATCATCTATGGAAGAAAGGAACACTGCCTGAAAGTTGGAAAGAAGCCCTATTAATACCTATATTAAAACCCCAAAAATATCCTTGCCTGCCAAACAGCTACACACTAATTTCACTTACAAATTGCCTCTGTAAATTATTCGAAAGAATAATTAACAAGAGACTTATAAGGTACCTAGAACATAATAAATTAATCAACAAATACCAGTTTGGCTTTAGAAAAAGTCGAAGTATTCTCGATGCTTTAGTATATTTCGAATCTGAAATTAAAAAATCTATAAGAAATAAAAATATATAAAAAAATATTTTTCGATATTGAGAAAGCATTCTTATATCAATTAACTGAACTAGGTATCCAAGGAAATCTGGTCAAATACATACAAATTTTTTTAGAAAATATGAAATAACACCTCAAAACGATTCACAATAGAAAATAGAATTCCTCAAGGATCAGTACTGAGTACAACACTCTTTCTTATTAGCACCAATAACTTGATAAATGAAATACAAAATAACATAAAACACATAATCTTTGCAGACGAACTTACTATATTCACATCAAACAGTAATATAATTAAAGCAAAAACCGATATTCAAAACACAATAAACAAACTTGGAAAGTGGGCAGATAACATAGGAATTGAATTTTAATCTGAACAAACAAAAGTTATGATTTTCACAAACAAAAGGAAAAAATTAGAAAATTTTTCAGTCAAAATTGCAAACAAAACATAGAAATAGTAAACGAACACAAATACCCAGGTGTGATTTTTGATCATAAACTTACCTGGAAAGCACATAATGTATACTATATTAGACAAAATAAAAAAAGCTACAAATACAATTAATCTTTTTAGAATACTATCAAACACATATGGATCATATAGAAACTTACTACTCAAAATCAGTGATGCATCCTTTACTTCATTTGTAGTAGATTTACTACATTTTCCCCCCATAAAAAATCTACTTCGCACTTAATTAAATCTACTTCACTTTAATTAAGTGTTATAGGAAATGAAATTTATTACAATACAATACAACCTGTCGGCTTCGGATATTGTCATATCATGTCCATTGTTCTTTTGACTTTTCTTGTGCACTGTGTTTGTGGTATGTGGTATAATTAAACATGTGGATATGATATGCCTTTATTCCATTAAAATTTAATTTCTGGCAGTACCGTCCATGATTGAAATATCATTGTCAAATAAAATGGAAGAATTGAGAAAGCCAAAAGTCAACATTTTAAAATTTTAAAAAAATAAATAAATGTTTTTTTAGTGTAAATTTTCTTTTTTGTTTCATTTATGGAAAATTGAATAAAAGTTTTAGTTTATTTTGAATTACAAAGCTGTTTTGTTCAACTGCTTTGAGTTTGCAAAATTTTACTACATTTTTCGTTGATTTACTACATATTTTTGGACCAATCTACTACGGCACAGACCGACTTTGGATGCATCACTGCTCAAAATACTAACAACAATAATGCTTCCAAAAATTGACCATAGTCACATTTTCATCAACAGAACAAAACGAATTTACAGTAAACTATCAGCACTCATGCATTCAGCAATAAAAATCTGCACAGGAGCATATTGCACAAGCCACATCATTAGCATATTAATAGACTCAGGATTAAAAAACACAAAATTAAGACATGATCAACAAAACATAAATTTTATCACAAAAGCTATATCACAAGAAGATTACACAATTGATATAAAAAAAAACTCAAAAAACATATAACAAATCCTTCAAATGAAATCAAAAAACCTCACGTGTTACGAGCACATGCTACAATTACTTCATAATTACCAAATAAATCATAAAGATATAATCAAAAGAAGAAACCACATATCTTACCCACCTTGTAATACAAGAAACTTAAAAATCGATATCAGCTCACATCAATACCAAAAAATAAAAACAAACAAAAAGATCTATCAAGTTTCCATCCTATATAAACTACACACAGTATATAAAGATGCTACTGTAATATACACTGATGATTCAAAAATAGCAGAAAAAACAGGATGTGCTTACAAAATCGAAAACACTGAAACCGCCTACAGATTTCAAGACCACACAAGTAATATACACAAAAAATATACATAACAAAAACTTATTAATTTGCACAGACTCACTAAGTGCTATCAAATCACTAGAACAATTATATCCAAGCAACACAATAGCAAGAAAAATTAAAAATGTAATCCTAGAAAATACAAACAAAGCCTACGTACTACTATGAACCCCAAGTCACAGTGCTATTAAAAATAATTATGTGGTAGATGTGCTTGCAAAAATGCAACAATGCGAGACCAAATTGACCAATACAACATAACAATAGAAGATACAAAAAAATAATCAAAAACAAAATATGTAAATCTGAAATGGACCCAACAATGGCAAGCTCAAGAAAACATCAACAAATTAAAACAAATAAAAAGCAACACACAACCATGGAAGAATTTAAACAACTTAAAAAGAAAGGATACCATAGTCATCCCAGTTAACCATCAAGGATATATGTATATTCTACCTACCTAATCTTAGATATATGTAGATATTACTTCGTTACCTTCTCGGGTCTCACTCTCAAATTTTTTCTAATAAACATCTACTAGATATTCATTAGATATATTTTAGACATATCATTTATGTATCCTAGTAGATACATATATATCTTATCTGTCTATTTTTTGATACATTGCTTCGTCCAGTAGTCGTGTTTCCCAAGTAAATTTGTTTCCATACATCTTTTAGATGTATTCCTGATAAATCATTTATTTTTTATTTATTTTTATTTATTTATTTAAGCAATTCTGTACAGCAAGAAGACAAAAATTCTTTTAAAATAGTACAGTACAAAATAAATTAAATCAAGAAAAATTAATTATGTACAAAAGAGAAAAAAAAAACAAGAGATAAGTAGAACAATAATAGAACATAATAATAATAAAGATAATAATAATGATAAAAACAATAAAGTTATATAATAATATAAATAATATTAATAAAAATAATAATAATAATAATAATAATAATAATAATAATAATAATAATAATAATAATAATAATAATAATAATAATAATAATAATAATGATGGTAATAGTAATAATTAAGTTAGATTATGCAATAGAAGTTAAGAAAAGTACAAATAAATTCTTCAGACTAACTAGTTCAAAAGTAAAAGAAAAAAAGAGAAAAAAAATAGCAGAGGAAAGAAAACAAAAAAAACAAAAACCTGAAAAGTCTTCAATATTTGCAGCCGAGCTAAAAAATAAATAATAATTAACCATTAGCACTGAGGTGCAACCATAAAAGTCTTTTAAAAGCATTATGTGAGGATGTCCTTTGAAGATCAGACGGCAGGCTGTTCCAATATCTACAAGCTTGAACAAAGTAAGAGCGCTCCCCAACAACATGAGAAAATTTAGGAATCAAGAACATTAGGTGTCTTCGGCTGTTAAGCATTTTCAAAAAAGGAAAAAGGTACTGCGGAGCTGCCGAGTACAGGATCTTGTGGAAAAGAAGGAGTGACCTGAATTAGAGGTAATTGGTTAGAGTATATCCAAGAATGTCATTAGCGTAAGGCGAAATATGATTCCTTCTTTATAATTGATAAACGAAGCCAGTACAGTCGTTGAAAGCTACGTTAATTTTATTTGAGCAAGAGTGATCGAGACATGGAAATATAACACTACCATACAAAAAATGAGGGACGACAAGTGCTCGTATCAGCTAAAGGCGCATATTAGAAGACAAAAAACCTGCTGAGAGCTTAAGGCTACGCAAACTACTGTACACTTTTTTAAGAATACAATTCACATAACCGCAGTAGGACATTCTGTTTTTAAGCATAACACCTAGATTCCTAACTGTGTATGCAAGTGATAACTCGCAGTTATTTAATAGGATGATTGGTGAGAAGTCAGGAGGTAAGTCAATGGCCGACATAATAATAAATTGTGATTTTAAAGGATTCAGAGCAAGAGCATTAGCCAAGGACCAATCAGTGATCCTATTCAAATCAGCATTGATCTTATCGACACACTCGTGTAGTGAGTTGATATTATCACCAAGATATAACTGTACATCGTCGGCGTACATATGAATTCGGCAGTGAAAGATACTATTTGGTAAATCATTAACATACAGGCTAAACAGAAGAGGATCCAAGAGTGAGCCTTGCGGCACACCACAACCCACAGACAAGAAAACTTTATCTTTGCCATACAAGCCTAACAGCTTTAAATTGGACCAAAGCGCTTTAGGTGGCAGAGTGGGATTAAGAGTGGATGAGAAATAAGCACGTTTGAGACTTCGCACTATAGAAGTAACTTTATTTCTAACCGAGACATATTCGCGTCGAGATTCAGGAGTTTTATGTATTTTATACTTATGGAATAAAAATTCGCGTTCCGATATTAGTATCTTAACTTTATTGGAAAACCAGAGTCACGTTTTTTTGAACGTATTTATCCTTTTTCAGGGGCACGAAATTGTTGAAAAGAGACCTCACGTGATGATTAAAAAAACAAACTTGATCGTCAACTGAGGTCATACCATATAGAAAATCCCAATAAATATCTTCGCAGGCCCTATGTAGTAGTGGTAAATTGATATCAGAGAAGTCCCTTATAAAAGAATATTGAGGCTTTGAATCGTGAAGTATGTTGAAGTCATAAACGAGAAAGATAATATCATGATCCATTATACTTGGGGTGCTAATTTGCTCAAAACATAGCACTGCAGAACGATTGGATATTAAAAACAAGTCCAACAAAGATGGATTAGACGTATTGAAAAATGTAGGAAGGGAATTGACGACAGACATATTAACCCGCTGGAACACATGAAGAAAGTTATCAGCCACTGAGGATTTGCGCAGCAGATTGACGTTCCAATCACCACCAATCACAATATCTTTATACAAATATGAACAACTATTGAGCCATTCTTCAAGATCCAAAATGTTGTCAAGCGAAAAAGTATTAGGAGGACAATAAACTACACAGAGAAGACACTTACTGTAGCCAGATGTTAATTCGACACACAAATACTCGATAGCACTATTCTGAGAAAATTTAACCACACGAGTTTTCCAAGTATCTTTAATATAGATAGCTACTCCACCTCCCATTCTAACCTAATTATACATTTTCATTACATAGCTTTATAAAATGTTTTTCAACCATGCAATGAAAATTTTATAAAAGTTTATTATTGACAATTTTCTGTTTCTTTTCCATTTTTTCTCCTATTCCATATATATCTAAAAGTATATCTAAATGATATCTTAAAGTAGGTATATGTCTAAAAGATATCTAAAAATATATATTATTGATATATCATAATGATACGTTTTCGATAGATACAATCGTGTTTTGACGAATTTTATTGAATTCTACCGAAAAAAGCGGTACTCTCCCTTGTAAAAATATATGTCATTCATATATCAAAGATGCATCTAAAGGATATATTCTTTATATCAGTTAGATATGTCTTTCATATATCAATGATATATTTAAGAATCAGACACACCAGACTCACACATGAATACATACTAAAAAAGCAAGAGCCAACAAAATGCAGATGTAATACGCCTATGACCATAGAACACATTTTCAACCAATGCACATTAATACAATCCATCAGGACAAAACACCAAATCAACTTTGAAACATTAAAACAGGATGACGAGACCAGCTATAAAAAAGTTATATCATTTACTAAAGAAATAAACATATATGATAAAATATAAATAGATAATTGTAAATATGGTAACATAAAATCAAATTTTGAAAATTAGATTAATCAGAAACAGATAAAAATAAATTGTAATATATAAGTAATATTAAAATAATAAATGAAAATGTAAAACTAAGTACCTAAACAAAAATGTAAATAGAAGTTATATGCCTTAATGACCACCTAGGTTGACAGGCACAAAATTTTATTAATAATAATAATGATATTAATAATAAATACTATCCAATTTTTTTATTTTTGTATAATAATATTATGTTCCTTTCTGATATAGTATAAAAAATTTGTGATTGTGAATTTTAATAGCAATGGAAACACTTGGAAGATTTACGGCGCGGCGCTATTCTTTATAGTTTTTACTCTTACCTGCACCAAGTGCTGTTACCCTTAGCGTCTTCAAGCGTACTGAATTTAATAGTAAAAAAAGTAGTAGATAGTAGTAGATCTTGAATCGGCTATACTTTATCCATTAATTATTTGCACCACAGCGCTTATGGAAGAGTTCATTTTCACCCAGTGTCGTTACATTTAATAATTATTAATAGCATTATATTAAAATACTCATACGCCAATCTGTTATATGTACAATGAGACGCTGGAAAATGGAGAAAAAAACAATAACAGCCATCCCTTTGTTCTCGCCAGTAACACAGTTGTACGGCGGGCGACTGATTATTTTTCATTCTTGTATTTCAATTTAGGCAATAAACATACAAAGGGTAAAATACCCAGTAACGATCCCTCTTAAGGAAAATTTGTAACCTCCTTATACCACGCTTAAAGTATTTATTAAATAATAAAGAGTAAAATAAGTTTTCAATTTAACGCAAAAAAATGTTTTTATTTCAATAAAATTGTTAAAATTAAGAAAAAAAACTCAAAATTCGTGCAGATCAGCAACAAGCCCCTGAAAAGAGAGTAAGCGAGAACGTTTTGAACTGAATTAAAAAGATTTTTTTTTTTTAATTTTAAGATAAAAAATATTTTTTATTGCTTACATCTCCTTAACGAAAACATTAAGAAAAATGTCATTTTTTGTGGCACTTTACATTTATTAGAATTATGTATATTTAAAATAAGAATTTGTAATAATAAACCATCCACGCATTGCAAGGATAACATATCTTTCTAAATATATAGCAAAAATTCACATATATAGAGTAAAATAAAGCCAACGGCTTGTTACTGGCGGACGGATCGTTACTGGGTATTTTCCCCTATATTCTGGATGAAAAAAATGTGTATTTATATTACTTAATACTAGTACCGTTTTAAATTTTAAATTAAATTTTATATATTATGAATAAAAAAAACAAAGTATTATTACATTTATTTGTATATTATGTTGTAAAAATGATAATTTATAAATTAAAAAAATATGTACAATATTATACAGGGTGCTTCGTTATACAGAATGCAAAAAAAGTATTTGCAAATAAAACATAATTTACTACAATTGTACATTTATACATGTGATATAAATTTATAATTTTACAATTTATAATTATAATATTGGGAGCTATTCTGTAGGTTTCTGCTAATTTGACATTCTGCTAACTTTCATACAAAATTTTGACAGCTCGTAAAAAAACCTGCTAAGAAAAAAATTGGTATTCTGGTATCAAAAATTAACAGAAAAGCCTGCTAATTTTTCGTTAACTTAGCAGGTCCTATTTTCGATTTCGTTATCGTTTAAGTTTTCTGCTAACTTCTGTCATTTTTAAGTTTTAGTACAGAAATAATGAATTTAATAAAATGTATGATTTTTTTAATGTAACTACATAAATATATAAATTAAATAGAATAAATACGAAATACCTACCTTATGATTTTCATTATTTTTCATTTCACTTTAAAAATGTATTTATGTATTTATAAAATGTAAACAACAAATAGTGTATAAACATTGGTGGTTATAACAACTTCTGTAAATAGGTTTACTTACATATTTTTACAACGAATCAAATTAAATCTATAGTTAACACGACAAATTTGAACTAGTATGGAGTGTATTATCCTCGTGATAAAATTATTTTAATAATTTTTAGTATACAGAGCTGGGAAAAAATTATACCAACATTCTAAAAACAAACGCAAAAAAACTGGATTAACTACCTAGTGTAAAATGGCAAAAAATTTCTTTAAAGTGACATTTGTTAGCAGATTTCGAATATTTGTTGACAGGTTCATAAAGATTTCGAAAAATATTAGTGACCAGAATACGAATTTTTAAGAATCTGCTAACATCATAATCTGCTAACTTTTTTAGCAGAAAAATTCGCTAACTAAAGAATTTCTCTAGAATAGCCACCATTATTATAAATTTATACTTATACATAAGTATACACATATTTCTTTGCAATAGAAAGGTATTTTGTAATAAATACTCACTTATTTTGTTTTTACATACGTATAATGAATTATAATAAAATAAATAACATAAATGATAGTCAAATTTTTCAGAAACTCGACCTTGAAAATAAAAATGCAGAATTTTTAAAATTTTTCATAAAATCCGACCACCCCGTTTAGTATGTCACACGTTTCGTGAAACATTCTGTATACATACATGCATTTCTGTTACAGAGCTGTTATTTTTTCGGGACTTTTTTTTTACATAAAAATGTAATGCTATAGCAACATCATTTTTGTATTTTAAAAATCCATTTGGAATTTACAATTTATTAATTTTCAAATAAACGATGTATGCAGTTATGTATACATAAAATAATTCGATTCGTGAAAAATTAAACTTAATAAAAAATAAATATTATGATTTTTCTTTATTAGCAAACAATTTTTACAAAATACAAAATTTCAAAAATTTTGAAAACAAAGGTAAAGGTAACACTCATCAAAAAGTTCATCCGATTTTACATAGCCAATTTAAACTAAAGGGTAAGAACGTCGGTGATGAAAATCCGAAACACATTTATGCCCGTCCTAAAAACGTAGTATATTAAAAATTATTTTTTATTTAAATACATAATTATTATTTCTGATTTTTAGTCTTATGTGTGTGAAATGTGTCAATCGATTTTATTTAAATGCTCTTCCAATAAAAAATAATATAACTTTGTATCAAAAATTTAAAATAAAAGAAATAGTTTTTTTTTTTTTTAAATTGAATTGACAATTTTGAAAACTTCTTAAAACTTCGGGTGCTCTCAATTAAATTTCTATCCACTTCTCTTCACTTTTGGATTAAATGTACTTCGCATTCTCTCTTCTACAAAAAAACCGAACAGTCAGACAGACAAGAAAGCAAGCTAATAAAAACGTTTTAAAATAGCACAGCACCAATAAAATAATAGTTATATATCAAACTTTCCTTAATTTTTTTAAATAATTTACTGCGTTGAAGAATAACGTTAGTGAGCTTGAATGTATTAATGCTGATCTTCACCGCATTAATCGTAACTGTGATGTAGTTGCTACTGGGTATCCCTCATACAGCTAATGAGAATCCAACTAATGTTTATAAACATATTGCTGAAACTATTGGTGTTGCTGTGTCTCTGCATGCTCATGCTTTTAGGTTACATGGTAAAAGCAGAGACACACTATTACATTTAATGGGCATTAACTCCTAATTGTCAATTAACGACAAGTGTGTCACCGCTTAATTTTAATTTATTAAACATTATTGTCATTTTTCTGCAACTCAATAATGTTCAAAATTTTAGACAATTATTGAGTTAGAGACATCTACCGGGAACTAGCGGTTTGAAAAAAGTGAAAAAAACTCTTAAGGAAATTTAGGGGATTTATTTTTTGACAGTTGATGTTAACACTGCATTTAAAATGAAATGTGAATTATTTATATTGATTGTTTAGTACATATTCAATTTGAGTATTATAATAAATTGAAAAAATAAAAAAAGTATAATAAAAATAATTGCGATTCATAAAAATAAAAAAATAAAAATTTGGAGAAAAAAAAATTGGCAATTATAATTTTTTCTAGTGTGTCACTACTCTTCTTAATTGACAATAATCTTAATTCACAATAAATGTAATGCCCATTAAATGTAATAGTGTGTCTCTGCTTTAAGTCTAGTAACAATGCAGCTCTATCACTAACCAACACTAACAAGACTAATAAGAGTGGGCCCATTGTGGTTAAACGCTCTTGTGTAATTGAGTCATAAGAAACAGCTCACGGTCACCTTGACTGACATTAATTGTGGTTTCTCTTCGACAAGTCCTATCGACATCTATGAGAGCTTCTTAACAAAGTTTATCTATATATAAGTTAGGTCCCGCAATTCACCGCCAGCAATTCATCGCCTCAACAATTCATCGCCACAACAATTCACCGCCAGCAATTCTTCGCCAGCAATTCACCGCCAGCAATTCTTCGCCAGTGTATTTTATCGTCATATTACGAAAAAATTTTAGGAAAAATTATTTTTGTTGATTATGTGTATAATTATAACATATTGTATTAAAACATAAAATCTTTCTTTACTATATATGTATGTATATTTTGTATTGAAGAAATCATTTTTTGTTTTTTTTTAAATTTCAATATTGCTTTGCATGTTATTCTATGACTGAAATTAGTACGTACCTATATTTCGTATGTATATATATATTTATTTCGTATTCCCTTCAAGAAATTTTTTTTAATTGGTAGGTATACTTCAATAGATATATGTATATTTACTGTTCAGTGAAAGTGTTGAAAAGAATAACTAAATATAAAAAAGTTTGTTTTTATAGGCAGCTTACCTCATATTGGTATTGGTTTTTATTATTTTATTAGAAATACAATATACATTTTAATTTTTTTTTAATAAGTTACTTCATAATATTCTGTTGTCTTCTGCGTTACCTGGAATGTCCTCATAAATTTTTATTGCTTATTGTAAAAAATCAATTAGATGGGTTTTCTATTGAATACTTTTTTAATATTAATAAGGTTGTGTACGAGTTTTTTGCGTTACCGCCTTTTTTTTCGATAAATTTAAAAAATAAGGTCAAAAAAATATAAATGTGCCATATAGGTAGTTTCAAGAAAATATCTTTTACGTTTACGTTTACATTTTAAATTTTTTTAATTCCTTCGTGATGTCTTCTGTGTGACCTTCTTTTGTCTGCTGCGTTACCTTTTTTTAAATAGGTAGATTTTGTAGAATACAGCTTTATTGTAATTGCATTTTCATATTCCATGCTCAAAAGCTAATTCAATTTAAAAGATTAAGAAAAAATGGTGTTGATTGTGTATACTTAAAATGTAAACTCCTTGTTTATATATTTTGAAGCCCTGAAAAAGGCTATTTGCTTATTTCAGCAAAAAAACAATTTCTTGAAGGGAATACGAAATAAATATATATATCTACATACGAAGTACAGGCAGAGTATAGAGAAGGAGAGTACAGTCACAACTGCATAACGGTACACAAAAAAATGACATCCAATCATAATGAAGAACGCAATTAAAAATATAAAAAAAAAAAATTTTAAAAAAATTTAAAAAAAATTGCATGCGTCAGAAAAGAACACTCATATGATTAACCAAATATTTATATGAAAAAAAAATATACCTATCCCTATTCCAACTATATAATACGTATTAGACGGCCCTATCAGGTGTAAGTGTGTTAGTAATCTTCTTATTCCTATTACTTTCATAGCAACATGTCCCCACTTTGTTTTTGTAAAAAGTACTAAAAGTGGTACCGCAAAGGTGAGTATGTGTTAGTAAATATGTTTCTTTTGTTATTTTCACAGGGAAAGAATACATATATTGGATCATTGTTTTTTTTTTTTTTTAGTTTAAAAATAAAACAATATTTATAATAAAAAATTCTTGTAAATATTTTTGCATTCAAAATTGCAAAAATAAAAAATGAATGAAAAACAAATTTTCTATGTCTAAATATATATGTATATAATTAGAAAAAAGAGTCGTGAAGATCAATAAAGGTTTATCCTTTTTTTATTACGGTCTTTGGGAATTTTCTAGAAAAAAATTTTTACACTTTCTCCAATTGAAAATATGATCGGTCATGAATCAGGTATATTGCCTGTATAATAATGATTCACATACTTAAATGGAAATTAGGTACTATAAATTATGTAAATATATCTATATTGTAATAGATAATAATGAAATAAATGAAGATATTTTTGAAATTTCAAATTACTTAAAAAACATATGGACTTTTTAAAGAATTAGGTAGTTGGGTTTTCTTATTGAAATTCGAATTGTAGTTAATATTCTTATATGTATAGAAATTCTTAAATTTAAAATTATAATTAGTTAACGGATACAACAAAATTTTTAAATAGTCATTAATGAAAAAAATTATATATTCAATAAAGATCCTTCGATCCGCTTTACCTATGCATTTAATCAAAAATCATATAACTACAAAGATAAACAATTGCCATATATCCTCATGTCACCATTAATTTTTACTTCTACACCTGATATCAGGTGGCTACATGTTTACTGAATGTTATCAACATTTTATGCTTTAGCAACAATTTTAAAATCCAGAGCAAACCAAAAATACGTTGATGTTGCTAAACATTATAATGTACCCAATAATGTGTCTGTTTACCAAATATAAATAATGGTTGTTGCTACGGCAACATAAATTACGATTTATACTTTTAAATTTATTTTCATTTTGAATAAAAATACATATTTGCTTTAAAAAAAAGAATTTTTAAAATCAGAGTTTGCTTAGATTAAATTTTAATGAATAAACATTATAGTATTTCTAAAACTAGCATATCTAAATATTCTATAATGTAATAGAAAATGAAATAACGTGCCTATTGATTCTGATCTCCTGATTCATTACGAATAAAATTTTCATATTTCTCAATGAAGATGAAAAATATTAAAATATATTTTTAAAATTTGAAAAATAAAATGTATTTTGTATATAGTATTTGTATATACGAGTATGTATATAGTATGTATTTAGAGGTATAATAGAAATAATATTTCAAATTAAAAATATGTATTTTTATTCAAAATGAAAATAAATTCAAAAGTATAAATCGTAATTTATGTTGCCGTAGCAACAACCATTATTTATATTTGGTAAACAGACACATTATTGGGTACATATAATGTTTAGCAACATCAACGTATTTTTGGTTTGCTCTGGATTTTAAAATTGTTGCATAAGCATAAAATGTTGATAACATTCAGTAAACATGTAGCCACCTGATATCAGGTGTAGAAGTAAAAATTAATGGTGACATAAGGATATATGGCAATTGTTTATCTTTGTAGTTATATGGTTTTTGATTTAATTCTTAAATATTCATGTGATAAGTTGGTAAATTTAGTGCAGTGATATTATTTTAAATTATTGTTGTTTCATATTAATTTTAATAAAAACAAAATATTATCTGACACATATGTAAGTAATAATGATATAATTTACAAGTTTTTTAAAATATATATTTTTGTGATTTATGTAACATTTTTTAATGTGATAATAATTTTTTAAGTAGAAATTAAACTTTAAATTTTATATTGACTAATTTTTCTGAAATAAATACATTTAAAAACTGAAATCAGATTTTTTAAACAATAAAAAATGTACAGTATGTTTTCCCCTATGATATGTAAGTTTCGTAAATTGGTTACAATACAACGATAGGGAATTCATTGTCTCTCTTGCTCATTCAAGATTTATTATGTGGTCTATTTTTAGCCCAACTGTGAGTGTATTTTACATATACTATTATATTTTTCTAATTTTTCTAGCAACATTTTGTATGAAGTGACCCTACACTCTTCTCTATACACTGGTACAGGTACATTAGGTACGTACTAATTTCAGTCATAGAATAACATGCAAAGCAATATTGAAATTTAAAAAAAACAAGAAATGATTTCTTCAATACAAAATATACATACATATATAGTAAAGAAAGATTTTATGTTTTAATACAATATGTTATAATTATACACATAATCAACAAAAATAATTTTTCCTAAAAATTTTTCGTAATACGACGATAAAATACACTGGCGAAGAATTGCTGGCGGTGAATTGTTGTGGCGATGAATTGTTGAGGCGATGAATTGCTGGCGGTGAATTGCTGGCGAAGAATTGCTGGCGATGAATTTTCCGGATTCCTAATTGCTCGATGCAATTGATAGTAATTTTTTTAAGAATTTTGGCAGAACAAGCCGTATTTACGAAAAAATATCTAAACAAGTGCTTGCATCGATGAGTAATACCTCTTACCATCACTACAAGCGCAAATTTAGCAGGAAGATTAGTTCTTTTTTCGACGTAAACCAATAATTTTTCCTTTTGATTTATCAAAGAACAGATTTGTTTTAAGCGAAATTTCGTTTAAACATATCAGACAATTTTTTGCCTGATCAGGTAAATTTAAAATTTTTAATTTAAGTGCGTTGAATAAGACTTCATGGAAGTCGGGTTGAGAAGGCCAATTTTTGACAAACGTACACAAAGTTCGTTTAGAAGGCAAATTCATATTCCTAGCTAAAAAAGCATAAGTGGATGGTGATAAAAAATATATACTTAAACAAAATTTCTTATGATTATTTGAATACCTCCATCCGCGGCGAAGGTAGTGCCTGTTTTCTACATGACTTTGCACTACACGTGCCAATTCAGAAGGTAGGATTTTTTTAGTTTTTTTGATATACCATGTATGGCTTTTCATTTATTTTAAAGTTGCATTCTCTTCATTCTATGCCTTTATTTTTTTTTCATACTCTGCTAATTTTATTCTTAAATCCTCATCTGTATTTTTTGTCTGCGTCGATTTATGTGTACTTAGAAAGCATAATCTTTCATTATTTTCATCTGAGGTAAATTGTTGATAAATATCATCAGTAGTTTCCACTATATTGCTGTCGACGGCGATGTCGCTTACAATTTCTTCAGTATCGAAAAAAAAATTATACGTAGTTGATTAGGATAGGTAATTACTTTCATTTGTCATAATTTATTTTTTACCTCCAAAACTTGTGCCTGCTTGTACTAGAATATTTTCTAGAACGACTGTTTTTGGCAGTATATTTGCTGTTATTTTTATTGGAATAGCCGTCCTCTTTAACCTTTTCTTACATTTTCCAAACAATTCAACACTAAAATGTTTTTCGCACACAAGTTAGATATAGACCTAACCATGAGAATAAAAAAATAACTTTAGAAGAAATTATGGAAAAATACAACCATAAGAATTAAATAAGTGTTTCAGATTTCACTTTTAAAATTTTTCTTTTCTTGAAAAACAAAACTATCAAATTTCAGTAATAAATTTTGATAACTCATCATTTAACAGGAAATGGGAATTTTCCCATAATTATTTTCTCACAATAATTTTAATTATGTAAAATTAGGACCTTTTACGTAACTAATAAAACTTTCTCACAATAAATGCAAAATAAGCTTTTTAATTCAAAAAATGTATTTTTCCATTTAATTCGCTAATTAAAAATTTTTGATATGTAAGCAATTTTAAAGAATTATAAAGTTAACTTTATTGTAAAACTAAATTTTAGAAATCAGTCAAAATCTAAATTTTGATCCATAAAGTTGTCAATAAATATATTTTGAAAAATATATTTTTGGAGTTTTATTTTTTACTTAAGTAAAAGGATAAAAACATAACTATAAATATATTTTTGGTGTTTTATTTGTTACTTAAGTAAAAGGATAAAAACATAACTCACGCGACAATCATTTGAAATTTTTTTATTGAACAAATCACTTTTATTCAAAGCATCTAACCAAATTTTCTTCCTGTATGAAAAGTAGTATGATATGACGTTAATGAAGGATAAGTTAAATCAAATGCTAGTTAAAACAAAATAAATAAAAAACAAAATAAATTTAAAAAAAAAATTTTTTTAATTATTATTTAGTTCAAATTTGCTCACGAATGACATTTTTTAATTCGATTCGCTCTTTATAGTTAATCCTTTTTATTATTTCACTTACCTTTCACTATTTCCTGGTAGTAAGAAAAATTTTAAATAATTATTTTCACTTTCTTCAATACCACAGGCCAAACATTTGATATAATGTTTAACCATTTTTAATGTTTTTAATTAAATCAACTAGGTACAACAATTCACTGTTTTTATTGTTTATTTTGTTCAGTTTATTATTATTTATATTTTTCAAAAAAAAATATAAGTATTATTTTCAAAAAAAAATAATACGCACATATATTACATAAATCACAAATTCACTGTGAAAAAAAATATCCACTAATTTTATCAAAAATATCCTGTATCACCTTGTACTATAATTCAAACAACAACCAAAATAGTACAAATAAATTCGTTTTATCTCGCCTTTAAAATTACATTATGAAAAATATGCATGTACAGTCACGTATTATCATTTTTTTTTTCATGACTCATATTGTATTCTTTTGTTCTTTTAGGCAAATCGTATAAGATAATGGACATGAAACAAGTTATTAGTTCTTTACTACTTCCACTTAATGGATTTTTTTGTTAATGTGTTGTTATCAGTTGTATGTGTATTTGTAAAAAAAGAGTTTCCTAACTTCATATATAGATAAACTTTGCTTATTACCGGCGGACAGGGAAATACGTAATGAAGCTCTTTGTCTGCGTAAATACACCAGGATTGAGGGAATATGCCATAAATATCATCATCAATGATAAAATACAAGGTGAGGCAAAGAGATGTATTCAACGTTTGGGAGTCGATATGCAGTATGACTGGGAAGAAGTAAAAAGGGAATTGAAACTACATTATAGACCAAGGCAAGACTACGCTGAGTTGCTGAATGAATGTAGATCCTTAAAAGTAAGTACCTACATTAAGAGAACTTTTTAATAATGTCAGGGAAATAAACTACAAACTTAATGAGCTATATCAATTCGATGAAAGTAGACCTCAGACATATCACCCTAATAATACGGACAAATACTTAGTAGATATAATTAGTAATAAGGTTCATAATTTTATACGAGGTAATATACCAGAAAATAGTTCAATTATTGAAATTTATAATAAATTCGATAAACTAAAATTATTGGATAATGAAAATGCGGTAGATCCTCGAAGCAGAAAAAATAAAATCAATTTTAATAAAAGTCACAATAGCACCCATAAAAATGTGAATCCTCTCCACAGGAGTAACACCAATACTAATAATAATTTTAATAAAAACGTTTCTGGTGTTACTAATAACAATAATAATAACAAAAACAACACCCCCAATAATCACTAAAGAAATTCCAATAATAATTATAATAATTATAACAACAATAATAATGATAATAACCAACGGCAAAACAACAATTATAACAGTAATAGCCAACGCAGTGACAATAATTATAATAGAAATTATAATAATAATACTGGACGAAACCAAAACAACAATTTACCACAACCCAGACAAAGTTCCTTACAAATTAGAAATAACTCTGCCCCTGAACCCATGGAGATAGGTAACATACGTTACATGAAGAACAAGACGTAAATTTTCAATTCGTGTCTCGGAACCAAGAATCCCAATAATATTTATAGCCCTAGGTAATAAAAAACTAAAATGTCTCATTGACACCGAATCAGCTACCAGTGTCATAAAACCAAATGTCCTTGATGAATATTCTGAAGCAAATTTGTCTAAACCAGTATATTACTCGACCATAAATGGTACCAATAAAATCACAAAAAAAATTGGCCAGCAATTCGGCGGTGAATTGCTGTGGCGATGAATTTTCCGGATCCCTATATATATACGTACCTAGACGATATTCTTATTTTCAGTACTTCTCTTGAAGAACATTTGACGAACCTAAGAAAAATCTTCAATAAATTAAGATCGGCTGGACTTAAAATCCAGATTGATAAATGTAATTTTCTAACAAAACACACAGAATTTCTTGGTCACATTCTAACCCCAAATGGTATCAAACCAAACCCAAAAAAATTAGAAGTAATCCAGAATCTAAAATTACCAAATACTCAGAAACAAATCAAGTCGTTTTTAGGAATAACTGGGTACTACCGAAAATTTGTGAAGGACTATGCAAAAATTGCCAATCCCATGGTTAAATACCTTAAAAAAGGAGCCAGAATAAATTCAAATGATCCAAGTTACATTGCAGCTTTTGAAAAACTCAAAGAAATAATTACAAGTTATCCTATATTAAGATACCCCGATTTTAATAGAAGATTTAAATTGATAACAGATGCAAGTAATTCAGCGATAGGAGCCGTTCTTACTCAAGAAGGCCACCCTGTCTGCTACGCATCAAGGACTCTGAACGACCATGAGAGGAACTACTCTACCATAGAAAAAGAATAGTATGGGGTACCAAATATTTCCGCCCATACCTTTACGGTAAAGAATTTGATCTGCAAACGGATCACCAGCCTATAAAGTGGTTACAATCCAAATACACAGGCAAAGATATAAATCCCCGTTTACAGAGATGGTTGGTTCAGTTAGGCGAATATGATATAAGAATCGACTATATCAAGGGTAAAGAAAATAAAGTTGCCGACTTTTTGAGCCGTATTAACACAGAATCAAATGAAATCAATTCACTTGAAACAAATCTCTCAAAAGGCTTATCTATTTTCCACTTAGATGAAAATTCTGAAATTCAATCCGATGATGATGAGAATCTTAGTACTTCTCTACAAGAATCACTTGAAACACAAACCATCCATTCACAACTTGAAAACTTCGATAACCATATACCTTTACTCGAAACCGTAATCAATAGATTTAGGACACAAATTATATTTGTAGAAGAAAAAAGATAAAGAATATGAAAAAATATTTAACAATAGGAGAATATTTATAGAGAAAAGGGATCTAGAAAACGAAACTATTTTTAGAAGATATATACAAAAAGGTAGAGTAGGAATCTATTCGCAACTGGATGATCGAGAATATAACCGCCTACAACAAAAATTAATAGAATTATATCAAAATAGGAAAATAAAATTCCTAAAATGTAGTTATTTTGCAAAGGATATAGAAAGTGAGGAAGAGTTGAAAAAACAAATATCACTATTCCATAAGGAGGAGTCAGGGCATTGTGGAATAATAGCGACATATGAAACATTAAAATCTAAAATTTACCATCCCCAACTCAAACTTAAAATCTACGAAATACTTAATAACTGTGACATTAAATTTAGAAGAAAAACGACATATTAGAGAACAAATACTTAGAGCCATCGAAATATACAATAAGTCCTACCATTCCACAATTAAAACAACACCTTTATCCGTCCAAAATAGAGAAATAGACTTTAATATTGTTTATGAAAGACTGACAAAACAAAAAGAAAAGGTCACGAAAATCGAGAAGAATATAAAGAACATAGAGGAGTCGGTTTTATAAAAAATTATAAGTCACTCAGGCATAACGAAGAACCTAAATGTAGGAAATATAGATTAACTAACGTTCATGAAAGTAATATAAAACGACCATTTAAATTCACAGAGAACCAAAACGATCAACCTCAGGACAGTACTATTACTGACACTCCTACTACTAACCCCAACGGCGACTCACCAAACCATGACGATCGAGAAAATAGAAACGGAATCGGGATACACAGAATTTAAAGTAGACACTGTTGAAATCGCTGACAAATTCGAGATAATCCTACATAGGGTCTATCCTAACGAAATACTGAATTTAACTTACTACATAGAATCAACAATAAATTTACTAGATTTAGATGAACAGAAAGTTATGATACATAATAGAATAGGAGGAATCATAAATCTGGGAGGAACCATTGTTAAATGGATTTTTGGCACAATGGATGATGAAGATAGGCAAAATATTGAAAATCATTTGAACATTATCGATCAGAATAACCATAAATTAATTAGTAATTTAAACCAACAAATAAAAATCAACGAAAATTTCAATAAGACTTTCATGTTATTAAAAGACATAATTGAAGTAGATAGAACCAAAATATTAAACAAACTAAATAACCTTAACTTTACACAGACGAAGATCATCTCCAAGGAAAATTTTCTAGAACAAATGTTTAAGTTGGATTATATAGAAAAACAAATTGAGCACCTCCAAGACAATATTGCTTCAGCTAGACTAGGACTCCTACACCCAGACATACTGACTGACGAAGAAATAAACAATTATAACATCGACTTTAATAAACTATCCAACATCCGTTTAGCCGTTGCAAAACATATAGATGACTCAATAGTTTTTGCCATTAAAATTCCTGTCCACAACTTTAAAACCAATAAAATTCTTCTTTTGCCAATTACAAATTCCAAACAACAACAAATTGACTCAAGATCCGAATACATAATAAGAAAAAATAACATAACCTTTACATATTCAGAAGGGAAAAATCTTAAAGAATTGGTGAAAAGCAAAAATTGTGTTTATCAAAATAAATGTCAATTTATCTCTAAAAATGAAGAAGAAATCTCATTATTCGAGGAAAATATAATTGTTATTAATAACATTAGAAACGGTAAGTTGAAAAGTACTTGTGACGAAAGAATATTATTACTTAAAGGTAATTACTTTATAAATTTCAACAATTGTACTATAAAAATTAATAATAGAGAACTCAGTAATAATGTTAAGATATTTACACAAAAATTTGTAATCCCAAGTAATAAAAATTTTTTATATAATAATACACAATTAAAGTTTGACAAAATTGTAATAAATAAAGAGAAAAATATAGAAGTAATAAATGAACTTAAATATCATAAAATTGTAAGCCTTAGTTTAAGTTTAATTGTAATAACTGTAATATTAATTTCAATAATTTACTTTTGTTATAAAATAATTATTAAAAAGATTCAGGAGAATCCTAAAACAAAGGAGGAAGGAGTTAGATATAGACCTAACCATGAGAATAAAAAAATAACTTTAGAAGAAATTATGGAAAAATACAACCATAAGAATTAAATAAGTGTTTCAGATTTCACTTTTAAAATTTTTCTTTTCTTGAAAAACAAAACTATCAAATTTCAGTAATAAATTTTGATAACTCATCATTTAACAGGAAATGGGAATTTTCCCATAATTATTTTCTCACAATAATTTTAATTATGTAAAATTAGGACCTTTTACGTAACTAATAAAACTTTCTCACAATAAATGCAAAATAAGCTTTTTAATTCAAAAAATGTATTTTTCCATTTAATTCGCTAATTAAAAATTTTTGATATGTGAGCAATTTTAAAGAATTATAAAGTTAACTTTATTGTAAAACTAAATTTTAGAAATCAGTCAAAATCTAAATTTTGATCCATAAAGTTGTCAATAAATATATTTTGAAAAATATATTTTTGGAGTTTTATTTTTTACTTAAGTAAAAGGATAAAAACATAACTATAAATATATTTTTGGTGTTTTATTTTTTACTTAAGTAAAAGGATAAAAACATAACTCACGCGACAATCCTTCGAAATTTTTTTATTGAATAAATCACTTTTATTCAAAGCATCTAACCAAATTTTCTTCCTGTATGAAAAAGTAGTATGATATGACGTTAATGAAGGATATGTTAAATCAAATGCTAGTTAAAACGAAATAAATAAAAAAACAAAATAAATTTAAAAAAAAAATTTTTTAATTATTATTTAGTTCAAATTTGCTCACGAATGACATTTTTTAATTCGATTCGCTCTTTATAGTTAATCCTTTTTATTATTTCACTTACCTTTCAATATTTCCTGGTAGTAAGAAATATTTTAAATCATTATTTTCACTTTCTTTAATACCACAGGCCAAACATTTGATATAATGTTTAACCATTTTTAATGTTTTTAATTAAATCAACTAGGTACAACAATTCACTGTTTTTATTGTTTATTTTGTTCAGTTTATTATTATTTGTATTTTTCAAAAAAAAATATAAGTATTATTTTCAAAAAAAAATATATACGCACATATATTACATAAATCACAAATTCACTGTGAAAAAAAATATCCACTAATTTTATCAAAAATATCCTGTATCACCTTGTACTATAATTCAAACAACAACCAAAATAGTACAAATAAATTCGTTTTATCTCGCCTTTAAAAAAGCATTATGGGAAAATATCAAAAATACAATATTTACATTGCCTTTGTATGTATTTGTACTAGTCCATTTTTCACATTTCCCTATACTTTACGTGTTTCACGCATACAAAAAAAACCTTTCATCCCGCCTTTAAAATTACATTATGAAAAATATGCATGTACAGTCACGTATTATCATTTTTTTTTTCATGACTCATATTGTATTCTTTTGTTCTTTTAGGCAAATCGTATAAGATAATGGACATGAAACAAGTTATTAGTTCTTTACTACTTCCACTTAATGGATTTTTTTGTTAATGTGTTGTTATCAGTTGTATGTGTATTTGTAAAAAAAGAGTTTCCTAACTTCATATATAGATAAACTTTGCTTATTACCGGCGGACAGGGAAATACAGTACAGCCAAATAAGATTGGCGAAAAGTCGCGCAGGTGGGAGAAATTTTAAAAATATTAAAAATATCCTTTCATTTCCCCATTTTTTTAAAGAAAACAGCGAAAGAAAATAAAGATTAAATCTTCCACTCAGTCAGTAAGTATAATGACTAGCGATCATCTATCGCACACACAAGTCATATCCTCTTTTTAGCTGAAAAAAATAACAACATCCTACCATCCGATGTTGTTTGTATGACGAACGTCATACTCATAGTGTATATAGTGTTCCTACTGAGAGCCGATTTTTTTTTTTTTTATTTGTAAATTTTTCCCTGAAAACAAAAACAAAATCCCATATGACTGAAGGAGGTAAAAATAATGCGTATTTCTTTAATGGCAAATTTCCGTATATATGAGCGAAAGCACAATATGATTATTCATACTAATCCCTCCCCAACATAGTTTTTTATAAACGCATTTTTCAAAATAGTCACCTAAATATGCATTAGTGTTCGTGTTTTTTTTTTATATAAGCTAAAACCATATAAGATATATGAAACGCATACAAGCATAGCATATAGAACAAGGTTTGTTTACATTTATTTATAATGGGAATTTTCCTTTCTTACTTAAAATTGTGAATGTGTTCGTCTTTTATTTTTTATTTGTAAATATTTACGTTGCATTTCTTTTTAGTCAATAAAAAAATATTCCTATCACCTTTTAGCATTTTCTCAAAAAATGTGAGAGAAATAAATAAAAAAAAAAACTTCGGCTCTCAGTAATCCTACTATGTAAGTTCTTCTTTATACTCTGGTCATACTACTGAAGAAAAATTGAAATAAAGAATAAAGATAAGTAAAGAAAATACAGGATAACAAAAACAATATGAGTGATCAGTGATGATAAGTATCCTTTTAAAATAGGAAATTATTATGAATAAGAAAATGAAAATATATATGTACGTACCTATATAATAAATTCCTACTAAAGTAACAAAATGAGAATTTCTCTTTTTAAAAAGGATTTTTGTAAAATGTGATGCTTACATCACAGTGAAATTTAAGTGGAAAGGATACGCAGATCCTACTGCGCACACTTCCCCTTCGCCAATCTTATTTGGCTGTACTGTACGTAATGAAGCTCTTTGTCTGCGTAAAGAGCAAGGTATTTTCAAATCGGTTGCAACAATTAATGGGGCTGTTTATGTTAAAAAGAAAAATGATGTGCATGTAATAAAAATTAATAATATTTACCATCTGCACTCTCTTACTACCAATTTAACGGGTGCTGCTTCTGGAATTATATGACTATAAATTAATGGCGGTCTACACCATGCTATTACGATTTAACCTAAGAATAATATATAGTCTAAATTCATTTAGTTATTTGTTTTTTAGTATATGCTGTAGTGTAATTTCTTTGAATTTTTTATTAATTAGTAGTCTTTATGTAATTATTGTAAGGATGATTTTGTTGTTAGTGTGGCATAGAATAATCTCCAATACCTTCGCTTATCTAATTTTATTTTTCGTCACTTGTAAACTTAGTTTAACTTTGTATATTATAGCAATAATTTTATACTTCTGCATGACTTTGCTTCTTTGTTTCATTATTTATATACTTTTATTAACAAAATGCATATATTACAGTATGCATAATTTTAAGCATTTAGCTTCATTTTATAACTTTCGTTTTGTTTTCGCTGTGTCAAGGAGGGGTTCCTTTAATTACAGCAGTTCTGCCTGATACTCTGGATGGGGTAAGAGTACTCACCAATTCCATTTTTGGCAATGATCATTTCATTAACATCTGCAACATGAATGCGCGAAGTATTTGTAACAAGGTACATGAGCTTGGTGAAATGTTTTCTAATTCTAATTCTATCCTGATTTCTGAAACTTGGCTTGATGACTATATTTCAAGTCAGCTTGTCACACTACGTGGTTTTAACTTGTTTCGTTGGGACAGAAAAGGTAGGGCTCTACCTTGATCTAATTGATAGCACCACAAACCATTTTCTTATATTCTGAGATCGAAAACCGGAAGAAGTCAATATCATTGAAGAAGAGATTATGATTATGTTGAATTCTGATTATTGGCGATTTAAATATTATGTTGGTTCTATAAGGAGGTAGGTAAAAAGTGTCATACTGACGAGTATTACGCGAGGGAGAATGGAAGTTAAATAGACTCACTAAGTATGAACAATCAATCTCACTACTAAGGATCTTATAAGCAAAAATTGCATCAATATGTAAGCGACGTTTGTTTAAAGTAATCATATTGAACTTAGACAACCTTTCATAATAATCTAAATCATTGAGTTTAAATTTAAATGCTAAATATCTTGTAAATTTTCTTTGAATTTTCTCTACAATTGTAGAATAAAGGTTGTAAAAAGGATTCCATATGACAGATGCATACTCCAAAATGCTTCTAACTAGGCTATAATATAGTATTAAATATAAATTAATGCTTCGAAAATTTTTACCTGCTCTGAAAATAAAGCCTAACATTTTATTAGCTTTTAAAGTTAGTTTTTGTATATGAGAATTGAATTGTAATTTCGTATCAAAAATAACTCCTAAATCTTTAGTCTTGAATACCCTATTAAGTAAAAAACTGTCCATTTTATAATTGAAACTTATAGAATAGAGTTTCCTAGAGAAAGAAATACAGGCACACTTATCAATATTTAATGAAAGTTTATTATTAATGCACCAATTAACCAATTTATCAACATCACCTTGAAGAGCAATGCAGTCATCAATAGTTTCAATGATTCTGTACACTTTTAGATCATCAGCATATATCAGACAATTTGAACTTAAATCCTGAACAATATCATTAATATAAATTAAGAACAGAAACGGACCTAAAATAGATCCTTGCGGAACACCAGAGGTTGGTTGAAAGGGTCTAGAATGGACTCCTTCTATAATAACAGTTTGTTGACGACCTTTAAAATATGAGGAGAAGAGTTCGAGGAGAAGAGTTCAGTCACAGAGTCATTGAAGCCTATTTGACGCATTTTTGAAAGCATGATATGATGATCAATGCTGTCAAAAGCTTTAGAAAAATCTGTATGTATAACATCAAGCTGAGAATTTTGGTCTAGAGCATTAGCAATTTCATGAGTAAAGACTGCCAAATTGGTCACAGTTGAACGACCAGGGAAGAAGCCATGTTGAAAGGTATTTATAGTATATTTTATTTGAGGAAGTAATTGGTTTAAAATTGCTTTTTCCAAAATTAGAATTATGCTATTGTTAATAGTAATAGGCCTATAATTTCTCACATCAGTTACTTTACCAGATTTTTATATATAGGTGTAACAAAGGAATTTTTTAGTTTTGTTGGAATGATTTTATGAAATAAAATGCTATTGAAAAGTGTTGTTAAAGGATCAGTTAATGTATCCTGACAGTTTCTGAAAAATATATTAGGAATTCCATCCGGACCTGCGCCTTTATTTATATTCAAATTAGATAGAATTTGTTCAATCTCATTATTTGAAAATCTGTGAATATTGATGTAAGAATTAGTTATAATACTATAATTTTCGTTAACAGTACATTGTTTATCTGATGGAACAACGAATGTGAGTAGTATGTATATGGGGATTCTAACTCAGGGAAGGGTTTTCGTACATAGCTTTTTTGGATGACGTCATAAGCTTTGAGCTTTTTGGTTGTGGCGCGTGGTGTGCTTCGGGAGCTTTTAAGCTTTTCTGGTTGTGGCATGTGGTGGAAGCTTTTGTGGTTTGTGGGTGGTGGCATGTGGCGTGGGTTTGAAGCTTCGAAGCTTTTCGCTGTGGGTTGAAGCTTTAAGGCGAAATGGTGGATACTGACGGGAGGAGGTGTGGAAAGAAGCTGAGTGAGATGAAACTGGTTTTATCTGGAAATTATTGTTTTTTCTGAGAAATTCTGTTATCTCGTTTAGTTTCTTGGAATTTTGTTATCTCGTTGGTTTCTTATAATTTTGTGTTTGATTTCTGAGAAATTTTATTATCACGTTAATTTCTCGGAATTTTGTGGTCTTATCAAGAATTAGAATTTTATTGATTTCCTGGAATTTTGTTATCTCGTTGGTTTCTTCTAATTTTGTGTTTGATTTCTGGGAAATTTTGTTATCTCGTTAATTTCTCGAAATTTTGTGATCTTATCTATATTTAAAAATAAAAAAGTATTAGGTTTAATGAAAGATGAGAACAATGGTCGGATAATGAAAGAGTTTGTAGGTTTAAAATCAAAAATGTATTCAATAGATGTAGAAGATTGTAAATTAATAAAAAAAGCTAAAGGTGTTAAAAAAACAGCTGTAGATAATTTAAGTTTAGATAATTATAGAGATTGTTTATATAAGAAACAATTATTTTATGGTAATATGTTAGTATTTAGGTCATACATTCATAAGATATATACTCAAAATGTAAATAAAGTAGCTTTAAGTTATATAGATGATAAGAGATGTGTTAGAGAAGATGGTGTTAGTACATACGCATGGGGTCATTTTAGAATAAGTTTAGAATAAGAAAACTGAAAAATAGATACGTATATTATAAAAGAAAACTGAAAAATAAATACATATATTAAATAAGAAAACTGAAAAATAAATACATATTTATAAAATAATAAAACTGAAAAATAA
This sequence comes from Bombylius major, assembly GCA_932526495.1. Taxonomy (NCBI): domain Eukaryota; kingdom Metazoa; phylum Arthropoda; class Insecta; order Diptera; family Bombyliidae; genus Bombylius; species Bombylius major. The sequence goes on from OW052042.1 coordinate 30,068,195, forward strand.
CTACATATATAAAATAAAATAAAAAACATTCATTTAAAAAAAAATTGGTTTTATTTATCTAAAAAAAGTTTTACCACTTTTTAATTCAATTTTACATCAAGATAATTTCTTAGAAAACATACATTTTCTAAAGCACAGTATCCTTCATGGATATTACAACGCAGAACATGCGGATAGTTTTGAAGCAATGTTGCAAATTTCGGACATTCTTCTTCTTCTTCTAAATCGTATACTTCAATCTTATTCTCAAGTATATTATTAATCCATTTTTGTTTTTCATGACCTTTTACACATACTTTAGAATTTCTCAGATTTGTTCGAAGAAATTTTTTAACACTTTGAAAAGATATTGATCCTTCATTCCAAGTTAAACTATGATGATTTTTATGTAACCAATTCACTTGTTTCTTCTCTTTTGTTGTTAAACGCGAAAAATCAAACGGTGGCCTTATAATATTGAAATTCACGCGCATTGAAAGAAATAGCAAGTTTTTTAACAATAAACTTATTATTATAGTCTTTAAAACCTTGAACATCGATAACAATTTTATCAAATATTTTATGATATATGTGTATTCTCTCTCACAAGTTCTTTGAAATACTAAATAAATTTCTATATTATGTTCTCATTTATATCAGTTTTCTAACTTCTCCATTCAGTGGATTGTACTCAATTATTCGATCATGTAGTAGTAAACAAAATCCTGAAGTATTGTTAGGAATATTGACGTTGCTTGCTAACTCAAACTCTATTCTAATATCAACAGGTCCTGTTTTTATTGTTTCATTTTGATGAGCACAATCAATAACAACAATTGGTGCTATACTCTTGAAACTATCCCATTTTAATAACGGTTGACAATTCCTTCCATAATAAGTTTCTTGAAATTTTGTATACATTTCATATAACAACGCATATCGATTACGTTGAAAAAGTATATTTAAATTATCATATGGATACGTCTCAGAGTTTAAATGAGCTTTAACGTTAGCTAATTTACAGTGATCAAATTTACTAGCATCAGCTTCTTTTTGGTTTTGTCGATTTGTTTGTAATGTAAATATCAAAAAACGAGGTTTTTCTAGTTGTGTAGATGTTTTGATAGTCCATATGATGTGATTTGTATTTGGAATATTCGGATATTCATATAAATCCCAGCTCCCGAAGCTAATACGAATTGGCTTCGCATTTCGAGTGATTTTAAGAAGTTTAAGTCTTTCTTTATCGTCTACATTTATATGAGGTACTTTCCATAAGACTTTTGTGAATGTAATTTTATAGTCTGTAGCTGCAACTGGTACTTGAACCGCATTTGCATCATTTCTTGCTCTAATTAAAATCAGATCATGTCTTACATTCACAACTATTTTTTTATAGTCTTCAGCAAATCCTAATAGCATTTTTAGAGGTATACAAAAATTGAAATGTCCTGATGTAGGCAATATAGTACTATTTCCTGTCCATCCTGCATTATACAGCGTTGTACTTTCACTTTCGCTTAATGAAATGTAATTTTTTAAAACACTGCTGATTCCTACATTCCGACAACGATCGATTTCTACACCGTTCAATTCATATCGTATTTCATCAAATAAGAAGGCCCCAGAATTATTATTTAATTTATAATCAACTATAACAGCTCCATCGTTTTTAGTTAGAGTTTCTTCAATATATATAAAACTTTCACTTGGTAGTAAGTATAAATCTTGGTTTTGAATAGAAATTCGTATTTCATCACTATTGTTATACGATTCTACAAATGGTGAATATGTATGATATTCTTTTTTAGTAATACTTTCATCAAAGTGAGATTCTTCTAAAATATCCAGTATATCATTCATGTTTACTTTTCAAAACAACCAATGACTTTAAAAAATTTTTATTTTCAATTGTTAATGATGGTCTCGTTGAAGTGCACTCTCTTTATGTTGTTGTTTGTTCAATAGGTAATGGTGTACTAATGATATTATCACTTTTGAATGAGTTTTTATTATTATTATGTTTGTTGAATATCAACATATTTAGTTCTTATCCACTTGACACTTACATGAGAAATAATAGCTTTAGTTATCAGACTACTTGTTTTATACTTTACATCTTGTTCTATTATTGTGTTTTCAAGTGTAATCTAACTGTAATTGTTTCACCTCTCAAATTAATCAAATCTCCATCTTGATCTACAATTTTTATTTCAACAGAACTAATTCGTTTCACATTTACGGGTAAATATATAACATTCTTAGGAACTTCTGTTATTTTATACCCTGGTCCTACATCAGGAGAAAATTCATGAAGAGTGTGAACTGGAATATTATTAATATATGATCCTACTATTAGATTACATTCAATTCGTATAGCGTTAACTTTAGTTATATTCACAGGTAAATCAGACACATGCGTCGTATTTGACCCCAATTCTTTTTTACTGAAACCTAACAGTTGACCAATAGTTCTTTCTCTGTTAAAGTAGACGTTGTGTGAACTTTTAATTTCTGTTTTGAGTGTGTTGTTGTTCGCTTGTATTTTGATTGTAGGCTTAGTTTTCGTTTTCTCGAGCTCTTTTTGAATGAAATTCGCGATGTCATCAACTTCATAAGACCCCACAGGTATTTGAATAGTTTCATTACCTATATGAAATAAGTTATTGCTACTATCCACATTAGGTATTGAATTATAGGTATGAAAATCAACAAGACCACAAAGATAGTCAGATGATAAATCAATGGGTGGAAAGTATTCAGTTGTTAATATAGATGTATTCCCACTTAAAGTTAATGTTACTGACATGTTGAAGGTTTTAAATGAAATGAATAATAGTTCCATGTTTACACATTTATTTATACTAATTCACATCAATAAAATTATACAGAAACTTTAAACATAAATGTCCACATTTAAATGAGTTGAAATTTTGATATCTATTATAATTATATTCTATATTATTTCCTAAATATCTTACAATTTCTAGAGGTGGTTGCATATTACCATAACTATCAAAGTATTCAACACGATTTCCTTTTTTCTGATATGCTACCCAATGTGTACCAGGTCCACTTGAATTATCTAAATTTACTATACCACACTCATTTTTATAAGGTTTTGGTGGTAGATTATCTTTCATGAATACAGCTCTAAAGTGCTAAAGATAATGCTCCTGCTGCTGAGAGTCCCGCAAAAAGTGGAACTAAAAATGGTAAAATACCGCCTGTTTTTGGAACAGGTATGATTCGAGGTAGTTCAATTGATGACTTTTTTCCCTTTATGGTGTTCTTGGCTGCAGTTAATGCTATTCTAATGGCATTGTTCATTTCTTCTGGTTTTTGTGCTTTTAATATTTCACGGGCACTTTGTATAGATTTTCGGAACATTTTACGCGTTTTCGCTTTATTCTTCTTCTTATTTGTTGATTTCTTCTTCTTGATTCCCATACCTAATTTCACTTTAGCTTTCATTGCGTTTGTAACAAACCAAGAGTTTATACGTTCACTTATACTTGAATCTTTTGCCTTTACTCTTTCCCAAGCTTTTTCTGCTAATATTCTATCAGCTGTATGACGTTGATTTTTGTCTTTATGTTGAGAATATGTTTATGTTGTTTTCAAGCTTGATCTAATTGATTGATTCCTTGATCACCTCTAGCAAGACGTTGTTGTAGTTTTGTACCAGGTCCACAATATTGATAACCAGGAAGATGAAGCTCTACTGGTAACTTATTAATTAATGTATTCACTAATCCTTTACCTTTGCGAGTTTGAATTCGACTAAATGTTTTTCGATTACATTTGATCATTTTATATGTTTTCTCACACGAAAAGATGAATAGAATGATGTTGAAAACCTATATGTTAGGTATTTACAGTTTTTTTCTTTAGTTCTTATCAATATGCGTTTCATTAAACAACGTGATACATTAAATGTGAAAAATATAGATTTTGTAACAAATACTTCAAATAAAATTAAACATAGTAAGCTATTACCTAACAATGTACGTGCCATTATTGTGGGTCCATCGAATTGTGGAAAAACAAATGTCATGATAAGTTTACTTGAACATCCGAATGGTCTTAAATTTGAAAATATTTACATATACTCAAAATCTTTGTATCAACCAAAATATGAGTATCTTAAAAAACTAATTTCACCAATTAAAGGGTTAGGATACAACACATTTTCTGAGAATACTGAAATAATGTCACCAGAACAGGCTAAACAAAACTCTATTTTCATATTTGATGATGTTGCCTGCGAAAAACCAAATAATATACGTTCATATTTTTGTATGGGACGTCATAAGGATATCGATAGCTTTTACTTATGTCAGACTTATACACATATTCCAAAACACTTGATACGTGATAACTCAAACTTTATTGTAATTTTTAAACAAGATGAAATGAATTTTAAGCATATTCTTAATGATCATGTAAACACCGACATGTCATATGACAAATTTCGAGATATGTGTTCAAAATGTTGGAAAATAATTACGGATTTTTAGTAATAAACAAAGATAGTTTATTAGATTGTGGACGATACAGAAAAGGATTCGATACTTTTATATTATTATAAATAGATACGTATGAAGGAGTTGTATATAATTATTATTTCATCTACCGAGCTGTTAAAAGACCTGTTCAAGCTGTTTAAAGACCTGTTCAAGCTGTTTTCGGACCTGTTCAAGCTGCTTCAGAGCTGTTTAAAGACCTGTTCAAGCTGTTTAAAGACCTGTTCAAGCTGTTTAAAGACACCTGTTCAAGCTGTTTAAAGGCCTGTTCAAGCTGTTTCAGAGCTGTTTAAAGACCTGTTCAAGCTGTTTAAAGACCTGTTCAAGCTGTTTCAGAGCTGTTTAAAGACCTGTTCAAGCTGTTTTTCAAAGCATTATCATGGAAAACGAGATAATTAAGAATATTATAAAAACAAGAAATGTTATTCGTAAAAAAATATCAAGCTTTGAAAACTGGTAAAGCAGAAGAAGAAATACAATTGGAAAGTGTTTTTAAACCAATAACTCAACCTTTGAAGAAAATAGTAGATAAAACTAATTATCCGGATATTAAATCTGAAGTAAAAGAAGAATGTGAGACTTCATTTAAGCCTAAACGTTTGAAAACTGAATTCTCAAGTACACCACATGAATATTCCAATAAGTTAGAGAATAACTTTGAAACACCTCAAACAATTAAACAACCTGATTTTTCACTGGAATCATTTGGTGAAAGTTTTGATGAATCACAACAACTACAACAACCAGCATTTTCAAACTCGCCAAATCGATTTTTGAAAGAAATGAAATTAAAAGAAGATGATATTGATTATAAATACGAACCACATTTAGATCATGATAGAAATATTTGGAAAATAGGAAACTCTTCTTTTGATATTAACGATAAAACTATTGTTATTGATGGAAATTTTTATTCTCTAACACCTGGTTTGATACAATTATTGTTTTTAAAACATCCTAATAAAACGGTATGCACTAACGATGACTTTAAAAATTATAAAAAAATCATAATACAAACAAGTGCAAATAAACGAGATTATGAGGACGGAGGACAAATATCTGGAAACAAAAGTACGAAGTATAGACTAATTAAGGGATTGTTCAAATCTCATTCTGGTTCTGCATTAATGCATTTACTAAAAGAAAAATCTAATTATGTATACTGGGATGATCCAAATGAATTAGTGAATAGATTAAAATTACTATTAGCATCTACACATGCAGGTCATAATAATCACAACAATGAGATAGTTTCAATAATTGAGGAACTCAGAGAAGCAGACATTATCGTATAAATTTATATTCCACAACGTGAAATTTATTATTAACATTATGAGCGTTGACAAGTTTGGACGTTTCTCTATTCGGAGACATCACTATGCTACAATTTCATCTGAACGTGGGCCTCCTGGTCCTGTAGGTTTGCCAGGAATAGGTTTTATTTTAACAAATGAAGGAAACTTTAATATTAATTCAAAAGGAATGGAAAATCTTGAAAATCCTTTAAATGAAAATGATGCAGTAACAAAGAAGTATGTTGATAATGAAATCAATGCTTTACACGAAAATCTTATAAAAATAGAAACATTTCGTCAGGATCTTGCAAAGAATCAGGACATGTTAAAAAGTCACAGTGAAAAACTATATAGTTTAAATTATAATATTGAAATTATTCAACAATTTTTATTTGATGAAATAAAGAAAAAACATAAACCTGAAGAATCGATTTTCTCATTAGAAAGTGTACCAGAATAAATATGCAAAAACAACAACTTGTAGAAGAACTTCATAAACCTGCTAGAAAAAATTTTAAACGGCGACATGTTATAGTAAAAGGAATTAATGATTTGTGGCAAGCTGATTTAGTTGAAATGGGAAATTACTCTTCATTTAACAAAAATTATAAATATTTATTAACTGTAATTTATACTTTCTCAAAATACGCTTGGGTACACCCTGTTAAAACAAAAAATGCTAAAGATGTTACTGAAGCAATGAATAATATATTTAACATAACACAAACATCACCAAAAAATTTACAAACAGATTTGGGGAAAGAATTTTACAATACACAATTTAATCAACTTATGAAGAAACATAATGTTAATCATTATTCAACATATAGCACATTGAAAGCATCAATTGTTGAACGTTTCAACAGAACATTAAAAGAGATGATGTGGAAAGAATTCAGTATGAATGGATCATATAAATGGATTGATAACGTAAAAGCGTTAGTTACCAAATACAATAACACTATTCATCGAACAATAAAAATGCGTCCCAAAGATGTTAATAAAAACAATGAAAAATTTTTATTAAAGACAGTATACAATAACTTAAAAGTTTTTCATAAACCAAAATACAAAGTTGGAGACAAAGTACGAATAAGCAAATATAAACATATTTTTGAGAAGGGATATACACCCAACTGGACCACCGAAATTTTCACGATAACAAAAGTTCAAAACACGAATCCAATAACATATCTTTTAGAAGACTACGAAGGACAACCAATTAAAGGGGGCTTTTACGAAAAAGAAATAAATAAAACCAAACACCCAGATCTTTATTTAGTGGAAAAAATTTTAAGAAAAAAAGGAAGCAAAGTTTTTGTGAAATGGCTAGGATTTTCTAATCAGCATAATTCGTGGATAGAGGAGAAAGAATTATTAAAAAAATTAAATAAAAAAAACCTTTAACTGTTTTTGTTCTAATGATATTTTATTTTTATTTCATTAAATTTTATTATAAATTATTGAAAATAAATTGGTATTACATAAAAAACATTTCAAGTTGTGTTTTTCAATAAAATCTTTTATTACAAAATTACTATTTGCTTCAAAATTCCCTGAAACTCTACATACATTTACAGGCATGTATTTATGGTTTTTACAATCAAAACAAAATTTAATATTTGTACTGTTTTCAAAAAATTTATTAAAATATTGAAAACTTATTTTATATGAGATGCCGTTGTAACCTTCTTCTTCATCTAAAAACTCCATGTTGAAATTGTTGATGTTGCTATTGAAATCTTCTTGTTCATCTAAAAACTCCATGTTGGAATTGTCGATGTTGCTGTTGCAATCTTCTTAATCGTCCAGAAACTCCATGTTGTTATCTTCTTGTTCGTCTAGAAACTCCATGCTGTGAGTTTCAAAAATTTCTTTTAGAAATTCCAAAATTTCTCGTGTTTCACTTATATTTTCCATTTTTAAAATTATAAAACCGACTAAGAAAGAATCACTTGCTTGACTAACAGGAGGTAAAAAAGTCTTGAAATTAATGAAGCATAAAAGTGATTCACATGTATTTTATATACCTAATCTCGAATGTATTTTAAAAGCTTAATAATCGATAATTCTAATATTAGTCATATAATCCAAAAGCAAAATACTTTGTTAGAAATTCTTTTCTTCTGAACTTAAAAACAATAACGCAGCTGGCAGCATAATCCGTCTGAAAAACAAAAGACTTCATTGTTTCATTTTTTTAAACAAGAACAAACATGTCTCAACATGAAAACTGATAAAGTAGCAACTATACAAAACGTATACATACTCAACATATATTATCATGCTATGAATATCATGAATTTGAAACAGATTGAATTCTAAGCAATGGTGAAATATAACTACAGAACCTATCACACGGATATTGATACACGAAAATCGAAAATGTTAAACAAATAAATAATCATTAATAAAAGTCAATTCATTCTCAAAATAATTAACAGTTAACCAACATTATTCAAAGTATAAAGATGGATTTTGAAGGCGAGTTTTACACAGATTATTTAACAGACGAAGATAGGAGAACTCTTGTATACTATCGAAAATATATTCAACAATATGAAAACATGGAAAAAATCACATCAATTCATGGATCTCATTACATTGATTGTTGTTGGGCTAAAGATGATACAACTACAGGACCAGATACATGTATTTGTAGTTATAGACAAAATCAAGTTATCAAATTTAAAAATGAATTTGAAAAATTATTGAAATTTTACGAGAAATTGATTGGGTACTTAGAAAATGGAAATCTGGATATAATAGATAATATTTCCTTATTTTTAAATGAATTTGATACATTTTTTGGTGCAGAATCATATGGAGAAGTGGTTTTCAACAAAAAAGAAATTGAAAATGTTCGAGAATATCTAAACAACAGCAAAAGTGAAGAATTTACATCTAGCGACCATTATCTTGCATGTTCTAATCCTGAAGACAATGAAAATATTTGTGAATGTGATTTAATAGAAGAAAAACAAAGAGAAAAAACAGATACAGCTAAAGAAGCTATTAGACTTATAGATGAATTTCTTGGAACAATATATTATAACTATTTTGCTGATTATTAGTTAATAAATAAAAACACTTGATATTCATTTAAAAAAATTGTTTTTTATTGATTTTATATTATGTTATTATAAAAACCAGGTAAACTTATATCAAATTGTTGTGAAAATTCATCATAATTCACATTATCTTCTGTTTCTGTTGAATATTGTTGATCTGGTTCTGATTGTACAGGTTGTTGCTCATTCTCTGTTATTTTCGGTTGTTCTTGTTGTTGTTCTTGTTGTTGTTCTTGAAATTCATTGGATATCGGAAATTCGGTAAAGTCTATACTGTAAGGTTTGCCTACTTGTCCATAGTTGATTAAGTGATATTTCCCCTTGTTTAATGCTGTTAACACATTATCTGATAATTTATTGTATTTTTCTGGTGAATTCAATCGTTGACTTCCTTCTAATTCAAGCGAAACTCGATCACCAAATTTTGTGTTAACTTTTTCTGCACTGATGATTTTATATGGATGATTTTTCACCATATTTCCCAAGTTTAAGTATATATTGTATCGAAATGATTTTAACTCCTCCAGCTCAGAAGCAAATACTTTGTTTAGTAGTTCATCTCTTGCAAGATTATCTTCTTGTTTTCGTTTAACTACTTTTGATGTCTTCTTTGAGCCAACTTTTTCAGGTTTCTGTACTTCACTCATTTTACAAACTTTAAGATAAAATTTAATAATAATCACTTTGAAATTTCACGATAGAATGATACCGTTCGAAGAAATTGTCTCAATTTATAGGCAAAAATCTTATCCCCACCATTTTTCAACTGCTTACAAGTGCTGACAAAATTCAAACACTCTCTTTTTCTACTACTTACAAGTGCTGACAAAATTTACGTATATATATATATGCACACACACACACTCACATAACAATAATTTCACAACTTGATGAAAACCGAAATTAAAACATTAAAACATCAAATAATACACGTAAAAACAATCGTCAGAATAGCTCAGTGGGGAGAGCGTTACACTGAAACTCTAAAGGTCCCCGGTTCAAATCCGGGTTCTGACAATACGGTAAGTATTTTTTTTTGTTAAATAAAAACTAACACAGCATAAACAATATGAAACTTGAACAAACATGTCTCAACATGCTCAGCACATATGAATAATCCTAAAAAGTTAACTTAAAAAACAATGACATCATAAACAATTTAAAACTTAAGACAAACATGTCTCAACATGCTTAGCACTGATTAAGCACACGTGAATCAGAACTGTACCAAAAATTTTCCATTGCTTTTTCAATGATAACGCCCATAATTTTAACCCTCACTGATAAAAAAAATCTTAACCCCCGCATGAGCCATCACTGAACTGAAAAAATCATGACCCACTTGACCCCTCACTAGCCTTGACCCCTGTAACCCCTAGCTCATAACACGCAACCTTGACCCCCCGCACCCCTCACTGATAACACACAACCTTGAACCACGTGACCCGCACTGATAACAGCGATGACGTCACTGAGCCAGAGCCATGGTCCAGAAACCCCATATTCATACTACTGTGTCTGTTTACCAAATATAAATTATGCACAGCCAAAACTTTGATAATGTGGATCAGGCGATCCTAAGGTTGAAAACTAGCATTAGATATTCTATAATGTAAAAGAAAATGAAATAACGTGCCTATTGATTCTGATCTCCTGATTCATTACGAATAAAATTTTCATATTTCTCAATGAAGATGAAAAACATTAAAATATATTTTTAAAATTTGAAAAATAAAATGTATTTTGTATATAGTATATGTATATATACGAGTATGTATATAGTATTTAGAGGTATAATAGAAATAATATTTCATATTAGAAAAAAATTTTTTTTTTAAAGCAAATATGTATTTTTATTCAAAATGAAAATAAATTCAAAAGTATAAATCGTAACTTATGTTGCCGTAGCAACAATGCAACCATTATTTATATTTGGTAAGCAGACACATTATTAGGTACATATAATGTTTAGCAACATCAACGTCTTTTCTTATAGGGCCCATAGACGGTCAACTTGGTTGACAACCAGGTTGTCAACCTAAACCCTACAGACACTCCAACCATATCGTCAACTTGAATACCAATCTCATTTTTTCAAAAGATTTGTTAGGTAAACACCTATCGGAACCTGAAGTTTTTACTAGTGGAATTATAAATTTCAAATGAAGTTGACAATGAAGTTGACAATGAAGTTGACAACCTTGCCACAGACACAACAACCTGGTTGACAATCATTGCTAAAAATCAAAAATTTTTGATTTTAGTCCAACCAGTTGGTCCAACTTGTTCAGGTTGAAATTTAGGTTGTCAACCTGCCCACACACAGTCAATATTGACTTCAACTTGCAATGTTGACAACCTGGTTGTCAACCAAGTTGACCTTCTATGGGCCCTATTACTGTATACTGGTTTGTTCTGGATTTAAAAATTGTTGCATAAGCATAAAATATTGATAACATTCAGTAAACATGTAGCCACCTGATATCAGGTGTAGAAGTAAAAATTATTGGTGACATAAGGATATATGGCAATTGTTTATTTTTGTAGTTATATGGTTTTTGTGAAAACAAAAATAAATTTGAATCAAAAATTATAAAAATTAAAATAGCAGAAATTCGAATAATATTATTTTTAATTGAAAACAATTTGCCATTTACATTAATATCTTTATTAATTGAGTTAATAAAATCTGCGTCGCTTCAGATTCATTCTTATGGCTGTATGATACGGTATTAATTTCATGATTAATTTCGTTATTAAAAAGAGATAACAAGTATGTTTTACGGAAAAAGCAACTAGAAAGAAAAAGAGATATGAACTAACAAAACTTTCAGTATTAATAATACTGAAAATGTCAAAAAATAACTCTCCCAATTCTCCAAATTCCAATATCCTTCCATTAATCATGAAATAAATCATGAAATTTGAACATTAATATTATTTTTGTGTTGCCGTCGTGTTTAGACATTTTTCATAGTTTAATATTATGTTTAGACGAGTGTGACGTATCTAATTATTTATTTCTAATTTTTTCCAGTGAGTGCAAACAAAATGAATAGAATAGAAATAAAATTATTTAGTAAATTTATTAGTAAAGGATCTTAAAACTGGTAGAGCAAAAACGACAGAAGCTGTTAACTCGTTAATTTTCGAAGAAGGATTCAATGAGATTTGTTTTGATTTAAAAAAGCAACCATTTTCTATTATAATTGATGAAACTACGAACATAAGTTTAGAAAAATGTTTCTTGATTTCAAGATTAAAAAAGTAAAAGACAGATTTCTACATTTAATTAAATTAAGTAATTGTAATGCAAGTTCTATTTTTGATACCTTAAAAGATTTTTTTGAAAAGATGGATGTTCTTTTGAAAAAAACATTTTAGGCTTAGCAGCTGACAATGCGAGTGTAGTGATTGGAGAAAAAGGAGGAGTGAGACACTTTTTGGAACAGCATAGTCCTCATGTATTTGTCATGAGATGTACATGTCATTCACTGAATTTATGTGCAAGTGAAGCGGCAAAAGAAATCCTGCATAATATTGAAAAATTAATTAAATCAATTTACAATTATTTTAGTCATAGTGCCAAAAGACAAAATGAATTAAAAGAGTTCCAAGAATATTTTGACGCACCTCAACATAAAATTTTAAGAGCAGCTGCTACTCGGTGATTATCATATGAATTTGCTGTAAAACTAATTCTACAGCAGTGGACATCATTGCACACTTTTTTTTGACTGTGCGATATGAATGTGCCGTTTTACATAGCTCTTCTTTTTACTTTTACACGCGTCTTCTTTCTTTCTTCTCAATGTATTTGAATTTTAAATTCTTCAAAAACATTGTTTTTGTATATATCATATGTGTTAGTATCTTCACCTCGTTAAATAGAAATCAGTTTGGTTGAAAAAGTGAAGAAGGAAAACCGCACTACTCCCCTGGCTATCGAACTTGGTGGTGGGGTCGGTGGGGAAGAACTGTGTAAAAGGTATCAATCAGATGATGATGTTGAACAAATAAGTACTTAACGCAAGTGTCCAAAAAACAAAAGTATATCTTCTTTTTCTGGAATATATATTAAAACTGACAAATGCTCTAAATCTAGAATTTCAAAGTATTAGTCAACCTGGTAATAATAAATTTTAAAAATCTAGGTGAGTTATTAGTTCCCTTGGTGTAATCATTTCCAAATTTAGTACAAGATGAAGAAATTGAAATACTTGATGAGGAGTGGAGATTACTTGGAATTCGAAGAATTTTGGGATATTGTATTCAACATGAAAAACGCAATTAATGAAAAAATGTTCCCTTAAGTAAAAAAATTTGTAAAGGCTTTGTTGAATTTGCCTCAGAGTAGTGTAGCGGCGAAAAGGGTATTTTCCCAATTGAATCTCATAAAAGACAAAAAACGAAATTCACTTTCCGTCAATACTATCATTATTCACATGAAATATATGCTAATTTTTTTAATTCAGCTAAATTTTCAATTTCAATACCCTTTTTTCTGAACTGGTTAAATACAAAATACTACTATGAAGAAGAACAGAACGGCAGCACTAAGTGCTTATGGAGGCAGTACCCGATGAGTTTTTGATAACTTCACATATAATTGTTTGTAGGAAATTCTAAAAGATATATATCTGACAACCCTTAAAAAGGTCCTTTTTCAGTTTTAATATATGCTAACGGGGTGTTTCAAATTGTACAGAAATCATTTTAACTTTTTTTTGTTCAGAAAAAAATTCTAAAATGGCAGTTTTTGTACGAAATTAGCATTTCTATATATTTATATCTGATAAAGAAGTAACTTAAATTGGAAATAAACGTATCATAGAAATTTCCGTTTTTCAATGAGATATTTCAACTTTTGTTTGTTAAATTTTAATTTTTTAAGAATAAATCATCCTGTTCCTTGAAGTTTTAATTCTTTTTTGTTATGGCAAAAAGAAGTACATCCTCCGGTTTGATGTTGTCTATCACATCAGTTTTCGCTATTTCTTTTTATGTAAAATAAGAAATCGAAGTATAAAATATTAAGTCGTTGCGCAGCCGATGTCCACTCAAAGTAGCATCATAGTACATATAAAGAAGACTCGTAAAATCACATTTCAATTTTCCATACAAAATTTGATAAGAAATTTTGAAAAACTTCAATGTATGTGTAAAATGCAAGTGTATTTTGCTATAAATATAGTCCAAATTATAAAATCTATTTTACCAAGCGACATGCAAGATTCCAAATATTCGTTGGTACAAAACTACTCTAACGTTCGAGAATTTAGGATATAGCGGTTTGCTAAAAATTATTGGAATAAAATAAAAATATACATATGTGTAGTATTTTCGAATAAGAAAATAAAGCAATGTTGTTTGTGTGGGTGGAGGGGATGTAGATTAGGCATCCACGAGCACTCAGACAAAGGAGTCCATTGTACTCAAATAAAGCAATACAAACCAAAAACTGTACCTAACTTCTTCACTCATAAACATTTTAAATATTAAGTCCAGTACAATCTTTAAAATCTTAATTTTTTAATATTTTTTATTAATTCAACTTCACTAACTGAAACAAAATTTAAAATAAATTACTTAGGTAGATCAATCTTTGTCATCTATCCCCTATACAAACAATGATTTACATACGAAGAAGAAGAAAACGCACGTACGTGTGAAAGTGAAGTAATAAAACTGGTTCTAACATAAAACCATCTATACAGGGTGATTCCGTTACGGTGTCCGACCGGGAAACTACGGATAGGTCTCGGCGAGGGGAACAAAAAATCGTATTGGTGGGGGGAAGATAGCAAATCGATGTAGAATTAATCGAGCCATCATTTTCTGCAATAAAAAATTAGGGTTAATATCGAGTTCTTTTCGAGCAAATTAGGGTTAAAGTTAAATAAGCTTGAAGCAAAAATCATATAACTACAAAGATAAACAATTGCCATATATCCTTATGTCACCATTAATTTTTACTTCTACACCTGATATCAGGTGGCTACATGTTTACTGAATGTTATCAACATTTTATGCTTATGCAACAATTTTAAAATCCAGAGCAAACCAAAAATACGTTGATGTTGCTAAACATTATATGTACCCAATAATGTGTCTGTTTACCAAATATAAATAATGGTTGTTGCTACGGCAACATAAATTACGATTTATACTTTTGAATTCATTTTCATTTTTTTAGGATGTATGGCTGTAGTTTAATAGTAACTTCGGGTTTGGGTTTTCTTATCTTTTCAGGAAAATAGGACGGCAGGATGGTTTCTTGATCCTGATGTAAAAGGTAACTTCATTTCAAAGTAATTTTATTAAAGTTTTATTAATGAAGTTTTTTTTTTTATTTTTCAGGTTTGTAACATCGCCCCCCGCGAAGAATGCTCAAAGTTCCCACTGAGCATTAATCTCATACTCATCGAGCTTGATAATAACAACAAACAAAATATATCTCTAGTCAGTATTTGTGTTGTATTCATTCCCAAATTCCCTTCAACTTTACGCCTGGTATTCTTTTGACACGTTGTCATTGATGCTAAGCTAACACTACCGACTTTGTTTGGTAATTGCAACAAGAGCAGGGTACGTTTTTCTTGAGCGTTTTCCGGAAAAAATGATATCGAATGTTTCAGATTTGGTTGATGTTGTTGTAAGTAAAAGAAACTTTGTTTTGGTTTATTGAGTGTAGTCGTTGGGGTGAAATAGAGACAAGAAATGGAGGCGAAAAAAAGAAAGAACAAAGGACAACGGAAATACCAAAAAAAATAGCAAACTGAGCGTCTTTCTCACAACAGCATTCATAGGAGCACATTGTAATCGACCATCCTGAAGTTATTTTTGTCGTCTCGCTATGTGCAATGGAACGATGGAACCAGGCTGTTGACGTGCTGTACCTAAGAAGCTTCTGTAAATAAACTTCAAAATTGTTATTAAAATATCTGGTGGTAAAAAAAGTATCTAAGGTTAAGTATCAAGAAATTGTGTTAGTTTCTAACAAGCGCTAATCGGTCACGATGCACCACGGATTTACGACTAGTGACGGTACTGCGAATACGATACACGACATCTGTAATTTTCTCTAGAATATCGTACGGACCATCTCAGTTTGTCTGAGATTTCGTCTGGTAGCTTGAGCATATGGACAAGTTCTGATAAGCTAGGAGCGATGTTGAAAAACAGAGTAACTCGGTCGACTGGTTGTCGAAAACTTCGGCGAGACGCAGGAACCATAATAGTAATCGAACTTTCCACAATCTTGGTAGGTTGAGAAGTATGGTCGGACTTAGCCAGTTCGGAAGGGAGACGGAAGGGGAGAACTGGTATAAGTCTTTCGTCAGACGGAACGGAGGCTGCGTGCTCCTCCAGACCGGAAGAAGAGGCATGGTCTGGGGAGCATTCCTATTTTCCACAGGTTTCTTCGTAAAAGACGGTAGAAGAAGTAGGGTTGAACTTTTCCAGTTCGGTTAGAAGGGGGTAGGAGTGAGCTGGAACAAGTACGAGTTGCGGAAGAATTGAGCTTTCCCAGATCGAAAGGAGAAAGGTAGGCATGATCTGGGCAGGGTTCAACTTCTTCGGCGATGCTGGTGTGAAAAATACGAGAATTTGAGGGTTGTGGAGAGCTCGAATTAGGTTCTTTGCAGAAGCTTATGGACAACGGGTCTTCACAAAAAGGATTTCAACATTTGTTGCTATTAAAAAGGCGTTTTTGCTTAAAGCAGGGTTACAATTAAATTGCTGCAAGAAATCCATTCCTAATGTACGCGTGGATGTCCGCTACATAGACGGAGTGTTCGAGAAAAAAAACGTGGTTGCAAAAGACCTTTTTGGAATAAAAAAAAAAAGAAAAAAAATCTTGTTTGGGGTCGGCGGAAACAGTTGAAGTTTGTGATGAGGGTGAAGCCATTTGGGATGGATGACGGGCTGCGGTGCCTGTACCGATTTGGATTACAAGCATCTTTTGTCTTTTGGCTTTTTTACGAACTGTACTTAAATAGAACGGCCTGCAAGGGGAGGAGGTTCAGCAGGGAGTGAAACGACAGCTGGTGTGGTGATAGTTTCGAGTGGTGGTGGGCTTGTGAGTTTGGAGCTGAAAAACAGATGAACCTTCAACGCTCGAGGTCTCTTTTCCGTTACCGGAACATTTAATGCCACCCTATCTTCTTGGTGAAAGAAAACTTCGCCATCGCTCCGAATGATAAATCTTAAAGTTCTGGACTGGCGGTGAGGTATCGCCCGGTCGGTGACCTGGACCGTTGACTTCGGGATTGTAGGAACCTTGTCAACATTGTCGGTGGCCCGAATGGACCGTGGTGAAAGCTCGAGCTCAGTTGGCAGTGCCATTTCATCTCTGACATCTCGAGGAGAGTCTTGGTTCGCTAAGGTAGGGGACGTAGATCTAATATGGGCGAGATTTGAGGAGGCCAAAGTGCGTTGCGATTGAGTGTGCATGACACTAGTCCAATGGCTGCGCGAAGCTACTGGGGGGCTGTAGGCCATTACTCGTGCTAGCACAAACTATTGGGGGTTGTGTATTTTCTTGAATCTGCTCAATTAAGATAGTAAGTGCTCTGCTAAGATCTGGAGCAGCACCAGATTCAGCATTAGAGGGATTGTTACTTTCCGCGCTAGACATTTTCGATTTATTAATAACAAGAAAAGAAATGCCTAAATATTTTTGGAGAGGTCTTACTTCAAAGACCGATTGGACCCCACACACTTGACACCAATGTTTCAAAATTGGCCTTGATGAGCGAAGAATAGAGAAAAAATTGATTCAAAAAAAATGTAAAAGAAGAGGAATAAGGCGTCCGAGAGGGATTTTTTAGAAGAGAAGAAAAAGTAGAAAAAATATGGGCCAAAGACTGAAAAAATGGGAAATGATGAAATAAAAGGCATCTACAATTTAAAAAAAAAGAATTCTAATATTTATTATAGATAAAAACAGAATTTACAAATTTAGGGTCTATTACTAAAATTCTAATTACAATGTAACAAAATGAATAAAATTTAAATGGCAATAAAAAAAATTATCTGAAAAAAAAATTATCTAAAAGGAAAAAAAAATGGCTATGGCAATAAAGAAAGATGACTGCTAGTGAAGTAAAGTGAACCAAACTATCAACTGAGTGAAGTGAGTCGAACTTACAACTGAATCTGATTTACACCGTAGTGAGGAAAATCAGATCGAAACCGAGTCGGACTCAGTGAATCAAACTGACTTTGGGTTGAGAAGAATTTACTAGTCGGCAACACCGCTGAATTTTAATTAAAGTCAATTATTAATCCAGACGCTGTGGCAACACTTGTTCGCTTTGACAGCTGTTTATTTAACCTAATTAGGTGGTTAATTAATGTAAACAAACCTTGCGATTTCGGTTTGATTTGTTTTTTTTTTAATTTTTCGTTTAAATTAATTAATAATTCGATTACGAGATTAGATCGGGAAGAAATAAAGAAAAACGAGTGTTAAAAATAAGAAATTTGATGAATAAAGACCGCGAGTGAAGAATGTGTAAAAAAAATTTTTTTAGAGTAAGTTAAGTGAGGTTAGCAAAAAAATGTGAATAAAAAAAATTAGTAGTGAAAGAAAACTGTGTATAGAAAAAAAAGGTGGTAAGGAAAAATAAATTTACGTACCTGTGTTTTAAATGTAAAAAGTGTTATGAAAATAAGAAAATGATTGTGTTAAAAAAACTGTGTTAAAAGTTATGTACAAGAAAGTTAAATTAAACTTGAAAATAAAGATTTAAACTGTGAAAAAAAATTGGCTTAAAAAACACTTGTGAACTCACTGTGGCACCTTTTTAAAAAAAAAACTAAACTTGTTCTCTATCGTGGGTGCTTGTTTTTATAGTGTTTAGTGAAATTTCTCGAATCTTCTCTGGAAAGTCATTGTTACTTTCCAATATGAGAGAAGTTATTTTCTATCTCATATTGGAGTTTCAAAGAAGATTCGAGATCTTCGAAATTTTTTGTGTGAATTGTGTGTATTTGTGATGTGTTGTGTTGTTGTTGTGGAAAGAAATTTGGATGTGTTTTTTGTTGTTTTTGTTTTAAGTGTTTGTTTCTTGTGTTGTCCTTTTTCCTTTTTTATTTTATTTATTTTCTAGGATTTATGGCTGTAGTTTAATAGTAACTTCTGGTTTGGGCACCAATTTATAAAAATTTGGTGTTCAATTGGAAGTTTCTTTTATTTACAGCCAACAACAACATTTATTTACATTTTAAGTTTATATTACTAAAGTAAATTTTGTTGATTAAATTTTTTAATCAATTTTCTTATCTTTTCAGGAAAATAGGACGGCAGGATGGTTTCTTGATCCTGATGTAAAAGGTAACTTCATTTCAAAGTAATTTTATTAAAGTTTTATTAATGAAGTTTTTATTTTTATTTTTCAGGTTTGTAACAATATATTACATTACATTCGCTTTTAACTGAGTCAATGACTCTTTTGAACGACTATTTTAAAAAACTCTTTTGGTGAGCGAGCTCTTTTGAACTGAATCACCTGAAAGAGTCTTTTACATGTCTAGTGTAAAAAGTAGAATGAATAATAAATAATCGCAAATTAGTGTTACTGAATACTGTGTAATAATTCTATTACTTAATAGTAGTACCGTTTTAAATTTATAAATAAATTTTATATATTATGTACATATTATGAGTTAAAAAACAAAGAATTATTACATTTATTTATGTATCATATTATGAAAATATTTTTCAAATAATTAAAATTATTAATTTTCAATAATAATTGAGTTTAAAATAAATAAATATTATAAATTCTTTTATGAGGAAACAGTTTTAAAGTCGGTAGCAACAAGTAGCAGTTATCGGAAAGTTCATCCAATTTTACATAGCCAATTTAAACTAAGGCTTGCTTCAGACAACATTATTTAGCATATGCTTTTTCTTATGTTTGAAAACTTATACAGTGTGAATTTAATTTATACATATCTGTCATTTTTCAGTCATATAATAAAAGCATATGCTTTTTTGATATTAAGCTTGCTTCAGACTACATTATTTAGCATATGCTTCAGTCGAATAACTTTCATATGTTTTGTTATATGTTTCAAAAAATCATGGCGTTTGATAATTGTTTGTTCACACCTATTTGATATTTCTGTGTGATTCGAAGAAGAAGAACAATACTGCTTCACACAACAGCAGCATTTCCTTTTTTTGTGCTGTCTTATCCCCTCAAAATTTTTTCCGTTTCTTCTAAATTCCTACACTGCTACCATTTATGCTAAATAATGTGGTCTGAAGATAGCTTCTTAAGTGGTAACAATGCCGGTGATGAAAATCAGAAACACATTTATGTAATTACTCAAAGAAGAAACAAGACAAAATATGTCCATAAGACATGCAGTGAAGAAATCTAGTGAATAGAGTATATACTGGGCCTTATTCTCAGAGTCGAGTGAAGTGATGTGAGATGTCATTTGAGATCGAGATTTTTTTTACAGAGAATTTGCACTTATACTCTTCAATAATATTTAACTTAATATACTGGGCTCAGGAAGATCATCACGGTATTTAAATTTAATAGCCACTCGAAAATTCTCGAATTCCTCCGGTAAACTGTACAACAGTAATATTGAAAGAAGATCTTCGATTTGCATTACAATTGATTTTAATTTATCTACAACATCAAAAAAATTAGAAATATGTTTTATTACATAAATCTGCTTCAATTTCAACCAGACTTCATGTGACGTAGAATATTCCTTAACTTCCTTCAATAATGATGGATGTAGGTTTTATTATTTCACCTGACACGTACCCCATAAATCATTTTTAATAAGAAGGGCTTTCATTTGTACTTTCCACGTGTCATAGTTATCACTTTCTAATTGGTCAATTTTTATCACGTTGTGATATGCAATTCTTTTATTTGCTTTGCACAATTTTTCAAAATTTTATTATTTAAATCAGTAAACTTTAATATTTCCTTAATTTTTCATAATTATTCACACCGATTATTAAGATTTCAACAAAAGTATTTATACAAAATACTTATGTACCTATGTATTTTAAATTTAGAAAGAAAAAGAACTATGAAGGAGGAGTATTAAGTTGAAATTTGGCTAGGGTGTTCCTTGAAGGGTTCTCTTCCAAACAAACTTCAAACGATGAACTTCATGCACTAGGGCAAAGGTTATAATGTAAAATGCCCAAAAATATCATTTTTCAAGAAATCAACGTAGTGCTTTTTATTTGTTTCAAAACCGTACCACATAATCCGAGATATAGAAGTCCAAAGTTGATAAGTCCCATTTTTCCTATATACCTTTAAAATTCAAAAAATTATATGGAAAATTGGAAATGAGTTTTTCCATACAATTCTTATTCATTTACAAAAATCCACATCTTTTTATAATATACTTATTTATTGTTTCATAATTTTCAATTTTGGGTGTGTTGCTTTATATGACCCTGTATTTTCAAATTTCTTTTGTTTTTATTTCTTTTATTTTTATCGTATTGTACACACGTATGACGGTATTTTCCTTTATTTCTAAAATAAATATGTTTTAGATCATTTTAAAATCGTATTTGGTAGAGTTTGGAAGTGATTTTTTTGGAGTAGTTGTTTATAGTCGATTATTATTTTAGCGATTACTTTCAAAGGATTTTTTATGATGAGTGAAGAAAAAAAAAAGTAATTAGCCGTTATCAAGGCTAAGAAAATGCATTATGAGTATTGTTGCAGCTTGTAATGGTTCATCTATTACAAGTAGCAAACTATTCGCGTTTCCTAAAAATAAAGACCTCAAAGACAAATAAATGAAAATTTGTAAAATTGATGCAATACTATCTTTAAAAAACTTTTTTTGTGAAAAACATTTTGACACAAGCTGTAAAGGAAAGAAGAAACTGAAACTGGTGGTGCGATTTCTTCATTTTTTTTACAAATAGAAATGACGATAGAAAATTGTAACAAGGAAAAAATTAAAAAATTAAGGCGTTGTTGCTAGTGATGTCTGGAATCTTTGTAGTTAGTCGATTAATCGACTAACATTACGAAAACTGTTAGTTTAGTCGTCGACTAAAAATAATCGGTCTGAAATCAATCGATTAATCAAATTAGTCAAAACTTATCAAGCTACTTTTAGTCGATTAATCGAAATTAGTCGATCGAAAATTAATCGATTGATTTCATAGATTTTCTTTAAAATAGGAGAGCATGTGTAATTTAAACACTTTATTTAAGTTAACATTTTGTATTTTAGAATTTAAAATTAAATTAGATATAAAAAAGTTAGAAACTTTAAAAACACACTTCATAACAAATTCATCAGATTAAGCAGTGCTGCCATTTCGGCATTTTTAATGCTAAATTTGGCATTTTCAACAATCAAAAAGCATTTGAATTTTCTTAAAAAATGCCAAATGCTTTTTTGGCATATTTTAAAACTGAATTGGCATATTTCGCATTTCCCATGAAAATCACTTAAATACTTTTATTGAACATTAAAAACGAAATTAGCAACTAACTAAACTAGTTCAATCGAGTTTTACTTTGAAACTGGAACCTATTTCAATTCAATGTATCGTTTTAAAAAGAAAAATACACTAATGCCTAGTTTCTTCATAGTAATAATGAACTTCCAGATAAAGTTAAACTACCGATAAATGCTAAGTTGGTTTTCTTCATCCAAAGCACAGATAAGTTATCATCGAGATAGAAATACTAATCACAGTTCACAGTCCTGAAAATGTTGTTTCCGAATTTCCGAATACTTAATGAGGTTCAACTTCATGATTAATTTTGAATAATTTTTAAGTAGTTAAGTAACCGTTTCATTATTTTTATTATTATCAGTGACCAGTGAAGTTGCTAGTTAAAGTTAAAATAAAATAATTTAAAAATAATAATAATATTATTAATAAAAATATCCATAACCACTTCTAATAAAATAAAATCCAAATAAAAAAATTTAAACATTAAAAACATCTTTAAAACTTTAGCTTTCAAAGCTGTAGTCAAAATATTTTTAATCTTGAGATAATCGGTACTATCATGACCAGATAACTTTATCCTCTTAAAAACTCTTATTTGATAGTGAAGAAAACCAAATTCTTGATTTATCCCCAGTTTAAGATTATCATGAAGATATCTTGACCTGAAGAAATTGGGCATTAGATTATCATCAAGATATCTTGACCTGAAGAAACTAGGCATGAGAAAGTCAAAAAATTTAAGTTCCTTTTTTTACAAATGTTTTAGTTTATTTAATTTTAATTTTTAGTTCTTTACAGTTTTTGTTACTTTCTTTTGTTAACT
Source organism: Bombylius major (assembly GCA_932526495.1). Classification (NCBI taxonomy): domain Eukaryota; kingdom Metazoa; phylum Arthropoda; class Insecta; order Diptera; family Bombyliidae; genus Bombylius; species Bombylius major. Next base: position 30,091,366 of record OW052042.1, read on the forward strand.
TGAATTCTATTTCATTTTGTTGAATAATTATTGTTATTGTTTTTCATTAAAATTGAATAAAACATACTTTAAAATAAAATTTCTTTTTTTGGCATTTTTTGATTTTGTTTTTCATACAAACGACATTTTTTTATTTTCAATTTAGCATTTTTTGATCAAGACCATTTGGCACCACTGAGATTAAGAAAAACACGCTACTGTTGACACTTGACACTTAACAAACAATATGGTCTGGTTATTGATGGGATGGATATGGAATATGGATTATGGATGGTATAAATAGTAAAAGCAAATGAAGTTGGCAATTATTATTAATTAAGTATCATAGTAGAAGGCGAAAAAGTTGAGGTTTCGTATTGTGCTACACATAGAAAATTGAAGAAAAATTAGAATTAGTCAAAAGCGACTAAATTAAAGTTAAATTAGTCATTTAGTCGCTAATTCGATTAATCGATTAATTAGTCGCAATCACTATGTTGCATTGAAACATATAGTGGCACAAATTTTAATGACAAATTATTTAAATTTCCAAAAAATACAAAATTAAACGCTAATTGGGAATCTGCGTGTAAAATTGAGAACCATAGATACCAGAGGAAAATTCATTTGTTCGAAGCATTTTAAAAAAAAATGTTTGGGCGAAAGAAAACTATTGACAAATGCGGCTCCAATTTTATTTTTGGAAATTAGCATTGAGGAAAATATATCTGGCTGCGAACAAAAATAAATAAATAAAGGATGCGAATCTTCAACAACAAAATAGATTAAAGCCATGCTAAATCAAAGAGAAATCGAGGCTACGTTGGGAGATATATCAATGACTGTTAAAGCCATCAAAGGCTGCCCACAAGGCGGGATACTGTCACCTTTGTTATGGTCTATTGTCATTGATGATCTACTATACGAACTTGACTCTCTTTGATGGGTTTTACACATTTCTTCCCCACGACCAAGTTCCGTAGCCAGGGGAGTAGTTCGGTTTCCTCATCTTTCTTCACTTTTTCAACCAAACTGATTTCTATTTAACAAGGTGAAGATACTAACACATATACACAAAAACAATTGTTTTTGAAGAATTTAAAATTCAAATACATTGAAAAATTTGTGTATGTACAATGAATTGAGAAGAACGAAAGAAGACGCGTGTAAAAGCAAAAAGAAGAACTATGTAAAACGGCTCTTTGACTTGAAACACCGGGTTACGCAGATGACCTGGTGATAATGGCTAGGGGCATAGCATAGACCATGCAACAATTTCCATGCAATACAACAAGCACTATAGTACAAATCAAAAAAGATGGCACGGGTTCGCGCATGTCTTACATGTGTTAGTGATCTTTTTGTGCATACATATACGAAGGAGGAAACCTCTTTCTTAGAATTTACAAAAACAAAAATGCATGTGTGTAAGTATCTTTTCTTCTGCGCATGTTTCTCTAGTATAATACGAAATGCCATCTTTTTTAAATTGTACTATAGTAACTATTAACAACTGGTGCAACAGGGAAAGGCTGACAATCAACCCTAACAAAACAGTCATAGTTCGTTTCACAAGAAGAAGGATGCATCTGTATAGATATTGTCGTTTGTGTTGTGGTAGCAGTGTAGGAATTTAGAAGAGACGGACCAATAACTTTATATATAATATGGACTGTACAACTTCTTGTTTCATGTGGGCTCAAGACAAATTTCGTTAATTACCTAAGAGTGAGACATATATATGCATTATTTTCGATCATTCAATTACCCACCTCACTTTTACTCATTGATTGTCAAAGCTGTCAAATTTGAATATATTCAAATTTAAAAACGTTGGAAAATCCCCTATTGAAATAACGTATTAACAAAAAAGTTACTGATTTATTTAGGGACAATTTGATTTTTATCGAGTTAAAATTTAATTTTAATTTAAAACCCGTTAATTTCATTTTAATTTAAATGAAAATTGTGCCTTCATCTATGTATTAAAAATATCAAATGTCTAAATCATTCTTCGTTCATTGAAACATAACGAATTCCCGAAGAGTGAGACAATATAAATGTTGTCCCATTTTTATAGTATGGTGTTTCCTACAGTTGTTTCATCCAGTCTATTTATATCAGTTATCTTGTTTATGCACAACAGTTAAAACGTATTAACGCTAAAACGTTTTAACATCGTTTTGAGATAATACACATTGATTGGTGTTTATGCATAGTACAACATTTCGTTCTTACTCAAAACGTTTTGAGTAATGTCACCTGGTTGTTCTGGTGTTGTTGTTCATACAGTGTTATCACCATAGATTTTTATGGTTTATTTCGAATGCCAGTAACTTCTCTCTTCTTGAAAATATCTTTTTTTTTTTCAAACACAGAAAAAAATGTTTTTTTTTTAAATTTTATCTTTTTATGCCTCTAAATAACACTTGTTTACTTAGTTCTACAATTAATAATAACCGCACATTAAATGTTATTTAAAAATTTAATGTACCGTTACTAACACTACTCTAAAACCTCATATCGATGTTTTGTGGCTTACCAACACTATTTTGAAATGTCAAATATGACAATTCACTTAAAACGAAGTAAGTGTTTATGCACATTTTAAAAACGAAATGAAATTTTAAATGCGGATTTAATAGTGTATTAACTCAAAACGACGTAGAGCTTTAATGCGTTTTGAAATTTTGTTTATGCATCCGTTTTAAGTCAAGACGGAGTGAGTTAATGCGAAGTAACGCTTCGCATAAACAAGATAAGTGAGACGGACAAAATTTTGAGGGGATAAGACAGCACAAAAAAAGGAAATTTTGCTGTTGTGTGAAGCAGTATTGTTTAGTGATGACATAAACTGTGATTTTCAAAGTGCAGGAGCAAACTGTGATTGCTCTTTTCAAATCACAGTGATTGAAACCTGTGATTTAGTCACAGTCGTCACAGACCAAGGTAAATAGAATACAATAGGTATGATTGAGCCAGTATACTCTCTTGTCTCAATTATGTGACGTCACTCATTTGAAATTTTTAAATCATGGTATATAGAAAAGTATATCTATATGGTATGGTCATAAATTTAATTTAGAGAAATTAATTTAACAATAAAAATACATATTTTAATATATTATGTTGAAATTTTTTTATATTTTCTATTTATTTTTCTATTTACATGCCAGTTTTCGTTTGGAAAATTAAAATATTTCACTTTTATTGTTTTGTTTTTTTTATTAGTGTAATTTTTACAACTTTTTACTGTACAATTAACCATTATAATATTTTTAAAATTTATATTTAGAGAAAAATAATATTGTATAACAAAAACAAACTACTCGCACTACCATTAACCATAAACACATTTACAGCCAGTTTCACAGTTGAAGCTTAAGCCAAAGTTTAGCTAAGCTTTTGTATATAGATTTCACAGTTTTTTTTTTTTACAGCTTAACTAAACCTAGTTTAACAAAAAAAAATGTCTGCAGCTGCTTTGTTTTTGAAATTTATTATGTCAATATAAAAAGTGTCATGCGTATTTTATTATTTATAAAAAAATATTACTAAAAATATATAAAAATGTCAATGTCAAAATCCATTTTATAAAAAGCAATCAATTTTAATTTTTTTAAGAACTAATTTTCAAGAAATTACAATGAAAACACGATTTATTTTTTTTATATTTGTTGACATTTGGTTGACTAACAATATATTTTTTACTTAAACTCAGTTTAAGCTCTGAAATTTGACCGCTTAAGTTTAGCTAAATTTAAACTCAGTTTAACAATTAAGCTTCCACTGTGAAACTGAAAAAAGTGATTAAACTCAGTTTAAGACTTAAGCTTCGCTTAAGCTTACACTGTGAAACTGGCTATTAGCCTTTTAAATAATTTCATCTGAGTGACGTTTAAAAAAGGCTCACAAAGAGAGAGAAGTTTCGTTTCATACTGGCTCAATCATACCTATTGTATTCTATTTACCTTGAGCATATGCTAAATAATGTAGTCTAAAGCAAGCTTTAATCTATTGCCTAGAATAGGGGGCTAACGCTCTTTAGGCTGTATCCGGAAACATGCACTTAACACTAAACACTAAATTTTCTCCGAAAGTAACTCCGAAGTGTCCGGCAAGTAATACTAATACTTGATACTAACACTTGTTTTGCTGTCAAAAATCAAGTGTTATATCCAGTACACTAAACTTGATTTAGTGTTGTGAAGTTTTATTTATAACTATGTGGAATTGCTTAAAAATGGAAAATAATAGAAGAATAAATAAAAAAACTTTTGAAAAAGACTGTTTTAAGCGTTTTAATGCAAAATAATAATATAATAAAAAGTAATGAAATAGATAATCTGATTTTAAAAACAGTGGTAAGTAAAACAGTAGATCAACTTCAATGTCAATATAAAACAAATTTAGTACATTCCGGACAACAAATTCAACTCCGAAGTCAGGCAGGTAGTGTCAAGTGTCAAGTGTTAAGTTTTAAGTGCATGTTTCCAGAAACAGCCTTAATAAATAAAAACATTAGAGTACCTTACCGATTTTTATTCAACAAACTATGTACCTACATATTTTAAAATTTAATAACTTCAAAAATTCAATTAACCAATCAAATTATTCACTACACAGCACACGTCTCCATTTGCAGTGATCATTTCACGGCTTTGAATATTATTCTGTCTCCCGGAGGTTTTGCTATTATGTATGATATCAGATATGACACAGTATGTATTATATTAATTTTGCAATGGGAAAACTACACATTAATTGCATGATATAGGTGGTAATCGATTAACATATATTATATTATACATTATACTGTGTATTTCTTACAGACAGTATTCGATTCTATGTAGATTGTCGAACTAAACTTACTGTCACTAGAGGGGAAATATTACGCACATAAACATATATGTTTAATATTTATGTACGTTTCATACAGCATATATGCTAAATATTGTAATGTATAGCATTATATCGATGCCCGCTTCTTACTCCATTTAGATTATTTATTAATTTTACTGTATATTCAAAATCATACATAGGAAAAACTATATAGATAATAAAAAACAAGCAAATGCCAGCAAAGCGCAAATTCGATTAAATTCATGCTTTAAAATTTAAATCGCGAGATTCGTGCACATGTCAAGTCAATCTGTGAAAAAATTTTTTTTTCTTTTTCAACCAATCAGAATAATGAATGACGTGATCTAGAGCCAATCGAAATAAAATGATGATGAGAAAATTTCTATTTTTAGTAATATTTTTTGTGTTGGGAATGAATTATTACAATGTAAAAAAAATATACATATGTATATGATACATACATATTGAACTTTTTTTTGGTTGCAGAGGTTACTGTGTGTGCGTAGAATTCAAATTCAATCAAAAATTTCAGACATCAGCCACGAACACAAATGCATATAAGGCCAGCTCTTATAGTTGTAGGTATAGTATAGTTACAATTGTGTATTTACATTTATGTATAGACATAATTCATAACCATATTTCTAAAATATAAGATACATAATTATATATGTATATGATGTACTATCCCAGTAGCCACCTTGTCGATAAGAACATCGATGCTCGATAAATTATAACTTATCATAGATACTTCCTCGATGGAAACATCGATGACTTTAACATTGCAATAACATTAGGCGATGACTATTGTTGATTAAAGAAAAATACATTAAAATTTTTACAAAAAGTAGTGACAGCTTGAAAAAATGTACAATTTTCCTATTTTTTTGTGAATTTTCTTTAAAATAATATATGAGAAAACTTTACTTCTGGATTGTGTGACATATGAAAACAAAATGAAATTTTATCACAAAAATGCTATGCTACATTAATATAGCATGTTCAAACATATCTTTTTATATTAGGTATTACCAAAAAATATATAATAAGAAGAAATCTTACAGCTCTGTAATTTCAAAATTCAAGAATTTTTCAATTAATTATGCGAGAAAGAACAAAGGGGTCGGGGATATGTATTATTTTTCTCTCAGTGCTCTCAATTAAAAAATAATGATTTGAAGCTTTTTTCAATATACATATGCCTTTCTTCTTATTTTTTTTTTCATTATTATACAATTTACATATATGTATAATATTTATACATATGTATGTAACCAATCAATCAAAGTAGGGAAAAATAAAACAATTGAATTTCAATTTGATCTCGCAAACACTACAACAACAAAAATACTTGTACATAGAAAATTAACTTTTCTTCTGCGCACGCCAACGTAGTACAAATGTATAATACGACAGTTCAGCTCTTTTGGTTCAAGCTTAAAGCTATATCAATTAGATCATTTCCCATTTTGAGAGAGCATAATTAAGCTTTCAAAATAAGAACCCCAGAATAAAAATTTTTATATGAAGAAATTTTGTATGAATAATACTTCTTCTTATTATATATTTCTTGGTATTGCTCACAATTCCCTATTTTACTCAGTATTTTCGCTCAGACTTTCAATCGCCGTCCGCCAAATGTTTGCATAATAATTTGCATTATATTCTCATAAATTCCGTTTTTTATATGCACGTTCCGTGATAAAACGGCAAAATTTCGCAAATTGGGCGATATTTTTCCGAGTTTTGCGACAATATTTTATAATTTGCGAATATTCTAACTGTTGGGCGATTTGGGCGAATTTTGATGATGATCCTTCAATTTTTAACAAGAAGAATTTTCCTTGCTACGTGAATTAATGTCTACTATCACAATTAATTGTGATCTACTATAATTTTTATAAACTTCATAATATTACAAGGAAAACATTAATCGCTGTCAAAATTTAAAATATTGGTTGGTTACTGGGGTGACAGCTAAATTTGACTGTTACGGAATTGCACGGCATACACATTACAAGGCAATGTAAAGAAATTTTTTCATTTGTTTTGTGACGTCACTCAGGTCGTCTTTGCATATAATTTTTTTTTTTTTTTTAAATTTTATTCATTTGTTTCATATAAAACGACCAGGATGACGTCACAATGCTAACGGTCACTACGATACTTACATTGCCTTGTTATGTGTATGCCGTGCGGAATTGGTTCTTTCTAATTTTAAAATATTTTGACTCATAAAATAATGATCGTTACAAAATTATGTTATAAATGAATTTATTTAACTTATTCATTTTATGTATAAACACTTTTATATTAAATGTGAAATAATTTTAATAATCAAATCATATGTATATGATGAAACTATACGTAAATTCTGCTACGTTTCAATGAAGTGTCAGATTTGTGAACTGACATCACTGAACTTTTACTAAATCATGCACTGAACTAGAATACAAAACATGAAAAAAAAAAAAAGAAAAAAAACTTCCGCCATATATCTTTTCAACATACATTACTGTTTTATTATTGTGCTGGGCTTTGTTCGATTGTTCGATAAGTAAAAAATAATGAGTATAGGAGTTTTACCAGAACAAGAAGCTACAAAAATATACACATTTACGAATGCATATACATTTTTACATTGGGCGAATTTGGGCGAAATAAAAATTAGGTTTGGGCGATTACTTCATTGTAAAAACTGGAGTCCCTGCATATAGCAACAATCTGTTTTTTTCTCTACCTAAACCAAGCAGATACATATGGGTGTGGAATAAAAGATATCGTGTTTTTTATATATGTATGTACTATCTTTATAAAAAAAATTTTTATAGTGTAAAAGTAACGTGTAACTGGGGAAATATGGTGTATAGAAACTTGTAAATGGATTCATATTTCTCTTTATAAGTACCCAGTGGCGACTTCTAGAATTGATGAGATATTCCTCAATGTTTTCACACAGTAATAAAAGCACGTGTTCAATAATCTAATGAATTTTAGACCTATTTTTCAGTTTTTTCAAAAGGTCTTCCTTAATATCTCGTAAACTATACATTTTTCCAAAAAAATTAAGGATAGAAAATCGATGCAGAAACAATTAAGCTTTCATTTTCTGCAATAAAAAATGAGGGTTAATATTAAGCACTTTTCGAGAAAATTAGAATTAAAGTCAAAACATGGGTACAAAAATGACAAAATTTTGGTTTTCGGGCTTTTGAACGGTAAGAGGTACAGCGGCATGTAATACCATGTTAAAATAACAAAATACATGCAAAGCTTGCCGTCGCGAATAACCGCGGTATTGTGTTCGGGGTATAAAGTAGCCAGCGCCCAGCTTTAGTGATTGAATATAATAATGAGAATAAGAACACAATCAAATTCCCCTAGTGAATTTTTCATACAAAAATATTTCTTTTATTTTGACAAAATTATTTTTAATTTTCCGAATAATTTTTTTTGAATTTTTGTGCAAGAAAATTCTTTCAACTTTCGGTTATTATATATGTACATATATTTCGGGCTGTATTACATTCGAATGATACAAGAAACACTGGATCAGAAAAACTTCAATTTAATACGAAAATTGAAATATGGTTCTGTAACAAGAGAATTCTCAGATTGTGTAACGCTCTTCCATCATTCCATCCTATGTATTCACCACTGAAGTTCAAATCAACAATTCTTCTCCTTTATGCCGTAACCACAATTAATTAAGGCGATATTCTGCCGATAGCGATGGCGTTGTCAATCGTCATGGCAGATTCGCACGTTGAACATAGTTAACACGACAAGCGCATCGCGATAAATGTCAGTTTGTTTAATTTAAAAATTTTAAAATGAATTCTGGAGCAGTTGAAAATTTATTTACAAAAAATTCTTTAAATTAATATACTCGTATTCCTTTATCTTCAGATCAGATTCATGGTTTTTTGAAGTTTCAATCAGTTGCTCTTTAAAACTCAGTTTTTTTTTAAATAACAAAATCACACACACACAACTTCAAGTTCACTTTAAATACAAAGAAACAACAACTGTCAAATTAGGTGAAGGCGATAAAATTAAAAATTAAATCTTGGCGATGGCAGAAAAAAAAGGCATTGGTCATACGCTAAGGCTAAGGCGTTAGTGGGTTAAGACCCCACGTCGTTTTCATTTTCGTGTACCATCACTGTGCTAATGTGAACTTTATTAATAGGATACCTATGTAAAAAAAATTTTTATTTACCTTTTATTAAGCTAATAATTCCATGTGAGGTAAAGTGCTATGCTTAAAGCACATCTTTCAAAATTCCAATCCATATTATAGCAATATGAATACTTAGCAAAGTTCACCAGCTCACACAAACAAACATATTGTATATATATAGATACATGCTTACACATAATGTTATTGTAATATTTGAAATATGTGAACAATTGAATGCCAAGAACGGGCTTTTACATAATACATATATATTTTGACATTTTTTAATTTATAAATTTATATTTACTACATTCGCGCATCCATATCAGCTTTACAGTTGTACATACATATATACATATATAGTTATTGAATTATAGTTATAATCAAAACCATCTATAATAGAAGCCATGAACTGGTGTTTTGTATAAATTAGTTAGAAGTGTGTCATGTTTTGTTTTGACATTTTCTTTAGTTTCTTATAGTTTCTTAAAAAGTGCTGAAATAGTAGTGTAAAGAAATAGTGTTTTAGTTAAATATTTTTGGTTTTTTTAATAAAATATGGTTTATAAAAAGTTTTAAAATATAATAAATTAACAGTTTTATAATTTTTAAAGTGCACAATAGTCAAAAAATAAAATAAAAAGGTGGAAAATATTGTACCTTCTTAGCTACTGGTAAGAGAAAAAATTAAAGTATGACTACATACATACCTATCTATGGTGAGGTTATATTATATGTAATAAAGTGAATAAATTGATTTGATTTAGTCAAATTTAATTTATATTTATAATAATTCTGATACATACATATATGTTTTTATATAAATACTTACAGTTCGAAAAATAATAATACATATAAACTTTTTCCTTCCATATATAAAAGATGGTTTTAAATCAAATCAATTTATTCACTTTTATAATATAACCTCACCATAGGTAATGTAGTCATTAGTCACACATCAATATATAGGTATCTGGTATAGAAGAAAAAAGTTTATATTATTATTCTTCAAACTAAGTATTTACATAATTACATATATGTATCAAAATTATTACGTATATAAATTAAATTTGACTAAATCAAATCAATTTATTCACTTTATTACATATAATATAACCTCACCATAGATAGGTATGTATGTAGTCATACTTTAATTTTTTCTCTTACCAGTAGCTAAGAAGGTACAATATTTTCCACCTTTTTATTTTATTTTTTGACTATTGTGCACTTTAAAAATTATAAAACTGTTAATTTATTATATTTTAAAACTTTTTATAAACCATATTTTATTTAAAAAACCAAAAATATTTAACTAAAACACATTTTCTTTACATCACTATTTGTACTACCACCAGTATTGTTTCGAAAAATTGACACTTCTGTCGTGTTTGATTGCGTTAGTGCAGAAAGCCACAGCTCGGCTTTCTATATATACTTTATTTAACAATTAAAGTCAGTACAGGTAAGATAGGCATACTTTTCTATACTCTTTTACATTTCGTTTGTATAAATCTGTCTCGTGTGTGGGGTGGTCAGATCTCAATTTCAATTGAGGGAAATCTTTTAAATTAAATATTACCAAAGGCAAAAAACTCATCGGGTACTGCTTCCATAAGCACAATACTGACTTTAATTGTTAAATAAAGTATAGATGGTTTTGGTTTTCATTAAAAAAATTTGTGACATCCATACATACGTGAGTACCTGCTTTTGCATACGCAAAATCAACAGGTTTAGTTGATAACCTATATTATGTAATAAAATTGAGTGCATTAAAATATGTACTTACATAATTTGTTCTTTTTCTATCATATTTGTCAAAAAAAGAATAACAATTAAATTATATGCATTTATTTTTTGTAGCATTTAAACGATAAATCAGTTTTAAATTTTCGAAATTAGAATTTTCAAGGTCAATTGAGAATTTTGTTGAATAGAAATAAGCTAATTATTTCACTTCACTCCTAAGATTGACTAACCGTTTTTGTTCAAAAACTGGCGGTGCGCACAAAATTATTTTATTATTTTAGTATATGTACCTATACCTAAAGGTAGGTACCTACCATGATTTTATATTTTGTAGGTTCATTTTATACATTATTTTTTGACATCAATATTTGTTACATTGTTTATTTACTTTTCGAGATAAAGTGCAAAACAAGATGAAGGTGTACATCTTAAGGCCTAACCAAATTTGACTTCGAGCTACTCAAGTCAAGTTATAGAAAGTTACTCAAGTTAGCATGATAACCATATTTGACTTGTCTGACTTCTTTGACTTGGGCATTAAGTGAGGTTAAGTTTTTTTTTTTTATAATTTTGTGAATTGAAAACTAAATAAAATTGTTAGTGGAAAAAAAAATTAAAAATGGATAATATTTTTTTATTTATGTTTTTACTTCTTAATTTTTCTATTTTTTTATTCATATTTATTAAGATTTTTTCATAAATATTATTACACACATACATAATATGTACATACATATGTGTCTATCAGTTGCAAAACGGATCTTTTCCATATTTTGAAAAAAATGAGTTATATACGTCATTTGAAAGGTCTTTTAAAATTCTACTTATTTACTTTACTTTTAAAAGAAAAAAAATACCTTTTCCTCAGTATTTTGATGGTCAAAATATGAGCTCAGTTGAAAAACAGTACTTTTTTGTCAAATTTCAAAAACAATTTTGCTTAATAACTCAAAATGACTTAACATGACGAAGACACCTTTTGCAACTGATAGACACATATATGAAATTTATAAAAATTTTCAAAAATATTGTCTTTTGTTTTTGTTGTCAAAACAAATTTTACTCAAGTCACTCAATTTCGTGTGCTATGAAGGCACATGAACTAAAGTCAACGAAAATTCAAAACTTTCGTTCAATTTGACTTGAGCCGACTGCAGCCTATTATGGTTTGCTTGATTTAAAATAACGTAATCACACTTTTGACTTGAGTGGCTTCAAGCCAAATTTGGTTAGGCCTTTAGCATCGCGTAAACCAAACACTTTTTTACATCTAAGCGCACGGTAGAGCGCGATCAAGTTCAATACATAGGCCGTATGCACGTTGTACACTATTTACATGAACTGTTTCGAGCAATTTTTGACCTCTCACAGCTCAGTGACTATTATCGTGTATCTCTTTCCGCATACAATGCCAAAGCCCAAATTTCATGTATATGTGAGCCGTTTTTTTAAAAAGTGGTATAGTATAAGTCCACTTTTGATGAAAAATGAGTTAAAGTAAATAAAATAAAGATTGATATGCCCTTTCAACTATTTATAATATTGAAGCTATTGTATTATAGATTATTATGCCACAAAATTTTTCACCAGAAATTAAGCTGTTATATGAAAATTGTATAGGAACTGAAATAAAAAACATTAAATATTTCTCTATCAAAAATAGTTGAAATCGAACCAAAAATATAAATTTGAAAAAGGGGCCAAGTTTTTATTCGTTAACTGTTGGACTAGCAAAAGTAATACGTTAAGGATACCTTGTATTGTAGTAGACCTTGTCTTGTAGTTGTTTATATACGATGTCCTCTTCCAGACTTCGCTCATTTCTCTCAGCGTGTGACGTCACTTGGTAAGAGTATTTGAAGCTGATATCTAATCATGGTAAAAGGAATACTAATAAGGTAATATCAATCGGAACTCTCAGGCTCCATTAAAACGTAAGAAAGATCGTATGGCAATACAAAAGTATATGGACGATCTGAGAAATGAAATGCAAAAGTATATGGAAATTTTACAATTTATTTTTCAAAATAGGATATCTCAGCATCCTCTTAACCAAAAACTAATATTTTTGAATTAAAATATTTGTTGAAGTGTTGCTTAAAAGCTATCTTGTTCGGTAATTCTGTAAGTGCCTTAGTTTCCAATCACAAGGACAAAATACGCGGAAAACCATGAAGAGGTTCAACATTTTCAGCCTTATTTTCCATTTTATCTCAAAAACTAGAAAAAATATAGGACTTCAAAGAAGACAACACTAAAAAAAACACTTCAGTGAAGATTTCAATATAAAAATAATAGTTTTTGGTTCACGGGATTCTGAGATACAGACCTTCAAAGTTAACTTTAGGTCTTAATTATGAATTAATTATGAAAATTCAACGTTTTTTAGTCTATTTTTCACTTTATCTCGAAAAATAAAAAATACAAGAAAACTGCAAGGGACAATACTAAAGAAAACACTTTGATAAATCTTTTAGTATAAAAATTTTAGTTTTATGTCTACGGGATGCTGAGATACAAATCTTTGAAGTTGAAAGGGCCCTATTATGATTTTCGATCAAAATTCAATCGAATCGAATGAATATGCACAATATTTCGTGTCATTCTCAAACAAATGCTAATATACGGCATACGCTATATGAATTTCATTTAAAATATCTAGTAATCTGTGCTTTTTAAATTTTATTTAACAATTTCATTCGATCAGAAAAGAGATATCGAAATAATTTTTGGTAGCAATCGAATAAAACATTAAAATGCATAGATTACTAGATATTTTAAATAAAATTCATATAGCGTATACTAGCATTTGTTTGAGAATGTCACGAAATATTGTGAATATTCATTCGATTCGATTGAATTTTGATCGAAAATCATAATACGGCCCTAAGTCAAATTTGTGTTTGGTTTAGAAAACGTATAGAAAATTTTCGACTCTTTACCTTGTTTTGCACTTTATCTCGAAAAGTACAAATACTAGAAAAAAATTGTACGGCATAATCAAAGGGAACACTTCAACAAACAATTAGGTCAAATAACTACGGTTTTTGGTCTACGGGATGCTGAAATATGTTCTTTTAAATTACTAAATTATTTAATTATTCTCCATATGATAAAAATAATTATTACACACATACTCATATTCATGAGTCTTTCTTATGCTGTTATGATACGGTATTAATTTCATGATTAATTTCGTTATTAAAAAGACATAACAAGTATGCTTTACGGAAAAATCAACTAGAAAGAAAGAGAGATATGACTAACACTTATTTCAGTATTAATACTGAAAATGTCAAAAAATAACTCTCCCAATTCTCCAAATTCCAATATCCTTCCATTAATCATGAAATTAATCATGAAATTTAAACATTAATATTATTTTTGTGTTGCCATCGTGTTTAGACATTTTTCATAGTTTAATATTATGTTTAAACGAGTGTGACGTGTCTAATTATTTATTTCTAATTTTTTTCAGCGAGTGCAAAAAAATGAATAGAAAAGAAATAATAATCACGAATATTCCTTTACTAAATTATTTAATTGCCATTTACTTTAAACAGAGATACAGGCAACACAACTTTAAGAAAATGTCAGCTGATTTTGATAGTGTGTCTCTGTTACTCAAATCTGTTGTCTCTTTCTTTAAGTACTTAAAATTTCCAATAGTATTAACACCGTATCATAACAGCTTTACGTCACATTTCTTTTCTCATTCATTCTTTATAATACCTTATTAGTGTTCCTTTTACCATGATATCTAATGATTATTTTACGTAAAATTAAAAATGAACTCATGTATAATTTATGTACAAATTTTTTTCATTTTATAATATTGAAGATATTTATTAATGTTTTCATTCCAAAATATAGCCTGAATCTAAAAAAAATTAATATGTAAGATATAAATTTTCGTTAATTATCACAAATTAATATTACAATATAAGAACACAATACAATTTCAATTCAACGGAACCATCAAACAAATTATAACCGAATGACGTCAATAATCAGCTGAGAAGAGAAAAATGTATTTTCTACAGTGTTGCCAAATTTCGAACGAGTATAAGCGATGAAATCAGCGGCAGTTGAGTGTTGACCCATCTTGGGCGCTGAAAGCTAAGAAATTAAATCTAATTCAAAAAAAAAGAAATGAGGGTGGGATAGGCTGATCTGATAGGATAATATTTCAATTTAAAAAAAAAACATAACAAAACAAAACAATATGAATGAAAAAACAAAAAATAAACAAAAAAACAATGCAATTCAGTCTTAATTTATATCGCACATCATACATGTATGCATATGTATAGTATATGTATATACAGAGTGTTTCACCGTTCATGTGCCAAATTGAACAGGGTGGTAGATATCGGTGAAAATGAAAAAAATCGAATGGGAGGTGGGGTCTATTCACAATGGTTACCGAGATATTCAAGGTCAAACAAAATTTTTTTCGAAGAGTAACCAGTTCCACTTTTCGCAACATATTTCAGCGGTCGCTCAATGTGGAGAAGTAAATGAAAATTATTTTCATAGAGAACCTTCAGACCTTTCAAAAAATGTCTTTTACAAAGTTTTATGTTAATTGGTTTTAAAGTTATTCACCTCGTATATGCGTAGCGTGTTCGTATCGAATGATCGATAATAGTAGCTCGACAGCATTTTTTGTATCGAATTAGTACCGACTAGATCACAATTTGAAAAGAAAAATGTGTTTTTTAAATTTTTTAATGTAAATTAATATTTTTATAAATTTTACTGAAATATTTTTCATAGTCCAACTGAACAAGCCAAAGGATTTTAAATTTATACATATTAATATGTACATGGAAACACTTATGAAATACACTTTATTTCATTACAATTATTATTAGTTTTTTTTTTTTGTTTTTGTATTAAGTTTATGTTTAATAATATCTACGATTATCTTGTTGCAATTCAACATCTATACTGCCAGAAGAAACCATTTCATAAGATGGTTCAGGAACTTTAAAGTGCTTGAAAATATTGTGCAAAGCAACACAAACATTTACAAATATATGCAAAATCAATCCAATTTATAAAATAAATAAATTAAAAAATAATTTAATTGAAAAAATTTGTAATTTTGCCAGCTCGTTATTCGAAAAGAAAACGAAATTCGATGTATCCGTATTCCATAATACCAAAATTTACTTTCGAACAAACGATAATCGAGCATCGAAGTACATAATTCCGCCCCAGGTCATATATGTTTTTCATGTACATATTCAATAAAAATTTTGAATTCTTTCGCCATAGTCGACTTTGAAAATATTTTAGTAAAATAAAAAAAATATTTATTCTACTTTAAAAAATTACCAAAGTACATCTTTTTAAACAAATTGTCAACAAATTCGAAATAAAAAATGCTTTCGAGCTATTATTATCGAGCATTCGATATCGAATACTCGAATATTTGAATTTTGAATGATTGAGTTTCATAAATCATAATCCCAATTTGAAAGTCGAAGTTAAATTTTGCTCTATATCAAAGTACATACATAATTCCGCCCTACGTCACAAGACGCCACTGCTTTTAATCTACAAATATATAAAAACTATCCCAGAAAACAAATCGTTTATGACGAACACAAAACAAATGCGCGCACTGCAAACAAATATGTGTAAACATTGTATATAGATGGTTTTGAGTTTACAATTTACATGTTTTTCATTTATAATTTTGAGTCGGATGTGTGTGACGATAAAATAGTAAATGTGTATGTATGTTTATGTGCCTTTGTATTATGTATATGCATGCGTATACATGTTACACATATCGATAAAATGATTGGAAATTCGATGCACATATATGAAAAATAAACCACACAGGCACACAACACAAACACAGCCTCAGTAGGCAAAATACTTGTACTTTCTGCAAAATTGTATCTACTTTTAAATTTATGGATTGAGATTACTTGAAGATATGTATTTTTTCGTTTACTGAGTTTAGTCAAAGTCGGTGTATTTCAAAAAAAATTGTTCTTACTGAAAATGAATACACAATTGTTCTCAAAAGTAAAAAGTAGGTATACATATTTTAAGTTTTTTATAAAATTAAAATTTTGTTATGTTTTGTGTTAAAAAAAAGTTAAAAAAGCTAAAACGATTGGAAAACAAATTTCTTCATTACTCAGAAAAAAGTTCAAGTTTGTAAAATAGGAAATTAAATAATAAATTATAAAAAATAGAAAAATAAATGAAAAAGTGCCTCAGAGTTTCAATTTGCCTATAATGTATAAAAAATAAATTTGAAAATGCAAATTAAGTATTTAAAAAAAATAATTGAAAATTGTTGAATAATCCTTATGAAAATTAATTTTACACACCTTCAAAAAGGATGATTTTTGTTTTCAAAATGTGTTTTGTTCGGGTTACGTAAGCACAGTGTTAATTTTGTTAATACAATTTTAAACGATTTTAAGTATTTACGAGTATGTGATAAAATATTAATAATAAGAATAAAAAGAAATAAAATCAACGAATGTGTCTAAAGGATTAAAAAAAATAAGTTTAGAAAGGTATGTACATATATGTTATTTATGTTTTATTTTGTTTACATGATACCTCTATTATAGATACAAACATATAAGGTATATAAGGGTGTTGCCGTTATCACCTACCAAAAGCCCTTATTAACTCCCACTTTTTATTGCACAAAAAAAAAGTTCAATTGATTCTGCATTGATTTTGAAAAATTCATAGTTTTCGAAATATTTGCACTTGAAATTCAGCATTACTAGCCCTTATCTTCAATTTACACTGTAATAAAAGCACTTTTAAAACCATGTAATACCAATGAATTTTAAAAACTAGTACTGGTACTAGGCAAACAATTTTCTGTTTATCTCAATGAGCCCTATCTGTGGTATCCTTTTGGTATGTGATAACGGAAACACCCTGTATGTGTATGTGCATACAGGATATTTGAGACCAATCGAAACTACAACTACAAGTAGGTCTTGTCGAGCAAGATAAGACAAACAAAATGTCTTGAAGGGAAAGGGTGGAGAGAAGGGTTGAGTGTTGATCCTAACTGTTTGGCTGCTAGAAGGTCCGAAGTTTTAAGGTTTTTTGTTATATTAGCTTCTACACGGTATGTTTATTAGTCACCTCATAATATGTATTTAATAAAAATATTTTTTTTAAAAACCCGTTTGGCCTTTTCAACAAGCGCTCCCTTGTCCCTTCACCTTCGTTGCTCAGAAACCCAGAGTAAAATTTTTTGATTTTTATTGAAATCTTTAGAAAAGTTCAAAATTTGTCAAAAAATACGAATTTTATTTAAAAAAGAGTAAGTAATTGATGTGAAGAAAATTCTACTTTTACAACAAGTCTCTAACTTTCTTAGTTTAAAAGCTATTAAAGGTTCAATTCTGTGTATTAGTCAAAATATATCAAGGATTATTAGAATTTTCTATTTAAAAATATTTTCTAAAATAATTTTTGATGAATATTCCAAAAGAATTATTTTTTCTTAGAGTAAAAAAATTCAAAAGTCTTAAAAATAATAATTATGTAACTATTTATATTATACATATAGGTACCTATATGTGGATAATTTTCAGTTATAATTTTATAAAATCAACCTTTACTGATGTTGTCATGTCATTCTTGAGAGTTCACACTTTACAAGATCTTTCCAACAAATGTTATTCATTAACCTTCACCTTTTTGCCTTCAAAATTTAAAAACTTGATTTTTTTTTCTTTCTGTAAAACGTGTCCTATATGGGAAAATAGTCCAATGACCAATGTCCATGTCAAAAAAAAGTTTTGCGAAAAGTAGATATGTACCTACCTACCATAAAATAAATAATTCAAAAATTTTAATAGTTTTCCGATTTATTAAATTAAAATATAAATGAATTTTGCTACTATGAACCAGATTTGTGGATTTGAGATTCAAGTATGTAATGTTAGTTTCAGAATTATTTAACATTAAAAAACTGATAACTACCTATAAATATTAAATAATAAAATATAATGTATAAAAAAACTATAGGTGTACATATGTATATGATATATATCTATAGTACCTACTACATATATAAATAAGTAGGTAGGTAATTAAAATAAAAATTAAAATCTTCAAATTTATTTATGTATGTATTACATTTAATTAAAGATAGATTTTATTATGTAAACATATACATACTATGTAGATACATATATTATGTACATATATATACCCACATAGATATTTCTTGGTATTATTGTATGTAGATATACATTGTACATATTTATAATATTTGATTAAAAACTTGTATTTTGAACATAAAGCAATCTATTATAATATAATTTTTTTCAACATTTAATTTGTCCTATGTCTATATACTTACATATATATTTATACATGTACATTTGCATGTACATCATATGTATGTATCTACAATCTACAATCTATGACAACGCAAAGTTTTTAGTTGGCGATGCAATGATATTACATGACAACTGAATATTACAAGGAATTTCGGAAACTTGATTTGATGCGATGCTTTTTTGAATATGTGACAACGCATCATAAAAGTTGCGTTGCATTTTTGAATTTGTGACAAGCATCAGCATCGCATCACCAAAGCAACGATGCATTTTTGAAGATACACTATAGTCTTATTATGTACGATGCATTTCAATTTTTTTTATCTTCGGTTGCATTTAAAAGGCTGAGTAAAGTGAGGTACACATCATCATTTAAACCGACAGTCGGCGACTGATGAAAAACCTGAGTAACCACGAAATTATTTTGTCAGCATCAGTTTTACCGTGAGTTTAACATATACACTAAACCCCCGACATTCGCGAGGGATACGTTCTGTAAAAACCTCGCATATGTTGAATTCGCAAATGTGGGGACCCAAACACAATACAAAATAAGGAGATAGGTTCCAAATTTTCCAAAAAATGTACTATTTATTCATAAAAATTACAAAATAAACCAAAAAAATAACAACAGATAGCAAAAGTAATGAAATTAACATAAAAAAAACATTAATGAGAAAGTTTGTAAAAAAATTTTTTTCATCTAAAATTTGCTTGTACACGGAGCAATTGAACGTAGCATTTCTGCCTTGAAAATCGAAGTTTTTTTATCATTTGAATCTATTAACTGAACAAAACAGATCACTTCTTCAACCTTTTCTACTAATCAATCGCGTACAAATTCGCAGATGTCGGTGGAAATTCAGAAAAATCCATTCGCGAATAAGCGAATCCGCGAATACCGGAACCGCGAATGTCGGGGGTTCAGTGTACAACTGTACATTACATTATCGTTTTAACTGAAACTTATGCAAAAAACTTTCAGTTTAAATGATAAGGTGTACCTCACATAAAGCTATCTCGCTTCATGGCTTGAATTTGAATGACCTCTTTCTCACTGGGGTTTTACTACAAACTTATACAAAAAACAAAACACCCCACCCTGTGAAACAACATAAAATATATGTATATATATGTACTAAAAGTATTACATACATATACATATAAATATATACGAAATGTCATGTTCATGTGTACATTGAAACACGTATGTAATATGTATAATGTATATATTATAGTGGGAGTCAGAAAGTAAATAAATACGTACATTAGATAATATTCATTTAGGTATCATATCATATACATTTATTTAAAAATTCCATTGCTCACTTGTTGTTGTTATCTAATCAAATATATATATAAACAAGTAATGTTTACGCATCACGAGCAGAATAAAATTAGCATCACCAAAGCAGCGATTCATTTTCGAAGATACACATACTCACATATTTTTTAATGCCGGTATTATCGACAACCCCTGCAACCTTATTTTATTCTTGGTGCTCCTCCAAGGAAAATTTTCTGCCACCGAATCCTCCATAGTAAGTCTTACGCATACGTATCTTTACGAGTACTTTGTTTCGAATGGTTTATGTTACACGTATTCTTGAAATCAATCGAATATTTATTTACCATTTGAATAAATTACGAGTATGGTGAAAGTTCTAAAGTTCAAAACTGGTTTGTGTATCGGATGATTTAGACGAGGGGGATGAGGATTAATGAATAATGAGAGAAGAAATATATATGACGTATGTCATTTAATAGTTATTTTGAGAATATAGAAGAGAAATTTGTAAAATTACTCAGATTAAAAAAATGTGTATGGTGGATGAAACTAAACAAAGGATTGTATCAATAATTGTTATTTTTATTATTAATATAATATTTTTAATTCATAATTTTACTTTTATAGTTTTTTAATGTAATATATAATACATAGTATAAGTTTATACGTACATACATTATATTAAATAACTATATATTTATTTTAGACAGTATTAACTTAGTACTTGTAAGTAGTTACGAGTGCAAATAGGCACTCGTATCTTTACGAATGGTATTCATTCGAATATTTACGTATGCGGATCTCGAGAATAAGCCATATGTCAAAACCACTCGTAAATGGTGAATTTACGTATGCGTAACTTTACGAGTACATACTTTGTTTCGAGTTGTTCATGTCAGACGTATTCTTGAAATCATTCAAATATTCATTCACCATTCGAATAGAATTACGAGTGTGGTGAAAGTTCTAAAGTTTAAAACTGGTTTGTGTATCAGATATTTAGATGAGAGGGATGAGGATTAATGAATAATGAGAGAAGAAATATATTACTTTTATTGTTTTTTAATGTAATATAATATAATATATACCTACATACATAGTATGAAGTATGAGTAAATACATACATACATTATATTAAATAACTATATATTTATTTTAGGCAGTATTAAATTAGTACTTGTAAATAGTTACGAGTGCAAATAGGAAATGGTATGTAGGGATGTGATTAAGTATATACAAAATATGTGAATTTGACTTTAAAAAATTAATTTTGTATGATGAAATTTTTTTAAGGAAATAGAAAAAAATAATTTTCAAATATTAGTAAAACTTTAAATATGTTAATAAAATTTGTTCTTTATTAAAAAAACGAAAATAATAGAAAATGAAAAACTAATATGAACATTTCCATATATTTTCATTTCATTTAAAATCAAATAGTGAAGTAATAATTTAATTAATATAAATTCAATTTAAAGTATGTAATAAAAGAAATTATTTTTAGTTTATCACGATTCATCATACATACCTAGCTGAATATTACACCTGTAATTTCAAATAATAAATTCTTTTTTAAAAAAATTTATCAAAAATTTTCTATTTTTCGAGTACTAATTCGTTCATTATCGTTTCTATAAGTAGATCTTACGTACTTGAAAAATTATAACCTAGAATCATATTTTATCGTTTAAAAAATTTTAAATATAATTTTAATTAGCAATCTAATACATATTACATACATATTAACGAAATGTAATATATGTAATTCGTTATCAAATTCACACAACTAGACAAAATGTAATGTCTGATGTATGTAGCTTTTCGCTACGTTTTTCTATTTAAAACATTCAAATTAGGTACATGTATTTGTATGGTTTTATTCAATTAACTTCAAAAATTTAGTTAATCAATTGATTATTATATGAAACTATATTATTTTTCTTTTTGGAAGTCAGTATTGTGCTCATGGAGGCAGTACCCGATGAGTTTTTTGCCTTGGTAATATTTAATTTAAAAGATTTCCCTCGATTGAAATTGAGATCTGATCACCCCACACACGAGACAAATTTATTCAAACAATTTGTGAAAGAATATAGAAAAGTATGCCTATCTTGCCTTGCCATGGGGGACATCTTCGATGCTAGCAAGCAAGCAAGTAAGACTTGCTAGCTGAAATGATAGAATTGGTATCCTCGATTGTTTTTGCTCTCGCAAGTAAGCAAATTAACCGTCAAAATTTGCGATCGCAAAGTTGGTGTCGCAAACTCAGTTAACAGAGTTAACATAACCTCAAATTTCTTCTAAATAAGTAGAAACTCAAACCCAAATACTTATGTTATCAATATAACTTGAATATTTTTCTCTTGTAATGGATATAATTGGTTAGTGAGACCATTGTATATGAATTTATAAATTTGATGAGACTGGAAATTATTAAAATTGAATAAAAAAATAATTCATGATGAACAAAATAATTTCGGTTATGATTTAAAATTTGAAAATTTAAAAAATTTTATTATGGCTGTCTATAGTATAAGCCATGGTAAATAGAATAAGAAAGTATGCTAAAAAGTAATATTGCGGAGATTTTTTTTCGTTTTTTAGTGACATTACAATAAGTTGATGACGTAGCTGCGAAAAAAAAGTTTTTGTTCACATTTTGTTTATACATATATTGTTTTCATAGTGGCTAATGGTTAACTAATTATTTTATAAATAAAGTGGCTTATAAATAAATTAAAAAACTATAATTGACTATATATTTGAAAAAAAAAAATACCTATACTTTATTTAACAACTGAAGTCAGTATTGTGCTTATGGAGGCAGTACCCGATGAGTTTTTTGCCTTGGTAATATTTAATTTAAAAGATTTCCCTCGATTGAAATTGAGATCTGATCACCCCACACACGGGACAGATTTATACAAACGAAATGTAAAAGAGTATAGAAAAGTATGCCTATCTTACCTGTACTGACTTTAATTGTTAAATAAAGTATAGTAAAATGGTTAAATGTGTGGTGATGTCCTATAAAAATTATACAGGAAAAACAAAAGAAAAAGTTAAATTTTTCAGATTTCCATCTGAAAAAAATGTGAAACCAGTAAAATGTATTGAATACATGAGAAATAATTGTTATTATTATTATTGTTAATGTTGTCAAATAAATACATATTTAAATGTTTATTTTTTTTTTCATATAAATTTCAAAGTATCTAAATTCATCTTGAAAAAATAAAAGTTGTAAAAATATGTAATACATACCACAAAATAGTGAATTAATAAATGATAGAAATAATTGTATAAAACCTATAAAGTCAACAATAAATAATAATAATAATAATATAATTGGTGATGATGGTGGTTCAAGTACATTTAAAGATTCTGATTATAATGATGAAGAATCATCAAGAATCATATACATACATTTAACAGATTTAAATATGCTTTCTCCACATTTTCTAAAAAGTTAAAATTGCTTGTATTGTTCATGCTTAAAAACATGTGGTAAAAGATTGTCATAGTCAAAGTTGTGTTTATACATTAGTTACAAAAGCATCAAAAAGAAATATTAGCATTTAAAATTATAAACTCTACAGGTACATAATTAATACCCACTGCACTTTAATAATTTGTTAATATTAATTAATTATACATGTATTATAATAATAAATTATTATTAAAGTACAGTAGTATAAGTATTTGTGTTATTATTAGTAAGAATTGCAATATTTTTATTATAAAAATCATTCTGTACTAATGAAATAAATCAATTATCATATAATTATTGTGAACGTACAACAGTTTATATTTCTAAAAATTCAAAAATTCTTCGCAGCTACGTCATCTGTAACTGATATTTTTATTATAGGTTAAAACCTCCTTTTCAACATACCTTCCTGTTCTATTTACCATGGTATAAGCCTTCACGTTATATTCGCTCTCTATCTCAGAGTTTTTGATTTAAATAAGCGCGTAGCATATTAGAATTAGTATAACAACTGTTTAAGGCAAAACCCTCTACAATAAAAGCCTCCTACTGGAGTTTTGTATGTATTAGTAAGAAGTGCCATGTTTTGTTTTGACATTTTAGTTTCTTATGGTTTCTTAATAAGAGTGGTGGAATATTAGTGTAAAGAAATAGTGTTTTAGCTGAATATTTTTGGTTTTTTAAATAAAATATTGTTTATAAAAGTTTTAAAATATAATAAATTAACAGTGTTATAATTTTTAAAGTGCACAATAGTCAAAAAAATTAAATAAAAAGGTGGAAAATGTTGTGCGTTCTTACCTACTTGTAAGAGAAAAAATTAAAGTATGGTGAGGTTATATGTATTATTTATATGTAATAAAGTGAATAAATTGATTTGATTTAATAAAATTTAATTTATAATAATTCTGATACATATATGTATTTATATGAATTATTAAAGTTTAAAGAATAATAATATAAACTTTTTTCTTCTATACCTATATACATATTGACATGTGACTAATGACTACATTACCTATGGTGAGGTTGTATTATAAAAGTGAATAAATTGAAATAAAATGTAAACACAAATATATGAAAAAAATAAATAAAGTGAACGAAATACAGAACAAATTCATTTAATTTAATAAAATTTTATTTATAAGTTTATATTAATTGTTAAATTATTGAATCAAATCAGTTTCTCACATCATAACATAATCACAAAAATGTATATAAAAGAAGTCTATGAAAAAGTAAATAATTTGGTACATAATCTTTATTGTGTAATAAAGGCAAATAGACACTTCATTTGTGATAACTAATAAATTAAATTCTATTAAATCAAATCACTTTATTCACTTTATTACATATAAATAATATAACCTCACCATAGATAGGTATGTACTATCAATGACCATAGAAACTAATAAGACTTGGCTTTAGTACAAATCTATGAAAATAATTTTTTATTCAAAAATTCGTCTCGCATCCCAGTGAGAGCTTTTATTTTTCAAATCTAAAGCTTTGTTAGCTTAGAACAAAACCATTATAAACTTCATTTGTAATGACGAATACAATAACAAAACTTTGACGTTACATATTTATTTTTTGACAGTATTTTATGACGTCATACATTATTATGATTGCTTTGATCATGTTTTTCCAAATTTCTGTTAAAAATTTTCATTTTTTACACATGTATAACAAAAATTAATAATGATTACATTGTTGCCTTTATTTATATTTTTGAATTTTTTTTTATTTGATCAAAAATATATATTTGCTTTGAAAAATTTTTGTTTGAAATATAGAATATTTTTTTTTTCATTCATTCAAAAATTAATAATGATTACATTGTTGCCGTTATTTATATTTTTGAATTTTTTTTTATTTGATCAAAAATATATACCTACATATGTATGTATTTGCTTTGAAAACATTTTTTTTGAAATATAGAATATTACAGTATGACCTCTTTAATCCGGACCTCGAAAATCCGAATTATCCAGTAATCCGAATCGATTTTCTGGATACACGTAAGTATTCTGTAGTCCGAAATAATGCCCTCAAGTATTCTATAATCCGGATCATATTTGTTAGATATATTTATTGTGAAGTGAAATTACGAATGTGGAATATGGTCGTTGTGAAGTACCGTAATTCTGTCTGTTTTTTTTTTTTTCGTGAATAAAATTATTTGATACATACTTCATTGAAGTGCAAAACAATTGTTTCTATTTTAAAGAAAAAGGTTTTTGTGAATATTCTCAGTCTCGAATCACAGAATTTTTCATTTAATTAAAAAATTCTAAACATAAATTGTATATATGCATTATTAATGAATAAATAATTTTCAAAAATAATGATGTTTTATACTGTTAAATACATATCCAGTAATCCGGATAATCGATAGTCCGGATAAGGCCGTGCATTAATTTATACTGCATTTTTTTTCTATTCTTATATTATACTTCTAGATACTATATACATACATATATAAATATATATCTCGCCCATTCCATGCATGACGGACGGAACATTGAAGAACATTTTTTTAGAAATAAGAGAACAAAAAAATGTTTTTTAAGTACATACATCGTAAAATAATTAATAGGTTAGAAATGAACAATTAAAACAGAAATTATCTAGAAGTTAAAAAAATTACAAAAAATAAAAAGCAATACAATCAGAAAACAAACGGGTTTTAAAATATTATAGAAATTGCAAGAAAATTTAAATGGAATTGGGCAGGTCATATAAGTAGAATGAAGGACCTGGACCAGAGATGGAGGAAAACTACTGACGAATAAATACAACAAAAGGAATAGAGACCATCAAATAAAAGACTACCATCCTAAAAATTTACCATTAAACAGGAGGTGTGAAGTTATATACTTCGAAGAAAAATACTGTTGAATTTATGAGTGTAAAAACGAGTATCATTTCATGTCCCATCCGTCATAGTTCCTCATCGCCCTACATATGGAATTAAAACCAAAATTCTTGGAAAACATCTTCTTTTTCGGTTTGACAGGTGTTTGGGTGGATCATTATTTTTTACATTCAACTGAAATTCATTTAAACTATATAAAGGTAAAAAAGAAGAAAGATTCAAAAAAATGTTCTTCAATGTCCCGTCCGTCATGCATGGAATGGGCGAGATATATATTTATATATGTATGTATATAGTATCTAGAAGTATAATATAAGAATAGAAAAAAAATACAGTATAAATTAATGCACGGCCTTATCCGGACTATCGATTATCCGGATTACTGGATATGTATTTAACAGTATAAAACATCATTATTTTTGAAAATTATTTATTCATTAATAATGCATATATACAATTTATGTTTAGAATTTTTTAATTAAATGAAAAATTCTGTGATTCGAGACTGAGAATATTCACAAAAACCTTTTTCTTTAAAATAGAAACAATTGTTTTGCACTTCAATGAAGTATGTATCAAATAATTTTATTCACGAAAAAAAAAAAACAGACAGAATTACGGTACTTCACAACGACCATATTCCACATTCGTAATTTCACTTCACAATAAATATATCTAACAAATATGATCCGGATTATAGAATACTTGAGGGCATTATTTCGGACTACAGAATACTTACGTGTATCCAGAAAATCGATTCGGATTACTGGATAATTCGGATTTTCGAGGTCCGGATTAAAGAGGTCATACTGTAATATTCTATATTTCAAAAAAAATGTTTTCAAAGCAAATACATACATATGTAGGTATATATTTTTGATCAAATAAAAAAAAATTCAAAAATATAAATAACGGCAACAATGTAATCATTATTAATTTTTGAATGAATGAAAAAAAAAATATTCTATATTTCAAAGAAAAATTTTTCAAAGCAAATATATATTTTTGATCAAATAAAAGAAAATTCAAAAATATAAATAAAGGCAACAATGTAATCATTATTAATTTTTGTTATACATGTGTAAAAAATGAAAATTTTTAACAGAAATTTGGAAAAACATGATCAAAGCAATCATAATAATGTATGACGTCATAAAATACTGTCAAAAAATAAATATGTAACGTCAAAGTTTTGTTATTGTATTCGTCATTACAAACAAAGATAATTAATAAGAAGTAGATACTCCAGAACAGAAAAGCTGTTGAAAAATAAATTTTTAGTTTTAAATCTGTTCATAGAGCGGACAGACAAGAAGGAATCGCTTAGAACATTAGATTTAAAAATACGTTATGACCGTTTTTGCAATAAAAAAACATTTAACATACACAAAAATCCTCAAAACTGTAATTAGACAATTTTATATGGAAAATGAGGACGGAGTAAATGTGCATGACATCATACAATTTTTTTGTT
This sequence comes from Bombylius major, assembly GCA_932526495.1. Lineage (NCBI taxonomy): Eukaryota > Metazoa > Arthropoda > Insecta > Diptera > Bombyliidae > Bombylius > Bombylius major. The sequence goes on from OW052042.1 coordinate 30,119,615, forward strand.
GATGTACTATATGAAAATTTATAATTAATATAAACAAAAACAACACCCATATAAAAAAATAATTGTTGTTTTTATTTTTCATTTTTCAAGTACCCAACCAAATTTACAATTTTTTTATAATACCGTATTTGAATTTTGTTGTTGCTTTCTACCTAAATACAAAATTTATTGTAAACTTGAAGTCACTGTTTTTTTCTCAATTTTGTATTTTTCCCATTTAGCATATACAATACAAGTATGTATGTATTTTTGTATATGCAGATTGCAGATTGTAGTTTATACAGTTGCGGAAAAAACGCATGACTCAAATAATTTTCATTTTTCTAAAAATAATTTATTTATTAAGCTGTATTACCATAGTGTAAGGTAGTGTTTTAACTAGGAACAAGAACTGATAAGATCTCAAATAAATGCGCAATTTCTGCACTAATACACATGTATCTGAGTTAAAAATAGATAGCAAGAAAAATCATGATGAGGAACTGAAAAAGAAGATTCGTTAAAGTTGTATTAGTGATGAGAAATATATAGGGTAAAGCACCTGAGTTGCGTCGAGTAATATAAATAAAAGACTTTTTCGTAATTTGTAAATTTAGTTAGTGTTTTTATTCACTTATAAAAATCATTGAAATACATTTTTCCATCTCCATCTTTTTTTTCTCCACATATAATGCACCTAATAAAGTGACGACCCATATTTAAAAAAAAAAATAATAAAATATTGTATTTTTTAAAACTATTTATTTCTTTTAAATTAATTTTATTAAATTTTATTTCTTTATAATTAAGTAAAGTTTTTGGTTTTTTTCCCTTTATCTTTAAAAAATAAATGCACTTGGTTTTCTATTTATAGTCTTATTAATTGTTTTCGTACACTAGTTTATTTTATGAAAATAATCACAATAATAATATTTTATAATATTATCATTCACGCACTAAATATTATTTTAATACACTTTATATTATTTTTTTTAAAAATCACTTAGAAAAACTAACTTTAATATATCACAACAGAACTGATATTGATAAGATAATCATATATATCATACCATATACTTTGCTTTTTACCTACAAAATTTGGCGCGATCTAAAAATTCTAATAAAATTAGAAGCCACGTGCTAGTGATGAGCAATTTTTCTTGTCAATGAACAAACACATGTTAAAGTGATGAGCACGTGTTTACTTGCATGTAGAATATAAACCTATACAAGTAAAAAATGTTTGTAAGATAACAAAAAAGGTTGGGCTTAGTTTTTTCTTGTCTTTTTCAGTCTTATGCATGTTTTTCATTTATAAGAAAAAACAAAGAGGATATTTCATTCTCGCTTGAAGAGATTTTGTTTTTTTTTTAATTTAATTTTTTTTTTAGTGATAATAGTATATATTTGTACTCTTTTTTTTTGTTTGCGTCCTTTTTCATATACCGTTACCCGAAAGTTATTCCTCTTTATTAGTATCTACTCTTTGGTATTACCTTAAAAAAAACACATACTTAGTTAAAAAACAAACCATCATCCATCCCCACCAAAATTTAAAGATAGTATCGAGAAAAGTTTTTAGAAATTATTAGTTAGGCGACTTTCATGACCGCTACTGTATATTATAATGCACATTGCACGTACATTATAATGTTAACACTTTGTAAGCATTAGCGATTTTCTAATTTTCTAATAATGACTGTGATCATCTCCCGGCTGCAAGGTTTTAATAAAATTTTATAGGTAGGGGAAACCGGGGTTGGTTGAAACACTTTTTGTATTTTGTGAAAAATTCGTATAAAAATGTAAATAATATGATGTGGTTGAAATGTAAACTTATAAACTGATATGTTTTCTACATTATAATTCTTAAATAATAGTGAAAAAAGCAATAATTTTTGAGAAAAATCCTTTTTTCTAAACCTTTATCTAAGTTTCAATTTACCCCAACCCTGGGGTAAATTGTAACAATGGACGGGGTAAATTGAAACAATATAAAAAAATACTTTACTTCTCCATTTATTGAGTCTGATTGCAAAGAAATCATTAAAATAAATAAAATTTATAAAAACAAAATAACTAAAAATTCACAAAAGCAAAATAACAAAAACAAAACTTAAAATGTAAAAATAAAAAAATTAATTATATTAGATTCTATTCAGTTCCAAAATTCACAAATGTAGTTTTGTTTTGTAGTCATATCGGTGCATTGCTCATGCGACCATTTATTACATTTAATGCATCTTATCCACTTTTCACCTGCTTTACTGTTTCAATTTACCCCGAAAATTTTGTTTCAATCTACCCCAACACGTTCTTAGACATTATTTTAATTATTTAACACAAAATTTAAAAAAATCAATTCACTTTTTAAACTTAAAACGATTTTATACATTATATACTTACCACCTGCCTTTATAATACCTATAAACACTCTATTTTTCAAATAATATTCGAAAAATCTTGCGCAAACCACATGAATGATTTTGCCGCTGAATACACAAAATGACAGATAACTTCTTTATCTGTCAATCGTTTGACATAATATTTTGTGAGTACTTCCACAACAGCGTGATTATTGAAATGACATTCATTCAAAGCTGCCAGATGGTGTATTTTTTCTAAAAAATCAAAAGTTTCAACCTGCCCCGTGTTTCAACCAACCCCGGTCTCCCCTACACCTAATTGATCAAAATTTGTAGAGTCCAACATATCTAACTACCTCACATTATTAACATTTTGAAACATAAATATGGGTAAATAAAATGTATTTAAATGTGTATTGTAATGTTGTTAATTAGGTACTTGAATGGAAAACAAAATATCTTAATTCCATTTTTCATTTAAAAAAAAAAATATGTAGTTACATAGAATAAAAACAAAAAAAAGCGGGATCTGGATTCTGGATTTCAGTAAAATTTCTCATAGCTTCAAAAACTATAAAAAAAATAAAAATAATTGGATAAATTTTTTAAATTATCATGCATTCAATAATCAGAAAACAAATTCTAATTCATATTCCTATACAATACAATATATTTACATACATAATGTATGTACATACATATTGATATTCTATGGATGAAAAAATAAAAAATATTATACTAACCGATGAAACAAATTTTAAAAAAAGAAGAAGAAAAAACAAATATTAAATGAAATGTGCACAGACGGTAAACACTCATTTGTGTACATGCAGAAATATGTACATATATTATGTATATACATTGTTATATATATTATATAAATATAGGTATACACAAAGTTATACTGGAAACTGGTTTGATTTGGTTATACACAAAAAAAAAAAAAAAATAACAAGAGCATGAGCGAATGGATAGTAAAAAAAATCACTCGACTCGATCATTTTTTTTAAGTTTGAATTTCAAAACGTTAGTTCTATTTTTGCTCGCCAGATAGGACAGACAAGAAGGTTTCGTTTAGGAGCCTTTAATGAAATAGAGTGAAAATACAAATGTACTACGCGAAATATCTATTGTGTAAATCTATAATCATTGTTACAAATGAAGTTTATAATGGTTTTGTTCTAAGCTAACAAAGCCTTAGATTTGAAAAATAAAAGCTCTCACTGGGATGCGAGACGAATTTTTGAATAAAAAATTATTTTCATAGATTTGTACTAAAGCCAAGTCTTATTAGTTTCTATGGTCATTGGTACTATGTAGTCATACTTTAATTTTTTCTCTTACAAGTAGGTAAGAACGCACAACATTTTCCACCTTTTTATTTAATTTTTTTGACTATTGTGCACTTTAAAAATTATAACACTGTTAATTTATTATATTTTAAAACTTTTATAAACAATATTTTATTTAAAAAACCAAAAATATTCACCTAAAACACTATTTCTTTACACTAATATTCCACCACTCTTATTAAGAAACCATAAGAAACTAAAATGTCAAAACAAAACATGGCACTTCTTACTAATTTATACACAACACCAGTAGGAGGCTTTTATTGTAGAGGGTTTTGGATTTATATTAAATTTAAAACATAGATATATGTATATACATATAGCATTCATATACGCGTGCGCAATTATTATTCGTACGTACACATATACATATATAATGTTGTGTGTAGTATATACTGCAGTATCCCAGTAAGAAAAATAAATAAATTCTAAAAAAAAATAAATTCGAAACGTAGTATAAAGCAATCAATTACTTTCACCTTTGATTCTTAAAGCAGCGACACACTAGTGCATGGGTATTACATTTATTATGAATTAAAATTATTGTCAATTAAGGTAGGTATGTATACACGACAGGAGACTGGAGACTTCGTGTATACATTTAGGAGACCTGCAAATTTCAAGGACACCAATGGTATTCGTAGGTCTCCGGAAACATTTGGTCTTTTGTCAGGTAAACAGCTAAACGAAGGTCTCCATTACTGGACTCTGGTTAATTAAACGTTTAGATATTTGTCTCTCGGTCTTGGAGACAATTTTTGACGTTTGTCTCACAAATTGTTTGTTTTTGTCTGACTATTGTATGGGGTTTTGCTTATATTATAATTGTTTTTGAAGTTTTAAATATAATATTTGAACGCGAAAATATCTGAAATTATTTATATTTAAACTTTTATTGTTTTACGATACCTTATTATAGAAAGGTTAACTATTTCAAAATTATTTTGGTTATTGAATGAAATTTTTCAAAGAAGATTTATAATCTCTACCATTAACTTTGCTTTATTGTAAAAATTTAAAAAAAAAAAACAAGCGAAATTCTTAAAAAAATAATATTTTAATTATCAATGAAAACGTCAAATCTCCAGAGATATAAATGATTCAAACCAGACCAGTCTTCTTTTAGCTTTAATTTTAATTTAATTTTAATTCAAATCCAGTTAATTTTATTTTAATTAAAATGAAAATTGTGTCACCATCTATCTATTAAAAATATCAAATGTTTAAATCAATCTTCGTTCATTGAAACATTACGAATTCTCTAAGAGTGAGACAACAATATAAATTTAGTCCCATTTTATTAAAATGTTTTTATTAGCTTGGTTTCTTGTCTGTCTGTTCGGTACAAATTTGGAAATTGATTTTTAATTTTTAACCAACTTTTTGATGAGATAGAGACTTGAAACTTTCAACATAGCTCAGAACTGCATGACAATGCAATATTACATCGCTAATGAAAGTTTTAAGATTTTACTTTTTATGATATTCGATCCTCAAATTTGGTCTAAAACAAATAAAATATTAATTTTTCTTTACTAAAATTTAATCTAAGCAAACTGTGATTTTCAAGTCAAAAATATTTTAGTATACTTCATTTCTCATTTTTAACAGCCACCTCTGAAAATGTAGTACCACTTGAAAAATTTTTTTTTGTTTATGAATAATATTTTTGAAAGAAAAAATAAACAAATGAATAAAAAAATTCTTCAAGTGGTACTACATTTTCAGAGGTGACTGTTAAAAAATGAGAAATGAGAGAGATAATTGTGATTTTAATAAAAAATTATCATTTTTCTTTAATAACTCAATTTCTATTAATTTTATAATATAACAATGTTTGGGAAAAATGTTTATTTAATAAAAATCTACAAATTTGTAGAACATTAAAATTTAATATTTTTAGTAATTTGGGAGATTTAAGGAAAAATTGATTCTCAGTTTTATGTTACTTAATATTTATCACGTTTTTTCTTTGATTTACGTTGCTCATAGATATTTAATGTATTCGGTGAAAATAAAGCTAAGGATCTTCTCTACATTTCATTAGAACATAATTTTCATGTAACTTTAATCACAACTTAGTTATGATTGATTAAAAGCAATAAGTTGTGATGTCAATTTGGTACTTCAAACACATATAAACAATAAAATAAAATTGAGCATTAAGTCTTGGTATTATATAGGAGTCGTTGGTTTCAACAATACTGAAAATTTGTTAATTTTAAATAGTAAGTGTTCAATGACCTATACCAAACGTGTATATATAAAATATATTTATTACAAGAAAAAGAAAAAGGAAAAGAACATTCGGCAAAAATATACCAAGAAAGTATATAATTATTTAAATAGGTAAAAAAATTTTACAATTTTAATATATACACACGTTAAATTTATTCAGTTGCAAATGTTTTGAGAGCGACTGTATTTTACATATATGTTGTATACAAATATGTATATTTGTTTTTTAAAATTAAAAAAACTTTTTTAGTTTTACTTATATTGTTTTTTAATGTAAAATAATATCAATAAAATCGATTGACAAATTTCACATAAGACTAAAAAGCAAAAAATAATTAAAATAAAAAAAATTTTTTAATATAAAACGTTTTTAAAACGGACTCAAAAGTATAAAATAATTTTTCCTAGCCACATACACATTCTCAACCCCATACAGATAATCCTGAAAATTTGTGATTGCGAATTTTTAATAGCTATAAAAATACTAGTAAGATTAAAAACGAAAAACATGGGGCGCAAGATAAAATAGTAAGAAGTGTAAAGAGTAGTGCAAGTTAATAGTAAGAAGTGTAAAGAATAGCGCAAGTAAATAGTAAGAAGTGTAAAGATGTTTAATTATTTACAGTATGGTGTTAGATAGAAAAGTTTCATCTAGTTGTTTTTATATGATTGGTGTCGCTGCTTTTATGCTCGTTTTCTTCACAACCTCTATCTAATACGCAGTTCAGACGAGACTTTTTTATGTCAAGACTTACTTATGTTTTGACATCATATGTTTATGTCCCATATATGTCTTTGCTACGATTTCTGCCTGACATGACCAAACAAATATTTCATCTGATACAACAGACTTGCAAAATATTCGCCAATTAGTGATTTATCTCTTTCGAAATATATAGGGTGTTTTTCTTTATTCATTCTAAACGTTTGGAATATTCCATATGCGTTTCTTTATTCTATAAAAGTATTCCGAATGTTCCATTCTATATTTCTCAATTTTTTCCGAATATCTGGAACGCATTCTTTTCGATCCGCGAATAAAGATGAATAAATGCAATTAACCTTACTTTTGTTGATGTGGAAATGTCAAATATACGACTATAAACAACTAATTCTGTCTTTGTTTGTATAAATAAGAATAAAAATATTATAAAATAAATCATGAACTCAAATAATAATGGTGGGAATAAATTATTATTTTTAAATAAAAATTTAAGTAAATCTAAATTTTTATCTAAATTAGAAGTAAGATAAAAAGATGAAATTGGTTTTAGATGGTTGGTTGACAAACTAACTAAAGACTGATTTTCTAAATGTAACTACAAATTATATTTTAATTTTTATATGCCAAAAAGGCCTTACGTTTGGTAAACGTTGTTATATGCTTTGTTTTGTTTAATGTGAAGTTTATTTTTGATAAAATAAATACCCTTTTTATAAATTACACTGTATTAATCAGTTTTTTTTCCGTTAACTCTAATTTATAAATTATATTTATCTATTCTAATTGTCTCGCTATTCTATTTCTTTTTTCTTGTGCTGTACTATTATTGTTATCCGTATCATGTAGCTGCTATTATTTTCTTTAATATCTGCATCTTCAAAATTTCAATAAAAAGATTTTTTTATTTATTTATTATTATTATATTAATGCACAAACAGTTGTTATTTCACATAACGTCAATCTTTTTGTCAAGTTTATACGATGAAAAAATAATCCGAATTTTGGATTAAATTGGGAGTAGCGTAGAAACGGTAAAATTGGGATTAAAAAGTACATGCAAACGTTGATATTTTTATATACTTATAGTATACATATTATTCTTCTTCCACATAAAAAATAGAAGAAGAACGTGACAGCTTCACTTTCACCATAAAAATTAGAATCCGCCATATTGCATTTTACCTCACACACACATATAAAAAAATTGGGATTAAACCCAAATAATTTGGGCTTAAGCCAAAATCCGAATTATCGAGTTTATACGACAAAAAATTGGGAGTAAACCAAAATCCGTATTAAATTCGGAGCAGGCATAAACACGTAGAATGTTTATTCCTTTTTTGTTTCTTTATTCATTCTATTCCGCATATTCTAAAACTTATTCCGTTCGTTCTATTCCTTCTACGGAATGAATAAAGAAAAACACTCAATCAATCAACAAAAATTACTAACGTAATGCCATGACCTTTTCTGCCGATGAAATACACTATCAAGTACATTTTCATACAATGCAAGATAAGTAGACAACAGAGGTATGCTAGAGCCAGCTTAATTCTCAGCTATGTTTGTGACGTCAACAGGTCCATGTGTTTGGTGTACATATATAGGAATTAATATAGGAATGTCCATGAAGGAATTTTATTTAGAAATAAAAAGTAAATTTAAGTGAACGTTGTTTTGCATTTTTTATTTAAATTATTAAATATAAATTTTTTATTCAACCCGCTAATTCTTTTTTAGAAATTATAATTATTGACATTTTTATTAAAAACACAAAATTAATTTTATTCACTTGTAAACACAACTCAACACAACTAACTTTTCACATCAAATGGACCTATTGACGTAAGAGAGTAGGATAAATTTTGATTGAGAGAGAATATGAGTGGAAAATAGCTATCATCATAATACATAAAAAAAATTTGCTGCTATACACGGCTCTGTCATACCTCTGTTGTCTATTTAGCTTGGTTAAAATGTATAACAGAATTTATGTATAGCATACATACAAACAAAATCTATAAGTAGGTTAGGTACCTATATTTACCTACATGTAGGTATACATAATACATATGAAAAATTAATGAAGTTTTTTAAAAAATTATTTGATATTTCATTATTCAATTTATCAAATTAAATAATTTCCATATAATTCAATATTGTTATAGAAATTTTCTTAAAACTTTTTTACAACTTCAAATATTACATACATATGTATGTTTGAATTATAATGTTTCTTTTTGGTTATGATATTTTTTTCAAAAAACATACTTTGGCTTGAAAATCTCAATAATACACAATGTCAAATTAAATCATCCACCCACACAAAATTGAGCCATAATAATCTTAATTCAATCCCACAACAAATTTACGCCTTCATGTAAATATCAGAAAGCACTAACATTTCAATAAACAAACCAAAACCAATTCGTATGCAGGGTATTCGATAATGGAATTTTATATCAGTGTTGTAAATATTTAACCAAATGTGAGGAAATTGAAAAATAGTATATCTTTTATTTTAAAGGTAAAAAAACTCAGCCAATTTAAATGAATGCAATGAACACCGAAATGACTAAAAGCAAAGCATCAGCAAGAAATGTTCTAGTAGAGGTTTTCTGGAATTCACATGCAATAATATAACTATTGAATACCTAGAACAACGGAAAACGACCACAGGGAATTATTGAATCAGTTAAATAATAAAAACAAAAAAAGCAAAGAAGCAAAAAGTTTGTTTTCCGTCATAATAATGCACAAGCTCAATAATTGGAACTCGCCACAGAAAAGTTGAGAGAATTACGGTACGAATACTTTCACATCCTCTGTATTCTCCAGATTTGGAACCATGTAATTTCTGTTTGTTCATACATAGACATAGCGTCAGCAGTTTTTGTGGTAGCAATTATCACGTTGCAGCTACCTTATTTCATGATCGTGAGAAAGTATGTTGATAGTTGTTTCTCAAAGAATATTAAAAATATGTTGATAATGCATTTGGTGTTAACTCCCCCACGCTGAAATGCTAACGACCTCGTTTGCTTTAAAGGACCCTTTTTTTTTAGAAGAACGTTGGTAAGGAGGTTGATGTTTTAGGATGCAATTGAATTTGGTCTATTGTAATTTCTCTTGTGTTTTTTTGTTGGTAATTTTTGTGCTAAGATGATTAGTAAAACGATCAAAAGTATGGTTGATAGGCTAATACTAGTCCATTTCCCAATTCGAGAAGCTCGATCTGTTTGGTGTTATTGATGTTTAATTCTCTCATAACTATATCACTAAAAACTTTTAGTGATATAATTTCTTTGTATTTGCCCTCTCTTAGCATTGGTTGTAGAATGTCTGGTAACTTGGTAAGACTTCTGTAGTTGATATGTGAGCGGATGTGAATGTTCTATTGTTAACTATTGGTATTGGTAAATTTAACTAAGAATGTTTCATTGAGCGCGTATACTCCGCAGTACCGAACCGGTACTAGTACTGTTTTGGTCCCGGTATATACGCATGGTACCGAACCATTTTAGGCCGACCATTTTGGTGCGAACCAACTAATTTGGTCCTCCTTTCTTTGTTTATTTCCAATTAATTTTGCACAAAAAGAAAAAATTATTGATAATTGACACTATACACAAATAGAAATTATTAAATCAATTAACAATGAATGAAATATTTGAGTTTGACAAGTATTTTTTTCTTTCTTTTTTCGTTATTTGCACCTACGGTATATACAGGCAGTACTAAAATGGTTTAGTCGTACCAAAATAGTACTAGACCGGTTTGGTACTGCGGAGTATACGCGCTCATTGAGGTATTGCGTGGTGTTGTCGATTTTTATTGGTCCTCTGTAGTCGTTGAATAAAAGTAGGCCTGGAATAATTTCTTCAAAAATTGGTACTTGCTGCCCGCCAATTTTGTTACAGATTAAACCGGAGCTTTTCAATAAATTGGGGATGCATGATGAATTGCTTATGTCTACCAGATTCATTCGATTACGTATGGAAAGCGTATTATAATTTTTACGACATTTTTCTTTTTTAACAGGTTTAATAATTATTTTTTGGAAAGACTCAGTGGTTGTAATGGGGATATTTACAATGTAGAGGAGAGTAGTGCTATTTGTGCTAATCTTAACATTAGAAAATTTTAAAGCTTCTTCGGGTGTTGTATAAGGAAGCTTTTCTTTGTCTAAAATTCTAGTTGCTATTTCTATTTCTTTTCTTGAAAGCATCATTGAGTTTATCGTACCTAATTTTGCGAAATTTATTGCGTATTTAATATTAGTAAGTTCTTCTTTAATTAATTTAATTTTATATTGTAAGCTAGATATGAATTCATATATTGTTTTTAGTAAAGTCTTCTATTTTGTTTGTTATTTTTCTTACATTATTTATTCTATCGTTAAGCAGTTTATTAATTACAACTTGATTATTGTTAGTTTTTAGAACATCGTTTATCCTCTCTTGAATTATTACAAAATCATCGTGATCCGGGTTTCCCGCGATCCACTTCCAAGCAGAGCCAACAAAATTTAGGGAATCTTTTAAGTATCTTAGGTTTTAGATCTTCTAATAAGCCTTGTATTTGAAATAATTCGTGCTGAAGATAAGGGTACAGTGCGTCGTCTGTTATAGTGTTATGGTTGAGTTTAGTTGAGATTTCCGATGCTGTTTTGTCATATTGCTTAAGGTCTATGTCATGGATGATTTTAAAATTTCATATCTGTATTTTCGCTTGTTCACAATTGATGACGATGGCTTGTTAGTTTGAATAATCCAGTATCTAAACTTCATCCTTTCCAATGGTGAAAATTGATCTGTAACGACGGTTGTATTCCTATTTTCTTTTACTTTTTCGTTTACGTATCTGACAGTTAATTTAGAGCCTATTCTTTTGTTGTGCTTTACGAATATGGTTTTACCTGCTTTGTAGTTTTTTATTGGGTTTCGTTTTTTTGTTTTGGAATGTTATGTCCTTGTTTTGTTCCTGTTTTAGTTTTTCTATATTGTCTAATTTACTTTTTTCAAAATTTTCTGAAGGGATTCTGGGTGATCTACCAAAGAAAAATTCGACTGTTTTTTTTTTTTTTTGATGACGGAGTGGATTGTGCAATTATATTCGTGCGTTGTTCTTCGAACGAACGTGGGGTGGTGCTTTGAATATTTTTATGTGAAGTTCATCTTCCAGCATTAACGAAATAGAAGCCGAATTCAGGGACTTTTCATTGTCCATTATAACGGTTTCTTGCACGGAAAAAAAGAATAGAATGTCTCTTAGGGGTTTTCGGATGTCTTCGATTGAACGGGATTTGATTGGGGTGGTTTCAGCGAATTTAGTAAATTTATCTATTGCAGTTAAGACCAGATGTCATTTCGTAGAAAAGATGTCTTAGTGTACTATTTGACCGGGATAACTAGGAATGGGCGTAGGCTTAATAACGGGATGATCTGGGTGTCTGTCGTGTTTATTCTCATTATTCGTTTATCGCTTGTGGATTTAAATACTTTTTGAATATTTCTAAAATGTCTTTTTCCGTGTAGTTTGGTTTGATAAAGATATGTCTCCTGTAATTTTCGAAAGGTTTCGTGTCTTGGTGTGAACTTTCTTCGCCTATTTTCAGGACCAACGAAAAACGTTTCAATGCTTGGTATAAGATCGTGCGATGAGCCATCATCGCTGTGCTGTGTCGAGGTCAGTGAATTTGTTTGTAATGTAAGTCTAGATAAAGTGTCTGCCACAATATTTGTTCTTCCCGGCTTGTATTTTATCTCATGGTTGTATTCTTCTAAAATGGCCTTCCATCTCTTCATTTTCGCGTTAGAGTTTTTATTGCTAAATGCGTAAGTTATAGGTTGGTGGTCTGTATAAATGATAACCTTTCTGGACCCGTAAAGAAAATTTCGTAAACTGTTGAGTGCCCATATTATCGCTAGCATTTCTTTCTTGTTTGTCGCATAATTCTCTTCGGTTTTACTGTGTTCGCGAAATAAATGTTATTGGTTTATTGTTTTGGGATAATACAGCGCTTATGGCATGATTCGACGTTTCTGTGGTCAGTTCTGTAAAGTCTGGATGGTTGAGTAGGATATCCTCGCTTACGAGACTACTTTTAATTTTTTTGAATGCTTCTATTGCTTGTTGTTATTCGCGTATTGCACACGGAAGTCTACATTCTGTAATTTCAAGCATAAGTGTAGAGCTTGTGGAAGGTCTACGGGTTTTTTTATGCTCAATAGTCGTGGGAGGTCGCCTTTCAAGCCCCTTGCAAAGGTGTTTAAGGCTCTGTAAGTTTGAGTCAAATTTCTCATGCTCTCTGCACTCATTTCTATTGAGGATAATTTGTTCAGAATCAACGATAAGTGATGATAAACTGATTGGTAAAAATCGTGAATTGATTTATTTCCTTGAACAAGCGTAGTCATCTGGTACTCTAGTGTACCCAAATCTCGCTTGTCAGCGTAATGAAGTGTAAGACACTTCGAGATTTTTTCCCAATTTAATAAACTGAACTGAACTGAACTTATAAGTACCGATCAGCTCAGCAAGAATATATTCGACTGCGCTCATGGAAAGCGGAGCTTGTTATATCATTCACTCATAGGAGTGAAATGAAGTGAAGCTAATTAACTCTTCCATTTTCACTCTCACTGAAGACTTTACAAACAATAAGCAACTGCAGAAATCAGCAGCCGAAAAATCAGCGCTGATAAGTTCAGTTATAGTAAAGACAGATATTGGGTATATGGTGGGTATGAATATCCGGGTATTCACTGTACCCGCATTAAACCCGATATGTGTCAGCGGGTATTCATCGAATATCCGGGTATACATCGAAAGCAATCGAGTATGAAGCGAGTATCCTATAACCACATAAAACAGCCGAGTATTGACAGTGTTGTGAACTTGAAATGGGAAATTTTAGAATAAAAAGGCAAATTGGAGCTAACTTCATACGAAAAAAAACGTCAAATATGTAGGAATGTGAATGTAATGAAAAGAAGAAGAAGAAGACTAAAATTTAAAAAAATCGTTATAATAAACATTAATATAATTAAATATCAATTATAATAATAATAATTATTAATATAATGATAATAAATTAAAAAAGTAATAAAATTATTATAAATTCATTTAAAATTTCAATTTCACACAAATTCCAACCATATAATATACGTACGATACCCGGGTTATGTGTGTCACCTATGCGAGTATTGTCAATACCCGGATATTCATACCCAAATATTCATACCCACCATTTACCCGATATCTGTCAGTACTATTACGCAGTTGATGTGCGCACATAAGCTGCTTATAGTATTGATTCCAATACATTGCGTGTTTGTTTGTTTCATTCTAAGCTGATAAGTTCAGTTCAGTTCAGCTCAGCTCCGCTTTCTGTCTGCGCGTAGCCTAAGTTTTGAAGTTGTTAGAGCGACCTTTTTTGTATCTGTTAATATAATGTGTATGGTGGTTTTATGTGGCTTTTATTTTTATATTTTTTATTTTAGAGAAAAATATGGTGAAAATTGTGTTTTTTCAAGGAAATAAAAAATAATAATTTTCAAATATTAGCAAAACCACAAAAAATGTTTTAATAAAATACATTCCTCATTAACAACAAACAAAAAATTACAATGCACTTGTTATTGCCAACTACTTGACCTGAAAAGCAAATTTGAGGTGTGTTGTTACAAAAATTGGAATATTTCAACTAATATTGAGTCTAAGGTTGTTGTACCTAGACTTTTGATGAAAGTGTACAATTGATTCTATGTATCAATGTACTTAAGACTTGATGAAAGTGTACAATTGATTCTATAGTTGAAGAATTAGTGTTGCTGAACTTCTTATGGGAATAAACATGACTACGGTTGTGTTTTAATTTGTAAAGTGTATACCCTGCAATTATGAGTATCAGTCCAATAACGATATAACTTACGGAGAAATTGTGTATCAAATGAGGTTCTATAGTTCGTGAGAAGTGAAGATTGGTATGTTCCTTAAGATCTTCTTTTAGTTTGTCCAACTCTTCAAGATGTGGTGTGTAACTAGTTTCCTTGCTTGTATTGAAATTTCATTGTACTTGCTCCCTAAGTATGGCTTCACTAATATTTCCCAATCTAGGATATGAAAAATGGACCTTACTAGTATAAACTTGATGACCATCAAGCGCAATAAATCCTTCTCTAAGCTTACAGTTGGATGACAGGCGTAATAAACCAGATCCTGACATTGATATACGATGTACTTCTTCATCGCATAGCAGATTTGTCGACGTTGATCTGGACATAGCGAAAATCCATTCATTTGCTGTTGGAAGCTGTATCCATCTAGGGTCGGTGACTGATCGAGCAAACTGGCATGATTTTTGGAATTTGAATTCCAAGAATAGTGTGACTTCACACGAATGGATAGACGAGCCTCTGGATGTGATTGCTTGCATAAGGTATCTTGATTGTTAGTGCTGCTATAGGAAGCGTATTGATATTCTGTTAAGGGATAATACCGTTCTCTCTGACTGTCAATGGCCAGGTACCTCGTTGTAGGTGTAAGTTCGATAAGTTCTTCATTATTAATAAAGTTCTCTGCGTTGAGAATTGGTAATCTTAATTCGAAAATTACAAAATTTTATATTTTCTCGTGTCTCGTCTAAATGGTGATTTGAATTCTGATTTACTACTTGACTGTTGCTATCTTGAGTTGGTTGGTGCGAATCTGGTGCTATTTTTTTGTTATCATTCTCATGTGGTAAGGGAGCGAGTCTAGTTACTGGTCGTTTGAGTATACCTCCTAACGTTTTGATGTCAGCGACGCGAACCATTCTATCGTTTCCTTTGTAAACATTCATGACCCTTCCAAGCGACCATTTCGTAATTGGTAGATTGTCTTCCTTTATTATTACTAGTAGCTCAGGTTGAAGATTTTGAGATGTTTCTTTCCATTTATACCTGTGTTGTAATGTGTTCAGGTATTCACACGACCATCGCTTCCAAAAGTCCTGTTTTACATGCGTTACTAGCTTCCACCTAGTTAATAAATTCGCCTTATTTGGTTGTGTTTCAGGATCTATGGTTGAAACTAATGGCTCGCCTTTAAAAAAATGTCCTGGGGTCAGAGCTAACAAGTCGTTGGAATCTGAAGACAGAGGGGTTATAGGCCTTGAATTTAGGAACGCTTCGATTTCAATGACTACGGTTTCCATTTCTTCATACGACAAATTTGCTGATTGAACCATTTTCACCAGCATATGCTTAGCAGATTTTACCGCTGCCTCCCATAATTAACCAAAGTGAGGTGACCTAGGAGGAATAAAGCAAAATTCTACTTCCTTCGATGCGCATGTACTGACAATTGTTTCTTGGGCTCTTGCATTGTAAACGGAGTACAACAATTCCATTAGTTGATTTTCAGCGCCTACAAAGTTTGTAGCGTTGTCGCAGTATAGATGTTTACATCTTCCTCTTCGTCCCATGAATCTTTTTAGAGCTCCTATAAATGCATCGGTTGTAAGATCAGTCACGAGTTCTAGGTGGACTGAACAGCAGAATACAGCCTCATAACTTTTCTGCGGTTTGCGTCCTCTTGTATGAGAATGCACCCATATAGCTCCACAAAAATCTACCCCTGAGTTCAAAAATGGACGAGCTGGTTCTATTCTGTCGGATGGTAAATTGCCCATTATTTGATTCAGTAAGGAGCTCATTGAACTTTGTTTTTCAACATTTCCACTTGTGTGTAGTTGCCTTAATTCATTAACGAATGATTTTTTTTGCATGAATTTTACTATGATGTATAGTCAAAGATAATTAATAAGAAGTAGATATTCCAGAACAGAAAAGCTGTTGAAAAATAAATTTTTAGTTCTAAATCTGTTCATAGAGCGGACAGACAAGAAGGAATCGCTTAGAACATTAGATTTAAAAATACGTTATGACCGTTTTTGCAATAAAAAAAATTTAACATACACAAAAATCCTCAAAACTGTAATTAGACAATTTTATATGGAAAATGAGGACGGAGTAAATATGCATGACATCATCATACAATATTTTGTTGGTGTTGTACTATATGAAAATTTATAATTAATATAAACAAAAACAACACACAATTGTACCCAACCAAATTTACAATTTTTTTATAATACCGTATTTGAATTTTGTTGTTGCTTCGTACCTAAATACAAAATTTATTGTCAACTAGAAGTCACTGTTTTTTTCTCAATTTTGTATTTTTCCCATTTAGCATATACAAGTATGTATTTTTGTATATGCAGATTGTAGTTTATACAGTAGCGGAAAAAACGCATGACTCAAAAAATTTTCATTTTTCTAGAAATAATTTATTTATTAAGCTGTATTACAGAATCATGTATGGTTTTTCCTTTCTTATAGAAAATACCTTAAAAAAACACACATATGTACTTAGTTAAAAAACAAACCATCATCCATCCCCACAAAAATTTAAAGATAGTATCGAGAAAAGTTTTTAGAAATTATTAGTTAGGCGACTTTCATGACCGCTACTGTATATTATAATGCACATTGCACGTACATTATAATATTAACACTTTGCAAGCATTAGCGATTTTCTAATTTTCTAATAATGACTGTGATCATCTCCTGCTGCAAGGTTTTATTAAAATTTTATATGTAGTATAGGTATTATACACCTAATTGATCAAAATTAGTAGAGTCCAACATATCTAACTACCTCACATTATGTAACATTTTGAAATATAAATATGGCTAAATAAAATGTATTTAAATGTGTATTGTAATGTTGTTAATTAGGTACTTGAATTGAAAACAAAATATCTTAATTCCCTTTTTCATTTGAAAAAAAAATATAAAGGCTGTTACATAAAATGAAAACAAAAAAAAGCAGGATCTGGATTCTGGATTTCAATAAAATTTCTAATAGCTTCAAAAACTATAAAAAAAATAAAAAAAATTGAATAAATTTTTCATATTATCATGCATTCAATAATCAGAAAACAAATTCTAATTCATATTCCTATACAATAGTCAATACAATATATTTACATACATAGTGTATGTACATACATATTGATATTCTATGGATGAAAAAATAAAAAATATTATACTAACCGATGAAGCAAATTTTAAAAAAAGAAGAAAAAAAAACAAATATTAAATGAAATGTGCACAGACGGTAAACACGCATTTGTGTACATGCAAAAATATTCACATATATATATATGTATATACATTGTTATATATATTATCAATGACCATAGAAACTAATAAGACTTGGCTTTAGTACAAATCTATGAAAATAATTTTTTATTCAAAAATTCGTCTCGCATCCCAGTGAGAGCTTTTATTTTTCAAATCTAAAGCTTTGTTAGCTGAGAACAAAACCATTATAAACTTCATTTGTAATGACGAATACAATAACAAAACTTTGACGTTACATATTTATTTTTTGACAGTATTTTATGACGTCATACATTATTATGATTGCTTTGATCATGTTTTTCCAAATTTCTGTTAAAAATTTCCATTTTTTACAAATGTATAACAAAAATTAATAATGATTACATTGTTGCCGTTATTTATATTTTTGAATTTTTTTTTATTTGATCAAAAATATATATTTGCTTTGAAAAATTTTTCTTTGAAATATAGAATATTTTTTTTTCATTCATTCAAAAATTAATAATGATTACATTGTTGCCGTTATTTATATTTTTGAATTTTTTTTTATTTGATCAAAAATATATATTTGCTTTGAAAAAATTTTTCTTTGAAATATAGAATATTTTTTTTCTATTTTTTTATTATACCTCTAGATACTATCTATATACATACATATATAAATATATATCTCGCCCATTCCATGCATGACGGACGGGTCATTGAAGAACATTTTTTTGAATCTTTCTTCTGTTTTACCTTTATATAGTTCAAATGTATTTCAGTTAAATGTAAAAAATAATGATCCACACAAAGATCTGTCAAACCGAAAAAGAAGATGTTTCCCAAGAATTCTGGTTTTAATTCTATATGTAGGGCGATAAGTGACTATGACGGATGGGACATGAAATGATACTCGTTTTTACACTCATAAATTCAACAGTATTTTTCTTCGAAGTATATAACTTCACACTTCCTGTTTAATGGTAAATTTTTAGGTAGTAGTCTTTTATTTGATGGTCTCTATTCCTTTTGTTGTATTTATTCGTCAGTAGTTTTCCTCCATCTCTGGTCCAGGTCCTTCATTCTACTTATATGACCTGCCCAATTCCATTTAAATTTTCTTGCAATTTCTATAATATTTTAAAACCCGTTTGTTTTCTGATTGTATTGCTTTTTATTTTTTGTAATTTTTTTAACTTCTAGATAATTTCAATTTCTTTATCTGAGGTGTTTATTCCTAATTTGAAATTTAATAAATAATTTATTAAAATATTATTTATATCTTCCGATTCTTTTTTATTATAATATATTACCACGTTTTTTTGTCTATTGTTCATTTCTAACCTATTAATTATTTTACGATGTATGTACTTAAAAAACATTTTTTTGTTCTCTTATTTCTAAAAAAATGTTCTTCAATGTCCCGTCACTCCCGTCCGTCATGCATGGAATGAGCGATACAGTGATGTTCCAATAATCCGTATACTCTAAAATCCGAATTTCCAATAGTCCGAACAATTAAAAAATCTCTATTATGTATTCTATAATTCGAATTGAATGTTTTCTATAATCCGAATTGATGTAAAATTAGAGAAACATTGCTTTTTTTTTTCTTTTTTTTTATATTTTCTATATATACCTAACTGTTATCTGTCTGGCAATATCCCGTTTTGTGATATTTTTAACTTTGTCTGGTGCACTTTTTATTGTATTGTAGTATTCCTTACTAGTTACAAGTTTGCCGTAAGGAAAAAAATTAATATAAAAAGAGAGTGAAAATGTAGATTAATAAAAAGCGTGCACAAAACATTAAACATTTTCATCGTTAATGATTTTTTGTTCATTTTTAATATAATTCAATAGTTCTCTGTAATCCGAATATTTCACAAATCCGAATGAGGGTGTGCATTCAATTATTCGGATTATTGGAATATCACTTTATATATATTTATATATGTATATAGTATCTCGAGGTATAATATAAGAATAGAAAAAAAATACAGTATTAATTATTGCACGGCCTTATCCGGATTACTGGATATGTATTTAACAGTATAAAACATAATTATTTTTGAAAATTATTTATCCATTAATAATGCATAGGTATATACAATTTATGTTTAGAATTTTTTAATTAAATGAAAAATTCTCTGATTCGAGACTGAGAATATTCACAAAAACCTTTTTCTTTAAATTGGAAACAATTGTTTTGCACTTCAATGAAGTATGTATCAAATAGTTTTATTCACGAAAAAAACAAAAAAAAACCAGACAGAATTACGGTACTTCACAACGACCATATTCCACATTCGTAATTTCACTTAACAATAAATATATCTAACAAATATGATCCGGATTATAGAATACTTGAGGGCATTATTTCGGACTACAGAATACTTACGTGTATCCAGAAAATCGAATCGGATTACTGGATAATTCGGATTTTCGAGGTCCGGATTAAAGAGGTCATACTGTAATATTCTATATATCAAAAAAAATGTTTTCAAAGCAAATACATACATATATATTTTTGATCAAATAAAAAAAAATTCAAAAATATAAATAACGGCAACAATGTAATCATTATTAATTTTTGAATGAATGAAAAAAAAAATATTCTATATTTCAAAGAAAAATTTTTCAAAGCAAATATATATTTTTGATCAAATAAAAAAAAATTCAAAAATATAAATAACGGCAACAATGTAATCATTATTAATTTTTGTTATACATTTGTAAAAAATGAAAATTTTTAACAGAAATTTGGAAAAACATGATCAAAGCAATCATAATAATGTATGACGTCATAAAATACTGTCAAAAAATAAATATGTAACGTCAAAGTTTTGTTATTGTATTCGTCATTACAAATGAAGTTTATAATGGTTTTGTTCTCAGCTAACAAAGCTTTAGATTTGAAAAATAAAAGCTCTCACTGGGATGCGAGACGAATTTTTGAATAAAAAATTATTTTCATAGATTTGTACTAAAGCCAAGTCTTATTAGTTTCTATGGTCATTGGCTATACGTAAATCACACAAATTGATACTATTGCCTATTAGAGATGATTTTGTTGAAATTTTGGTTTGATAAGAATTATGATTTCCTATTACAAAAACGATTTTTAGTACTGTAAAATTTAGGATTTTTGATCGAATTTATGAATAAAATTATTTTCTAAAAGTATCATTTTGATATTCGACCCTGATAAACCATATGCAAGTTAATAAATTTTATATAAAAATCATTATCAGAAATTTTAAATGTGGTAATATGCAAATTAGCAGCTTATGTATGTACATGATCATGAATGTTTTTTTAAAATATCCTCAGATCCTATATTGAATAAATTTTAAAAAGAAGAAAATGAATCGTTCACTTTAACTTCTCATATACATATGTACCCAATCCTCATTCCTATACTGAATTTTGTAGATTTTTGTATATCAAATGGATATATTAAAAAAAAAAAAAAAAACAAATACTATAAAATTCCCATTTAAAATATACATGTGTATGAATTTGAAATCCTATAGAATCACTAAAAAAAATTACAACAATTTCTTATCTTCTTATATTGTAGAGCAATTTGTATATAACTTGAATTGCTTTGAATTCTGATTGCCTGGTGCAAAAATAATTTTTAATGTTAGAAAATTAAGAATTTTTGATCGAGTTTATCAATAAAATTATTTTTTTTCAATAAAATTATTATCATTTTGATATCAAAATTTGCTACTCGTATACTTCTTCTTCTTGAAATACTTGAAATATACCCTCAAATCCTATATTTTCAATTTCTCATACAAATTTTTATACTGAACCAAATGGTATGTATACTGAATATAAGGAGAAAAGGAAAAGCTGTTTCCATATGATTCTGTATATTGTAGTAACTAGTAATGCTTGAAACATGAGAATGATTGTGTTAAAAATGTTAAAATTTCTCAAATTTCTCAAATTTTTTAAAAAATTTTGTATGTATTGTATTGAAAATAGATAGAAAAGGGAATGTATTTTAAAATGAGAGTAATTAAGAAAAAATCCTGAGAATAAGAAAGAGCTTAAAACAGCTTTAAGATTTGAGGCCAGCTTTGAGATTGGAGGCCGTTTGGTTGTGACTATTTCGATGTACTGCGATAATAAGTCTGATAGAATATTATATTGTCATTGCATGTAGTGTGTAGTGATATTGGGTGGAGTGAATAAAAACTGAGTGCGAGTGTTCACTCAACTTTTTTAAAGAAAAACTCAGTTTGGCGTGAATAGAAAATTAGATTTCCAATACTGACACTACGATTGAGTTAACTAAACATATTTTAAGTGTATTTTTATTCACTCCAAATGAAATGTTCATTTTTAACGATTCACTTTACTCAACAAAGTCCACTCAGCGTGTTCACTCAGTTTTATTCACTCCACCCATTATGTATACATATTATGTTATTCCGCACTACCATACCTATGCGTGCCTGAACCATAAACAAACATTTCAATTTCATTCTTCGACTTTCTTCGCTGCAATCAAGTATTAACGTAGTTTTGGCTTGTGCTGATTATTTTAAATATCAAAATCTGTATTTTTCAATACAATTTCTAGAATTATTACATATTCGAAATCTGTACTTTTAAGTACAATTACTTTGTTTATTTTGGGACTTTTGTTTTATATTACTATTTTTATTTATTTTATTTTTTTTGCTTTGTTTTAATTTTTTATAAAAAAGAAGTAAAAGAAATAATCCAAAAATGTCAGAAAAAGCTGGCAATAAATGTAGCTTGCCACATTGTCGGCGTTTAAAAAGAAATACTCCAGGAATAAAATTATTCAAATTCCCGGATTTTGATTCTCCATTATTAATGGAATGGGTAGAAAAGTGCAATTTAGGAGAAGAGTTTGTCAAAAACTCTAAGCTTATGTTTTTATGTGAAAGAAACTTTTCTTCAGATATAAGTAGTTGGAAAAAAATTTTTAAAAAGAGGAGCTGTCCCAACCTTAAATTTAGCAATTATTTCTTCACAAGAACAAGAAAACTCTTCCTTTAATTGCAATGAGATCAATGAACTAGAACTGCCAAGATCTCCTCCTCGAAAAAGAAAAAGATCAGAATCTCCTATCCCCGCATGTACCTCTTGCAACAGAAATTTCAAAAATATGGAATTTTATAAAAAGCAGTATCGTAACATTATTAAAAAACTAGAAATAAAAAAACAACGCATTGCAATTTTAAGAAAAAATAACATTAAATTAAATTACGAAAAACAGTTGAAAGTTTAAAAAAGAAATCTAAAAAAATAGCAAAGAGATCGATAGAAAGTGAAATTGAGCAATTAAATATAAACAATAATGAAAAAATATTTTGTAAAATTCTTACAAAAGCAAGAAGAGGTACAGGTATTGTCTGTGAAAAAGATGAGAAATTTTTCGCTCAAAGCATATTTTACAAATCGAGCTCCGCCTATTTATTCCTTCGTAATATATTAAAGCTCAATCTTCCTAGCCCTTCATCAATAAGTAGGTGGAATACCGTTAAAAATATTCAGCCAGGAAATAATTCTTGTATTTATGATGCTCTTAGAGAAACCGTTCTTAAAATGGGTAAAAATGAAAAAGATTGTGTTTACTTTTTGACGAGATATCTATCCGAAATAATCTTACATATAACTCGAATGTGGATATAGTAGATGGGCTTGTGGACTTAGGAGACAAAAGACTAAATATATTAGGCAGTCAAATTTGTGTCTTCATGATTAGAGGTTTGTACAAGAATTGGAAATTTATTTTAAACTACTTTGTCAGTGAAACTTCGGTAAAAGCAGAAATTTTAGAACAACTGATTAAAACGAATTTAAAAATAATAAAAAATATGGGTTTGCGAGTTAGAGCAATTACGTGTGATCAAGCTTCAAATAATAAAATCGTAAGTGCTTTGGACTTCTCAAATCAACTATAGAAGCTCCATATTACATTCATGAAAATAATAAAATTTACCTTTTATATGATGTTCCTCATTTAATTAAATCTATAAGAAATAGTTTATTGAAGGCAGATTTTGTGACTCCAGATGGAGTAGCTAAATTTGACGTCATCAGAGAAATTTTTGAATTAGAAAACACTAATGTAACTAAGATGACAAAACTAACACTTACGCATATCGAACCAAGTAGTTTTGATAAAATGAGAGTTAACTTAGCAGCTCAAACCTTAAGTCATACTGTTTCAGCAGCAGTTGAATGTGCAATGGAAAATAATCAGTTTAAAAGAAGTAGCCATGAAGTCGCAAAATCTACAGCAAAATTCATACAAAAATGAACATTCTTTTTGAGTTTTGACTGCCTAAATAGCAAAGTTTTAAACGACCCTAATCCTTTTAAAAGTGCATTAAAAAAAATAACATTGTTTGGAAAGAGCTAGAAGAATTAAAACACTATTTAAATCAGGTCAAATACAAAGGCAACAAAATCTATTGTTTAGACGGACCTAAACAAACAATAAATGGTATTTTATCTTTAGCTAAAGATTTATTTGAAAAAAATAAATAAATGTTCTTCATTCTAACTGGTAGGTTGAATCAGAATCCTTTAGAAAATACTTTTTCTTATATAAGAGCTAAAGGAGGCCATTGCAAAAATCCATCTGTCTACGAGTTCAGTATTATAGTTGCGAGACTTCTATCTTTAAAAATTCTACATTTCACATCCAATTTTAATTGCATTGAAGATGAAAATAAAATGTTAAATGTTGATTACATACCAGAATTTTTCGGTAGATAACAAACTCCTTTCGGCATCAAATATGGAAGAGACAGGGGACAAACTGTTATCAATATCATACGAAGAAATTCGTAAAAAAAATATTGCTTATTTCGATGAAAATTTAGATTCATTTAATTCTCCAAATATACCTATTGAAATCTCATCAAGTAGGTATTTTATAGGCTACGTAGCATAGGATCAATTGTGAAAATTGTAGAATAATTATAATTAAACCCAATGAAATATTGACGTATCCATCAGAAATGTTTATTCATAAGAAAAATTATATCACAAAAGCAGACTTTGGTAATTTGTGTGCTCCATCAGATTTGTTTTTTGATGTATGTAAAATACATATTAAAGTATTTGAAAAGATTTTCAATGAAAACAAGGAAATTAAAAATATAAGAGAAATTATCATTAAGAAATGTATTGAATGTACACAAGAGGGTCCTTATATTTGTTGGTTCGATGAAAATCCTTGTTATGAGCACAGAATTCAAATTATAAAATTACTTATAACAGTTTTATTGCGTAAACACTGCTCATGGTTTATTGTGAAGAATAAAACTTCTAGAAGTAATAAACTTCGAAATTTATCGCATCACTAATTATTCTAAATTAAAGCCACAATTGATAAATATTAAAAACCATTATTTTTGATGTTTTTGAATTTTTATGGGTCTTCTGTATCATCTTGTATTCGTTTCAAAATAGAATACAAAACAAAGCTGAACATTTCAAAATTATGGTTTTCTACGTATTCCGTCTTTTTAATTGAAAATGATATACACAGAATCACATATCAATCAATTTTCTAGAGAACACTTTATGAAAGATTTCAATATAAAAATAATAGTTTTTGGTTCACGGGATGCTGAGATTAAGTCCTTCAAAGTCAACTTTAGGTCTTAATTATGTTTGAATTTATAAATGTATAAAAATTTAACGTTTTTTACCCCATTTTACACTTTATCTCGAAAAATAAAAAAAAATACAAGAAAACTGTACAAGGCAGTTTTAAAGAAAATACTTCAACAAATATCAGAGTCAAGAAATTACGGATTTTGGTTCACGGGATTGCTGAGATACAGATCTTTGGCAAAAAAATTTCAAAATTTCCATATACAATATATGGTATAAATTGTATACGGCTTAAATTTTGACATTGTCGATCAGGCGATCCTAAAGTAAATATAAAATTGTTAATAACGTAGTAAAAAAGTAATTCAGAAATAAATGCTACAAAAAAATAAATTGCAATCATAACGAAAATGAGTGTACGTATATGTATATGTACAATTATAATATAATGCCATACGCAACACAAAATATATGCAAACTGCTAACACATTCACACAATGAAAATTTACTGTTTTTTTCAATCTCATATTTATGAATCATGAACATCTTCATGACGTATTATTTTAAAGCTTAAAGTTTCTCTAACAACAACTTCAAAGCTTCAAAGTTTGGATTTATGATAAATCCAATTCAAAATTTTACTGTATACTATAAAATACATTGAGTGGTTACTCTTTCTAGATCATTATATTACTTTGCTACGAGTGATTGCCGTGTGACTGACGAGTTTTTGTTCTAGTATTTTTTGCAAAGCGTAATAAATAGCCTATAATTCTTTGTAATTTTCGGAAGGAGTTTCCATGGTTGATTTATTGAATTATGTTCTTGTTTTCTTCTGGAGAGATAATTAATGTAGTAGCCTTACGTTTTCTTTCTAAAAGGCATTGTTTTTTGTTATTAAATTCAGCAGGCCAAGAATCTTTGGTTACATAAAGAAAGACTGGACCGTATATCCAGATGTTACATTGATGCAATTTTGGAGGTTCCATTCCTCTAGAAAGAATGTCTGAAGGGGTGTGTTTTGATGGCACGTGCCGCCATTGTTCTGGAACTGATGATCTGTGGATGTTGCTGATTCGATTTGCTACAAAGGTATGATACTGTGATAGTGACGAGTGTATCCATGACAGTAATATTTCAGAATCAGTACGAAAATATGAAGGTGCTTGCTGCATTTCTAAAATTTTTTTTACTCGTTCTGTCAGTTCCACAGCCAATTCGCATGCACAGAGTTCTAGGCGTGGCAGTGTAATTTTCTTCATTGGAGCTACTCTTGTTTTTGAACATAGCAATCTGACACTAACTTGTCCATCTTTGTCAGCGAATGTATGAAGTTGCGCTTGTTTAAAAATATTGTTACACAGCACACGCCTTGGAATTTGAAATTTTCCCAATGTGTTTTCTTGAAATTTTTACCACTGTTTTCGTAAATCTATTGGATCTATCTCGTCATCCCATTCTAGTTTTAGTTGCCATAACTCTTGTAAAAAATTTTTGCACTAACAATGACAGGACTAAGTTTCCCCAATGGATCAAATAATTTTGCTATGTCTGATGCGTGCGTTTTGTGACACGTGTTGTTTCATGCCGGTTGATTTTTACTGAAAAGTTATCACTTTTTAGATGCCATGTCAATCCCAGTTTTTATTTGTTGATCTTCACAATCATTGAAGTTGATTTGAACTTCCTGACTTTCGAGTGGAATGTGCGCTAATAATTTAGGGTGATTTCCACACCATTTTCTTAGTTCAAATCCTCCTTCAATTTAAAAGTTTTCTTCATTGCTGTTGTATTTCAAGTATTTCTGTAAAATCCTTGCAACTAATGGGTATTTTACTTCTCCTTCTTGAGCCAATTTTTGCAAGCATTTTGTTGCTAGGTATGGTGCTAGTCTGGTACCATATGTTACTGTTTTTAACTGAAAACATTTAATGGCTTCTTCTGTATTTCTTCTCCAAAAAATCAATTGAAATTTTCGGTCATCCTTGTGAACAAGTATTTGCCGATACATTTTTTGAATATCTGTCGAGAACACAAATTTTTTCATACGAAATCTTAACAAAATTGAAAATAGATCATCCTGAATCACTGGACCAATGCGAAGAATGTCATTTAATGAGGTATTTGTAGTCGTTTTTGACGAGGTGTCAAAAACAACTTTTAGTTTTGTTGATGTACTATCGGGCTTAAGTACGCAGTGGTGAGGAAGAAAGTATTTTGGTCCTTTAATTTCTTGTAAATTTACGGGCTCCATATATTAAGTTGTAAATATTCATCCATGAATTGGACATATTGTTTTCGTGAGGATTCATCTTTTTCTAATCGTTTTTCTAATGCCACAAAACGTCTGTATGCCATTGCCGTTGAATCTCCTAATTGTGATTGAGTATCTTTAAATCTTAGTTTAACCACAAAACGTCCTTCATGATTCCGTTGGGTAGTTGTTAAAAAAGTATTTTTCACATTGATTTTCTGCATCTGACATTAGTGCAGGTTGTTCCTTGACAGCTTCAATTTTCCAGAAGTTTTCAATTGTTCGTTCGAGTGATTCCTTTTCAGTGCATATATTGCATGTAGCAATTGCCGATGTCACCTGTTTTACACCTCCTGAAAGTATCCAACCTAATTGGGTGTTTTGTATTATTGGAAGATCATTACTCATTTTATGTTGTCCTGGTGTTAATAATTCATAGTATATTTCAGCTCCTAATAGCACGTCGATTCTTTTTGGAATATTGAATGAAGGATCTGCAAGTTTGATGTTTTGTGGTATGTTCCAATGTGTGGTGTCGATTTTGACCGTTGGTTGTAGTGTGGTTATTTGTGGTAAAACAAGCGCTTCAATGTGGGTCAAAAATGCGGTGCAGGTTGATTGTATGTGAACATTGATTCTTTGTTGCACCTTGTGGGTTTTGTAACCTACTCCTTCAATGAAAAACGTGTCAAAAGTCGTGTTTATACCTAATTGTTTCACCATTCTTGAGGTAATTAAGTTTACTTGTGATCCAGAATCCAACACAGCGTGGCATTCTACTGTTCCATTCGGACCACTCAACTTGATATTAGCTGTTCCTTATAAGATGTATTTTTGGTTTGGTTTTGCTGAAATTGTATTCACTGTAATTGTTTCAGGTTGCTTGATTGCATGATTACTGATTGGACTCGATGATGAGGGTGTTGTTGATGAGTTGAGTTTTTGTGATTTTTTGTTGTGCTCATAATGCAATAACGTAATTTGTTTTTTCTCACAAAACTTACAGGTTTTTGATGTGCATTTTGATAGTTGATGACCAGATTTTAAGCAATTTATGCAACGATGATGCTTTTGAACCAATTTGGTTCTGTTTTCTGGTGAAAGTTGTAAAAATGATTTGCATGCATATAACGGATGTTTGTCCTTGCATGCAATACATTTGGGAGATTCTGTGCTTACAACAGAAGTTAATATTTTTGCAGTACCATTATTTCGACGTTGGAGGTCGTTGGGTTTTGGTTTATTTAAGATTTCTAATGAGTGATACCTATTTTCTAAAAATTGTAAAATTTTTTTTAATGATTGTAGTTCTTTGGGGTTTTCTAACAATTTTTCATATAAATTTAAAAAAATTCGATCTAATTTCTTCGTCAAAATATACAACAGAAGTTGATCCCAGTTTTCGGTATTTATTTCGGTATTATATTTCCCATGAGACATTGTTCAGTAGTGTTTCTCAAGTTTTTTACGGAAACTGCTGATACATTATTCATTGTGTGTGTTGGTTGCGATAGTAATTTGTTTGTCAACGAACTTACTTGAACCCTTAGGTTTGTATATTCCTCAACAGCCTTTCAGCATCTCCTGTTAGTCTAGTTTTTAAGTACCATAATTTTTGACAATTACTCATAGCTGTTGAATTATGTATCATCTTGCAAAATAAATCATGAAATGATTGCCATTTCCTGTAATCGCCATCAAGTTTTGGAAGCACTATTCTAGGTAGTTTAACCATAGATTAGTTTTCGTGCACGCTTGATGGTGCAGACATTCTGTTATTTACACTATGATGTGTGAGAATTTGTGTTGAGAATTGCACTATGAATTGACCTACTTTGTCTTCTAGCTCATCATAATCATAAGTAAGTATGGGATTTTCTGTTAGTTCCCACATTTCGTGGTTAATATTCTCTATTTGATTCCAATAATTATTTAATGCCTTGATTTTTAATTGATAATATTGAGCTGGGTGATGTCCTTGGTCGTCCTCCAAGGATTGTATAGTAATTTGCGAAGAGACGATGCTATACTGCCTTGTCTGCGCTGAAGTCGTATCATCTCTGTATCAGGATTTTTGTCGTGAAATTGATTCCTATTTATCGATGAGTTCTGTATTGATTGATGATGTTGACCGTTTGTTTGTTTGTGCACTTATTTGATCTGGTGGTGCCGGCAAGTTCCTTTTGCGACTAGCACCTGTTTCAAATGCACTTATTTGATCTGTAATTTGTTTTTGATAGTTGTGGTATATTGCGCTTATTTTGTCGTAGTAGTCTGTTGTAAAATACGCATGTTCTATTGACGGGTTAGCATCACATCACTACTTATTTTTTTAAATATTAAAGTATTAAAATATTTATATTAGCTTGGTTTCTTGTCTGTCTGTTCGGTACAAATTTAGAAATTGATTTTTAACCAACTTTTTAATAAGATAGAGACTTGAAACTTTCAACATAGCTCAGAACTGCATGACAATGCAATATTACATCGCTAATGAAAGTTTTAAGATTTTACTTTTTATGATATTCGATTCTCAAATTTGGTCTAACACAAATAAAATACTATAATGTTTATTCACTAAAATTTAATCTAAGCAAGCTCTGATTTTCAAGTCAAAAATATTTAGTATTAAAAATTCTTTTTTATTTGATTAATTATGTATCAGTAGTTTCAAATAAGTCTCATGCTGCCTCTAAACGTTCCAAAAAATTCTTAAATGATTCCAATGTTACAGATTTTGATGTAACATCCTCTTTAAACTGGTTAATTATTCCCTGGAGAATTTGGCCAGTTTCATTTTGTTGTTTTATAAGGTTTGGATTTACCATTATGAACAATCTTTGAATTTATTTGTACTGAAAAAAGAAAAAAGTTTTTTTTTTGTTGTTGTTGTTGTTATACGTGTATCACGTCGGGGTCACCAAATGTTGAATCAAATATTGGAATATTTCAACTAATATTGAGTCTAAGGTTTTTGTACCTAGACTTTTGATGAAAGTGTACAATTGATTCTATGTATCAATGTACTTAAGACTTGATGAAAGTGTACAATTGATTCTATGTATCAATGTACTTAAGACTTGATGAAAGTGTACAATTGATTCTATGTATCAATGTATGTACTTAAATGGTTGAAGGTTTCTGAAGAAAGTAAATACACAACTTGATTGTTAAGTAAAAACTGTGTCTTTATTCAGTAAATTGATTTCCTTTTATACAAAAATTAAGCAATTTCAACAATAAAATAATTATTCTTTAATATGTAAAGAAAAAATGCAATTATTCAAAAATAATAATAAAATTATATGTAATATATAAAAGAAACAATATTTAATGCAAGCCAGGCAAAACAGTATAATTCTTTTATTGTATAATGCAAGCTAAGCAAATAACATAATTATTATAATATTTAATGTAAGCTAAATAACATAATTGAAGAAGCATTTAAATGAATTGAATTATGTAAAATTTATTTGGTTATTAAAACTGCTGTGATAGCATGAGAACGGAAGTGAACAAGGTGAAATAAATTACAATAAAAAATCTACTAATACCACAAACAATATAATAATACAGATATATAAAAACTGTTGTACAAAATGTTGCATATGAATTTTGGTTAACTGACAACGATTAACTGACAAATGTGATATGATTAGCAAAGACATAAACCTATCATGATGTTATATAATAAAATAAACTGACAAAGTTTTCAGTTTTTTGTTTCCTTTTCCTTTAGGTACAATAATTGTTAACCGACAACAACAAAAATATGTGACAAGCAAATAAAAGCCATTATTATTGTATGTAGGTATATTGTATACATACAATATTGTATTTTACTTTTGCTGACGCATAAGTAACTGTTCAGTTCAACCGACATTGTATGGTTTAAAGAATTATAAATATTTTATAGGTATTTGAGATTTATGTACAGTAGAATCTCGATAATTTTACCTAATTAAAACTACCCTCGTTGAAATTACGGGATAGTAGAATTTCAATGCGCATTTAAAGTGTGCATATACATTTTATTCGTTTTAAGTAATTGTTATTACACACGCAGATAGTTAACGTTTTGAGTGAGAACGAAATGTTGTATTACGCATAAACACTAATTAAAATGTATTATCTCAAAACGATGCTTAAAACGTTTTATAGTTAATACGTTATAATCTTTGTGCATGAACAAGGTAAATGTCAACTACAAGTTAGAAATGGAAAAAATCAAAAAATCATGATGAAATGAAAAGTGGAAACATATATGAAAAAACTCAAAGTTGTTCGGTAATGTTGTTGTTGTTTTAAGTTTTTAAAAAAACTATAGTTAAGACGCAAACATAAAAATTGTTTGTTCTTCTTCTTTATTACCACTGAATAACATTTCAGTTCATTTACAATACCCATCTGTATTATTATATTATTTGTGCTAATACTATACTATTTTTACTTTTGGAAGTCAGTACAGGCAACATATGCATACTTTTCTATACTCTTTTACATTTCGTTTGTATAAATCTGTCTCGTGTGTGGGGTGATCAGATCTCAATTTCAATCGAGGGAAATCTTTTAAATTAAATATTACCAAGGCAAAAAACTCATCGGGTACTGCTTCCATAAGCACAATACTTCTATGGACAAGGTTCGACAATTTTATATTTGTTTTCACATACAAAATCACGAAAGTTGAAATTACAGAGCAGGTATGATAGAATAGTTAATGTTGAAAATATGAGGGTTGAAAAGATCGATAGTTGAAATTGTAGAGGTTGAAATTACCGAGCTTGTACTGTAGTACATACTTATTTTCCAATTGGACTATTCACTTCTGTAATTCGACTAACGCTGACTTTTTTGCGTTATTGACTGCTGTATAATCTAGAATTTATAAAATTTCAAATATTATTTTAATTAGCAATTTAATTTATAAAATATAATTTGTTATCAAATTCACATACAAAATGTAATGTTTAGCTTTCTGCTTCGTTTTTTAATTTAAAACAAACAAATTACATGTTGTACCTATTTATTAAATAAACACTTTGGAGTATCTTACTTACTAATTTTTTAGTTAAATATTAATTTCAACAATAAATAACTTCAATCAATAAAAGTTTTGCCGCTGAACCATTAAAATGTTTTGAGTTTAATACAATATAACGTACAATAATAAAATATCCACAATTTTCTACGTATACTTATAGCTAGTATATACATATAATAATATAATATATATTTGAGTTTATATATATGTACAGTTTACCTTGAGTTTTTTGTTAATGTATTGTATTATTTAACGAGGGTGTGTGTAGGAGGCTTTTTCACATACATACATAAGATTAGAAGATTAAAGTTTTTGTTTAGAAAGGGGAAGCAGACATTTGCTGTCGCCAACTATTAAAGCACTTCTTATTTTTTGCCTTTAATTATTTTAATAAAAATAAACTTTTATTATAAAAGGGGGAAAAAACTCCAAAAACTAAAGATAAAATAAATTTTAACGATGAGAGTTTCATACTTACAATAATTTCTTACTTATAGATTTAAATAAGTGAGAAACATCATATAAAAAACAAATTTTATTATTTCCATGAATGTAAAATGGAGCTTCTATAGTTGATTTGAGAAGTCCACCAAAGCACTTACGATTATTTGAAGCTTGATCACACGTAAATTGCTCTAACTCGCAAACCCATATTTTTTATTATCTTTAAATTTGTGTTAACTGATTAACAACTGATTGTTCTAAAATTTCTTTTTGCTATTTTTGCAGATTTCTTTTCTAAACTTTCAACTGTTTGTCGTAATTTAATGTTATTGAATACGGTACATACGGGGATAGGAGATTCTGATCTTTCTCTTTTTCGAGGAGGAGATCGTAGCAGTTCTAGTTCATTGATTTCATTGCAATTAAAGGAAATGTTTTCTTGTTCTTGTGAAGAAATAATTGCTAAATTTAAGGTTGGCGCAGCTCCTCTTTTTAAAAATTTTTTTCCAACTATATCTGAAGAAACGTGTCTTTCACATAAAAACATAAGCGGAGAGTTTTTGACAAACTCTTCTCTTAATGTGCACTTTTCTACCCATTCCATAAATAATGGAGAGTCAAAATCCGGGAATTTGAATAATTTTATTCCTGGAGTATTTCTTTTTGATCGCCGACAACGTGGCAAGCTACATTTATTGCCAGCTTTTTATGACATTTTTGGATTATTTCTTTTACTTTTTTTTACAAAAAATGAGAAAAAAAAAGCAAAATAAATAAAATAAATAAAAATAGTAATATAAAACAAAAGTCCCAAAATAACCAAGGTAATTGTACTTAGAAATACAGATTTCGAATATGTAATAATTCTAGAAATTGTATTGAAAAATACAGATTTTGATATTTAAAATAATCAGCACAAGCCAAAACTACGTTTATACTTGATTGCAGCGAAGAAAGTCGACGAATGAAATTGAAATGTTTGTTTATGGTTCAGACACGCATTCAGCACAGATTTTGATGTTTAAAACAATCAACACACATCAATTTAATAATAAATAATTTATAAAGATAAAATATAATTTATAATTAATAAGTGCATTTTGTATGAACCTTCTCCTATCGACGCTAGTTCTTTTTTAT
Source organism: Bombylius major (assembly GCA_932526495.1). NCBI lineage: Eukaryota > Metazoa > Arthropoda > Insecta > Diptera > Bombyliidae > Bombylius > Bombylius major. Next base: position 30,153,932 of record OW052042.1, read on the forward strand.
TGAAGCTTAGTTTTCTGCATATTTCATGCCTTTAGCCAAATTTTGATTTTCCTTCATAAAATCAACCAGAACCTCGAATTGTTTTTTTCGTAATTTTTTAATTCCATTTTCGAATAACTATCACCTACATATAATTTTTACGTGATGAAATTGGGAATACCATACTTACATGTGAACTTGCTTCGATACGCAAGTAATTCGCATCTCAGAATAAGGGACTTTCTTAGACTCCTCATTATGTAGTACTAGTATTATATAAATATTTTTATACTGTAGTTGCTTTTTTTAAATAAATCTAAATTTGTAATTTCGAACAATAATATTGTGCTTTTCTTTTCAGAGTTAACACAGTACATAACATCATCTGCAAACCAGAGCGTTATTTAAGAAACAATTTTTTTCACGTTAAAAAATTTCAAAAATAAAAACCAAACACCAATTTATAGCGAATTTTTCCAAAGAAAAAAGAAATATACAATATATTTATACACATACTTGGTAGAATTTTTAAATTTATATACATATATATATTCATATTTAATATTATATTTAATTTTACTAAAAAATAAAAGAGAATATTTATCCTGTAATAATATAGAAGTTAAAAACAAAAACTGTGATTTTTATCTGCTTGCAAATAAAATTAGAAGAAAACGAATTATTAAAAATGTTCAATTTAAATATACCAGCTGCCGCATTACTCAATGTTGATAATGGTGGTGGTGTATGTACAACACCAAAAACACCGGAAATTGTTAATACCTTAATTGCAATGACTAATCCATTAGATAGTTATTCATTTACAATAGCAACATCAACAGGAATCAATCAACAGCAATCGGTCAATAATAATAGCAGCAACCAACAGGTAATTCATATAAATTGAGATTTAAAACATTGGAGAAGATGAATATTGTGTAAAACTCAGAGGCCAAAGAATAATATTGTTATTCCACATGATTCCGAATAACTAGAAGGAAAAAAGTCACAAACTTCTTGGTCCTCATCCCATTTACATAGTGTTCTATCTTGCGCCGTCTCATCTACAAGGTTTACATAGATGTCCTTTATTTTAATTGTTTACACCCATGTGGTCTTGGGACGTCCAATTTTTCGACTTTTCTGTTTATAGTGTCTTCCTTATTAAATCATTGCCACTTCTTCTCATTACATGCCCTTTGGTTCTCACTGGCATTCTTTTGACGCACATTATATGGGAAAGTGCTCCACTTTATTCAGGCTTTCCAACTTTAAAAACCTTAAACATACAGACTAAAAAATTTGTGATATTTTTATTGACATTTTTTATCGTCTCTTCAGCCACTTTTCTCCAACACTCCCTGTTTTCGGCATTCTTATTCTAATGTTTTATTCCTAGTTTCTTTAAATTTCTTCAATATCGGACGGCCTCTAGGTGTGTTACAAAATGTTAATGTTTTTAGTATTACTTTTTTTAAATTATCTGCTGGCATTCTTAAGAGATGTCCGAACCATTTAATTCTAATAGCCTTTGTTAATACGCTACTTATATTCTCCATTTTCACCTCTTTTTGTATTCGTAACCCAATTCTTACATGTTTATTTTGCACTGGCTGGTTTTCTTATTGTAATAGTAAGTTGAAGATTATTGGTGATAGACAATTGAAGATTAGTTCCCTATTTCTAAATTGAAAATAATAGCAAGTATTCATTAACAGACAGACAGCTGCATTATTTTTTAAGCCAAAGGGAGGATTAATAAGGAAGAAGTGTTTAAGATAATCTCGCCATCTGTCATCATTAAAAAAAATTTCTTTCACGGTAATTAGCAAGGAATTTGAGTAGCCTTGAAGTCGACACGAATCTTTTCTCCCCACTGACAATTCTGATAATATCTGTGAATTAGAAAAAAAAAATGGCAAAACTGCAATACTTCTTGGTTAACATTTATTTCTTTGTTAGTACCCATTTTACATTATTTTAAAGGCCATTATTGCCAACATGAGGATGCCAACGCTCGAATTGGGCTGTGGCATGCATTGAGTAATTTGACAGCACCCTCTGTATAGTGTTTTGTTTTCATATAATTTAAATGATTCGAATTTCATAGTTTTTAAATATACATAGGGGAAAATGCCCAACGAGGCGTTGGCTTTATTCTACTCTATATGTATGTGTGAATTTTTGCTATATTATTTAGAAAAATATGTTATCTTTGCAATGCGTGGATGGTTTATCATTACAAATTCTTATTTTAAATATAATTCCAATAAATGTAATGTGCCACAAAAAATGGCATTTTTCTCAACGTTTTCGTTCAGGAGATCTATAAAAGCAAAAAAAAATATTTTTTATTTTAAAATTAAAGAAAAAATCATTTTAATTGAGTTCAAAATGAAGGGCTCGTTACTGTCTCTTTTCAGGGGCTGGTTGCTGATCTTCACAAATTTTGAATTATTTTCTTAATTTTAATAATTTTATTGAAATAGAAACATTTTTTTTTGCGTTAAATTGAAAATTTATTTTACTCTTTATTATTTAATAAATACTTTAAGCGTGGTATAATGAGAAGGTTAAAAATTTTCCTTAAGAGGGAGAAGTTACTGGGTATTCTACCCTATATATATACAAAATGGGATACATATATGTATAATAATATAATATAAACTCTTCGAAGTAAAAGAGCATCCAAGCGGCGGTATTTAATATTGATGACATTTTCCTCAATGTTGTCATCAATGAACGTAAGACAAATGGAACAAATAGAACAAATTTTATATATTATGAGTAATATATAAAAACGTAGTTTAAACATGTTTCATTTATTGTTTTTTCAAAGTCATCGATGTTGTCATCGATGAGGGCGCTGCTGGGATGTGGTGGTTATACCATGGTTATACCAAAGAGTAGATACTAATAAGAGGAATACATAAAGTGTATTAAATTAAAAAATTAAAATAATATTTAGTGCGTGAATGATAATATTATAAATTATTATTATTGTGATTATTTTCATAAAATAAACTAGTGTACGAAAACAATTAGTAAGACTATAAATAAAAAACCAAGTGCATTTATTTTTTAAAGATAAAGGAAAAAAAACCAAAAACTTTACTTAATTATAAAGAAATAAAATTTATAAAATTTTATAAAATTAATTTAAAAGAAATAAAATTTAATAAAATTAATTTAAAAGAAATAAATAGTTTTAAAAAATACAATATTTTATTATTATTTTTCTTTAAATATGGGTCGTCACTTGATTAGGTGCATTATATGTGGAGAAAAAAAAGATGGAGATGGAAAAATGTATTTCAATGATTTTTATACGTGAATAAAAACACTAACTAAATTTACAAATTACGAAAAAGTCTTTTATTTATATCACTCGACGCAACTCAGGTGCTTTACCCTATATATTTCTCATCACTAATACAACTTTAACGAATCTTCTTTTTCAGTTCCTCATCATGATTTTTCTTGCTATCTATTTTTATCTCAGATACATGTGTATTAGTGCAAGAAATTGCGAATTTGTTTGAGATCTTATCAGTTCTTGTTCGTAGTTAAAACACTACCTTACACTATGGTTATACCATAAACTAAAATACCCCGATGAGTAAATGCTGTACAAAAAAGTTGGACAAGTTGTTTCTAGTAGCAGACAACTCACTAGCAGACAAAAAGCTTTTTTCTTCATAGCAATCGTCAAAGCAGACAACCACGGCATGGCATAACCGCTTATGTCTAAAAATGCAATTTTAGGTTTATGCGTTTATACCTTGACAACATAGAATTACTTACCAGTAGCAGACTAACCTAGTATGTAGTAGCAGACAGCAACTATCAACTATGATTTCTATTGTCAAAGATAATTAATAAGAAGTAGATATTCCAGAACAGAAAAGCTGTTGAAAAATAAATTTTTAGTTCTAAATCTGTTCATAGAGCGGACAGACAAAAAGGAATCGCTTAGAACATTAGATTTAAAAATACGTTATGACCGTTTTTGCAATAAAAAAAATTTAACATACACAAAAATCCTCAAAACTGTAATTAGACAATTTTATATGGAAAATGAGGACGGAGTAAATATGCATGACATCATCATACAATATTTTGTTGGTGTTGTACTATATGAAAATTTATAATTAATATAAACAAAAACAACACACATATAAAAAAATAATTGTTGTTTTTATTTTTCATTTTTCAAGTACCCAACCAAATTTACAATTTTTTTATAATACCGTATTTGAATTGTGTTGTTGATTCGTACCTAAATACAAAATTTATTGTAAACTTAAAGTCACTGTTTTTTTCTCAATTTTGTATTTTTCCCATTTAGCATATACAAGTATGTATTTTTGTATATGAGGAGCTACTTTTCAAAAGGCAACATGTCCATTGCAGATAGCTGCAGAATTTTTTTGAAAAGGAGGATAGCTATGATATGAACATTCAAGCTGGCTTAAAATAGCATTGTATTGGACTTATTTTGTGGATTGTAATCAAGTTTTTTGCTTCAAATACATGTAACTTAGAATGGTTGAATCAAATAGAGACATGTCCATCGTTTTTTTCAAACGGAACAAAACCTAGTTTTTGTGTATTTTAAAGTATTTTTTTTTTATTGCTATCACTCTTGTTTAACGTGATAGGAACGGTTCAATATAACTGTTAATTAACTTTGTAAAAAATGTGGACTAAAAAACGGATTTTGTAAAAATTATTTCAGTATTATTTTTTAAATTTGCTTCAAAAAGAAACAAGTCCCTTGATTCGCGACAAAACTTCAAAAGTCCAAAATGAAATACTGAATAACTTTTAGATCAGGAACACAGGATCAGCGAATGAAAGGAATTTACTCTTTCTAATGAATCAAAACTCAAACCAATCAAAAGTTTTTCATTCACAGCACAGCCTTCAATACTGAGCAGCAGTTTTTCTACTTTTTCTCAAAATCATGTAATTGTGACATGTTGCCTTTTAAAAAGTAGCTCCTCATATGCAGATTGTAGTTTATACAGTAGCAGAAAAAACGCATGACTCAAATAATTTTCATTTTTCTAAAAATAATTTATTTATTAAGCTGTATTACAGAATCATGTATGGTTTTTCCTTTCTTATAGAAAATACCTTAAAAAAACACACATACTTAGTTAAAAAACAAACCATCATCCATCCCCACCAAAATTTAAAGATAGTATCGAGAAAAGTTTTTAGAAATTATTAGTTAGGCGACTTTCATGATCGCTACTGTATATTATAATGCACGTACATTATAATGTTAACACTTTGCAAGAATTAGCGATATTCTAATTTTCTAATAATAATGACTGTGATCATCTCCCGGCTGCAAGGTTTTAATAAAATTTTATAGGTACACCTAATTGATCAAAATTAGTAGAGTCCAACATATCTAACTACCTCACATTATGTAACATTTTGAAATATAAATATGGGTAAATAAAATGTATTTAAATGTGTATTGTAATGTTGTTAATTAGGTACTTGAATTGAAAACAAAATATCTTAATTCCCTTTTTCATTTGAAAAAAAAATATAAAGGCTGTTACATAAAATGAAAACAAAAAAAAGCAGGATCTGGATTCTGGATTTCAATAAAATTTCTCATAGCTTCAAAAACTATAAAAAAAATAAAAATTGAATAAATTTTTCATATTATCATGCATTCAATAATCAGAAAACAAATTCTATTCATATATATTCCTATACAATAGTCAATACAATATATTTACATACATAATGTATGTACATACATATTGATATTCTATGGATGAAAAAATAAAAAATATTATACTAACCGATGAAGCAAATTTTTAAAAAAGAAGAAAAAAAAACAAATATTAAATGAAATGTGCACAGACGGTAAACACGCATTTGTGTACATGCAAAAATATTCACATATATATATGTATATACATTGTTATATATATTATATAAATATAGGTATACACAAAGTTATACTGGAAACTGGTTTGATTTAGTTATACACAAAAAAAAAATAACAAGAGCATGAGCGAATGGATAATAAAAAAAATCACTCGACTCGATCATTTTTTTTACGTTTGAATTTCAAAACGTTAGTCATATTTTTGCTCGCCAGATAGAACAGACAATAAGGTTTCGTTTAGGAGCCTTTAATGAAATAGAGTGAAAATACAAATGTACTACGCGAAATATCTATTGTGTTAATCTATAATCATTGCTATTGTATTGTTCTTAGATCACATCCCAGCAGCGCCCTCATCGATGACAACATCAATGACTTTGAAAAAACAATAAATGAAACATGTTTAAACTACGTTTTTATATATTACTCATAATATATTAAATTTGTTCTATTTGTTCCATTTGTCTTACGTTCATTGATGACAACATTGAGGAAAATGTCATCAATATTAAATGCCGCCGCTGGGATGCTTTTTTACTTCGAAGAGTTTATATTATATTATTATACATTTATGTATCCCATTTTGTATATATATAGGGTAGAATACCCAGTAACTTCTCCCTCTTAAGGAAAATTTTTAACCTTCTCATTATACCACGCTTAAAGTATTTATTAAATAATAAAGAGTAAAATAAATTTTCAATTTAACGCAAAAAAAAAATGTTTCTATTTCAATAAAATTATTAAAATTAAGAAAATAATTCAAAATTCGTGAATATCAGCAACGAGCCCTTAATTTTGAACTGAATTAAAAAGATTTTTTCTTTAATTTTAAGATAAAAAATATTTTTTATTGCTTTTATACATCTCCTGAACGAAAACGTTAAGAAAAATGCCATTTTTTGTGGCACTTTACATTTATTAGAATTATATTAAAAATAAGAATTTGTAATGATAAACCATTCACGCATTGCAAAGATAACATATTTTTCTAAATAATATAGCAAAAATTCACATATACATATAGAGTAGAATAAAGCCAATGCCTCATTGGGCATTTTCCTCTATGTATATTTAAAAACTATGAAATTTGAATCATTCAAATTATATGGGTGACGTCACGCACATTTTAACGGTTCTCTTTTTCCATACAAAGTCAAAATATGCAAAACAATATTTTTTAATTTTATTGAATATTAAATGCGTAATCGCATTTCACAACACTAATTTATATTTCCTATCATTTGTAGCACGAAAGTTTATTCTAAAGCTTTTTAGAATTTTTATTTTCATACATCATTTTTTGTCTTTCTATTTACTCATCTGGGTATTTTAGTTTATGGTTATACCGAACACGCCAGTTCCAACTTCCCTTTGTAGGCAAGAGAACTTTTTGTTTGGGGTATTCAGTAGCTCTGCCGTTCTTTAAGAAATTGTTCACGCTTTACTTTCGTACACAACTATTGTAGGTATTAGAGTTTTATATATAATCTAATTTTTGTCAATCTGTGTATGTGTGTCACTCATTAATTATTACATAGAAATATTTATTTTTTCTTAAATTTCCAGCTAATATCGCAAGACAGCAGTCATTCCAGTTGTTCAGGGTCTCCGCATGATTCTCCAGCCGGAGCTATTTTAACACCAAGTGTTCAACAGGTATATTCATATTCAAGTCTGAAACAGTTAATTTTTTTTAAATACTTTTAAGATTTTCAAATTGATTATAATAAAAATACATGAAAAGCATAGTTCGAATTTCGGATGTTTTCGAACTTATCAAGCACATTTGAGAATTCAAATTCAAACTGACATCTTTATATTCTTTGCATGAAATATTTCGCAACAAATCTTCATTGTTAACATTTTTTTGAGTAAAAATTATTTATCCTTTTCTTTTTTTTTGTTTAATTTTCACGGAAGCAAAATGTAAATATCCTTTTTTGTAATAACAATAACCGTCAACAATAATCGTTTTGAATACTTCATTGTTACATTTTCTACATGTAACTTGTTTAAAAAACTGACGTTAGAGTGGGACGAAAGTTTTTTCTAATTAGTGGGAACTAATTTTTCGAACTTCCAGATTGAAAAGTAGAAATAGAGCCTAATCTGACCATATGAAGTGAAGCATTATATTTTTGTAGAAAACTCGTTTTCTGTTTACTAAAGGCGGATATTTCAGATGTCTCTGAATACATTTTTTCGAGTTGAGCGAAATAGAAGTCGGCAGCATCGACGGTACGATTGTTCGGAACTGGCCCAAAAAACGTAGATTACGTCTTTGAAGTTCCACCAAATAAATAAAATTATGTCCCATTGTTTGGTTTCATAGAAAGAGCTCCACAAAATGGTAGGCCAACTTCGACTGACTGATTTAAAACTCTGATCATTATTTATTTGTTAAAAATTTTCGATTCTGCCGTTCTTGTGACAGCAGTCATTCAAAATTTCGTGAGTTGTGTGTTGCGAACAGTTGAAAAGATAAGTTAAAAATAAAAATAAAATATAAATTAAAATATAAAAATTAAATATAAATCCAGCTGGCATTTCCCTTTTCGTTCTTCACTGTTAACTTGCAATATTTCTACATAATCTACAAAACATTTTACCGTGTGGAAACAAATTTTAAAAATAGAAAACAGAATTCCTCTTGGGTTGAGTGCTATGCTCTACTCTACTCATAGCTGTATGACACGGTATTAATTTCATGATTAATTTCGTTATTAAAAAGAGATAACAAGTGTGCTTTACGGAAAAAGAAACTAGAAAGAAAGAGAGATATATATAGATAACTAACAATTATTTCAGTATTATCAATGACCATAGAAACTAATAAGACTTGGCTTTAGTACAAATCTATGAAAATAATTTTTTATTCAAAAATTCGTCTCGCATCCCAGTGAGAGCTTTTATTTTTCAAATCTAAAGCTTTGTTAGCTTAGAACAAAACCATTATAAACTTCATTTGTAATGACGAATACAACAACAAAACTTTGACGTTACATATTTATTTTTTGACAGTATTTTATGACGTCATACATTATGATTGCTTTGATCATGTTTCTCCAAATTTATGTTAAAAATTTTCATTTTTTACAAATGTATAACAAAAATTAATAATGATTACATTGTTGCCGTTATTTATATTTTTGAATTTTTTTTTATTTGATCAAAAATATATATTTGCTTTGAAATTTTTTTTTTTGAAATATAGGTTTGATAGGTCTTTGGGTGGATCATTATTTTTTACATTTAACTGAAATACATTTGAACTATGTAAAGGTAAAAAAGAAGAAAGATTAAAAAAAATGTTCTTCAATGTCCCGTTCGTCATGCATGGAATGGGCGATATATATATTTATATATGTATATAGTATCTAGAGGTATAATATAAGAATAGAAAAAAAATAATATTCTATATTTCAAAAAAAAAAATTTCAAAGCAAATATATATTTTTGATCAAATAAAAAAAAATTCAAAAATATAAATAACGGCAACAATGTAATCATTATTAATTTTTGTTATACATTTGTAAAAAATGAAAATTTTTAACATAAATTTGGAAAAGCATGATCAAAGCAATCATAATGTATGACGTCATAAAATACTGTCAAAAAATAAATATGTAACGTCAAAGTTTTGTTGTTGTATTCGTCATTACAAATGAAGTTTATAATGGTTTTGTTCTAAGCTAACAAAGCTTTAGATTTGAAAAATAAAAGCTCTCACTGGGATGCGAGACGAATTTTTGAATAAAAAATTATTTTCATAGATTTGTACTAAAGCCAAGTCTTATTAGTTTCTATGGTTATTGCCCAAAGTACAAATCCAGACTTGGAGGCAAATAAAATCAACGTTTTAGAATGGCATGTGTAGTCTCCTGATCTCAATTTCATAGAAAATTAATGGGAAATTGTAGAAAAAATATTAGATACAAAATTATAGCAACTTTTTAAAGCTATTCAAAGGGAATGTCTAAGAATACCAAACACGATTATTCAAAATCTAATAGCTCCAATACCAAAGGGATGCTAGACCGTAATTAAAAACCAAGGGTATGCAGCTAAATATTGAAATTTAGGAGAAACAATACTCTATTATAATTTGTAATTAAAGTAAAGTATAGTAAAAAACAGTTATTTTTTGTTGTTATAATATATTGTTTATAAAAGTTGCTTTAGTTTTGTCAAGGCCTATTTTTGAATGGAAATAAGTTTATATTCGATTAAAAAGTGAAATAGATTATTGTGCTATTTTATTGGTATTCAATTTTACTCAGAATAAAATAAGTTTAAAAAATATATACAGTTTTTTAAAATTATCGTTCCCATTTCTACTATTTTACATTTCAAAGTTTAAAATTTCAAATTTTTGAAAAAGTTGCTTTAGTTTTGTCCAATACTGTATGTATTTAAATTTTTTTTTTCGTAAAATCATACTATATACATATTATTCAAATCTTACTTATCAATTCTCTGGTTGAATGTAAAAAATCAACAATTCCTCCAGCATTATTTATTTTATTTTATTATTATTTTTTTAAAATTCTTTTTAAACACTTTTATAATATTTAAAAGCACTCTTTTTTTAAATAAATAATTTTCATTTATTTTTATATTCACTCTCTACTCTATTCACTTAATAGACTAATAGCTCATTCACAGGAGCTATTAGTTAAGAGACTTTTCTAACCTCAACTATATGTATATATTAATTTATTTGCTATAGTATTTTTCTTTTTGGAAGTCAGTATTGTGCTTATGGAAGCAGTACCCGATGAGTTTTTTGCCTTGTTAATATTTAATTTAAAAGATTTCCCTCGATTGAAATTGAGATCTTATCACCCCACACACGAGACAGATTTATTCAAACGCAATGTAAAAGAATATAGAAAAGTATGCCTATCTTGCCTGTACTAACATCCAAAAAGAAAAATAGTATAGAATACGAAATCTACTGATCAAAAGTCTCTTAACTAATAGAACAGAGTAGACCATTTTCTGTTAACTAATAGGTTAGTAACCTAATAGCTATTACCAAAAAATATGTAATAAGAAGAACTCTTACAGCTTTGTAATTTCAAAATTCAAAAATTTTTTAACGAATTATGAGCAGAGGGGAAAAACAAAAGGGATATGTATTATTTTACTCTCAGAGCTTTCAATTAAAAAATAATGATTTGAAGCTTTTTTAAATATATGTATATATAATATATATATGCCTATGACATTTTTTTTTACAAATGTATAACAATTTAATATTTATCATAATTGCATTGTTGCTATGGCAGAATAACAAATTACGATTTATACTTTTGATTTTTTTTTCGTTTTGAATAAAAATACACATTTTCTTTGAAAAAAAAATTTTTTTTTTGAATATGAAATATTTTTTTTCTCTATTATTTTTATTATACCTCTAATAGTATATACATAAATGTGTATCATATTTATCTTAGTAACATCTTCATGGTTTTTTGCGTATTTTGTTCTTGTGTGGTTGAAAACTGTGGCACTTACAGAATTAATGTACAAGATAGCTTTTAAGAAACACTTCAACAAATATTTACATCCAAATATATTAGTTTTTGGTTCAGAGGATGCTGAGATACAGATCTTTGAAATTGAAATTTAAAAAACACAAAAGCCCAAACTTTGACAATGTCGATTGAGCGGTCCTAAGGTTAAAAACTAATATTAGATATTTTATAATGTAAAAGAAAATAAAATAATATGCCTATTGATTCTGACCTCTCAATTCAGTACGAATAAACTTTTCATATTCTTCAATGAAGAAGATAAAAGCACGAAAAAATGTTTGGATATAGAAATTTAGAAAAATATTAATATATATTTTTCTCCCAAATTACAAAAACTAAGATATATGATATATATACATATGTATGTATATACTATTTAGAGGTATAATAAAAATAACAGAAAAAAATAATATTTTATATTTTAAAAAAAATTTTTTTATTCAAAGCAAATTTGCATGTATTTTTATTCAAAACGAAAAGAAATTCAAAAGTATAAATCGTAATTAATTGTTATGTTGCCGTAGCAAGAAATCATTATTACTATTTATTATACATTTGTAAAAAATGAAAATCATAATGTACGACGTCATAAAATACTCTCAAAATCAATGACGTCAAAGTTTAGAGAAAACTTTTGAGAGAGCATAACTAAGCTTTTAAAATAAAAGTTTGGGGTACTCGCGCCAGAACTCCAGAATAAAAATTTCTATATGAAGAAATTTTGTATGAATAAGAGTTATTCTTATTACATATTTTTTGCTATTACTCTATTAGTCTATCACCTACAATAGAGGGGTAGTATGTCGGTTTATGAAACTTTATATGTTTTCCATGGATTTTTATTATTCTCTTAATTTAAGATTTTTTCAAGCACAAAAATAATTCAAATAATTACAAATTATTATTACTACTTTTTTTGTCGATTTTAATTTATTTTCACTTTTATTTCTATGTTCAGACATGTTCACAAATTATTAAAGCCGGTCTTAAAATTACAATACAAAATAAACGTAAAATGTCAAGTGGCGATTCTAGTTCTGGTACAGAACAAATTGCAAAAAAAAATAGATATCAACGTAAATCAATAACTGGTGGTGATACAAGTGAAGAAGATGCCATCGAACAATTTCATAAATCATTGAAAACTGGTTTAACACCAGAAGATGAAGATCGTCGTAAAAGACGTCGTGAACGTAATAAAATTGCAGCAACAAAATGTCGTATGAAAAAACGAGAAAGAACACAAAATTTAATTAGTGAATCAGAACAATTGGAAACACAAAATATTGATTTAAAATCTCAAGTACGTAATTTAGAAATCGAACGAAGAAAATTATTTGATATGCTACAATCTCATACTAATACATGTGTTCGGCCAGATGGTAATCGACTATCTTCAAATTTATGCCAATCGCCTGCCTATAAATATTTAAGAGAACTTGGATTCTGTGATTCATCATCATCTCAACTACAAGATTTTCAGCAACAGCAGCAGCAAATACAACAGCAATCATCTTCGTCTGAAAGGCAGATAATTCCTTCAGTGAATACAATCAAATTTTCAAGAAATACCGGCCTAAGCCAACAACAGCAACAGTCGTCTAATGCTACAACTGTCGATTTGTTATCTAAAAGTTACTGCAAATCATCACGGATCACTCATGAAATTGATTGTCTCAATACACCACATCAGCAAGACTTAACTAATTCACCAACTCAACAGCATCAATCACAGCAAATTTGTCAAAATAGTGGTACTACTGGACTAATAAAAAGTGACTACATTCCAAATTGTGAAAATAGTAATGGTGGTACAGCATGTTCAACAAATATTATTGATACATGTGGTACAATATCAAATTTCGTCCTTAAACATGAACTAGTCGATTCACAAAGTCCATATACAACAGCGCAAAGTGCTGAACGTTTTCTTTTTGAAACAAATTCTGAAAATTTTGATATTAAGCATAGGAATAGCCTTAGTGATAATAATTGTAATAATAATAATAATACAAGCAGCCATAACAATAATATTGTTGATTTTAATACTCAATTAATTTCAACACCAACTTCATGTCAAACATCCTATGACAGTTTACTAATAAAAAATGATTTCTTATCAAATGATGCAGAACTTTTAACACAATTAGCTGATACTACTGATGCTGAATTCACTGATTTAGATAGTGGTATCACAGCATACAGTCATATGACAAATGGGGGTGGGTGTTTAGCATGAGAGGTATGAGTAATAATAGTGATTCATATGTTATGATTTACTTATGTCATTGTCGCAAAATATAATAACCACACAGAGTCAGTTATTTTTTTCATGAATTAATTACTTTTTAAAAAAATATATGTATATGTATATTTTTAAATATTTAAATATACATGTACATATAATTTGAAATTACACAACAGTCGCACAAAGTTATAAATTTTCGAAAACGTGAAATGATCATTATCAATTGACGAAATTCAGCATGAATATGTACTTATCACTTTAAAGCTTTAAACAGTTTTTATTGTGATTGTCGTAACGTCATCGACCAAGAATCATCGAATGTGCTATTATGCGTGCCCATGGAGGAAAGAGTAATAAGGAGAGCTCTTTAAAAATAATTGGTCCAAGCGGCATTGCCAGATAGTTTTAAAAGGGATTTCATATTTCTCAAGATTAAAAAACAATTCTACGTTATAATTTTTCGGATGTTTTTATATTAATATTTACACTACACTGCACCAGGTTTATTTTAAAAATTCTTTGCTTATATGTATATGAAAATCTTACAGCACTCAAATCACTTTACACTTCACGAACATAAAATACATGATACATACAACACACATACAATTGCATAATGCCAAGCCATCAAAATTATATAATAAAAATTATTAGGCTTGGTAACATCGGCTTAAAATGCTCTCTGATTGGTCAGGTTCAATTTGGTTCAATATGGCAGATATGGCTACAAACTACAACTACACATTGTGTTTCCGTCTTAACAGTACAAACACATATTTTCGATGGCGTTACACAATACCGCCGCGACAAATCTTTATCGACAACGTCACAACAATCACAGTAAGACCTTCAAATTTTAAAATTGACATCATTCGACGTTTTCAAATAAACCAAACAACACATTAAGGTAAGTTTACACGACAGGAGACTTTGGTCCCCAGAATCCTGTGTATACACAGTAAGAGCTAGTTTATACCTACAGTTTTTTGCACGGCCTTATCATCCATTACGCTTTGTTAAATTACGAAAATGAAGTACATACGTATGTTTACACAGTCACTTTTTTACCCTTACTAAAATTCTCTACATTCTAATTATTTTTTGTGATTATTATTGAAATATAATCTCTCAGTACTTTCATGAATGCGTCGACGGCGTAAAATCATGTTCATAAATGACTTTCCAGTGCAGTCGTGGAATGGTATCATGTTAATTAATTCAAGCATGCAGCGCAGTCGGCTGAAATTACTCAATCGTTTTCAGGCGACTGCGATGTTTATTTTCAATTAAAACGAATAGTGTTGTACATTTTTCTCCTGATATTTCTTTAGTTCGATTTTAAATTTAAAATAAGATTCAAATTAATAAAAAATTATTAAATTTTATAAACATTTTGACATCATATTTGAAGATGGCGAATCATGTTCATTTATTCTAATAACTGCTTGTATGCACAGTTGACGACTCTGATTACAATTCCAGTGCATTCGAGTCGTCGACGTAGATTGACGACGCATTAATGAAAGTACCGTCTGTCTCCTGTCTCTAGAGTTCACTTTTCGACCTCTAGACACCAAAGTGTCCTGTCGTGTATACTCACGTTTAGTAGTACTCACTATGGGTGAAAATACATTGGTTGTAATGCGCTAGTTGTAACAATTTTTTTCCTACTTGGTATAATAAGAATAGTCTAAAATAATTTTAGCTGACGGTTGTAATACACTCACGCTCGTTACAACTTGGTCGTGCCACTATCAAGTGTATTTTCAGGAGTTGTTAAAACCGGTTATAACCTCGTTTGCGACGGTATCAGCAGTCCAAGTCTATTTTACCCCTATGTGTGGAAGTTGATCGTATTTTACACGATGCGGCAATTGCCGTACAACGCTCTATCGAACACGAAATTGTCGGGGAGAAGAGTTGAGAGTATTGCGACATTGCGAGGTAACCTGTGTCGGATGAGCTAGAAAACCCCATCAAATATTTTACATTTTCCCGTTTCTCTTTCGTCCTTTTCGCTTTTTCATTTCATTACAATCTTAAAATGACAGCAAATAAAGAAGAAATGATAATTTTTTGAACAACAATAGCTTTATCGTGTGAACGTAAGAGAACAACTTCAAAACAAAACACTAAAATCCATCAAACAATTATCGTACCGTGTAAAAAATGCCAATTTGGAAATAGTAAAAGAATGGACAAAATCGAAAAAAAACTTACCACCAAATAAATATTCTATGATTTTAACCCAATAGTGTCCAAATTCAATTCTTCTACGATTTCCATGGTTTGCGGCATGTTTTTAATCGAAAAGTTGAAGAATAGAAAAATGTCAGCTGATCTGCAGCACTGCAAATAAGAAGTACAAAATCGCTGCGACAGCAACATCAAAAGTGGTTAGCAAACACGCTAAACAGCACTTCGAAAAATTTTGGCCTTTTTCACGAATTCATATTTGCGTACACGATCTGATGTAATCTTGCATCAACTTATGCATGACAGCAACTAAAGGAAATATTCATGACAGAAATCTTGCAATCGTGAACAGCGTGCACGCCAAGTATTATAATCGTTTGTATCTTCTTCTTATTTCTCCTCAAACATGCAAGTGGTAGAAATATCTTGCGTGATTTGCATGCTTTAGCACGCAAATTTTTAATCGTGAACACTTATGCGCAAATATGATATCGTGAATAGTATGCGTATGCATATGCACGCAAAAATGAATTCGTGAAAAAGGCCTTTGTTGCTGTGATGTTTAATTGACTAAAGTAGCATTTGTAATGCTGTTGTTGCAATGTTGTATTTCTTGTGTTGTGTGCATTATTTGTGTTGTAAAAAAAGATACCAAATAACCTACTTAATTTTTTTTTACAATAATAATAATATTTGTTTAAAATTCAAATATAAACTCTTCTCGTTTACAATATTACAACACACCGTTATAGTAAAATAAAATTTTATTTGGGTTGTAACAAACAGGGCCGTTTTAAGGTTAACGTAGGCACTTTGGATTAAGAAGAGCAAAAAAAAAAAAAAGGCAATTTGTTGTCTATACACGGGGCCCCTATAGTTGTCTAATAAGTTTTCTGACGAGCAAAAAAAAACAAAAAGGTCAATTATACTTTCGTACGCTCTTGTAGAATCGTAGGCCCTAGGCACAGTGCCTATTGTGCCTATAGCATAAGACGGGCCTGGTAACAAAGTCACTAATAATAAAGATATCCAGGTTTCTGACACTTTCAGATTTCTCGAATTTTTCCACTTCGACTTCTACATTTACCAAAAGAGTCTTTCATGTTCCACAATTTCGACTTCAGCTTCTACCCATTCCGTCTTTTTACATTTGTCTTCTTCACGAAAGTATTCTTGACATTTTTACTTTTACACAGGTATTCCTTCTTTCTTCTCAATTCATTTTTCGTACACAAATTTTTTAATGAATTTAAATTTTAAATCCCGCAAAAACGTATATATGTGTAATTAATTAAGTAATTAATCAAAACACATTTAATTATACTATTTTTATTTATGGATGTCAGTACAGGCAAGATAGGCATACTTTTCTATATTCTTTCACAAATTGTTTGAATAAATTTGTCTCGTGTGTGGGGTGATCAGATCTCAATTTCAATCGAGGGAAATCTTTTAAATTAAATATTACCAAGGCAAAAAACTCATCGGGTACTGCTTCCATAAGCACAATACTGGCTTCCATAAATAAAAATACTATAGTATTATTATTTCATTTAAAACATTGAAAGTTACATTTTCTTTGAAATATCCATCTTTTTTTTAAATTTTTCGTATTACAAATTGCGTTTCGTCAGTAAAAAAGTGATCGAAACAGTTGTTCGATTTAATCGAACAAAAAGAAAAAAATCGAAAATCATAATACCAAAATATGAAATCGAACGCTGTTCGATCATTTGAAGAAAATCACAATAAGGGCCACAGAGGAATGCCACAAATTTAAAAAATTATCGATATATCGTATCGAACTGTATCGAATGTTTTTTATCGATTCCCGAAAATATCAATCAAAATAATATCGATTCGAAAATCGATATATATCGTTAATTTTTTGAATTTGTTAACTAAAAACACAAAAGCTAATCTTTAAAAGAATAATATTGAAAATTTCTCTCTGTAATGTGTTTTTTTTCATGTGATAGATTAGGTTTGTGGTATTTTCCGAGTTACGTTTTTCTGCAGAGCATATTTTACATACAGCTAAAGAATTATTTAGTTTTTTAAAAAATTTCCAGCAAGAAGATCTTGAAGACATATTGATTGAGATTATCCACTGACACTGTACTAATTATTGAATATTTAAATGGTCCTGTAAATGTTTATAATTACAATCAATTTACTGTATAATATCTATAAATTCTTACCTTTTATTAAGTTCATAATATTAATATAAATTATCAACTGACTCCGTCCATTACATTAACATTTAACACTTTACGTTTACAATTTTACATTAACAAGTAACAACAATCGAACCAAACCAAACAAAAACCATCACCTACGCCTGCAGCCTTGCAGTTACCGCTTGTCTTGTCAATGTCAATTAAATTGAGGGATGTTATCTGTTATGCCAATTTGGCAATTTATCATAAATAAAGGCGAAGGATGAGCTAATTGCAAAACGATATTTTTTCTGATATCGTAATAAATATATCGACATATCGATATATCGGTTTTAAAATATCGTGATATATATCATAAAATCTACACCGATATATCGATTTTTGTGGCATTCCAAGACTCGAATCTCGGTTTATTTTACCAATCGTTGAAGAAGTGTATGTAAAAATAAAATTTTAAAATCGAGAAAAATCAATTAAATATCAGTGAATTTCAGTTTTTGGGGAATATTCAGGATTTGAACATTCCACAATAAACACACATGTCAGAGTATAATTCTTGCTTAAAAGTAGTACAATTTATGTTATCTAATCAAAAATCAAATAATAACATCTAATATATAATACATAGATTCTGATCGAAAGTTGATTCCATTAAGTCCATTAACATGGTTTCTCATCTGTCTTCACTTTTTCAATCAAACTGATTTCTATTTAACAAAGGTGAAGATATAAACACATATAAACAAAAATACGTTTTTGCGGGATTTAAAATTTAAATACATTAAAAAATTTGTGTACGAAAAATGGATTGAGAAGAAAAGAAATACGTGTGAAAAAGTAAAAATGTGAAGAATACGGTCGTGTGGAAGAAGCGTTTCAAAACACGGATTCGAACGAGATTTCGTAGATTGTAGGTTTACAATAATTTTAATTCGAACGGAAGAATTTCAATTTTCAATTGCTAACAACTATTCGAACTGAATTGCCAATGTTAGTATTCATTCGAATATTTTCCTATTCGATCGGAGTCTACAATAGGGGAGGAATATTCTACGAAAAAATTGCATTTAAAAGAGATTCATAAAGAGCAAGAATTTGACATCAGGTAAAAGAAATTTAAAAAAAGGAAGAAACATTTATTAAGTGTATACCTTAAACTTTGCTAGTGATAAAATGCTGATATGTATTTAAATTTTAATAATTAAAAATATGATACATATTTTTTTTTAAACTGAAGTTATATTGTTAAAGTTGAAATTATTACGTAGAATAATGTTAAATATTTTTATTATAAAATTGTGCTTAAATTTAACACAGCAAACATATAAAACTTTTTTCAACATGAAGAAAATGATTCAAGACGAAAAGAAAACAAATTGTATATAACATATAAGTCCTTTAATGTGATTGTCATGAATTGGTCCAAAAAAGATTTGACTAACGAAGTTACGAATATTTTCATCAACATTTGATCGATGTGTAATAATTACTTTCATATTGACGAGTATGAAATTTTAAATAAATCAATAACCATTAAAAAAACGTATTAATAATATGCCTTATAACGCCTTGTGCACTGGAGCATTGTCATGAAGTAATAATACACCTTTGTCTTTAACAGTGTAAAATATCGGAACAGTACCTACTTTTTATTGACTGTAGTACTAATTTCTTTGTAATCAATCAATTTTTGTTTTTTCCTTTACAATCCCAAAAGACTTGCTGGTTTGATTTGAAGTAGGAGTTTTGGAACCTATCGGGCGCTCACTTTAGGCAAACCCAACTTATCATGCATTATGTTGAATGCTGTTCCTTTTAATTTTTTTAACTTTTCGTCGATTTCTACTATTATAATGATAATATTACTGGTAAGTGGCTTCCACAGCTCGACTTACACGGTTATTATCTTCAATTGAATTTTCTGCCATATGGGGCTAAATTAGATAGCTAAATCTTCTGCCCAATCTTCAATTGTCATACTAAGTAATGATTCACCATACACATTTCGCATACTATCAAAAATGTCCTGCTTGTATTTTCCTTATTTAACTACGAACCTAATTACAGCTCCATGCTCCAATTTCTTCAAATTTAGCTTTTTATCCGACATAGTATTAATCAATTGAACCCTGACTCTTTACTTAACAATAAGCAGTCATGAAATTTTGCAACGAAAAACGCAACAATAAACAAAATTTTTCCCAGCATAAATTTTTGCTTCAAGGTCGAAAACTTTTTGAACTACCTACGTGTGGTACATGTACAATCATTTGAAGTGTCGATCATGTTATACAATACTCATCGATAAAATAATCAACAGCGCATCAAATAATTCACGACAATCACAATAATAGAGCCCTAAATATTCAGAGTAACTGAGTCTTGAAAAAAAGAAGAAAAAAACAGAATAATCAACAAAAAATTCTATAAATACCAGTAATGCATTCCTTATAAATAATGATAAGTATGAAAAAGTAATCTAATATTATTATTTTATTATATGATTTTTTAACTTTGATCTAATTTTTATATTCTTTTTTATTTAAGATTTTTTTTAAATAAAAAAAATTATTATTATACGATTTTTTTATTAACTAATAATATTTGATATAAAATTTTATTTTATAAAAAAACAAAAAACTCGATAAAATGACAAAAATAATTTTCTAGTGTTTTATAGAACTACATACTTTTAATTACTATTTCGTTACTAATTTTCTTATTTATATATACTTTATTTGTTGTTTCTAAAAAAACAATAAAAAAATATAATTCACAGGTAAAATTGGCTGTTTTCAAAAACTCGAGTAAGAAAATCTTGCACCAGCCCTGCAAGCACTCTGAACTGAACTACTTTTAATCAGATCTTATCAGCATTTAGCTTACATACAATTGAATTATCAAATAATTGAAATATGCAAAATGTTTATAGCCGCTACAAGTGTCTTTGCGTTAAAATTTGAGAAATATAGAAAAGCGTTTATAAATAAATACAAGTAATTTCAGTTGAATACCTTCTTGTTTTATATACATGCATGCAAGCAAAGTGACGTAAATAAGTTCGAATTTTTGAAAACGGCCATTATGATCAATAGAATTTCTTTTTAAAATTTGAATGTAAAACATGTGAGACTAATAAGCTTAAAAAAAGGAAAATTTATTTTTCGTAAGTAATATTTTTTGTTGTAATTTTTTTGCTGGAATACATGATGAAAAAAATTTTTTAAAAAGTAATAAAAAACAATACAAAATTATATAATTAATTATATTTTACTACATACCTTTTGTTTAATTCCATTTTCAAATAACTATCACCTATAATTTTTACGTGATAAAAGTATCACAAAAACGTGAGAAGTAACAGCTTCACACGAATGTCAGAAAACAGAATACCAAAAAATGTGACAACTATCACTTTTTCGATATTTATCACCTAATTCGCAAGTGGTAATACCAGTGTACAGAGAACAGTTTAGGGTCACTTCATATAAAATGTTGCTAGAAATTTTAGAAAAATATAATAGTATATGTAAAATACACTCACAGTTGGGCTAAAAATAGTCCACATATGAAATAATAAATCTTGAATGAGCAAGAGAAACAACGAATTCCCTATCGTTGTATATGTTACAGTGAATGTGATAAATCGGTTAATGTGATAAATTCTTGAATTTTTATCAAATTAATCGGCGAGTTCATATATGATTCTCAACTCGTAACTGTGGTGGTTATACATATTTGAAAGGGCAAAGGATTCCCTTTTGTTAGATATGCGTATCATTCCTATACAAAAAGCAAAAACAAAAATATAGGGTGTTTTACTAGAAAAGTAGCAAAAATCTTTAACCGGACAGCCTGTATAATCACCACTAAGTTACGAGTTGGGGGGAATTATATAAACTCGACAGTTAATTTGATATACATACATATATTCGAAAATTAATCACATTTACCGAATTTATCACATTTACCGGATTTATCACATCCACCGTAACATATATACCAAACTTACATATCATAGGGGAAAATATACTGTACATTTTTTATTGACATAAAAGTCCATATGTTTTATTTTTAACCCTCATACGCTCCTTTTGAGTGTAAGTTTATGTATTGTTGAAATTATGGGATATTATCAAAAATTTGTGTGTAAGTTTTCGTAACAAAAAATTTAGCTAAAGTTGGACTATGAAATACAGTTAGTTTGTCTTCTAGAAAAATAAGCACGTTAGAGATCTTTTGGTCAAAAATGACCACGAAAGCATTTTTTCAATGTATTAGAAATGTGGAATTGTAAAATTTTCTCAAAAAACAATAAAAAAATAATTTTGTTTTTCAAATGTGTAGTTGTCGAATGTTTTCAGTTTCGTAACGGTCTTCGCAGCAATCACTTTTTACTTTGAATATATTGTAAATAATACGCAGAAAATAAATTATACAATTTCACGTCTCGTAGATGAAGTTTTTTTTACTGTACAGTTACATTTTTATGCAATAACGTAGTTGTAAAATTTGTGGTAGTCTGTAAGATCTATATCATATATTTTTCAAATAAATGTATCTTTTAAATAAAAGCCAACTCAAATAAATTTTTGATTTTTATAAATGGTCGAAAATGACCATTAAGATCCTTAATGATATTTCAAACGAAGACCGTAAAACATAACAATCATCCAATATATGTATTCTTTACCTGCGAAAATAACAAAAAAAAACATATTTACTAACCCATACTCACCTATGCGGTACCACTTTTAGTACTTCTTACAAAAACAAAGTGGGGACATGTTGTTATGAAAGCAATATGAAAGTAATAGGAATAAGAAGATTTTTATAACACTCTTACACCTGATAGGGCCGTCTAATATGTATTATATAGTTGGAATAGGGATAGGTATATTTTTTCTTCATATAAATATTTTGTTAGTCATAGGAGTATTCTTTTCTTACACATGAAATTTTTTTTAAATTGTTTATTTTTATATTGTTTATTGCGTTCTTCATTATGATTGGATGTCATTTTTTTGTGTACCGTTATGCAGTTGTGACTATACTCTGTTTCTCTGTACTCTGGTTTTACCATATTAGTAAAATCGCTTCGTACCACAAGTGATTTGCATCTCAGACTCAGAATAAGGATCAGTATGTACATGTATATATATGTATTTATATTATATATACATGTAATATACATATATTTTTTTTCAATTTTTAAAAAATTACAATTTGTGTCCTTAGAATTGAAAATTAAAATATATATATATACGTATATGTTTAGTTTTAGTATTTTTGAAACATATTATACAAGGTTTGAGGTGCTAAAAAATTTAACAGATATGTACAATGTACATAGACCTCTTCGAGACAAGCAAAAATCGTATGGAGGGAGAGGTGGTAATCTCAACGATTTCCGTGGTACGGGGTTTAAAGATTTTCGCAAACTTTTTTCGCGAAACACCCTGTATCACACCCTGTAGATACATATATAAAATATACAGTACAAGCTCTATAACAGTAATATAGTACGATTCAAAAAAGATGGCACAGGTTCGCCACATGTCTTACATGTGTTAGTGATCTTTTTGTGTATACATATACGAAGGAGGAAACCTCTTTCTTAGAATTTACAAAAACAAAAATGCATGTGTGTAAGTATCTTTTCTTCTGCGCATGTTTCTCTAGTATAATACGAAATGTCATCTTTTTTAAATCGTACTATAATAATGCCACTGGCATATTAATGGCTGCGTTTCAATATCCAACATGTTGCACAACCTTTCCAATAAAATCTCTTTTCGATGTTTCACCATTAATTCACTATATGCATGGTGTGGTGCTCAACAATGTTGAATTTTGAAAGCAGCTAATCATAATTATAAGAAAATATAATATGCAAGGAATACTTCTATTTTCTTTTAACATCACACACCATGACACCATGTGTTTTTGTCTTATATATTATGTAAGTTTAAATATTTTGAAAAAAAAACGTATTTCGTGCAGTAACGTTCAATAAATTGATCAATGAACCATCGGTATTTGAAAGTTTGATGTTGAAAAGATCGAAATTTGAAACTAAAGGAGAATTTTAAATTACAGAAGTTTTACTATATATGTATGTATATGTATGAATGTATTCACACAGGGTGACTTTTTTCAGCGTACAAATATTGGCAGCACGATATTCTTCGAAACCGTCTGTAATTTTTTGTACACCTTACGTATCATAGTTTTTCTTTTTGCTAATCGGCGGTAATACAGTTACGTTTTATTTGGTTTATCATAAATGCCTTCTAGTGGGGCAAGTAGGCGAAGTAGAAATTTTCGCCAGTATAATTTTTTCAAGAAATAGTGCACAGAAAATCGTGATGTCAATATTTATACGTGGAAAAAAAATCTCACTGTATATAAGCATTAAAAAAATTTAGATTTCTTTTTAATATGTATTTCCAAAATAATATTTATAACTAATCGTCATTTATGTATACATGTACATATTATGTGTTTATAAAGTGGCCATAAATTAGTTCAATTCAATTATTGTCTAATAAATGGAGTCATTTTAAAATTGAGTTAGTTAAATTAGTAAAAAGTGGAATTTTCAGAACTCAAAATAATTAATGAAACTTCATTTTTATTTAATTTTGAGCAATTGCCATTCAATATTTCTTCATAAAAAATTTTGAAACTGGTAACAATAATAATTTTAAATTTTGAAAAAATTTCATTTGCTATTCATTAACTGATAAGATTACAAGATTTAAGTAGAAAAAATGTCGTTTTCAAAAATTCAAGCTTATCGCAAGATTCCTTGCGATTCTTACATTCCTGCAAGCCTTCTATATCATGTGAATGTTGTGAATAAACAAATTTGGCATTGAGCAAGTAATTCCTAAATAAAATTTGTTTTTCTTAAGTGATGGATCACTACTTTCAATTTTGACTTTTGATTATATCTTACTTATCAGTACTGGATTTACATACAATGAAATTACTAAATTAATCAAATTCAAAAATGTCTATATGGCGGCAGAACTGATTTCCTGTTACAAACTAGAAAGTGGTGAGAAAACTTTACAAATGTAAATAATCTTACAGAATGGCGCAAGCAAGCTTGAATTTTTGAAAACGATTATATTTATTTTCTATTATAGCGATTTTTTTTTTCCTTCTATAATTTATGTACAAAAGACCGTTTTTGTTTAATATTTTTATTTTATTTATTTCAATAATTTAGGTTTTTATCATTAGATAAAAAATTATTAAATCTACTCTAGTGTGTATTTTTCTGGAATAAAAAACGCTTTGTTTTATCAATTTTCAGCTAGGATATTATAAATACGTTGTTGTCATAGAACCCCTATCAATCAAAGTCGGAAAATATACAATCAGACAAGTATTAAATTCTGAAAGCAAAAGTTCGTGTTGGTACTTGAAACTTTTCTATTAGTCTTAACAAAGAGCACAAAATATAAAATAGAGGATTAATTAATTTAAAGGTCTTTCAAAAATCCAGAACATGCAAACATATATCAATATTTGGCCTCGAAAGAGCAATAAATATAGTTTTTGAAACTTTCGAACTAAATTTAAATTTTTTTCCGTTTCTATTTGAATTTTCTAATTTAAATCAGCTGTTTTGTTTATTTTCCAAGTAAAGTAGACAGCAGAATTATGTAATGCGAGAACTGGAACCTCGCAGCAATATAATTTTTTGAATATATTTTTTAACAGCTGTGACTTTTAATTATCATTTAAAAAGTGCTGATATTTTTGTTAAAAATATTGTTGTAAGCGTAAATTGGTGTCTATCTTACTTCCAACTGTTCTAAAATTTTAACAACGCCGATTGTTGGTATATCTTAATGTTACTATCTTTGTTACTACTTATTTTTTTATATACTTTTTATCCACTTACTAACCCTTGACTAAATTCCTTTTTGGGTAAGAGTGATGTTCGTGACGTAATTGTGAATTTGGGAAGAGTTTTAGGGTAGTAAACGTGAACGGATTTACATGGGGTTTTCGGATTTGGGATGAGTGAATAGAAGAAGGCTTTCTGTCTAGAATCGATCCTTTTCTTGAAAATAATTAAATATGATGGAATATTCGAAAAATATGAATTTAAAGAACGGAGAAAGTTACTGAGAAACTTCCGAAACGTCCTCGAACAACTCTTTACTCGAATACCATCGTAGTTACAGAGGCTTTATAATCAATTTTTAATTTTGAATTTTACAGTGCATTTTATTTATAAAAAGTATTCGTTTTAAAAGTTTTTTTAAATATTCAAGCTTATTTAAATAAACTTTAAAAGTCACCATGAATCTCTTTCCTGAACTGTGTATATTTCTCTCTTCTAAAAATGTATTTTGAGTAAATTGAGTAAAAATTTAAAAAACACTATATTTCACAATCATTGTAATAAAGTGTATCTTCAAAAATGAATCGTTGCTTTGTTGATGCGATGCTGATGCGTGTCACAAATTCAAAAATGCAACGCAACTTTTATGATGCGTTGTCACATATTCAAAAAAGCATCGCATCAAATCAAGTATTCGAAATTCCTTGTAATATTCAGCTGTCATGTAATAGCGTTGCATCGCCAACTAAAAACTTTGCGTTGTCATAGCAACAAGTAATGTTTTCGCATCACGAACAAAAGAACATTAGCATCACCAAAGCAGCGATTCATTTTTGAAGATACACAAAATCAATTATTAAAAACCAACGAAATTTTAAAATAACCAGCACTTTTTATGTGGTTGTTAGCTTCAAAGAAATGTACGTACACCTGCATCTTTTCTGTTTCAATGAAATTTACGGTCCTAAATTTTATAGCAAAAACATTTAAAACTATAATAAATTCTAATAACACAGGAATTACAAAATAACTGCCTTCCTATTTTAAATAATAGGTTTAGCATGTAATATAATACCTCATTTCTTATTAAATATTTGGATAAGAAATATAATATATCGCCTAAAATATATATTTTTGTTATTAAATGTTATTTATATGTAAATTTGCTGAAATAAACAATATGATTAAATCTTTTTATGTAAGAAAATATTTTTGAATAATTTATTTAACATTTACAAATTAATATATTTACGAGTACAATATAATATTAATAGGATCTTAAGTCAACATAAGCAAAAAAGTGCTTTTAAAATTGGTAATTGGCTTTTTGGTCACAAATATTGAATAAATTAAGTTTTTTTATTTGTTTTTTCTACATACAAACTCTGTTCCGAAAATAACCGTAACGAGAAATCTAAAAAAAAAAAAATTTATTCAAAATATTCTCCCTTGATGCGTCGTTCAAGGAAGGTTCAAACTTCACATAAAACAATTCGAACCAACACATACCGCGGTTTGTACCATATAAATGGAGCAATGACGGTTAATTTTGGGACAGAGGGTTTATGAATCCGTATTTAATTTATATTATCGTGTAAAAGAAAGCAACGCTTAAAACGAAAAAAAAAAATTGTTTTTGCCTATATAAATGTGATATTAAAGTTTTTTTTATAGATCTTCAAAATTATGTATATGATTTTTTTATAGAAAATAAAATGCAGAAACGAGCTATTTAAACACATACCTACATATTTTTATTCCTGTTAAGAAAGTGTTAAAAATGTTATGTAATATGTATTGCAATATATTTAGAATTACTACAGCGTGTAACAGACAGAATGTTCCAAAAATGATTTTGTAATTGTTGATTTGAATTTGATATTTATTTGTTATTATAATGATATTAAATTTTATTTATATTTTAAATAATTAAATTATCTCTCCTTTGTATTTAATGACATTTAATCTCTGTCTTTTTATAAACGAATCACATGAGGTATGGATGATATCATTTGGTTAATAAAAACAATATTTGAATAAACGAATATAAGGAGCACTACTCATATGTATGTACAATATCTGTTGCACTCTGTAAACTGTAGTTTAATTTATTAAATTGTAAAAATCATGAAATTTTTGTTTTTTAATTTTTGACAAGAGCAAAATTTATTTAAGCATTTTGAAATTATTTATTTCTTATTTTGGAACAAGTACGTATATGTGGATGCATATTTCATATTGTTCTTTTTTTTTCTATACACTAAATTTATGCTGTTTTCAAAAATTCAGGTTTGCCGCGAATTAAAGACTACACAAGATCAATCTTGCAAGAAAATTTTTCGTCAGCCCTGCAAGCCTTCTGAAGTAGGTACATACATACTTGCATTCCAAATTAAAAAAAAAAAATAAATAAAATAAAAAAAAAAAGTGTGTTATCATGTGAATGTTGTGAATTAACAAATTTTGACATTTAGAAAGTAATTCTTAAATAAAATTAATTTTTTTTAAGTGATGGATCACTACTTTCAATTTTGACGTTTGATTATATACGTATCTTACTTATCAGTACTGGATTTACATACAATGAAATTACCAAATTAATCAAATTCAAAAATGTCTATGTGGCGACAGAACTGATTTACTGTTACAAACTAGAAAATGGTGAGAAGACTTCACAAATGTAAATAATCTTGTTTACAAATTTGGCTTACAGTCTCCCTAGTTTTATATGCATGAATGCAGGGTGGCGCAAGCAAGCTTGAATTTTTGAAAACAATTATAAATGAATTTATTTTATTTACTTTCTCTTATATTATTTTACTAATTATTAATCTAATAATAATGACGAAAAATAATAATAATGAAATAAATATATAAAAATATACATGTACATATAGTACATATGTATAAAACGTATTTGTTTTTATCAATGTTTAATTTATGGATTTATTGAATGTAATAATAAGTGCTTTAAAAATAAATGATATTATTATTAATAGATATGTATAAGCAAATCTAATATTACAAAAGCAATACTTAGGTATATATTTTTAAACATGTAAAACGATTTATTTTAAATGCTGCAGTTTATGAAATGTTAAAATGTGAAAAAACAAAATATTAATCTCAATGTTGGCAATACGTACATAATTTCATGTTAAACTATAGTTATTTTTTTTTTTCAACAAAAGCCAAAAAAATTGCAAAATATAAATATAAGTTTGAACACAAGATATTTTAGAAAAATAAAGACATACATTACTCGTGTACCTGTAAAATGTGGTTATTCTTTCTTACGAAAAGTATATCTTATTTTACGTTTTAAACACCTTTGGTTGGTTTGTGGGTGTGGTATGGAGGCATCTTCGAGCACTCAGCATTCCGTCTCTATAGTAAAATCTTCTCGTCTAATCTAGAGACCGAAAAGTGATATCTAGAGACTGCAGACTTCGTGTATACACTCAAGAGACCTGCAAATTTCGAAGAGACCCAGACCAGTGGTCTCCGTAGGTCTCCGTAAACTTTTGGTCTCTTGTCATGTAAACAGCTAAACAATGGTCTCCATTACTGGTCTCTGGTTATTAAAACGTTTTGATATTTGTCTCTCGGTCTCCGGAGACAATTTTTGACGTTTGTCTCACAAATTCTTTGTTTTTGTCTGAGTATATTGTATGTGATTTTGTTTATATTTGTTATTTTATATTTATTTTTGAAGGTAAGTTTTAAATATATTTTTAAATGCGAAAATATCTGAATCTGCATATTAAAATATAAATATGAAGTATAGAAAGTACCTCTTTCAAATTCCAAATTTTTTTTAACTTTATATGCAACTGATGGTTTTCTTTTTTTAAATTTAATATTATCAATTAAATTTCACAAATAGTATACGACCTTTACATACAACTATGTACTACTTCAACATTATTCTGGTTATTCTGTTTTGTTATACAAATTAAAAGAAAAGCAAACAAAATTCTTTAAAAAAGAATCACGCACACGCCATCATTAATGAAATCGTCAAATCTCCAGAGATCTAAATAAGAGACCTAAACCAGAGACTTAAATTTAAGTCGTGTATACACTTAAGAGACCGAAATACAGGAGACTTTTTTTTATGAGGTCTCCGGAGATCTAGTTTAGGTCTCTTGTAACAAAAGTTACTTACCGTGTATACACTTTGGAGACTTTGGTCTCTAGAAAGTGGTCTCTAGAGACCAAAGTCTCCTGTCGTGTATATGTACCTTTATGCTCTTAGCTCAACGAGAACTGGACTCGACAGGGCAGACGACCGCCTTTCCACCTTTCTAAACACCTTAAATATTCTTTACATTGTTTTTTTATCATACCTGAATTAAAAGCATACATACGAGATGCCCAACAAAAAACCTCCGAAAGATTCTCAAAAAATCAAACTAAAAAAAAATTTGAATTAAAATTGTTTATTGCTTGTTGTTTCTCATGGGTACTTAGCTCCTCCATCGCACAATAACGCAGACTTCTGCAGATTTGCTAGACACCTTTGAAAGAAATCCTCCAAAAAATTTATGGACTAGTCAAAAGAAGACAATTTATGAAGAATTCTAATCAACTACGACTTGTATCAATATTGTATAATGCTCCTCTATTATCGTTTCGCTAAGGAATGGTAGAAGGTTACGGCTGAATTGAAAGGATGAAATGGAAGAAACTTTTAAGGCTTGATTCTTTCAAGTATTGACTTATTTATTAAACATTTAAAACAATTCATAATACAAAAAAGCTTAGCATTTATTATTAAAAAACTTCGTAATTGAATTTTTAATTTCACTAAAAGTTTTTGTGGTTTCTAAATTATTTGAAATCCATTTTGGTAATTTTTTTTTAATTTTATCATTAGAATATCGTTCATCTAGTAATAAAACGCATGCATAATCTTCAATATGTCTAATGGCTCTTCCTATACACTGATTTACAGTTTTCATGCATAAATTTTCATAATATTCATTTCCCACACCATTTCCTAAATTTTTATTTAAATAATTCATTTTTTCACATAATTCTGGTGAATTTTTATTCGGATATGGCATTCCAATTAAAATTACACAACGTCCTAAACTATCCGAAAAATTTAATCCTTCACTTAATTTACCACCAACAACACTGAAAAGAATTGCACCATTTCGTTCATTGCATTTAATAGCATTTCCATAATCATCTAAAATTTTTTCAATTGTTTTTCCCTTTTCGTCTAATTTAGAACGTGGTTCTCGAAAAATAAATTTTTTATTTTCAATTTTATTTAAAATTCCTTGTTTCGATAAATGAGTATAAACATGTTCAAGATAATCATAAGAACCAAAAAAACATACAATACCAGCAGGAATTATGTTGCAAGCAATATCAAGTGTCGCTCCAAGTTCATTTAGCTGAAAATTTTCAAATAAAATTATCTTGCAAAAAATAGAAATATAGAAAGTTCAAACCATTTCAACATTATAACGGTTTGTGAAATTAAAAAGAAATTTCTTTGATGATGGTCCTTTTTGCACTATGAATGGAAGAACTGATTCTGAAGAAACAACATGACCATAAAAATGTTGACGCACTCTATTTGGACAAGATTTAAATAATTGTTCAAGAAATTCATTCGTTGGTTGCATAGTTCCTCCTGCTATTATAATCTGGAAGATAAAGGAAAATAATCAAACATCAATATTATAATATATCGTCGCTTAAGATGTGACACCTTGTAAGCGCTAAAAATTAAATTTTACAGAAGAAGGATAATACTAAATTATTACCTCAATCAATTACAGATTTTTCTAAAAGTTCAAAATTAAGAATAAGCAACAGACAGTCACATCAGTACTGAAGGTGACACGAACAAGTTAAAAAGTACAGCGTTCTGAAAAGTAGAATGGAAAGGCAAACATCTAAAGCGTAACTGAAAAATTTAAATATGTAGGTATTATAATTTATGCCTACACATAAATTAAATTAATTTTCAGACCAAAAATAACTACAAGTTTTATGGTTTTTATAGTTTTCTAAATTTTTTTCAACTTACATATTTAATATATGTACATATATAGTTTTATGGTTTTATAGTTTTTTAAATTTTTTTAATAATATACACTGATTACCGAACAAAAAATTTATAAAAAATCAAAAACAGCTATCATAATTACAATTGTCACACAGAGAGGTGACAATTGTCTACAAGTGACGCGACTTCGCCGATAAGGGCCATTATGTTCCGAAGACACATATGCATGCATTTTTTGAAAAAAATGAAGATAGCAAATCGATGCAGAATCAATTAAACATTCTTTTTCTGCAATGAAAAATGAGGGTTAATATCGAGCACTTTTCGAGAAAATTAGGGTTAAAGTCAAAAAATGGGTGAAAACATGACAAGAGGTACAGAGGTACAGAGTTATGTAAGATGTTGATGGAAAGACACAGGGGTCCTGTACAATTTTACCAAATAGTAGATGAGACTAGGTGCCCCTGTAAAATGTTATATGGTCAAACAAGAAAAAAGGACCAAAAATCTTTCCCTCTCTCGAACTTCGTAACGGTTGAGATTACCCCCATCCCTCATACGATTTTTTGTTCGTCTTACTGAGATCTATCCGTAGTTTCCGAATAGGAATCACCTTGTTTATAAACATACATATGTTTATTGCTTAAGAGCCAAGTTTAGTGAAAAATTTTTTCGAAAACAACAACATCGTCTGAAATGTATTTGTGTCTTCATCAACACAAGCAAATAAATTTCTTCTAAGTGTTGGTGTACATGATTTGAAAAAATTTCAAACCCAGTTAACCATCGATGATTATATTCCACCTATCTAATCTTAATGTCAAAAGAATATGTTCTCGTGCTCTAAGAATACAAACTTGATATATTAAAAATACGTTCTAAGTTAACTGGGTAGCGATCGTATTGCATGGTAGGTAAAATGTGTACATCTTTTCTTTTGTTCTACAGGCTACAGCTAGCATACAGCTGTTATGCTATGCTATGCTGACGTTGTTATTGTTTCTTCTCAATGGCCAGTACCAAACCTGTCTTCTTTCAGCTTTCCCACTTTTGGATAAAATGTACTACAACTCGCCTTCTGTCTTCAGAAAAAACCGGTTATTGAAGCTGAAAGAAGACAGGTCTGGTACTGGCCAATCATTATTTTCCACACAGTACGTACAATTTTACCTACGTTGAATAGTTTTCATTCTTTTATGAAATCTTTGCTGTTGCCTAATTTTTGACTAATTTGCTAAATAATTTTTAAATAAACGCTATAGACTTTGTAAAACTGACAACACAATTATTTTGAACAGACTATAACAGATATAAAAATTAAACGGAAATTCAATTAGATGAAAACGTAAATTAAGAAACAGATTGTATTTTGGGGATCTATAATTTCCGGTAGCAAACATATAAAATAAAAACACCTACAACACGTCTACAAAACTCCCTTCGACAAACAACTTTTTTTTCACCTCAATGTGGCCCTCCTTGGTTCATACCTTGATCCTTGAAAAAAGTAAACAATTCAATTCTTGAACTATTTTCTGACCTAGAACATTTTATTTGACTCAAATCGATGCAATACAGCCTGAGATATAATAGTTTAAAGTTAGAAAGTCACATATTCTTCCATGTAAAAATTTAAAAAAATAAAATAAGTCAAAATTTTTGAATTTTACATAAAAATTTTTTCGTATATTTATATACAATACAATGTGCAGCCTAAGTAAACAACATAAGTTTTACATGCTGCTTACGTTACTTTTTATCATCACACATACTACCCTACAATCGCAATCTTTATTGCATCGCGTTTATAGAGTTTATACTATCTGTGTAACTCTTATTCAATCCTAAAGGTATGCAAAAAAAATCCTGTGATTAGAAAAATTAGTAATAAATTTTATGAAAAATTAACAATTTGTTTTATTTATAATAATTAAACTACGTAACCAATTTCCTTATAATTTATTTTAAACTTTTTGGAAAAGGTTAAATTTAAATCTTATAAAAAGAAATCACAATATCTAAACGTTTTAATACATGAAAAATGTGTGAAAAGTTGAGTGAATTTTTGTTTTGTCTGTACCTTGGTAAATCGAATATAAAAAAATTTAAGGATCAAAATTTAAAAATGTGTTCCATTTAAGGACCACAATTCCCTTGCACCTATGTATATTCAAAATTTCATGAAAATCGGTTGAGAAATGTAGGCTGTAGGTGGTCACTTTGAAGGCCCAAAATCGCGAAACTGACTCACTTTGAACCCTTATATTTTTGAAACAAAGGACTTTTTCAAAAATGTGTTCCATTTAAGGACCACAATTCCCTTGCACCTATCTATATTCAAAATTTCATTAAAATCGGTTGAGAAATGTAGGCTGTATGCGGTCACTTTGCAGGCCATTTCACTAAATTTGGCTCTTAAATTGAAATACAAGAAAATTATTCAGTCACCGTGCTACTTACTGGTGAGAACAAAGGGATGGCTGCTATTGTTTTTTTTCTATTTTCCAGCGTCTTATCGTACATATAACAGATTGGGGTAGTAGATGAGTAGTTTAATATATAATACTACTATTGGCTGTATGATACGATATTAAATTCATGATTAATTTCGTTATTAAAAAGAGATAACAAGTATGTTTTTCGCAAAAAGCAACTAAAAGAAAGAGAGATATCAACTAACAATAATTTCAGTATTAATACTGAAAATGTCAAAAAATAACTCTCCCAATTCTCCAAACTCCAATATACTTCCATTAATCATGTTCATGAAATTAATCATGAAATTTGAATATTATTATTATTTTTGTGTTGCCATCGTGTTTAGACATTTTTCATAGTTTGATATTATGTTTAAACGAGTGTGACGTGTCTAATTATTCATTTCTAATTGTGTTCTCTGTTGTGTCTCTGTTTCTCAAATCTGTTGTCTTTTAAGAAGTACTTAAAATTTCCAATGGTATTAATACCGTGTCATAACAGCATAAATGTAACGACACTGGATTTTTATCTTATCTATTTGAACTCTTCCATAAGCGTTGTGGTGCAAAAATTTTGTGGGCAAAGTGTAGAGATTGTAATAAAAATAGGTTATTTTAAGTCATCTCTTTATTAAGATTAGATCACGGGATCCAGCGCAGTTTTCTATTCATGCAAGGATGACGAAGGAAAGATACGCTACTTTGCTCAATTTATTAACTAATAAATTGCAAAAAGATTCAACAAAAACTCTTATTGAACCTAGGGAGTCTAGGGACGTCACGATACCACCGATACTATCGAGGTACCGATACTACGATACTGAGTACTCGATACTTAGTCTCCGACACTTTTACAGGTATCGATACTTTTGGGCCGATACCCGATACCAAAGTTTTCGAAATAGTGGTACAAAAGCTATATAAAATAAAGGAGCCACCAAGAAATGAGAACGAGAAGAAAAAAAGAAACTATTTTCATTTAATTTTCCCTTTTTCTTTGGTATCGGATTTTATAGTATCGGCCGATACTTTTGTCCCGATACTGTCGAGGTATCGATACCATAGATCTGATACCGATACCCAGTATCGATACTTTTCAAAATTTTGACGTCCCTAATTGTACCAGATTGCAGACTAGCACTAACATTGACGTAAGATTATTTAGAATATAAAGATTTCTAGTATGTATTAATAACTATTTTGATTTGTTGTAGGTATTTATCTCAGTTTTTAGTTTCTTGCCTCGTCATTTAAGCTTGGCAAGGAAACAGTAATAACAATAGTTTTGGAAACATGTGAAGTTTTTTGGACATTACTGGCACAATATTATGTATGTGAGCTATTAAAATGTGATTTTGAGGACATTTCATTTTCAAATGATTTTTGAAACAAATGGAGTACGCCTGTATAGGCTGTAGCGATGGAAAACACATCGGAATTGTTCGTCCGAGAAATAGTGAAGCACAGTGATAGTATTAGTTTTTATGCTTGTATTCGAGAGTACGTTCTGTTACGAATATAACCACGGAAAAAAAATTTGAAAAAATAGTACCGTTATTTGCGTAGTACATACTCATCAAGTGTAATCTCTTCAAAAAAAAAAAATCATTTTTATTGCTTCACTTGATTACGGCCAGTAGTGAAATCTAGTATTCTAATGCTGTTATGACACGGTGTTAATACTATTGGAAATTTTAAGTACTTAAAGAAAGAGACAACAGATTTAAGAAACAGAGACACACTATCAAAATCAGCTGAGATTTTCTTAAAGTTGTGTTGCCGGTATCTCTGTTTAAAGTAAATGGCAATTAAATAATTTAGTAAATGAATATTCGTGATTATTATTTCTTTTCTATTCATTTTGTTTGCACTCACTGAAAAAAATTAGAAATGAATAATTAGGCACTTAACATTCGTTTAAATATAATATCAAACTATGAAAAATGTCTAAACACGATGGCAACACAAAATTAATATTAATGTTCAAATTTCATGATTAATTTCATGATTAATGGAAGGATATTGGAATTTGGAGAATTGGGAGAGTTATTTTTTGACATTTTCAGTATTAATACTGAAATAAGTGTTAGTCATATCTCTCTTTCTTTCTAGTTGCTTTTTCCATAAAGCATACTTGTTATCTCTTTTTAATAACGAAATTAATCATGAAATTAATACCGTATCATAACAGCATAACTACTATGACCAACAATTTTTCGACCTTATTCAAAATTATTTCTTTTATTGAATTGCTGCATAAAAACTAATACTCACGTAACAAAATTTTTAGTAATTTCCCAAATAACTTAAAAAAATCAGTGGCCGTAATCAAGTGACGCGGAGTGTATATGTATAAGTATATGATGAAAAGCAAGCAACAGATGTAAGAAACAAGATTTGTCAGTACTTAAATGAAAAAAGTGGTAAATATTTTGCAAATTATAGTATACAAATTAAAACATTTTTTTTTAGACGAACCTTCTGTATTAGAAGAAGTCTACTTAAGATCACTATATCTACAAAATTTACTAAATTAATTGAACTGTTATTTAGAATGCATTTTAATTTTTGTCCATCTGAAAAAGGGGTCAAGTTCTTATTCGTTAACTGTTAGGCTAGCAAAAATAATGTCATCTACATTAATGCCGAGTTCAAAGAACTTTTCCACATACAAAATTTCAATACAGAACGTTTAATAACTATGAACTTGACAGGTTTTTATTTAATGTACGTTATTGATATTCATATTACGTTTATTAAAAAGAAAACATATACAGAAGGTTTTCACCATTTGCAATCAATGCGATAAAAATTAAAACACTTTTCCATTTTTTCAAATATCTTAACTTTTTAATTATTATTTCAAGTTTATCCTTTTGTGCTTGGGAATTAATTGACACGGTGTATCACAATTAGAATATGTAGGTTTGCCGAAAAGTACTACATACATACATATAATATGTATAACTTAAAAGACAAATTTGACAGCCAAAATAACGTCACCGTCGACATTTTGACGATTATATAATCATAATTATAATTATAATTCATATGAATTTAAATTTTAAAATTAAAAAACATTTTGACTATTACAATAATGATGATTACAAAATTATGTCAAAATTGTTATATGTTTAATACATTTTAATGTATTAAATATATATATATAATAAATATAAATATATATATATATATATAAATATAATTTATTATTACATTGTAATAATTGTTATTTGTATGTATATAAAATGAATAAATAAATCAGTTTTCCATTAATAACCAAATAAAATTATAATCTTAATTTATTTCCAATATAGTTTGACAAAGGTTTTTTAAAGCCTGTATGGTTGAATTTATAAATTTTTAAAAGTCTGTATGGTTACTGTAAGGTTTCCGAGTTTTTTAAGTTTTACAAAGTCTATATGGTAAGTACTAATACTGTATATTATAATTTAAGTTTGAACACATATTTTCGAAATTCAATCAAACAAAATTTTAATCATTTTTTTTATAAAAAACGTAACGCTTTTGGATATTTACATAAAATTGTAAAAAAAAAATAATACAAATAAATTTTATTTTATTAGATAATGCAATTGAAACATTGAATATCAAAGGAAAGGAAATATTTAATTGGAATATGTTATTTAAATACCAAAAAATAGCAAAAAGCAAAAAAAAAATAAATAATCTCAAATTCACTTCTAAAATTAAATAGCTAATTCCATTACCTTTTTAAGGTACTATTGAACTAGATTTCGTTTTCATAATTGTATAATTTCATTATAATGAATTTAGAATTAATTGTGAAAAAAATCGAAAATAATTTGGTGTAAATTTCATGGTTAAACAAATTTCAAATTCTCTTTGTGTAGACTATAGGCAGTGATGCAAATTCTTGAATGAGGGTCGTAGCTAAATTGGTAGCTTAATTGAACAGTTGGTAGCTAAAATTGGAAAAATGTATCTATACTTTATCCACTAATTATTTGCACCACAGCGCTTATGGAAGAGTTCATTTTTACCCAGTGTCGTTACATTTAATAGCAGTATATTAAACTACTCATACGCCAATCTGTTATATGTGCAATGAGTTGCTGGAAAATAGAAAAAAACAATAACCATGCCTTTGTCCTCGCCAGTAGCACAGTTGTACAGCGAGGTCAGCGACTGATTATTTTTCATTCTTGTATTTCAATGTAAGCAATAAACATACAAAGGGTACAATACCCAGTAATGATACCTCTTAAGGAAAAGTTTTAAACTTCTCTTTATACCACGCTTAAAGTATTTATTAAATAATAAAGAGTAAAATAAATTTTCAATTTAACGCAAAAAATATGTTTTTATTTGAATAAAATTATTAAAATTAAGAAAAAAACTCAAAATTCGTGCAGATCAGCAACGAGCCCTTGAAAAGAGAGTAACGAGCCCATTTTGAACTGAATTAAAGTTTTTTTTTTTAATTTTATAAAAAATATTTTTTACTGCTTTTATACATCTCCTTAACGAAAACGTTAAGAAAAATGTCATTTTTTGTGGCAATTTACATTTATTCGAATATATTTAAAATAAGAATTTGTAATCAGCGTTGCCACAGGTGGAGGTTTCCCTCCAAAATTGGAGGTTTTTTTTCTTCTTGGAGGGTTGGAGGGTTTTATTTTTATTTGGAGGTTTTTCGCACTTCCTTTTACAATTCTTTGCACATATATTCAATTACCAACAGTGAAGCGAAAAATTAAAATTAATGAAACGCTGTTGCTGCTAGGTTCAATCTGAGCAGCATTTGCAATGCTGTTACTGTTGCTATTGTGTTTCTAGATCTCACATAAGAATTTAAAATGGAATAACGAATAACGATATAAATGACAATATTAATCTCCGAACTCAAAAGTGTTGTTCTATACAATAAAAACAATTATGTGTTGGAAAACGATATACATATTTAGTGGTTCAAAATGTGATAATTATCTTTCGAATTTGAAAAACAAAAACCTTATAACAGAGCCAGACATAATTAAAGTCAAAACTAGGATCCGCTTCTTATATATAGAACTACTAGAACAGTTTAAATTAAGATTTGATTTGACTAACAATTTGAAAGAATTCTGGCCGAATCTGAGTTATCAATAGCAACCTTATTATCGCAGTTTCCTCATCTTGTTGATACTATTCACACTCAGTGGAATTTACTTCAAGTTTTATTACTGAACTCAGTCCAATATACTGTTTTTTCAACATTGGAGGTTTTTTCCTAATTTTGGAGGTTTTTTCACAAAAATTTGGAGGGGAAAAATTTTTGGCCGTGGCAACACTGTTTGTAATGACAAACCATCCACGCATTGCAAAGATGACATAGCGTAAGAGATACAATTATTGACACCCTTAAGACATATTGGCCCCTATTCTGCTATTCGTATCACTTAAATTCAAAAAAGGTATTACAATATTCATGTGATACTATAATATGTGGTGTGATGAAATTTTAAATAAAAACGTTAACACTGTTAGTTGACGTTTAATTCGTTTGAATATTTTTATTTATTCAAAGTTTAAGAGACGTTTAAGTGTGATATATGCCCAGTATTTCAGTGTAAGTTTAAACTCTGATTGATTTTAAACTCACGTTCAAGACAAAATGGTTTTTCAGTGGTAGTTTAAACCTGATGACAGTTTAAACTCAGTTTAACACGTCCGCCGATGACGGTTTATATAAACAAAACAGACGCTTTTTATTTGAGTTAATTTGTTTTATTTTATATTAGTTTTGTGATTAATTAATCTTGTAGTTTATTACTGCGTTTTAATTTTCACTGTGAAACACATTCGGCTTGAACTATGGTGCTTATTATGATTTTCAATTCGTAGGTTGATCGAAGAATCTTCTTCGATTCGACTGAATTTGATTTCGGTATTACGTAACTCAATCGATCGAACAAACGTCATTATCGTGAATTATTGCGTATATTTTCTTTGAACAATTTTTCAGCTGCTAAAATTCGAAGATACATATTTGAATAAATTGTTTTAAGTTACTAATAACATTTTTTAAAAGTCGGGTTTAACAAAAGTCGACTTTAAAAACTGAGTATGCTATTTTACAAAATATGTTGAAGATTTTATTTTTACAAGTATGTACTCGTGTACAGAACTTCAATGCATACTCAGTTTTTAGAGTCGACATTTGTTAAATTCGACTTTAAAAAAATGTTATTAGTAAGGCAAGTATTTTATTGCTTTAGGACAATTTTTGGGATTTCTGTGAGACAAATTAATTTATGTCAAAATTTCCATGATATTCACAAGCTTTTCTAATTGTTTCTTAATACCTGTATTTTTCCTATTAAAATAATAAATAATGTATGTAGTAATTAATAAAAACACATTTAATTATAGTGGGCCTTACTAATAAACATTTTTTAGTTTTAAAACTAAAATAGTTTCGGCTTGAGAATCAAAGTGTGCTTTGAAACTCTATACAAAATATGTTAAGTTAATATTTTATTTCTCCATTTTATAAAGAATTTGAAAGCATACTCTGATTCTCAAGCCGAAACTATTTTAGTTTTAAAACTAAAAAATGTTTATTAGTAAGGCCCAGTATTTTTATTTATGGAAGTCAGTGTTGTGCTTATGGAGGCACATATAATTGTTTGTAGGAAATTCTTAGAAATATATTTCTGTCAACCCTAACAAAGGTACTTTTTAAATTTAAAATATGCTAACGGGGTGTTTCAAGTTGTACAGAAATCATTTCAACTTTTTTTGTTCAGAAAAAATTTTTTAAAAAAGCAGTTTCTGTTCGAATTTTACATTCCTGTATCTTTATATTTGATAAAGAAGTTATTCAAATTGGAAATATCATAAAAATTTTCAATTTTCAATGAAATATTCCAATTTTTGTTCGCTAATTTTTTAATTTCTAAGAACGAATCATCCTGTACTTTTTAAGTTTTTATTTTTTTTTATTATGAAAAAAAGAAGTACATCCTCCCATTTGATGTTGTCTATCACATCGCGTGAAGACAACTGATTTATTCAGTTGTCGCCATTTGTCACGGCATACACATAACAAGGCAATGTAAGTATTGTAGTGACCGTTAGCATTTTGACGTCATCCTGGTCGTTTTATATGAAACAAATGAATAAAATTAAAAAAAAAAATTTAAAAAAAAATTTCTATATATTTACGACCTGAGTGACGTCACAAAACAAATGAAAAAATTTATTTACATTGCCTTGTTATATGTATGCCGTGGCCATTTGTTTTTATGAAAAATAAAAAACCGAAGTAAAAAATATAAATTCGTTGCGCAGCCGATGTCCACTCAATCAAAGTAGTAAATGTTGTTTGATTCGTGTCAGCGGGAAGATGAGTATAATACACGGCATACACATAACAAGGCAATGTAAGTATCGTAGTGACCGTTAGCATTGTGACGTCATCCTGGTCGTTTTATATGAAACAAATGAATAAAATTAAATAAAAAAAAAAAAAATTAAAAAAAAAATTTATATGCAAAGACGACCTGAGTGACGTCACAAAACAAATGAAAAAATTTCTTTACATTGCCTTGTAATGTGTATGCCGTGAGTATAAAAGAAAATGATAAAATTTCAGGATTGCCGTAGCTATTGAAAGTATTGCCTTGATTTATAAAAAATGAAATTATGAAATGATATTAAATATTTTTTATATTTATTTAAAATTTAAATTTATTAGTTTTAATATTCCTACGCAATTGTTATTTTATATTTTATTTTTAATAAAATTTTTTTTTTATGTTTGATTTATAAAATTGTGTTGGTCGTTGTGTACTTAACACATAACGATTTATCATTTGATTTATCATTTGACTAATGAAATTGGTTGTTGTTGTTTGTTATGTTATCGAAATACCAAAAAAGTAGATATTTTTGATCTCTCATACAGAAATTTCCATTAATTTTCCTATATACTATAATCCTATATACTACTATTAAAAGTATTAAGTGTAATGACACTGGATAAAAATGAACTTTTCCATAAGCACTGTGGTGCAAATAATACTATAGTATTTTTATTTTTAGAAGTCAG
The DNA here is from genome assembly GCA_932526495.1 of Bombylius major. Taxonomy (NCBI): domain Eukaryota; kingdom Metazoa; phylum Arthropoda; class Insecta; order Diptera; family Bombyliidae; genus Bombylius; species Bombylius major. The sequence continues at coordinate 30,196,441 of OW052042.1, forward strand.
TATTGTGCTTATGGATAAGTTTTTTGCCTTGGTAATGTTTAATTTAAAAGATTTCCCTCGATTGAAATTGAGATCTGATCACCCCACACACGAGACAGATTTATACAAACGAAATGTAAAAGAGTATAGAAAAGTATGCCTATCTTGCCTGTACTGACATCCTTAATAAAAATACTATAGTATTATTATTACACTTAAAACATTGAAAGTTACATTTTCTTTGAAATATCCATCTTTTTTTCATATTTTTCGTATTACAAATTGCGTTTCGTCAGTCAAAAAGTGATCGAAAGAGCTGTTCGATTTAATCGAACAAAAAGAAAAAAATCGAAAATCATAATACCAAAATATGAAATCGAACGCTGTTCGATCATTTGACGAAAATCACAATAAGGGATACAGGATATTTTTGATAGTGGATATTTTTTTTCAAAGTGAATTTGTGATTTATATAATGTAATTGTATATGTAGGTATACCTACGTACACATTTTTTTTGAAAATAATAAAAAAATTTTTTTTTTAAAAATATAAAGGCGTTTTACTTTTTAACAGCTAAGAACAGAGGCACAAGTAAGATATTGTTACAAAGGGCAAGGGGTCCTCTATATTTTTTGTTAACACAAAGTGACCCTTGAGTGCCCCTGTAAAAACTTATATGGTACATCGTGAAATAAGAGCAAAAAAACTTCAACGCCCTCTAGCGGCCAAACCGTTGGGATTTCCCCCCTCCCCCTCCAAAACGATTTTTTGTTTGTCTCAATGAGCCCTATCTATGGCATCCTTTTGGTCGGAGATAACGGAAACACCCTGTATATGTATATACATATGTATATATATAATCTATTATCACTTCTCTGGCTATATTGCATGTAATTTGAAAAACAATTTACGGCAAATTATTTTGGATTTTTTTAAAAATTAATTTAATGAAATTATGCAATTCAAGCTGAATTTCTTAGTGGGGATATTAGCCCCACTAGCCCTCAAGGTAGAACCGCGTCCGCCTATAACAATATTTTTAATTCAGTTTTTTCTTCTCCTGTTTCACTTTGTTATTAAAATGTTTTAAAAAATTATTAGTACATATTATATGTTTCCGAAACAAATGAATTAATATTTTAATTACATTTTACCAAAGTTGTAGAAGTAGAAGATGCCCAAAGTCCATATATTCTCATGGCACTCAAAATGTTTGATCTGGGGCGTGATATCACACCCCACAACATGTTGCTTATACATTTGTTTCTAATAATCATGTTTACTATTCTAATGATATTCAGTAGCAATTATCAACAATTTGACTCATCGTATCAACATTTTAATCATGAACGAAAGGCAGTAGAAGCGAGAAAGTGTAGAACAAACGCACAAGTAGAGTGCGGTAAAGTACAAATAAATTCTATACACAAATGTTGCTTAGTTTTAATTTTTTTACTATACATACATACATACATATAATACAATTTAATATATGTACTAAATGTACACATATGGGTACATTCATGAAATATACTTATTAAGAAGCAAAAACAACAAAAGAAAAAAAATTATGATTACAATATATTGTAAACACATTCGGAGGTTACTACAACTTCCGCAAACCGGTATACCAGCCTGTTTTTGCAACTGTTCAAATTACAGCTGAAATTATTCAGGTGGTATAGCTGAAATTATTTCAATTGAATGTTCATTGTGCATGTTTTATATGGCGTAGTGATCTTCTTGTGTATACATATACGAAAGAAAAAACCTGTTTATTAGAATTTGCAACAACAAAAACGCATGTGTGTAAGTATCTTTTCTTCTGCGCATGCCAACGTAGTACAATACGAAACTTCATCTCTTTTGGTTCAAGCTATACAACTAACTGTAAAGAGAGTGTGAGTGTTTTAAAATGTATAGCTAAAATTGTTTTACATACATAATTCCTATTTTACCGAGTTGGAAAAATTATATCAATATTATAACATCCAGCGCAAAAAAAAAAAAACCGGTTTAACAACATAGTGTGAAAATGCTAGAAATTTATTAATTTGTATATCGTTTATCAGGTTGAATATTGTTCTAATATAAAAATGATACTTTTAGAAAATATTTTATTCATAAATTCGATTAAAAATCCTAAATTTTACAGTATGTACTAAAAATTGTTTTTGTAATAAGAAAACGTAATTCATAGCAAACAAAAACATATTTCATCAAAATATTTTAAAAACTAGCATTAGATATTTTATAATGTAAAAGAAAATAAAATAACATTCCTATTGATTCTGATCTCCTGATATGGAAGAGGTGAAAGAGAATGGTGAGTTTGTAATTTGTATATCAGGAAAGTAACTGCCTTTGAAAATGGGTGCGAGAGTAAAAAGCATTATTTGTTTTAGCTTTCCAGCTTTTTCTTATGTATGATTCATTTGTGTATAATATAATTAATCAATGCTATAAGTTATATTCACTTTGCATACAGACACGAAATTTCAAAAATTTGAATTTAACAGCTACATTAAACCTCTAAGTTATATTCTCTTTGTTTCTGTACAACTTGAAACAGCTCGTATATATTAAGTGCGTTCGAATCACACGATTTATCTGATATTAAGTGCGTTCGAATCACACGATTTATCTGATATTATCAGTTCGGTTCTGATTTAAAATAAGCGAAGCTTCAAATCGTACAAATTGATATTAAACTGAAAAATTTGTATGACTGAAACGTCAAAAATATCAGCTAGCTGATTTTTGACTGTCAGTTGAAGTTTCGAGTTCTTTTATGTACACAGGCAGTTTATTTTTAGTGAAAAACTTAATTAAATTTAGTGAGAAAGTACTTCTACTTCATATTCCATCTTGACAATTTAGAATTCATAAACAGTCAACTTTTTAAACATGTCTTCTTCTTTTTTGATTAGTTCCACACAGCAAGTGAACCAAAAAAATTTTTATCACTTTTTTCACTTTAAGATTAGTTAAAAGCTAGCGACATCTACTGAAAAGAATGGAAAACTAGGTGAGTGGAACATATGTAGAACAAATGTGGAACTGTGGAAGTGATAATTATCAGATAAATCGTGTGATTCGAACGCACTTATTATATTAATTATATTTTAAAATTTAAAAAGTACCTTTTTTAGGGTAGACAGAGATATATTTTTAAGAATTTCTACAAACAATTGTATGTGGAATTATCACAAACTCATCGGGTGCTGCATCCAAGCACAATACTGACTTCGATTTATAAATCAAGTATAACTAAGTAGCGTTACCTATACCTATGTAATATGTATAAAAAATGTAAAAAAAAGTGTTTTACACATAGTGTATATAGTGTTCCTACTGAGAGCCGATTTTTTTTTTTTTTAATTTATAAATTTTTCTCTGAAAACAAAAACAAAATCCCATATGACTGCCCGTATAACCAAGCTATACAGATAGCGATAAAGTTATATAAAGATTTGCGTGAAGTTCGTTATAGAAAAAATCAAGTTGGTGTTGAAGATCGACATCGATTTTAATCACGAAATTCGACGTCAGCTATAAAAGATTTCGATAAAGATCTTTATCGGAATTTATAGACCATAAAAAATTTTGTTCTTTTTTTTTTTCATTTTTTTTCTTGCTTTTTTTTATATTTATTTATATTATATGAAAACAATTCAATTTGAAAAATTTACTCTTGAGATTCGAACCCACGGACCTTCGTGTGTAAAGCCATCCTCTTTGCATTGCACCATTCATCACTGTACCGACTATAGAGCTTATTGTAAATATAAATTGTTCGTTTAAAGACCGATAACGATTCTTGACGATTCTTTATAGATCGTTGTCCGTTTTTGAAATACTTTGAAAATCGATAACGATCAATATAGATTTTGTCTTTGAATCTCGTTATCGTCGATATCTGCGTAAATCGATATAGATATTTAAAGATTTTTTCGTGATTAATCGAGAGCAATGTTTATCTTTATTCCCCGTTAAGGATCGATATAGATCTATATCATAATATTTTTATAATTCTCTTCTCTCTCTGCAATATAATTCTCCTGAGAGCAGGATTTAGATATCTATAAAGATCTATAAAGAACGTGAAACTTCTTTGTATGTTTTTGAATAACGTTAAATATCGTGCAATATCTTTAAACATCTATATAGTTGGACAAAGTTACTTCACGACTGGTTGTACGGGTGAAGGAGGTAAAAATAATGCGTATTTCTTTAATGGAAAATTTCCGTATATATGAGCGAAAGCACAATATGATTATTCATACTAATCCCTCCCCAACATAGTTTTTTATAAACGCATTTTTCAAAATAGTCACCTAAATATGCATTAGTGTTCGTGTTTTTTTTTTATATAAGCTAAAACCATATAAGATATATGAAACGCATACAAGCATAGCATATAGAACAAGGTTTGTTTACATTTATTTATAATGGGAATTTTCCTTTCTTACTTAAAATTGTGAATGTGTTCGTGTTTTATTTTTTATTTGTAAATATTTACGTTGCATTTCTTTTTAGTCAATAAAAAAATATTCCTATCACCTTTTAGCATTTTCTCAAAAAATGTGAGAGAAATAAATAAAAAAAAAAACTTCGGCTCTCAGTAATCCTACTATGTAAGTTCTTCTTTATACTCTGGTTTTACAGCACCAATTATACAATTTACTATTTACATGGCTATGTACGTATATACACTGCGTGCCAATGAAATCGCCGAACTAGTTTTTTCATAGAATTTCGTTGTTATTAGGTATAAAAATTTTTTCTGAAACATTTGTTGGGTGTTTTTATTTTTGAAATATGTATCTCAGTACCTGTGCATGCTGTTTAATTATTTTACTACCTGTTGCCACTAATCGGATGTCAGTTATGAATTTGAGTTCATAAAAAAAGGAAAATTAACAATAAAGACAAAAATAATATAATTTTATTACTTTTTTTTTTAATTTTAAAAACGTTTGAAAAAATACAAAAGTAAATGCAAATTTTAATAGTACTTATACATAATAATAAAAAATAAATTTAATCTTCTTTTAATTCCCTATTGTTTTTTTTTTAAATTTAATATTTTGTAGGACCGCCCCTAGCTTTTATCACAGCCGCTACTCTATTTACCATGGACTGGTAAAGACGCTGTAATAGCTCCAAATTTATATCTTCATTCCACACTTTTTCGATTATTTCTCTCAATTCAATTATGCTGTTTGGTTTATTTTCCCTAATTTTCCTCCCCATTATGGCCCAAACATTCTCAATTATGTTTAAATCGGGGCTGTTTGCAGGCCAAAGCAGAGAATTTATTCCTAGAGACTTCTTATATTTTGTAACCTGATAAAAAAAATAGAAAAAATATTGGAGATGCTACAATTTACTCAAATAAACAGTTCACAAAACATAAAACTCATTAATACTTACTGTTTTTGCTCTGTGACATGGAGCCGAATCATCTTGAAAAACTGGATCTGCAATGAACTCGGTTACTGCTTCCAGTGAGAGTATAAGACCTTTGCGAATAATTTTTTTATATTCTTTTGCATTTACATGCGTGTCCAAGAATATAATCCTACCAGTACCTTTAGAAGTTATGCATCCCCAAACCATTAAATATGGCGAATGCTTAACTGTAGAAACGGTGCACTGAGGAATACATCTTTCACCATCACGCCGTCGCACTGTGGTGTTACCATCAGGCCCTATCAAATTGAATTTTGATTCGTCGCTGAAAATTACTTTTTCCCAATCAGAAACAGTCCAGTTTTTTCTTAATTTTGCCCATTCTAATCTGGCTTTCGTCATATTTTCGGTCAAAAGAGGCTTTTTTGCTGGCTTGCAGGCCTTCAGACCCATTTCATTGAGCCTTCTCTGAACTGTTCTAACGCTGATTTGGGTTCCTGTTATTTTTTTAAACTCCTGACTAATTTTAGATGCTGGCATAAACCTATTTTCGAGAGAAATATTTTTTATCAGTCGATTTTCTCTTTCACTTGTAATTTTTTTCCGTCCGGAACCACTTTTTCTTTGAATATTTTTTGTTAATTTAAAAGTTTTAAAAAATCGTCTTACTGTGGACTCATTTCTTCCTAGAGTTCTTGCGATTTCACTATTTGTTAGATTTTGTCCTTTTAAAGCAACAATTTTCACTTTTTCTTCACTTGATAACTTTTTCATTTTTCTCACACTTTTTCTATAACTGACTCACTAGACACCAGATTAAAGAATAACTTCAATTTTCACTTTCACTTTACAAAATAAATTACCTTACAACACAAATTTGTTATAAACTAGTTATTGAAATTCAAATATTCAGCATATGTTCAAAGGATCATAAAATATTTACCTAAGAATTGGGAATTTCCACAATTTACATACTTTACTATACTTCGGCGATTTCATTAGCACGCACTGTATATATAAATAGACATACATATGTACATAAATATGTTTGTATGTATTTCTATGAGGCTATTAATTATATTATATTAATAATTATATAAATTACAAATTATATAATATTAAAAAAATGTAATGTAAGATAGTAGAAAGCCTGATATGACAAAATCCTTGTTTGTAAGCCAGGATAAAATAAAATATAATACACAAAAAATGCGCAACAAAAGCATTGAATTTAAGGAAAGAACTAGTAGAAAACATTAAAAATTGAGTTTCAGTAAGTGGAGGTTGGAAATCATCATTTTAATGTCGTCTGTAGACGTTGAGGCCCTGCTCATTATCAATTATCTAACTATTGACCAACTATGCTTGGTTAGCCAAGAGATTTTGCGTCTGTCTGTCCTCTTTCTACTGTTCAATCTTTCTTGTAAAGTTAGCTGCAATATGGCATATTTATCGTTCCTCATGACCCAGATATTCCAGTTTTCTTTTTTTTATTGTAAAAGAATTGATATTTTAGAAGATTCATTTCTATCAAGTTCCAAAAAGTTTGATTGTGAATCAAAGTGACTATGTTCACAGCCCAAATCAGGAAAATAGGGTTTAAAAATCTGAATATTGAAGTTCTGAAGACTTATCCTGCTTAATCTCTAGAGCTGAACGCGAACTAAAATCTTTGGGCAAATTTAAAAAGCGATAATAAGAGCAAGTCTTTAGTGAGGTTTTAGACATCGACAAATTGTGGAAAAAGATTCAAGAGTAAGATCGATACATGCATACGTACATAATACCATAGAGCAATATAATTTTTAGTAATTTTATATTGTCATTGATAATACTAACTCACCGATCGACATTCATTTATTATTTCCTGAAAATGTCCAGCAGGATTCAATAAAATAAATTTCAATTTGGTTTTTTTAATATCTTTATCATAATTTAGTAAAATTGTACTATCATTTGGGCATTCTGTCAATGACTCTAAAAATGATAAAAGAGGCATCATAACTGAAGTGGATGCTTTCTCATATATTTTTACCCCTGATTCTTTTTCTACTTGCTTTTGTTCATTTTTCTGGTGGTTGTTTAATTCATTTTTTACTTCTATTTTGTTACTTTTAACTTGTTCATGTAATCTTTTAAGTAAATTCTTCGTATTTTCTGTATTTGATGAGTCAACCAATTTTTCTGGTTGTCTTTGAGCTAAACCATGAACTTTTTTTGCTAATCGTGATTTTTCACAAAACAATAAAATTGCACGTAAATTTAAATTAAAAAATTCTCCTTCGTGTAACAATTCATATGTTTTAAGTATGCGAGAAGAAGATGAAGAACTTTCCGGTAAGAGCAGCAGCATTTTTATTAATCGTTTCGTAATGAAAATTAATTGATTTATTTTTAATAAATTTTTAGCACTAAATCGGTTAGAATATTTTTGTTTGTAAGCATTTAATTGAAATAAAGCGGTTTTCAATTGACATAAACTAATTTCAGCACTATAAATGCTTGAAATTGTGTCCAATAAATTATGTGCTTCATCAATTATTACAACGCTATTACGTAAATTAATTCCAGATTGTAGTCTTGTTTTTTGATGTAGAAGTATTTGATATGGTAACAATATAATTTGTGCATGTTTTTGTGATATACGTGCTGAATAATATGGACAAGCTTTTAATAAACGACCAGCTTGTACAAGATCTTCAATATCATGTATATGAATTAGACTATTATTACAAAGTTCTTCAACTAAAGCATTATTTTTATACGGACAATTAGTTGATTGTAGTTTTATTCGTGATTTTTTGTGTGTACAACCTTCATTATCTTTTGAAGTTATTTTCGAATTAGATTTTTGCATATCTAAACAACATTCATTCATTGCAGATAAAGAAGAAAGTTGTGTTACAGAAGAATTTATACAAAGATTTTGTCGAGATGCTAAAGGCACACAACGAATGCGTTTTCCATAGACGGTACGTTTAATTTCATGAACAATTTGAGATAACTGAGAATGTGTACGACTACAAAAATATATCTAAAAATAAAAGCATTATCAAAAACAATTTTGTGGTCTAACGGAAAAGTAGCACAAGTTAATTTTTAGACACTAAATCCCCAAATCCAAAATCCCAAAAAAAATTTTCGACAAAATTGCCAAAATCCCAAAAACAAAAATCTCAAAATTCAAAACCTTTAAATCCAAAATCCCAAAAAACATATTGAGCAGCAGAAAAAATTAAAACCAAAAATATAAAATAAATAAAGAAGCATATCTATTTTCTTCTTTTGAAAGAATGTATGTTTTACATACATTTTTTTAAAAATCGAATTGTTCGAAAATAGAACAACAAAACAAATTAATTTTTGATGCTCATAATCGCCCATGTTCTGAATTTCGATCGAAATTAAATCGAATTTGAATGAATATTCAAAATATTTTGTGTCATTCTCATACACATATTCATTTTATTAAAAATATCTAGTAATCTATGATTTTTAATATTTGTTTAACAATTTCATTCGATCAGAAAAAAGACAATCACCCATGTTCCAGAATCCACTTTCACTAGCGTTTTGTGAATTGAATTCGCAAAAGTGTATTTTGATGTTCCATAATTCACTTTGCGTTTTGTATTTTCGAAAACGAAATATAGGTGTTCCACAATTCACTTTTTACTAAATTTTTGCGAATTGAAATCGGTTACAAGAAAAGTGATGAATTTAAAACATATGTCAAGTGTTTTGTTATTGTTGTGAGTTTTATTTTTGTTTTATTAATATTTATTCCAATAAATAAATTTTATCTGAAAATATGTAAGAATATTGTAATAAACGAATAATATTTTTAAAATTTTATGTGATTATTTAATAACAATAATCAAATGAATTTTTAAATGGGCGGCAAACATAAAAACAGCTCTCAAGAAAATGTCTTAATTAATTTTATGAAAAAAATCCAGATGTAGCACGAGGGTGTTTAAAAGGAAAAAATAAATTGGAAATTGATTCTGTATATTAAATGTAGGTCCATAATTTTTTTACTTAATTTAAATTTTAGTATTTAATTTAACACCAAAGGAAAACACTTAAATAAAAACAAAACACATATTTTGAATTTGACGTAAAACATGTGATTTCGAAAGTGAATTGTTCCACTTTCGAAAGCAATGAAAACGCACGAAATCTGGAACACCAATTTTGAATCCACGTGAATTTGAATTCACTTGCGATTTCAATTCACGCGTTTTCTGGAACAGGGGTGATTGGAATATTTTCGATTGCAATCGAATAAAAAATTATGCACGCACAAGGCATATCCACTTCTTGGTTGAAAAAAATTGCGATACCCTAACATTCGATGTTCTTTGTATGACGAACGCCATATGCTAATGACGAAAAATTTAAAGGAAAGTGAAGAAAATACAGAATAACAAAAACATTATGAGTGATCAGTGATGATAAGTATCCTTTTAAAATAGGAAATTATTATGAATAAGAAAATAAAAAATATATGTGTATGAAAATGTAAGTATGTTCTGCTCAGTAGCTATACTGCTATACTCAGTAGTTATATTGTTTCCAATTAGCGTACACTCTCCTTGTAAATACTCCCCACAAGCTCTCAATGGGGTTAAGGACTTCTTGCTGATCACGACATAACCCTTTTGTCCTTTTCTTGAAACCAGTCTTTTACTACTCGAGAAGAGTGAACATTTCTTTTGTCCAATCTATTAAGCAGTCGTCTAGAAGCTTGACTTCCACTTTCACAATAAGCTGCCGAAATCACAACCCTCCAGCTACCATAATTCTTATAAAAAAAAAATTTTTTTTTTCTTATATCTTGCCATTAGAACTGAAAACCGTCTGTCCCCTTCAGATTAAACTTTTTGTCGTCGCTAAATATTGTCTTATTCCACTTATCTTCCCAGGTGATGTGGTCTCTCACAAATGTCAGTCTTTTTTCTCTATGGATCCGGGTAATAGCTGGTTTTTTCACTCTTTTTTAAAATTTTAAATTTTTATTAGCATTCGGAATTTGTTTGACGCGCCTTGTTGTTACTGGCAAATCTAGTTTTTCCCTTAGTTTGTGAAACAATTCTACTTGCTAAAGCTACAATTTGTCTTTTTTGCCTTGTACTTAATTTTTTGTTGTTGTCGTATCTTCAATTTTTTTCATAATTTTTTGTTGTTGTCGTATCTTCAATTTTTTTCATAATTTTCACCTAATTTTTAAAAGTTATCGATTATAATCGACGATCGTTACAATCTAGAACCGATTTGTCTATTTGAGAGGTCACCCTCCTTATATGCTTTGATTTTGATTTTTCATTTAAATGCGGATCCCACTTGGCATTTTTGTTTAAATTCTCACAATTGATTATAACGGTACTGTTAATTAACATTTTAATAAATTTTTTTTTACTTTACTTACCAAAACACACAATAGCAAACATTTTCATTAATTTCAATTTTATAATTATACTTTTTATATGGATAAATATGGCTGCCTTTATATGAATTTACTCTTACAACATAACACAAATTGCACGTGATCACGGTAACTGACAATTACATATTGACAAGTACCAAGACAACTGGTTTAAGTGCATAAAAATAAAGTAGGAAATATTACATTAATTAGTAAATCATAAAAGCCAGTGCCACCACACATCACAATAACGTTCATAAATAAATTTGAAAAACAGAACTGTCTTTATAAGAATTTCTCCACTGTAGGTAGGTAAATTTTTTCACCTTTTCAATTTTTCGTTCTTTCAGAATTATCGGCTAATGATATCAAATGTGCTATCGTTTTGTTGATATTAACTTTAGACCAATATAAGGTGCGTTTCATATTTATAACGCCACCTGAAATTTCAAAATTTCCAGAAAACTATTGACCCTTTTGTCAAGTCTAAGACGTCTTCAACTACCCCAGCAAATAAAAATTAAATTTTGGGATGTTTCATAATTATAACGCCATGTGCATTTTCAACAATTTTCAAGATCGAATACTATAGGAGCAAGATTTTATTTTGAACAGTTTGGTATACATTGTTGTTTTTGTAGCGCCCATACGAAACACATAGAATGATAAAGCAGAGACTGTGCAAGATTTGAAATTCAACCTAATACTGTGTGTATAGCATTTTTGTTATTGTTTTTTATACTATAGGAGTAAGATTTTATTTCGAACAGTTTGGTATATATTGTTGTTTTTGTGGCATTCACACGAGACTTATGTGCATATGTAACTGCTGTACATAATTCTGTGATCACAAGCACTAACTGCTTAAGTCTGAAGATGCTTATGTCAACTTAAATGGTTTGAACATGTGACCACAGAATTGGTTCGCACAAAAATAAAAATGTATGTATATAAAATTTTAATATTATGTACATTGTTCCCTGTTCAGCTGCTCTGTCTGCTCATTCAATTTTAAAACCATACTCTCTCTACTGGCTGTTAGCAGGACAATGAATCATGTGACGTTAAACAAGAGATGTAATAGAGTCTTCATTATGCAAAACATGAAATTTAGAACCCTTATATTCAGCTTTTCTGATATTTTCTACCATGGAACATCATCAACTAGCAGCCACTATCTCTATAAATAACAATAATCAATAACTATTATTTGTTGCAGTATTGTTACGTTTTAATTTTCAATACAAAATACAAAATAACATCAATAACGTGAATGTTTCATAACTTCTTCATACACATTTACAAAGGCAAACATCTAGTTTCGGAAGATTTATATTTCAGCATCCTCTGAAATAAAAACTAATATTTTACAATACTATAGAACATTCGGGCTCAGGCTTTTTTGATTCTTAAAAACAATATCATTTCCCAACCCAACACGTTTTGTTTTTTTGGTAACAAAAATATCAATTGAGTAAGAAAGAAACAAACATTTGTCAAGACATTTGTTGGATAATAATTTTCTTTCCCGCTAATTTTCCAATGTGTGTATTTTACATCTGCATACATATATATGTACATATACTTAGACTAAATTTTCCAAATCTGTAAAGTAAACAATAGAAACACTTTATATCGCTGCTCTACTGAAAAATTATAAGAATTGACTTGTGCTACTTTTATCTGACACCACGAAATTATTTATAAATACATGCTAAAGAAATTACTTTCACATCTCCATACTCATCCTCGTTCCATTCTCCATCTGAGTTATCATCAATATCATCTTCTAAATCCTGTAATAAATCCTCATCCGAATTTTCCTGTAGATTTTTTGATAATTCATCAACTTGTTTATGGTTTTCCACTTTTTTAAAATTAAATAATTCCTTCTCCTTGCCAAATTTATTCTTCAGTGTCTCAATTTTCATGTCATGCTCCTCTATTTTTGACTTAATCTTCTTCAAAGATAAAAACTCATCTTTTTTTCTTAAATAATCAGATTGCGTTTCAATCCAGTCTTTACATTTTTCTCCACTTGTTTCAAAATCTTGGATTTCAGATTTCAATGCTTCTAGTTTTTCATTAATTTCATTTCTCACCAACTTGTTATGATCTTCCAACCACTTTAACGCACCACAAGTTAATGTCAAAGATTTTCCTGTACCAGTAGGACTTTCGAAAATCCCAATTTGTTTATTTTCAATAACACTATAGAGACACTGCATCAAATCCTGCTGTATTTTATAAGGTGTGAACGGAAATTTAAAATCCTCAGGAATACCAAGCTTTTTCCTTGGAGAATACATTTTTTCCAACGAACAATACTTTCACGTCTTTCACTATTGAGACTGACTGACTACTGACAAGTGTGAAGTGACAGTACTTTTACCATTTAACAGTTTATACGGTGAAAAAATAATCCGTATAATGGATTAAATTGGGAGTAGCGTAAAAACGGTAAAATTGGGATTTAAAAAAGTACATGCAAATGTTGATATTTTTATACACTTATAGTATACATATTATTCTTCTTCCACATAAAAAAAATAAGAAGAACGTGACAGCTTCACTTTCACCATAAAAATTAGAATCCGCCATATTGCATTTTACCTCACACATACATATAAAAAAATTGGGATTAAACCGAAATAAATTGGGCTTAAGCCAAAATCCGAATTATCGAGTTTATACGACAAAAAATTGGGAGTAAACCAATATCCGTATTAAATTCGGAGCAGGCATAAACACGTAGCATGCTGAGTACTATACTTTATTTAAGAATTAAAATCAGTGTTGTGACTTGTGCTTATGGAGGCAGTACCCGATGAGATTGTTGCCTTGGTAATATTTATTTTAAAAGATTCTCCTCGATTGAAATTGAGATCTGATCATCCCGCACACGAGACAGATTTATTCAAACAATTTGTGAAAGAATATAGAAAAGTATGCCTATTTTGCCTGTACTGACTTTAATTGTTAAATAAAGTATAGTGATGGTTGCTAATAGCAATAGCAGCTAAAAATTAGCTGCTAATGACATGTAGCAACTGCTAACTGCTAATTCATTTAAAAATAGCTGCTACTGCTAATTTTGAAACAGAATGAAACGAATACATATGTAACTTGCTGCTAACTGCTAACAGTTAATTGCTATTGCTTTGCTTGTAGCAACTGCTATTTCTAATGCTAATATCTTTTTTTTCCATTCATTTTTTTCAATTCAAAATATATATACATAAATATATCTTTATTTATTTATAAATCTGTCTTTTTCTTACTCTTTTTATTTAAAAAACAATATGCATTTAGCATTTAACAATTAGCAATTAGCAGTTAGCAGTTAGCATTTGGCAGTTAGCAGCATGTTACATAATATATATTTGTTATATTCTGATTCAAAATTGGCAGTTACTGCTAATTTTAGCTGCTAATTGTAGCTGCTAATTGAAATTAGTAGTTTTCGACATCACTACTGAGTACTGACTAGTGCCAGTGAGTAGTGACTACTGACTAGGACTACATTATACGATTATACCTTATACCAAAAACCATATAAATACCATATAGACAGACCAAAATGAAAATTTCTTGAAAAAAAATATTTTTCTCCCTGCAGATGGCCAGCCAAGGAGGCTCTGATAGAAAGAATAATTTTTGTATGAATCGAAATCAACAGTATAAGTGTTTGAGTGTATAAACATATACAATAATAATAACGTGGCTTTTTAGAGCCAATATGGAAATTGCGTGTACAGAAAAAAAAAAAACAGATCGCAAAAACGAAAAACGTACAGAAACAATATGTATAAGCGCATATATAAATTATGAGTCAATTCATTCAAAAACTATATAGGTATACAACTTGTCTGTTAAAATAATGATCATTAAATAATATGACATATAGATATATATTATACTGTAGTATATACAGAATAGATAATGTACATACATATTTCATAGGATTTTGCAATTATATCCTATAATTATACATATATTGCTGGTATGGTTTTTTTCTTTTCTTTTTTTTTTTTTTGTCCACATGCATATATTATAGTTATGTAGGTATGTATACCTATTTGATACAGCAAACAGCGTTCTTTAAAGCTGAAATAAATGGTTATTGTTGTTGTTTTTTTTTTTTGGTTTGATTTTTCTGTTTCTTGTTGTTATTGTACTTTTGCTAATGATATGCTCGCGTAAATAAATATTTTTTGAAATAAGAATTTTATTTCAAATTACAGTGTCCGCTCAATAATTTTTCCCTTCCTATTTTCAACTTTTGGTTTTTTCAACACCCAAATTTCAATAGGTACTTTGAAGGTTTTTCGATGATTTTTATTTTATAAAATAGAATAAAGTTTAAATAAGCTAAACATGTACTGCATAATTTAAATCACCGATTTTTGTAGAAATAATTCATTATATAATTATCATAATCGGTTTTTATAATAACAAAAACTAATTTAGTTACAAAACTATTTATTGTTTTTTCAAAAATAGCGTTGAAAGTTGCAAATTGTTTTCTATCCAATAATTTCAACTATTTTAAAATTTAAACAAGGCCTATTTTAATCAGTCCAAATTATCGAGCTCATACTGTATGTATGTGTAATTTTTGCTTCTTTTCTTTCAAATGAATATTAACATTAAAATACAAGTGCAAGTGAACAATTCGTTCTATTTCAAATTTTAAACCCTCAAATCAATTTTAAGTAACAAAATGTAACATTTTTTGATTCTTTAGAAAAGAATGTTCCTGTGAAGCTAGGAAGTTGAAATTTGGCCAGAATATTCTTTGAACGGTCTTATATTGCATGAACTTTGAAAGGTTGAATTTTTTTCTAAAGAATTAAAAAATGTTACATTTTGTTACTTAAAATTGATTCGAAGGTATAAAATTTAAAATAGAACGAAGTGTTAACTTGCACTTGGTACTGTTAAAAATTATAGAACAAGAAAAAAATGCTAACGAAAAACCAAAGGTCGATTCTCTGTAAAATTATACCAAAATTTTCACTTGCTTCAGTAAAAATGTTGAAAAGAATAGCTAAATATGAAAAAATTCTTTGTTTTTATAGGCAGCTGACCTGATATCGGCATTGATTTTTAGTATAATATTACATACAATATACATTTTTATTTTTCTTTAATTACTTCAAAATGTCTTCTGCGTTGCCTGAAATGTCCTCATAGATTTTAATTGCTTATTGTAAAAGATCAATTGTATGAGTTTTCTATAAAATACTTTTTTAAAGGACATGTGTTACAATAAAACTATAAATGAGACAATTATTAAATACTTAACAATTCACAGAATTCTTAAAGAAAATATTAAGAATGTATTAACAAGGTTGTGTACGAGTCTTCTGCGTTGCCGCCTTCATTTCAGATAAATTTAAAACATAAGGTCAGAATAATAGAAATGCGCTATATAGTTTTAAAAGTGAGGTATAGAAAAATGTGCAAGTATTAAGTCTTTACACTTTTATTATCCAACAATTTTTTAATAAAATTCCTCACAAAGTGTCTTCGATGTTAACAGAGAATCGACCTAAAACAAAAATACACACATGCTTAAGAAAATAATATCACACGTACAGTATATGGTTTAATAAATCCATATATTGTAATGTAAAAACACAAACACAAAAATTTTAGTTCTATGTCCAACCACTTGGGGACAAGGAGAAATCGCTAAAATGATAAAAGTTATGCTGATTTGAAATGTAACTGTCAGTAACGGACAAGTGGGCTGTCTTTATGATGTAATTATATAGTCATTGCTTATACTTAAGGTGGAGTTTCAATGCACGCGTTTGGTGCGTTAAATGACAGCTAGTGGGAATAAGCTTTTCTTATGAAAGCTGACTAAATGGTCAACGCACACAACGCGCATAACGTTTCAAAAGTTGAACAATTTTCTACTTTTTGGTGCGTTATGCGCGTTGCCAGTTTTGCTGGCATTATTTTTTGATATTAAGTGACAATGACAGCTGAAAAATAATTTTTGTTATTTAACAACACTGTTAATAAATTTCAAAATCATATAAAGTTGGTCTTACACTATCGAAAAAACTTACAACGTGTTTCATTTATATATACTAAAGCAAAAAAAACTTTTATTAAATGTTCAATACAAATTAAATAAAAAAATATTCCTTTAATAATATATTATAATTTCTTTCTAGCTTGAATAAATTTATTTATATAATATTGAAATAAAAAAATTAGAAATTTTTTTATAAAAAGAAGTTGGATAGTGTAATACCAACTTAATGTCTTAATTGAATATTTCAACGCGACAAACGCTTTCAATTAAATAAACATGGTGCGGTGTAGTGTACTAAATTGTAATAATTATTACAGGAAACCAGGCATAAGTTTTAATATTAAATTTCATAGATTTTCTAAAAGCAAGGAAATTTTAAGTGAATGGATTGAAAAATGTAGAACAAAAAACAAAAATAAACTCAGCACGAGTGTGTTCTATACATTTGAATGAAAATTGCTTTAACGGAAACAGATTGAGAGAAGACGCTATTCCTACATTATTTTTACCGTATGTAACTATAGTATTTTTTTTTTTTTTTTAAGTCAGTATTGTTCTTATCGAGGCAGTACCCGATGAGTTTTTTGCCTTGGTTTGGTAATATGTATTTAATTTAAAAGATTTCCCTCGATTGAAATTGAGATCTGGTCACCTTACACACGAGACAGATTTATTCAAACAATTTATGAAACAATATAGAAAAGTATGCCTATCTCGCCAGTACCGACATCCAAAAAGAAAAATAGTATAGAAAGGTTATCTTTATCTATTGCACACAAATCGCAACTTGTAAAAAATAAAAATATACTTGAAAAATTAATATTTCAAACACAACATTTAAATATAAATATAGAAGTGGTGAAATTATTTTTTAGATCAAGAATTTATTTTTTTTTAATTAAAATGAAAATAAAAACATATTAGATAATAGAAATAAAAATAAAAAAATCCGTAAAGGTTTAACGTACAATTGTGTTTTAATCTTGAGAAATACGAAATCCCTTATAGAACTATCTGGCAATGCTGCTTGGATTAATCATTTTTAAAAAACACACCTTTAGAGCCAGAATACATTGGTTGGAATCAGCGTTGCCACAGGTGGAGGTTTCCCTCCAAAATTGGAGGTTTCCCTCCAAAATTGGAGGTTTTTTTTCTTCTTGGAGGGTTGGAGGGTTTTATTTTTATTTGGAGGTTTTTCGCACTTCCTTTTACAATTCTTTGCACATATATTCAATTACCAACAGTGAAGCGAAAAATTAAAATTAATGAAACGCTGTTGCTGCTAGGTTCAATCTGAGCAGCATTTGCAATGCTGTTACTGTTGCTATTGTGTTTCTAGATCTCACATAAGAATTTAAAATGGAATAACGAATAACGATATAAATGACAACATTAATCTCCGAATTCAAAAGTGTTGATCTATACAATAAAAACAATTATGTGTTGGAAAACGATATACATATTTAGTGGTTCAAAATAATAATAATAATTATGATAATGATAATTATCTTTCGAATTTGAAAAACAAAAACCTTATAACAGAGTCAGACATAATTAAAGTCAAAACTAGGATCCGCTTCTTATATATAGAACTACTAGAACAGTTTAAATTAAGATTTGATTTGACTAACAATTTGAAAGAATTCTGGCCGAATCTGAGTTATCAATAGCAACCTTATTATCGCAGTTTCCTCATCTTGTTGATACTATTCACACTCAGTGGAATTTACTTCAAGTTTTAAGGTTTTTTCCTAATTTTGGAGGTTTTTTCACAAAAATTTAGAGGGGAAAAATTTTTGGCCGTGGCAACACTGGTTGGAATGCGCTAGTTGTAACAATTTTTTTCCTACTTGGTATAATAAGAATAGTCTAAAATAATTTTAGCTGACGGTTGTAATACACTCACGCTCGTTACAACTTGGTCGTGCCACCATCAGGTGTATTTTCAGGAGTTGTTGAAACCGGTTATAAACTCGTTTACGACTGTGGCAGCAGTCCTAGTCTTATTTCTCTCTTATACAAATTTCATTCCACCATGATTACACTCTTCCTACCCAAGAAACACAACCTCGCAGCGACAGCAAAAATTATTAACAAACATGCTGTCGCTGCTTACAAGATAGCTAGCTACATTACAAAATTAATTTTGTTTTTGTATTCCTCAATTTGGTAACATTGTCTATTTAAAATAGGCCGTTTTTTTATCCCCACTTTTGGATAAAATGTTCTTCAACTCGCCTTCTCTCTATAAAAAAACCGGTTGCTGAAGCTGAAAGAAGACTTATCTGGTTTGAACCATACATTGTGATTCATCATTTAAGAACTATGGTATTGTATTTCGACAAGACGTACATTAACTAGATACTACAACTACCTACACATTGTCAATGATTATAGATTAACACAATAGATATTTCGCCTAGTACATTTGTATTTTCACTCTATTTCAGTAAAGGCTCCTAAACGAAACCTTCTTGTCTGTCCTATCTGGCGAGCAAAAATAGAACTACCATTTTAAAATTCAAACTTAAAATTTAAAATGATCGAGTGATTTTTTTTATCATCCATTCGCTCATGCTCTTGTTATTTGTGTTATGTCAATGACTATATATGTAATTACATTATAAGACAGCCCAATTGTCCGTTACTGACAGTTACATTTCAAATCAGCATAACTTTTGTCATTTTAGCGATTTCTCCTTGTCCCCAAGTGGTTGGACATAGAACTAAAATTTTTGTGTTTGTGTCTTTACATTATAATTAAAGAGTTTATACGGCAGAAAAATAATCCGAATAATGGATTAAATTGGGAGTAGCGTAAAAACGGTAAAATTGGGATTAAAAAAGTACATGCAAATGTTGATATTTTTATACACTTATAATATACATATTATTCTTCTTCCACATAAAAAATAGAAGAAGAACGTGACAGCTTCACTTTCACCATAAAAATTAGAATCTGCCATATTGCATCTTACCTCACACATACATATAAAAAAATTGGGATTAAACCGAAATAAATTGGGCTTAAGCCAAAATTCGAATTATCGAGTTTATACCACAAAAATTGGGAGTAAACCAAAATCCGTTAAAAGCGAATCAGGCATAAACTCGTACAATATGTATTTATTAAACCATATACTGTACGTGTGAAATTATTTTCTTGAGCATGTGTGTATTTTTGTTTTAGGTCGATTCTCTGCTAACGTCGAAGACACTTCGTGAGGAATTTTATTAAAAAATTGTTGGATAATAAAAGTGTAGAGACTTAATACTTCTACATTTTTCTATACCTCACTTTTAAAACTATACAGCGCATTCCTATTTTTCTGACCTTATGTTTTAAATTTATCTGAAATGAAGGCGGCAACGCAGAAGACTCGTACACAACCTTGTTAATACATTCTTAATATTTTCTTTAAGAATTCTGTGAATTGTTAAGTATTTGATAATTGTCTCATTTATAGTTTTATTGTAACACATGTCCTTTAATAAAGTATTTTATAGAAAATTCATATAACTGATCTTTTACAATAAGCAATTAAAATCTATGAGGACATTTCAGGCAACGCAGAAGACATTGTGAAGTAATTAAAAAAAAATAAAAATGTATATTATATTTGTAATATTATACTAAAAATCAATGCCGATATCAGGTCAGCTGCCTATAAAAACAAAGAATTTTTTTATATGTAGCTATTCTTTTCAACACTTTTACTAAAAAAAGTAAAATTTTTATTTAATTTTACAGAGAATCGACCTTTGGTTTTTCGTTAGCATTTTTTTCTTTTTATATAATTTTTAACAGTACCAAGTGCAAGTTAACACTTCGTTCTATTTCAAATTTTATACCCTCGAATCAATTTTAAGTAACAAAATGTAACATTTTTTGATTCTTTAGAAAAGAATGTTCCTGTAGAACTAGGATAATGAGATTTGGCTAGGGTATTCCTTGAACGATCTAATATTGCATTAACTTTGAAAGGTTTGAAGGTTGAAAGGTTTTTATGTAAAAATTCAAAAATATTGAATTACATATTTAATTTTTTAAATTTAAACTTTTGCCCTAGTAAACGGATTTAAACCTTTCAAAGTTAATGCAATATTAGATCGTTCAAGGAATATCCTAGCCAAATCTCAATTTCCTAGTTCCACAGGAACCTTCTTTTCTAAAGAATCAAAAAATGTTACATTTTGTTACTTAAAATTGATTCGAGGGTATAAAATTTGAAATAGAACGAAGTGTTAACTTGCACTTGTATTTTAATGTTAATATTCATTTAAAAGAAAATAAGCAAAAATTACAAATACATACAGTATGAGCTCGATAATTTGGACTGATTAAAATAGGCCTTGTTTAAATTTTAAAATAGTTGAAATTATTGGATAGAAAACAATTTGCAACTTTCAACGCTATTTTTGAAAAAACAATAAATAGTTTTGTAACTAAATTAGTTTTTGTTATTATAAAAACCGATTATGATAATTATATAATGAATTATTTCTACAAAAATCGGTGATTTAAATTATGCAGTACATGTTTAGCTTATTTAAACTTTATTCTATTTTATAAAATAAAAATCATCGAAAAACCTTCAAAGTACCTATTGAAATTTGGGTGTTGAAAAAACCAAAAGTTGAAAATAGGAAGGGAAAAATTATTGAGCGGACACTGTAATTTGAAATAAAATTCTTATTCCAAAAAATATTTATTTACGCGAGCATATTCATTGTAGCAAAAGTACAATAACAACAAGAAACAGAAAAATCAAACCAGAAAAAAAAACAACAACAGTTATCTTGTTTATGCTAAGCGTTACTTCGCATTAACTCACTCCGTCTTGACTTAATACGGATGCATAAACAAAATTTCAAAACGCATTAAAGCTCTACGTCGTTTTGAGTTAATACACTATTAAATCCGCATTTAAAATTTCATTTCGTTTTTAAAATGTGCATAAACACTTACTTCGTTTTAAGTGAATTGTCATATTTGACATTTCAAAATAGTGTTGGTAACACACTGAAAATCAATATAAACTTTAGTGTTAGTAACGTCACTTTAAAATTTCAAATGACATTTGATGGGCGATTATTTTTATTATCAAGTGTTTCTTTACAAATAAACAAGTATAAGTGTTCAAAGTGCGTGCGGCTTTAAATTAAGTACAATAAATTTCTTTATAAAGTATTATATTAATTAATTTTTTTGCTCTCACCACCTGGTACAAATATTTATGTACTGGGCTTTTGTGTACACCAAAAACATCACCTACAACACGATATTCAGCACAACTTGCTAATTTATACAATGTAATAGCCACTTTTTTTTCTATAGAAACAGGTGTGGTAATGAAGTTTGGTGAAGGTTCCAAATGAGATTTTAATTTTTCACAGATCATGAAAAATGTATTTTTTTTCATTCGAAACATTTCAAAAAACTCTACATCTGTACCAAATCCCAAAACAAAATTTTTCCAAAAATCTTCAGTTCTAGATTTCTTGCAAATTGATGTGAATCGTGGTACAGTAACATTAAAAAACTTTGTAGGTACATCTAACTGAGTAATAAAATTATACCGTAAAAGTTTTCTCTTTTTTATATAATTTTGATAAAGGCTTCGTCTTTCCGTGTAAAAATATTGCAAAAGCTTAATATTCTTCTTATTCTTATTTTTTTCAACAAAATTAACAATGGAACATTAAGGATAACTTGATATTGCTCCATCGCATCGCACGAATAATAAAAAATTTAACTGGATTTAAAAAATAACACAGTTAGTTCACTTGAATGACAGTGAATAAAAAAAATATATGTGGTAACACTGTATGAACAACAACACCAGAACAACAAATGACATTACTTAAAACGTCTTGAGTGGGAACGAAATGTTATACTATGCATAAACACCAATCAAAGTGTATTATCTCAAAACGATGTTTAAAACGTTTTAGCGTTAAAACGTTTTAACTGTTGTGCATAAACAAGATAAGTAACCATTTATTTCAGCTTTAAAGAATGCTGTATCAAATTGGTATACATACATAACTATATACATGTGGACAAAAAGAAAAAGAAAAGAAAAAACCATACCAGCAATATATGTATAATTATAGGATATAATTGCAAAATCCTATGAAATACATTATCTATTCTGTATATACTATACAGTATAATATATATCTATATGTACATATGTCATATTATTTAATGATCATTATTTTAACAAGTTGTATACCTACATAGTTTTTGAATGAATTGACTCATAATTTATATATGCGCTTATACATATTGTTTCTGTACGTTTTTCGTTTTTGCAATCTGTATTTTTTTTTCTGTACACGCAATTTCCATATTGGCTCTAAAAATCCATGTTATTATTATTGTATATGTTTATACACTCAAACACTCATACTGTTGATTTCAATTCATCCAAAAATCATTCTTTCTATCAGAGCCTCCTTGGCTGGCCATCTGCAGGGAGAAAAATATTTTTTTTCAAGAAATTTTCATTTTGGTCTGTCTATATGGTATTTATATGGTTTTTGGTTATGTGTATCTATAACCAAACTAAACCAGTTTCCAATATAACTTTGTGTATACCTATACGTTTTAACTATACGCATTTGTATTTAATTTCTTCCTTCAGGAAAAATAAAAAAAATTTAGTGTGATATTTTTTGTAAAATATATTTTTCTCAAACACATACACACATTTTTTTTGTACGGTGATTAACTATATTATTGGTCTTTTGCATTGAAAAATGTATAGAAATAAATGATGAAGGGTAATAAGAAAAAAGAATGTTTTTTTTACTGTTTTTATTATTATGTATCATTTATAAATTATAATACTTCCAATTGTTTTTTATATATTATGTCGTCATTATTTCATTTCAAGCAATCCTATTGGCTATACGTAAATCACACAAATTGATACTATTGCGCTATTGCTTATTAGAGATGATTTTGTTGAAATTTTTGTTTGATAAGAATTATGATTTCCTATTACAAAAACGATTTTTAGTACTGTAAAATTTAGGATTTTTGATCGAATTTATGAATAAAATTATTTTCTAAAAGTATCATTTTGATATTCGACCTGATAAACCATATGCAAATTAATAAATTTTATACAAAAATCATTATCAGAAATTTTAAATGTGGTAATATAAAAATTAGCAGCTTATGTATATACATGATCATGAATGTTTTTTTAAAAGAAGAAAAAGAATCGTTCACTTTAACTTCTCATATACATACATATGTACCTACATAGTTACGTACATTTCCAATCCCCATTCCTATACTGAATTTTGTAGATTTTTGTATATCAAATAGATATATTAAAAAAAAAAAAAAATACTATAAAATTCTCATTTAAAATATATATGTGTATGAATTTGGAATCCTATAGAATCACTAAAAAAAATTACAACAATTTCTTATCTTCTTATATTGTAGAGCAATTTGTATATAACTTGAATTGCTTTGAATTCTGATTGCCTGGTGCAAAAATAATTTTTAATGTTAGAAAATTAAGAATTTTTGATCGAGTTTATCAATAAAATTATTTTTTTTCAATAAAATTATTATCATTTTGATATCAAAATTATATTGGACCTGATAAACGATTAAATTTGATATGTAAATTATCAGCAGAATTTACAAATGTGATCATATGCACATTTGCTACTCGTATACTTTTTCTTCTTGAAATACTTGAAATATACCCTCAAATCCTATATTTTCAATTTCTCATACAAATTTTTATACTGAACCAAATGGTATGTATACTGAATATATGGAGAAAAGGAAAAGCTGTTTCCATATGATTCTGTATATTGTAGCATAGAATATAGAAATATAGAATACTAAGTGTAGAACAAATTGTGTTCCCGATTCTGTGAAAATTGTTGTTTTTCTTATTGGTGTGAGTGAAAAAAAAATATGAGATGAGTCTGTCTTTCACTTTAATAAATAGAACTATAAATTATTAAAGCTGAAAAGAGATAAAACATAAAATTATTCCCACTTCAATTTTCAAATTTTTTTTTTCAATTCAGCATTCAGCGTTCTATGAATCAGATGTTAAACGTCAAATTGACCATGATTATAGGTAGGGTAGGTATGTAAATTTTAATAACAATAATAAATAATATTGAAACAAAGTGAATAAAAATAATAATTTATCATCAATATCATCACAATCAGTACTAAATCATAATAATAATAATATAAAAAAAGATGATAATTTAAATTATAATTCATTAATAAATTTTATTTACAAAAATTAAATCTTATTAATAATAATGTGAAAAAAAAACTGAAAAACGACATTCAATTGATTGTCGTACAAGTATTAAGGAATATTCATTAAATCATAATAATAATCGTCAACAAATAATAACGTCATTTTTTCTACAATTATTATTTTAGGAAATGAAAAAGGACTAAAATTTTATACAAGTTTAACCTTTTATAGAAAAGGTTGAAAATAACAAATTTCTTGTTACTTTTCTTGTAATTGTAACAAATCTGGTGATGGTGATGCTTTTTAAAGATAAATAATGAAAATTTTATTTTAAAGGAAGCTTTTTCCACACCACCTTGATCTAGAATTAGAATTCGAAGTTATGTTTTTTATTTATACAAACTTCAGTTCTAGGTTGAATTGAATTGAAATAAATATCTAATATCTATAATCTGAAAGTATACTTTAAAACTTTTTTCAACGTAAAAAAAACTCAAAATAAAATTAATAATATTTATTAGAAGTTTTATATAATAAAAATCTCTCCTTAATTTTTATTTATTAATAGAAAGTAGGTACATACATATGTATAATCATAATTTTTTATAAAAAAATTTTTCCGCCGTTTTTAAATTCGAATTTGAATTTATTAACAATGAAGTTGAATGATTGTATGAATTCAGCAGTTTAAAATTAATAATTTCGTGCTACCAAATGAATACATTTGTGGGTAGTACATTAAAAAATTCAAACATTGAAATTTGTAATTTACGTTTTACATTGTTCTGTAAATTATACTACTCATATAATGTGAATATTAATATATAAAATATATAATTATATTTGTAAAAATATATACTATATAATTATATAGAGTATGATAATAACAACACCATCTAACGGACAAACATTTCAAAAAATTTTAATTCATAATTCTTGTGTATGGCTACCCTAAAAATAACATATGTTATGAACATATGTTAAATTTGGTTAAATTATATTCAGTGACCTATTGTTTATCAGCAATTTAACATGTACATTTAATTCAGTGACCTGAAAAATAAAACAAAAAATATTGTCGTTTGTGTATGTCAGTCTGTCTCATTTTAACTAATTAAAATTTCCGTTTAGAAAAATATGAAATATTTACATTTCATTTCCACTAATTGAATTTAAAAAAAAAAAAAAAAATTCAGTTTTTTATTTCATGAGTGTATATATACCTCCTGCTTTACTTTGGTTGGATATTCATACTTTGTCTGCTATTATTCTATATGCTATGATTGTAGTAACTAGTAATGCTTGAAACATGAGAATGATTGTGTTAAAAATGGTAAAATTTTCCAAATTTCTCAAATTTTTAAAAAAATTTGTATGTATTGTATGGAAAATAGATAGAAAAAGGAATGTATTTTAAAATGAGAGTAATTAAGAAAAAGTCCTGAGAATAAGAAAGAGCTTAAAACAGCTTTAAGATTTGAGGCCAGCTTTGAGATTGGAGGCCGTTTGGTTGTGACTATTTCGATGTACTGCGACAATAAGTCTGATAGAATATTATATTGTCATTGCATGTAGTGTGTAGTGATATTGGGTGGAGTGAATAAAAACTGAGTGCGAGTGTTCACTCAACTTTTTTAAAGAAAAACTCAGTTTGGCGTGAATAGAAAATTAGATTTCCAATACTGACACTACGATTGAGTTAACTAAACATATTTTAAGTGTATTTTTATTCACTCCAAATGAAATGTTCATTTTGCCAGTGAGAACCAAAGGGCATGTAATGAGAAGAAGTGGCAATGATTTAATAAGGAAGGCACTATAAACAGAAAAGTCGAAAAGTTGGACGTCCCAAGACCACATGGGTGTAAAGAATTAAAATGAAGGACATCTATGTAAACCTTGTAGATGAGACGGCGCAAGATAGAACACTATGTAAATGGGATCAGGACCAAGAAGTTTGTGATTTTTTTTCTTCTAGTTATTCGGAATCATGTGGAATAACAATATTATTCTTTGGCCTCTGAGTTTTACACAATATTCATCTTCTTCAATGTTTTAAATCTCAATTTATATGAATTACCTGTTGGTTGCTGCTATTATTATTGACCGATTGCTGTTGATTGATTCCTGTTGATGTTGCTATTGTAAATGAATAAGTTATCTAAAGATTAGTCATTGCAATTAAGGTATTAACAATTTCCGGTGTTTCTGGTGTTGTACATACACCACCACCATTATCAACATTGAGTAATGCGGCAGCTGGTATGTCGTGTATAAAATAGATCAAATCTATTAAATTATTACATGGCGAAAAAACATTACTTAATAAAAGAAAAAGTAAACACGGAACTTGCGAAAATTGCCATTTAGTAATAAGCAACACCTGTTAATTGTTTTTAGAAACAAATGTACTAAATTCTACAAAACAATAACATACAAAAATATGCAATATTGCAATAAATGGTAATAAGAAATTACTTCCGTACTAAGTTAAAAAGTCCAAATATGAAAGTGATAAGTTATGAAAACTGATTTGACTAAAGTAGAATAGAAAGTAAGTGGGAGATAAAATAATTATTGTTAAATTAGTATTTAAGAGATTGAATTAGGAAAAATAAAGAGAGTTGATTGATAGAAGAATAAAACAGTGTTTGATTGTATACTTTATTTAACAATTAAAGGTTGTCCTTTAATACTAAAAATTGTTCATCGAAAGAAAATACACGACAAAATTTGGCGCAGCCGGTAGGATGAACAATTAGTAAATTTTAAAGGACGTTCTAGAATTATTTCAATTTTATTAATTTCTAAACGCTGTTCAACTCGAAAAAAAAAAAAAAAAAAAAAATATTATTTTAAAGTTAACTTTCTGTTTGTTATATTATTGAAAATATTTAGAAAGAAATCAAGTTATATATCTGAATTTTGTCTATTATAAAAATTAATTCTATTAAGTTTTGAAGAAAATTAAAAGTAATGTATTTGTGTGATAGTGCAATTGAAAAATCAAAAAGAAAAAGAAGACAATAAAATATGTGCGAAAAGATAAGTTTATAAAAATTAATTAATTTCAATCACAAAAAAAAAAAAATATAAGAATTCAGAGTACATGAAAATTATTTTGAATTGAATTAAAATTTAAATAACAAAAAAAACAAAAAACAAAATATATACAGAATATCATTTTATTATGGTGTCATTTTATTATACTGGTGTCTAAAAAAAAATCGATCTATCATAATTTTTATTTGTAGTAATTAAAAAAGTGTACGTCAATTTGAAGTGTATATAAAATTATATTAAAGTGTATTTAAAAAAAAAAAAAAAAAAAAAAAAAAAAAAACCACAACAACGAAGTTTGGTAGGGACAAAGAAGATCCACCACATCTGTTAGGAACGAGACAGGCAGAAACAACCTACTTAGAAATCCAGGAAAGTACACAATTAATTAAATTATATTTATATTTTATATTTAAGATAAGAAAAATATATATGTATGTACTTAATTAAGTAAATAAAAAATAAAAAATAAAAAAACGTGAGATTTTTACTTACGAGAAATTTCGTGGATTTCATTGGCTATTTTTGAAACAATTTACTTTTAAATATATAATTAAAGTGAATTGCATTAAATATTTTTTTTTTATATATACATACTCAAATTCATGTTTCCAGTCGGAAATAAAACTGACAACAACAAAACAGACAGACGTAGTTTAAACTTAGAGACAGAAGAATTAGCAAACAAACTACAAAATTTTTCTTTTGATAACGTCAGTCCTCCTATAACACCTAAAATTTCAAATACTCAAAAATCTTCCACAGTAAATATTGCAAAGAGCAGGTTTAGCGATTGCAATTTAAGATCAGGTACAGTTTATCAAAGAAGTCTAAGTAACCCTTTACGACAAACATCATTACAGGTAATACAATTACGAACTTCTCCTCCAACTCCTCCTTTACGCAGTCACCCAAGTACAATAAATACAATGGCAGAAGATTTAGATTCTATTTCAAAACTTGTAAGCCGCCTTGTACCTATATTTTCCGCAGAAAATAAAATAACTATAGTTAATGATTTACAAATATTTTTAGATTGTTGCAAGCAAGTTAATAGTTCCCTAACAACAAATGAGGGAAAACGCTTGTTGCTATCAATATTAAAATCTAGACTTCGAGGCGAGGCTTATGATTTAGTAAAAAATATTAAACTCGATACTTTTGAAAATTTTGAAAATCTCTTTATAAACGTTTTCATTTCATCAAAAACAATTAACGATATAGTAAGTGAAATAAGATACTGCATGCAATTACCGGATGAAAATGTTAACACATTTGGTACTAAACTAAATAAATTATTAGTTGAATGTAAAAAAACAATTCAAATTAAATACCCAAGCAATAATGAGGCATTAAGTAAAGAAATTGAAGAAGAAGCATGTTACACATTTAAAACAGGTGTACGCAGTCCGCTTATACGACAAGTAATAATAGGGCAAACGCAAAAAACTTTATCTGAATTATTAGATATCGCAAAAGAAGTCGAAAAAACGGAAAACCGTCAGGTAAAAAATATTACTTTACAAAATAGCACCATTAATACTTTATTTAACAACATTCCTCCAATTACAACTTCAAATACTAACATAGCCAGCTTAAACCATAATATGATATCACGAAAACAATTAGCAGATAATAACTTACTATACAGCAATAATTCATTACAAAACTTTCATTCACAACAACCAATGTCATCGAATCATATTTCAAATGTACATAATAATTCTACTCCAAGTCATTTCCAACCTTACTCAATTAATTATGCACAGACAAGCAAAATTTCTAATAACTCACCTTTTACAAGTAAAACTAATTATAATTACCTAAAATGTACATTTTGTAATCGTAATGGACATATTTTTGAAAATTGTAGAATAAGACAAAATACACCATTTTGTTCCTTTTGTCGATCTTATGGACATGGACAACAAGCATGTCCAAAAATTTAACTTTTTTTACCCCATTTTGCACTTTATCTCGAAAAATAAAAAAAAATACAAGAGAACTGTACAAGGCAGTTTTAAAGAAAATACTTCAACAAATATCAGAGTCAAGAAATTACGGATTTTGGTTCACGGGATGCTGAGATACAGATCTTTGAAAAAAAAATTTTAAAATTTCCATATACATTATACAATATATGGTATAAATTTGTATACGGCTAAAATTTTGACATTGTCGATCAGGCGATCCTAAAGTTAATATAAAATTGTTAATATGTAACGTAGTAAAAAAATAATTCAGGAATAAATGCTACAAAAAAATAAATTGCAATCATAACAAAAATGAGTGTACGTATATGTATATGTACAATTATAATATAATGCCATACGCAACACAAAATATATGCAAACTGCTAACACACTCATACAATGAAAATTTACTGTTTTTTTCAATCTCATATTTATGAATCATGAACATCTTCATGACGTATTATTTTAAAGCTTAAAGTTTCTCTAACAACAACTTCAAAGCTTCAAAGCTTGGATTTATGATAAATCCAATTCAAAATTTTACTGTATACAATAAAATACATTGAGTGGTTACTGTTTCTAGATCATTATATTACTTTGCTACGAGTGATTGCCTTGTGATCAGGCTGACGAGATTTTGTTCTAGTATTTTTTGCAAAGCGTAATAAATAGCTGTTGCATAACGAAAATTTATTAATAAAATTATAGAATCTGAATTAGAACTGCCTCCAGGTGTATCCAGCCGGTCAATTTTCCAGCTGCTTCAGCCGGGGTCGGTTCTTTGGATACACCATTTCGGAAGCGGGTCCGTTATGGCAACATAGTAGGACCGGCAGAATCCAAATCCAAAACTACTAAAGAAGGGAGCAATCAAGAATAGACTAAAGGGAACGATATACCAAAAAAAGAAATCCATTTTCCCTATGGATGGAAGGAAACCATTTCCTCACTCAAATCTCAAAGTGGACCATCTTCAGACCATCGATGAGAAACTCTGAATCACAACACCTTTGTATTTCTTTTATTTTTTTGCTTTAATTCATTTCATTTCATTTGGTTATAAAAAAGAGAAAATATTTCACAATCAAAAAAAAATCCTACCTATAAATATAATGGTAACTTATGCTTGGATACCAAAAACTATAATAAAATTTTAATAGAAAAGAAGTAAAAATTGGATCACGACCGGAAGAAGAGGTGACGTTTTTCTCCAATTTTTTTTTTCGCGCAACCATATGAATAATTGATGCAAATAATAAGATGCCAGAACAATTTTACAATAATATTGCACAACAACAAATACAAGCACCAGCACATCAACAAACACAATACAAGAAGAGAGGCGGAAAACAGGTGAAGCTACGCAAACAAATTGCAGATCTATATAGGCTTGCGAATATAGCAGCAACAAAGAAAGAGAAAAATTCATTTTTGCAAAGCATCAGACGATTAAGAGAACAAGAAAAGAAGGACAAATCCAAAAAACATGGGCAACAGCAATATGAAAGCAGAAAATGAGGACATCGTAATAAATAGCGTAGCATCAACTATAGAGACAAAAAATTCAACAACTATCTTCACAACCACAAATATTATAATAATAATTTTAATAGTAATATTTACTTTAATATTTTTAAATGCATTGAAAAATAGATTTTCTAAGATAGTAGGAAAAGAAGTAGTGAAGAATACAAATATTAATGTATAAAATAAAAATTTTTAATTATAAGTAACTAATAAATAATTAGATAAAATAAATGTAAGATTAGTATGTCTAAAGAGTTAAAAATAATAAATGAAGAATTAAAGAAAATTTTATCAAGTTTCAAAAAGAACCCAAATAGAATATTCTCGGCTGGGAATATCTTAAAGAAAAAATCAGTCTATAGTTGATGCTACGCTATTTATTACGATGTCCTCATTTTCTGCTTTCATATTGCTGTTGCCCATGTTTTTTGGATTTGTCCTTCTTTTCTTGTTCTCTTAATCGTCTGATGCTTTGCAAAAATGAATTTTTCTCTTTCTTTGTTGCTGCTATATTCGCAAGCCTATATAGATCTGCAATTTGTTTGCGTAGCTTCACCTGTTTTCCGCCTCTCTTCTTGTATTGTGTTTGTTGATGTGCTGGTGCTTGTATTTGTTGTGCAATATTCTTCTGTCTCTTCCTGTATTCCTCAATTGTGATCGGTTTTGGTCCAACCGTTTTATCTTCAGTTAATATCTTCTTCAGTTCGTCTTTGATGTGCAGGGTCGCCATGTAATGTTTGGTTTTATATGAATGATATATATGTATATGTATATCGTATATCAATATAAGGAGAAGCTAGTAAAGCTGTAATTACAAAACTGAATGATCAGCTAGCTTTGAATGCATTTAAATTTGGTCTACGAGAACCAATTAAAACTACAATTTTAGCAGCACAACCAAAAACATTTTCAGAAGCTGTGAACTTAGCCATAGAAATAGACTCAGAAAATGATTCTAACAAAAATGTTATGTATTTAAACTCAGGACAAAGATACAACAGAAATTACAATCCTGGTAGAAATTTTAAATACAAACCAAAATTTAATCAATACAGACACAATACAAATTCTCGTCAATATTCTAACAATTTCAATAATAATACACGAAACGATCATAGCTGCAACTGTAATCACAATGCAAATTACAACAACAACAGAAACATAAATAAAACTAACTATAACAACAAAAATTTTAACAACAATAGAAAAAACTGGCACAATAATGCAAGGAATAACAGGACAAGAATAAATGTATTAAATTCGGGAAACATGAATGCCGTCCCCGAAACCCATGCGTCGAGGGACGAGGCAGAACAACATTAATAAAACAAATGAACATATTTCAACTCAATGTTAAAAATCTAACAAATTACATAAACATTAAAACAAATGTATCTAAAAAATCAAATACTTTCTTAATAGACACTGGAGCAGATATTTCAATAATAAAAAAAGGTAAAATACAAGAAAATTGTGTTATAAAGGACAATCCATGTAAAATAACAGGAGTTACTGACAATGAGATATTTTCATTGGGCACAGTCATAACAAATTTATTCATAGAAGGTGAAAAAATACGTCAAGAATTACATGTGGTAAATGATGAATTTCCTATACAAACGGATGGTATCTTAGGTAGAGATTTTTTGGTAACAAATAAATGTAAAATAGATTATGATATTTTTGCTATAACTATTTGTACTTCAGAATCAGAGATCATTTTACCAATTCTTACAAGACATCCACAAATCGATATAATAACTATCACACCTAGAACACAAATAATCCAGCCAATAAATCAAAAAATTTCAGAAGATAGTGTTGTACTAAATCAAGAAATTCAAAACGGTGTATATGTAGCAAATACAATTATACCACACAAAGGTATAGCACATATTAAAATTTTAAATACACTTGATAAAGAAGTACGTATCAAAATTCCACAATTACAAATTTTACCACTTAAACAATTTGATATAATAAAACAAAAATCAGAAAACAAAAATTCAGAAAATAGATTTAGACAACTAAAAGAACAATTAAATATAAAAAGTTTAGACCCATATGCAAAAGATATGCTACTAGAAATTTTTAAAGATTACACTGATATATTTTATATGGATGGCGATCAACTAACTATGAATAATTTTTATAAACAGAAAATACAATTGACTGATAATAGTCCAACATATGTATATAAAAAATTATAGACTACCACAATCTCAAATTGAAGAAATAAACAAACAAGTTGATAAGTTATTAAAAGAAGATATAATAGAACCATCAATCAGCCCCTATAATTCACCATTATTAATTGTACCAAAAAAGGGTAGTGAAGAAAATAAAAAATGGAGAATGGTAATAGATTTCAGACAATTAAATAAGAAGATTATGGATGATAAATTTCCACTCACAAGATTAGACGATATTTTGGATAATCTTGGTAGAGCCAAATATTTCTCCACGCTTGACTTAACAAGCTCTTTTCATCAAATAGAACTACAGAAAGAATCTAGACCATTAACAGCATTTTCGACAAACAAAGGTCATTATCAATTTAAAAGATTACCATTTGGTCTAAAAATTTCAACAAACAGCTTTCAAAGAATGTTATCAATAGCATTAGCTGGTTTAGAGGCAGAAGCATTTTTATATGTAGACGATATAATAATTTTTGGATGTGGTTTACAACATCATAATAAGAATTTGAGAAGAATATTTAACCGATTAAGAGAATGTAATCTTAAGTTAAATCCTAAAAAATGCAACTTTTTACAAACTGAAGTAGTTTATCTAGGACATTTGATAACAAATGAAGGTGTAAAAACAGATCCACAAAAGTATGAAACTATAGCAAAATATCCGATTCCAAAGAATGCTGATGAAACAAAACGTTTTGTTGCTTTTTGTAATTATTATAGGCGTTTTATACCTAATTTTGCAGCGATCGCAAAACCTCTGAACTCATTATGCAAGAAAAATACACCATTCCTGTGGACAGATGACTGTCAACAAGCGTTTGTTGAATTAAAACAGAAACTTATGAATCCACCCATACTTAGCTATCCTAATTTTGAAAAACAGTTTATTCTAACAACGGATGCTTCTAATTATGCTTTAGGTGCAGTTTTATCACAAGGTGAAATTGGAAAAGATCTACCAATCTCATATGCTAGTAGAACACTAAATAAACACGAATTGAATAAACCAATAATTGAGAAAGAATTATTAGCAATACACTGGGCTATAACACATTTTAGACCTTACTTGTATGGTAGAAAATTTACTGTCGTCACCGATCATCGCCCACTAGTAAGTTTATTTACACATAAAAATCCTTCTTCCAAAATGACACGCATTCGTTTAGATTTAATGGATTATGATTTTGAAATCATATATAAAAAAGGAATGCTAAACACAAACGCAGACGCACTATCAAGAATAAGATTGGATTCCGAAACTCTCAAAGCCATGATACCACAAACACATGATATAAAAGTAGTAACTAGAAAAATGGCACAAAAAATAAAATCTACAAATGAAACTCAAGAAACACACCAAACGGAGACTGGCCATCTCGCAATTTGGGAATGTTCATCGATTTCAGATATAAAAAATATAAGAAAATTAAAATTTAAATCATCTAAAGAAAACAGGCGCGCGAAAGATAATAATAATAATACATCCAAAATACATATTGATGAAAAGGAGATTATAGTAGAATACAGCGATAATGCATCATTAAACTTAGGATTAATCTTGCAGAAGCTTATTCTCGTGATGAATGAAAGAAAAATATTTAAACTAGCTATAGCAAATAATGATATAATATTTGATAAAGTATGCATACAAGAATTTAAAAATATATATAATATGTTGCAACATAAAATGATAAAAGATGGATGTACAATAATAAATATAATAATATACAAATCTCCAAAGATAATAAAAGATGATAATGAAAAGTTAAGAATTATAAAGGAATTCCACGATACTCCACACTTAGGAGGACACTCTGGCGTCAGAAGAACAATTAGCAAAATAAAACAAAGATATATATGGAAGAAATTGAACAAAATGGTAAAAAGTTATGTAAATAATTGTACGTTATGCGCGAAAAACAAGCAAACGAAACATACAAAAGAAAAATTAATATTAACAAAAACTCCAGGAACAAGTTTTGAGATTATACAAATGGATACAGTAGGTCCTCTAAGACAGTCAAAAGACTTCAGATACATATTAACAATACAATGCGAACTAACAAAATACATTGAGGCGATACCTATACAAAACAAAGAAGCAAAGACGATAGCTCGTGCTTTGTGTGAACAATTTATATTGAAATATGGATCATTTAAAATACTAAAAACGGACATGGGAACAGAATTTATAAATGAAACGATGAGAAATGTGTGTGAAATATTTAAAATACAACACAACACATCTACACCTTTCCATCATGAAACACTTGGTAGTATTGAACGTAATCACAGAGTTCTAAATGAATATCTATTATCATTTGCACAAAATGATAATTGGGATGAATGGATATCATATTTTACGTTTTGCTACAATATAACTCCACATACGGATACAGGCATGACACCTTATGAACTGATATTTGGTAAAATAGCACGTATACCAGGGGAAATGACAGAAAATTCTACACCAATATATAATGTAGAAGACTATGCTCAAGAATTGAAATTTAGATTACAACAAGCACACAAAATAGCAAAAGATTTACTGGATCATGCTAAAATTAAAAGAAAAAATGATATGGATAAAAAAAGCCAATCCAATTAACGTAAAAATAGGAGATAAGGTATGGTTAAGAGTAGGTAATAGTAAGAAATTAGAGGCTCCATATAAAGGACCATATGAAGTAGTTAATATAGAAGATGTAAATGTAAAACTAAGAATAGGGTCAGATATTAAGAAAATTCACAAAAATAGAATTAAGTCAGCAAATACATGAAAACATAAATTTAAGACAAAAAAAAAAAAAATTTTTTTTAATAAAAAAAAAAAAATTTTTTTTTTCTCCTACGGTGAGGGATGTAGTGTATGTATGATAAATAAGAATATTAAGTTATATATAAAACATAAATAGTATTAAACAAAGAATAGTAAATAATGACAAATAATAAAAAGATTTCACAACATGTGGAAGTGCTTAAATGATGGATAATATAAATGATAGCACAAAATTGTAACACATGTATATTGATAATATAACAGAATAAGTAGAATAAGTTAACATGTGTATGAAAGAAAGAATCACATTACAGCTTAAATTGCATTTTTGTATACTCATAAATTTTAGGTCAAGTGAGGTATACAATAAATAAAAATAAATAGAATGTAAACAAAATGATATGACAATATTTTGTTTACATAACAATTTTAATGGTAATGAATATTGTAACTTGAAATTTTTATAAAATCTATTGATTGAGAAAT
This sequence comes from Bombylius major, assembly GCA_932526495.1. NCBI lineage: Eukaryota > Metazoa > Arthropoda > Insecta > Diptera > Bombyliidae > Bombylius > Bombylius major. The sequence continues at coordinate 30,233,598 of OW052042.1, forward strand.
CTCAAAATATGAAATAATTAAACTGACCAATAGAATTAAGGCAATAGAATATAAGATATTAAAATTAAGTAGGGAGATAAGAACTAGTGTAGAAATATTGTATAAATACTGAAATATTCAATAATAAAAATCACTGATAATTTCAAAAGCGAAATTAAAAGTCTTTTACTTTGCACTCCGCAAATTAGTTGGCATTAAATTGCCTTATAAATCAAAAAAAACCACTTCCTCACTCCGAGGATAAGTTGGCATTTATTTGCCTCATTATACACTTAGGCTTTTTAGCCAAATTGACACTGTGGTCAAATCGGCAATTAAATTTGCCTCACAGATGATTTTATATTGATATACGATATACATATACATATATATCATTCATATAAAACCAAACATTACAAAATTCAGCAGGCCAAGAATCTTTGGTTCCATAAAGAAAGACTGGACCGTATATCCAGATGTTACATTGATGCAATTTTGGAGGTTCCATTCCTCTAGAAAGAATGTCTGAAGGGGTGTTTTTTGAGGGATCCGGAAAATTCATCGCCAGCAATTCACCGCCAGCAATTCTTCGCCAGCAATTCATCGCCTCAACAATTCATCGCCACAGCAATTCTTTGCCAGCAACTCGGCGGTGAATTGCTGTAGCGATGAATTGTTGAGGCGATGAATTGCTGGCGAAGAATTGCTGGCGGTGAATTGCTGGCGAAGAATTGCTGGCGATGAATTTTCCTAGACCCGTTTTTTGATGGCACGTGCCGCCATTGTTCTGGAACTGAAGATCTGTGGATGTTGCTGATTCGATTTGCTACAAAGGTATGATACTGTGATAGTGACGAGTGTATCCATGACAGTAATATTTCAGAATCAGTCCGAAAATATGAAGGTGCTTGCTGCATTTCTAAAATTTTTATTACTCGTTCTGACAGTTCCACAGCCAATTCGCATGCACAGAGTTCTAGGCGTGGCAGTGTAATTTTCTTCATTGGAGCTACTCTTGTTTTTGAACATAGCAATCTGACACTAACTTGTCCATCTTTGTCTACAGATCGTTTGTAAATTGCTGCATATGTCCTTTCAAAAGCGTCAGCGAATGTATGAAGTTGCGCTTGTTTACAAATATTGTTACACAGCACACGCCTTGGAGTTTGAAATTTTTCCAATGTGTTTTCTTGAAATTTTTACCACTGTTGTCGTAAATCTATTGGATCTATCTCGTCATTCCATTCTAGTTTTAGTTGCCATAACTCTTGTAAAAAAATTTTTGCACTAACAATGACAGGACTAAGTTTCCCCAATGGATCAAATAATTTTGCTATGTCTGATGCGTGCGTTTTGTGACACGTGTTGTTTCATGCCGGTTGATTTTTACTGAAAAGTTATCACTTTTTGGATGCCATGTTAATCCCAAAGTTTTTATTTGCTGATCTTCACAATCATTGAAGTTCATTTGAACTTCCTGACTTTCGAGTGGAATGTGCGCTAATAATTTAGGATGATTTCCACACCATTTTCTTAGTTCAAATCCTCCTTCATTTAAAAGTTTTGTTAGTTGCTGTTGTATTTCAAGTATTTCTGTAAAATCCTTGCAACTAATGGGTATTTTACTTCTCCTTCTTGAGCCAATTTTTACAAGCATTTTGTTGCTAGGTATGGTGCTAGTCTGGTACCATATGTTACTGTTTTTAACTGAAAACATTTAATGGCTTCTTCTGTATTTCTTCTCCAAAAAATCAATTGATATTTTCGGTCATCCTTGTGAACAAGTATTTGACGATACATTTTTGAATATCTGCCGTGATTGAGTATCTTTAAATCTTAGTTTAACCACAAAACGTCCTTCATGATTCCGTTGGGTAGTTGTTAAAAAAGTATTTTTCACATTGATTTTCTGCATCTGACATTGGTGCAGGTTGTTCCTTGACAGCTTCAATTTTCCAGAAGTTTTCAATTGTTCGTTCGAGTGATTCCTTTTCAGTGCATATATTGCATGTAGCAATTGCCGATGTCACCTGTTTTACACCTCCTGAAAGTATCCAACCTAATTGGGTGTTTTGTATTATTGGAAGATCATTACTCATTTTATGTTGTCCTGGTGTTAATAATTCATAGTATATTTCAGCTCCTAATAGCACGTCGATTCTTTTTGGAATATTGAATGAAGGATCTGCAAGTTTGATGTTTTGTGGTATGTTCCAATGTGTGGTGTCGATTTTGACCGTTGGTTGTAGTGTGGTTATTTGTGGTAAAACAAGCGCTTCAATGTGGGTCAAAAATGCAGTGCAGGTTGATTGTATGTGAACATTGATTCTTTGTTGCACCTTGTGGGTTTTGTAACCTACTCCTTCAATGAAAAACGTGTCAAAAGTCGTGTTTATACCTAATTGTTTCACCATTCTTGAGGTAATTAAGTTTACTTGTGATCCAGAATCCAACACAGCGTGGCATTCTACTATTCCATTCGGACCACTCAACTTGATATTAGCTGTTCCTAATAAGATGTATTTTTGGTTTGGTTTTGCTGAAATTGTATTCACTGTAATTATTTCAGGTTGCTTGATTGCATGATTACTGATTGGACTCGATGATGAGGGTGTTGTTGATGAGTTGAGTTTTTGTGATTTTTTGTTGTCCTCATAATGCAATAACGTAATTTGTTTTTTCTCACAAAATTTACAGGTTCTTGATGTGCATTTTGATAGTTGATGACCAGATTTTAAGCAATTTATGCAACGATGATGCTTTTGAACCAATTTGGTTCTGTTTTCTGGTGAAAGTTGTAAAAATGATTTGCATGCATATAACGGATGTTTGTCCTTGCATGCAATACATTTGGGAGATTCTGTGCTTACAACAGAAGTTAATATTTTTGCAGTACCATTATTTCGACGTTGGAGGTCGTTGGGTTTTGGTTTATTTAAGATTTCTAATGAGTGATACCTATTTTCTAAAAATTGTAAAATTTTTTTTAATGATTGTAGTTCTTTGGGGTTTTCTAACAATTTTTCATATAAATTTAAAAAAATTCGATCTAATTTCTTCGTCAAAATATACAACAGAAGTTGATCCCAGTTTTCGGTATTTATTTCGGTATTATATTTCCCATGAGACATTGTTCAGTAGTGTCTCTCAACTGCTGATACATTATCCATTGTGTGTGTTGGTTGCGATAGTAATTTGTTTGTCAACGAACTTACTTGAACCTTTAGGTTTGTATATCTATTTTTTAAAGTTTCCCATGCTGCTATAAAGCTATTGTCTGATAACATAAAATTCCTCAACAGCCTTTCAGCATCTCCTGTTAGTCTAGTTTTTAAGTACCATAATTTTTGACAATTACTCATAGCTGTTGAATTATGTATCATCTTGCAAAAAAAATCATGAAATGATTGCATTTTCATGTAATCGCCATCAAATTTTGGAAGCACTATTCTAGGTAGTTTAACCATAGATTGGTTTTCGTGCACGCTTGATGGTGCAGACATTCTGTTATTTACACTATGATGTGTGAGAATTTGTGTTGAGAATTGCACTATGAATTGACCTACTTTGTCTTCTAGCTCATCATAATCATAAGTAAGTATGAGATTTTCTGTTAGTTTCCACATTTCGTGCTTAATATTCTCTATTTGATTCCAATAATTATTTAATGCCTTGATTTTTAATTGATAATATTGAGCTGGGTGATGTCCTTGGTCGTCCTCCAAGGATTGTATAGTAATTTGCGAAGAGACGATGCTATACTGCCTTGTCTGCGCTGAAGTCGTATCATCTCTGTATCAGGATTTTTGTCGTGAAATTGATTCCTATTTATCGATGAGTTGTGTATTGATTGATGATGTTGACCGTTTGTTTGTTTGTGCACTTATTTGATCTGGTGGTGCCGGCAAGTTCTTTTTGCGACTAGCACCTGTTTCAAATGCACTTATTTGATCTGTAATTTGTTTTTGATAGTTGTGGTATATTGCGCTTTTTTTGTCGTAGTAGTCTGTTGTAAAATACGCATGTTCTATTGACGGGTTAGCATCACCACGTATTTTTGTATCAGTAGTTTCAAAAAGGTCCCATGCTGCCTCTAAACGTTCCAAAAAATTCTTAAATGATTCCAATGTTACAGATTTTGATGTAACATCCTCTTTAAACTGGTTAATTATTCCCTGGAGAATTTGGCCAGTTTCATTTTGTTGATTCATAAGGTTGGGATTTATCATTATGAACAAGCTTTGAATTTATTTGTACTGAAAAAAGAAAAAGTTTTTTTTCTGTTGTTGTTGTTGTTGTTATACGTGTATCACGTCGGGGTCACCAAATGTTGAAACAAAAATTGGAATATTTCAACTAATATTGAGTCTAAGGTTTTTGTACCTAGACTTTTGATGAAAGTGTACAATTGATTCTATGTATCAATGTACTTAAGACTTGATGAAAGTGTACAATTGATTCTATGTATCAATGTATGTACTTAAATGGTTGAAGGTTTCTGAAGAAAGTAAATACACAACTTGATTGTTAAGTAAAAACTGTGTCTTTATTCAGTAAATTGATTTCCTTTTATACAAAAATTAAGCAATTTCAACAATAAAATAATTATTCTTTAATATGTAAAGAAAAAACGCAATTATTCAAAAATAATAGTAAAATTATATGTAATTATATATAAAAAAAACAATATTTAATGCAAGCCAGGCAAAACAGTATAATTCTTTTATTGTATAATGCAAGCTAAGCAAATAACATAATTATTATAATATTTAGTGTGAGCTAAATAACATAATTGAAGAAGCATTTAAATGAATTGAATTATGTAAAATTTATTTGGTTATTAAAACTGCTGTGATAGCATGAGAACGGAAGTGAACAAGGTGAAATAAATTACAATAAAAAATCTACTAATACTATACTATTTTTACTTTTGGAAGTCAGTACAGGCAACATAGGCATACTTTTCTATACTCTTTTACATTTCGTTTGTATAAATCTGTCTCGTGTGTGGGGTGATCAGATCTCAATTTCAATCGAGGGAAATCTTTTAAATTAAATATTACCAAGGCAAAAAACTCATCGGGTACTGCTTCCATAAGTACAATACTTCTATGGACAAGATTCGACAAGTTTAGATTTGTTTTCACATACAGCAGGTATGATATGCGTGGATGAAAATATAGAATAGTTAAGGTTGAAAATATGAGGGTTGAAAAGATCGATAGTTGAAATTGTAGAGGTTGAAATTACCGAGCTTGTACTGTAGTACATACTTATTTTCCAATTGGACTATTTACTTCTGTAATTCGACTAACGCTGACTTTTTTGCATTATTGTCATTATTGACTGCTGTATAATCTAGAATTTATAAAATTTCAAATATTATTTTAATTAGCAATCTAATTTATAAAATATAATTTGTTATCAAATTCACATACAAAATGTAATGTTTAGCTTTCTGCTTCGTTTTTTTAATTTAAAACAAACAAATTACATGTTGTACCTATTTATTAAATAAACACTTTGGAGTATCTTACTTACTAATTTTTTAGTTAAATATTAACTTCAACAATAAATAACTTCAATCAATAAAAGTTTTGCCACTGAACCATTAAAATGTTTTGAGTTTAATACAATATAACGTACAATAATAAAATATCCACAATTTTCTACGTATATGTATAGCTAGTATATACCTATAATAATATAATATATATTTGAGTTTATATATATGTACAGTTTACCTTGAGTTTTTTGTTAATGTATTGTATTATATAACGAGGGTGTGTGTAGGAGGCTTTTTCACATACATACATAAGATTAGAAGATTAAAGTTTTTGTTTAGAAAGGGGAAGCAGACATTTGCTGTCGCCAACTATTAAAGCACGTCTTATTTTTTGCCTTTAATTATTTTAATAAAAATAAAAGGGGAAAAAAACTCCAAAAATTAAAAATAAAAAAAATTTTAACGATGGGAGTTTCATACTTACAATAATTTCTTTCTTATAGATTTAAATAAATGAGAAACATCATATAAAAAATAAATTTTATTATTTCCATGAATGTAAAATGGAGCTTCTATAGTTGATTTGAGAAGTCCACCAAAGCACTTACGATTATTTGAAGCTTGATCACACGTAAATTGCTCTAACTCGCAAACCCATATTTTTTATTATCTTTAAATTTGTGTTAACTGATTAACAACTGATTGTTCTAAAATTTCTTTTTGCTATTTTTGCAGATTTCTTTTCTAAACTTTCAACTGTTTGTCGTAATTTAATGTTATTGAATACGGTACATACGGGGATAGGAGATTCTGATCTTTCTCTTTTTCGAGGAGGAGATCGTAGCAGTTCTAGTTCATTGATTTCATTGCAATAAAAGGAAATGTTTTCTTGTTCTTGTGAAGAAATAATTGCTAAATTTAAGGTTGGCGCAGCTCCTCTTTTTAAAAATTTTTTTCCAACTATATCTGAAGAAACGTGTCTTTCACATAAAAACATAAGCGGAGAGTTTTTGACAAACTCTTCTCTTAATGTGCTCTTTTCTACCCATTCCATAAATAATGGAGAGTCAAAATCCGGGAATTTGAATAATTTTATTCCTGCAGTATTTCTTTTTGATCGCCGACAATGTGGCAAGCTACATTTATTGCCAGCTTTTTCTGACATTTTTTGATTATTTCTTTTACTTTTTTTTACAAAAAATGAGAAAAAAAAAAGCAAAATAAATAAAATAAATAAAAATAGTAATATAAAACAAAAGTCCCAAAATAACCAAGGTAATTGTACTTAGAAATACAGATTTCAAATATTTAATAATTCTAGAAATTGTATTGAAAAATACAGATTTTGATGTTTAAAACAATCAACACACATCAATTTAATAATAAATAATTTATAAAGATAAAATATAATTTAAAATTAATAAGTGCATTTTGTATGAACCTTCTCCTATCGACGCTAGTTCTTTTTTATTGAAGCTTAGTTTTCTGCATATTTCATGCCTTTAGCCAAATTTTGATTTTCCTTTATAAAATCAACCAGAATCTCGAATTGTTTTTTTTGCAATTTTTTAATTCCATTTTCGAATAACTTTCACCTACATATAATTTTTACGTGATGAAATTGGGAATACCATACTTACATGTGAACTTGCTTCGATACGCAAGTAATTCGCATCTCAGAATAAGGGACTTTGTTAGACTCCTCATTATGTAGTACTAGTATTATATAAATATTTTTATACTGTAGTTGCTTTTTTTAAATAAATCTAAATTTGTAATTTCGAACAATAATATTGTGCTTTTCTTTTCAGAGTTAACACAGTACATAAAATCATCTGCAAACCAGAGCGTTATTTGAGAAACCATTTTTTTCAAGTTAAAAAATTTCAAAAATAAAAACCAAACACCAATTTATAGCGAAGTTTTCCAAAGAAAAAAGAAATATACAATATATTTATACACATACTTGGTAGAATTTTTAAATTTATATACATATATATATTCATATTTAATATTATATTTAATTTTACTAACAGATAAAAGAGAATATTTATCCTGTAATTATATAGAAGTGAAAAACAAAAACTGTGATTTTTATCTGCTTGCAAATAAAATTAGAAGAAAACGAATTATTAAAAATGTTCAATTTAAATATACCAGCTGCCGCATTACTCAATGTTGATAATGGTGGTGGTGTATGTACAACACCAGAAACACCGGAAATTGTTAATACCTTAATTGCAATGACTAATCCATTAGATAACTTATTCATTTACAATAGCAACATCAACAGGAATCAATCAACAGCAATCGGTCAATAATAATAGCAGCAACCAACAGGTAATTCATATAAATTGAGATTTAAAACATTGAAGAAGATGAATATTGTGTAAAACTCAGAGGCCAAAGAATAATATTGTTATTCCACATGATTCCGAATAACTAGAAGAAAAAAAATCACAAACTTCTTGGTCCTCATCCCATTTACATAGTGTTCTATCTTGCGCCGTCTCATCTACAAGGTTTACATAGATGTCCTTCATTTTAATTCTTTACACCCATGTGGTCTTGGGACGTCCAATTTTTCGACCTTTCTGTTTATAGTGTCTTCCTTATTAAATCATTGCCACTTCTTCTCATTACATGCCCTTTGGTTCTCACTGGCATTCTTTTGACGCACATTATATGGGAAAGTGCTCCACTTTATTCAGGCTTTCCAACTTTAAAAACCTTAAACATACAGACTAAAAAATTTGTGATATTTTTATTGAATTTTTTTATCGTCTCTTCAGCCACTTTTCTCCAACACTCCCTGTTTTCGGCATTCTTTTCTAATGTTTTATTCCTGGATTATTGGTGATAGACAATTGAAGATTAGTTCCCTATTTCTAAATTGAAAATAATAGCAAGTATTCATTAACAGACAGACGGCTGCATTATTTTTTAAGCCAAAGGGAGGATTAATAAGGAAGAAGTGTTTAAGATAATCTCGCCATCTGTCATCATTACAAAAAATTTCTAAGATTTCTTTCACGGTAATTAGCAAGGAATTTGAGTAGCCTTGAAGTCGACACGAATCTTTTCTCCCCACTGACAATTCTGATAATATCTGTGAATTAGAAAAAAAAAATGGCAAAAGTGCAATACTTTTTGGTTAACATTTATTTCTTTGTTAGTACCCATTTTACATTATTTTAAAGGCCATTATTGCCAACTTGAGGATGCCAACGCTCGAATTGGGCTGTGGCATGCATTGAGTAATTTGACAGCACCCTCTGTATAGTGTTTTGTTTTCAGGGCCCACTGTAGCCGTAGTAGTTTAATATACATAAATGGATAGTCGCGGTTCTTTAAAAAGCTCGTACAGATTATGGTTATACCATAAACTAAAATACCCAGATGAGTAAATAGAAAGACAAAAAATGATGTCTGAAAATAAAAATTCTTAAAAGCTTTAGAATTAACTTTCGTGGTACAAATGATAGGAAATATAAATGTGTGTTGTGAAATGCGATTACGCATTTAATATTGAATAAAATTAAAAACTGTGTCTATCAGTTGCAAAACGGATCTTTTCCATATTTAAAAAGAAAATGAGTTATATACGTGATTTGAAAGGTCTTTTAAAAATCTACTTATTTACTTTACTTTTAAAGGAAAATAAAATACATTTTCCTCTGTATTTTGATCGTCAAAATATGAGCTCAGTTGCAAAACAGTACATTTTGTCAAAATTCAGAAACAATTTTGCTTAATAACTCAAAATGACTTAACATGACCCCCTTTGCAGCTGATAGACACAAATATTGTTTTACACATTTTGACTTTGTATGGAAAAATAGAACCGTTAAAATGTGCGTAACGTTACCCATATAATTTAAATGATTCGAATTTCATAGATTTTAAATATACATAGGGGAAAATGCCCAACGAGGCGTTGGCTTTATTCTACTCTATATGTATATGTGAATTTTTGCTATATTATTTAGAAAAATATGTTATCTTTGCAATGCGTGGATGGTTTATCATTACAAATTCTTATTTTAAATATAATTCCAATAAATGTAATGTGCCACAAAAAATGGTATTTTTCTCAACGTTTTCGTTCAGGAGATCTATAAAAGCAATAAAAAATAGTTTTTATCTTAAAATTAAAGAAAAAATCATTTTAATTGAGTTCAAAATGAAGGGCTCGTTACTGTCTCTTTTCAGGGGCTGGTTGCTGATCTTCACAAATTTTGAGTTATTTTCTTAATTTTAATAATTTTATTGAAATAAAAACATTTTTTTGCGTCAAATTGAAAATTTATTTTACTCTTTATTATTTAATAAATACTTTAAGCGTGGTATAAGGAGAAGGTTAAAAATTTTCCTTAAGAGGGCTCGTTACTGGGTATTCTACCCTATATATATACAAAATGGGATACATAAATTATACATTATATAATAATATAATATAAACTCTTCGAAGTAAAAGAGCATCCCAGCGGCGATATTTAATATTGATGACATTTTCCTCAATGTTGTCATCAATGAACGTAAGACAAATGGAACAAATAGAACAAATTTAATATATTATGAGTAATATATAAAAACGTAGTTTAAACATGTTTCATTTATTGATTTTTTAAAGTCATCGACGTTGTCATCGATGAGGGCGCTGCTGGGATGTGGTGGTTATACCATGGTTATACCAAAGGGTAGATACTAATAAAGAGGAATTACTTTCGGGTAACGGTATTTGAAAAAGGACGCAAACAAAAAAAGAGTACAAATACATATATACTAATATCACTAAAAAAAAAAATTAAGTTAAAAAAAAACAAAATCTCTTCAAGCGAGAATGAAATATCCCCTTTGTTTTTTCCTATAAATGAAAAACATGCATAAGACTGAAAAAAACAAGAAAAAACTAACACCAACCTTTTTTGTAATCTTACAAACATTTTTTATTTGTGTTAGAGGAAAATCTAACTTAAAAACCCGGTATATTATAATTTGATAATATTGTTAATTTTTTTTTCTCCAAACGCATGTTGTTTTAAGAGCCAAATTTAGTGAAATGGCCTGCAAAGTGACCACCTACAGCCTACATTTCTTAACCGATTTGCATGAAATTTCGAATATAGATAGGTTGAAGGGAATTGTGGTCCTTAAGTGAAACACATTTTTGAAAAAGTCCTTTATTACGAAAATACAAGGGTTCAAAGTGAGTCAGTTTTGCGATTTTGGGCATTCAAAGTGACCACCTACAGCCTACAATTTTGAACCGATTTTCATGAAATTTTGAATATAGATAGGTGGAAGGGAATTGTGGTCCTTAAGCGAAACACATTTTTTAATTTTGATCCTTGAATTTTTTTTATATTCGATTTACCAAGGTACAGACAAAACAAAAATTCACTAAACTTTTCACACATTTTTCATGTATTAAAACGTTTAGATATTGTGATTTCTTTTTATAAGATTTAAATTTAACCTTTTTAAAAAGTTTAAAATAAATTTCAAGGAAATTGGTTACGTAGTTTAATTATTATAAATAAAACAAATTGTTAATTTTTCACAAAATTTTATTATCAATTTTTCTAATCACAGGATTTTTTTTGCATACCTTTAGGCTGGAATAAGAATGACACAGATAGTATAAACTCTATAAACGCGATGCAATAAAAATTGCGATTGTAGGGTAGTATGTGTGATGATAAGAAGTACGTAAGCAGCATGTAAAACTTTTGTTGTTTACTTAGGCTGCACATTGTATTGTATATGAATATACGAAAAAAATTTTATGTAAAATTCAAAAATTTTGAGTTATTTTATTTTTTTAAATTTTTACATGGAAGGATATGTGACTTTCTAACTTTGAACTATCATATCTTAGGCTGTATTGCATCGATTTGAGTCAAATAAAATGCACTAGGTCAGAAAATAGTTCAAGAATTAAAATGTATACTTTTTTCAAGGATCAAGGTATGAATCAAGGAGGGCCCCATTGAGGTGAAAAAAGGTGTTGTAGGTGTTTTTATTTCAAATGTTTGCTACCGGAAATTATAGATCCCTAAAATACAATCTGTTTCTTAATTTACCTTTTCATCTAATTGAATTTCCGTTTATATTGCATGAGTATAATTTTTTATATGATATGATATTATATTCATACAGTTTGTTCAAAATAATTGTGTTGTCAGTTTTACAAAGTGCATAGCGTTTATTTAAAAATTATTTAGTAAATTAGTCAAAAATTAGGCAACAGCAAAGATTTCATAAAAGAATGAAAACTATTCAACGTAGGTAAAATTGTACGTACTGTGTGGAAAATAATGATTGGCCAGTACCAGACCTGTCTTCTTTCAGCTTCAATAACCGGTTTTTTCTGAAGACAGAAGGCGAGTTGTCGTACATTTTATACAAAAGTGGGGAAGCTGAAAGAAGACAGGTCTGGTATTGGCCATTGAGAAGAAACAATAACAACTTCAGCATAGCATAGCATAACAGCAGCTGTATGCTAGCTGTAGCCTGTAGAACAAAAGAAAAGATGTACACATTTATTTTTACCATGCAATATGATCGCTACCCAGTTAACTTAGAACATATTTTTGATATATTAAGTTTGTATTCTTAGAGCACGAGAACATATTCTGTTGACATTAAGATTAAGATTAAATACACCAACACTTAGAAGAAATTTATTTGCTTGTGTTGATGAATACACAAATACATTTCAGACGATGTTGTTGTTGTTTTCGAAAAAAATTTTCACTAAATTTGGCTCTTAACAAGCTATGATTTCACAATGTTATTTCTCTTTACACACATGCAGGTGTTCACAACGAATATTGCTTATAGATAATAAAGTACAGTGGATTGAATGACAAGTGGAATTTAAAGAACTGGAACATTTTTTGGTATTGCCAGATGATCTCAAACATCCCCCCCCCCATTGAGGAATTAAATTCTTTAATCTAGTGGCAATTTGCACAATTTAGTCATTGGTCGCTGAAAGTCTCCTGCCATTGTCTTTATTGTTGCCACTCGGCTTATCCCGTCCATTCCTGGATGAACCTGCAATATGCGACCCCTGGCCCATTTTGTTGGTGGTAAATTTGGTTCGACAATTAAAACCAAATCATTCGGTTGCAAACATGTTGTTTTCTTACGCCACTTTGGTCTCTGTTCTAGTGTGGTTAAATAATCGCGCTGCCAACGCCGCCAGAAACTTTGCATTAGGCCTTGAACCAACTACCATCGGCGAAGCCTTGGTATGGTATTTTCATCCTCTGTTGGCTCATGAACTGTCGTTATTTGCTCACCTATTAGGAAGTGTGATAGAGTAAGGACATCTAAATCGTCTACCTCTGAAGTCAACGGGCACAAAGGTCGTGAGTTGAGCACAGCCTCTATCTGAGTTAATAGAGTCGTCATCTCTTCAAATGACAAAACTGTTTCACCAATAACTCGATGTAGATGAACCTTGACCAGTTTGACGGCCGACTCCCACAATCCGCCAAAATGCGGAGCTGCAGGTGGTATAGAGTACCATGAAACACCCATCTGAGCTAATGAATCTGAAATGATAGGATTTTTGATTATTGATATAAAGTGCTTGTGCATCTCCGACAAGCGATTTTTGGCGCCTCGAAAATTAGTTCCGTTGTCGCTAAACATTTCACGAGGAACACCCCTTCGAGCAGCAAATCTTCGAAATGCAGCTAAAAATGCCTCTGTGGTTAGATCACTCACTAACTCGAGGTGAATAGCCTTCGTGCTAAAACAGACGAAGACTGCTATGTAAGACTTCATAGGTCTCACTCCTCTTCCACGATGCGCATACACCCGTATAGGCCCTGCATAATCTACTCCGGAACATGTGAACGGTCTGGAGACGCTCACTCTCTCCCTTGGTAAACTGCCCATCAATTGATCACTTGTTCGCGGACGTTGCTTGTAACATTTTATGCAGCGACGAATATGAAATTTCACAGTATTTCTTGCCCTAGGAATCCAATATGTTTGGCGTAAAATGCTTAATAAATGTGATGTCCCTGCGTGTAGATATCTCACGTGCATTTTCCTAATAATTAAATCTGTTACCTTGTGCTGTTTAGGAAGAATAATTGGATGCCTTTTTGAAAAGCTACACGAAGACTGCTGTAGGCGACCGCCAACTCTTAATAAAGCTTCTTTATCAAGAAATGGATTAAGTGAGAGTATTGAGCTTTTTGAAGATACTTATCCTTCACGTTTTAATTCTTCTAGTTCCTTGTAGAAAGTCTTTTTTTGTACCCAGCGAAGAACCACCATTGCTGCAGCATGAAGCTCACGTGATGATAATGTGTCAAGATTTCGATCTGAACGTTTAATATTGCAATTTTTATTAAACTTTTTAGTGAATGCCACAATACGAACGAGTTTTGACCAAGAAGAATGTCGTTTCACTAAGACATCTAATGTATCATTATCAAGTTTTGCATGACATAACTTTAAAAAGTTCTTTCTTTGTTCTGGAAATTCTTTCATTGGGTTGAGCCTTGTATTTGGCCAATTCGACATTGGTTGCTGTAGCCAATGAGGACCATACCACCATAAATTATGATCAAGAAGTTGAATTGGAGTTAATCCTCTTGACGCACAGTCCGCTGGATTCGATTTCGATGAAACGTGGCCCCACTGCGATCTTGGAATAGTATCAATTATCTCTGATGTTCTATTAGCAACATAGCAGTTCCATTTTCTTGGTACATCTGATAACCATGCCAATACAATTTCAGAATCGGTCCACGCATAAATTTTTGATGGAGTGAATTTCAAGGAACTTGTTGCCCTTTTGACTATTCTTACCAGCAAAACCGCAGCGCACAGCTCAAGCCTTGCTATACTGACTTGTTTCAGTGGCGCTACTCTGGTTTTTGACAAAAGCAAACTCGTAACTACCTTATTATGATTAATAATGCATCTACAATATACTACCGCCGCATAGGCCCTTTCCGATGCGTCTGCGAAGGCGTGTATCTCGAACTTGATTGACATCGAGATATTTATCCATCTTGGGATGCTTACCTTTTGTAGCTCGTGTAATTGTGATCTCAATTTTTCCCATGTAAGAGTTATATTTTCAGGTAGAGGATCATCCCAATCTACTGGAAGAAGCCAAAGTTCTTGAAATAGAATCTTACATATGATTGTGCATGGACTTAGTAAACCTAACGGATCGAATATTCTTGACGACTCAGAAAGTATTGAACGCTTAGTTATGGACGCTGCTTCCAAATTAGAAATTTTGAAATGAAATGTATCTCTGGATGGATTCCATTTCAACCCTAAGACCTTAGATGATGACTCACCATCATGAATAGAAAAATTCTTGACGTTTGAAATATCACAACTGCTTATACCCTTTATAAATTCAGTGTAATTTGACCTCCATTTACCCAGAGGCATACCACATGAACTGAGCGTGTTGATGATTTCTTCTCTGAGTGTTTCTGCTTCAGATAACGTATCTGCTCCCCCTAAGATGTCGTCCATATAGCAATTTTTTCGAATGACCTCTGCAGCGCGTGGAGCTATTGACTCATTTTCTATTGCAACTTGCTGCAATACCCTAGTGGCCAAAAATGGTGCTGATGAGGTGCCATATGTAACCGTCGTCAACCGAAAATGCTTAATGTCTTCATTAGGATCTTCATGCCATAAAATTCGTTGGAAATCTTGATCTTTAGTATGAACCTGTATCTGTCGAAACATTTTTTCGACATCGGCTGAAAAGGCGACCGCATGCACTCTAAAGTCAAGAATTATAGACAACAGATCTCGCTGAATTGTTGGTCCTACCAAAAGATTGTCGTTGAGTGAAACCGCAGAACTTGTTTTCGAGGAAGCGTCAAAAACAACTCGAATTTTTGAAATTGTTTTATCTCTGAAGACTGCGTGATGTGGAAGATAAACCGCTGGAGATATCTTAATTTCTTCTGAAGAAATTTGCTGCATGTGACCCATAGATATATATTCCCTTATAAATTTGACGTACTCGAACTTCATATCAGGAATTTTCTGAAATTTACGTTCCATTGCCTTGAGACGCCTGTAAGCATTAATTTCTGATTCCCCAAATTCCCTTATTGGATCTCTAAATAGCAATGAAACTACAAATCGACCATCTGAATCTCTGTGATGACTACCTTTGAAATGAAGTTCACACTGTTCTTCTTCCTTGCTGAGGACGGTGCCAACAGCAAGTGAGTTTTCTTCAACTTCCCAAAAACTGCGAATGCATGAATCCAAATCAACCTGTTGAAAGGTTGATGAGCCCTGTATTAGATTGTGTTGTGTGCTGCCCTGAAATTACCCAACCCAATTATGTATTTTGTGCAATTGGTAAACGTGATCTTGATTTGATCTGACCCTCTTCGAGAAACCCAAAAACGTAATCGGCTCCTATGATGATATTGTTACAAAATTGGCCTTTGTGAGCGAAGAGTAAAAATAAAATGGATTCAAAAAATGTAAAAAGAAGAGAAATAAGGCGTCCGAGAGGGATTTTTTAGAAGAGAAAGAAAAGTAGAAGAAATATGGGCCAAAGTCTGAAAAAATGGGAAATAATGAAATAAAAGACGGTTTTACAATTTTATAGAAAGTTCTGATATTTATTATACAAAAAAAAAGAATTTACAAATTTAAGGTCTATTACTGAAGAGTAAAAAAAAAAATCTAATTACAATGTAACACAAAAAAAAGTAAAATTTAAATGGTAATAATAAAAAAAAATTATCTAAAAAAAAATTGTCTAAAAGAAAAAAAAGAATGGCTATGGTAATAAAGAAAGATGTCCGCAAGTGAAGTGAAGTAAACCAACTATCAACTGAGAGAAGTGAGTTAGGCTTACAACTGAATCTGGTTTAAACGGAAGTGAGGAAAATCAGATCGAAACTGAGTTTGACTCACTGAATCAAACTGAGTTTGGGGTAAGAAAAATTTACTAGTCGGCAACCCCGATAGTTTTTAATCAAAGTCAATTTTTCAATTCAGACCCTGTGGCAACACTTGTTGTTTTGACAGGTGTCTAACTAAATTGTACTTAGGTGAATCAAATGTAAACAAACGAAATGGAGATTTCGTTTGTTTCTTGATTAGATTAATTTAAATGTTTAAGGGTTCGCGCAATAAGTTTTTTAAATGAAATCGCGCCGCGAGTGAATTAGAATAAGAAATAAAAGAAAAAAAATATATGTGTACAGAAAAATAATAAAAAAAAACAAGTGGAAAGTGAGAAAAAGAAAGTGCAGTGATATACTAGTATAGAGTTGTTATTGTGATTAAGAAAACAAAAAAAGAAAATGTGAGTGGAAGAAAACAAAAAAAAGGTTATGTTAAAAAATGTGTTAAAATAAAATGTGTGTAAAATTAAAGTGGTAAAAAAAAAGAAGGTAAGTAAATGTGAAAGTGATTAACTTAATTAAATTAGGTTAAATAAAGTTAAAAGTGTTAAAAAGGAAAAAAAAAAAAAAATTAGAATCAAGTACAGAAGAAAGAAAGAAAATAATGTACAAGTGGAAGTGGGTGGAATTTTGAGAAAAGAATTAAAAAAAACGTACGTACCTGTGTTTTAAATGTAAAAAGTGTTATGAAAATAAGAAAATGATTGTGTTGAAAAAAAACTGTGTTAAAAGTTATGTACAAGAAAGTTAAATTAAACTTGAAAATAAAGATTTAAAATAAACTGGAGAAAATTTAAGAAAACACCTCGAGAGCAAATCACCAACTGAAACTGAAAACTAGACTGAACTTTTTTCTTTTTGTGTGTGCTTGTTTTTATAGTGTTTAGTGAAATTTCTCGAATCTTCTCTGGAAAGTCATTGTTACTTTCCAATATGAGAGAAGTTATTTTCTATCTCATATTGGAGTTTTAAAGAAGATTCGAGATCTTCGAAATTTTGTGTGTTGGTTGTGTGTATTTGTAATGTGTTGTGTTGTTGTTGTGAAAAAGAATTTGGATGTGTTCTTTGTTGTTTTTATTTTAAGTGTTTGTTTCTTGTGTTGTCCTTTATCCTTTTTTATTTTATTTATTTTATTCTTTATTTCATTTATTTTTCAGGATTCGGCTGTATTTTAATAGGGACTTCTGGTTTGGGCACCAATTTATAAAAATTTGGTGTTCAATTGGAAGTTTCTTTTATTTACAGCCAACAACAACAAGTTCATGCATTTAAAGTAAATTTTGTTTATTCAATTTTTTAATTAATTTTCTTGTCTTTTCAGGAAAAGTGTGAGGTAACAGGGTGGTGCAATGGTCCTGATTTAAAGGTAATTTCGTCTTAAAATAATTTTATTTAAATTTATTAATAAAGTTCTTTTTTATTTTTCAGATTTGTAACACTGCCCCCCGCGAAGAATGCTCAAAGTTCCGACTGAGCATTAATCTCATACTCATCGAACTTATTGTTAACAAACAAAAATGCTTCTAGTCAGTATTTATGTTGTACTCATTCCCAATTTATCTTCGGCTTTACGCCTGGTATTCTTTTGACACGTTGTCATTGGTGCTAAGCTTGTTTGTGAGTATTTGCTTTTGCAAATTTACTCAGTTTCACTTGCGTTCGTTCTCTCAGAGAATATAGAGACATGAACCGCAATGGACTTGTAAAATAATAACAATTGTGCACTTAACAGACGTGTCTTTTTCTTGAACACTGCTAACAACACTACCGACTTTGTTTGGTAACTGCCACGAGAGCGGGGTTAAGTTTTCCTTGAGCATTTTCCTGAAAAGACGATATTGATTGCTTCAGATTTGGTGGATGTTGTAGTAAATAAAAGAAACTTTGGTTTGATTTGTTGAGTTTAGTAGTTGAAATGTAATAGAAAAAAAAGAGAGGCAAAAGAGAGAAAGAGCAAAGAAAAAAGAAAACACAAAAAAAATTTAAAAAAAATAGCGAACTGAGCATCTTTCTCACAACAGCATACATAGGAGCACGTTGTCACCGACCATCTTGATGTTCTTCTTGTCGCCTCGCTATGTGCAATGGAAAGATGGGACCTGGCTGTTGACGTGCTGTACCTAAGAAGCTTCTGTAAATAATCTTAAAAATTGTAATTAAAATATCTGGTGTTTAAAAAGTAAGGTTAGGTATCAGGAAATACTGTGTTAGTTTCTAACAAGCGCTAATCGGTCACGATGCACCACGGATTTACGACTAGTGATGATACTGCGAATACGATACACGACATCTGTAATTTTCTCTAGAATATCGTACGGACCATCTCAGTTTGTCTGAGGTTTCGTCTGGTAGCTTGAGCATATTAGAAATGGACAAGTTCTGATAAGCTAGGGGCGATGTTGAAAAACAGAGTAACTCGGTCGACTGGTTGTCCAAAACTTCGGCGAGATGCAGGAATTATAGGGCTATTCGAACTTTCCACAAACTTGGTAGGTTGATAAGTATAGTCAGACTTAGCCAGTTCGGTGGAGAGACGAAAGAGGAGAACTGGTATAAGTCTTCGTCAGACGGAACGGAGGCTGCGTGCTCCTTCAGACCGGAAGGGACGGCATGGTCTGGGGAGCATTCCCATTTTCCACAAGTTTCTTCGTAAAAGATGGAAAATGATGGAATTTGAGAGGTGTGGAGAGCTCGAATTGGGTTCTTGGCAGAAGTTCATGGACAACGGGTCTTCACAAAAAGGATTTCAACATTTGTTGCTATTAGAAAGGCGTTTTTGCTTGAAGCAGGGTTACAATTAAATTGCTGCAAGAAATCCATTCCTAGTGTACACGTGGATGTCAGCTACACAGACGGAGTGTTCGAAAGAAAGAAAAACGTGGTTGCAAAAGACCTTTTTGAAAAAAAAAAAAAAAAAAAAAATTTGTTTGGGGTCGGCAGATACAGTAATCGTTAGTGATGAGGGTGAAGCTATTTTTGATGAAAGACGGGCTGTGGTGCCTGTATCGATTTGGAAAACAAGCACCTTTTCTCCACTGACCAAAGCCCTATTTGGTCAGTTGTGGCTTATTTGCGAACTGTCCTTAAATAGAACGGCCTGCAAGGGGAGGAGGTTCAGCAGGGAGTGAAACGACAGCAGGTGAGGTGATAGTTTCGAGTGGTGGTGGGCTTGTAAGTTTTGAGCTGAAAAACAGATGGACCTTCAACGCTCGAGGTCCCTTTTCCGTTACCGGAACGTTTAATGCCACCCTATCCTCTTGGTGAACGAAAACTTCGCCATCGCTCCGAATGATAAATCTTAAAGTTCTGGACTGGTGGTGACGTATCGCCCAGTCGGTGACCTGGACCGTTGACTTCGGGATTGTAGGAACCTTGTCAACACAGTCGGTGGCCCGAATGGACCGTGGTGGAAGATCAAGCTCAGTTGGCCGTGCCACTTCAGCTCTGACATCTCGAGGAGGATCTTGGTTCGCTAAGGTAGGGGGTGCAGAAGAAGATGTAACCAGATTGGAGGATGCAGGAGGGCTAGTAACAAGATTGGGCCGTGAAGGAGGCTCGAATCTGGTTGTCTGGGCCCACTCAGTCTCGACATTTTGAGGAGGGTCCTGGTTTCCTAAGGTAGGGGACGTAGATCTATTATGAGCGAAATTTGAAGGAACCAAGGTGGGTTGCGACTGAGTGTGCATGACATTAGTTGAGCCGTCAACACTTTTAAGGTCCAATGGTTGCGCGAAGCTACTACAGGGCTGTAGGCCATCACTCGTGCTAGCACAAACTATTGGGGGTGGTGTAGGCAAATCTGCAAGGTGTGAGAAGTTATTTGCTTCCGGGCTCGCAGTAACTGGGTTGCTAGGCAATCTGCTGCTCTCTAGGAAAGCAATCCGCGGCAACAAGGTTTCGTTGATCAGCTTTTGTGTATCTTGATGCTGCTGTCTCATTTCTTGCAACTGCTCCATTATGATAGTCAGTGCTCTGCTAAGATCTGGAGCAGCACCAGATTCAGTATTAGAGGGATTGTTACTTCCCGTGCTAGACATTTTCGATTTATAAATAACAAGAAAAGAAAATATTTGTGGAGAGGTCTTATTTCAAAGACCGATCGGACCCCACACACCTGACACCAATGTTACAAAATTGGCCTTTGTGAGCGAAGAGTAAAAATAAAATGGATTCAAAAAATGTAAAAAGAAGAGAAATAAGGCGTCCGAGAGGGATTTTTTAGAAGAGAAAGAAAAGTAGAAGAAATATGGGCCAAAGTCTGAAAAAATGGGAAATAATGAAATAAAAGACGGTTTTACAATTTTATAGAAAGTTCTGATATTTATTATACAAAAAAAAAGAATTTACAAATTTAAGGTCTATTACTGAAGAGTAAAAAAAAAAATCTAATTACAATGTAACACAAAAAAAAGTAAAATTTAAATGGTAATAATAAAAAAAAATTATCTAAAAAAAAATTGTCTAAAAGAAAAAAAAGAATGGCTATGGTAATAAAGAAAGATGTCCGCAAGTGAAGTGAAGTAAACCAACTATCAACTGAGAGAAGTGAGTTAGGCTTACAACTGAATCTGGTTTAAACGGAAGTGAGGAAAATCAGATCGAAACTGAGTTTGACTCACTGAATCAAACTGAGTTTGGGGTAAGAAAAATTTACTAGTCGGCAACCCCGATAGTTTTTAATCAAAGTCAATTTTTCAATTCAGACCCTGTGGCAACACTTGTTGTTTTGACAGGTGTCTAACTAAATTGTACTTAGGTGAATCAAATGTAAACAAACGAAATGGAGATTTCGTTTGTTTCTTGATTAGATTAATTTAAATGTTTAAGGGTTCGCGCAATAAGTTTTTTAAATGAAATCGCGCCGCGAGTGAATTAGAATAAGAAATAAAAGAAAAAAAATATATGTGTACAGAAAAATAATAAAAAAAAACAAGTGGAAAGTGAGAAAAAGAAAGTGCAGTGATATACTAGTATAGAGTTGTTATTGTGATTAAGAAAACAAAAAAAGAAAATGTGAGTGGAAGAAAACAAAAAAAAGGTTATGTTAAAAAATGTGTTAAAATAAAATGTGTGTAAAATTAAAGTGGTAAAAAAAAAGAAGGTAAGTAAATGTGAAAGTGATTAACTTAATTAAATTAGGTTAAATAAAGTTAAAAGTGTTAAAAAGGAAAAAAAAAAAAATTAGAATCAAGTACAGAAGAAAGAAAGAAAATAATGTACAAGTGGAAGTGGGTGGAATTTTGAGAAAAGAATTAAAAAAAACGTACGTACCTGTGTTTTAAATGTAAAAAGTGTTATGAAAATAAGAAAATGATTGTGTTGAAAAAAAACTGTGTTAAAAGTTATGTACAAGAAAGTTAAATTAAACTTGAAAATAAAGATTTAAAATAAACTGGAGAAAATTTAAGAAAACACCTCGAGAGCAAATCACCAACTGAAACTGAAAACTAGACTGAACTTTTTTCTTTTTGTGTGTGCTTGTTTTTATAGTGTTTAGTGAAATTTCTCGAATCTTCTCTGGAAAGTCATTGTTACTTTCCAATATGAGAGAAGTTATTTTCTATCTCATATTGGAGTTTTAAAGAAGATTCGAGATCTTCGAAATTTTGTGTGTTGGTTGTGTGTATTTGTAATGTGTTGTGTTGTTGTTGTGTAAAAGAATTTGGATGTGTTCTTTGTTGTTTTTATTTTAAGTGTTTGTTTCTTGTGTTGTCCTTTATCCTTTTTTATTTTATTTATTTTATTCTTTATTTCATTTATTTTTCAGGATTCGGCTGTATTTTAATAGGGACTTCTGGTTTGGGCACCAATTTATAAAAATTTGGTGTTCAATTGGAAGTTTCTTTTATTTACAGCCAACAACAACAAGTTCATGCATTTAAAGTAAATTTTGTTTATTCAATTTTTTAATTAATTTTCTTGTCTTTTCAGGAAAAGTGTGAGGTAACAGGGTGGTGCAATGGTCCTGATTTAAAGGTAATTTCGTCTTAAAATAATTTTATTTAAATTTATTAATAAAGTTCTTTTTTATTTTTCAGATTTGTAACAATATCTATTGGACCTGATTTATTGAAGTCAGGATCGGCCAATGCTAGCTGATCGATGTGATGCCAATCTTGAGAACTGAACGATGTTGTTGGTAAATTCGATGTCAGCGTCTTTAAAACGAAAGCATTGACTGAAAATTGTTTTGACTGATCAAAATGAGGAGATATAAGAAACGAGACCCTTCCTTTGGTAACCCCAGCTTCCCTTTGACCAAGTCCTTTGACTGATACCCGTGCGTTGGTGCGTTGAAGTTGCAGTGCCTCAACACAACCTTCTGATATGAAGCTTACCTCTGAACCTGAATCAAGTAGCGCGCGACAATTGTATATCCTTCCATTTATGTCAAAGATCAATATTTTGGCCGTAGAAAGCAATGTGCATGAGCAAAATGTTGTGTAAGTTTGAATCTGCGCGACTGCTATAGGCATCAACATTGAGATTTGGTGGTGAAGAATCTGTTTTTGTACCCGAAGAAGTTTTAGGTTGAGATGAAGAGAATGTGGAAAATAATTCATTATTACTGAAATTGTTCTTCTCTCTCATGTTGACCTGTGGAGAAGTTGCATGCAAAAGTGTGTGGTGAGCTCGTTTACAAGTTCGACAACGGTTTTTTGATGGACATTGCCTTACTGAGTGGCCATCCTTTAAACAATTGTAGCATAAACCCTTTTTTGCAACAAACTGTCTGCGCTCTAATGGATTGAGTTGTTTGAAACCTGCGCACTGATTGATATGGTGCTGCTCAGTACATTTAGGACAAGAATATGCAGTAATTGGACTCACGTGTAATGCCTTCACCATGCTACCTCCCTTTTTTAGATGACCCACTGCCTCTATAGAATCACTTCGTCTATTTAAGAAATCAATTAATGCTTCAAGTGTTGGAAAATCGTCAGCAATTGTCTCTCTTGCCCACAATTGTCTTGTTTCAATATCAGTTTTATTTAATATGGACCAAAAATGTATCTCTACTTTCAGCTTCACTGTCCACTGCTTTTAGCCCCCTAATAACTTCATCTGTTGTGTCTGCCAATTGGCGCAAGCTTTTTGCTGTAGGAACAGTAATATTAGATTGATTTAAAAAGGTCTTGACCAACGATGATACGATATGACTCTTTCTGTTAAATCTTTTAATTAATTTATTCCATGCTTCTAGATAGCTAGCATCTGAAATTGTCATATGCCTTATCACAGCAGCTGCTTCTCCTTTAAGCAAGCCCTTGAGATATTGAAATTTTTGTGAAGCCGAAATTGTGTCATTATTATGGATGGTAGCTTCATACAAATCTTGAAAGGCAGGCCAATCTTGATAATCACCCGAAAATGATGGAATATTAATCTTAGGTAACCTTATGTCTCTATTCTGCCCAAATGAATTAGAGTTTAAAGTTTGTGAGATGGATGTAGAATTAACTGGCAATGGAGTACTTCGTGAACGCTCATTAATTGCCCTTAATAATTCAGCTTTTGCAGTAAGAAATCTTGTTTCAAATTCTTCATAATTTGATTCTTGACCGTCAACTAATGCGATTTCGTCATCAACTGGTTTGAATTCATTGAATGCATTGTCCAATACCTGTAAACGGACCTTAATTTCTTCAATTCTGGTTTGATCAGAAATTCCTTCAATGTAAGTTAATAGTCGTGTAAGAGTAGCCTTACATCGACCTCTTTGTTGAACAAGACTTGCAAGTGCCATTATAATGAGAATTATAAATATCCCGACTGTGCTTTTGTTGCAACAATTTATTATTGATTATATTTTATTTATCTTGAAATTCGTAATTCCCAACAATAATATGTATGATAATTTTTATATTGAAAAATAATTAAACTTACCCTGAAGGTGTTATAGGTCACCACTTTACCCTACTGAAATATTTCAGTTTTGAAGGTGGTCCTAGTTGACCACTTTGCCCTAGTAAAATATTTAAATTTTTGAAGGTGGTTCTAGCTGACCACTTTGCCCTAGCTAAATATTTAAATTTCACTGCGTTGTTAAATGACGAGTAAAATACGATTTTATTGTTCGTTACCTTTTATCATGCGACGCTATGCGTTTCTTGTCTATGACTATGTGTGATGAGTAACACGAAAATCGTTATGTATAAGTACACTATGTATCACTTCCCAGTTAACCTAAAGGAATATATACCCTATGTATTCTTTTAGAACACTTTTATTCGGGTGCTTTTCGTTCAGATACGCTAAACATCGTGAGTATATGCTCCTATCCATATGTAAAAAATGTATTCTAAACATATTCCATTTATTCTATAGGAATATATATCCTATGTATTCTTTTAGAAAAGAGGCCTGGGTGGTCGAGAGGTTAGTGCGCTCGTCCATCACCCCACAGGTCCCGGGTTCGATTCCCGGCATAGTCGTGGTCCAGCACTTTTTCCTAAATACCTGTTTTTCCATACTTTCTAATCCATTCTTATATGTATATATATATATATATGTATATAGATGTATATGTATATATATACATAGAGAAATCCTAATCTCATCCTGTCATAACAACACTATGAGCCAGTAAGAAAAAACAACAACAACCACATCTACCAACAACAAGATGGCGTTACATCCTGCAGAAAAACTGGTATCATAGACACAAAACCGGAAAATTGTGATATTACTCCTTAGCAATATCACTAACAGAGAGCGCAGGAACAAGCTAAGGACATAATCGCAATAGGCTAATCTCCTATTAGATTGAAAATAACAACAACTCGATTAAAGAAACCAACACATGCCTCGGACTAGGTTGGAAAAATACCAACAAAGTTTCTATGCTAAGATCAGGCCAATAGGTCACAAATAGCAGATGGAACAAAGTCAGATGGAAAGAGTTATGTGAAGGCGCTATGTTCCCTCGAGGAATGAATAAGCACAAAAAAAAAAAAAAAAAAAAAAAAAAAAAAAAAAAAAAAAAAATTCTTTTAGAACACTTTTATTCGGGTGCTTTTCTTCGGTTTCAAAAACATCGTGAGTATATGCTCCTATCCATATGTAAAAAATGTATTCTAAACATATTCCATTTATGCATTAGGAACATACTTATATCCTATGTATTCTTTTAGAACACTTTTATTCGGGTGCTTTTCTAAGGTTTCGCAAGCACCGACAGTATATACATTATGACCATGCTTAAATTTTAGAAAATAAACAAGAATCTGGACTTTTATCTTAATAAATTAATTAAATGGGTTACAGAGAGAAGTATAATAGCCAATTTTACCAAATAAATTGAATTTAAGCAATATATGTACATACATATAGGTATACATATGTTATTTAAATTCAATATAATTGGTATAAATGGCTATTATATTTCTCTATTTAACTCACTTATAAGTAAAGAATTTTCTATATAACATTTTCACAAATTCAGAATATGTACTATGAATACATTCGAAACATATTCAGAGAACATATTCAGAATATCTACTATGAATACATTCTAAACATATTCAGAGAACATATGCAAAATATGTTCCATATATTCATTCAGGTGTTCTTAATTTCGGAGACCGATCGTATGGCGACAATTGTCGATTAAAGCGGACATCAGCCTTAGAAAAGAATACCACTAGAATATGTTCAGAACATGTCAAAAGAATGTGTTCTCGTGTTCTAAGAATACATACTTGATATATCAAGAACATGTTCTAGGTTAACTGGGTTGCACTGTGTATATTGTATAAATGTATCATATGTATGTATGTACATATAAAATATGATGAATCACTTCAGCCGTTATGAAATAATAAAGGCATAAAACCCAAATGATAATTTTTAACTTTGTATTTTTAAAATGCCCATATGATCTTAAAAACACTTTATTTATGTACTACAATTTAACAATTATCACTTAATACACCAGTTATTAAACCCGAAAAATTCACTTTTGTTTTTATGTATGTATGTTTGTACTTTGTACCCGTACAAAACCTGAAAATTCACTTTTTTGTATTAACGAACTATATTGTTATACCCGATAAGAAATTTGTAACCGTAACCCAAAAGAAATTTCTTGAACGCTTGAACCGCAAAAATTTCTAAACCAAAAAAATTTCTTATACCCGATAAAAGGACTGTAAGCTCGATAATTTTTAAACCCGAAATCCTGTTCGAAGGACCAAAATGTTAGAGGAAAACCCAGCTTAAAAACCCGGTATATTATAATTTGATAATATTGTTAATTTTTATTTCTCCAAACACATGTTGTTTTAACAAGCTATGATTTCACAATGTTATTTCCCTTTACACACATGCAGGTGTTCACAACGAATATTGCTTATAGATAATAAAGTACAGTGGATTGAATGACAAGTGGAATTTAAAGAACTGGAACATTTTTTGGTATTGCCAGATGATCTCAAACAACTTGTATAGGTTTATATTCTTCACGCAGTTAAGGTTGCTCATCACTTTAACATGTGTTTGTTTATTTACTTATTTTTACTTGCTCACGTACGAATGGCGTCACATTTTATCCTACGTATATTTTCCTTTCTTACATACTAGAAAGATTGCTCATCACTAGCACGTGGCTTCTAATTTTATTAGAATTTTTAGATCGCGCCAAATTTTGTAGGTAAAAAGCAAAGTATACGGTATGATATGTGATTACCTTTTCAATACAAGTTCTGATGTGATATATTAAAGTTAGTTTTTCTAAGTGATTTTTAAGAAAAATAATATAAAGTGTATTAAATTAAAAAATTAAAATAATATTTAGTGCGTGAATGATAATATTATAAATTATTATTATTGTGATTATTTTCAAAAAATAAACTAGTGTACGAAAACAATTAATAAGACTATAAATAAAAAACCAAGTGCATTTATTTTTTAAAGATAAAGGAAAAAAAACCAAAAACTTCACTTAATTATAAAGAAATAAAATTTAATAAAATTTTATAAAATTAATTTAAAAGAAATAAAATTTAATAAAACTAATTTAAAAGAAATAAATAGTTTTAAAAAATACAATATTTTATTATTATTTTTTTTTAAATATGGGTCGTCACTTTATTAGGTGCATTATATGTGGAGAAAAAAAAGATGGAGATGGAAAAATGTATTTCAATGAATTTTATACGTGAATAAAAACACTAACTAAATTTACAAATTACGAAAAAGTCTTTTATTTATATCGCTCGACGCAGCTCAGGTGCTTTGCCCTATATATTTCTCATCACTAATACAACTTTAACGAATCTTCTTTTTCAGTTCATCATGATTTTTCTTGCTATCTATTTTTAACTCGGATACATGTGTATTAGTGCAAGAAATTGCGCATTTATTTGAGATCTTATCAGTTCTTGTTCGTAGTTAAAACACTTCCTTACACTATGGTTATACCATAAACTAAAATACTGATTTAGATAGTGATATCACTGCATACAGTCATATGACAAATGGAGGTGGGTGTTATATATATGTTTATATACAGCGCCAAATATAAAACTTCCTCTCATAAAAACTCACTAGCAGACAAAAAGCTTTTTTCTTCATAGCAATCGTCATAGCAGACAACCACGGCATGGCATAACCGCTTATGTCTAAAAATGCAATTTTAGGTTTATGCGTTTATACCTTGACAACATAGAATTACTTACCAGTAGCAGACTAACCTAGTATGTAGTAGCAGACAGCAACTATCAACTATGATTTCTATTGTCAAAAATAATTAATAAGAAGTAGATATTCCAGAACAGAAAAGCTGTTGAAAAATAAATTTTTAGTTCTAAATCTGTTCATAGAGCGGACAGACAAGAAGGAATCGCTTAGAACATTAGATTTAAAAATACGGTATGACCGTTTTTGCAATAAAAAAAAAATTTAACATACACAAAAATCCTCAAAACTGTAATTAGACAATTTTATATGGAAAATGAGGACGGAGTAAATATGCATGACATCATCATACAATTTTTTTGTTGATGTTGTACTATATGAAAATTTATAATTAATATAAACAAAAACAACACACATATAAAAAAATAATTGTTGTTTTTATTTTTCATTTTTCAAGTACCCAACCAAATTTACAATTTTTTTATAATACCGTATTTGAATTTTGTTGTTGCTTCGTACCTAAATACAAAATTTATTGTAAACTTGAAGTCACTGTTTTTTTCTCAATTTTGTATTTTTCCCATTTAGCATATACAAGTATGCATTTTTGTATATGAGGAGCTACTTTTCAAAAGGCAACATGTCCATTGCAGATAGCTGCAGAATTTTTTTGAAAAGGAGGATAGCTATGATATGAACATTCAAGCTGGCTTAAAATAGCATTGTATTGGACTTATTTTGTGGATTGTAATCAAGTTTTTTGCTTCAAATACATGTAACTTAGAATGGTTGAATCAAATAGAGACATGTCCATCGTTTTTTTCAAACGGAACAAAACCTAGTTTTCGTGTATTTTAAAGTGTTTTTTTTTTATTGCTATCACTCTTGTTTAACGTGATAGGAACGGTTCAATATAACTGTTAATTAACTTTGTAAAAAATGTGGACTAAAAAACGGATTTTGTAAAAATTATTTCAGTATTATTTTTTAAATTTGCTTCAAAAAGAAACAAGTCCCTTGATTCGCGACAAAACTTCAAAAGTCCAAAATGAAATACTGAATAACTTTTAGATCAGGAACACAGGATCAGCGAATGAAAGGAATTTACTCTTTCTAATGAATCAAAACTCAAACCAATCAAAAGTTTTTCATTCACAGCACAGCCTTCAATACTGAGCAGCAGTTTTTCTACTTTTTCTCAAAATCATGTAATTGTGACATGTTGCCTTTTGAAAAGTAGCTCCTCATATTATGCAGATTGTAGTTTATACAGTAGCGGAAAAAACGCATGACTCAAATAATTTTCATTTTTCTAAAAATAATTTATTTATTAAGCTGTATTACAGAATCATGTATGGTTTTTCCTTTCTTATAGAAAATACCTTAAAAAAACACACATACTTAGTTAAAAAACAAACTATCATCCATCCCCACCAAAATTTAAAGATAGTATCGAGAAAAGTTTTTAGAAATTATTAGTTAGGCGACTTTCATGATCGCTACTGTATATTATAATGCACGTACATTATAATGTTAACACTTTGCAAGAATTAGCGATTTTCTAATTTTCTAATAATGACTGTGATCATCTCCCGGCTGCAAGGCTTTAATAAAATTTTATAGGTACACCTAATTGATCAAAATTAGTAGAGTCCAACATATCTAACTACCTCACATTATGTAACATTTTGAAATATAAATATGGGTAAATAAAATGTATTTAAATGTGTATTATGTTGTTAATTAGGTACTTGAATTGAAAACAAAATATCTTAATTCCCTTTTTCATTTGAAAAAAAAATATATAGGTAGTTACATAAAATGAAAACAAAAAAAAAGCAGGATCTGGATTCTGGATTTCAGTAAAATTTCTCATAGCTTCAAAAACTATAAAAAAAATAAAAATAATTGGATAAATTTTTCATATCGTCGGCCTAGAGCCAAAGAAACGTAACTGAATTTTAAAAATTTTGGAAGAGAACATGAAATTGTTTTAGAATTTTGATCATTGAATTGTTTTCTACCATTTGGACGAGAAAATAAGAAAGAAAAGATCTGATACTGTTTTATTTTTAAAATGGTATAGATAAAAAACAAAAGATTTAAACATAAAGAATCAGAAAATATGAAAAACATAATTTTGGAAATTTTTCAGTTACGTTCCTTTGGCTCTAGGCCGACGATATTATCATGCATTCAATAATCAGAAAACAAATTCTAATTCATATTCCTATACAATAGTCAATACAATATATTTACATACATAATGTATGTACATACATATTGATATTCTATGGATGAAAAAATAAAAAATATTATACTAACCAATGAAACAAATTTTAAAAAAAAGAAGAAAAAAAAACAAATATTAAATGAAATGTGCACAGACGGTAAACACGCATTTGTGTACATGTAAAAATATTCACATATATATATGTATATACATTGTTATATATATTATATAAATATAGGTATACACAAAGTTATACTGGAAACTGGTTTGATTTGGTTATACACAAAAAAAAAATAACAAGAGTATGAGCGAATGGATAATAAAAAAAATCACTCGACTCGATCATTTTTTTTTAAGTTTGAATTTCAAAACGTTAGTTCTATTTTTGCTCGCCAGATAGGACAGAAAATAAGGTTTCGTTTAGGAGCCTTTAATGAAATAGAGTGAAAATACAAATGTACTACGCGAAATATCTATTGTGTTAATCTATAATCATTGCTATTGTATTGTTCTTAAATCACATTCCAGCAGCGCCCTCATCGATGACAACGTCGATGACTTTAAAAAATCAATAAATGAAACATGTTTAAACTACGTTTTTATATATTACTCATAATATATTAAATTTGTTCTATTTGTTCCATTTGTCTTACGTTCATTGATGACAACATTGAGGAAAATGTCATCAATATTAAATATCGCCACTGGGATGCTCTTTTACTTCGAAGAGTTTATATTATATTATTATATAATGTATAATTTATGTATCCCATTTTGTATATATATAGGGTAGAATACCCAGTAACGAGCCCTCTTAAGGAAAATTTTTAACCTTCTCCTTATACCACGCTTAAAGTATTTATTAAATAATAAAGAGTAAAATAAATTTTCAATTTGACGCAAAAAAATGTTTTTATTTCAATAAAATTATTAAAATTAAGAAAATAATTCAAAATTCGTGAATATCAGCAACGAGCCCTTAATTTTGAACTGAATTAATAGGATTTTTTCTTTAATTTTAAGATAAACACTTTTTTTTATTGCTTTTATAGATCTCCTGAACGAAAACGTTGAGAAAAATGCCATTTTTTGTGGCACATTACATTTATTGGAATTATATTTAAAATAAGAATTTTTAATGATAAACCATCCACGCATTGCAAAGATAACATATTTTTCTAAATAATATAGCAAAAATTCACATAACCATATAGAGTAGAATAAAGCCAATGCCTCATTGGGCATTTTCCCCTATGAATATTTAAAAACTATGAAATTTGAATCATTCAAATTATATGGGTGACGTCACGCACATTTTAACGGTTCTATTTTTCCATACAAAGTCAAAATGTGCAAAATAATATTTTTTAATTTTATTGAATATTAAATGCGTAATCGCATTTCACAACACACATTTATATTTCCTATCATTTGTACCACGAAAGTTTATTCTAAAGCTTTTAAGAATTTTTATTTTCATACATCAATTTTTGTCTTTCTATTTACTCATCTGGGTATTTTAGTTTATGGTTATACCGAACACACCAGTTCCAACTTCTCTTTGTAGGCAAGAGAACTTTTTGTTTGGGGTATTCAGTAGATCTGCCACTCTTTAAGAAATTGTTCACGCTTTACTTTCGTACACAACTATTGTAGGTATTCTAGGGCCCATAGACGGTCAACTTGGTTGACAACCAGGTTGTCAACATTGCAAGTTGAAGTCAATGTTGACTGTGTGTTGACAACCTAAATTTCAACCTGAACAAGTTGGACCAACTGGTTGGACTAAAATCAAAAATTTTTGATTTTTAGCAATGATTGTCAACCAGGTTGTTGTGTCTGTGGCGAGGTTGTCAACTTCATTTGAAATTTATAATTCTACTAGTAAAAATTTGAGGTTCCGATAGCTGTTTACCTAAAGTGCGTTTCCACCGAAACCATGTGCGCGCACAGTGAGAAACATCATTGATTCAGTGGAGACGATTTTGAAAACAAAGAAAGAAATTAAGGAACAACAGGGAAACATGTGCGGTCACAGTGCGGTCACTCTTATTTTAGTGGATACGGGATTTTTGATGTTTTTCTTGTGTTCGGTCACAGTTTTTGTGTTTCCCGTTTAATCTGGAAAACATTGTAGAAACATTATTGATTTTAGTTAATTGGTTTGCAGGAATTTACATTTTTAGTGCAGTTTTAACTATGGTCAAATGAGAAAATTATTTTTCTAATTTGTGAATTTGAAAATAGACCGATAATATGGAATCTTTCAAGGAAATCCGTGTGAAATTCCTAAATCTACTAAAAGTCGTACTCAGCAAAGTGGAGATTGTCTCTTCCTCGCAGTTATAGATAATGCATTAAAAGAAAGGCAGCATTACCTATGCAATTTCTCCAGAAATTTTTCAATTCACTTTTTATTCAAACACTGATAAATTTTCACTGAACTAAATTAAATATTTGAATGATATGCACGCTATGTTTTCGCACACAATGTGGGAAACAAGGAAACTTGTGCGCGCACACGAAGTATGTGTCCCCATCAATAATAAAGTTCGGTCACTGTGCTCGAACAGTGCACTCAATGTTTCCACCAATGTTCACAAACATGAAAAACATATCATTTGGTGGAAACACCTAGAGAAACATGTGTGGTCACAGTGCGTTTAAATTTTTTTTTCTTTCAAATTTTTGTGCGCGCACAGTGCGGTCACCGCAGTGGAAACGCACCTTAACAAATCTTTTGAAAAAATGAGATTGGCATTCAAGTTGACGATATGGTTTGACTGTCTGTCGGTTTTAGGTTGACAACCTAGTTGTCAACCAAGTTGACCGTCTATGGGCCCTATTAGAGTTTTATATAATTTTATTTTTGTCAATCTGTGTTTTGTTTGAACGATGTTGTTGGTAAATTCGATGTCAGCGTCTTTAAAACGAAAGCATTGACTGAAAATCGTTTTGACTGATCAAAATGAGGAGATATAAGAAACGAGACCCTTCCTTTGGTAACCCCAGCTTCCCTTTGACCAAGTCCTTTGACTGATACCCGTGCGTTGGTGCGTTGAAGTTGCAGTGCCTCAACACAA
Source organism: Bombylius major (assembly GCA_932526495.1). Classification (NCBI taxonomy): domain Eukaryota; kingdom Metazoa; phylum Arthropoda; class Insecta; order Diptera; family Bombyliidae; genus Bombylius; species Bombylius major. The sequence goes on from OW052042.1 coordinate 30,266,970, forward strand.
CCTTCTGATATAAAGCTTACCTCTGAACCTGAATCAAGTAGCGCGCGACAATTGTATATCCTTCCATTTATGTCAAAGATCAATATTTTGGCCGTAGAAAGCAATGTGCATGAGCAAAATGTTGTGTAAGTTTGAATCTGCGCGACTGCTATAGGCATCAACATTGAGATTTGGTGGTGAAGAATCTGTTTTTGTACCCGAAGAAGTTTTAGGTTGAGATGAAGAGAATGTGGAAAATAATTCATTATTACTGAAATTGTTCTTCTCTCTCATGTTGACCTGTGGAGAAGTTGCATGCAAAAGTGTGTGGTGAGCTCGTTTACAAGTTCGACAACGGTTTTTTGATGGACATTGCCTTACTGAGTGGCCATCCTTTAAACAATTGTAGCATAAACCCTTTTTTGCAACAAACTGTCTGCGCTCTAATGGATTGAGTTGTTTGAAACCTGCGCACTGATTGATATGGTGCTGCTCAGTACATTTAGGACAAGAATATGCAGTAATTGGACTCACGTGTAATGCCTTCACCATGCTACCTCCCTTTTTTAGATGACCCACTGCCTCTATAGAATCACTTCGTCTATTTAAGAAATCAATTAATGCTTCAAGTGTTGGAAAATCGTCAGCAATTGTCTCTCTTGCCCACAATTGTCTTGTTTCAATATCAGTTTTATTTAATATGGACCAAAAATGTATCTCTACTTTCAGCTTCACTGCCCACTGCTTTTAGCCCCCTAATAACTTCATCTGTTGTGTCTGCCAATTGGCGCAAGCTTTTTGCTGTAGGAACAGTAATATTAGATTGATTTAAAAAGGTCTTGACCAACGATGATACGATATGACTCTTTCTGTTAAATCTTTTAATTAATTTATTCCATGCTTCTAGATAGCTAGCATCTGAAATTGTCATATGCCTTATCACAGCAGCTGCTTCTCCTTTAAGCAAGCCCTTGAGATATTGAAATTTTTGTGAAGCCGAAATTGTGTCATTATTATGGATGGTAGCTTCATACAAATCTTGAAAGGCAGGCCAATCTTGATAATCACCCGAAAATGATGGAATATTAATCTTAGGTAACCTTATGTCTCTATTCTGCCCAAATGAATTAGAGTTTAAAGTTTGTGAGATGCATGTAGAATTAACTGGCAATGGAGTACTTCGTGAACGCTCATTAATTGCCCTTAATAATTCAGCTTTTGCAGTAAGAAATCTTGTTTCAAATTCTTCATAATTTGATTCTTGACCGTCAACTAATGCGATTTCGTCATCAACTGGTTTGAATTCATTGAATGCATTGTCCAATACCTGTAAACGGACCTTAATTTCTTCAATTCTGGTTTGATCAGAAATTCCTTCAATGTAAGTTAATAGTCGTGTAAGAGTAGCCTTACATCGACCTCTTTGTTGAACAAGACTTGCAAGTGCCATTATAATGAGAATTATAAATATCCCGACTGTGCTTTTGTTGCAACAATTTATTATTGATTATATTTTATTTATCTTGAAATTCGTAATTCCCAACAATAATATGTATGATAATTTTTATATTGAAAAATAATTAAACTTACCCTGAAGGTGTTATAGGTCACCACTTTACCCTACTGAAATATTTCAGTTTTGAAGGTGGTCCTAGTTGACCACTTTGCCCTAGTAAAATATTTAAATTTTTGAAGGTGGTTCTAGCTGACCACTTTGCCCTAGCTAAATATTTAAATTTCACTGCGTTGTTAAATGACGAGTAAAATACGATTTTATTGTTCGTTACCTTTTATCATGCGACGCTATGCGTTTCTTGTCTATGACTATGTGTGATGAGTAACACGAAAATCGTTATGTATAAGTACACTATGTATCACTTCCCAGTTAACCTAAAGGAATATATACCCTATGTATTCTTTTAGAACACTTTTATTCGGGTGCTTTTCGTTCAGATACGCTAAACATCGTGAGTATATGCTCCTATCCATATGTAAAAAATGTATTCTAAACATATTCCATTTATTCTATAGGAATATATATCCTATGTATTCTTTTAGAAAAGAGGCCTGGGTGGTCGAGAGGTTAGTGCGCTCGTCCATCACCCCACAGGTCCCGGGTTCGATTCCCGGCATAGTCGTGGTCCAGCACTTTTTCCTAAATACCTGTTTTTCCATACTTTCTAATCCATTCTTATATGTATATATATATATATATGTATATAGATGTATATGTATATATATACATAGAGAAATCCTAATCTCATCCTGTCATAACAACACTATGAGCCAGTAAGAAAAAACAACAACAACCACATCTACCAACAACAAGATGGCGTTACATCCTGCAGAAAAACTGGTATCATAGACACAAAACCGGAAAATTGTGATATTACTCCTTAGCAATATCACCAACAGAGAGCGCAGGAACAAGCTAAGGACATAATCGCAATAGGCTAATCTCCTATTAGATTGAAAATAACAACAACTCGATTAAAGAAACCAACACATGCCTCGGACTAGGTTGGAAAAATACCAACAAAGTTTCTATGCTAAGATCAGGCCAATAGGTCACAAATAGCAGATGGAACAAAGTCAGATGGAAAGAGTTATGTGAAGGCGCTATGTTCCCTCGAGGAATGAATAAGCACAAAAAAAAAAAAAAAAAAAAAAAAAAAAAAAAAAAAAAAAAAAATTCTTTTAGAACACTTTTATTCGGGTGCTTTTCTTCGGTTTCAAAAACATCGTGAGTATATGCTCCTATCCATATGTAAAAAATGTATTCTAAACATATTCCATTTATGCATTAGGAACATACTTATATCCTATGTATTCTTTTAGAACACTTTTATTCGGGTGCTTTTCTAAGGTTTCGCAAGCACCGACAGTATATACATTATGACCATGCTTAAATGTTAGAAAATAAACAAGAATCTGGACTTTTATCTTAATAAATTAATTAAATGGGTTACAGAGAGAAGTATAATAGCCAATTTTACCAAATAAATTGAATTTAAGCAATATATGTACATACATATAGGTATACATATGTTATTTAAATTCAATATAATTGGTATAAATGGCTATTATATTTCTCTATTTAACTCACTTATAAGTAAAGAATTTTCTATATAACATTTTCACAAATTCAGAATATGTACTATGAATACATTCGAAACATATTCAGAGAACATATTCAGAATATCTACTATGAATACATTCTAAACATATTCAGAGAACATATGCAAAATATGTTCCATATATTCATTCAGGTGTTCTTAATTTCGGAGACCGATCGTATGGCGACAATTGTCGATTAAAGCGGACATCAGCCTTAGAAAAGAATACCACTAGAATATGTTCAGAACATGTCAAAAGAATGTGTTCTCGTGTTCTAAGAATACATACTTGATATATCAAGAACATGTTCTAGGTTAACTGGGTTGCACTGTGTATATTGTATAAATGTATCATATGTATGTATGTACATATAAAATATGATGAATCACTTCAGCCGTTATGAAATAATAAAGGCATAAAACCCAAATGATAATTTTTAACTTTGTATTTTTAAAATGCCCATATGATCTTAAAAACACTTTATTTATGTACTACAATTTAACAATTATCACTTAATACACCAGTTATTAAACCCGAAAAATTCACTTTTGTTTTTATGTATGTATGTTTGTACTTTGTACCCGTACAAAACCTGAAAATTCACTTTTTTGTATTAACGAACTATATTGTTATACCCGATAAGAAATTTGTAACCGTAACCCAAAAGAAATTTCTTGAACGCTTGAACCGCAAAAATTTCTAAACCAAAAAAATTTCTTATACCCGATAAAAGGACTGTAAGCTCGATAATTTTTAAACCCGAAATCCTGTTCGAAGGACCAAAATGTTAGAGGAAAACCCAGCTTAAAAACCCGGTATATTATAATTTGATAATATTGTTAATTTTTATTTCTCCAAACACATGTTGTTTTAACAAGCTATGATTTCACAATGTTATTTCCCTTTACACACATGCAGGTGTTCACAACGAATATTGCTTATAGATAATAAAGTACAGTGGATTGAATGACAAGTGGAATTTAAAGAACTGGAACATTTTTTGGTATTGCCAGATGATCTCAAACAACTTGTATAGGTTTATATTCTTCACGCAGTTAAGGTTGCTCATCACTTTAACATGTGTTTGTTTATTTACTTATTTTTACTTGCTCACGTACGAATGGCGTCACATTTTATCCTACGTATATTTTCCTTTCTTACATACTAGAAAGATTGCTCATCACTAGCACGTGGCTTCTAATTTTATTAGAATTTTTAGATCGCGCCAAATTTTGTAGGTAAAAAGCAAAGTATACGGTATGATATGTGATTACCTTTTCAATACAAGTTCTGATGTGATATATTAAAGTTAGTTTTTCTAAGTGATTTTTAAGAAAAATAATATAAAGTGTATTAAATTAAAAAATTAAAATAATATTTAGTGCGTGAATGATAATATTATAAATTATTATTATTGTGATTATTTTCAAAAAATAAACTAGTGTACGAAAACAATTAATAAGACTATAAATAAAAAACCAAGTGCATTTATTTTTTAAAGATAAAGGAAAAAAAACCAAAAACTTCACTTAATTATAAAGAAATAAAATTTAATAAAATTTTATAAAATTAATTTAAAAGAAATAAAATTTAATAAAACTAATTTAAAAGAAATAAATAGTTTTAAAAAATACAATATTTTATTATTATTTTTTTTTAAATATGGGTCGTCACTTTATTAGGTGCATTATATGTGGAGAAAAAAAAGATGGAGATGGAAAAATGTATTTCAATGAATTTTATACGTGAATAAAAACACTAACTAAATTTACAAATTACGAAAAAGTCTTTTATTTATATCGCTCGACGCAGCTCAGGTGCTTTGCCCTATATATTTCTCATCACTAATACAACTTTAACGAATCTTCTTTTTCAGTTCATCATGATTTTTCTTGCTATCTATTTTTAACTCGGATACATGTGTATTAGTGCAAGAAATTGCGCATTTATTTGAGATCTTATCAGTTCTTGTTCGTAGTTAAAACACTTCCTTACACTATGGTTATACCATAAACTAAAATACTGATTTAGATAGTGATATCACTGCATACAGTCATATGACAAATGGAGGTGGGTGTTATATATATGTTTATATACAGCGCCAAATATAAAACTTCCTCTCATAAAAACTCACTAGCAGACAAAAAGCTTTTTTCTTCATAGCAATCGTCATAGCAGACAACCACGGCATGGCATAACCGCTTATGTCTAAAAATGCAATTTTAGGTTTATGCGTTTATACCTTGACAACATAGAATTACTTACCAGTAGCAGACTAACCTAGTATGTAGTAGCAGACAGCAACTATCAACTATGATTTCTATTGTCAAAAATAATTAATAAGAAGTAGATATTCCAGAACAGAAAAGCTGTTGAAAAATAAATTTTTAGTTCTAAATCTGTTCATAGAGCGGACAGACAAGAAGGAATCGCTTAGAACATTAGATTTAAAAATACGGTATGACCGTTTTTGCAATAAAAAAAAAATTTAACATACACAAAAATCCTCAAAACTGTAATTAGACAATTTTATATGGAAAATGAGGACGGAGTAAATATGCATGACATCATCATACAATTTTTTTGTTGATGTTGTACTATATGAAAATTTATAATTAATATAAACAAAAACAACACACATATAAAAAAATAATTGTTGTTTTTATTTTTCATTTTTCAAGTACCCAACCAAATTTACAATTTTTTTATAATACCGTATTTGAATTTTGTTGTTGCTTCGTACCTAAATACAAAATTTATTGTAAACTTGAAGTCACTGTTTTTTTCTCAATTTTGTATTTTTCCCATTTAGCATATACAAGTATGCATTTTTGTATATGAGGAGCTACTTTTCAAAAGGCAACATGTCCATTGCAGATAGCTGCAGAATTTTTTTGAAAAGGAGGATAGCTATGATATGAACATTCAAGCTGGCTTAAAATAGCATTGTATTGGACTTATTTTGTGGATTGTAATCAAGTTTTTTGCTTCAAATACATGTAACTTAGAATGGTTGAATCAAATAGAGACATGTCCATCGTTTTTTTCAAACGGAACAAAACCTAGTTTTCGTGTATTTTAAAGTGTTTTTTTTTTATTGCTATCACTCTTGTTTAACGTGATAGGAACGGTTCAATATAACTGTTAATTAACTTTGTAAAAAATGTGGACTAAAAAACGGATTTTGTAAAAATTATTTCAGTATTATTTTTTAAATTTGCTTCAAAAAGAAACAAGTCCCTTGATTCGCGACAAAACTTCAAAAGTCCAAAATGAAATACTGAATAACTTTTAGATCAGGAACACAGGATCAGCGAATGAAAGGAATTTACTCTTTCTAATGAATCAAAACTCAAACCAATCAAAAGTTTTTCATTCACAGCACAGCCTTCAATACTGAGCAGCAGTTTTTCTACTTTTTCTCAAAATCATGTAATTGTGACATGTTGCCTTTTGAAAAGTAGCTCCTCATATTATGCAGATTGTAGTTTATACAGTAGCGGAAAAAACGCATGACTCAAATAATTTTCATTTTTCTAAAAATAATTTATTTATTAAGCTGTATTACAGAATCATGTATGGTTTTTCCTTTCTTATAGAAAATACCTTAAAAAAACACACATACTTAGTTAAAAAACAAACTATCATCCATCCCCACCAAAATTTAAAGATAGTATCGAGAAAAGTTTTTAGAAATTATTAGTTAGGCGACTTTCATGATCGCTACTGTATATTATAATGCACGTACATTATAATGTTAACACTTTGCAAGAATTAGCGATTTTCTAATTTTCTAATAATGACTGTGATCATCTCCCGGCTGCAAGGCTTTAATAAAATTTTATAGGTACACCTAATTGATCAAAATTAGTAGAGTCCAACATATCTAACTACCTCACATTATGTAACATTTTGAAATATAAATATGGGTAAATAAAATGTATTTAAATGTGTATTATGTTGTTAATTAGGTACTTGAATTGAAAACAAAATATCTTAATTCCCTTTTTCATTTGAAAAAAAAATATATAGGTAGTTACATAAAATAAAAACAAAAAAAAAGCAGGATCTGGATTCTGGATTTCAGTAAAATTTCTCATAGCTTCAAAAACTATAAAAAAAATAAAAATAATTGGATAAATTTTTCATATCGTCGGCCTAGAGCCAAAGAAACGTAACTGAATTTTAAAAATTTTGGAAGAGAACATGAAATTGTTTTAGAATTTTGATCATTGAATTGTTTTCTACCATTTGGACGAGAAAATAAGAAAGAAAAGATCTGATACTGTTTTATTTTTAAAATGGTATAGATAAAAAACAAAAGATTTAAACATAAAGAATCAGAAAATATGAAAAACATAATTTTGGAAATTTTTCAGTTACGTTCCTTTGGCTCTAGGCCGACGATATTATCATGCATTCAATAATCAGAAAACAAATTCTAATTCATATTCCTATACAATAGTCAATACAATATATTTACATACATAATGTATGTACATACATATTGATATTCTATGGATGAAAAAATAAAAAATATTATACTAACCAATGAAACAAATTTTAAAAAAAAGAAGAAAAAAAAACAAATATTAAATGAAATGTGCACAGACGGTAAACACGCATTTGTGTACATGTAAAAATATTCACATATATATATGTATATACATTGTTATATATATTATATAAATATAGGTATACACAAAGTTATACTGGAAACTGGTTTGATTTGGTTATACACAAAAAAAAAATAACAAGAGTATGAGCGAATGGATAATAAAAAAAATCACTCGACTCGATCATTTTTTTTTAAGTTTGAATTTCAAAACGTTAGTTCTATTTTTGCTCGCCAGATAGGACAGAAAATAAGGTTTCGTTTAGGAGCCTTTAATGAAATAGAGTGAAAATACAAATGTACTACGCGAAATATCTATTGTGTTAATCTATAATCATTGCTATTGTATTGTTCTTAAATCACATTCCAGCAGCGCCCTCATCGATGACAACGTCGATGACTTTAAAAAATCAATAAATGAAACATGTTTAAACTACGTTTTTATATATTACTCATAATATATTAAATTTGTTCTATTTGTTCCATTTGTCTTACGTTCATTGATGACAACATTGAGGAAAATGTCATCAATATTAAATATCGCCACTGGGATGCTCTTTTACTTCGAAGAGTTTATATTATATTATTATATAATGTATAATTTATGTATCCCATTTTGTATATATATAGGGTAGAATACCCAGTAACGAGCCCTCTTAAGGAAAATTTTTAACCTTCTCCTTATACCACGCTTAAAGTATTTATTAAATAATAAAGAGTAAAATAAATTTTCAATTTGACGCAAAAAAATGTTTTTATTTCAATAAAATTATTAAAATTAAGAAAATAATTCAAAATTCGTGAATATCAGCAACGAGCCCTTAATTTTGAACTGAATTAATAGGATTTTTTCTTTAATTTTAAGATAAACACTTTTTTTTATTGCTTTTATAGATCTCCTGAACGAAAACGTTGAGAAAAATGCCATTTTTTGTGGCACATTACATTTATTGGAATTATATTTAAAATAAGAATTTTTAATGATAAACCATCCACGCATTGCAAAGATAACATATTTTTCTAAATAATATAGCAAAAATTCACATAACCATATAGAGTAGAATAAAGCCAATGCCTCATTGGGCATTTTCCCCTATGAATATTTAAAAACTATGAAATTTGAATCATTCAAATTATATGGGTGACGTCACGCACATTTTAACGGTTCTATTTTTCCATACAAAGTCAAAATATGCAAAATAATATTTTTTAATTTTATTGAATATTAAATGCGTAATCGCATTTCACAACACACATTTATATTTCCTATCATTTGTACCACGAAAGTTTATTCTAAAGCTTTTAAGAATTTTTATTTTCATACATCAATTTTTGTCTTTCTATTTACTCATCTGGGTATTTTAGTTTATGGTTATACCGAACACGCCAGTTCCAACTTCCCTTTGTAGGCAAGAGAACTTTTTGTTTGGGGTATTCAGTAGATCTGCCACTCTTTAAGAAATTGTTCACGCTTTACTTTCGTACACAACTATTGTAGGTATTCTAGGGCCCATAGACGGTCAACTTGGTTGACAACCAGGTTGTCAACATTGCAAGTTGAAGTCAATGTTGACTGTGTGTTGACAACCTAAATTTCAACCTGAACAAGTTGGACCAACTGGTTGGACTAAAATCAAAAATTTTTGATTTTTAGCAATGATTGTCAACCAGGTTGTTGTGTCTGTGGCGAGGTTGTCAACTTCATTTGAAATTTATAATTCTACTAGTAAAAATTTGAGGTTCCGATAGCTGTTTACCTAAAGTGCGTTTCCACCGAAACCATGTGCGCGCACAGTGAGAAACATCATTGATTCAGTGGAGACGATTTTGAAAACAAAGAAAGAAATTAAGGAACAACAGGGAAACATGTGCGGTCACAGTGCGGTCACTCTTATTTTAGTGGATACGGGATTTTTGATGTTTTTCTTGTGTTCGGTCACAGTTTTTGTGTTTCCCGTTTAATCTGGAAAACATTGTAGAAACGTTATTGATTTTAGTTAATTGGTTTGCAGGAATTTACATTTTTAGTGCAGTTTTAACTATGGTCAAATGAGAAAATTATTTTTCTAATTTGTGAATTTGAAAATAGACCGATAATATGGAATCTTTCAAGGAAATCCGTGTGAAATTCCTAAATCTACTAAAAGTCGTACTCAGCAAAGTGGAGATTGTCTCTTCCTCGCAGTTATAGATAATGCATTAAAAGAAAGGCAGCATTACCTATGCAATTTCTCCAGAAATTTTTCAATTCACTTTTTATTCAAACACTGATAAATTTTCACTGAACTAAATTAAATATTTGAATGATATGCACGCTATGTTTTCGCACACAATGTGGGAAACAAGGAAACTTGTGCGCGCACACGAAGTATGTGTCCCCATCAATAATAAAGTTCGGTCACTGTGCTCGAACAGTGCACTCAATGTTTCCACCAATGTTCACAAACATGAAAAACATATCATTTGGTGGAAACACCTAGAGAAACATGTGTGGTCACAGTGCGTTTAAATTTTTTTTTCTTTCAAATTTTTGTGCGCGCACAGTGCGGTCACCGCAGTGGAAACGCACCTTAACAAATCTTTTGAAAAAATGAGATTGGCATTCAAGTTGACGATATGGTTTGACTGTCTGTCGGTTTTAGGTTGACAACCTAGTTGTCAACCAAGTTGACCGTCTATGGGCCCTATTAGAGTTTTATATAATCTTATTTTTGTCAATCTGTGTATTTGTGTCACTCATTAATTATTACATAGAAATATTTATTTTTTCTTAAATTTCCAGCTAATATCGCAAGACAGCAGTCATTCCAGTTGTTCAGGATCTCCGCATGATTCTCCAGCCGGAGCTATTTTAACACCAAGTGTTCAACAGTGTATATTCATATTCAAGTCTGAAACAGTTAATTTTTTTAAAATTCTTTTAAGATTTTTAAATTGATTATAATAAAAATACATGAAAAGCATAGTTCGAATTTCGGATGTTTTCGAACTTATCAAGCACATTTGAGAATTCAAATTCAAACTGACATCTTTATATTCTTTGCATGAAATATTTCGCAACAAATCTTCATTGTTAACATTTTTTTGAGTAAAAATTATTTATCCTTTTCTTTTTTTTTGTTTAATTTTCACGGAAGCAAAATGTAATTATCCTTTTTTGTAATAACAATAACCGTCAACAATAATCGTTTTGAATACTTCATTGTTACATTTTCTACATGTAACTTGTTTAAAAAACTGACGTTAGAGTGGGACGAAAGTTTTTTCTAATTAGTGGGAACTAATTTTTCGAACTTCCAGATTGAAAAGTAGAAATAGAGCCTAATTTGACCATATGAAGTGAAGCATTATATTTTTGTAGAAAACTCGTTTTCTGTTTACTAAAGGCGGATATTTCAGATGTCTCTGAATACATTTTTTCGAGTTGAGCGAAATAGAAGTCGGCAGCATCGACGGTACGATTGTTCGGAATTGGCTCAAAAAACGTAGATTACGTCTTTGAAGTTCCACCAAATAAAAAATTATGTCCCATTGTTTGGTTTCATACAAAGAGCTCCACAAAATGGTAGGCCAACTTCGACTGACTGATTTAAAACTCTGATCATTATTTATTTGTTAAAAATTTTTGATATTACCGTTCTTGTGACAGCAGTCATTCAAAATTTCGTGAGTTGTGTGTTGCGAACAGTTGAAAAGATAAGTTAAAAATAAAAATAAAATATAAATTAAAATATAAAAATTAAATATAAATCCAGCTGGCATTTCCCTTTTCGTTCTTCACTGTTAACTTGCAATATTTCTACATAATCTACACAACATTTTACCGTGTGGAAACAAATTTTAAAAATAGAAAACAGAATTCCTCTTGGGTTGAGTGCTATGCTCTACTCTACTCATAGCTGTATGACACGGTATTAATTTCATGATTAATTTCGTTATTAAAAAGAGATAACAAGTGTGCTTTACGGAAAAAGAAACTAGAAAGAAAGAGAGATATGAACTAACAATTATTTCAGTATTATTAATACTGAAAATGTCAAATAATAACTCTCCCAATTCTCCAAATTCCAATATCCTTCCATTAATCATGAAACTAATCATGAAATTTGAATATTATTATTATTTTTGTGTTGCCATCGTGTTTAGACATTTTTGTCAGTTTGATATTATGTTTAAACGAGTGTGACGTGTCTAATTATTTATTTCTAATTCTTTTCAAGTGAGTGCAAAAAAAATGGATAGAAAAGAAATAATAATCACGAACACTCATTTACAAAATTATTTAATTGCCATTTACTTTAAACAGAGATACCGGCAACACAACTTTAAGAAAATGTCAGCTGATTTTGATAGTGTGTCTCTGTTTCTCAAATCTGTTGTCTCTCTCTTTAAGTACTTAAAATTTCCAATAGTATTAATGCCGTGTCATACAGCCATCAGCTACATATACATAAAGACAATGGTCCGTTTCATAAATACGTCTAATTGTTGTTATTATATAAGTTTTTGAATGCATGCGCAAATGACGTATTTGCAGTAGATTGACAATGAGTCATGAGCCTTTCCTGTCGTCTACAATTTCCCATTAATTTTCTATGAAATTGAGATCAGGAGACTACACGTTGATTTTGTTTGCCTCCAAGTCTGGATTTGTACTTTGGGTCACTATCATGTTGGAATCTCCATATTAGCGGCATGTTTTTTTTTAGCATACGGAAGCATGTTTTTTTCTAAAATATCTCTGTAGTCCACTACAGTCATCATATTATCTATATTTAGAATGGGACCGACACCTTGACCAGAAAAAGAACCCCAAACCATACACAGTTTCACAGTTTTTTTATAATATTTTGGAACCAATCTTTTTCAATTTGGAAAGATTATTGTGTTATTTTATTGGTATTCAATTTTACTCAGAATAAAATGAATTTACAAAATACATATATACAGTTTTTTAAAATTATCGTTCCCATTTCTACTATTTTACACTTCAAAGTTTAAAATTTCAAATTTTTGAAAAAGTTGCTTTAGTTTTGTCCAATACTGTATATTATACTATTTTCATATTTACATTTATTATTAAAAGTGTATAAATCTCTTGGCCTATTAACTTTTCACACTCTACAAACTCTTAAAGTAGAATACCATTTCTACTAACTTCTTAATTGATAGATTAAGAGATCTATTAAAATTCTATTACCTAGAATAGGGGCCTAATATTAATAATTAAAGTCTGAAGAGAGAAACAGTTATTATGACACCGCCAACTCTAGCGAATTTATTTAAAATTGGCCCTTTACATTAATACGCAAATTGCGCAAATGACGCAAACACCATGTTCATTTATTTTTTCCAGTGCAAGTTGCAAAAGCAATAACTTCATCAATGATTTTCCAGTGCAAGTTGCAAAAGTATATAAGCTATTATCACTTCTCTGGCTATATTGCATGTACTTTGAAAAACAATTTACGGCAAATTATTTTGGATTTTTTTAAAAATTAATTTTAAATTTAATTTAATGAAATTATGCAATTCAATCTGAATTTCTTAGTGGGTATTAATTAGCCCCACTAGCCCTCAAGGTAGAACCGCGTCCGCCTGTAACAATATTTTTAATTCAGTTTTTTCTTCTCCTGTTTCACTTTGTTATGAAAATGTTTTAAAAAATTATTAGTACATATTATATGTTTCCGAAACAAATGAATTAATATTTTAATTACATTTTACCAAAGTTGTAGAAGTAGAAGATGCCCAAAGTCCATATAACATATTCTCATGGCACTCAAAATGTTTGATCTGGGGCGTGATATCACACCCCACAACATGTTGCTTATACGTTTGTTTCTAATAATTATGTTTACTATTCTAATGATATTCAGTAGCAATTATCAACAATTTAACTCATCGTATCAACATTTTAATCATGAACGAAAGGCAGTAGAAGCGAGAAAGTTTAGAACAAACGCACAAGTAGAGTGCGGTAAAGTACAAATAAATTCTATACACAAATGTTGCTTAGTTTTAATTTTTTTACTATACATACATACATACATATAATAAAATTTAATATATGTATTAAATGTACACATATGGGTACATTCATGAAATATACTTATTACGAAGCAAAAACAACAAAAGAAAAAAAATTATGATTACAATATATTGTAAACACATTCGGTGGTTACTACAACTTCCGCAAACCGGTATACGAGCCTGTTTTTGCAACTGTTCAAATTACATCTGAAGGTGGTATAGCTGAAATTATTTCAATTGAATGTTCATTGTGCATGTTTTACATGGCGTAGTGATCTTCTTGTGTATACATATATGAAAGAAAAAACCTGTTTATTAGAATTTACAACAACAAAAACGCATGTGTGTAATTATCTTTTCTTCTGCACATGCCAACGTAGTACAATACGAAACTTCATCTCTTTTGGTTCAAGCTATACAACTAACTGTAAAGAGAGTGTGAGTGTTTCAAAATGTATAGCTAAAATTGTTTTACATACATAATTCCTATTTTACCGAGTTGGAAAAATTATATCAATATTATAACATCCAGCGCAAAAAAAAACCAGTTTAACAACATAGTGTGAAAATGCTAGAAATTTATTAATTTGTATATCGTTTATCAGGTTGAATATTGTTCTAATATAAAAATGATGGTTGACGTGGCGGTTTCGAAATCTTTCGAAGACCCAATTAGCACTGAAAGCGCCGTTTTGATATATAAAAATGATACTTTTAGAAAATATTTTATTCATAAATTCGATTAAAAATCCTAAATTTTACAGTATGTACTAAAAATTGTTTTTGTAATAAGAAAACGTAATTCATAGCAAACAAAAACATATTTCAAAATATTTTGAAAACTAGCATTAGATATTTTATAATGTAAAAGAAAATAAAATAACATTCCTATTGATTCTGATCTCCTGATATGGAAGAGGTGAAAGAGAATGGTGAGTTTGTAATTTGTATATCAGGAAAGTAACTGCTTTTAAAATGGGTGCGAGAGTAAAAAGCATTATTTGTTTTAGCCTTCCAGCTTTTTCTTATGTATGATTCATCTGTGTATAATAACTAATCAATGCTATAAGTTATATTCTCTTTGCATACAGACACGAAATTTCAAAAATTTAAATTTAACAGCTACATTAAACCTCTAAGTTATATTCTCTTTGTTTCTGTACAACTTGAAACAGCTCGTATATATTAAGTGCGTTCGAATCACACAGATGTAGCCATAGTTAAAATTAATGCAATACATATATATACAATATACATTAAAAATCTGGAAAAGGGAGAAGATAATATTTTAATGCTTTTTGTGTATATAGAATTAGAAATACACAAATAATGTGAAACAGCTGTTTTCGCTTGCGTGTGTGCATTCAATCTTCAGAACATAACGTAAAACAAAATTAACTATTGAAAGCTTTTTCTTTTTCATAAAAAAGACAAATGTGATACCTCCTTCTCTGCCCGCACAGGGCCTGTTTACGGTTTTGTTTCATTTCCTTTTCGCATCTCTTTTATATTTTAATCCTCCTTGTGTACGTGCATTATAATATACAGTAAAGGTCATGAAAGTCGCCTAACTAATAATTTCTAAAAACTTTTCTCGATACTATCTTTAAATTTTGGTGGGGATAGATGATGGTTTGTTTTTTAACTATTAGTGTTTTTGCAAGGTATTTTTTCTAAGAAAAAAAAACCATACGTGTTTCTGTAATACAGCTTAATAAATAAATTATTTTTAGAAAAATGAAAATTATTTGAGTCATGCGATTTTTCGGCTACTGTATAAACTACAATCCGCATATACAAAAATACAGTTCAGACGGTTAAGATTGGCGTGAAGTTGCGCAGGCGGGAGAAATTTTGAAAATATTAAAAATATCCTTTCATTTCTCCTTTTTTGAAGAAAACTGCAAAAGAAAATAAAGATTAAATCTTCCACTCAGTAAGCATAATGACTAGCGATCATCTATCGCACACACAAGTCATATCCTCTTTTTAGCTGAAAAAAATAACAACATCCTACCATCCGATGTTGTTTGTACGACGAACGCCATACTACTGAAGAAAAATTTAAATAAAGAATAAAGATAAGTAAAGAAAATACAGGATAACAAAAACAATATGAGTGATCAGTGATGATAAGTATCCTTTTAAAATAGGAAATTCTTATGAATAAGAAAACGAAAATATATGTAAGATCGTGTAAATAATAAATTCCTATCTAAGGAACAAAATGCGAATTTCTCTTTTCAAGAAGGATTTTTGTAAAATGTGATGCTTACATCACAGTGAAATTTCAGTGGAAAGGGTAGACAGATTCTACTGCGCATACTTCCCCTAAGCCAATCTTAACCGGCTGTACTGTACATAACTTCTATGTTGTATATTATGCTAAATGGGAAAAATACAAAATTAAGAAAAAAACAGTGACTTCAATTCAAGTTTACAAAAATTTTGTATTTAGGTACGAAGCAACAACGAAATTCAAATACGGTATTTTAAAAAAATTGTAAATTTGGTTGGGTACTTGAAAAATGAAAAATAAAATTACAATTATTTTTTTATATGTGTGTTGTTGTTTTTGTTTACATTAATTATATGATTTCCACATGGTACAACACCAACAAAAAAATCCATTTTGCAGAAAAATAATTATTTCTTTTTTTGACTGTGATCACAGTCTCCCGGCTGCAGTTGTAAACATTTTGAAATATAAATATGGGTAATGCTGTTATGATACGGTATTGATACTATTGGAAATTTTAAGTACTTAAAGAAAGAGACAACAGATTTGAGAAACAGAGACACACTATCAAAATCAGCTGACATTTTCTTAAAGTTGTGTTGCCGGTACCTCTGTTTAAAGTAAATGGCAATTATATAATTTAGTAAATGAATGTTCGTGATTATTATTTCTATTCTATTCATTTTTTTTGCACTCACTTGAAAAAATTAGAAATAAATAATTAGACACGTCACACTCGTCTAAACATAATATTAAACTATGAAAAATGTCTAAACACGATGGCAACACAAAAATAATATTAATGTTCAAATTTCATGATTTATTTCATGATTAATGGAAGGATATTGGAATTTGAAAAATTGGGAGAGTTAATTATCTCTCTTTCTTTCTAGTTGCTTTTTCCTTAAAGCATACTTGTTATCTCTTTTTAATAACGAAATTAATACCGTATCAAAACAGCATAAATAAAATGTATTTTAAGGTACTTGAATTGAAAACAAAATATCTTAATTCTCTTTTTCATTTAAAAAAAATATATACATAATGTAGGTACATAAAATAAAAACAAAAAAAAACGGGATCTGGATTTCAGTAAAATTTCTTATAGCTCTTCAAAAACTATGAAAAAAAAAAATATGTATCATGCAATTAATAATAATCAGAAAACAAATTGATATTCTATGGATAAATAAATAAAAACTATTATACTGACCGATGAAACAAATTTTAAAAAAAAAGAAGAAGAAGAAAAAACAAATATTAAATGAAATGTGCACAGACGATAAATAAGCATTTGTGTACATGCAAAAATATGTATATACATTGTTATATATTATATAAATACATATAGGTATACACAAAGTTATACTGGAAACTGGTTTGATTTGGTTATACACAAAAAAAAATAACAAGAGCATGAGCGAATGGATGATAAAAAAAAATCATTCGATCATTTTAAATTTTAAGTTTGATTGAACTTCAAAACGTTAGTTCTATGTTTGCTCGCCAGATAGGACAGACAAGAAGGTTTCTTTTAGGAGCCTTTAATGAAATAGAGTGAAAATATAAATGTACTACGCGAAATATGTATCTATTGTGTTAATCTATAATCATTGGCAATGTACATCTATGTTTTGTACGTGGAAAGAATTGTTTTAGTGAATTTCATTCAAATTAATATTTTTGCCAAAGATAATAGGCTACTACGTGATTTTTATTGTGTTCCTTTTTTAAATTTTTATAAGCAATATTTTATGTATTTTATTTTTTATTATTTTTTGAATAACTTAAAATAAATGTTGAAATTATCAAAGTACATACTGCTTTTTTATATTTTTTTTGCCACCCATCCATGTGTTGCTATGTCCATACTGATGGACATTTCAAAAACCACTTGTTTTATGACCAAAATTATAATTTTTTTGACAAATGTGTAATTTCATGTATTTTAAGGACATTTCCATGAAAAATTTTATTTTTCTCCGCAGCCCAAAATCGGCAGTGAAAGGGTTAATTATGTGCAGTTAACATATGTCGGGTGCGATTTGAATAGCACTTGTTATGTTTGACGAATGTTTAACGAAAGTTTAAAAAAAACTTTTGTCCTGACATATGTCTATTATGAGTGGTCGCATTTAATATAATTGATTCGAATTCGAAGTCAACATATGTTGTGTTGTGACATCAAGAACTTCAAGAATAGAAGGATTAAATTTTTGCGTACTGATAACGGTAGAGACTAGAGAGTACATAAATTCTGAGTTCACACAATTACCTTATTTATGCACAAAGGTTAAAACGTTTTAAGCATCATTTTGAGATAATACATTTTGAATGGTGTTTATGCATAGTACAACATTTCGTTCTTACTCAAAACGTTTTGAGTAATGTCACCTGGTTGTTCTGGTGTTGTTGTTCTAAAGTTTTATCACCTTATATTTTTGCGATTTATTTCGAATATCAATAACTTCTCTTTTCTTAAAAATGTTTTTTTTTCAAACACACAAAAAAATGTTTTTTTTTTAAATTTTATCTTTTTATGCCTCATAACACTTGTTTACTTGATACTTCTACAATTATAAATTAATAATAACCGCACATCAATACTATTTGAAATTTTAATGTGACGTTACTAACACTACTCTTAAGTTCATATTGATGTTTTGTGGCTTACCAACACTATTTTGAAATGTCAAATATGACAATTCACTTAAAACGAAAAAAGTGTTAATGAAAACTTTAAAAACGCAATGAAATTATTGAAATTTTAAATGCGGATTTAATAGTGTATTTACTCAAAACGTCGTAGAGTTTTAATGCGTTTTAAAATGTGGTTTATGCGAAGTAACGCTTCGCATAAACAAGATAAATATTTTAAAAAATGTAATGATCGAAATGCTCTTAATCAGGTTTGAACTACTAATAATTTATTTCACAAAAATAATTCTAAATCTAAGTTACAATATTCTAGTTTCTTATCTATAAAATATTTTAATATTATATTATGCTGATTAAGCATAAACATTATAATGAGTTGTACATTGTATGAACAATTTATTACAAAGAATTTATTTAGCTGACGGCGCAAAATGCAAGTGTTCAAGTAAGAGTTTTAAGTACGGAGAATTTTAAATACGAAGAATTTTATGTTAGAAGAATATGATTACCATAGAAGTACAGGGTGTACAT
This sequence comes from Bombylius major, assembly GCA_932526495.1. Lineage (NCBI taxonomy): Eukaryota > Metazoa > Arthropoda > Insecta > Diptera > Bombyliidae > Bombylius > Bombylius major. Next base: position 30,286,142 of record OW052042.1, read on the forward strand.
AACATACATCACCCCCTTTAAATGAAGATTAGTAGGTGGAATAAACTAATCTTCTGTTGAAAATCCAGTGTTAAAATCTGCGTGAGAAGAATGTAGTGATCGTCTTGAATTAACCCGAATGGGTCTCGATTGTCTTTGATGATTGTTGGTATCAGCGTTGTCGTTTGACTCCGATCGGAGTATTTGTACTCCGATTTTGACTCCAGTACTCCGGTACTCCGATTTTTAAAATTATACTCCGTTTTTCATTTTCATGTGTTTCTTAAATTCTTATATGTTTTTGTTTTTTTGTATTGTTTTTGATTATATCAATTATCGATTCTCTTATGGATAGTATTAGTTTAGTACTATATTCCCTTATTTGTTAGCATTATACTACTACAACAATTGATTCTTCTATTCTTTTTTCAAATTCAAACGTCACTTTTAAAGTTTATCAATTCAGTTGGTTAGTGAATGTCGCCTAAAAATTGAAAAATTTTGTTCAAAAAATGGATCGGTAAGTTACACTAGGCATGAAATCTATAAAATAAGAGAAGAATAATATCACATTTACAAAATTTATTTTGTAGATTTCTAAAAAAGAAAACCCCTGCACCTGTTGTACTTCAAATCAATAATAATTTTTTTGGATAAATAATATAAATAATATAATATAGATAATATTAATATGTAATGTAATAAATAATGAAAAAAAAAATTATTTTTTTATAGTCTTATATTTGCAAATCAACAAAATATCAACAAAAGTAAGGTTAATTAATTAATTAATATTTATCTATTTTCTATTTATTTATTTATTTAATTTGTTTATTTATTTATTTAATTTATTTATTTATTTATTTTATTTATTTATTTATTTATTTATTTTATTTATTTATTAATTTATTTATTTATTTATTTATTATTATTATATTAATGCACATATTTCACATAACCTCAATCTTTTTCTTAATGTTTATTCTTTTTTTGTTTCTTTATTCATTATTTTCTGAATATTCTAAAACTTATTCCGTTCGTTCTATTCCTTCTACGGAATGAATAAAGAAAAACACCCAATATTAGTAAGGTGGATTGGAGATAAATATAAGTATGCCTTGCTTCTATTTAATGATGATTTTGAGCAGCAATCGTCTTCTATAATATTAAAATCAGGAATAATGTTGAAATATTCGATAGAATTTACATTTTCAGCACTCAGTTGAGCAAATCTCGAATATGACGACAGTTTTTGTACAATGTAAGTATTCCAGTATGTTCGATTACATTGTCGGTAATTCCAGATTGTTGACAATCAATGATAATTCTTTGTAGTTCACTGCTGACAAAAATCCATTTATTAGAATTCAGAGGATGCCAAATTTCCATAGTTCCCTTGATTGTAGAAAATTTACAAGATTTCGGTAGAACTTTATTTACAGATGTGAGGAGTATATTTTCACACAATGGTTTATCTATAGTTTAATAAACTAGTTGATTTTGACAAAGCTAATATTCTACTGATAACTTCTTACAATTTATATCTAATGTAGTGAATTGTACATAGTTTTGTTTATTTCGCGACATTGCAATATACGGAAAAGTATAGAACCTACTTAAAACATACTCTGAATTATTCTGAAAAATTGGTAATGGTATAACTTTATACAGATTAAAAATTTGTTCATTACATATTGGTATTTTTATTACAAAAATAAGTTTTCCATTATCATAAAATGCTTTTAAAGTACTTATTTCTAGAAGTTTATAGGCAAAATCATATTTTAAAGGTACAGGAAAATTTTTTCCGTTTTCTAAAAATTTTACATTTTTGTTTAATACATTAATAAAATTTTTTGGAGTTATAATAGAAGGATGAATAACATTAGTTTTAGTCAAAATAGTTGCATCTATTAATAAATAAAGTTGTTCTTCTAATTCATTAGCAAGATATGTTAGAAAGTTTAAATTGTCTAAGATTATAATTGAATTTTCAAGATTACGATCTGTATCTACTATATTTTCCATAAAATCATTCAGTTTTTTGATGTTATCATTAAATTTTTGTTCCTTTATTTATTTTTAAATTAAAAATAGTATCATTGAAATTATAAATTGTGGAAGTGATATTTGCTCTTTCATTAAAATTTGTAAATTTTTATCATCTTCTTCGAAATGTTTAATAGCTTCGTTATATCGAGCTGCGTCATCTGCATCAGGTGTACCAAAAAGCCAGTTTAAAATGTATCCGCCACCGTTAAAAATACCACGCTTTTGTCTTTGTCTGTGATCAATTAATTGAAGAAGAGTTTCCTCTTTTTGGAAAAGTTGAGAAATTTTCAAAGATAACATGTGTAAGGTTAGTTGACAGTGCGAAGCGTATATATTATTTGGTGTTGTAGCACATAAATGTTTAGAATCTTCATAGATTTTTTGAATTTGTTGTAATTTTGATGAATAAAAACTAGTATTTGTATACACTAAAAGATGCCAGTAATCATTATAAAATTTAACATAACCTAAATGTTCGTAGAATATGCCACTACCGTTACCCGTTAGTTATGAATTCGATTTTGAATGAATTTACCTTGCATGAAATGATGAAGATGAACCTGAAATAGACGAGTTATATGGTTTTAATCTGTGTATATGAACACGAATTAATTTTTTCCTAATTTTAATTGTAACATTTTGATTATTATGTATACGAGCAATTGTGTAAGGTCCTTCGTAATTAGGATTTAGTTTTTGTTTTTGGCCTAATTTAGTTCTATTGATTTGTAGTAAGATTTTGTCTCCAATTTTGTAATTAGGACTTAATGTGCTTTGATCAGATTGATTTTTTGAGATTTCCTTTGATTTTATGAGATTTTCACGAGCAAGTTTTAAAGTTTTATTAAATCTATATTTTAGTTGATCATAGTATGATTGGTAAGTGTATATCATTTCAGGATCTGAAGTTAGAGAACTAGGAAGAATTGGTTTATGACCAAATAGTAATTCATAAGGAGTAAACTTAGTTGAGGCATGTACATTAGTGTTATATGCGTACATGGCTATAATGGAACATAAGTACTCCAATCGGTCTGGTTTTCGTTAATAAAATGTTTAAGATAATCTTTAAGAGTCGAATGTGACCTTTCAAGTGCGCCATTCGATTAAGGGTGATATGCGGTTGTGAAAATATTTTTAATACGAAATAGTTTAGATACTTCGCGTAGTAGATTAGATGTAAATTCAGTTCCTCTATCAGTTAATATAGTTTTTGGTATACCGAACATAGTAATGAATTTTATAAGACTATCTGCGATAGTTTGGGTTTCATGATTTGGTATTGGAATTGCGTAAGAAAATTTCGTTAAATCATCTTGCATGGTGAGTTGTGAACTTGTGCTTGTTATTTCCATTGGAGCTTTGTATTTCTTTCTCAAAGTTTTGTTTAATTGACACGATTGACATTTTCTTACATAATTTCTAATATCTTTTCTCATATTTGGCCATTTGTAGCATTGATATATACTTTTTAAGGTTCTATGGTATCCACTATGACCGGAAAGTGGAGAATCATGGTTTTCTTTTAGGATAATAGGAATTTGGTCGGTTGATGGATTAATAACAGCATTTTTGTAAATTACGATTTTAATTTTTGAGTTTGGAAATATGAATAAAATTATGTCTTTGCATTTTTGATAGTTAAAATGATTGTATTTATCTACTGGGTTTGGCATAGTTATCGAAGTTATTCCATCTTTTTTGCAGTTGGATTCTAAGATTTTGTATAGTGTACAAAAGATCAGAATATGAAGGCTTTTCATAATAAGAGTTTTTAATAAAACAGTGGTAAATGTTTTTATCATTTTTAGTTTTGGATTTTGAAATAGAATATAATTCGTGGAATCCTGTATTTATAGATTCAGGATTAGAAGACATCGAAAGTAATTCGCTTGTAAATACATTTTCTTCGTCGAGATCATTTGCAGTTAAATAAGCTATATGGTCTTGAGATTTTAGAATGTTTTCATGACTTTCGCTGAAGTCGTGAATATTTGGGGTCAAAGAATTGTAGTAAAAACGGACATAATCTTCGAATGTTTCTTTTGTTTGATCTAGATATAATAAATTAGCTTGATTAGCTTGAGTTATGCGTGATAAAGTATTAGCATTTATGTTGATTTTTCCTGGTTTATATAAGATCTCATAATCGTACTCTTCGAGTTTCACACGCCAACGAACCAGTCTAGACCCAGGGTCTTTAACGTTAAAGAGCCATACCAATGGTCTGTGGTCTGTAACGATTTTAAAACGTCTACCATATAGGTATGGACGAAAGTGATTGACTGACTAAACTATAGCTAGGAGTTCTCTTTCAGTTGTGTTGTAATTTGACTCAGCTTTATTTAGAGTCCTACTAGCGTAAGCTACAGGAGCATCAGAACCAATTTTACCTTGACTCAAAACAGCGCCAATGGCAAAATTTGAAGCATCAGTTGACAGAATAAAATCTTTTGAGAAATCAGGATAAATTAATAAAGGTTCGCAAGTTAATTTTGTTTTTAGAATGTCAAATGCTAATTGTTGCTCAGCACACCATTTGAATTCAGAGTCCTTTTTCAGAAGATTAGTGAGAGGACGAGTAATTTTTGAAAAATTCTCAATAAAGCGACGATAATAACCAGCGAGGCCCAAAAATTATTTAATGTCTTTTAAATTTTTAGTAACTGGAAAGTTAGTGACAGCCTTAATTTTTTCAGGATTTGGTTTGACTTTGGTCAGTAATAATATGACCTAAATATGTTACTTCTTTCCGCATAAATTCGCATTTGTAAGGCTGTAATTTTAGATTGTTTGAACGGAGTCTTTGGGAAACGTTACGGAGTTTTTTCTCGTGATCTTGAATGGAAGATGCGTAAACGACTATGTCGACACTGAGTTCCTTGCAGACCAGTTAGAACATTGTTCATTAATCTTTGGAAGACTGAAGGGGTATTTTTCAACCCAAACGGCATGCGTATGAACTCATAATGACCCGTAGGAGTGGTGAATGCAGTTTTAGCACGATCTCAGAAGAAAACCAGAGTTTTACTTCGATTTGATGGAAGCCAGAGGCAAGATCCAAAGTAGTGAAGTAAACAGCATGACCTAACTGATCTAAAATATCGTTTATGTTAGGTAGTGGAAATGCATCACCCACAGTGATATTGTTGAGTTTTCTGTAATCAACTACTACATGCCATTTAGTCTTTCCGTAAGCAAGTTTCTTTGGTACTACCCAGAGAGGAGCAGACCATGGTGAAACAGATGGTTTGATAATGCCTTCTTTGAGCATCTTTTGAATTTGATTATTGACTTCCTCCTTATGCTTTTCAGGATAACGATAGGTTTTGGCGGCGATTGGATTTGAATTATGTATTTTTATTTATCTCGTGATATATAGCATTAGTAAATGTAAGTGATTCGCCATTTAGGTAAAATATATCTTGGAATTCATTGCATAAGGTGACAATAGAATTTTCTTCTTCTGCATTGAGATTGGATAATCTTAGATTAGATTGTAAGATTTTTGATCGATTTGGATTTGAATGTGTTTGAAAATTAGATTCAGTGGATTGTAGAGAAGAGATTTGAGAAGGAAGTGGTTCAAGTTTTAAATTTAAATTTTTGACGACAAATTTCTCATTAGTCGTATTGAAGATTGAGGCTAACGCAACTGATTCGTTTGTGACTTTTGTTATGACTTTTGAAAGGTAGAATCCCTTTTTAAGGAAGATTTCGGGTACGATGCCTTCTTTTATTTAAGGATTTAGAACATGTTTATTAAATATGTATAAAAGTAGACGAAATTTATAAACACCAACAAAATTTAAAAAAAAAAGAAATATTTTTCACTATGAAAATTCTGTAAGCAGTTTTACAAATAAAAATGAATTAGACGCGAACTTGATTTAAAAAATTTTATTTTATAACTTTGCAAATGTTAATGAATTAGATGCGAACTTGATTTATTTTTATTTTCAATAACTTTTAAGAAAATATATTATTTTTTTAATTCACTTTTTATTAATTAAACTTTACTGAAATTTGAAAAATTTATTTATATAAATTATAAAATTCTATATTTAAAATATTAATCAAGAACTTATTTTATATTTCTCTAAAATTGAAGAAATTATAATCTTACTTGAGCAGATGAACAACTTGCATTTTGTAGAAAAGATGAAAAATTCCTTAGTAGAGTTGAAAGTTATGAAGATGTGAATTTTTTTTCCTCGTAGATTTTCTTTAAAGAGACTAGTGAACACAAAAAGAAAATTGATGAACTCTCACAAAGGTTGACAAATTTGGATGAAGAATTTATGTTACTACTACAGCAATGTAGATATAATAACGTGGAGAAAAATTCGATGTACATATATTAGAATTTGCACAAATTTGATTTATATATATACCTATATCTTTTTTATATAATATATAAATTTGTTTCAAAAAACAAAAATTTTATTCACTTTTATTTTTATTTATTTTTTTTTTTATAAGACTTAGAAAAATTTTTATGAAAACTTTACTTCTGACACCAGTTGTAATGATCGAAAGGCTCTTAATCAGGTTTGAACTACTAATAATTTATTTCACAAAAATAATTCTAAATCTAAGTTACAATATTCTAGTTTCTTATCTATAAAATATTTTAATAATATATTATGCTGATTAAGCATAAACATTAGCTGCTTTCGATTTGCCATTTCCAAGTACTTGCGAGTACTAAAATGTGTCTTGGATAAATGGGTAAATCGAACGATACAAAAATTTTGATATGTGTCAAAACCTTAAAATAACTTTTATTTTGTCATATATACATACAAAAAAGAAAAACTCATCTAGTGCTCTTAGTTTTAAACTATAAAGCCCTCTGTTGTAAAAATTGTGCGTAACTACTTGCATCTACTTGAAAAATTTTACATTAGTAGCCACGAGTAGATGATTTAACACAGACTTTCACCTTATCTACTCGCAAGGACTTGAAAGTGGCAAATCGAAAGCAGCTATTATAATGAGTTGTACATTGTATGAACAATTTATTAAAAGAATTTATTTAGCTGACGGCGCAAAATGCAAGTGTTCAAACGAATTTTAAGTACGGAGAATTTTATGTTAGAAGAATATGATTACGATAGAAGTACAGGGTGCAGTACATAACAAAAATGTGGTATCCAACATCAACTTTCGGCTGAATATACACCACAACAAAACGGTACTGCAGAGAAGAAAATCAGGACGTTATAGCTGAAATTATTTATGTTGAAGGTTCATTGCGCATGTTTTACATGTCGTAGTGATCTTCTTGTGTATACATATACGAAAGAAGAAACCTTCCAGCAGCGCAGTCATCGAATACAGCATCGATGCTTTCATCGATGACTAGTCCTGACCATCGCTGACACTCTCGATGACATTAACATGGCGATGACATTGGGTGTCCAGTAATGACTATTTCTGACTAAAACACCAATGCTTTCACCAATGACAAGAATCCATGACAACATTGATGATTTTGTCATTTCTGGTCATTTATAAAACGTTTGTTCAAAAAAAAGTCTTTTTTTTTCTTACACTGTGTTCATTTTTTTTCTTTAATTTTATAATTGATAATTTCCGATGTTATAAAGATTTAAATTTCATTTTTTCAAACTAAATTTATGTATACTATAATTTCACAATTCTTTATTCAAAAATTTTTAACACTTACACTTCACTTCTAAATTGTTTAAAAACTAGTGATGGGAACTATCGAATAGTACTATCGAATAGTTCGAATAGTCAGCTCAAAAATATTCATTCGAATATCTATATTGGTACTATTCGATGTATTCGAATGATTGATAAATATTCGAATATTTATGTACTGGAATTAAACCCAACAAATAATTGACATAAAGTTACATTTTCTTTCATATTTTTCTTTCTTTAACTTTCGTAACAAAGTTAACTTTAGTAAAGACGGAAACACAATGTGTAGCTGTGACGTGAGGTTGTAGTATAAAGTAGAAAAATGTCTGCTTTCCGCTTCAGCTAACTACAGCTACACACTACTGTTGTACTTTTGACAGCTTGTAGTACTACATGAACTACATACTACAGCTACACATTGCGTTTCCGTCTTTAACTTAATTAACAAACGGCTCACTCGAATCTCGCTTTAAAAAAGCATTCATTTGGAATTTAAGCTAATGCAAAAAAAGCACCAGAATGGCTTCTTGAAGAAATGATATCGTTAATTTTAATTCAAACATGCGAGGTAACGATAAATATTGGCGAAAAAAATCACCGAAAAGAATTAGAAACTGAAAAGGTTAATTCTAATAGTATTTGGAATTTTTTTGACAATAAATTGAAAAAAAAATTCAGAAAAAACACTAATTTCGTTTCGGCCAATGTGGAATTAAAACGCTATTTAAGTCTCAAATATATTCAAAGAAGAGAAAATCCCTTACATTTTTCGCAGCATAATAAAAATATTTTTCCTACATTGTATAAATTGCATTTAAAAGAAGCATTTGTTACAGCAATATCTGTATCATCAGAAAGATTGTTCTCCAAAGCCGGGCAACTGGTTTCTAGTAGACGAAACCTCCTTTCAGGGAACACAAATTATGAACTTTTGTTTTTGAGCAATAATTTAGAATAAGTTGAAAAATTTCTGCAAGTCAGTATTTTTCTTTTTGTTTTCGTTTTGTTCTGTTATGTTGAGTTTTTAAAAATATCTTAAGATTCTATATAAAATTACAATAACGTGTGTAAAAATAAAGAATGAATATATTCGATATATTCGATAGTTTGAACTATTCATTATTCGTTTATTCGATAGTTAAAACTATTCATTATTCATTTATTCGATAGTCAAAAATATTCGATAGTTCCCATCACTATTAAAAACTTCGTAACAACTGAAAATTTCAATAAAAAATCAATAAATAAGACATGTTCAAACTACGTTTTTATATATTACTCATAATATATTACTAATTCTCTATTTCACTCATTATTTTCGCTCAAAATATTTTGATCGCTGACTGTTTGCATGACTATTTGCATGACATTGTCATCGGATCCATTTGTCTTACATTCGTTTGTAACAACATTGAGGAAAATGTCATCAATGCACTATGGGGCCAAACACCCATTTTTGTGGCAAAAATTAATTTTTCAAATCGATTGTATTTTCAAAATAACACTGTTTCTGAAAACCAAACACTCTAAAACGTAAAATTTTGTTGAAATTTCTATAGCTTGTTAACACTACTGTGTCGGTAAATGCATCCAAATATAGAATTTTTAAACTATCTTCATTTGTAATTTGAATATTCAGAAGTGCACATCTAAATATCAAACGCGATAAAGTGAAAGTGAAAGGTAATACAATTTATAACAAATATGGAAAATCAAACTTCAGGTACGTAATCCAGAAACACATTATTAAATTTTATTATATTGTACTTCTACGGGCTACCTGTACAGGATATTTGAGTGCTGTAGAAAAATAGCCTCAATTTTAGCTAACATTAGATCCAGGTAGTATTTTAAAAAAATGTTTACATATGTTAGCTCTACAGGCATAAGTAATTTTTAAGAAATTTACTTGTGAACACTGGCAGATATGTTACATTTTGCGATTTTTTGCGTTTTCTGAGAAATCATTATTTGTTTCAGGTAACTACCGTATTAAAAATCTAGAACTATTCAACATATGGTATGAAGAAAAAGTGAAAACGAAAAAATTATCGGCTGTAATAAATTTTATATTGGACAGCATCAAGGAAAATGATCCTACAGAATCTTGTAGAGGCTATTATCAAGAAAAGGCACGACTTTTTTGCTTAAATTTGTCCAAAAAGTAGGAAAAATTGACTACTTTAAGAAGTCCTTTGATAATTGGCTGAAGTCAGACATGATGCTTGAAGAATATATACACAAAACTGCTGTTGCCGGTCGCCCTCGACTTGATTTTAGTCATAAATCTGAGAGGTCGAAGAGGAAAGATGCTTCCGACCTATCTAAAGAAAAAGAAAACGAGCCATTACTCATGATTCAAGCAGCAAGTATGATAGCTCGCAAGAAAGGTGATACAGAATTGGCTAAAGTGCTGCAAGAAACATCGAAAAGTCCAACACGCCCTTCTAAAATACGGCAAATAATCTAATCACCACAAAAGCAACCAACTAAATATACATTAGACGAAGCTAAGTCATTTGTTTTAGAAAATAGATTGTCAAAAAAGCAGTATCAAAATATTCGTAATGGTGCTAAAAAGAGAAATTCCAACATATATCCACCTTGGAAACTAATTTCCAAACACAAAGCTAAGTTGGAAGTTGAATATGTTACAGTGACCGATAGTATTGCAAGAGTGCCTCTAGTCAAGCTACTGGATCATACAACTAGTAGGGTTGTTGAAATGCAAGACGAATACATTTGCAAAAAAATGGAAAGTATTTAACAGAGCTATGTGTTCATCTGATCCTCTGGTTTCTAGTTTGTACTTGAGAGAACGCTGCCAACAAAAAAACAGATTGCCATTGCGCAAAGAAGTTATTGCATTACTTTTATCAATATCTGTAGTAGCATCAGCATCAGCAGAGCAAATAGAACCATCTAAATCAGATGATCTTGAAAAAATGGATTTTGAAGACGAAAATTGGGAATGCTCAAGTTTTGTAGAATATCTCGACGATATAGAACTTGAAAATTATGAATAGAATTTAAAATTAAGTTACTTTTAAGCTAAATTAGGCAGCATATATTATATCTACATATTTTCATAAGAACAATATTATTGACAAAAAAGTTTTAGTTTTTACATCTGAAATTTCGATTTAGGATAATTGAATTTTTAAGTACTTTTATCTTTTTTTCATATTTTGTTTACAACTTTTAATAACATTTTGTATTTTTTTACTTCATTTTAACGAATAAATATAAAAATCCAGTTCAAGTTGTTTATTTTCATTTTTTATAATTTTTGCCACAAAATTGGGTGTTTGGCCCCATAGTGCAATGTCAGAGATCGCCACTGGGCTGTTTATTAGAATTTACAACAACAAAAATTCATGTGTGTAAGTATGTTTCTTCTGCGCATGCCAACGTAGTATAATACGAAACTTCAACTCTTTTGGTTAAAGCTGGGTTAAAGCTATAATAGAAATGGATCGTTGTATGCTTCTACCACAGACCAATATATGTAGAGGTAGGTGTAGAGGAATATCGGGAGAATATTTAAAATTTGTAGTGAAGTGCGAGAAGTGTGAGGGACGAAACGCTTCTACTCAGTTCCATTGTTACACAGATTATTATATTACTTATATAAAGCCGCATCCAGACTTAGCGAACGAATGCAAACAAACATTCGTTCGCGTGTGTTTACTATTTGGACGGCATTTCAAATCCTAGCAAACGACGGCAAACGATTGGCAGCAAACAAACAATGTTTGCAAAGTGTGTACGGCATAGCAAACGCAAACGAAGGCATTCGCTGCTGTTTGGTACCATTCGCAGCTAGCTGCAAATCATAGCGCATGTGGTCATGTTTGTTTGCATTCGTTCGCAGATGTTTTTGATAGTCTGGACGTGGTTTCAAACAGTAACGAACGAATGTTTCTTCGTTTGCTAGCGTTCGATAGGTAGTGCGAAGGCTAACACATGTGCTTACTTTAGTGATTGAAGAGTTTAAAAATTTCCATATTATGGGAGTTTCATTTTAAAATATCAAAAGTAAGCTAATTATGGTTATATGAGTTTATTTTGATTATAAATTAAAATTCACTTGAAATTTTAGAAAAATATATGTCAATATAAAATTAAAATATTTATGACACAAATAGCAATCAACTGTAATAACACAAGTCGACAGGTAATTTTCCTCAAACTCAAACAAAACTAAAGCTAAATAATAAAAATTATCTGCGCTAAGTTTTCGATGCATTAGTTCATATATACATATGTATATGTTCAAAAACATGCAATAAATCTGTAATATTTGAAATTCTGCATTTTATAAAAAAAAAGTGGGTATGAATAAAATCCTGCGAATAAAAGTTGAAGAAGTAAAAATCTAGTAAAAGTACTAGTTATAATTAATTTCTGATCATACAGTAATGCTATGAAAAAAAAAGAAGAAAAAAAAAATGTATCTGGTTATTTTTTTTACATTAATTTCAATTATAAATCAGTAAACTCAGCTGTAATACTGTTCATAAATTCCCTTTTGTCTGCCATATTTGGAAATTTTATTTGTAATTATTGTCATTTCATTTTAATATTCCGCGGGACTTAATGCTACCTATTTTTATGTTGTATTGTATAGAATAATATGTATGTATACTGCTTTAATTAATATTAAACGTTATGGATGGTTGATTATTCCTTTCTGAATAAAAAAATCCTGAAAAGGAATAATATACACTGTTTATGGGAAATTAAAATTAGTGTATTCTACTAACACTATCTACCACACTATTGTTTGGTAAAAACGTCAATGTCATTTGTCAATTGTTAACGCAAAGTTAAGGCCAATCTTTGTTCTGCTGGAATAGATTCTCTGAAAAATGTATTATTTTTTGATATTTGTGGCCTAATCATACTTAGTAATGTCTCGAAATCTTCACTCGACATTCTGCAGAAGTTCGTAAATTGTCCAGTATTTTGTATGCGTAAGTGCTTCATTAATGATGATCCGCTGTATTTATTTCTGTTTTTAAAAATATTTGTCATCCACCAACGTCTCTTTTTTCTTCTATTTTTTATTAGTTCACTTAAAATAATGAAACTTGCACTTGCAATTATTACTTCCTCATCCGCCATGTCGTAAAAAATGACAAGTGACAACCACTGAATACCAGCAAACGCAAACAAATCGTACCAAACATCAGCGAATGCCTTTGTTTGCATTTGCTTTGCCGTACACACTTTGCAAACATCGTTCGTTTGCTAGCATTTGTTCGCTATCGTTCGAAGCCCGTCCAAATATCATTGCAAACAGCAACAAACGAAAGCAAACGACTGTAGCCACGCCCACCACATGTGCTAGGATTTGCAGCTAGCTGCGAACGGTACCGAACAGCAGCGAATGCCTTCGTTTGCGTTTGCTATGACGTCCACACTTTGCAAACATCGTTCGTTTGCTAGCATTCGTTCGCTAAGTCTGGCTGGACCCACCTTAAGATATACATAAACAAATACATATGTATATCTAATTCCAATTACTTATATCGTTTTAAAATTTTTTTTGCTGTATACATTGAACCCTACCAATAACCTTCAATAGAAATTTCAATATAAATAAGCTTTTTAAGTTATAACTAAATTAAAGTCGGAATTAAATTCGTTATTGGTAAGGCCTATTGAAATATACGCATAAAGCAGACGCGGCTCTACCTTGAGGGCTAATGGGGCTAAGCCCACCAAGAAATTCAGCTTAAATTGCATGATTTCATTAAATTAAGTTTAAAATTAATTTAAAAAAAAATTAGAAAAAAATCCAAAATTATTTGCTATAAAGTGTTTTTTAAACTACATGCAATATAGACAGAGAAGTGATAATAGATTATATATATACAGCTATGTATAACTATGTACATACAATATACCTACATGGTTAAACAAATTTTAAATTCTCTTTGTACAGACTATAGCTATAAGTATTGATAGGTTTTACGTTTAAATTTATTTTTTATAATCAATAAGATCATACTGATACATGCTGATACTCTATGGGGCTATTTAACAATAGCCCTAAAAAAGAGTAATATTCCATATATTTTGTGTATGAATAATTCTCTCTCTTTATTCATATTTGTTCATAAGAAATTTGTGTGCGAAGGGCTATTTCAGTTTAGCCCCTAAAGTGAGAAAATATGTTGTCATTACAATTTACAACACAAATTTTTCTCTTAATTTCTTTTCTTATAGTACTGACAGATAGCGGGTATATGGTGGATATGAATATCCGGGTATGAATACCCGGGTATTGACAATACTTGCATATGTGATACACATAACCCGGGTATCGTACGTATATTAAATAGTTGGAATTTGTGTGAAATTGAAATTTTAAATGAATTTATAATAATTTTATTAGTTTTTAAATTTATTATCATTATTATAATTGATATTTTATTATATTAATGTTTATTATAACGATTTTTTCAAATTTTAGTTTTCTTCTTCTTCTTTTCATTACACTCACATTCCTACACATTTGACGTTTTTTTTTCATATGAAGTTAGCTCCAATTTGCCTTTTTATTCTAAATTTTCCCATTTTAAGTTCACAACACTGTCAATACTCGGCTGTTTTATGTGGGTATAGGATACCCGTTTCATACTCGATTGCTTTCGATGTATACCCGGATATCCAATGGATACCCGATGACACATATCGGGTTTAATGCGGGTATAGTGAATACCTGGATATTCATACTCACCATATACCCGATATCTGTCTTTACTATTACGTCACGTTTCTTTTCTCATTCATTCTTTATAATACCTTACTAGTGTTTCTTTTACCATGGTCCAGTTTTACAAAGCAGCGTAAAAACATATGTAGTTTTTTCACAAAATTATAAAACAACGCGGAATGAAGAATTGTTTTTAAAATTAGATTCTGAATTGTATGCTAATTTTCATTACGAGAAAAAAATTGCAGCTTTTAGCTCCAAATGAACATTGGTATACCGATGGGACTTTCAAAACTGTTCCATTATACTTTTTTATTAGCTACGTACGATACATGGTGTTAAAGACAAATTATCAATTCCATTAGTTTATTGCCTAACAAGACTGAGAAAACGTATGTATCTCTACTACAGCAGCTAAAAGTATTGATATTGAAACCAGCTATGTCTCCGCAATCCATAACTATTGATTTTGAGACGGCGATGATGAATGCTTGCAGAAAAGGGCTGTTCATTTTTCACAATATATATACCCCCATTTTCAAAGTCCTTGCTCAAAATCGGCGGTCACAATATCATTTTTCCAAAAAAACACAAATTTGTATTTCTTAATCCAAATAATTATTATTGAAGTATTTTCTTTGAAATTATCTCCTATATTCAGCGACGTGCGGTCTAACGCGCAGAGCACACCCTGAAAATTTGCCAGAAATAATCTCCAAACTTTATAAATTAAGTTTTTAAATTTAATATATTTTTGTAAATAATAAATCAAAATCTATCAATAAAAAAAATCGTTATAAGAAATGTACCAGAACATTTTAAAATGTTTTGTTGCTTGCAAGCGCAAAAATATTTCTGCGCCTAGCTAATGTATTAAAAAAAGCAATAAACCAATAACCGTCAAGTTTTATTCTATAATACATTTCCTATACATTTGATGGTGCTGAAAATTTTCTGCGCTTTTTCTCTAGCAACAAATTTTATATGGGTGACTTGTAAGTTGTAACATCCACATGTACTATGCATCATACATCATACTGTACACACTACATAATATACTACAAAGTGTTTGTATAGAGCAACACAAAAATATAGATATACTATGCTGTATAAAGTATATCAATCAGCGCAGAGAAAAATCAGCGCTCATGACTTGATGTAAAAGAGAAATGAGAAATGTACCACAGTCCACATTCCACAACATTTTAAAATGCTTTTTTGTTGCTTGCAAGCGCAGAAAATTTTCAGCACCATCAAATGTATAGGAAATGTATTATAGAATAAAACTTGACGGTTATTGGTTTATTGCTTTTTTTAATACATTAGCTAGGCGCAGAAATATTTTTGAGCTTGCAAGCAACAAAACATTTTAAAATCTTCTGGTACATTTCTTTTTTGTTGTTTTTTTTGTTATAATTTTTTTGTATGTGTAAATACACGTAAAAATTAATTGATATATTTCAAGAGAACTTTATTTTAACTTTCAATGATTTTTAAATAATACCTTCTTTTCTAAAAAAAAACCTTATATTTATATTTTTCGAAATAAAATTGAAAACATAAAAAGCAATATTAAAAGGTATAGGTACAGGGTAGTTCAAAAGGATCATATGTCTGCACACCTAGATATCAGAACCACTGCACGTCACTGCCTATATTTATCGTGTAACTAATACTGTTCAAAGTACTGAACATAATTATGCTGAAGTTACAAATTGCAATTCATCAAAAAAGTAAAATTATATTGCTAAAAAATTGCGTCATATAATTATAAACCAAAATAATATAAAAAAATGCATACACAACATTTTTACATATATGTATAGTTCATTAATACATTCTAGTTAACACAAATTACAGTATAAATTACGTCATATAAGAACGAATGAATTACGTAAAATACAAACACAGCAGATTATAAATATCTGTCATGTAATTCTAGATTTAATGTAGAAATAATATTAAGTAACTAGAATAAAAACAAAAATATATTACTTAATTGTGATTATGATATTAATTTATAGGAAATTAATTAAGACAAATTTTGAACATAAGAACAGGAAAATAAATGAATAAATCAGTATCAACAGAATACTCTAATACCTAATTATTTAAACCTATCAAAACTGCTACAAAATTGTTAGGTTGTGCAGTCCTCACTTTCCTAACAAATTCCTTATACCAAAAATTTACTTACAGCTTACATATACAATGTAATTCAAGTGTCTAATAAAAGACAAATACAGTTTTCAATAAAAAATCTTAAACAATGCAAAGAGACGTAAAATTTCTATACTTTTACAAGTCCAAACATGAATTTGACTTTAGTTTTAACTTTGAAAATCTGTATATGCAAATACTAAAACAATAACGAAAGTTTTTCTTTTGTAAAATACTGATGTGTTGTATTCATTTGAATACAAGAAAAGGATATTTTGTTTCACCGATTGAAAATAGTAGTAGTTACGTAAAACTCTTCAATAAAGAAATTGATAAAGTTTCGAGGCCCCATATTTAAATTAAAGCTAAAAGTCCAAAAGTATACAATACGATCATTAATTTTAGAAATATATAGAATAAACAGTTTTCTTAAAGCAGCAAAGGTAGATTTTAATTGATTAAATTGGCAGGTTTTTGTTGCCAATGAAAAATTTTTTCTATGAGTACAAACTACAAAGCGGATCAACTTTGTTTTTGTTGTTGTTATATTTTTACTTAACAAATTATCCAATCGAGTTAACCTTGAAAAACGATTTTATCAAAGCACGTCTTGTTTTCAAAACAAAACAATTGTTTGAAACTTTATTTTTGATTTGGTTTTGTCAAGAGTAACGTTATTTCTTGACGAATTAGCAAGTTTTATTAAAAAAATATATAAAAGAATTCTTAAACAATATTTCAAATTTGCTTTAATAAAGTTATCAAAAGATACGACAGCTTTTTTCTACAGTTGTTTACAACAAAAAATAGAAGAACTTTTCAAATTCTAAAGAAATTGTTAGAAAATGGGTGATACAACAACTGCTGCTGCCGGTTCTGCAAGTGCATCAACAGGAGCTCCATCAGGGGGAAGTGAAACCGTTGTTCCAGAAAAAAGTGCTAGTGGCTCTGCAGGGTCATACGATCAATCACATGTATGGATTGTTCATTTAATTATATTATTTATGTGGCTAATTTATGCTACACCAATTATAAAAAACTTTTTCAAACGAGTAAGTAATATGAGATTTACTGAAAATTTTGAATTTATTCCAATTAATTTGCATACAGAAATCTGCGCGACTGAATAAGAAGATGAAGACATCAGTATCACCTTCCTAGGAAGTCAATTAACTTTTAGGATAACAAAATACAGAAAAATATCCTATTAAACATTATATAGAAAATCGTAAAAGTTTAAATTTCAAGTTAATATGAAAATCTTGTTCATTTGAAATCATTTTTTAAAATTTCGGCTACAAAACAATTTTATTTAATTTTCTTTATTTAATAAAATTCAATAAATCAAATGTGATTCTTAAAAATATGTCTCTTATTACAAATACTTCTTCTTCAACGGTTTAAAATTTCCCAACACATTTATCTTATTTATGCACAAAGGTTAAAACGTATTAACGATAAAACGTTTTAAACATCGTTTTGAGATAATACATTTTGATTGGTGTTTATGCGTAATACAGCATTTCGTTCTCACTCAAAACGTTGAACACCTGCGTGTGTAATAACAACTACTTAAAACGAAGTAAGTGTTTATGCACATTTTAAAAACGAAATGAAATTTTAAATGCGGATTTAATAGTGTATTAACTCAAAACGACGTAGAGCTTTAATGCGTTTTGAAATTTGGTTTATGCATCCGTATTAAGTCAAGACGGAGTGACTTAATGCGAAGTAACGCTTAGCATAAACAAGATAATTGAAATTTTGGAATTTAATTAACATTTTTGAAGTAAACATGGTGATATGAAAATATCCAGTTTAAAAACCATTTAAAGGATCTAATATTATTGAGAATAATTTTCATGAACATGGCTAATCATGTTCATTTATTTATTCTAACAAATGCTTGCATGCACAGTTGACGACTCTGATTAGGGGGCCGATTATGAATTTCTATTCTATTTAATAGACTTTTCATCAGTTTTTAATATAAACAAAGCAGGCTTTGTATAAAATTTGATCTACTCACCCATGTTCTGAATTCCACTTTTTCGGAATTGAAGTTGCGGAAGTGGAATTAGGTGTTCTAGATTCCACTTTCACTAAATTTTTAGTGAATTCAATTCCGCAAAATTTTTGTACGTGGAATTGAAATATTAATCATCTAATTCAACTGTGGCTTGTATTTGTATAAGTCGGAATTTTATTAGTAACATTTTTTTTTAAATATGTGTATCTTCAAAAATGAATCGTTGCTTTGTTGATGCGATGCTGATGCTTGTCACAAATTCAAAAATGCAACGCAACTTTTATGATGCGTTGTCACATATTCAAAAAAGCATCGCATCAAATCAAGTATTCGAAATTCCTTGTAATATCCAGCTGTCATGTAATAGCGTTGCATCGCCAACTAAAAACTTTGCGTTGTCATAGCAACAAGTAATGTTTTCGCATCACGAACAAAAGAACATTAGCATCACCTAAGCAGTGATTCATTTTTTAAGGTACACATTAAATAAATTTAATAAATAATGAATAAATTTAAATTTATTTTAAAGTTAATGCATATTATTATTCTAGTATAATTATGTATTTCCATAAATATATTTAATGTATTTTTAAAAAACACCCAAAAATAAAGAGCAGTTAGAAATATTTGTGAATTTTATAGACAAAAATTCTTAACTAATAAATAATTATCAAAAAAAAAAAAAAAAGCAAAGAAGAAAATAAAACTTTTATGTGAGAATTTAACAACAGCTGATTCGAAATTAATGTTCGAAATATATAATTCCGCGTGGAATCTAGAACACCATTTTCCATTTCGCATGGATTTGAATTCGTATTCCACTTCCACTTTTAGCGGAATCTAGAACATGGGTGACTGATTTCACCTTGAGTGAAAAGTGTGATTACGTTATTTTAAATCAAGCAAACCATTATAGGCTGCAGTCAGCTCAAGTCAAACGGTACTTTCATTAATGCGTCGTCAACCTACGTTGACGACTCGAATGCACTGGAATTGTAATCAGAGTCGTCAACTGTGCATGCAAGCAGTTATTAGAATAAATGAACATGATTCGCCATCTTTAAATATTACGTCACAATCTTTATAAAATTTAATAATTTTTAATTAATTTAAATCTTATTTTAAATTAAAAATCAGACTAAAGAAATATCAGAAAAAAAAAGTACAACACTATTCGTTTTAATTGAAAATAAACATCGCAGTCGCGCGAAAACGATTGAGTAATTTCAGCCGACTGCGCTGCATGCTTGAGTTAATGAACATGATACCATTCCACGACTGCACTGGAAAGTCATTTTTGAACATGATTTTTACGCCGTCAGCGTCGTCGACACATTTATGAAAGCACTCAAATTGAACGAAAATTTTGAATTTTCGTTGACTTTAGTTCATGTGCCTTCATAGCACACGAAATTGAGTGAGGATCGTAGTAAAATCCGGATTTTTAAAATCCCGGAGTTACAAAATCCGGGAAAATTAAAAAAATCTAGGAAGTTCAAAATCCGACAAGTATGGAATCCGCTATGTTCAAAATCCGGGAAGTTCAAAATCTGGGAAGTTCAAAATCCAGGAGGTTCAAAATTTGGGAAGTTCAAAATCTGGGAGGTTCAAAATCTGGAAGGTTCAAAATCAAATAATTCTATTGTTTTGCAATGATGAAAATTATTTTAGAGGTTTGTTATCAAGATCTTCTCCAACTTTCTTGCTCTAGTTTCTTATAATAAGTGCGTTCGAACCACACGATTTATCTGATATTAAGTGCGTTCGAATCACACGATTTATCTGATACTATCAGTTCGGTTCTGATTTAAAATAAGCGAAGCTTCAAATCGTACAAATTGATATTAAACTGAAAAATTTGTATGACTGAAACGTCAAAAATATCAGCTAGCTGATTTTTGACTGTCAGTTGAAGTTTCGAGTTCTTTTATGTACACAGGCAGTTTATTTTTAGTGAAAAACTTAATTAAATTTAGTGAGTAAGTACTTCTACTTCATTTTCCATCTTGACAATTTAGAATTCATAAACAGTCAACTTTTTAAACATGTCTTCTTCTTTTTTGATTAGTTCCACACAGCAAGTGAACCAAAAAAATTTTTATCACTTTTTTCCAGTGATGGATGTTGACGTGTCAACAATCATAATTTGACTGACACCGTCAACAATCGATATTTTTGTCAACAATTAAAAATTGTCAACAATGTGTCGACAATGTGTCAACTATCCTATCCTATCCCTAACCTTAAGTCGAAACGTAACTGACGTATGTCTAATCTGTAATCAAATCATTCTAACTAAGCCAACCTAACCTTGAAAAAAACTGAAAATTTGAAATGATTTAATTTAATAATTTATATATATAATATACTATATTAATTATATATAATAAAATAGAATAAAAATTTATAAATATAAAGTATAAATAAACTAGGTATAAATTATAAAACCAACTAAATCATTTAGTTGTAAAATAGTTGGACGTCCTAAAATTAAAAATGTTATGTTTAAAGAATTTTTTTATGTTTATAAATTTTATTTTTCCTTCCTTTGTTTTGAAATTTTTATTTATGGAATATAATTAAATAAAAATGAAATCGTTAACTTGACGTTAACAGTCAGTGTCGACAATGTCAACAATGCTAAGTAAACAATTAGTATTGTTGACACGTCAACAATATAATTGTTGACGTGCCCATCGCTGATAATTACCAATATACTCAATGGACATAATCGTCAAAATATTTGAAGATAATTGAGTTAGAGCCATCTGCTGGAAAATAGTTTAGTAAGAATTACGGAAATTTTTGGCCTAGTAATCTATGATTTTAAAATTTTGTTTTAAAAATTTTATTCGAAAAGCAAAGATTACTAGATATTTCAAATAAAATAGTTTGTTTATTTTTCAGTTTTGAAAAAATTATTACATATTTTATTCAAAATGGAAGATAAAATATTAATTGTGACACAGAACTTTTTATAAGTCTTTTTAATTTTTTTCTTCTATTTAATAGATAGATAGAAGAATAATTTTCTCTTTTTTATCCATAATTTTACTACACTTCACAGTTCACGTAATTTCACTTTGATGGCTTCAATTTTGTTTCGATTTTAGTTTCAATTGTTTCAATTGCCAATTAGACTTTATCGTCTGTCACACAATTTATAATTGGGAATTAAGTAAATTGAGAATTGACATAATTAACATTAACTTTTGTCGTCTGTCTTGCACTTTACATTGTTGCCGTTATTTATATTTTTTAATTTTTTTTTATTTGATCAAAAATATATATTTGCTTTGAAAATTTTTTTGTTGAAATATATATATTTTTTTTTCATTTATTCAAAAATTAATAATGATTACATTGTTGCCGTTATGAGGCCTGGGTGGTCGAGAGGTTAGTGCGCTCGTCCATCACCCCACAGGTTCGATTCCCGGCATAGTCGTGGTCCAGCACTTTTTCCTAAATACCTGTTTTTCCATACTTTCTAATCCATTCTTATATGTATATATATATATATATATGTATATAGATGTATATGTATATATATACATAGAGAAATCCTAATCTCATCCTGTCATAACAACACTATGAGCCAGTAAGCAAAAACAACAACAACCACATCTACCAACAACAAGATGGCGTTACATCCTGCAGAAAAACTGGTATCATAGACACAAAACCGGAAAAGTGTGATATTACTCCTTAGCAATATCACCAACAGAGGGCGCAGGAACAAGCTAAGGACATAATCGCAATAGGCTAATCTCCTATTAGATTGAAAATAACAACAACTCGATTAAAGAAACCAACACATGCCTCGGACTAGGCTGGAAAAATACCAACAAAGTTTCTATGCTAAGATCAGGCCAATAGGTCACAAATAGCAGATGGAACAAAGTCAGATGGAAAGAGTTATGTGAAGGCGCTATGTTCCCTCGAGGAATGAATAAGCACAAAAAAAAAAAAAAAAAAAAAAAAACATTGTTGCCGTTATTTATATTTTTTAATTTTTTTTTTATTTGATCAAAAATATATATTTGCTTTGAAAAAAATTTTTTTGAACTATAGAATATTTTATTTTGTATTCTTATATTATACCTCTAGATACTACATACATATATAAATATATATATCGCCCATTCCATGCATGACGGGCGGGACATTGAAGAACATTTTTTTAAATCTTTCTTCTTTTTCACCTTTACATAGTTCAAATGTATTTCAGTTAAATGTAAAAAATAATGATCCACCCAAAGACCTATCAAACCGAAAAAGAATATGTTTTCCAAGAATTCTGGTTTTAATTTTATAGGGCGATAAGTGACTATGACGGACGGGAGATGACGGATGGGACAATTCAAAAATTTCAAACAGATTTTATAAAATAAGAAGAAAATGATAAAATTAAACACTGAAATTATTTTTTCATAGATATTTTTTTTTATTATTATTTAAAACATGGTTATTGAGAAACATTTCGTTATATGCATATTGCATTTATTGTAGATTCTATATAAAGCATGTAAAAAACATTTGTTTTTTTCATAGTCATAAGGAATCTATATAACTACATTATTTTTTTTTTTGAATTTTTTGAAGTAAGTATTGGCATAGTATAAAGAAGACAAGTAAAATTACTTCTGCATAAGGGTAAATAAAAAATGACATCCAATCATAATGAAGAACGTTATCAGTAATAAAAAAAGAAAAAAACTTCCTATAAGACGGAGAGAGACTTGTAATATGTACCTTAAAAATTTACATGATTTTATATGGAAAGAAAAATATATCTTTCTTCTTCATTTCTAAGAGAAAAAAACTAAATTTCTACACAATTATATTGTACCTCCCTCAGTTATATCAATGTGTATATCACAATATATTTTACATAAAAAAAATAACATTCTATACTTCAAAAAAATTTTTCAAAGCAAATATATATTTTTGATCAAATAAAAAAAAATTCAAAAATATAAATAACGACAACAATGTAATCATTATTAATTTTTGTTATACATTTGTAAAAAATGAAAATTTTTAGCAGAAATTTGAAAAAGCATGATCAAAGCAATCATAATGTACGACTTCATAAAATACTGTCAAAAAATAAATATGTAACGTCAAAGTTTTGTTGTTGTATTCGTCATTACAAATGAAGTTTATAATAATTTTGTTCTAAGCTAACAAAGCTTTAGATTTGAAAAATAAAAGCTCTCACTGGGATGCGAGACGAATTTTTGAATAAAAAATTATTTTCATAGATTTGTACTAAAGCCAAGTCTTATTAGTTTCTATGGTCATTGCTTATATGAATAAAAATAGTATTTTGTGTAAGAAGCAACTGAGTAATAAACGAAAGTTTTCTCATATATTTTTTCGTGAAAGATAGAAACTTTTCGTCCCTCACACAAATTTAAAAAATTTTGCCGATATTCGTGCCAGTACTTAGTGTACCTCTTCTTATATTACCTCCTCTGTGCTTATAGTAGGGTATTCCAAAAAGTATTAAGTATTAAGAGATTCCTTCACGAGGAACGTATGAAATTCAAAATTTCAAGGATGATTGAAATATAAAAGAGATGCGAAAAGGAAATGAAACAAAACCGTAAACAGGCCCTATGCGGGCAGAGAAGGAGGTATCACATATCACATTTGTCTTTTTTATGAAAAAGAAAAAGCTTTCAATAGTTAATTTTGTTTTACGTAGTTATGTTCTGAAGATTGAATGCACACACGCAAGCGAAAACAGCTGTTTTACATTATTTGTGTATTTCTAATTCTATATACACAAAAAGCATTATAATATTATCTTCTCCCTTTTCCAGATTTTTAATGTATATTGTATATATATGTATTGCATTAATTTTACCTATGGCCACATCTGAAATAAATCATATTTGTTGTTCTTGGTGTTAAATGTAAATTGCTTTATAATCAATATATAAAAAAATAAGAAAAACAAAACCATAAATGTAAAAATGAAACTATACAATAGACATATATGTTGTTATACATATTATATGTATACATTATGCTTAGAACTTAGAACAAGTTATTTTAGTTGTTGTGTTTTTTTTTTTCTTTATAGTTCTGTGTCATTTTTTCGCAGCTGAAATAAATGATATTTGTTGTTGGTATTTTTTGGCTTGATTTTGTCTTTGCTTTTATATTATTTTCTTTTTTCAAGCATTTTTTATTTTTGTTTGCTTATTTCAATCTTGTTCTTGACCTACCTCTACAAATTTTTTTTACATAGATACATATTAAATTTTATGGAATTATTAAATAAATATAATTCTTATTTTGTTGAAGGGACCTTTTTAAAATTATCCTACATTATATTACATTTTGTTTCTAAAAATTGATGCGAAGAAGTTTCATATTTGGCGCCGTATAACGTGCGCCCTGTTGCAGTGATCATCTTTTTGGTATCTCAGGGAGTTTTGTAGAGAATAAAAAGCAGAATATTGTGCAGAAATTTTAAGTCAATGCCTTAACAGGGTCCCGAGGTATTCACCTTTGAAGTCGGATTTTTTGACGAAAACGATCAAAAATAGAATGAAGTGTTAATTTAAATGTTTTTATATTTCTTGTCTTGTTTTGAAATTAATCTTGAAAACAAACAAAAAACACAAAAAAACGTGAAGGATAATTTTAAAAAGGTCCCTTCAACAAAATAAGAATTATATTTATTTAATAATTCCATAAAATTTAATATGTATCTATGTAAAAAAAATTTGTAGAGGTAGGTCAAGAACAAGATCGAAATAAGCAAACAAAAATCTCTGAAATACTAACGTGGGGTGTAGGTACACGTACACCCCAGCGCAAAAAAACTGTTTATCCTGACGTTACGTGCATGATAGCTGCGATCATTTTGTTTGTAAATTTAGTTTGATTCATGTACCTCTACTGTGATATAAAAAAAAAGTTTAAAATGTTAAGATAAGGTAAGGAAGAAAATTCAAATTCTACGTGGGATGTGTGTAGTGTGTACACCCCATGTTGGTAAAATTGTAACTTTTTTTTGCAAATAGTAATTATAATTTTTTTTGAAATTTTGATTTTTTTTTGGAGAATTAAAAACTGAAAATAGATAATAATGGTAGCAAAACTATAAATGATAGGAAATCAAGTGATATCTAGCAGGAAAATGAATATTTATATGAAAGTGATACTAGTTCTCTTCATAGTGAACTTGAATCTCACAATTTGGACGAAGAAGATTATGTATCAAACATCAGCTGAAGAAAGTGCGGACAAATTCTGTGAAAACGCATCACAACTTGGTCCATCACAATCAAAACAACCATCTCATACCAAAGTAATAAACAGTTTAATTTATCAAGATAGAATTTGTGTTACATATAGTATTATAAATAATACATACATACTTAGTATTATGAAAATTAGTTCAATTTCACATAAGTTTTGTTTCTAATCTACTTGACAAAAATAAATATTTTTTTGTATTTTATTTAGTTAAGTACTCTATAGTGTAATATTGCCCACGTTCAACATATATATTTTAGCTATTTGATGTACTAAGAAACATTTAAGTGTCTTATGCTGGATTTCTCCAGTCTCAACTTTCTTGTCCCTAACTTTAGCAGTAAGATAATAAAGAGATTTGCATTTCTTTACCTCTGATTAGCACTAGCACCTAAGTTTAGGTGGCAGATGAAGTACTGATTATTTATTTAGGTGCTACCTAACTAGATAGTAACGCATATCTACATTTTTTTTCTTGTCGAAGGAAGTAAAGAAAATTGATTTTGTAACAGTAACAACATTTATCGACCCATCATGTATCTAATTTTGCATATAGTCTATGGTCTATATGCTATAGTCTATGCTCTATAGTCATAGAAGAGGTTATGTTGATTCATCCCTACTACATTTATTTCAACATGAGACTCTCTTCTCTCTGATAGTATATAAGGCAACACAATTTGTAGAACACTTCACTTGTACTTTGACTGTGAATAATAAAACATTAAAATATTGTTAAATTTACATTTAAAATATTGTTAGTCTTACACTGGCACCCAACTCGTGGCATACATAAAAATAAATTACGAACAACAACAAAATCTGTGTAAATTCATTATTAAAATTTCTGGATGTGAAATATAATTTAAAATTAATTAAATAAAAATAATAAATATATAAAAAAATTTGTTAAGTTTTTAAAAAAAAAAAAAAAAAAAAAAAAAAAAAAAAAACTAATAAGAATTGCAAAATTAAAACAATTGAAAAAAATATAATAAACTGCATTCGACTAGTACTCGCAATCCTGCTTTACTTAGTCTTTGCTATTATAAATAAAATTTTGCAATTATAAATAAAATTTTGCAATTATAAATAAAATTTTGCAATATTGTGTTTTTAAAAAAAAAAAATATAATAAACTGCATTCGACTAGTACTCGCAATTCTGCTTTACTTAGTCTTTGCAATTATAAATAAAAAAAAAAATTTGTAATATTGTGTTTTAAAAAATAAATAATAATAATAAACTGCATTCGACTAGTACTCGCAAACCTGCTTTACTTATCTTATCACTCTATACTTATCACTCTTTGCAATTTTAAAAATTTTTGTAATATTATGTTTTAAAAAAAAAACAAAAATATAATAAACTGCATTCAACTAGTACTCGCAATCCTGCTTTACTTAGTCCTTGCAAATATAAATAAAATTTTGTAATATTGTGTTTTTAAAAAAAATATATAATAAACTGCATTCGACTAGTACTCGCAAACCTGCTTTACTTAGTCTTTGCATTAAAAGTAATTAATAAACCAGAAATAAGTGCATAATTGTGAATAAGTGAATAAGTGAAATAATATATTCAAAATTGCACCCTCAAAAGTCAGGCACAACACACTCATACCAAGAAGAAGAAGTCCTCGTTTTACTCACACAATGACAGCACCAGTTCAACTTACAGAAGATCAGTTTCAAAAACTTCTTGATTCCGTTCGGCAACCAGGCGGATCAACAAATGTAGCAGGGCGATCAGGGAGTTTTAGCAATTGTACTGCACGTTTTCGAGGCAAAAGAGAATACAATGAGGTTGAATCATTTATTACAAAAATAAATACATATAAAGTGATAGAGAAAATACCAGATAATGAGGCTATTGAAGGCTTACTTCTACTATTTACCGATGATGCATCTGTTTAGTGGAATGGAATTAAAAATAATGTTAAATCTTGGGATGAAGCAATGGGACTTTTTCGAAGTGCATTTGCACCATTGAAAGAACCACATCAGATATACATTGAAATTTTTTCTGAAAAACAAGAAGAAAATCTGCCTACCGATACATTTATTTGCAATAAGCGTGCTCTCTTAGCACAATTACCTGAAAACAGACATGATGAAAAGTCACAAATAGATTTGGTGTATGGGCTGCTTCATTTGAAAATAAGAGAAAAAGTTACTAGAAATTCAGTAACGACATTTAATGAACTCCTTGAAAAGGCACGTCATGTCGAGGCATTAGAAAATGAATACAGAAGCAATAAAAAATCAGAACAACAAGAACCAAATACGAAATTACATACAAAAAAGTAGAAATGGTGTACCTTCTGTCATTTTAGAGGTCATGTGGCTGAAGAATGTAGAAAACGGCAATCAAAAATAAAAATAGAAAAAGCAGAAAGCACAAAAGAAAAAGAAACTTCAAGAACACCAATTGAGAATAAAAATGACTCAAAGTTAGCTTGTTATGGTTGTGGTTTATTAGGTTATTACAGAAGCAACAGTCCGAACTGTAAAAATAAGAAAGATGATTCACCTAAACAAGTCAAGTTTTATTCTATAGAACCAGTGCTAAAATTAGGTAAAAGCCCACCTATAGTTTCAGTTAAAATCGCTGGGTTAGAAGGTCTAGCACATTTTGACACTGCTGCTCGAACCAGTATAGCAGGAAGTATCTTATATGAACAACTGAAACAACAATGTATATATTTTGATTCATTGATAACAGATATAACTTTAGCGGATGGATCAACAACACAACAAAATACATTATGTGCTAAAGTAGACGTTATTATTGGTCAACGCACAATACTTACCAATCTTTTGATCTTACCAGAAGCCAAAGATAAATAATCGAACATTGTTAGGTATTGACTTTTTAGAACAAGCAGCAATTGTTTTAAATATACCTCAAAGAGCATGGAGTTTTGCAGACAAACCAGAAACGTGGTTCGAATTTTTATCTGATGACAGCAAAATAATTTTTACTTCAGCTTCATCATTGACAGTACAACAAGGAACTGCAGAAAAAGAAAATCAAGAAAAAGAAAATAAATCACCATTTTTAGAATTTTATTCAAAAAGTAATGTGTCACCAATGTTAGAACCTGAAGAATTAGATCCACCATGGAAACTTTATCCTTTCGAAACTCCTCCTCGTACAAGAGTGTTACCAGCTGAAAATGATTACTCACCAGGTGCGATACAAGCAATTTTTAAGGATGCAATACCATCTAATGTCGTTACTCCACCTAGAGATCCTCGATTAAGATATGGTTTAGCTGTGAAGCGAACACACACAAGCATCGAATCAATTGATATTAGGTTACGAAAAGATGAAGGTGATAACATTAAAAACTATGAAAAAGAGAAGATAAATAATTTTTTACAACAAAATGCTGAAATTTTTGGAACCAATAACGAAGCGACACCATATATAGAACACTTCATAAATCTGACAAATGAAACACCAATAGCAGTACCACCCTATCGTCTTTCTCCACTAAAACGAAAGCTACTTCAAACCGAATTAGAGGAAATGTTAGCCAGCGACGTTATCGAAGAATGTGAATCTGCATGGGCTTCTCCGGTGGTGTTAGTACCAAAGAAAGACGGAAGGATACGTGTTTGTGTTGATTATCGACAATTAAACTCGGTGACAATTCCAGATCGATATCCATTGCCAAGAATGGATGATCTTCTCCAAGCCGCTAAAAGTACCTCATTTATGTCCACATTAGACTTGCAGTCTGGGTATTGGCAGGTTAAGGTTGCTGAAAAAGATCAAGATAAGACGTCCTTTATCACTCCTTTTGGCACCTATAAGTTTAAAAGAATGCCATTTGGCCTTCGGAATGCGCCTTCCACATTCCAAAGGTTAATGGACAGATTCAGAACAGGACTCACTAGTGTATGTATTTTAATCTATTTGGATGATTTGATCATATGCTCCGATTCATTTGAAAAGCACCTTTGCGATCTTAAAGCCGTATTTCAACGTCTTCATTTGTTCAAATTGAAAATACATCGCGACAAATGCAAATTCTGTTGTCAAGAAGTTAAATATTTGGGACACGTGATCACGAGTACACGTATAGCTCCAGATCCTAAGAAAATCAAAGCCATAATTGAATGGCCACCACCAACAACACTGAAACAGCTTATATCATTTCTTCAAACGTGTTCCTGGTATCGACGATTTATTTTTAACTTTGCAAAAGTTTCGCAACCATAGTCGAAACTAACAAGAAAGAATGCAGCATGGCAATGGGATGAAGAACAACGAAGTTCATTTGAATCATTGAAGAAACTTCTAACATCCGCACCAGTACTTCGACAAGCAAATGAAAGTGCTCCATTTATTTTGAAAACCATTTATTTTGGGAGCAGTTTTGATACAGGGGGAGGGCGCAGAAGAACACCCCATTGAATATGCAAGTCGTCTTCTAACTACAGCTGAACGCAACTACACAACTACAGAAAAAGAAGCATTAGCCATTGTGTGGGCTATACATCGGTTTAGAGGGTATCTAGAAGATGCAGACGTTACTGTCATAACCGATCATCAAGCACTGAGGTGGCTGATGTTTCTCAAAACTCCATCTGGAAGACTTGCAAGATGAGCGCTTTCACTACAAGGATATAACATCAAAATCATTTATAAACCAGGAAGAACCAATGTTGTTGCAGATGGTTTATCCAGATTACCTTGTCAAGAGCATATTGACGCAACATGTGAAATATGCAGTACACATATAGATATACCACATCAAAATACTGCTGAAATAAGAAAAAGACAAGAAAGTGATCCTCAAATTAAAGAGATAATTGCAAACTTAGAAAATACTCAACCTGATGAAAAGTATTTAAGATGGTCAAATATGGGTTATATGCTTCATAAAGGTGTTGTGTTTAAATATAATCCAGACATAGATAGTGAAGACGGACAACTAGTGATACCAAAAAGCGAGCAGATGGAAATCTTAAAATCATATCATGACAGTCCCACAGCAGGTCACTATGGTATAGAACGAACATATAGGCAATTGCTTCAAGATATTATTGGTTGAATATGAGGCGAGATATTTCTAGATATGTTTCGAAATGCATAAAATGTCAACGGTATAAGACGGAAAATCTGAAACCAGCCGGTTTGTTGCAGACTACACCTAACAAACAACGATTTGAAATAATAGCAGTAGATTTATTCGGACCTCTACCTCTATCAAAAGACAATAAGCGTTGGATACTTATTGTAGAGGACACTGCTAGTCGTTGCGTTGAATTTTTTGCAATTGAAGAAGCTACTGCTGAGGTTTGCGCAAAAATATTACTAGAAGAAGTTTTCTTGCGATATGGACTTCCTAGAAGATTTATTAGTGACAACGGAACTCAGTTTATAGCCGGTATAATGCAGCACCTTACATTCTGTTTGGGAATTCAACAATCTTTCACGCCAGTTTACCATCCCCAAGCGAATCCTGTGGAACGGAAAAATAGAGATATGAAGACTCAACTTGCGATTCTAGTAGGAAATGAACATTCATCGTGGACAGAAAGGTTATCAAGTATACGATTCGCCATGAATACAGCAAAGTGTGAAAGTACCGGTTATTCTGCTGCATTTCTTACTTTTGGTCGTGACTTACGTACTCTTGATGATGTTCGAGAAATTATAATGACTGAAAACTTTCATTCACTGCTGACACCTCGATTGTTACAACTTGTAGATGTCCTTGCAGAATCGAAAGATAAAACGTGCAAGACTCAAATACATAATCAAAATTATAATGATAAACAACATCGAACTGATCCTGGTTACAATCCTGGTAATAAAGTTTGGGTAAAATCACACACGCTGAGTAAAGCATCAAAAGGAATTTCATCGAAGCTGAATCCAAAACGAGACGGACCCTATGTAATTCTCACGAAACGAGGAGCTTCTACTTATGAAATTGCATCTTCAGAATCACCAAATGTTCCTATAGGAACATATCATACTTCAGCACTTAAACCTTATGTCGGTACCGAAGATCAGCAACTACCAGCTCCTTTAATTCCCATCAAACGACGAGGCCGACCGAAGAAGATAAATTAACGAAATCATAATACTATTCTGCTAGTACTTCATCGAGACGATTCCAATACTAGAGGGGGAGAATGTAACAGTAACAACATTTATCGACCCATCATGTATCTAACCTTGCATATAGTCTATGGTCTATATTCTATAGTCTATGCTCTATAGTCATAGAAGAGGTTAAGTTGATTCATCCCTACTACATTTATTTCAACATGAGACTCTCTTCTCTCTGATAGTATATAAGGCAACACAATTTGTAAAACACTTCACTTGTATTTTGACTGTGAATAATAAAACATTAAAATATTGTTGAATTTACACTTAAAATATTGTTAGTCTTACAATTTTTAAATATTTTATGAGAAAATAAAGTTTTTCGGTGATTTCAAAAAAACATTTATATCGAAATGGATGATATATTATTCGATCCATTCTACTAATAGTAGCATGTTAGATGTTCATGAAGATGATGAATTTGAAAGAAGGCCATATTTATTGAGACCAAGAATAAATCACTTTGAGTTTTGAGGAGATGTTGGTTTTTTTTCAAAAGATCTCACAATTAGTATAAGGTACTTCTTTTCCATCAATATTTATATGCAGAAGGTGCTAATACATTTGTACACGTCATTATTTAATGAGTACATGATACCTGTTTCTTATATAGGCAAGGCATATACATATTCAATGTATGAATATTAGTCGGAACAATTCTTTAATTGTTACTTCAATTGTTCGATAACACTCATAATTGTAAACGTATGCATGAGATTCAAATTCAAAACAAAATTTCCAACATTTTGAGACGCCAGATGTTGTCGAACCCGCTTTCAAATTCTGTTGTTGAACAAAGAAAATATCGTGAATATTTGTCGCCAGTTATTGAGTTTTAATATGTTATATGAGGGATCTTATAAAATTTATTTTAAGAGAAAAGGAAGCATGAAAAATATGTAGCATAAAATTCTCATTAGTAGTACTCACAATGTGTGGAAGCTGATCGAAATTGTAGAAATAGTAGAAGAATGGAAAAAATCGAAAAAGAAACTTCCACCTCGAAATTATTTTATATGATTTTGACACTTTTCCATTCTTCTACGATTTCCATTGGTTACACCATGTTTTTAATCGAAAAATAGAAAAAAGTCAGCTGATCTGCATTTTAGCAAATGTCAATTCGTGTATGTTACTTGACAGATTGCTGACAATTTCAGATTTTTCGATTTTTTCCACTTCGACTTATACATATTCGAAAAGAGTCCTTCATGATCTGACTCACTTCGAAGTGTTTGATGTTCCACAATTTCGACTTCTACGGTCAACTTCTACCGATTGTGAGTACTACTATTAATTAATAAATATATGTACATACATTTCTTTTTTAAATATGTACTAGGATTACAATGAATTGATAATAAAAATACAAAAATTGAATTAATTTTGTATCAAATTAATACAAAATAAACGTTACAGCTTCAAAAATATTCAAATAATACGTTACAACTTGAAAAATACTCAAAAAATAACAGCTGACGTCAATTTGACATTTGACATTGACATTTGACAAGCTTTAGAGTTACGATTAAATTTTCATGCTTTCAGGTTTCGGAATTAGAAATGTAGCTGACAGCTAGTTAGCAGAATTTTTTAATGAAGAAATCCGAACCTCTAGCTAGTTGAGACTTCTGAAGAAATCCAGCATTAGTTGAAAAAATAAATTTTTTACATACACTTTATATTTTAATGCTGTGGAACAATATAATTATTAAAGTAATATTATATATTCAATTAATAGAAATGTAGATATTTTAATGAATTTCCATATTTGAATATAAAATAAATTATAAATTACAAAAAAAAAAGAATTTTATTAATTTTTTGCTTTGGGACAATTTATCAGACGTAGGAATAATATATGTGATTTTTTACAATGCCAATGTAAGCATTTATGTTTTATACAGTGAAAATATTCTAATAGAATTGGGTATTTCTCCCACCTTTAAATTTGTATTAATTATTATACTATTTTTCTTTTTGGATGTCAGTACAGGCAAGATAGGCATACTTTTCTATATTCTTTCACAAATTGTTTGAATAAATCTGTCTCGTGTGCGGGATGATCAGATCTCAATTTCAATCGAGGAGAATCTTTTAAATTAAATATTACCAAGAGCAACAAACTAATCGGGTGCTACCTCCATAAGCACAATACTGACTTCCAAAAAGAAAGAAAGAACTATTTTATGAATAAAATTTAGTTATTGTCAAACAGTGAATTAAGACTTTTCTTCGTTGTTTTCTCTAAATGAGTCTGCTTAGAGCACTGTTTCTTTTTTGACTTTAATTTTTTCAAAAAATTTATTAAAATATTGCAAACTTATTTTATATGAGATGCCGTTGTAACCTTCTTATTCATCTAAAAACTCCATGTTGGAATTGTTGATGTTGCTGTTGAAATCTTCTTGTTCATCTAAAAACTCCATGTTGGAATTGTCGATGTTGCTGTTGCAATCTTCTTGATCATCCAGAAACTCCATGTTGTAATCTTCTTGTTCGTCTAGAAACTCCATGTTGTGAGTTTCAAAATTTTCGTTTAGAAACTCCAAAATTTCTCGTGTTTCACTTATATTTTCCATTTTTAAAATTATAAAACCGACTAAGAAAGAATCACTTGCTTGACTAAAAGGAGGTAAAAAAGTCTTGAAATTAATGAAGCATAAAAGTAATTCACATGTGTTTTATATACCTACTCTTGAATGTATTTTAAAAGCTTAATAATCGATAATGCTAACATGAGTCATATAATCCAAAAGCAAAATACTTTGTTAGAAATTCTTTTCTTCTGAACTTAAAAACAATGACGCAGCATAATCCGTCTGAAAAAATAAAAGACTTCATTGTTTCATTTTTTTAAACAAGAACAAAAATGTCTCAACATGAAAACTGATAAAGTAGCAACTATACAAAACGTATACACTCAACATATATTATTATGCTATGAATATCATGAATTTGAAGCAGAGTGATACATGAAAATCGAAAATGTTAAACAAATAAATATAATCATTAATAAAAGTCAATTCATTCTCAAAATAATTAACAGTTAACCAGCATTATTCAAAGTATAAAGATGGATATTGAAGGCGAGTTTTACACAGATTATTTAACAGACGAAGATAGGAGAACTCTTGTATACTATCGAAAATATATACAACAATATGAAAACATGGAAAAAATCACATCAATTCATGGATCTCATTACGTTGATTGTTGTTGGGCTAAAGATGATACAACTACAGGACCAGAAACATGTATTTGTAGTTATATCATAGACAAAATAAATTTATCAAATTTAAAAATGAATTTGAAAAATTATTGAAATTTTACGAGAAATTGATTGGATACTTAGAAGAAGGAAATCTGGAAATAATACATAATATTTCATTATTTTTAAATGAATTTGATACATTTTTTGGTGCAGAATCATATGGAGAAGTTGTTTTCAACAAAAAAGAAATTGAAAATGTTCGAGAATATTTAAACAACAGCAAAAGTGAAGAGTTTACATCTAACGGTCATTATGTTGCATGTTCTAATCCTGAAGACAATGAAAATATTTGTGAATGTGATTTAATAGAAGAAAAACAAAGAGAAAAAACAGATAGAGCTAAAGAAGCTATTAGACTTATAAAGATTTTTCTTGGAAGAATATATTATAATTATTTTGCTGATTATTAGTTAATAAATAAAAACACTTGATATTCATTAAAAAAAAATTGCTTTTTATTGGTTTTATATTATGTTATTACAAAAACCAGGTAAACTTATATCAAATTGTTGTGAATATTCATCATAATTTATATTAGCTTCCGTTTCTGTTGAACATTGCTGATCTGATTCTGATTGTACAGGTTGCTGCTCATTCACTGTTATTTGCGGTAGTTGTTGCTGTTCTTCTTCTTGAACATCATTGGACATTGGTAATTCGATAAAGTCTATACTGTAAGCTTCGCCTACTTGCCCATAGTTGATTAAGTGATATTTCCCCTTGTTTAACTCTGTTATCACATTATCTGATAACTTATTGTATTTTTCTGGTAAATTCAATCGTTGACTTCCTTCTAATTCAAGCGAAACTCGATCACCAAATTTTGTGTTAACTTTTTCTGCACTGATGATTTTATATGGATGATTTTTCACCATATATTTCCCAAGTTTAAGTATATATCGTATCGAAATGATCTTAACTCCTCCAGCTCAGAAGCAAATACTTTGTTTGGTATTTCATCTCTTACAAGATTATCTTCTTGTTTCCGTTTAACTACTTTTGATGTCTTCTTTGAAGCAGCTTTTTCAGATTTCTGCATTTCACCCATTTTTCAAACTTTAAGATAAAATTAATTTAACACTTTAAAATTTCACGATGGACTGATACCGTTTCAAGAAATTGTCTCCATTTATAGGCAAAAATCTTATCCCCACTCTTTTTCAACTGCTTACAAGTGCTAACAAAATTTAAACACACACACACACAAAACAATAATTTCACAACTTGATGAAATCCGAAATAAAAACATCAAATAATACACTTAAAAATATACAAATGAATAAAAATCTGATACATAAAAATTTTTTCCATTTTTATTCGCGAGTTCGAATCTCATCACAACTATTTCACAATCTTTTTTTTCCTTCTAATAGCATACGAATTGAAATTCGTCATTATATACACACAACATAATCACCACATATTAAGATTCTCTGTAGCTCCATGATATGTATATACCACGAACTATCGTGCTACAGGTTTCGAGTTCTCATCCCACCGACATCACAAACATTTTTTTCATTTTTTTTTCATCTCAAACAACAACAAAACAACAACACATTCTTTTACACACTCGGTGGTGGTGCCAGAACTCCCCAATCCCACCTACTTACTTTCAATCTTATGATTAAATACATATATTACTGATCCATTTTCGTTTTTCATTACCTTTCACATATACTTTAGAATTTCTCAGATTTGATCGAAGAAATTTTTTAACACTATGAAAAGATATTGATCCTTCGTTCCAAGTTAAACCGTGATGATTTTTATGTAACCAATTCACTTGTTTCTTCTCTTTTGTAGGTTAACGCGAAAAATCAAACGGTGGCTTTATAATAAACACTTCAAATTCACGTGTATTGAAAGAAATAGCAAGTTCTTTAACAATAAACTTACTATTATAGTCTTTGAAACCTTGAACATCGATAATAATTTTATTAAACATTTTATGAAATATGCATGTATTCTATCACAAGTTCTTTGAAATACTTAATAAATTTTTATATTATAATATCATTTATATCAGTTTTCTAACTTCTTCATTCAGTGGATTGTACTCAATTATTCGATCATGTAGCAGTAAACAATATCCTGAAGTATTGTTAGGAATGTTGACGTTGCTTGCTAACTCAAACTCTATTCTAATATCAACAGGTCCTGTTTTTATTGTTTCATTTTGATGAGCACAATCAATAACAACAATTGGTGCTATACTCTTGAAACTATCCCATTTTAACAGCGGTTAACAATTCCTTCCATAATAAGTTTCTTGAAATTTTGTATACATATCATATAACAACGCATATCGATTACGTTTAAAAAGTATATTTAAATTATCATATGGATACGTCTATACCATTCAAACGTTTGCAATTTCCAATCCGCTTGGCATTTGCTATGACTATTAATAAGTCACAAGGTCAAACAATGACAATTTGTGGCTTAGATTTAGAAAATCCGTGCTTTTCTCACGGCCAATTATATGTTGCGTGTTTCAGGGTTGGAAAACCATCGAGTTTGTTTGTGTATACTCCTGAAGGATTAACCAAAAATATTGTACATCCAATGGCATTACGATAAATTAAGTTTCTGTAAATTGAAAAAAATTTCCCTGTTATAAAATAGTTTAAGTTTCAACTTTTTTACCTTTAATTAAAATAAGTTTAAGTTTTTATTTAACACAACCTCTACATTTCACTTCACTCATAGTATACACATATTCACACGCTATCGATTGGTCGAACTGTGATAAATATACATGTAATGACGTTAGATATTGTAATAACATTTTAAAAAAATTTTCATCAAAACGGTCCAGATTGTTACAGCTTATTGAAAAAAGTTTGAAATTTTTGAATTAAAGACGTGTGTACAGGAAAACGTCTTTCGGGTCCGCAAAGTTTTTGTGAAATGGTTAGGATTTTTTAATCAGCAGAATTCGTGGATAGAGGAGAAGGAATTATTGAAAAAATAAATAAAAAACCTTAAACTGTTTATATTCTAATGATATTTTGTTTTTATTTCATCAAATTTTATTATAAATTATTATTAAAAATAAATTGCTATTGCATAAAAAACATTTCAGGTTGTGTTTTTCAATAAAATTTTTTATTACAAAATTATTGTTTGTTTCAAAATTACCTGGAACTCTACATTCATTTACAGGCATGTATTTATGTTTTTTACAATCAAAACAATATTTGATGTTTGTATTGTTGTAGAGTTGTCAGCAGTTGCTGCAAAGGACTTAAACAATTATTTCGTCTACTCTGATGTTTCAAATTTGCTCCAATCTTTGAAAGTACATATTCTATTTGAACACGCGTTAAACGAAAGTCTTCCATTGTTTCTAACTCCAATGAGTAATTAATTCTTTTTTTAAATTCACGATTTTGAAACTCTTCAAATTCTTCATATAACCTTTCAAAACGAAACATTTTTTTGCCAATACAAAAAAAAATACTTAAAAATGGTTAAAAAAAATACACTTGAAGTTTTAAATAAAAAAAAAACACGTTACCGATGACACTCGAAAGGTTTTTGAAAAGAGAATTTTTTCTTATCAATATTCTGCTTAATTTATCAATTTAATTATTGATAAGTAATAAGAAAATACTGTTGGTGCAACAAGACAGTGAAAAAATGTTTAAAATTGCTAAACTTATCACTTTACAAATGAATACTTATCACTTACTCAAATTGTGTTTGGTGCAACAGTAATCTGAAAAATTTCCCAGTTATCACTTTTCAAAGTTGTACTGAGGACTTTTCAATTTGCTTATCAATTTTTGTTTTGGTGCAACACAAACTTATTGAAAGTCTTGAAAAGTTGATAAGTAATAAGTGATAAGTCGTTGGTGCAATAGGGCCCAGGAATATTATTAATATATGATCCTACTATTAGATTACATTCAATTCGGATAGCGTTAACTTTAGTTATATTCACAGGTAAATCAGACACATGCGTTGTATTTGACTCCAATTCTTTTTTACTGAAACCTAACAGTTAAAAGAACTATTCTCTGTTAAAGTAGACGTTGTGTGAACTTTTAATTTCTGTTTTGAGTGTGTTGTTGTTCGATTGTATTTTGATTGTAGGCTTAGTTTTCGTTTTCTCGAGCTCTTTTTGCATAAAATTCGCGATGTCATCAACTTCATAAGACCCCACAGGTATTTGAATAGTTTCGTTACCTCTATCAAATAAGTTATTGCTACTATCCACATTAGGTATTGAATTATAGGTATAAAAATCAACAAGACCACAAAGATAGATAGATATAGATTTATAGATTTAGGCTATTGATAAATCTCAATATTCTATTAGAAGGTGCACACCACATTTTCTCGGGCTTGGAAAATACTGGTGCATGTGGCACAGTCTTTTAGAGGCCAACGCTTCACATTCACACAAAATGTGTTTTGAGGTTTCTTTGGCCTCTTTGCAGAATATGCTACCCAATGTGTACCAGGT
This sequence comes from Bombylius major, assembly GCA_932526495.1. Classification (NCBI taxonomy): domain Eukaryota; kingdom Metazoa; phylum Arthropoda; class Insecta; order Diptera; family Bombyliidae; genus Bombylius; species Bombylius major. The sequence continues at coordinate 30,325,914 of OW052042.1, forward strand.
CCACTTGAATTATCTAAATTTACTATACTACACTCATTTTTATAAGGTTTTGGTGGTAGTTTATCTTCCATGAATACAGCTCTAAAGTGCGGTATACTTTTACCATATCTCGTTAAATCGATTTCACTGAGAGGTTTATTGGGTAGCTTACTTAAAAGTTTTTTGGATTTGGATTTAAAAAAAGACCAAGACCTTTCCTGTAGGGTTTAAGTTGTAATTCTTTTCCCATTGCTACTGCTTCCATAGTTTTATTATGTCGTTGGTTTTCAGCTAGTTGTTCTCTAGCTTGTTTTGCATCATTGATTGCCTTTGCTATTGTCGCTACACCACCAGATAATGCTCCTGATGCAAGAATGGTAAAATACCGCCTGTTTTTGGAACAGGTATGATTCGAGGTAGTTCAAATTGATGACTTTTTTCCTTTTATGGTGTTCTTGGCTGCATTCTAATGCATGCAGAATATGGTATTCTAATGGCATTGTTCATTTCTTCTGGTTTTTGTGCTATTTCACGAACACTTTGAATAGCTTTTCGGAACATTTTACGCGTTTTCGCTTTATTATTCTTCTTATTTGTTGATTTCTGCTTCTTGATTCCCATACCTAATTTCACTTTAGCTTTCATTGAGTTTGTAACAAACCAAGAGTTTATACGTTCACTTATAGTTGAATGTTTTGCCTTTACTCTTTCGCAAGCTTTTTCTGCTAATATTCTGTCAGCTGTATGACGTTGATTTTTGTCTTTATGTTTAGAATAAAATATATCGTGTTGTTTGCAAGCTTAATCTAATTGATTGATTCCTTGATCACCTCTAGCAAGACGTTGTTGTAGTTTTGTACCAGGTCCACAGTATTGATAACCAGGAAGATAATGCTGTTTAAAGACCTGTTTAAGCTGTTTCAGAGCTATTTTCATACCTGCTTAACCTGTTTTTAGACCTGTTCAAGCTGTTTCAGAGCTATTTAAAGACTTGTTTAAGGAAAAACTAAATACAATTAAAGGAAAAGTTCACTACAAAATAAAATTTGTACTTATATAACAATATTTTTAGTTAAGGTTTTTCTTCTTCTGTTTTACTTTGTTATTTAAATGAATTAATACGTATATTAATAACCTAGTTAGTCATTTTACATATCAACCTACTACAAAAAATTAAAAAAAATCCTTCTATTCCGAATGAAAATAAGTTAAAAAAATAAAAAACATGAAATTTGACAAAAAAGAATAAATAAATCATGAAAAGAAGCAAAACGTGCAAAATCAAAATTCGAATTAATAAAGTATTACTAATTTTAAAGAATTATAGAATTCAATATAAAAATAAAAGCAGAATATTGTTAAAAAATTGGCCTTTGTGAGAGAGAGTAGAAAAAAATGGATTCAAAAACAAAAAATGTGAAAAGAAGAGAAATAAGAAATTTAAGAGAAAAAAGAAGAAAAGGAAAAACAATGGCTATGGCAAGAAAAAAATGTAAGAAAAAATTTAGGTTTTGACAGTTGTTAATTAAGTAGTAATTGATGGTTAATTAATGTAAACAAAACTTGCGATTTCGGTTTGATTTGTTTTTTTTTTAAATTTTTCGTTTAAATTAATAATAATTCGGTCGCGCGATTAGGTCGAACCAATGACCATAGAAACTAATAAGACTTGGCTTTAGTACAAATCCATAGTATAAAAACACTAAGGTAAGCCGATTACACAAAAAGCTCTTTTTGGTGACGTCATCATTTGTAGTTAAAATAAAATGGAAAAGAAGTATGAATAAAACAAATAATGCATATAATTACCAATTTTATTTCAAAAACTTGTTCATTTTCTTCTTCTTCTTCTTTTCTAATTCATTCAAATCTTTATTTTTGTTTTTTGACCTAATTAAAAAAAATATTCTACATTTAAAAAATAATTTCCTTACATTTTCGTCTAATGGAATATGTTCACTTGCTTTTAAAAAATTTTTCAAAACATTACGATTTTCAACTATTTTATTTTTCGATTTTAAAAATAATTCTTCGCATTTGATTAGTGATGATAAAAATTTTTCCGAAGGCTTAGTTAGTCCTCCTTCAGAAAGTTCGTTAACCCATGTCCAATATGTATTATTTTTGTCCGTATAATTATCTCGGTCTACATTTTTACACTTTTTTATAATAAATCCAGCTAAATTTTCAAGTGCATCTAAATGTAGTTCTTCAAAATTAATTTGTTGATCGTTATTTTCAAAACTTTCCGAAATATCAAAATTTTCGTTCTCAGTGTTTAATAATATCTTACTAAAAGCCTTTTCTGTCAGCATTGATACCTCTTCCGTTTGTTCCTCATTGTTTTCTTCAATATTTGAAGAACTTAAAATAGCTCGATTTTTCCCTATATATGTAACAGAAAAAAAATGATCAACTGTTTCAATTTATATTTATTGATGCTTTATGTATTAGTACCTTATATATTAGTATATTATGTATTAGTACCTTATATATTAGTATATTATGTATTAGTAACTTTACCAACGACACGAACAGGTAAAACCAAAGTGATTTTAAATGAAAACATTGTATATTTAAATACTTAGATTGCAAAAAAACAGGACAATCACAAACATGGATATTAATCAAAAAATTCCCTTGAGCTTACCTAATAAAAATGATCTTAATCGGTACTTAAATTCTAAATTAGAAGGATGATCATAAAGACCACCTTTAGCGCGAATTGTAGCAAAGAAATTTTCTAGAATGTCCTGATTGAGTCTGTTTGTTAAGATAAATTCGACATTATACCTTTCATTTAAATAATTAAAAAGTTTTCTTAGTGAAGAATTGGTAATTTGTATTCCTTTTTGAAATGGGAGCATGGACTTTCTTTTAGGAGTTGTTAGATTAAGCATTAGATTATCTAATTCATTTAAAATTTTATTTTGTGTGTCTATGGCTAATCCGTATGCCTTCGTTCTTTCTCGACTATCAACTTTTATAACTTTTGAGTTCAATATATCAAACCAATCGTTGATTGATTTGATAAAATTTGAGCACTCGAGAACATTTTTTGATTTTAGTTGTTGTCCCGATTGTAAGCAGCGTCTAAGACAAGAAGCAACAGAGTGGGACATCAATTGAGCTGCTGTTTTTACTTTTTGTCTGGCAGGACCTTTCACGGTAAGATGACTTTTCGAAATCTTACTAATTATCCTTAAATCATCTTCACCAAGTTTATCCAATATTTCTTCAATAGGCTCGAATGTTATTAATTTATCATCAATTATAAAGCCGTCGTCTAAAAAATGATTCCTAATTAGCTTTAGAAGATGTGGAGCATCGGCAAAAACATATATGTTTTTATTATTGTCAGCTGGATTCTGAAACCATGTATTCGTAATATTGATACAAAGTTCTTTCCACAAATTTTGATTACTAGTGCTCATATCAGACACTATTGCAACAGTAGTATATCCAATGTTATCAAGAGCAACAATGATTTTATTCAAAATTTTTGCAGTCATTTTACAATCAAAATTATAAAAAATTGGTTGCTTCCAATTTTCTATTAGACCTCTTGCCATAACTACTTGTACATTTTGTGATGGCTTAAGTATCATATCAATAGTTTTATCATATTCATAGCTAGGCTTAACAGCCATTTCATCAAATGATAAAACACATAATTTTTGTCTTTCTGTCAAATTTGACTGCTTCATTAAATAAAGCACTGATGTTAAAATGCCTGGTTCAATTCTTAGTTTTGACCCCCATTTCTTAAGTGTGCTTACACAAGGTAATGGATACTTTTTTTTGTATAAATATCTATAGCATCTAGGTCCTGCAGAATACAAACACACTGCTGAAGATATGTCTTCTAGATTCCATCTAAAATTTTTCTTTTGTGGTGTTTTTAGCTTTTTTAGCTGACCGTCACTAAAAATTTCTTTTAATGTGGTATCCATTATAATTGATTCATTTTTCAACCTTTTATTTTCATTTTCTAAACGCAAACATTCTTTTTTCAATTCATTAAGTTGACGACGTAGATCATATACTTCGAGGATGCAAGCACAGTCAAAATCTGCCCTAAAAACAAAATTACGTATCATTGATGTCAATATAAATTATTCAAGTATAAGTATTGTACTCTGTTTGAATTTCAGTGTCCACCAGAGATTTTTCTAATATACTATTATTATTATCCTCTGGTGTAGGATTAGGTAACTCCTGTAAATCTATATCCATATCTGGATTTTTATTTCTACAAAGACAATTTAAAATTACCTTGAAATATTTAATTTATAAAATTATATAATAACACATACTCTGATTCGATCAACAAATTTTCTACTTCCTTTTTCCTAATTCTTTTCACTAGTCTCATTTTTCTTTCTGCAACATTTTTATTTATTTCAAAAGGCAACAAAAGAGTTGGTATAGCAGAAGCCGTCAATTTTCTTTTTTTCAAAGGTATATTTAGAAGTCGGTCTTTTAGTTCATAACTTTCTTCATCAAAGGGTACAGAACAAATTTTCGCATACTTCAAATTAATATTTTTCTTGTTACATGCGTTTATCCACATTTTGCACAACTTTGAATCTTTGGGAAACTGATGAAATTTAATGTGATTTTCTTTATTTTTTTCTATTGAATTATTTTTACAGTTTTTCACACTACACCAGACCATTTTTATTTAAATAAATGAAATTCTGCACACCAAACTAATATTTCATAAAAATTATATAAAAATATTCCACGAATTACCATGCAATTCACTGAATTCGATTGATATTACATTAATAAAATTTGAAAGTTTACAAACAATTAGTCACAAATGTCAAATTAAAGCTTTCATGGCGATTCAAGAAGAAGACTTACATTACCTTAGTGTTTTTATACCATGGTACAAATCTATGAAAATAATTTTTTATTCAAAAATTCGTCTCGCATCCCAGTGAGAGCTTTTATTTTTCAAATCTAAAGCTTTGTTAGCTTAGAACAAAACCATTATAAACATCATTTGTAATGACGAATACAATAACAAAACTTTGACGTTACATATTTATTTTTTGACAGTATTTTATGACGTCATACATTATTATGATTGCTTTGATCATGTTTTTCCAAATTTCTGTTAAAAATTTTCATTTTTTACAAATGTATAACAAAAATTAATAATGATTACATGTGTGCCGTTATTTATATTTTTGAATTTTTTTTTATTTGATCAAAAATATATATTTGCTTTGAAAAATTTTTCTTTGAAATATAGAATATTACAGTATGACCTCTTTAATCCGGACCTCGAAAACCCGAATTATCAGTAATCCGAAACGATTTTCTAGATACACGTAAGTATTCTGTAGTCCGAAATAATGCCCTCAAGTATTCTATAATCCGGATCATATTTGTTAGATATATTTATTGTGAAGTGAAATTACGAATGTGGAATATGGTCGTTGTGAAGTACCGTAATTCTGTCTGGTTTTTTTTTTTTTCGTGAATAAAACTATTTGATACATACTTCATTGAAGTGCAAAACAATTGTTTCCAATTTAAAGAAAAAGGTTTTTGTGAATATTCTCAGTCTCGAATCACAGAATTTTTCATTTAATTAAAAATTTCTAAACATAAATTGTATATATGCATTATTAATGGATAAATAATTTTCAAAAATAATGATGTTTTATACTGTTATACATATCTAGTAATCCGGATAATCGATAGTCCGGATAAGGCCGTGCATTAATTTATACTGTTTTTTTTTTCTATTCTTATATTATACCTCTAGATACTATATGCATATATAAATATATACAAAGTGATATTCCAATAATCCGAATAATTGAATGCACACCCTCATTCGGATTTGTGAAATATTCGGATTACAGAGTACTATTGAATTATATTAAAAATGAACAAAAATTCATTAACGATGAAAATGTTTAATGTTTTGTGCACGCTTTTTATTAATCTACATTTTCACTCTCTTTTTATATTAATTTTTTTCCTTTCGGCAAACTTGTAACTAGTAAGGAATAAGTTAAAAATATCACAAAACGGGATATTGCCAGACAGATAACAGTTAGGTATATATAGAAAATATAAAAAAAAAGATAAGAAAAAGCAATGTTTCTCTAATTTTACATCAATTCGAATTATAGAACACATACTAGAGATTTTTTAATTGTTCGGACTATTGGAAATTCGGATTTTAGAGTATACGGATTATTGGATCGCCCATTCCATGCATGACGGACGGGACTTTGAAAAACATTTTTTTAGAAATAAGAGAACAACAAAATGTTTTTTAAGTACATACATAGTAAAATAATTAATAGGTTAGAAATGAACAATAGACAAAAAAACATGGTAATATATTATAATATAAAAGAATCGGAAGATATAAATAATATTTTATTAATTATTTATTAAATTCTAAATTAGGAATAAACACCTCAGATAAAGAAATTGAAATTATCTAGAAGTTAAAAAAATTACAAAAAATAAAAAGCAATACAATCAGAAAACAAACGGGTTTTAAAATATTATAGAAATTGCAAGAAAATTAAAATGGAATTGGGCAGGTCATATAAGTAGAATGAAGGACCTGGACCAGAGATGGAGGAAAACTACTGAGGAATAAATACACAAAAGGAATAGAGACCATCAAATAAAAGACTACCACCTAAAAAATTAACATTAAACAGGAGGTGTGAAGTTATATACTTCGAAGAAAAATACTGTTGAATTTATGAGTGTAAAAACGAGTATAATTTCATGTCCCGTCCGTCATAGTCATAGTCACTTATCACCCTACATATAGAATTAAAACCAGAATTCTTGGAAAACATCTTCTTTTTCGGTTTGACAGGTCTTTGGGTGGATCATTATTTTTTACATTTAACTGTAAAACATTTGAACTATATAAAGGTAAAAAAGAAGAAAGATTCAAAAAAATGTTCTTCAATGTCCCGTCCGTCATGCATGGAATGGGCGAGATATATATTTATATATGTATGTACATAGTATCTAGAGGTATAACAAAAGAATAGAAAAAAAAATATTCTATATTTCAAAGAAAAAATTTTTCAGAGCAAATATATATTTTTGATCAAATAAAAAAAAATTCTAAAATATAAATAACGGCACAAATGTAATCATTATTAATTTTTGTTATACATTTGTAAAAAATGAAAATTTTTAACAGAAATTTGGAAAAACATGATCAAAGCAATTATAATAATGTATGACGTCATAAAATACTGTCAAAAAATAAATATGTAACGTCAAAGTTTTGTTATTGTATTCGTCATTACAAATCAGCGATGGGCACGTCAACAATTCTACGTCAACAATTGTATTGTTGACGTGTCAACAATACTAATTGTTTACTTAGCATTGTGGACATTGTTGACACTGACTGTTAACGTCAAGTTAACGATTTCATTTTTATTTAATAATATTCCATAAATAAAAATTTCAAAACAAAGGAAGGAAAAATAAAATTTATAAGCATAAAAAAATAACATTACATTTTTAGGACGTTCAACCATTTTAAAACTAGATGATTTAGTTGCTTTTATAATTTATAGTTTATACTTTATATTTATAAATTTTTATTCTTATTTTATTATGTATAATTAATACATTATACCATTATAAGTTTTATAAGTATACCTATTATAAATTGTTAAATATAATCACCTTAAATTTTCAGTTTTTTTTAAAGGTTAGGTTGGCTTAGTTAGAATGATTTGATTACAGATTAGACGTACGTTAGTTACGTTACGACTTACGGTTAGGGATAGGATAGGATAGTTGACACATTGTTGACAATTTTAATTGTTGACAGATTGCTGACGGTGTCAGTCAAATTATGATTGTTGACACGTCAACATCCATCACTGTTACAAATGAAGTTTATAATGGTTTTGTTCTAAGCTAACAAAGCTTTAGATTTGAGAAATAAAAGCTCTCACTGGGATGCGAGACGAATTTTTGAATAAAAAATTATTTTCATAGATTTGTACTAAAGCCAAGTCTTATTAGTTTCTATGGTCATTGGTCGAACCATTAAAAAAATCGAGTGTAAAATTAAAAATAATTTATTACCTGTAATAAAGTGAAAGAAAAGAAATGACGTGTAGTGAAAAGTGAATTACAATAAAATAAAAAAAAACTATTGTGAAAACCAAAAAACTAACTTTGAATTTAAAAAAAATATGCGTAAAAATTTGTTAAAAAGAACAAGCGGAAAACTCACGAAAAAACACTTTTAAAATTCAACCACCAACTGAAAATTCAAACTAAAACTGTGGGTGTTTTGCCGTGGGTGTTTCTATAGTGTCTTTCCGAATTCGCGAATTTTCTTTGGAAAGTCTTTGTTAGATTTCCAGTCGGCAGGGGAAGAAAATTCGCAAATTTATTGATTTTGCCTTTTTTTGTGTGTTCTTTGTTTTTGTATGGTGATAGTGTTTTTTGTTTTTGTATGGTGATAGTGTTTTTTGTTGTTGTAAAAAAGAATTTGCGTGTGTTCTTTGTTGTTTTTGTTTTAAATGTTTGTTTCCTTTGATTGTCCTTTTTCCTGTCTTCTTTCATTTATTTTCAGGATTCGGCTGTATTTTAATAGGGGCTTCTGGTTTGGGCACCAGTTTATAAAAATTTGGTGTTGAAATGGAAGTTTCTTTTATTTACAACCAACAACAACAAGTTATAAATGTTAAATTTATTGATTTAATTTTTCCTTTTTGTTTATTTACTAGCCTTTTTTAAAAATTTCTTTTCTTTTCAGGAAAAATAGGAGACAACAGGATGGTGGAATAATCCTGTTTTATCAAGGTTTATCATTTTAACAATAATTTGATTCAAATTTATTAATGATGATTTTCGCCTTTTTCAGATTTGTAACAATATTTTAAAAAACAAGGAGATTAGAAATATTTATTTTTCTTTCATTCAAAATTCAAATACATATTCGATTGTATTAGTTTTGTTTTCCGGAACAAAATTTATAAATATGCAAAAATGGATACCATTAGAATCAAAACAAAACTAAAAAATATCATATGGTATATAACAACAAAATACCGCATTATAAGATGAATATTCGAATTATGGGTGTGTTCTTCATTATTTTTTATTTCTTCAATTTTCTTTACATGTTGCTTCTTTTCACATCTCTCCTCTTGCCCCCTTGTATGTATAACCTAACATCTCATGAGCTTATTCGAAGCCAAATTGGCAAACATAGAGACACGAGAATTCAAAAATTTGAATTCAACGGCTACATTAAACCACTAAGTTATGTTCTTTTTGCATATATTTAAAAATACATCGCATCAAATCAAGTATTCAAAATTCCTTGTAATATTCAGCTGTCATGTAATAGCATTGCATCGCTAACTTAAAACATTAAATTGTCATAGCAAAAAAGTAGTGTTTACGCATTACGGCCAGAAAAGCATTAGCATCACCAAAGCAGCGATGCATTTTGGAAGAACACTATCACTGTCTTTTTAATAAACAAATGATTCTAAAACAAACGTCCTGGCTTTATTTATACTAAATCAGGAACAAAATCAAGGTAGGTATACGATTATTTCCATAAAAGTGGAAAAACCGGAAAAAAAATAAGTCTGTTTTTTTTTTGCACGCTACTGTATGTACATATGTAAAAAAATTTATATGAAAAATTAGTGTTTGAATGGCAATGAATTATATGGAAAATACAGTTCAAACTCGGTAATTTAAAACTCTTTATTTAATTTTTCTTTTATTTATTGGTCCAAAATACTTCGCGGAATCGTGATCCGATGATGATGGTAGTGATGGTATTCTGGGCCGCGATTACGAACATACTTTATCTTTATTACTTTATCGCTATAAATGGATAAAGAATAATCGGTATTATGAACCCACTTTATCGTTATGACGTATTAGAAATTTTATTTTTTTGTGGTGACTTTGAAAATTACGATAAAGCGGTATTATGAAACAACTTTATTGTTATTTTTGTATCGTTATTTATGCTTTAAAATAACGTGAGTTAAGTAAAGGTCTTTATTGTATAAAGTTGTTATTTTTTGTAAAAATCTAGTGAAAAAATAATAATAATAAATGCGAATAATTTAAATAAATTGAATATTGTCAGCATTTATGCTTTTATTTGAATTTATTCAACATTCAAGTGTTATGCGTTAAATAAGTAGGTAGCATTTACACAAACTGTTTATTTTTTTCAAATTTTTTAAAATATTTCCTTTGAAACTATTAGGGGTACCTTGGCCACTACAGAGGTTTTATTACGACGTATTGTATCTGTAGATGAAAAAGATTCATGCGAAGTCCATTTTTTGATGAAAAAAACATTTTCCAGCATTTTTTGTTATCCTGTACTTCAGGATGTGGCTCAAGTTCGAAGAGATGACATTGAAATAAATAACTTAAGACTTTTTTTGTTATTAGTTCTAGATAGTGAATTTTGTTTTGTTTTTAAAACTGTATTTTATGTTATTTCTAATGAACTTTATTGTAACTTCACACTCAGCTTTATATGTGTCGAATTTTTACAAATTTTGAATACCTGACCATAGTGCCCCATGTACTGGGCCAATGTACCCCACTCGTGGGGTACATTATCGACTTCTGGAAAATCGCAGAAAAATGCACGAAAATAAAAACACTAATAATAAATAATTTGGGAAAACAGAGTTAACGAATTACATAATCAAGTCGCTCTTCAAATGATTCTTTAAAATACATAGAAAATGTTTGGTGGTAATTTGAAAAAGGTCTACTCTACATAAACATATTTTTTATTAAAAAATACCTATATCAAAACACTTTGAAATTAATTATTTTTGTTTACGAAAATATTTTCTATATAGGTACACTACACTTAATAAAAATATAGTTTATTTATTATAATTATATTAAACTTACTTTTTATATTATTTATTTTTCACAACACAATAAATAATTCACTAATCATTCACAAATCTTTTATTGATTTTCTTTTGTTTACTCTTTTAAATGTCAAACTATGGATGGTGAGCCAGAAAATAAAGTGTGGTGATCTCTCACGAAAATTTTTTATCGTAGAGAGTTCGTAATATCACTTTATATTTATCACTTTATCTTTATTTTACTTTATCGTTATTTATAACGAAAGTTCATAATCGACCCTCTGGATTTTAATATTTAAAAAATTAATTTACTTAAAAGTATTAATTTTCAAAAATATTCTTTCAAAATTTTGAAATTGAATTTTTCATATTTGGAACAAAATTAAAAATAAGAAAAAATAACAAAGCAACGTTAAAAGTATTTTTATAGGATTAGACTTTTAGAATTTAAATGAATCATACAACCTACAATGATAAAAAAAAGAACTGTTGATTTTTACTGACGAAAAATGTTGTAAATAGTTTGAAATTTGGATGGACGACTACAACTACGATTTTTACGACTTGAAAAGAAAAAAAGGGGTGCCAACTCGAATGCACCTATGGGGCCGATTATGAATTTCTATTCTATTCAATAGACTTTTTATCAGTTTTTAATATAAACAAAGCGGGTTTGTATCATTATCCGGTACTACGATATCCGGGGTAACAAAATACGGGATATCATAATCCGGCAGTTTCAAAATCCTGGAAGTACGAATTCCGGGAAGTACATAAGCCGGGATGTTTAAAATCCGGGAAGTTCAAAATCCGGCAGGTACAAAATCCTGCATAAAATCCGGCAAAAATCCGGCAGATAACTAAGCCGCGGCTTATGATTTTTAGTCATTAAAAAATATATATTTACAATTAAAAAACCTTGAATTTGCTTGAACAATTTTTTTAAAAAAGTTAAATAAACGACAATAATATAATTAGCAAAAATATCTACCTAAATTCTAAACTCAAGCGCACATTATTGAAAGTAAGAAATTAAAAGTATTGAAATTCAGGTGAAATGGAAATTTAGCATTTCATAAGGTTTCTACTCGAGGGCGTTATGGGGTTTTTTATTTTTTAAATGATATTTTAAACAAATGTTATGGTATTATATGATTCAATATTTTAAATATTAAATCAATGAATTAAACAGTTTATACGGGAAAAAAATAATCCGAATTTTGGATTAAATTGGAAGTACGCTATGTCGCTATAAACTGTAAATTGGGACTAAAATAATACATGCAAATGTTGATACTTTTATATATACATATATATATTATATAGTATACATATTATTCTTCTTCCACATAAAAAAAATAAGAAGAACGTGACAGCTTCACTTTCAGCTAAAAATTAGAATCCGCCATATTGCATTTTAGCTCACACATACATATACAAAAATTGGGACTAAACCCAATTAAATTGGGCTTAAGCAAAAATCCGAATTATCGAGTTTATAGCAGATAAAATTGGGAGTAAACCAAAATCCGTATTAAAAGCGAATCACGCATAAACTTGTACATTGTTTTAAATGTTTTTTATGTGATAATGACTTGAATTATTTTTTATTTATCATAATTTTTGTTGGGATACATTAATGGTCTATTATTTTTGGCTTAACCCAAAATCCGAATTAGCAAGTTTATACCACATAAAATTGGGGGAAAACCAAAATCCGTATTAAAAGTGGATTACGTATATGTATACTCGTACAATGAGTATTTACATAAGCAGTTTTAAGGATCAAATATATAAACTCATTTTACCAATGCAGAATGTTTAGTAAATAAACACAATAATATAACTAACCAAAATATCTACCTAATCCTAAACTCAAGTGTGTCAGTATTATAATTGTATGAGATATAAGAGTGTATAACAAAGGGTGTTATGTATTTAATTTGAATACTTACATAGTATTTTATGTATTTACTGCAGCACATGTCATACATGTTATAAATAAGAATTCTAAATTCAAAAACTTATAACAAAAAGAAAATTAAAAAACTAAGTTGAACCGGATTGAAAAAAAGTCGAAGTATTTTCATAATATTAAGTGCGTTCGAATCACACGATTTATCTGATAATTATCACTTCCACAGTTCCACATTTGTTCTACATATGTTCCACTCACCTAGTTTTCCATTCTTTTCAGTAGATGTCGCTAGCTTTTAACTAATCTTAAAGTGAAAAAAGCAGCGATGGGCACGTCAACAATTCTACGTCAACAATTGTATTGTTGACGTGTCAACAATACTAATTGTTTACTTAGCATTGTTGACATTGTTGACACTGACTGTTAACGTCAAGTTACCGATTTCATTTTTATTTAATAATATTCCATAAATAAAAATTTCAAAACAAAGGAAGGAAAAATAAAATTTATAAGCATAAAAAAATAACATTACATTTTTAGGACGTCCAACCATTTTAAAACTAGATGATTTAGTTGCTTTTATAATTTATAGTTTATACTTTATATTTATAAATTTTTATTCTTATTTTATTATGTATAATTAATACATTTTATGCCATTATAAGTTTTATAAGTATACCTATTATAAATTATTAAATATAATCACCTTAAATTTTCAGTTTTTTTTAAAGGTTAGGTTGGCTTAGTTAGAATGATTTGATTACAGATTAGACGTACGTCAGTTACGTTACGACTTACGGTTAGGGATAGGATAGGATAGTTGACACATTGTCGACACATTGTTGACAATTTTAATTGTTGACAGATTGTTGACGGTGTCAGTCAAATTATGATTGTTGACACGTCAACATCCATCACTGGTTTTTACATTTTTATAAAAATTTATCTGAGAAAGCTCAAAAACTGGTCTAAGAAAGCTCTGGTCTGAAGCTCTGTCGAATTGAATAGAATGAATGAGGATTGATGAATGTGTTTGTAAATTGCTTTATGATCAATATGAAAAATAAGAAAATACAAAACCATTGTAAATGAAACTATACATATACATATGTTGTTGAACATATTTTATATGTATACATTATGCTTAAAACAAATGATTTTAGTGTCGTGTTTTTTTTCTTTATAGTTCTGTGTCATTTTTTTGCAGCTGAAAAAATGATATTTGTTGTTGGTATTTTTTGGCTTGATTTTTTCTTTGCTTTTATGTTTTTTCTTTTTTCAAGCATTTTTTATTTTTGTTTGCTTATTTCGATCCTATTCTTGACCTACCTCTACAAATCTGTTTTACATTGATATTTAATTTTATGGAATTATTAAATGAATTTATAATTATAATATTTTTCGTTGGTCAGTAAAATTTGATAATATAAAAAGATAAATTTTGAAGGGGCATTTTTAAAATTATCCTTTACGCTTTTCTTGTATTTTTTGTTTGTTTTCAAAATAAATTTTAAAACAAGACAAGAAATATAAAAACATTTAAATTAACACTGAAGTGAATGAATGAATTCTATTTTTGATCGTTTTCGTAAAAGAATCCGACATGAAAGGTAAATATCTCGGGACCCTGTTAAGGCATTGACTTAAAATTTCTGCACAATATTCTGCTTTTTATTCTCTACAAAACTCCCTAAGACACCAAAAAGATCACTGCAACAGGGCGCAAGTTATACGGCACCAAATATAAAACTTCCTCTCATCAATTTTTAGAAACAAAATGTAACATTTTTGACTCCTTATGAAAAATGTAGAAAATTAGATATGCATAAAGATATAAAGAAAAAAAAAATTCAACTTGTACATTTATTTTCTCGATTTGAACAAAAAATTATACCCATTCCTTTACTGAATATGTACGTACATATGTGTATATATTTTGTTGTTTGAGAAAGCAAATATGTATCCCTTCCGAAATTTTTTTTTTTTTCAAATTTTAAAAATAATTTTTAAAAATATATTTTTATATTTTTCTAAATTTCTACATCCAGAAAATTTTTCGTGGTTTGTTCATCTTCATTAAGAAATATGAAAATTTTATTCGTAAAGGATCAGGAGATCAGAATAATCAATAGGCATGTTATTTTATTTTCTTTTACATTATAAAATTTTATATTTGAAAATATGTATACACACAAGCAAACAAAAGCAAAATTTCATGTATACATTTCTCATATATATCCCTTCTAAAAACCAACAAAACACAGAAATATACCAATAAAGTGAAAAAAAAAATGTAGACGATCGTAAATAATATGTATGTGTTGACGACATATGTATTATGTTTTAACTATACGCATATTTGTATTCAATTTATTCCTTCAAGAAATTTCTTTTAAAAAAAAATAATTTAGTGTGAAATTTTTTGTAAAATTTTTCTCAAACACATATACACATTTTTTGTACGGTGATTAACTACAATAATAAATAATTTTTAATGTTAGAAAATTAAGATTTTTTGATCGAGTTTTTCAATAAAATTACTATCATTATGATATCAACATTATATATATTTGACCTGATAAACCATTAAATTTGATATGTAAATTATCAGCAGAATTTACAAATGTGTTCACATGCAAATTAGCTACTTGTATACTTCTTCTTCTTGAAATACTTGAAATATACCCTCAAATCCTACATTTTCAATTTCTCATACAAATTGGTTAAAATTGTTTTTATACTGAACCAAATCGTAGGTATACTGAATATATGGAGAAAAGGAAAATCTGTTTCCATATGATTCTGTATATTGTAATGCTTGAAACATGAGAATGATTGTGTTAAAAATGTTAAAATTTCTCAAATTTTTTTAAAAATTTTTGTATGTATTGTATAGAAAATAGATAGAAAAGAGAATATATTTTAAAATTAGAGAAATTAACCAAAAATCCTGAGAATAAGAAAGAGCTTAAAACAGCTTTAAGCATTGATTAATTATTATACAATTATAATAATTGTATCATATAATAATTAATCAATGCTTTAAGATTGGAGGCCAGCTTTGAAGATTGGAGGCCGTTTTGCTGTTTTTAAATTTGTTATTTCAATGTACTGGGATAAAATGACTGTTGGTAAATTTATATAGTCATTGCTATAAGAAACGATATCGAAAAAGAAACGCAATTTTCGAAATTTCTACGTCTACTCATTTGATAGCGTTGTTTTGAAAAATCATGTTTTAACGGTTAAAACGTCTACAAATTACATTACAAATTGAAAATAAACAAAACTTAATTGAAATTTGGAAAAAACTGGAACTTCGAAAATGAAACGACTATCGTTTATCATAGTAGCATTTTCCTTTTCGTTCGTAACTTCACTATCGTAAATTAACGAACGAAATTGATTCTCATGGTAAGGCCCCTGCCCCCTGATCACTTTTACTTTATGACTTCTGAAAATCAACTGGACTTATCCATCCTCTGAATCGAATCTCAGTATTATACTGTTTTGTTGTGAAATTTCCGCTCTGGAAAGATGAATTAAGATATCAATTTCTTGAATATTTTGAAAGACATTCTGCTGAGTTAGCAGTTTGAAGTTTCATGTTATTTAGGCATACGATACGAGTACTTGGTTGCCATCGAGTTGTTTACATATAGTTTGTTTACAATAATTTCTTTTAAATATTGCTGAGATCAGCCTTTTTAAACATTTCGTAATATTTTTAAATACTATTAAATTTTTGAATTTCGCAATTGATTTTTTTCTGGAATTTTATTTTATTTTATATGGTATATAATAATGAAGGACAAGCTATTACTGATAAACTTCCATTACTTTCTCGAATACAAAAAAAAAGTAAGACAAATGGGAACGGAATCCCGTCCTGACCTTGAAAGTAGTGGCGAGAGTGGCTTATTATTGCAGTGGTGGTTAAATCTTGTTATAGACACCAAGGTTCTTAAGCAATCTGAATAAGGGGGAGTTGTTCGTTTTTGTCGGAGAGAGAAGTACGGTTACTGAAGGACTGCTGGATAAAGTGTTGTGTATCTGAATTTGAAGGATTTGCCTTTAGGGCAATTAACAAGAATATGTGTGTGACTGACAACGGTTGGCTGCAGAAAGAGCAAGTTGGATGTGGTGAACCATGGTAAATAGAATAGGAAGGTATGCTGAAAAGCAATATGGCGGAGATTTTTTTTCGTTTTTTAGTGACATTACAATAAGTTGATGACGTAGCTGCGAAGAAAAAGTTTTTGTTTACATTTTTTTTTATATGTAGTTTGCATAGTGGCTAGTGATAAAGTTGTATTATTTTATAAATAAAGTGAATTTAAATATATTTAAAAACTATAATTGACTATATATTATTGAAAAAAAAAAAATCTATTAAAATGGTTAAATGTGTGGTGATGTCCTGTAAAAATTATACAGCAAAAACAAAAGAAAAAGTTAAATTTTTCAGATTTCCATCTGAAAAAAATATGTTTGAGAAGTGGATTCGGGCCTGTGGTGTGAAACCAGTAAAATGTTTTAAGTATATGAAAAATAATTGGGCCGTGTGTTCAAATCATTTTGTGGAGGAAGATTATTTATTAAAAGACAGACTGCTAAATACACCTCTGCAAAAACGAACTCCTTAAAACCTTTTAAACTCCTTAAGGGTTCATGTACAGTTTTTTTTATAAATCTTCAAATTGTTATACATACTTATGATAGTTATTTTTTCTAATCAGTTCCTTTTTTTCTACAGCAATCGGAAATGAACTTCATGTGGTGCACAATAGCTATTTGAATACATCATCATCAGACTCCCCAAAGAATGAGCCGAATGAAGTTCAACGTGAAAAATTACATTGTAAATTCAAAGTAAAAATCCATGGTCTAGAATATGAAACAGATCATAATGTTCTTTTAACGTATGGAGCAAAGGAATTTTCTTTGATCTCTCATAATTGTGTGAGTAGTAAAATATTTTGATTTAAAATCTTAGGAAAATTGTCTTTTTGGCTCTTTTTTGTAGAAATATGAAGGTAAAAATATCAACGAAGAATTTAAACTACTTTCCTGTTCGAAAATTACGGATTGGATTAGTAATGGGCTGTTTTTAAATAAAAATACAAACCCAGAAATTGTAAAATTTTATCTATTAACAGCTCATAGTGTCCTTTTAATTGTTGAATATTGTTTTCATGAAAACGCATTTAAAATTCTAGAAAAATATTCATGTATTGATAAATCCACAATGTATTGTTCGCATTTAATGGAATCAAATTCAAATTTAACAATTTTTGGAGGTAATTAGGGAATTCTTTTTAGAATTTTTTTCGTATTAAATTAATTTCATTTTGTATTTTATAGGAAACGCATTTGGTGAAGTGATTATCTGGACCATAAATGATGAAAAAATTACCAATCATTATCCAGTTTTACATCGTATTTTTGCTCATTCTGGTGTAATATTTTCTATTGATGTAAATATGAAATTTATGTTGATGACAACAACTTCAGATGATAGATCGATACGTTTTTGGAAAATACAAAATAAAATGATCCATGATACTACCACCGTTGATGATGATTGGAAAAATAAAGAAATTTCACCATACAAAAGTGGTTATGCTCATACAGCAAGGGTTTTCAAAGGAAAAATTATTGAAAATGGTAGGTAGAAGGGAAATAATTAATAAATTGAATCATTTCAATTGTTTCAAAATTCAACACTTTGCACAATCTTTCCACCGAAACTACATTTCGATGTTTCAATAATCATCAATTCACCAAGGTGAATGCACCATATACCTAGTGTGGACTCAATGTTGAATTCTGAAACGTAGCCAGTCTTTTTTAAGTCTTAAATTTTTGAATTTATTTTAAAAATAATCATCAGTTTGCAATTTCTGCTGGTGAAGATTCAAATTTATGTGTATGGAATTCAAATGGTGAATTAATGTTCAAGCGGCGACATCATTTTTGTGCAATTTTATGGAATTTTGATTATTATGAAAAAACTAAAACATTATTAACAACCAGTAATGACGGAAATTTAATTAAATTTGAATTAGAAAAAATTTTCAAATCATTCAGAGTGAATGGTGATTGATCAGAATTATTTTATTCTGATGTTTTAATTTTTAAATTAATTAAGGCACATAAACCTTAACCTTTATGTTGGTATTGCAAACGGCACTTGTTACCGCTACAATAGAATGTTCAAAAATTAAGTCAATTAAAACAGTGCTCTAAGCAGACTCACTTAGAGATAACAACGAAGAAAAGTCTTAATTCACTGTTTGACAATAATTAAATTTTATTCATAAAATAGTTCCTTATATATACAATTGAATCTAATAATTAATACAAATTTAAATGTGGGAGAAAAACCTAATTCTATTAGAATATTTTCACTGCACATAAAACATAAATGCTTACATTGTAAAAAATCACACATATTATTCTTATATGAAATTCTTTAATGTGACAAACAAGATATCAGATTACGTCTGATGAATTGTCTATCTTGAATAAAGAATGTGCATATTCAGCAAAATGCATAAGTAAAATTTATTTTATGAACAATGTATACTTATTATAAGAAAATAAAATTGTTTTTATTTATTATAATAATGATTTAAATGCAATTCTATGATCTATATATTAAAACTATGAATTTAAACAGTAATTATGATTTACATGTAATTCTATTATATGTATATTAAAAATTATGAATTCAAACATCCTCCCGGGCGTTGAATGTATTGCGTTCAGCTGTTGTCATTTGAATACCTTGATGATTTCTGGTGTCTCGGATTCTTGCCCTTTATTGGTTGTTTCTACGGATTTTGTCAAGTGATCAGATGTTAATAGTGTGTTGCAGTTTTTTCGTTTGGCTGTCCAAACGAGGTATATTAAAATACAAATCACTTTCAGAAAAATTACGTAGCCAAGTATGTAATGATGAATTTGATGCAACGGCATGTTGTTGGGAAGTTGTGTTTTTACCGATGATAGTTCTTGCCGAATTGTTTGTAGTTCTTGCAGATGAGGAAAGTAAGAGTTTGTGTATTTTAATGGTGATTCCATGTTTTGCGCCACGATTATATTTGAGATATTTGTAGACGGAATATATGGCCTTCTGTTGATTGTTGAATATATATGATGACCCTGTATAGTTATTGCTGGTTGTTTTATAATACAGTCACCATTTGTTTTTAAGATGCCTTCATCGTGAATGTTAAATTGAAACGACTTATCCCCGCATACTACATTTATTGTAACAGGCTCGCCGACTGAAAAGAGCCATTGATTCGAATTTTGTAGCTGTGCCCAATATGGCTCGTTATCCATTGTGACGATAGAACAGGCTAGCTTTGTTGTTATATTGTTTAGTAGATTGATTTCGCATGCACTTACTGCTGATCCCCTTCTGTATAGCGGATGTCGTTGTGGACATATATGTTTGTCAATATCGATGCTTATACACTGTTGTAAATCTTGATCGGTCATAGATTGATACTGGTCACGATGTAAATTTACAATGAGGAATGGGAATGATGGTTTAATGGCAGCAAATGTTTGGTTTATTCTCACTGGAACCGGAATAAGTCTAAATAATTTTAAATCTTCTATAGATAACAGCGGTAGCTTCAATTTCAAGATAATATGGTTGGTAGTAACTCTACCTTCGATAGATATAATATTATAAAATTTGAGAACGTCACTTATTTCCATGGGTAACTTCAAAGATGTAGGTAGGTTACCCTTAATAATAAGCAGTTCCTTTTCAAGTTGTTTGGGAGAAATTAACATTGTATTAATTTTACCTTGATGCGAATCAATGAGAATGTCTAGAATATTGTCTTGTATGCGCTGATAATTTGATATAGCAAGCATTGTTTGAATTGCGATAAAGGTGAATGCTTGTGCTGCTCTATTTTCATATAAATCAGCTTCAAGACCTTTAAGTTGAAGTATTGTTTTGTTAAGGAATTCTTCTGTATGGTGAAATTCATGTCGCACGGACTGATGTTCTTTTTGTATAATGTTTATGGTTGCATCAAGAAAGGACGTTTGATTGTGTACCAGAGTCGAAATATGCTCTTCATTTTGCTGAATTTTCGTGATGGTTGATGACATTTCTTTCGCGTATTCAGAGTCCAATACGCCGAACAGAGCATTAGCGACGTTGCCTACAATATTTAAAGCTCCTCGCCTGGATCTGTGTGCATGATTCGATCTCAATAAGTCATTATTATAATGAAGCTGTTCTATTATAAGTTTAATTTGGTCGGAAATTCTAGAGCAATGTTTGGAATTATGCATAAGTAAACACGCTTGTTGAAGTATATGAGTGCAGTTCTGAAGTTTTTCCAAATCCATCCAGTATCCCTTTAAGTCCCGATATGCAATCAAATTCCATTCACTAGTGATAATGTTTGTGCTTCCTAAGTTTTCAAAATATATGCCTGTGTTTGGCTTAAAATATGATATATCTATTTGATCCTGATGTGCATGTGTAATCGGTAATGATAAACATGTGAGTAACAAGGTAACCATAGCCGCTCCCATGGATAAGCGTGATTTTTTTCTTGGCGTTGATGTTATGTTATTTGATGTACTAGGACTTGTTTGTCTTGAGCTTTGTTCAGCGTTTTTGTCAATATCTTTGTTGTCTTGCGGTCCATGTTGTATTGCTGTAGAATTATCTGAAAATGGCGTATTATATTCAGCTTCTGTTGGTAGTGGGGCCAATCTGTGTATTGGACGACGTATTATGTTTGTATATGTTTGAATTTCGGCTACCCTAGCAAGACCATCTTGTCCACTGATGATTTTGACAATTCGCTTTAATGGCCATTTCATTGGTGGTAAATTATCATCTTTGATTATCACTATGGTTCCAGGTTTGACGTTTTGACACTTTTCTTTCCATTTATAACGTTGTTGTAATTGATTCAAATATTCGTGCGACCACCTACGCCAGAATTCGTTTTTCAAGTGGCTAACTAATTTCCAGCGTGTTGGAAGGTTCACATTTAATGGCTGAGCATGTGGATCTACATTTGCTGTAAGAGGTTCTCCGATAAGCAAATGTGCTGGTGTGAGTGCTGTTACCTCGTTTGGATTTGTTGACATTGATGTGATCGGTCTGGAATTCATGATGGCCTCTATTTCCACAACCACTGTTTCTAATTCTTCATAAGTGAAGGAGGCTGAGGCTACAGTACGCTGCAAGAAATGTTTTGCTGATTTAACAGCAGCTTCCCATAATCCTCCAAAATGTGGTGCTCGAGGGGGGATAAATTTAAATTCTGTGCCCTTTGGGAAGCATTCAGCCATGATCTTTTCTCGTGTTCCCTTATCTTGAATCATCTGTTGAACTTCTTGCAATTGATTCTTAGCACCCACAAAATTGGTTGCATTATCGCAATAAATAGTTTTGCAGTGCCCGCGTCTTGCTACAAAACGTTTTAATGCGCCCAAAAATGTGTTAGATGGACTGCCTTAGTCGCAAAGCAACAAAATACTGCTATGTAGGCTTTTTGAGGGCGTTTTCCTCTAACCTTGAAATGGATCCATACTGGACCACAAAAATCCACTCCCGAGTTAACAAATGGTCGAGCTGGTTGTACTCGATCAGCTGGCAAATTTCCCATTAACTGTGACAGCATTTTAGGTTTAGCTCTAGAACATGTAACGCAATGATTTACCACCGAGCGTACGAGAATTTTTCCTTTTAGGGGCCAAAATTTTTGACGAGTGATGGCCAATAATGCTTGAGGGCCGGCATGAAGATCCCTGATAAGTGCTTTGGTATATGGATGTGTATAAGGCAATAAAATCGGGGTTTTGCATCATAACTTAAGCTTTTCCAAACGACCTCCGACCCATATAATGCCATTTTCATCGATAAAGGGAGTTAAAGTGCTTATGGAACTATTTTTCGAGACTTCTCCATATTTGTGTAGATGCACAAAATCGTCCTTGAATTCTAGCTGTTGCGTTACCTTTATGATGTGATATAAAGCCTTCTCTAATTCTAGTGCATTTGGATAAATGTCAGAGTTGCCAGATGTTTGTTTTCGTAGATTGTTTATGAAATGGACCACATATGCAAGAACACGTTGAAGACGGCGAAATGAGTTGTTGAAATTAATATTGTCCAAAAGGTTTGTAGAACCAGTCTGCCTTGAACTTAACATAGCACATTTCTTCTTTCTTTGTTCTAAAGAAGTATTCAACTCTTTAGGTAGTGTTGGCCATATTGTCTCATCACCGTGCAGAAACGTAGGTCCATAAAACCAACAGTTATTGTTGACTAAGTTTTCTGAAGTTGCACCTCTAGAAAGAATGTCAGCTGGATTCTGTTCGGACCTGACGTGTCTCCACTGCTGCGGTGTCGTGAGTTGTTGAATTGTTGATATGCGGTTGGCTACAAAAGTGTGAAAATTTGCTGAATTTGAATTAATCCATCCCAATACTACTGTAGAATCTGTCCATAAAATACTTTCACAATTTAGAGATAAATCTTTTTTGAGACGTTGATATAATTCGGCTGCTAATTTTGCTGCGCACAGCTCAAGCCTTGGGAGGGTAATTTGTTTAATAGGAGCGACCCTTGATTTGGCACATAACAAGCGAACGGCTATAATGTTATCCTGCCTGACAGTTCTGATGTATGCCGCAGCACCATAGGCTTGTTCAGATGCGTCAGAAAATATATGAATCTGTGTTAATTTTGGAATTTCAGTAGCGAAAACATGCCTGGGAATTTTGATGTCGTGAAGTATTGATAAACTTTCTTGAAATTTCATCCATGTTGTATGGTGATTCTGAGGAAGTGCGGCGTCCCAGTCCAACTTTAGCTTCCATAATGTTTGCAGAAACAGTTTGGCAAAAACTACTACAGGTGCTACTAGTCCCAATGGGTCGAAAATCTGTGCAATATCTGATGCTGCTGTTCTTTTGGTAATTTTGTTTTCCTTCTTTATTGGACATTTAATGGCAAAAGAATCTGTTTTTGGTAGCCAAGTAAGGCCCATGGTCTTGATTTTTCCTTCATTTTGACTGTTGAAGTCTAATTGAACTTCCTGATCGGCTGATGGAATAGACTGCAAAAGTCGAGAATTGTTAGCACACCACTTACGAAGGTTGAAGCCAGCGGACTGTAAGATGGTTTTCAATTGATACTGCATTTCTAAAGCGGTTTTTATACTATCGGCTCCAGTCAATACATCATCGACGTAAAAATTTCGTTTGAGAATGTCGGCGCCTAGAGGAAAGTTGCTCATTTGTTCATCGGCTAAACGTTTCAAACATTTAATAGCCAAATAAGGTGCACTAGTTGTTCCGTATTTAACAGTGGTCAGTTGATAACACTTGAGAGGTTCATTGAAGTTATTTCGCCACCAAATTAACTGAAATTTGCGATCATCGGGATGCACTTGGACTTGCCTGTACATCTTTTCGATATCGGCAGTGAACACGTATAGTGGAAGTCGAAAACGCAACAATATGGTAAACACATCATCTTGTATCGTGGGCCCTTTAGAAAGAATATCGTTTAGAGAGACATTGGTTGACGTTTTTGCTGAGGCATCAAATACGACGCGAAGTTTCGTAGTTGAGCTATCCGGTTTTATCACGCAGTGATGTGGAAGAAAATAATATGGCTCTTGAATGTTATCGCTACAAAACTCCACCATATGTCCGAGCGTTAAATATTCTTGCATAAAGTTGACATATTGTGCCTTGAGTTCATTGTCTTTTGATAGTTTTCGTTCTAATGATTTAAATCGTTGTAGTGCAATGTCTTTTGAGTTACCTAGAGAATTTGGGTTGGCAAGGAAAGGTAGTCGCACAAAAAATCGACCGTCTGTATTTTTACAAGTATGTAGTTTCTTCAAAATATCGCTCGCAACGCACCTCTGCTGCAGTGAAGTTGGAAGATTGGTTATTCGTTTCTTCTAGTTGCCAGAATTTTTCAATGTGATCATTCAGTGTTTCGTCCACACCGCTTATTCCACAAACAGCCGATGACTGGGTGTCCTTAATTTGTGATATTTTACCAGAGATTGTCCAGCCAAATAAAGTATTTTGAAGTATCGGTAGATCCTCAGCCATTTTAATTTGCCCTACTGATAAAATAGAAAAAAATACTTCTGCCCCTATGAGTAGATCTATTGACCCTGGTTGATAAAAATTCATGTCTGCCAGAACGATGTTGTTTGGAATTGGCCAAGTGGTTATGTCTAAATGTTGTTGTGGCTGTGGTGAGACAATTTTTGGTAAAACGTGTGCTTCAACTCTAGTGGAAAAGCCACTTGTTGAGATGAGACTTCTATGTTCACTCTAAATTGTGCATTTTGTTTATGCTGTCCTATGCCTTCGATCTGTAACGTATCAGGTTTTCCCTTTAGACCTAGCCTTCGAAGTAATTTTGCGGTTACAAAATTTATTTGCGAGCCAGAGTCTAAAATGGCCCTGCAGGGTATTCTTGAACCCCATTTGTCTGTTACATCCACTACAACGGTCCCAAGTAGAACGGTATATTTTTTATTAACGAGTTGATGGTGTGAAGTTAGTGATGTGCTATGATTGTTGCTATCAGTTGGCTTCGGTTGGTTCGTTGACGTTGTAGCTGGCTGTGATAAATTCGAAGATTGATTTTTGACAGCAGCTTCTAAATGGAGAAGCGTATTGTGTTTGCCTGTGCATTTTGTGCAGCTCCTGGACGGACAATTTGCTGTGCGGTGACCAGGTTTGAGACAGTTTACACAATGTTTAAATTTTTGTACTAAATTTAAGCGAGATTTTGGCTGTAATTTTAAGAACTTTTGACATGAGAACAATGGATGATTTTCATGACAGGATATGCAGTTGAGTGTTGATGCAGTAGTTGAAGCTAAGGCTTTCGATGTACCTTTGCTTCTGTTGTGAAGTTCTTCTGAGTTGAATTTAAAGGATTTATTTCCTAAGGCTTCTAAAGATTGAAACCTTGTTCGTAAGAAAGCCATGAAATCCTTTAATGAGGGTATGTCTCTTGGATTTTTGAGTGATTGTTCCCAAAGAACATGAGTTGATCGATCTAATCGTTTGATCAAAATGTGTAAGATCAACGGATCCCATGTTTCAGTGTTAATGCCTAAGTTCTGCAGACTCAGGAGACATTCCTGCGTTGTGTCGTGCAGACTTTTAGTCATTATTGCATTTTCATTATGTATTACTGGTTGAGTCAGTAATTTATTTAATAATGCAGTGCTTAATAAACGGCTGTTTTCATAACGTTCATTGATGATAGACCATGCTGTATTGTAATTAACATCTGAGATTGTGAAGTGGCGAATTAATTTCTCCGCTTCACCGGTAAGACTTGTTTTCAGATAGGTACCACATTTTTTGACATTGTGGAATTTGTTGGTTGTGTACTAATTGTGAAAATAAGTCGCGAAATTGCCTCCACTTGAGTTAATCACCGTCAAATTTGGGTACCTCTATTTTGGGAAGTTTCATCATTTGCTTCGTTGTAGTTGATGTTGGTGGTTGTTGCGGGGTGAAAGATGTTGATGATTTTTCATATAATTTTATAAGACCATTTTGGATTTTCTCTTCATTACGATAAAATTCTTCTATGTTATAAACTGTGAGATCTGAATTCTCAAGTAAATCCCAGATTTTTTGATGAAGTTTTTGCGCTATATCCCAATGTGGTTCAAGTGAATTAATTTTAATTGAATAAAATTGCTCTGAATGAAGTGTATTATCACTTAACAAAGTTTGTAATGTAGCTAATATATTACTGATAATAATGTTTTGTTTTTGTATCATGTTTGATAGCTGATCATGCTCCTTGGCGGTGACATGCTCCTTTAAAGATGTTTTCTGCTGCTTTGGAACAGTTCCTGTTGAAATGGCTTCATTGTAAGGTGGGATCTGTAAAGTTAAAGGAAAATTTTGAAAAGCTGATGCCTCTGTAGAAGACAGAGGAATAGGTGATTTGAAATTTAGTAAACTATCGTCTTCCTGTTATGGTTTTTGTGAATCTCCAATTTTGGTTTCTACATCAGTTCTCATTTCTTCGTATTTTTGACGAATGAACTCGTAGTAACCTTTGGTAAAATAAGTATGATCTAGATTGCTTTCATAATCAGTACGAATTTTTATTACGACGGTTTCAAATTTATCCCACATATCGTCAATAGTTGTTAATTTCTTTTGTAAATACTCCAAAGTTTTTCTGGATGTAGAATCCTTTTTGTAATTTGTGTACAATCGCTGGATTCCACTGCCAGTTTCCTGCTGCTGCGCTGCTAACTGATTTAGAGTCATGGTTCTAAATTATTAGGGCTTTCGAGGAAAAAATATAAATCTTGTATCAGTTAAAATTGATCCTATAAGATCACGTCGAGGTCACCAAAAAATGATCAGAATTATTTTATTCTGATGTTTTTATTTTTAAATTAATTAAGGCACATAAACCTTAACCTTTATGTTGGTATTGCAAACGGCACTTGTTACCGCTACAATAGAATGTTCAAAAATTAAGTCAATTAAAACAGTGCTCTAAGCAGACTCACTTAGAGATAACAACGAAGAAAAGTCTTAATTCACTGTTTGACAATAATTAAATTTTATTCATAAAATAGTTCCTTATATATACAATTAAATCTAATAATTAATACAAATTTAAATGTGGGAGAAAAACCTAATTCTATTAGAATATTTTCACTGCACATAAAACATAAATGCTTACATTGTAAAAAATCACACATATTATTCTTATATGAAATTCTTTAATGTGACAAACAAGATATCAGATTACGTCTGATGAATTGTCTATCTTGAATAAAGAATGTGCATATTCAGCAAAATGCATAAGTAAAATTTATTTTATGAACAATGTATACTTATTATAAGAAAATAAAATTGTTTTTATTTATTATAATAATGATTTAAATGCAATTCTATGATCTATATATTAAAACTATGAATTTAAACAGTAATTATGATTTACATGTAATTCTATTATATGTATATTAAAAATTATGAATTCAAACAGTGATGATGATGATAATAATTTAAAAGTTAAATTATATCAAGAAATTCCAACAGTGATAAATTCATTCAATATTAATAATTTCACAAAATTTCAATGTTATCAATTTAAAAATTGCGAAAATTCACAAAATTTTGTTGGAATTACAACAGATTACAAATACATTTATATAAAAACATTTAATTGGGAAATAAAAGAAGATATTCAATTGAAAAATTGTACAATTTTAGAAACATTTGTAACAAATGAAAATAATTGTTTAATGTTAGTTGGCGGTTATAAGAAACTTTTAATTTATGAACATGGTTGTAAAAAACCAAAAAATTTAAAATTTAAACAAATTGAAATTACAAAAAGTTATATTAAATCAATTTTTATATGTGATGAAACTAAAGAAATATTACTATGTGATGATAATGGTAATTGTATTTATATAAATTGATATGAAAATATTGAAAATCCATTGTATCATATTAATTTTCGATTGCCATCATCAATTAAAGAAAAATGGTTTACAACGGCAGAAATTATAAAAAATCGTTGGTTTTTAATATGTAACCGTCAAGGACATGTTTATTTATATTCATTAAAAAATAATATTGTGGAATTGAAATATACTTTAAAAAATCTTCATAATCATTTTGGTGTGAAATATTTAATGCAAATTAATTATTCAGATGATATAAATGATTGTTTGTATTTGAAGACAAGCGGTCGTGATGGTACAATAAAAACGATAAAATTAAATGAAAAAGAAAAACATTTACACAATTAAAACAAATATTTTATTTTTAGATTTTTTATAATATGAGCTTATAAAGTATGGGATATGAGGATGTGATTCTGATAAAATGTATATAAATACCTTATTTTAAAACTTAAATATTTTAGGTAGCAAAAAATGTATACTTTCGACATTTCACAAAAATGATGAGAAAAATATTTGTATAAATTTTATACAATTAATTAATTGAAAACAATCTGACTGAACAGAAAATGAGAAAAATTTAAAGAATTGCAAACAAAAAATGTATACATATTATATAATTATTGTGAACGTACAACAGTTTTTATTTCTAAAAATTCAAAATTTCTTCGCAGCTACGTCATCTGTAACTGACATTTTTATTTTAGGTTAAAACCCCCTTTTCAGCATACCTTCCTATTCTATTTACCATGGTGGTGAACGTTTTAATGAGAGTGAGTAGGTATTTGTGGCAGTGCTGCCAAATCGTTTTTTGTTTAGTAAGTAGATTTTGAAAAATTTAGTAAGTAGATTGTATGGAAGGTTCTTTAAAAAGTAAGTAGATTTAATATTGCTTAAATACGACCCTTAAACAACAAAAATACGTTTATTTTAGTTTTATATATTTTTTATTTGTTAACTAAAAATTGAACAAAACATTTTTAATTGAAATAATTCAAATTTATACGTATAATAATAAACTAAATTAATTCTAATTCATTATACATATTGAGTATAAAAACGAACAAAATAACAATAAAGAAAAAAAAAACTTAAACAAATAGAAATAAGTGTTAAAACAAAAATAAAAATTAAATTAAATCTCAGCCCCAAATTTCAATCTCTTCATTATCATCATCAACATTATATACATTAACTTTTATTTTTGGTTATTTTTATTCAGTGTTAACAAAAATCATATAACTACAAAGATAAACAATTGCCATATATCCTCTTGTCACCATTCATTTTTACTTCTACGCCTGATATCAGGTGGCTACAGTGAAGTGCAGTGGTTCTGATATCTAGGTGTGCAGACATATGATCCTTTTGAACTACCCTGTACCTATACCTTTTAATATTGCTTTTTATGTTTTCAATTTTACTTCGAAAAATATAAATATAAGGTTTTTTTAGAAAAGAAGGTATTATTTAAAAATCATTGAAAGTTAAAATAAAGTTCTCTTGAAATATATCAATTAATTTTTACGTGTATTTACACATACAAAAAAATTATAACAAAAAAAACAACAAAAAAGAAATGTACCAGAAGATTTTAAAATGTTTTGTTGCTTGCAAGCGCAAAAATATTTCTGCGCCTAGCTAATGTATTAAAAAAAGCAATAAACCAATAACCGTCAAGTTTTATTCTATAATACATTTCCTATACATTTGATGGTGCTGAAAATTTTCTGCGCTTGCAAGCAACAAAAAAGCATTTTAAAATGTTGTGGAATGTGGACTGTGGTACATTTCTCATTTCTCTTTTACATCAAGTCATGAGCGCTGATTTTTCTCTGCGCTGATTGATATACTTTATACAGCATAGTATATCTATATTTTTGTGTTGCTCTATACAAACACTTTGTAGTATATTATGTAGTGTGTACAGTATGATGTATGATGCATAGTACATGTGGATGTTACAACTTACAAGTCACCCATATAAAATTTGTTGCTAGAGAAAAAGCGCAGAAAATTTTCAGCACCATCAAATGTATAGGAAATGTATTATAGAATAAAACTTGACGGTTATTGGTTTATTGCTTTTTTTAATACATTAGCTAGGCGCAGAAATATTTTTGCGCTTGCAAGCAACAAAACATTTTAAAATGTTCTAGTACATTTCTTATAACGATTTTTTTTATTGATAGATTTTGATTTATTATTTACAAAAATATATTAAATTTAAAAACTTAATTTATAAAGTTTGGAGATTATTTCTGGCAAATTTTCAGGGTGTGCTCTGCG
The DNA here is from genome assembly GCA_932526495.1 of Bombylius major. Classification (NCBI taxonomy): domain Eukaryota; kingdom Metazoa; phylum Arthropoda; class Insecta; order Diptera; family Bombyliidae; genus Bombylius; species Bombylius major. The sequence continues at coordinate 30,356,483 of OW052042.1, forward strand.
CGTTCTGCGCGTTAGACCGCACGTCGCTGGGTGGCTACATGTTTACTGAATGTTATCAACATTTTATGCTTATGCAACAATTTTAAAATCCAGAGCAAACCAAAAATACGTTGATGTTTCTTAACATTATATGTACCCAATAATGTGTCTGTTTACCAAATATAAATAATGGTTGTTGCTACGGCAACATAAATTACGATTTATACTTTTGAATTTATTTTCATTTTGAATAAAAATACATATGTATTTGCTTTAAAAAAAATTTTTTTTTAATATGAAATATTATTTTTCTTATACCTCTAAATACAATATATGTATGATACATACTCGTATATACATATACTATATACAAAATACATTTTATTTTTCAAATTTTAAAAATATATTTTAATATTTTTCATCTTCATTGAGAAATATGAAAATTTTATTCTAATGAATCAGGAGATCAGAATCAATAGGCACGTTATTTCATATTCTTTTACATTATAGAATATCGAATGCTAGTTTTAGGAATACTATAATGTTTATTCATTAAAATTTAATCTAAGCAAACTCTGATTTTCAAGTCAAAAATATTTTAGTATTAAAAATTCTTTTTTATTTAAATAATTATTTATTCAAAATGAAAATAAATTCAAAAGTATAAATCGTAATTTATATTGCTGTAGCATCAACCATTATTTATATTTGGTAAACAGACACATTATTGGGTACATATAATGTTAAGAAACATCAACGTATTTTTGGTTTGCTCTGGATTTTAAAATTGTTGCATAAGCATAAAATGTTGATAACATTCAGTAAACATGTAGCCACCTGATATCAGGTGTAGAAGTAAAAATTAATGGTGACATAAGGATATATGGCAATTGTTTATCTTTGTAGTTATATGGTTTTTGGTGTTAAGCAAAAGTTGATAAAATGTTCTGGAGTAGGGGTGTAAAAAGACAAAATTTGGGCCAAAATACACCGGGTAGGATTACAACAGTCGGATCCAATTAAAAACCGGTTATTACAACTGATTTATTATAATAACTGGTTTTTAATTGAGTACAGTTTCATTAGCTTTTAACTTTATTTTATAAAAAGAAGTAAAAAATAGAAATATTAAAAAAAAAATAGTATCACTAAGAAGTAGAAAGTAAGTAGAATTACCAGAAAGTAAGTAGAAAGGACTAAAGAATAAGTAGGTAAGTAGAAACAGGCCCGGACCTACCATAGGAGCGGCTGGAGCACTCGCTCCGGGCGCTAAAACTTAGGGGCGCTGGAAACAACTGCTCACTTATTTAAATTTTGTGTAATAAAAAATAACATAAAAGTGAACAATTTTCAAAGTTCACTCATTTAAATATATGTATTTAATATACACATATGAATTATGTAATATGTATATTCATATTAGATTCTTATATGCATAACATTTCTAAAAAGTACCTTTTATTCGACGCTCGAATATATATAATCATAATGTACATACATTCATTTAAAAATATATTTGACTACATATTATGTACGTACTTGCATTTATGTATATTGATACTATTTTGTCTATTAAGAAGAAATAACGTCAAAACAGAATGCGAATGTACATAAGCAGCAGCTTCAATTTCAACTCATGGAGCAGAAAAGTTTCTTGCTCCAGCGTTATCAAAATTTTATATGGTAAAATTTGTATCGTTCCTAATCGCACACACATTTTCTTTAAATTTTATTATGAAACTTGCGTTGAAATGGTGCAAGTAAAAAATTTGCGCCATCGCATCTCTAGTTCTTGATTATGAAAAAATTATAACGAGTTTCATCGCATACTCACTTTTCTTCTCTTTTACTATGAAACTTGCGTTGAAAAGGTACAAGTAAAAAATTTGCGCCATTGCATCTCTCGTTTTTGATTATAACGAGTTTCATCGCATACTCACTTTTCTTCTCTTTTACTATGAAACTTGCGTTGAAATGGTACAAGTAAAAAATTTGCTCCAAGACGAATTGCTCAATTTTATTTTATTGGTTATATTAACATGACGACTTATTGTTTATAATCAATTATAACTAAGTTGTGATTAAAGTTACATGAAAATTATGTTCAAATGAAATGTAGCTTTATTTTCACCGAATATATTAATTATCTATGAGCAACGTAAATCAAAGAAAAAACGTGATAAATATTAAGTAACATAAAACTGAGATCAATTTTGCCTGAAATCTCCCAAATTACTACAAATATGAAGTTATAATGTTTTACAAATTTTTAGATTTTTTATTAAATAAACATTGTTATATCATAAAATTAATAGAAATTGAGTTATTCAAGAAACATGATAATTTTTAATCAATATAACAATAAGAAAGATAATCACTTTCAATGAGAAGCTGTTTTAAATAATTTTTGTTCAGTTTTTCTAACTAACATTTGTTATGTTGTTATTTTGGATTGTTATTATTATTTTATTTCATTTTAAGATACAATTACATATTTTTTCAAATGGAACAACATAAATAATTTTTTTAGTTTTTAAATAACTAAAAGTCAATATCAAAGGACAATTTTTAATGATCGATTATTATTATAAAAATATTTATTTCAAATAGCTCTGAAATATGTTTCAATTTGAAAAAATATGTCGAACGAAATGAATATGCGTTTTACATATAGGTAGGTATTTAAACAATTTTCATAACAACCGGCGTCAAAAATTATAAGTGCGCCGGGCGCCTAAATCATCGGATCCGGCCCTGAGTAGAAAGACCAAAAAGTAAGTAGATCTACTTACTTTTGGCTATGTTTGGCACCACTGATGTGTGGCCAATGTAGAGACGAATGAGGATGATTTGTTCGCGTCTGGATAGTGCAGAATTAAGGGTAAATGGACTGAGATTGGGATTATGTGAAATGTACGTGCTATGTTGTGGAAAATTTTTAATTACATAACAATAAAAAACAAATAACAAAGTATTTAAATCGAAAATTCATTCAAAATTAATGGAAATTTCTCTATAAGAGATCAAAAATATCTACGGTGTTGATGAAAGTAGTTTTATTCAAGGAATTTTATGTTTTCATTTAACGACAGATTGATTTTGCCTTGTAATTACTGAGTTATTGAATTCTTACTTTTTGCTATTTTTTTTTGATATTTCGATAACATAATCTAAAGTGTACTTCACACTTAACGATATATCATTTGATTTATCAAATGACTAGTGTAATTTGTTTTTGTAACAACTAGCTACGGCAATCCTGAAATTTATTCATTTTCTTTTATACTCATCTTTCCGCTGACACGAATCAAACAACATTTATTTACTACTTTGAGTGGAAATCGGCTGCGCAACGAATTTATATTTTTTACTTCGGTTTTTTATTTTTCGTAAAAACAAATGGCAGCCAACAACTGGATAAAATAAATCAGTTCAGTTGTCTTCACGCGACGCGACACGCGATGTGACAGACAACATCGAACGGGAGGATGTACTTCTTTTTTCCATAATAAGAAATAAATAAAAACTTTAAAAGTACAGGATAATTCGTTCTTAGAAATTAAAAAATAAGCGAACAAAAATTGGAATATCTCGTTGAAAATCGAAAATTTTTATGATTTCCAATTTGAATTACTTCTTTAACAAATATAAAGACACAGGAATGTGAAATTCGTACAGAAACTGCTTTTTTTAAAAAAATTTTCTGAACAAGAAAAGTTGAAATGATTTCTGTACAATTTGAAACAGCCTGTTAGCATATTTTAAATTTAAAAAGTACCTTGTTAGGGTTGACAGAAATATGATTTTTAGAATTTCCTACAAACAATTATATGTAAAATTATCACAAACTCATTGGGTACTGCCTCCATAAGCACAATACTGACTTTAATTGTTAAATAAAATAGTGTTTCTTCAAAAATGAATCATTGCTTTGCTGATGCTATGCTGATGCTTATTGCTTGTCACAAATTCAGAAATGCAACGCAACTCTTACGATGCGTTGTCACATATTCAAAAAAGCATAGCATCAAATCAAGTATTAGAAATTCTTTGTAATATTCAGCTGTCATGTAATAGCATTGCATCGCCAACTAAAAACTTTGCGTTGATGACAACGCTATGAAGCAACAAGTAGTGTTTTCGCATCACGAACAGAAAAACATTAGCACCACCAGAGCAGCGATTCATTTTTGAAGAAGCACATAGTTATTTAGAACACATTATTAAGGTCAAAAAAATGGTGTTCTACCAAGGTAATTGGAATAGATATAGATAGTATCATGGTTAAAGAAACACTATTAAGGTATTATAAAGAATTAATGAGAAAAGAAACGTGACGTAAAAAGACTCATGAATATGAGTATGTATGTAATAATTATTTTTATCATATGGAGAATAATTACATAATTTAGTAATTTTAAAGTATTTCAGCATCCCGTGGACCAAAAACTGTAATTATTTGACCTAGTTGTTTGTTCAAGTGTTCCCTTTGATTATGCCGTACGATTTTTTTCTAGTATTTGTACTTTTTGAGATAAAGATTTATCAAGGTGTTTTCTTTACTATTATCTTTTGCAGTTTTCTTGTTTAATTTTTATTTTTCGAGATAAAGTGCAAAAGAGACTAAAAAACGTTGAATTTTTATAGATTTCAAATTCAAACATAATTAAGACCTAAAGTTAACTTTGAAGGTCTGTATCTCAGCATCCCGTGATCGTGAACCAAAAACTATTATTTTTATATTGAAATCTTTATTAAAGTCTTCTCTTTAATATTGTTGCTATTGCAGTCTTTTATTTTTTCTAGTTTTCGAGATAAAATGGAAAACAAGGTTAAAAATGTTGAACTTCTTCATGGTTTTTCGCGTATTTTGTCCTGGTGATTGAAAACTATGGCACTTACAGAATTACCAAATAAGATCAATTTTAAGCAACACTTCAACAAATATTTTAGTCCAAAAATATTAGTTTTTGGTTCAGAGGATGCTGAGATATCTTTTTTTGAAAAATAAATTGTAAAATTTCCATATACTTTTGTATTTCATTTCTCAGATCGTCCATATACTTTTGTATTGCCATACGATCTTTCTTACGTTTTAATGGCGCCTGAGAGTTCCGATTGATATTACCTATTAGTGTTTCTTTTACCATGGGTAGTATGATGTATGAAGATTGAAGAATTAATGAAAAACGAAACATGACGTCATAAAGACTCAAATAGAGATTTTTGAGAAATTGAGAATTAGGAATTGTTAGAAAAAATACTGATTTTTAGTTTATTGTTTTGATTATTTTTCTTTTTTTATTTTTCACTTTTTAGTATTTATTTAATAATAAATAATTAAAATAAAAAAAATTTTTTAATATAAAACGTTTTTAAAACGGACTCAAAAGTATAAAATAATTTTTCCTAGCCACATACACATTCTCAACCCCATACAGATAATCCTGAAAATTTGTGATTGCGAATTTTTAATAGCTATAAAAATACTTGTAAGATTAAAAACGAAAAACGTGAATTGTTGGTATTGTCGCTATAGGTATACATACATTTATAATTACTATTGCTATACATGTATAGTTCTAATCATACACTCATTTGACTATTTGAGCCATACTTTGCGTTGTTTTCAAATTATGAGTAAAATTTTCTTAAACCATATATTATTGTTGTACTTGAAGAAATTTGAAATTTTTTTCGTTTTTCCTATTTTTGTTGTTGTTATATTGAAATCCAGTTTCAACCAAATTTTGTCTTTCTTTTTAAACTTGCAGGTATAAATAAATTTTATACTATTCTATTTTCATTGAAAATTCGCATTCTGGCTAATTCCATGGAAATGTATACCTGGTAAAAATTTTTAAAAATGAAAAATCCAAAATTTTTGTTTGTTTGTCATTTGGGAGTTTCTAAACTTTTTCAAAATGTAGATTTCAATCTTTAAACTATTCAGATATCCTAAATAAGGACTAAGTATCTGATTTGTATTTTGACTGTCGTAAAAAAATATAAAAAAAAAGTGAGATGTAGGCGTTTATTGTGAGAGATGCTTTTATCTTTCACAGCGTATTTCGTAGCCTAAGTACCAAACTTATGCTAGAAATACTTGTGGATCTACGTACAAACCTATATACAGATGAAGTATACCCAAGTACAAAACTTGTGTATTTTATTCTATGTATAATATACCCAAGTACAAAACTTGTGTATTTTATTCTATGTATAATATACCCAAGTACAAACTTGTGTATTGTAGATCAAGATGAAAAATGTACCCAAGTACAAAACTTGTGTACGGTTATGAATGTACGTTAACTAATATTCTGGTTATGAATATAAGTTAACTGATTTTTTGGTGATGAATATAAGTCAACTAATATCTTGGTTATGAATACAAGTTGACTGATATATTGGTTATATATATTATGGTTATACCTGATAGATAATAATTAGTTGGTTATAGTTCTGAAATCTTAATTAAAAAACTTGCTATATATAGTGGATCTGAACACTTTGGTCACCTATTGCTGGAAAAGAAAAAGAATTTTCAGTGCTTCTGGCAGCCTCACCAGAAGAATAAAAGAAGGCTTGATTCACTGAAAATATACTGAATACTTTATTGCCAATTCGATTCGTTTATATAGTTCAATATTGCTTACTAATCAATACAATACATTTCAAATAACTTAAATTCTAATTACAGTAATATTAATTTCATAAATTCTACATTTCATAACATATGTAATATTAATAGGTCATTTACTTGCATTTATATATTACCCTTGCAATAATTTCATAATTCATATGTTTATGTTAGTATCTTTATATCTTATACCTTAAGAAATATTTTAATTACATTGCATTTTGTGTGGGTCAATGTAATTCATTTGTTTTGCTGAATTGACAAAACTGCTTACTAAGTATTTTATTAAAACATTAATGAATGCAAAATTTTTTATTATATTTTGTGGTGTTATTTTTGCAACAACAATAATTTGATTAATTAAATTAAATTAAATAGTTGTTGTTGTTAACATTCTCCCGCCCGTTGACTTGGTTGCAAGTCAACATCTTCTGCTGGAAGTTGAAAATTGATTTTTCGATTTTGAGAATCCATTGATGATGCTGTTGGTTTGGATCGTCTTTGGTATGCTTTCCATCCCAAAAATATGATAATTCCGATGATTAATACTAGACTGATATATGGAATGGAGAGATGAAGAATTTCTTTAGATTGATGTTTAGGATGCCATGCTTCATTTTCCTTAAGGTGGCGAATATGTTGTTTGAGTTCTAAGATATCGTTGGTGTAATTCTTTGGTGTATCGTTGGTGTAATTGTTGATCGTGTATGACATTCTGGATTTTAGTGTTGGAGGAATTAACTCACTAAAATTTTTTGAGTGTGTGATAGTGTTATATATTGAACTTGAGTGCAATTCAAATCCTTGTATGGTGGTGTGTTCATCTCTGACAGTACATCCTTTAGTAATGGTAATTAATCCTAGTCCTTTGATGATTTCTTGTGATATTTTGTTGTTACATTGGATGTTCAGAGTAGTTTCATGTTTCATCTGATAGATCCATTGGTTTGCACTGTTGAGTTGTATCCAATGTGATTCTTCTGTCGAGGTCTTCATTTTACAAGATGGTGGAATCGCCTTCTGTCGTAATATGTTGATTTCACATTCGCTAATTTTTGATCCGACTCTGAACAATGGATGATGTTGTTTGCACAAATAAATTGACTCGTCATTTGTTGAGCATTCGCGAAGTTCTTGTTCTGTGAGTGGATAATATGAGTCACGATGCAAATCTACGATTAGTGTTGAGCTTGTAGGGATGATGGTTACATATCTTTCATCTATATATATTGGAATTGGTGTGATGCCTATCATTTGATATTGATTGTTTGTGACCAATGGAACTTTTATGCGGAAGATTAAAGAATTCTTCATAGGTCGTCCTGAAATTGTCATCATCTTGTATAATTTTAAGACATTATTTGTGGTCTCTGGTAGTCGTAATGTTGCCGGTAGATGTTGTCGAATATTTATGATCTGCGTCTGAAGTTGTTTTGGAGATAGCAATAGTGGATTGATGCTTCCGTGATGTGTGTCGATCACTACATCTAACAAGGCTGCTTGTAATCTGTGATTATCAAAATCAATCTAAATGAAATGGCATTAAATGGCATGGCATTAATGGCATGCAGTTCCTCCTGCATATTCTGAATTACTTCGCTTGTATGGTTTATGTAGATGTTGAATTCCTTGATTTGCCGTTCCGCTGTTAATTGGAACCCTCGGATTATGTTTGTGGTAGAATCAACTATACTTGTTTGTTGTTTTATTAAATCTAAAAGGTGTTCCTGATTATCATGGATGTCTTCTATTGTTTTTGACATTTTTTCCGCATATTCCGAATCAAGAACTCCAAATAAGGAACTGGCCACATTTCCAACTATGTCTAATGGGGATCGTTCAACTCTTTGATATATTTGAGGTTTTATGATTTCGTTAGAGCTCTGAATCTCTTCTAGAACTGTGTAAATTTGGTTCATTGTAGCGTCACACACTTGGTTTTCTATTATCTTCTCACATATATCCGATAATTGTTGGGTGCCATATTGGATTATTTCCAATTCCCTCCAATAGGTTTCAGTGTCAAAGTACACAACGATGTTCCATTGATCTGTTATGAGATACGTCATTCCTAAATTCTCGAAATACAATCCGGGGTTGATGTCCAATGGTTGTATGTTAACTTCACTTTTAACTAGTAGTGGTAATACTAGAAACGTCATAAGAAGTGAGGTTGCTAAGTTCGTCTTAACAGTGCGTCGCGTTTTAGTTGCGGGTTGTACTTCTATTTCCTTGATATTACTTGATTCATCGGGTGGTCTTTTGAGTGTTCTAACGTCTTCTTGCTTGGACTCTTCTTCCTTTTCCACTGGTAGTGGTGCCAAGTTCGTTATAGCCCTTCGGATGATACCTCTCGCAGTTTTAATGTCGGCGACTCTAACAACTCCATCTTTGCCTTTTATAGTTTGAACTATTCGTCCTAAAGGCCATGACAACACTGGATTATTGTCCTCTTTTATGACGACCATGGTTCCAGGTTCAATGTTGTCTAATTGTTTGTTCCACTTATGCCTTTGTTGCAGTTGGTTCAAGTATTCTCGGCTCCAACGGGTCCAAAATTCAGATTTAATTTGGGATGCAAGTTTCCATCTGTACAACAAATTTCCTTTCACAGGGTTAGCATGCGGATCTATTTGTGTGGTGAGTGGTTCCCCTATGAGGAAATGTCCTGGAGTTAGGGCTCCTAAATCATTGGCATCTTCTGACATTGGCGTAAGAGGTCTTGAATTAAGTATTGCCTCAATTTCGACCATAACTGTTCCCAATTCTTCATACGTTAGGGCAGCAGTTGCAATGCTTTTGGAGAACAAGTTCTTTGCTGCTTTGACCGCTGCTTCCCACAATCCGCCAAAGTGAGGTGAACGAGGTGGGATAAAGTTAAAATCTATTCCTTTGTCATTGCACATTCTGCTAATTTTGGTTTGCGCCTCTTCCCCAAAAATGCAATTTTCTAGCTCCTTGAACTGGTTATTAGCGCCCACGAAATTGGTTGCATTGTCGCAGAATATTTCCTTACAGTTCCCTTGGCGCCCAACAAATCGTTTTAATGCTGCTATAAACGATTCTGTTGTTAGGTCACTTACCACCTCAATATGAACGGCCTTGGTGGCAAAACAACAAAATATCGCTATATATGTTTTGACTGGTTTCTTTCCTCTTATTTTGAAGTGTGTGAAAAATGGTCCTGCAAAGTCAACTCTTGAATTAACGAATGGTCGCGATGGTTGTATTCTTTGTGCCGGTAGACTTCCCATTAGTTGTGTGAGTAACTTTGGCCTGGCTCTGATGCACCTAACACAATTTTGGACTACCGACCGTGCAACTGTCTTACCTTTTATGGGCCAGAATTTCTGACGAGTGATGGCTAGTAAGGTCTGTGCTCCAACATGTGAATTTGTGATATGATAATAATTGAGTAACATTTTTGTTATGTTATGTGGGTATGGTAACAGTATCTGGTGTTTTGCATCATACGGTAAGTCGGCTTCCTTTAACCTTCCTCTTACTCGTATTACTCCCTGGTCGTCTACAAATGGCCATAAATTTATAATGGGGCTTCTGGTATCGACCTCTTTATGCTTTCTTAGCTGTACTAATTCTTCTGGGAATCCTTGGTGCTGTACTTCCTTTGTGATAACTACAAGTGCATCATCTAATTCTTGTGCATCCAAAGGACCGGTGTTCCGATGCTGATATTTCTGAGGCTGGCAGTTTTTGATAAATCGTAGGATATATCAGCATATATGCTGTTACTCGTTGTAAGACCTTGAATGAGTTACGGTGATTAATGTGTTCTGTTATATACTCGGCAGATTTGGTAATCCCCAATGCAATTTTCTTCTTTTTGAGCTCTAACTCGGCACTCAAGTGTTGAGGATTTTGTGGCCATGCTCTTTCTGGAGCGTGTAGGAACAGTGGACCATAGAACCACAAGTTGTACTCGTGTAATTTCATTGGTTCGACTCCCCTGGACACCAGGTCAGCTGGATTTTCTTTAGTGGGTACATACCTCCACTGTTCTGACGAGGTGATTTCGTGGATGGCTGAAATTCTATTAGCAACAAATGTGTTGAACGATGCGGACGAAGAGTTTATCCAGGCCAGTACTATCTCCGAATCTGTCCAACAGTAAGCTGGTTCTGTCCATTTTAAATCAATTTTGACTCTGTGCAGTAGCTGTGCAGTGAGTTTTGCTGCGCAAAGTTCTAATCGAGGAATTGTGATTGTTTTGGTTGGTGCTACTCTAGATTTGGCACATAGTAGCCTGACTAAAATTGTATCGTCGTGAAGTACTGAGCGTACATAAATCGCACAACCATATGCCTTTTCTGATGCATCGCTGAAAGCATGTAGTTGCATACTCTTTGCCAATTTTCCAGCTACGATATGCCGTGGTATTTTGAGGCTATGCAACGTTTCAATTCCCCTGCGAAATTGATTTCACTCGGTATAGAGTGCCATAGGTAATGCAGCGTCCCAATCTAATTTTAGTGTCCATAATTTCTGCATAAAGATTTTTGCTTTGATGATAACTGGACTCAAAATTCCAAGAGGGTCAAACAAATGGGCTATTTCTGATAAAATTTTTCTTTTGGTCGTGGTGGACTGCTTAATGCTTTGTGTTGATGTGATCTGAAACTCATCTGTCTTTGGCAACCAGGTTATTCCTAATGTTTTTATGTGACACTCATCGGCTTCATGGATGTTCAGCTGCGGAGCTTGATCTTGTGGAGCAATTTTCACAAGTAATTTTGGGTTATTTGCACACCACTTTCTTAATTTGAAGCCTGCAGATTTAAGCAGTGCATCGAGTTGTTCTTGCTTGTCTAAAGCTTCTTGTAGTGTATTTGCTCCCACCATTGCGTCATCAACATACAGATCTTCTTCTAAACTTTTGGACCCAGCTGGATATTGTTGTCTGCCTTGCTATGCTAACCGTTTCAAACATTTTATTGCTAAATATGGGGCTGATGTGAGACCATATGTGACGGTATTTAACTGGTAAATTTTTATGGTTTCATGTTCATCATTTCTCCATAATATCAACTGATAGTGTCTGTCTGCAGGATCAACGAGAACCTGTCGGTACATTTTTTCTATGTCAGCAGTAAACGTATATTTCTTCATTCTAAATCGTAATAATATGGACATTAACTCGTCTTGAATTTTTGGACCTTTATGTAATATTTCATTTAGTGATTTGTTAGAATCTGTCCTTGCCGATGCGTCAAAGACTACTCTTAGTTTTGTGGTGGTGCTATCCGCTTTTAATACACAATGGTGAGGTAAGTAATAATGTAGCTTTTTTACTTGATGAGGTTGTATTTCGGTCATGTGTCCTAGGCTTTCGTATTCTTTCATGAATTGTATATATTGCTCCTTCAATTCTGGATTTTTCTTGAATTTCCTTTCCATTGATTTAAGGCGTGCCATTGCCATTTGCTTCGAGTTTCCAAGCGTTTTAGAACTTTCTCTGAATGGCAACCTAACTATGAATCGTCCGCCTTTATCTCTTTGAGTAGTTTGGTTGTAATATTCTTCACAACGGATTTCGGCTGTACCCATAGGTTGTTGTATTGTAATTGGTTCTTCTATATTCCAAAATTTCTCGATTTGTTCTGTTAACTTCGTTTCGTCATGCACACAAATTCCGCATATTTTAGCTGTAGAAGTGGTTTGGTGGTTGACCTTTCCAGCGAATATCCAACCCAGTGTAGTATTTTGTAATGTAGGAGTGTGGTCTCCCAATTTGACTTGTCCTATTGCTAATAACTCAAAGTACAGTTCTGCTCCAATAAGCATGTCAATACTTCCCGGTTTATAAAATTCTGGATCTGCAAGGGGCAGGTTCTTTGGTATTTTCCAACTATTGGTATTTAAGTGCACTGAGGGCTGGTCTGTGGTGATTTGTTTCAAAATATATGCTTCTATATTAGCTGTGAATCCACTGTGGTTTGATTGTATCGTTAAATTGACTTTATCACTTATTGTTTGGTTGTTTCGACCAATACCTTGCACATGCATTGGATCTTCTTGTGGTTTTATTTTTAATTTCTTGGCTAACTTTTGAGTTATGAAATTGAGTTGTGATCCTGTGTCCAGTATTGCGCGGCATTCTACCTTCTGACCGGTGTGAGATATTACGCCAAGTCTCACTGTACTCAATAACACATAATCTTCATGTTGATTAATAACTTCAGCGGCTAATGTGGTAGCAACACCTTGTGGTTGTGAGCTTGGTTTTGGTTGATTGTTTTTCTTTTTATCTTGTTGATCCTTGGTGGACCTTAATTTAGGGTTTTGATTATCCTCGATGTGGACCAATGTATTGTGTTTTTTCGAACACTTTGTACATGGTCTTAATGTGCATGTGTCTGCCCTATGGCCACTTCGCATGCAGTTAATGCATATCTTAGCTTCCCGTAAAAATTGATACCTTTCATATGGTGATTTGGTTAGAAATGCTTTACAAGCATACAATGCATGGTTTTGAGAACATATGGTACAACCATTGTTCTTCGTCGCTGAGGCAATTGATGCGATTCTGGTAATTGATTTGTCCTTGGTAAGAGTTCGCGAGCCTGCTGCTTCTAAAGACTGGAATCTAGATTGTATAAAGTCTAATACACTTTTCAGATCATGTACCTCTTTGGGTTTTTTCAATGATTGTTCGTATAGTGTCATTGTATTAGCATCGACTTTTTTGATCAAAATATGGACTAATATAGGGTCCCATGAGTCTACTGATATTCCCAGATTTTTCAGTCCTAGTAAGCATTCTCTCGTCACGTCGTGCAATGATTTCAGTTCTTTAGCACATTCCTTATGACAAATGGGTTGTGCGAATAATTTATTTAGAAATGTTGTTACCAATAATCTTTTGTTCTCATATCTGTCACATATGAGATTCCATGCATCATCATAGTTGCTGTCACATACAGGTAGATGCTTAATTAATTGTTGTGGTTCTCCTGCAAGATGGCTTATCAAGTAAAACATTTTTTCTCCACCACTCATATTTTGGTTGTGTATCAGTTGAGTGTATAGGTTTCGAAACTGAGTCCATTTTGAGTAGTCTCCTGTAAACGTAGGAATGGTTATTTTTGGTAGCTTAAGTTGACCAGTGGAATTCTCCTTTTTAGCTGTTCCTTTCATGCTTTGCAGCTTCGATGTTAAAGTAATCAAAGTTTCTTGTAACCAATCCTCCATTTCTAGATAATATGTAGCACTGTAGCCATTCGGCTCATTTTCTCGTGCTAATTCCCATATTTTTTGGTCTAAACGCCGCATTTCATTTGCGTATTGATGTAATAAACTGATTTTATATTCTAGATACGCGACTGTCTGCTGGGATAACTCCTTTGCTTCAATGTCTTCAAGAAAATGGGAGATATTCCGCATAAGTGCCCTTTGTTGATGGACCATAGGCAGAACTGGATCGTTGCTTTAATCTTCATTTTCAAACGAAAATGATACTGCTGCATTTTTGCTTGTTGAGGCCTCATTCGTTTCATTTTTTTGTTCATAAAAATCTGTTTCATCAGGTTGTTGTAGGGCTTGAATAAGTTCTTTCAATTTATCCCTTCTACTCTTAACTTCATTAAAGAAGATTTTAGTGAAGTATTCTGATGTTTTATCTACTTCTGTAGAAGTCGACAGTTTTTCGTGGTTTTCTTCGAACACAGTCCATTGTTGTTCAAAATTATTTAACTTTGTTGTTAAATAAGTTTGAGTTTTTCTATGTAACGAATCCTTCTTGAAATTTATCAACAAACGGTTGATTTCAAAACCTATATCACGTTGCTTTTCTAATAATGCCTCCATGTTATATCTTTAAATCACGTCGGGGTCACCAATGTTTATTGTGAGAGATGCTTTTATCTTTCACAGCGTATTTCGTAGCCTAAGTACCAAACTTATGCTAGAAATACTTGTGGATCTACGTACAAACCTATATACAGATGACAGTATACCCAAGTACAAAACTTGTGTATTTTATTCTATGTATAATATACCCAAGTACAAACTTGTGTATTGTAGATCAAGATGAAAAATGTACCCAAGTACAAAACTTGTGTACGGTTATGAATGTACGTTAACTAATATTCTGGTTATGAATATAAGTTAACTGATTTTTTGGTGATGAATATAAGTCAACTAATATCTTGGTTATGAATACAAGTTGACTGATATATTGGTTATATATATTATGGTTATACCTGATAGATAATAATTAGTTGGTTATAGTTCTGAAATCTTAATTAAAAAACTTGCTATATATAGTGGATCTGAACACTTTGGTCACCTATTGCTGGAAAAGAAAAAGAATTTTCAGTGCTTCTGGCAGCCTCACCAGAAGAATAAAAGAAGGCTTGATTCACTGAAAATATACTGAATACTTTATTGCCAATTCGATTCGTTTATATAGTTCAATATTGCTTACTAATCAATACAATACATTTCAAATAACTTAAATTCTAATTACAGTAATATTAATTTCATAAATTCTACATTTCATAACATATGTAATATTAATAGGTCATTTACTTGCATTTATATATTACCCTTGCAATAATTTCATAATTCATATGTTTATGTTAGTATCTTTATATCTTATACCTTAAGAAATATTTTAATTACATTGCATTTTGTGTGGGTCAATGTAATTCATTTGTTTTGCTGAATTGACAAAACTGCTTACTAAGTATTTTATTAAAACATTAATGAATGCAAAATTTTTTATTATATTTTGTGGTGTTATTTTTGCAACAATAATAATTTGATTAATTAAATTAAATTAAATAGTTGTTGTTGTTAACAGTAGGTAAGTCACAAATGTTGTGTAGTGTAAGTCACAAAGGAAATGTGTAATAAAATACTTAAAAAATGTAAAAATTATTTTGTTTTAATATTTTAGAAAAATGAATCCTTTCCTTACATATTTTCACTTATGTCTCAACACAAAGCTCAAAAACGAAGAAGAAAACGATATTTGAAAAAGAGACTATGAAATGACTTCCTTTCACGTAGTGCGCGTCACGTTTTATAGCCTAAACAAACAGAAGATATTGAATTTTGAAATATCAATATCTTATAAATACCACGTGTGTGTTATCAAATACTATACATAAACTACGAAGATTCCGTGGTATTTATCTCGTATTGAAATTCGTAATTTTTCGTAGTATTATTGTGGTATTGTGAAAACAACACCATCTACACTTAGGAACAATGTATAAATAATTTTTTCAACATGGCAATAAAAGCAGCTGTCAAAAAAAGGATATTTTAATAATGGTAATTTTTCAATTTTTTTTCCCATTGCTTTGTAAACATCCATCTTGAAAGTTGATATTAAATATATTAATCATTTTTATATTTTATAATTGTAGTAATTGTACATTATACAGGACAAAATTAAAAGACATAATATTATTTGGATTATGGACAAGAAGAAAACGAAACTGTTGGCCACCAATGAAATCGTTAAATTAATTGATATATGGAGGGAGTTCATAAATGAATTAAGAGGTAATAAAAGAAACTCACATGTCTTCAATGACATGTCGAAAAAATTAAAGGACGTACATCATATACAATTAACACCACATGAAATAAGAACAAGAATAAACAACCTCACTAAAAGATTTAGGTAATTAATATGAGTTTTTACTTATTAAAATATTATTATTATTATATATTATTATACGGATTGAACTTTAATATAATTTTCAGGTTAGAAAAAAAGAAAATGGGTACAACAGGAGGATCACCATCTCAATGGGAATTTTATGACCAGGTTAAAAGTATAATTGGAAGTTTCAAATCAAACAGGATTGAAGAATTAATAATAGAAACAATTGGTAATGGCCCCTATTCTGAGAGTCGTTTCGATCGACAATCGACTTCTCAGTCGAGGTGAAAAAAAATTCGTATTCTGTAAACAGATCGCCTCGACTTAAAGATGTTACCATATCAAACACGATTTAAGTATCGATTTAAACTGTCAAAAGTTGTCAAAATAAAATATTTTTGAAAAAATTAAGGAAGTTGTTCATTGTTGTAGTTTAATTTTTTTTAAAAAGTGAGTTTTTTAAAATTTCAAAAATTGAATTTTTTATTGAATATGAAGAAGAAAGAGTTGAAAGAATTAGAAACGAAATTCTTCATTTATTTGAAACTTTCACCCTGTAAATTATTACAAATATATAACTAGAATATAAAAAATTTGTTTATATATTCTTACATTTTAATACCTGCGAAATAACACAACACAACAAAACAAAAATATAACTTAAACTGATTAGGTGTTTGTCAAAAGCGACTCGACTAATATAAGTCGATATATCGACTCAAATCGACTCTCGTGATAGCAAAAATTGATACTGAGTCGACAAAGAAGTCGATTGTCGATTGAAACGACTCTCGGAATAGGGGCCAATGTAGTTAATATAGAATATTTATTAATATTAGTTAAAATTCTTTTTTATACAGCAGACATATCAACTTCATCAACATCATCAGCATCGCCGATATCGCCGATATCACGAACATCACCATTATCAGCAGAATCAATGCTAGCAGAGTTAACACCAACATCAACATCAAGATTGTCAAAACATGCAACAATTAAAAACAAGCAGAATAACACATCAAAATTAATTCAACTTGCAGAAGAAGAGAACGTAATGTTTAAGGAATTTCTTGAAGAATGCAAGAACAACAATTCCAAAAGAAATGAATTATTAGAAGAAAATAATGCTATACAAAAAGAAATTATAAAAATTTTAAAAGACAGAACAAAAGACAAATAAACGTTTAAACTTAAATTTTTCTTTAACACTAACCTATGTAAATATTCCATTATTGCGTTCCGTATAATGTTTCCTTCAACTGATCTACTTCTTGTAGTTGTATTTCTATTATTAGATCGATTTTGATTACTTTTTGACTTGATTCCATCCAGCCAATTATTGTTTATTTTATCATTTCTATTGTTGCAAATATTATGTAATACGCAACAAGCTTGAATTATAATTGAAGTATTATTAATGTCGACTTCTAGCCCTTTGCCAATTCTTCGGAATCGAGCTTTTAGATGACCAAAGGCATTCTCTACAACTCGTCTGCATTTGGACAATTTTTTGTTGAAATTACTTTCTTTTGCTGTTTGGTCTACAGAATGAGGAAATGGTCTCATTAAATATTCCGACAGTTTGAATGCTGAATCTCCTATAAGTAGTACAGGAACAGAAATTCCGTTTATAGTTTTACTATTGTTTTTAAAAATTTCATTTTGTTCATGTTGTTTTTTCAAACTACTGGATTCAAAAATTGTCGAATCATTGCATTTTCCTGGACTTCCGATATTAATATAGATGAAACGGCATCTGTAATCCACAGCAGCAAATAATATGACTGAATGCCATCCTTTGAAATTAAAGTAATCCACTGCTTCATCTTTTGGTGGATTTATTTCTATGTGACATCCATCGATTGCTGCGAAGCATTGTGGAAAACCGAGTATTTCAAAGCCGCTAACATTTTCTACTATTTTTGTTTGTGATGGAGGATATACACTTAAAACATGTTTGAACATTTTCCAAATTTCTTGAGAAATTTCTAAAACAATTTCACCGGCTGTCGTTCTTCCTACTCCAAATAGACTTGCAACTGTTCTGTATTCTGCAGATGAACCTAAAGAATATAGAGCAATAGCTAATCGTTTTTCCACTGAAATTGATTGTCTCCAACTAGTGTCTTGTCTTTTTAGATATTTCAATTCATTTGCCAAATAATCAAAAGTATTTCTGTCCACCCTGAAGGTATTTTTAAATTTGTCAGCGGAAAACATCGGCACCTCTTCTTCAAAAAACCGTGAATGTTCAACCTAAAACTGTTAAATAATAAAATATTTATTATTTTTTATAAAAATATTACACTCACATTTGTCCAAACTGTCCTTTTCTTCAGAATTTTATCGGATAAAAGTATTTTTCTGTATAAAGAGCACCTTTTTTTACATTTTAACATTGCAGCACACAGTGCAACATTTTCATTTTCTAGTTTTTTAATTGTTTGTACATTAAGTAGATAAGAACACATTAAAATATCCAAGTCTGAATCCATTTTAATAATTTTAAAGTTAAATATTTACAAACAAAGTACACCATGAAAATCTGAAAACAAATGTCATTTATACAATACCATGAATTAAGTCTGTCAGGGGTCATTTTTTTCATGGTATTCTTGAAACTATGGTATCAATACCATAATATAAAAATCTTCTGTCTGTCTAGGCTATTAGTGACAAAATAAGTTAAATTTCCAAATTCTTTCAATTTCATTTGAAATATACCTACATATTATGTTTTTTTCAGATTCTATCACTCTATTGCTTTCATTATGTAAAAACATGTGGTTCTCGTTTGTCTTTTTCTATTGGAAATATATAGTTTTATAAGTAAATTATTGTCAAATATAGTGTAAGTCACGCGTGGAATTGACCATACATAATTTTAAAAAAAAGTTATTTCATATTTTTTGTGAAAAGATATGTGATTTGTCAGTTTTGGAATATTATATTTCGGATTTTGAAACTGATCTTCCAGTCCTTCAGTTCAAAAGCAAGTTTTTTTTCTTTCATTGTGAACCCAATTATGCATTAACCCAATTTTTCCAGCATACCTTTGTAAAGATCAGTTTCAAAATATGTATAGTACGACTCATGGAGGAAAGAATAATAAGGAGTGTGCTTTAAAAATGATTGCTCCAAGCAGCATTGCCAGATACCTTTAAAAGGGATTTCGAATATCTCAAGATTAAAACACAATTGTACGTTATAAATTTACGGATTTTTTAATATTTATTTCTATTATCTAATATGTTTTTATTTTCATTTTTAATAAAATAAATAAAAATCTTGCACTCAAATCACTACACTTCAAGACGATAAAATAGAAATTAAATTTCATATAATGCCCAAGCCATCCAATATAAAACCAAAAGCAGCAAGTTACTCAACATATTATAAAAATTATTTGGGTTGGTAATATCACAAGTGTCATTTTTCTTTGTTATTAAAATGATCTCTGATTGGTCTGGTTGAATTTGGTTGATAATTTGCCAATTTGAATACTATCCTATAAATAATCATAAAATTATTATTATTATTATTGAAACTTAAATAACGATTAAATTTTCCTTCACTTAACATTACATTTTTTCTAAGTAAAATATAAAATTTTGAGTATATTTACTTTGTTTCAGTAAATTTACTATTATTTAATGTAAATTCTTCTTATTATAGTAAATTTACTTCGTTAAAATTGTAATTTTCCTATTGAATGATGTATACCTATTAAATCCACAACGAGTAGTTTTACTCCATTGAAGAAGTAAAAAAGAGAGAAAGAAAGTAAAGAAATTACTTTGACAAAGAGTAAAATTTTATAAATTACTCAACGTAATGTAATTTAAATACAATGATAGTAGGAAACCTGATTTCCTAGTTTTAATGTAGGAAAATTTTTTTTACAGTGTAGTATTTAGAGGTATATTAAAAATAATAGAAAAAAAAAATATTTCATATTCATTGAAAAATTTTTCTTTTCAAAGCAAATATGTATTTTTATTCAAAACGAAAAGAAATTCAAAATTATAAATCGTAATTTGTATTTTTGCCGTAGCAACAATGCAATACGGCAACAATGCAATCATTATTAAAATTTGTTATAGTTTTGTAAAAAATGAAAATTTTTAACAGAAATAATATGCCAAAACATGATCAAAGCAATCATATTCATAATGTATGACGTCAAAAAATCCTATCAAAATCAACGACGTCAAAGTTTAAAAAAATTTTATAAAAACTTTGCAAAACGACGTCGAAGCTTTGATGAAAAAAAAAGTTGTCGGTTAATCTATTCTGTCAGTATTCTAAAAACTAGGCACACTATTTTGTTCTACGTTGGTTATATTATTATTTTATTAGTATATGCTTTTGTGCTATATTCGTAATTTTGAAATTTTTTCTATATTATCGCATCTCCTTTTCATTTTATATTTGTAGTGAAACAGCTCATATCTATCTTCATATATGGAGATGAAACATACACAACATATATTGTCGTTTCATCTTACCAAGCAAGAAATCGGTATAAAAGAGAATGAAGAGAATTTGAGTTATGGTAAAAAAGTGACTGTGTAAACGTACGTACGACTTTTTCGTAATTTAACAAAGCGGAATGGGCGACAATGCCATTGAAAAAAGTGACCGTATAAACCCGCTCTTAGAATTTACAAAAACAAAAATGCATGTGTGTAAGTATCTTTTCTTCTGCGCATGTTTCTCTAGTATAATACGAAATGCCATCTTTTTTAAATCGTATTATATACCTACATACATATGAGAATTTTTAAAATTCTTTTTATCAAAAGTCGTTTTTTTTTTGCAGTAGATGTATACAAAAACCATATAAATACCATATAGACAGACCAAAATGAAAATTTCTTGAAAAAAAATATTTTTCTCCCTGCAGATGGCCAGCCAAGGAGGCTCTGATAGAAAGAATAATTTTTGTATGAATCGAAATCAACAGTATAAGTGTTTGAGTGTATAAACATATACAATAATAATAACGTGGCTTTTTAGAGCCAATATGGAAATTGCGTATACAGAAAAAAAAAAAAAACAGATCGCAAAAACGAAAAACGTACAGAAACAATATGTATAAGCGCATATATAAATTATGAGTCAATTCATTCAAAAACTATATAGGTATACAACTTGTCTGTTAAAATAATGATCATTAAATAATATGACATATAGATATATATTATACTGTAGTATATACAGAATAGATAATGTACATACATATTTCATAGGATTTTGCAATTATATCCTATAATTATACATATATTGCTGGTATGGTTTTTTTCTTTTCTTTTTTTTTTTTTGTCCACATGCATATATTATAGTTATGTAGGTATGTATACCTATTTGATACAGCAAACAGCGTTCTTTAAAGCTGAAATAAATGGTTATTGTTGTTGTTTTTTTTTTTTGGTTTGATTTTTCTGTTTCTTGTTGTTATTGTACTTTTGCTAATGATATGCTCGCGTAAATAAATATTTTTTGAAATAAGAATTTTATTTCAAATTACAGTGTCCGCTCAATAATTTTTCCCTTCCTATTTTCAACTTTTGGTTTTTTCAACACCCAAATTTCACAACAAGAAAAAAATGCTAACGAAAAACCAAAGGTCGATTCTCTGTAAAATTATACCAAAATTTTCACTTGCTTCAGTAAAAATGTTGAAAAGAATAGCTAAATATGAAAAAATTCTTTGTTTTTATAGGCAGCTGACCTGATATCGGCATTGATTTTTAGTATAATATTACATACAATATACATTTTTATTTTTTTTTAATTACTTCAAAATGTCTTCTGCGTTGCCTAAAATGTCCTCATAGATTTTAATTGCTTATTGTAAAAGATCAATTATATGAGTTTTCTATAAAATACTTTTTTAAAGGACATGTGTTACAATAAAACTATAAATGAGACAATTATTAAATACTTAACAATTCACAGAATTCTTAAAGAAAATATTAAGAATGTATTAACAAGGTTGTGTACGAGTCTTCTGCGTTGCCGCCTTCATTTCAGATAAATTTAAAACATAAGGTCAGAATAATAGAAATGCGCTATATAGTTTTAAAAATGAGGTATAGAAAAATGTACAAGTATTAAGTCTTTACACTTTTATTATCCAACAATTTTTTAATAAAATTCCTCACAAAGTGTCTTCGATGTTAACAGAGAATCGACCTAAAACAAAAATACACACATGCTTAAGAAAATAATATCACACGTACAGTATATGGTTTAATAAATACATATATTGTAATGTAAAAACACAAACACAAAAATTTTAGTTCTATGTCCAACCACTTGGGGACAAGGAGAAATCGCTAAAATGATAAAAGTTATGCTGATTTGAAATGTAACTGTCAGTAACGGACAAGTGGGCTGTCTTTATGATGTAATTATATAGTCATTGATGTATATTTTAGTGTAAAAATATGACATACATATTTTAAATATGACAATAAACTAATACATTGTATTAGTTTTTGATTTACAAGATGATGAAATACTAATATTTAGAGTCAAAATTTGATGTTTGTGCTTCTGAATGTATGGAATTTTTACGTTTTGAAAAAAGGTTTTTTTAGGTAAAATTAAAAATATAAATGTACCTACATAAAAATTTAAAAAGCCAAATTAAAAGACAGTAGTATAATATAAGTCAAATTTGACAGCTATCAAACTTTTATATGAAAGTTAGCAGAATGTCAAATTAGCAGAAACTGCTAACTGCTACAGAATAACCACCATTATTGTTGTACTTGAAGAAATTTGAAATTTTTTTCGTTTTTCCTATTTTTGTTGTTGTTATATTGAAATCCAGTTTCAACCAAATTTTGTCTTTCTTTTTAATCTTGCAGGTATAAATACATTTTATACTTTTCTATTTTCATTGAAAACTTTTTTTATATAATTTATAATATGCAATTGTGTTTGAAAAATATTATTAAAACCCATACATTGATTTTTTGATACTTCAAATAAAAAATCTGAAGGTGCATATAAAATTGCAAAGTTCCAATTTCTTGAGTAAATGTGGGAAAAGGAATTAAAGGAATTTCTTAAAACAGTTTCTATTAGATACTGGAGGCTTCATCAAAAGCATTATGCAAAAAAATTTTGCACGTACTTATATTATACTACTGTCTTTTAATTTGGCTTTTTAAATTTTTATGTAGGTACATTTATATTTTTAATTTTACCTAAAAAAACCTTTTTTCAAAACGTAAAAATTCCATACATTCAGAAGCACAAACATCAAATTTTGACTCTAAATATTAGTATTTCATCATCTTGTAAATCAAAAACTAATACAATGTATTAGTTTATTGTCATATTTAAAATATGTATGTCATATTTTTACACTAAAATATACATCAATGACTATATAATTACATCATAAAGACAGCCCACTTGTCCGTTACTGACAGTTACATTTCAAATCAGCATAACTTTTATCATTTTAGCGATTTCTCCTTGTCCCCAAGTGGTTGGACATAGAACTAAAATTTTTGTGTTTGTGTTTTTACATTACAATATATGTATTTATTAAACCATATACTGTACGTGTGATATTATTTTCTTAAGCATGTGTGTATTTTTGTTTTAGGTCGATTCTCTGTTAACATCGAAGACACTTTGTGAGGAATTTTATTAAAAAATTGTTGGATAATAAAAGTGTAAAGACTTAATACTTGTACATTTTTCTATACCTCATTTTTAAAACTATATAGCGCATTTCTATTATTCTGACCTTATGTTTTAAATTTATCTGAAATGAAGGCGGCAACGCAGAAGACTCGTACACAACCTTGTTAATACATTCTTAATATTTTCTTTAAGAATTCTGTGAATTGTTAAGTATTTAATAATTGTCTCATTTATAGTTTTATTGTAACACATGTCCTTTAAAAAAGTATTTTATAGAAAACTCATATAATTGATCTTTTACAATAAGCAATTAAAATCTATGAGGACATTTTAGGCAACGCAGAAGACATTTTGAAGTAATTAAAAAAAAATAAAAATGTATATTGTATGTAATATTATACTAAAAATCAATGCCGATATCAGGTCAGCTGCCTATAAAAACAAAGAATTTTTTCATATTTAGCTATTCTTTTCAACATTTTTACTGAAGCAAGTGAAAATTTTGGTATAATTTTACAGAGAATCGACCTTTGGTTTTTCGTTAGCATTTTTTTCTTGTTGTGAAATTTGGGTGTTGAAAAAACCAAAAGTTGAAAATAGGAAGGGAAAAATTATTGAGCGGACACTGTAATTTGAAATAAAATTCTTATTTCAAAAAATATTTATTTACGCGAGCATATCATTAGCAAAAGTACAATAACAACAAGAAACAGAAAAATCAAACCAAAAAAAAAAAACAACAACAATAACCATTTATTTCAGCTTTAAAGAACGCTGTTTGCTGTATCAAATAGGTATACATACCTACATAACTATAATATATGCATGTGGACAAAAAAAAAAAAAGAAAAGAAAAAAACCATACCAGCAATATATGTATAATTATAGGATATAATTGCAAAATCCTATGAAATATGTATGTACATTATCTATTCTGTATATACTACAGTATAATATATATCTATATGTCATATTATTTAATGATCATTATTTTAACAGACAAGTTGTATACCTATATAGTTTTTGAATGAATTGACTCATAATTTATATATGCGCTTATACATATTGTTTCTGTACGTTTTTCGTTTTTGCGATCTGTTTTTTTTTTTTTCTGTATACGCAATTTCCATATTGGCTCTAAAAAGCCACGTTATTATTATTGTATATGTTTATACACTCAAACACTTATACTGTTGATTTCGATTCATACAAAAATTATTCTTTCTATCAGAGCCTCCTTGGCTGGCCATCTGCAGGGAGAAAAATATTTTTTTTCAAGAAATTTTCATTTTGGTCTGTCTATATGGTATTTATATGGTTTTTGATAGCGTACATTCATGTACATGTAGTGAATGTAATTTAAAATTTATGTGAGAACTTCTATTCATATGTATGTAAGTATTTTCAAGCAAATTTCATTGTTCTAGAGTTTATTTTTTCTGGAAATAGGTTAATTGCTTAAAAAATGATGCAATTAATATTATTCCGAATGAAAATATATTACATATATGTAAGTGAAAAAACGCGTAAGTGAAACGAAAATGCTTGCCAAAAACGTTTTTCACTTATCCGATTTCGACTGTATTAGAAAATTTAAATAGAAACGGAAAAAAAATTAATTTAGTTCGAAAGACTTAAAAGCTATATTCGAAGCCAAATATTATTTATGTATGTTTTTATGTTCTTGATTTTTGAGAGAGCTTGAGACTTGAGATTAAATCTCTATGAGCCAGAATACATTGGTTGGAATGCGCTAGTTGTAACAATTTTTTTTAAATTTAAACAAAACTATAATATTTTAAAAATTAAAATACCGCTGATACCGGTATTTTTTAACGAAACACCGGTATTATAATACCGATATAAACTGTCCGGTATCCCGGTATTGAATTTTCGGGATCCCGGTATTGCAATCTCTAGATCTGATCACCCCACACACGAGACAGATTTATACAAACGAAATGTAAAAGAGTATAGAAAAGTATGCCTATCTTGCCTGTACTGACTTTAATTGTTAAATAAAGTATAGTATATAATAAGATTTTGTATCTTTTTTAAATCGAGCTATACCAATTCTTATCACGAATTTATCGCTTGTGAAAAATATCACGAATTATAATTATTTTTGATTCTCAATTTTTTTATGTTCACTCACGAATGAAAAGAAACGATATTAAGTGTGTTCCAGGCACTAAGAACCTCGAAATTCTCAGTTGAAAAATATCAGTTATCTCACTTCAATCTCAGTTCTTCTTCTTTCTGAAACTAACTGATATTTTATTACAGCTGGAACGTTATTTGCAATATAACTTAGTTACGATTGTATTCCAATAAAAAATTCGAAGAAAGTATTCAACAAAATCTTCAAAATAAATTCTTTTGCTTTATCTATTGTTTTTAAACTCTCTTCGACAGTTAAAATAATGACAGCTTCGTAATTTTCGTTTTCTTTTTCTACATAACCTTAACTGAGGCAACTGAGAAAAAGTTTATTATCAGATACTTCAGACAGCTGGAATGGAACACACTTATTGAGAACAAAATTATAAAATTCATGAGTGAGTGAAAAATAAAATCCTTTTTTTTTATATCATTCGTGAGTGAAAAGAATTTTTTTCATTCTTGCTACTCTGATATTAGTGTAAAGAAATAGTGTTTTAGTTGAATATTTTTGGTTTTTTTAATAAAATATGGTTTATAAAAGTTTTAAAATATAATAAATTAACAGTGTTATAATTTTTAAAGTGCACAATAGTCAAAAAGTTAAATAAAAAGGTGGAAAATATTGTGTCTTCTTACCTACTTGTAAGAGAAAAAATTAAAGTATGAATGCATACCTATGGTGAGGTTGAGGTTATATTATTTGTAATAAAGTGATAAATTGATTTGATTTAATAAAATTTAATTTATAATAATTCTGATACATATATGTATTTACCTATATAAATAATTAAAGTTTAAAGAATAATAATACATATAAACATTTTTCTTCTATACCTATATACATTGACATGTGACTAATGACTACTAGTGACGTCGAAGCCTGATAATATCAATTAGCAGTTATTGCTAATTTAGAATCAGAATGTAACAAATATATGTAACATGCTATTCTATTTGCTATTTTGCTAACTGCTAATTACTAACTGCTAATTGCTAAATGCTAAATGCATATTTTTTTGGAATAATAAGAGTAAGAAAAAGACAGATTTATAAATTTATACTGACCATTCACTTTCACTTTTAAAAAATTAATAAATAAATAAAATTTTTCTTATACTTATGTAAAGTAAAAAAATAAGGTATAAAATATTTTTATGAATTTGAAAAGTCTTATTCATAAAATATTTTAAATAAACAAGACAATCTGGGCTTTCCTATGCAAGTATCCTTTTTGTTTGTAAACACCCATAAAAACAACATACAGATCATAGAGTCAAATTTCATTCAATTTTAATAAATTGATATAATTCAAATTTCAAAATATGTAACGTTGCAGATTTGCAGGTACAAATTTACCTATCAAAAAAAATATTAGCAGTTAGCAATTAGCAGTAGCAGTTATTTTTAAAATGAATTAGCAGTTAGCAAAGATAATTAATAAGAAGTAGATATTCTAAAACAGAAAAGCTGTTTAAAAATAAATTTTTAGTTCTAAAAAAAAATTTAACATACACAAAAATCCTCAAAACTGTAATTATACAATTTTATATGGAAAATGAGGACGGAGTAAATGTGCATGACATCATCATACAATTTTTTTGTTGGTTTGTACCATATGAAAATTTATAGTTAATATATAAACAAAAACAACACACATATAAAAAAATAATTGTTGTTTTTATTTTTCATTTTTCAAGTACCCAACCAAATTTACAATTTTTTTATAATACCGTATTTGAATTTTGTTGTTGCTTCATACCTAAATACAAAATTTATTGTAAACTTTAAGTCACTGTTTTTTTCTCAATTTTGTATTTTTCCCATTTAGCATATACATACAAGTATGTATTTTTGTATGTGCAGATTGTAGTTTATACAGTAGTGGAAAAAACGCATGACTCAAATAATTTTCATTTTTCTAAAAATAATTTATTTATTAAGCTGTATTACAGAATCATGTATGGTTTTTCTTTTCTTATTTGTTAAAAAACAAATATCATCCATCCCCACCAAAATTTAAAGATAGTATCGAGAAAAGTTTTTAGAAATTATTAGTTAGGCGACTTTCATGATCGCTACTGTATATTATAATGCACGTACATTATAATGTTAAAACTCTTTGCAAGCATTAGCGATTTTCTAATTTTCTAATAATGACTGTGATCATCTCCCGGCTGCAAGGTTTTAATAAAATTTTATAGGTACACCTAATTGATCAAAATTTGTAGAGTCCAACATATCTAACTACCACACATTATGTAACATTTTGAAATATAAATATGGGTAAATAAAATGTATTTAAATGTGTATTGTAATGTTGTTAATTAGGTATTTTAATTGAAAACAAAATATCTTAATTCCCTTTTTCAATCAAAAAAAAATATATATAGTTACATAAAATAAAAACAAAAAAAAGCGGGATCTGGATTCTGGATTTCAGTAAAATTTTTCATATTATCAATTATCATGTATTCAATAATCAGAAAACAAATTCTAATTCATATTCCTATACAATACAATATATTTACATACATAATGTATGTACATACATATTGATATTCTATGGATGAAAAAATAAAAAATATACTAACCGATGAAACAAATTTTAAAAAAAGAAGAAAAAAAAAACAAATATTAAATGAAATGTGCACAGACGGTAAACACTCATTTGTGTCAGCGATGGGACTTTACTACAATTGTAGTAGATCTACTACTATTTTGTCTTAAAAATCAAATCTACTACTCTACTACGGAAAATTCAAGATCTGCTACATTTTAAGAATACTATTTAATATCTACTACTATTTTCAATACTGACAGTAACTAATTACTACATTTACACTACATATACTAAAATAAAACTAAAGCATTAGGTTTGATGATAGAAGTCACCACAAATTGACCAATCAAATTTGGGTAACTGTTATTTTTCGCTTAGTTTAGTATTTGTATTGTATTGTATAGTGCTTTAAGTATAAAAATAAGGACATGTTTTATATAGGATGTACCTGCCATAGCATTCATTTATGTGCGTCAGCTGCAATGAAAAAGGTGCCTTACATTTTTTCATTTTTTGTTAAGTTTTTTCAAAAAAAGAATTGTACTTGATTTTATTTTTTTTTAATAAAATGGAAATAAAATTTTCATATGAATATACATATATAGACATATTACTTTCAAAAATCTAACTGCTAACCCGAAGAAAACTTCAAGGTATAAACAAATTTAAGCCCCAAGCTAGCTCCAAAGCAATACAATGCAATGCAGAAACCTAAAAAAAGTATAGTTTCTATCATTTTTCTAATTTTACAAATCTACTACCCTTTTTTCAATTCTACTACTCTTTTTTGACCCTATCTACTTCACTTTTACATGAAGGAAGTCCCATCGCTGATTTGTGTACATGCAAAAATATGTATGTGCCTATATATGTATATACATTGTTATATGTTATATAAATATAGGTATACACAAAATTATACTGGAAACTGGTTTAATTTGGTTATACACAAAAAAAAAAAAAAATAACAAGAGCATGAGCGAATGGATAATAAAAAAAATCACTCGATCATTTTTTTTAAGTTTGAATTTCAAAACGTTAGTTCTATTTTTGCTCGCCAGATAGGACAGACAAGAAGGTTTCGTTTAGGAGCCTTTAATGAAATAGAGTGAAAATACAAATGTACTACGCGGAATATCTATTGTGTTAATCTATAATCATTGCAGTTAGCAGTTGCTAAATGCCATTAGCAGCTAATTTTTAGCTGCTATTGCTTTGCTATTAGCAGCCATCACTAGACTACATTATCTATGGTGAGGTTATATTATAAAAGTGAATAAATTGAAATGAAATGTAAACACAAATATATGAAAAAAATAAATAAGGTGAAGGAAATACAGAACAAATTGATTTAATTTAATAAAATTTTATTTATAAGTTTATATAATTTGTTAAATTATTGAATCAAATCAATTTCTCACATCATAACATAACATAATCACAAAAATTTATATAAAAAAAGTCTGAAGTCTGAAAAAGTAAATAATTGGGTATAGGGTTGCCAGGTTTTCTCCCTTTGTTGAGGTTGTTCCCCGTTTTAACTCAATTTTAGCTGTCTTCCCACATTTTCGTATAGTCCCACTTTTAATAAAATGTCCCCCATTTTCGGAGGAATTGGTTCTAAACAAACTTTTTAATTTTTGCTAAAGTATGAATGACTTGTAGAAATGTAGAAATAATAATTTTCGATACCACATTCCAATTCAGCTTCCGGAAGAGTTTTTAGCTGCATGCAAAAATGTTTGAAAAATGAAAGAAACAAAACTGCACTAAATACTATTTTATTTTTTTAAGTTTTCGTTTTTTAAATTTTGTTTCGTTTTTAAAATTTTGGGTTTTTATTTTTTTTTTTATGATTTAGTAATGCTATGTATAATGTATATACAGATAAACAGATTTATATGTACATAACTTTATACAATAACTGTATATAATAAATATACATACATATGTATTTGCGAAAAATAAATTATTCAATATATTATTCAATGTCTCCCATTTTCCCCGTTTTTAACAATCCTTGTCCCCCATTTTCCCCCTTTTTAGCAATCCTTGTCCCCCATTCACCACTCAAGACCTGGCAACCCTAATTGGGTACATAATCTTTATTTTGTAATGAAGGCAAATAGACACTTAAGCTAGCTTTACACTACATGATTTAGCATATGCTTTTTCTTATGTTTGAAAACTCATACGGTGTGAACTTACACATAGCTGTCATTTTTCAGTCATATGATAAAAGCATATGCTTTTTTGAAATTAGAACCAATCCTAATTCCCATGACAAAAGCATATGCTTTCATTGACGTGTGAATGAAACTTGCCGGCTTGAGGTTAGAAAAAAATAAATAAACAACAAATGAAATAAATAAATAATATAATAATAAATTATTTAAATAAAAAAATTAATAAATTAAATGAAAGTGATTAAAATGGCTTTAAAAAAAAAGTAATGCATTAAATTATATTTTAAACAATTACTAATATGCTAATTTTTATAATTTGTATAGGTTGAATAGAACAGAGATTCGACATTACAGCTAATTGAATTTTGGGAACAGCATCCAGTGTTATATGATACAAAACATAAATTGTATCATAATAAATATGCCAGGTATGATTAACAAAATTAGCGGAATGTATGGCATCAAAAATACCTGAAATCACTCAAGAAGATGTGAAAGTGAAATTAGCAAATTTAAGGTGAGTACTTTATCATTGAAGTGGTGTTTATAATGTATTAATTAGAAGTGTTTACAATATTTATAGAAGCCAATACAACCATGACTTGGAAAAATTTTAATTTCGATTTTTTTACAAGTTATTCATTAATATATAGAGAGATATACTTTTGGATATTGAACAAACTTCTATGAGCAACAAATACTTTTTTTTTAGTAGTGGGATATAGAACAAAATTCAATTGAATTTACACTGTATTCATTTTGATTTCAAAAAGACGCAATAACACAAAAGATAATAAAACACAAAAATAACGGATATTGAACAAATAAGCATAATAAATGAACATATGTTTTGTTTGATAATAAATGAGATACAACATTACGCTCGTATTATTGAACAAATAAGCACGGAAAATATAAATAAAATTGGTTTTTACCACAAAAACGCAACTCTGTATCTCCCGAACGGAAGCACCTAGAGCAATTCTGAGTACACCAATCGAAAGAATAATCCGAAATTAGTATGTCTGCATCAATAACTCAATTTCGAAAAGAAAAAATGGTCTATTGAACAAATAAGCATTAGACCAGCGACTTGTATAACTCAATTGTGTTTTTTGTTTATGTAGGAACTAACACCGATAGACGACAACGACACCACAAACTTATGTATGAATCTTGATCACGATTATTTTATTATACAAGCGAGTCGGCATGGTTTGACATTAAAGACGATACAAAACAGGAAATTGTGAATATCTATATATATAAAACTGAAATGTCCGTTCGTGTGTAGCCAATTTACTCGCGAACCCCTCGACGGATTTTGATGAAATTTTGTGTGTGTGTTGCTTATATTGTGAGGAAGGTTTTACGCATAGTTTGATTTATTTACGGTGGTTGGTGTTTTTAAAAACTCGAGAAATTTGGAAATACATAAATTTTTGTATTGAATGTCATTTAAAATATCGCATATACATTGAAAAATAATTTTTTTTAACGAAGCAGGCGTATAAAAAAAAAAAATGTTTTTTGTGAATTTGAATTGAATTTAAGTGCGGTTTTAGTGAAAATAATTTAAAAAAAAAAGGATTAAATCACTCAATATCAAATGGGGCGTTACATCAGCAGTAACGAAGCAATATGGCGGATTTATTCATTCCCAATACATGAAAGACATCCAACAGTTGTTCATTTAGCAGTTCATCTTGAAAATGGTCAACGTGTTTATTTTACAACTGAAAATGTATTGCAAAGAGCAGCGCAACCACCATCTACAACACTGACTGCCTTTTTTACGTTGTGTCAAACTGATACATTTGCAAAAACATTGCTATACTCCGAAATACCACAATATTACACTTGGAATAAGTCTTCGAAAGTTTTCCAATGACGCAAACAAGGAAAACCAGTTGAAGGTCATCCAAATGTGTTTTCAATAGATGCTTTAGGACGAATTTACACAATTCATCCCAACAATGCTGAATGTTTTTACTTGCGTTTGTTGTTGATTAACGTTCGTGGACCAATATCATTTCAAAACTTAAGAACGATTGATGGCCGATTGTCTACAACGTATCGCGAAGCATGTCAACGATTGAATTTACTTAAGGATGACACGCATTGGGATTTCACACTTGCCGACGCATCAATTTCAGCTCATCCGCATCAAATACGAACATTATTTTCAATAATAATATGAACATGTTTCCCATCAAATCCACTACAATTGTGGATGAAACATCGAGAATCCATGACAGATGATATTTTACATAGAATGCGTCGCACCACTTCAAATGTAGAATTACTTATCACAATGGACATGTATAATGAAGCATTGATTATGATTGAAGACATGTGTTTAGCGATCGCAAATAAAGCATTAACACAATTAGGCATGATATCGCCAGATCGTCCAATGCACGACATATTTAATCAAGATTTCAAACATGAAAAACAATTTGATTGCAATGAATTGAGAACATTTGTACAAACAAATAATAAAAAATTGAACAATCAACAAAAACATGCCTACGATTCAATCATGCAAAATGGTAACGACGAAAGTGGTGGAATATATTTTTTAGATGCACCTGGAGGCACTGGAAAAACATTTTTGATTTCGTTGATTTTAACAGCCATACGATCGCAAAATAAAATAGCATTGGCACTCGCTTCTACTGGAATTGCTGCCAATCTATTGGATGGCGGTCGAACAGCACACTCTGCACTAAAGCTGCCATTGAACATGCAGTTCGCCGAAAACCCTACATGCAATATCCCTAAGACATCTGGAATGGCAAAAGTTTTGCAACAATGCAAAATAATCGTATGGGATGAATGTACTATAGCCCATAAGAAATCATTAGAAGCATTAGATAGAACATTACATAATCTACGACGAAATCAAGAACTGTTTGGTGGTGTCGTCATATTGTTAGCAGGTGATTTTCGACAAACATCACCTGTTGTTCCTCGATCTACTCCTGCCGATTAACTGAATGCGTGTTTGGAATCTTCAAATTTGTGGAGAGATGTAAAAACACTTACCCTCAGTACAAACATGCGTGTTCAATTGCAAAACGATACATCAGAAAATGAATTTTCAAAACAATTGTTGGACATTGGAAATGGGAAAATTCCAATCAATAATTTAGATGGATTCATAACACTACTAACCACTTTTTGTAGTAAAACACAATCCAAAGCACAGCAACACAAAAATCATGTTTGGTTGAGCGAACGAGCAATATTGGCAGCAAAAAACAAAGATGTCAATGATCTTAACACGGCTATTCAAAATGACATAACAGGTAAATTAGTTACATACAAGTCAGTAGACACTGTTATGAATCAAGATGACGTGGTGAATTATCCCACCGAATTTTTGAATTCACTTGATTTGCCAGAATTGCCACCACATAATCTACAATTAAAAGTTGGAGCACCAATTATTATGCTTCGCAATATAAATCAACCACGACTTTGTAATGGCACCAGACTTGCAGTGAAAAAGCTAATGAAAAACGTCATCGAAGCAACTATTTTGAAAGGAAAATACAAAGGCGAAGACGTTTTGATTCTCAGAATTCAAATGATTTCATCCGACTTACCATTTGATTTTAAACGACTTCAATTTCCTGTTCGTCTTGCTTTTGCGATCACCATCAATAAGGCACAAGGCCAGTCTTTAGAAGTCTGCGGTATAAATTTGGAATTTCCATGCTTTTCACATGGACAGCTCTATGTTGCATGCTCACGAGCAGACAAACCATCGGCATTATTTGTTTACACGACAGATGGAACAACAAAAAATGTTGTCTGCCAAAAAGTTTTACAATAAGCATTTTTTTCAGAAAAATTATTAAAACTTCATTTGAACACATTATTTTAATTAGGATAACAAATAATTTAATTTGAAAAAAATAATTTGAATTTTTGTCGTATGTATGCATGAAGTATATTTCCAGAAATCGATAGTTTGAATCCAAATCAAACTCATCCCGCCACCTACCCGAAAGGGCAGAACAACGTCTGCCGGGCCCGCTAGTAATTTATAAATATAAAAAGCAAAAATAATTAATGTAATGATTTTTAGTTGTCTTAACTTTTTAGTTTAGTTTATTGGTTATTTTTTCCTTGTAAATATGTATTATTTTTCTTAAATTTTCGGTATGTAGGTTGTTTTCAAAATAATTAAAAAAAGTGTAAGACAAAAAAAAAGTAAAACGAAAATAAATTGGTGGTGTAATTAGTAAGAAAAAATTAAAATTTGTTGTTTTTGTTTTCACCCCTGGCCATGTAGGAGATTTGAATATCAATGTTTCAGTAGTAACTAAGAGTAGTGAACGGCATGACATTCGGAAGCTCAGTGGGTAGAGCAATTCCCCGGAAAGGTAAAGGTCTGTGGTTCGATTCCCAGTCGAGCCGAATGTAGTTTTTTTCTGTTCTTAGCTACTACACCCCTTAAATTTAAATGTAGAGATTGATCGCAGAAAAATTTTTAATCAATTGCCAATCAATAAATTAGTAAAAAATAACTGAGCAATAAATAAAATAAAAATAAATACGTTATAATTAAAAATTAAATTTTTTTATTGCTCCATTGCCATGGTACAAAGCCATTTGCATTAAAATATTTTGAGAATCGGTTTCGGATTTCCATTGAGCATCTGCAGATCTATTCCTATGGGTCTTTGTAAGCCCGTCACAAATCCTTCACTACGCCATCTTGCTGGGGTAAAAGTAACTTTATTCGTATTTTCCCTGTCGATGTCATCAATATATTTTATTCCATCTTCCTTTCGGATGAAGTTATGTAGAATACAAACTGACAAGGTGATCAGCTCTACTTTTTCCACGCTAAGATTTATATCTTTTTGGAGAATTCGAAATTTCTGAGCCATAATGCCGAACGCATTCTCGACAACCCTACGAGCTCTACTCAGTCTATAATTGAATATTTTGTTTTCAGTTGTAGAGCGGTGACTGGAGAGTTTCATAAAATTTGTTGACAATCTAAATCCTTCATCTGCAGCTATCACGTATGGTAATTTGTTCTCTGTTTGTGAAAGGATTTCTTCTTCAGGGAAGTCAAAATAATTTCTTTCAATTCCTTTACATAACGTTGAATTGGAATATACTCAAGCATCATGAACGCGACCATTGCATCCCACATCAACATATAAAAAACAATAATTGGCGTCTACTAATGCTAACAAAATAATGCTGTGAAATCCTTTATAGTTTTAGTAGAAAGAACCATCTTTTTTTTTGGATTAAAAGCAATGTGTTTGCCATCTGCAAATTAAAAGGACACGAATAAATTACTTAAAGCTTTACAATTGGGATTTATTTACCTATAGCTCCCAAACAATGCGGAAAATTCCACTGATCTTGAAATTCTTCAGCAACCTTTCTCCATTCTTCCTTACTCATTGGCATCTGTAATACAAAAAAAAACTTTTTAATGTATTAATTATTCATATGCATGGTATTTATTACTTTTAAATATTCACTCTGTAGTGAACTATTAATTGCTCTCAATGTTTCCGGAACTATTATCGAAATAGATGGAACAGAAATTCTAAAGTTGAACGAGAGTTCTCTATATGTACATCCTGTAGCCAAGAATCGTAATGTCAAAAGTAATCTGTAAAAATTCATAACATAGCAGGTTAAAACTTTTTTAATTGCAAAACTGAAAAATTTATACAACCTTGTTGATGCTGGTATTGATTCACGTAAGATTGTATCTTGTTTTTTAATTAGAGGTTCAATTTTTTCTAATAGTTTGTAGAAAGTTTCCTTTTTCATTCTTGTGTAATTGTTGAATGATGATAAATCCTCAAACTGCAGTTCTTTGAATACAAGATCTGTGACATCTTTCCCATAACCTCTTTTCAATAACCATTTCCTTGACCATATCGAGATTTTCTTGTTTTTTTTTCTGATTTATTTTCTTTTTTTATAAATTAACGTTATTGTTAAAACGTTTAATAGTATGAAAAGTTGTTCTTTACTTTCCATTTTTATCACAACACAACAAACTCGAATCACACATGACACAGCAAAGAAAAGTCAAATACGTGTTGTTCGTCTTCTTCGAATCACACAAAAATATCAAACAGGTGTAAACCAAGGTTAATATAACAGGAAGGTATGTTATAAAGGGGGTTTTAACCTAAAATAAAAATATCAGTTACAGATGACGTCGCTGCGAAGAATTTTTGAATTTTTAGAAATATAAACTGTTGTACGTTCACAATAATTATATGATAATTTATTTATTTCATTAATGCAGAATGATTTTTATAATAAAAATATTGCAATTCTTACTAATAATAACACAAATACTTATACTACTGTACTTTAATAATAATTTATTATTATAATACATGTATAATTAATTAATATTAACAAATTATTAAAGTGCAGTAGGTATTAATTATGTACCTGTAGAGTTTATAATTTTAAATGCTAACATTTCTTTTAGGTGCTTCTGTAACTAATGTATATACACAACTTTGACTATGACAATCTTTTATCACATGTTTTTAAGCATGAACAATACAAGCAATTTTAACTTTTTGGAAAATGTGGAGAAAGCATATTTAAATGTTTAAATCTGTTAAATGTATGTATATTATTCTTGATGATTCTTCATCATTATAATCAAAATCTTTAAATGTACTTGAACCACCATCATCACCAATTATATTATTATTATTATTATTTATTGTTGACTATAGGTTTTATACAATCATTTTTATCATTTATTAATCACTATTTTGTGGTATGTAATACATATTTTTACAACTTTTATTTTTTCAAGATCAATTTAGATACCTACTTTGAAATTTATATGAAAAAAAAATAAACATTTAAATATTTATTTGACAACATTAACATTAACGATAATAATAATAACAATTATTTCTCATGTATTGAATACATTTTACTAGTTTCACATTTTTTTCAGATGGAAATCTGAAAAATTTAACTTTTTCTTTTGTTTTTCCTGTATAATTTTTACAGGACATCACCACACATTTAACCATTTTAATAGGTATTTATTTTTTTTTTTCAAATATATAGTCAATTATAGTTTTTTAATTTATTTATAAGTCACTTTATTTATAAAATAATTATTTAACCATTAGCCAATATGAAAACAACATATAAACAAAAACTTTTTCTTCGCAGCTACGTCATCAACTTATTGTAATGTCACTAAAAAACGAAAAAAAATTTCCGCCATATTGCTTTTCAGCATACCTTCCTATTCTATTTACCATGGGTGTAAACAAAGAAATATCAAACGCCATTATTTTTTGAATCATATAACAAAACATAAGAAAAGTATATGACTGAAGCATATGTTAAATAATGTAGTGTAAAGCTAGCTTTAATTTGTGATAACTAATAAATTAAATTCTATAAAATCAAATCAATTTACATATTCACTTTATTACAAATAGTATAACCTCAACCTCACCATAGGTAGGTATTCATAGTTTAATTTTTTCTCTTACAAGTAGGTAAGAAGGCACAAAATTTTCCATCTTTTTATTTAATTTTTTGACTATTGTGCAATTTTAAAATTTATAACACTGTTAATTTATTATATTTTAAAACTTTTATAAACCATATTTTATTAAAAAAACTAAAAATATTCAACTAAAACACTATTTCTTTAGACTAATATTTGTACTACCAAGTACCAGTACTGAATGTTTTGACGTTTCAACACTTTTATCGTGTTTGATTGAGTTAGTGCAGAAAGCCAGAGCTAGGCTTGTGATATAGAGGGTTTTGTATGTAAGTTATTTTACATATGTATTGTCATACGAAATCTCAAAATGCTGATAATCTACTGAAAAAAAAAAATTTAAATATGTATTACGAAGTCGAATTAAATGTCATACGAAAATAGAAAAAATCTTTTTTCATGATATGTCGAGTGCAAAGTCGTAAGACAAATGCGCTTATTGTGATTTTCGTCAAATGATCGAACAGCGTTCGATTTCATATTTTGATATTATGATTTTCGTTTTTTTTTTCGTTCGATTAAATCGAACAGCTGTTTCGATCACTTTTTTACTGACGAAACGCAATTTGTAATACGAAAAATATGAAAAAAAGATGGATATTTCAAAGAAAATCAATGTTTTAAATGTAATAATAATACTAATTAAATGTGTTTTTATTAATTACTACATACATTATATATTATTTTAATAGGAAAAATACAGGTAATCCGTAATAAGAAACAATTAGAAGAGCTTGTGAATATCATGAAAATTTTGACATAAATTGATTTTTCCCACGGAGAAATCCCAAAAATTGTTCTAAAACAATAAGATACTTGCCTTTCTAATAACATTTTTTTAAAGTCGAATTTAACAAATGTCGACTCTAAAAACTGAGTATTCATTGAAGTTCTGTACACTAATACATATTTGTAAAAATAAAATCTTCAATATATTTTGTAAAATAGCATACTCAGTTTTTAAATTCGACTTTTTTTAAACCCGACTTTAAAAAAAATGTTATTAGTAACTCAAAACAATTTATTCAAATATGTATCTTCAAATTTTAACAGTTGAAAAATTATTCAAAGAAAATATACACAATAATTCACGATAATGACGTTTGTAACCAATGTGTATGATGCAAAGCTTTTTGGTTCGTTCGATTGAGTTACACAATACCGAAATTAAATTCAATCGAATCGAAGAAGATTCTTCGATCAACCTACGAATCGAAAATCACAATAAAGGTCGATTCACACATTTCAGGTCAGTCTCAGTTCAGTCTCAGTTCAGTCTCAGTTCCGTCACGTCAGTCACAGTTCAGTTTCAGTCGATTTATATTCACACATATCAGGTCAGTCTCAGTTCAGTTTCAGTCAATTTATATTCACACATCAGTTCAATCAGTTGTATTTTATCATCAGTTGAAAAAGTGTGAGTTAAAATTTGGTTCCAAATGGTATCTTTAAATTTGCTATCCATATATTTTTTATTTGATAAATTAATCAATTAATTTTTCGTCAGTAGACATTTTGCTGACATAAAAAAACACAACCTACCTCAACAATGTACAAAAAAAAGACTGAAAGCTATCAGAACTCCGTCAGTCATTTCAAAAAATAACGTTGACGACGATATCGGAAATCTCTGACACCGAGAAATTCTGACTGATCGGTGACTGAACTGAGACTGAACGGACATGTGTGAATATGCA
The DNA here is from genome assembly GCA_932526495.1 of Bombylius major. NCBI lineage: Eukaryota > Metazoa > Arthropoda > Insecta > Diptera > Bombyliidae > Bombylius > Bombylius major. Next base: position 30,396,562 of record OW052042.1, read on the forward strand.
CATATGAACTCCATACAATAATACCATCCGAATAATCGGAACTGAGACTGACCTGAAATGTGTGAATCGACCTTAATCCCAAAAGTTTCTCAACAAAATCAGACAGTGTAAACCATGGTAAATAGAAAAGGAAGGTATGCTGAAAAGGGGGTTTTAACCTAAAATGTTACAAATGTTTCTAAAATTGTACAATTTTTCAATTGAATATCTTCTTTTATTTCCCAATTAAATGTTTTTATATAAATGTAATCTGTTGTAATTTCAACAAAATTTTGTGAATTTTCGCAATTTTTAAATTGATAACATTTAAATTTTGTGAAATTATTAATATTGAATAAATTTATCACTGTTGGAATTTCTTGATATAATTTAACTTTTAAATTATTATCATCATCATCACCATCACTATTCACGCTGAATGATTTGAAAATTTTTTCTAATTCAAATTTAATTAAATTTCCGTCATTACTGGGGGTCGATTCTGTTTCGGTGAAGTGAAAACGTGTAAACAGTTTACACGCTTACACTGCTAATTCCGATTTCAATACAGTGTAAATGTGCAAAAATATGTCAAAAAGTTTTCATATGAAAATATTTTTTGCACTGTGAAAAGTATCAGTGTAAAAGAAATTTGTCATTAAAATTTTTATTTATTAATAATAAAAAGAAAAAAAATAAAAGAAATGGAAAAGTAGAAATTAGGTTTACATTAAAAAAAGAGTTAGAATTAATAAAATTAGATTTAATAGTATAAATGAGACTATTAAAAGCAAAAGTTGATCTATTCCACTTTTTGAAAAAATTGAGTTAATGATGGCAAAATGTTCGTTGTGTTGAAGGCTTTTAATCTGAAAAATTTCAATTTTGAAAACTGCATTGATGCCCCTGAAAAATGGTTGTAAAATTTGGCATTGGAAGCAAAACTTAAACTATTCCAACATAATGTTGGTAGCAAAACTATAACTATTCTAAAATTTGCTTACTAGTATTTACTAAATTAAACATTGATTTTTTAAAATCCATGTTTGAATTAAATTCAGAAGCTTAGAGTTCTCATATAAAATAAAAAAATTACTAAAATTGCATTTAATTTAAAAGTTATACGTTTTTCCTGTTTTTCTCAAAACCATCTAACATGGATTAGGTATACTTTTGCTTTTAATAGTCTTAAATGAGGTTTCAATATTTTTAAGATTACAATTTAGTTTAAATAAGTTTAAATGACGAAAATAAAATATGTAACTATTTGAAAGAAATTACATAAAATAATCTTTTATTTATTCGTTGATTACTGAAAGTAACTAAGTTTTTACAATAAACAATACAAAAACACAACTTTTTTTTACTTGATTTGACAGTTCTCAAATCACGTCGGTGAAAAAATTTAAATCAGCGCCTCATTCAGCACTATGTTTGCACGAACGCAACAAGAATCGCTTATTTGGGTACTGTGCAGTGAAAAAGTGAAAAGTGTGTGAAACGTCAAGTGCAAACTTTTTTTTTCATGTTTTCACTTCACCGAAACAGAATCGACCCCCTGGTTGTTAATAATGTTTTAGTTTTTTCATAATAATCAAAATTCCATATAATTGCACCAAAATGATGTCGCCGCTTGAATATTAATTCACCATTTGAATTCCACACACATAAATTTGAATCTTCACCAACAGAAATGCACACTGATGATTATCTAAAATAAATTCAAAAATTTAAAACTTAAAAAAAACTGGCTACGTTTCAGAATTCAACATTGAGTCCACACTAGGTATATGGTGAATTCACCTTGGTGAATTGATGATTATTGAAACATCGAAATGTAGTTTCGGTGGAAAGATTGTGCAAAGTGTTGAATTTTGAAACGATCGAAATGATTCAATTTATTAATTATTTCCCTTCTACCTACCATTTTCAATAATTTTTCCTTTGAATACCCTTGCTGTATGAGCATAACCACTTTTGTATGGTGAGATTTCTTTATTTTTCCAATCATCATCAACGGTGGTAGTATCATGGATCATTTTATTTTGTATTTTCCAAAAACGTATCGATCTATTATCTGAAGTTGTTGTCATCAACATAAATTTCATATTTACATCAATAGAAAATATTACACCAGAATGAGCAGAAATACGATGTAAAACTGGATAATGATTGGTAAATTTTTCATCATTTATGGTCCAGATAATCACTTCACCAAATGCGTTTCCTATAAAATACAAAATGAAATTAATTTAATACGAAAAAAATTCTAAAAAGAATTCCCTAATTATCTCCAAAAATTGTTAAATTTGAATTTGATTCCATTAAATGCGAACAATACATTGTGGATTTATCAATACATGAATATTTTTCTAGAATTTTAAATGCGTTTTCATGAAAACAATATTCAACAATTAAAAGGACACTATGAGCTGTTAATAGATAAAATTTTGCAATTTCTGGGTTTGTATTTTTATTTAAAAACAGCCCATTACTAATCCAATCCGTAATTTTCGAACAGGAAAGTAGTTTAAATTCTTCGTTGATATTTTTTCCTTCATATTTCTAAAAAAAAGAGCCAAAAAGACAATTTTCCTAAGATTTTAAATCAAAATATTTTACTACTCACACAATTATGAGAGATCAAAGAAAATTCTTTTGCTCCATACGTTAAAAGAACATTATGATCTGTTTCATATTCTAGACCATGAATTTTTTCTTTAAATTTACAATGTAATTTTTCACGTTGAACTTCATTCGGCTCATTCTTTGGGGAGTCTGATGATGATGTATTCAAATAGCTATTGTGCACCACATGAAGTTCATTTCCGATTGCTGTAGAAAAAAAGGAACTGATTAGAAAAAATAACTATCATAAGTATGTATAACAATTTGAAGATTTATAAAAAAAACTGTACATGAACCCTTAAGGAGTTTAAAAGGTTTTAAGGAGTTCGTTTTTGCAGAGGTGTATTTAGCAGTCTGTCTTTTAATAAATAATCTTCCTCCACAAAATGATTTGAACACACGGCCCAATTATTTTTCATATACTTAAAACATTTTACTGGTTTCACACCACAGGCCCGAATCCACTTCTCAAACATATTTTTTTCAGATGGAAATCTGAAAAATTTAACTTTTTCTTTTGTTTTTGCTGTATAATTTTTACAGGACATCACCACACATTTAACCATTTTAATAGATTTTTTTTTTTTCAATAATATATAGTCAATTATAGTTTTTAAATATATTTAAATTCACTTTATTTATAAAATAATACAACTTTATCACTAGCCACTATGCAAACTACATATAAAAAAAATGTAAACAAAAACTTTTTCTTCGCAGCTACGTCATCAACTTATTGTAATGTCACTAAAAAACGAAAAAAAATCTCCGCCATATTGCTTTTCAGCATACCTTCCTATTCTATTTACCATGGTGTAAACGCTGTCAAACTTTTACCAGTGGCGTCCAGTGGGCAGTGACATATAGTATGTAAACTGTAAAGTGATGCGAAGTCAAGTAGTGTAAAGCTACTTTTATTCAATATTTTTATGTTAAAGTCCTTAAATTTAAGTGTTGTTTTAAAAAAATTCAAAACGTAAAACTATGGGTCTAGAAACTTTAAATGATAATGAAGGTATGATATGTTTACTTGTTAGGGAAATTATTTTATTCTGGTATTAATATTTTGTAGATGCAACTAAGAAAACGAAGAAATGTGGTGAAATTTATTATGACGAAGACGACTATTCATTAGGTATTACATGCTTATTTTGTGATGATTTATTTAAAGAATTTAAAAGTTTTCATGTACACATAAAGAAAATTCATTTAAGAACTAATGACTGTAATATCAAAGTACAGGTTGATCAGTCAAATTTAGTTGATGAAAATTTCGAACTGGGTAAAAATATTCCAAACATAAAAATCGAAAATGTTAAAGTTGATTTGTTCGATACAAAAAAAAAAAATTACTCAATTAAAAAAGAGCCATTTGAAAGCCTGAGAAAAGAATTGGAAAGTTTTAAAAAGGAAGAAACAGAAATGTGTACTTTGTCAGATGTTGCAGCCATTGAGGAAGAGGAGCTACAAAATGATGAATCTGACAACAGTTATACATGTTTTAAGTGTAAAAAAAAGTTTTCTAGTAGAAAATCATTAAGAAGGCATGAAAGAACTGTAAATTGTGTTAACAGATTATTTAATTCATTTGAATGTAATCGTTGTGGGAAAAAATTTGCAACTAGAAGATGCCTCAAAAGACATGATATGTGGACAAAGCGTTGTCATAATTCCGATGAAAATATTAATCAGAAGAAATTTTTAAGATGTAAATATTGTGATAAATCAATTTTACCTAATAAAAGTTTACTTGAAGATCATGAAAGGACTCATACTGGTGAAAAACCATTTCAGTGTCAATCTTGTGGTAAACAATTTCGAACAAAAGCAATTTGTACAGCACATGAGAGGCTTCATACAACAGAAAGATTATATAAATGTGAAATTTGTAGTCAAACATTTAAAACTAAAGATAATTTAAATTCTCATAATTTAAGACATGGAGAAAAAAAAATTCCATGTAATTACTGTTATAAATTATTTTTTACTAGTGCAGAACGTATAGAACATGAAAGGACTCATACTGGTGAAAAACCTTTTAAATGTATTTATTGTGAAAAAAGTTTTACAACTGCTGGTAGTCTAGGCACTCATCGTAAAAAACATTTAAATATTAGGCCTCATAAATGTCAATATTGCGATAGAAGTTTTTATACGAAAGCAATGCTAAAAAATCATATCGTAATACATACCGGCGAAAGACCTTTTATTTGTTTAATTTGCAATGCAACATTTGCGCGTAAGAAAGGATTAAAATCTCATGAAAAAATTCATTCAAAGACTTGATTGTAACTTTTTGTTAAACAAAGCAAAAGACAAAATATTCTTATCCATTTTTCTTTTCTTAGCCACGCAGAAATATGGACCTTATAGATAAATATATTGAAACAAATTCAAACTACAGGCGTTTGTGTTGAAGGTATCCTGGACAGACGAGGTAAAAAATTAGGTAGATTGCAAACAGATTCGGAAACTAATACCACAAACGGTAATATCTATACAGATGGTGCAAGCAGTGTATTATGATGTTTTCAGTAAAATTTCAGGTGGATTTCCGGAAAATCCACTTTTCAAAAGCTTTTCATTCAAAACTTGTTCTCGGAGAGAAAAAAATTAAAAGAGCGTTTTATTTTCTGAATGAATGAATATGAATCACAGATAGTACATAAACATATATATGTCATATGTATATTTATATGTATGTTACCATAGTAACATATTTTGTTATGTGTCTGAATCACATATAGTACATTAACATATATATGAGGCGTTCCATATCAAAACTTGTCTTATTTCTTATTAGTGATTTTCCAATAAACACAAAAAACTTTTTAACTCTTTGTTTTGAAACGACAAGTTTCAAAGGATAAGGCAAGTTTTGCAAAAAAAAAGTAATTTTTAATTGAATAAATCTGAAGGATTAAACAAATTTTTATGTGATAATATTTGGTTTTTATTTGAGTTCTTTTCAGAAGAAACCTTTAGTGCTTTCAGTTCAATTTTGATTAAAAGTGGATAAGACGAGTTTTGATATGGAACGCCTCATATGTCATATGTATATTTATATTTATGTTACCATAGTAACATATTTTGTTATGTGTCTGAACAACGACTACTATAGTACCAAGACTGAATACTCATTTTGTGTATGTGTTGGGCGTACCAAATTAACATGACAACTTATTGCTTTTAATCAATCATAACTAAATTGTGATTAAAGTTACATGAAAATTATGATTATTTTCACCGAATATATTAAATATCTATGAGCAACGTAAATCAAAGAAAAAACGTGATAAATATTAAGTAACGTAAAACTGAGATTCAATTTTTCCTGAAATCTCCCAAATTACTAAAAATATCAAATTGTAATGCTCGACATGCAAAAACGACAATATTTTTGGTTTTATTTTTCAGGTCACTGAATGTAGATACATGTTAAATTGCTGATAAACAATAGGTCACTGAATATAATTTAACCACAGACGGTAATATCTATACAGATAGCACAAATGCAAGCATATTTTAATTAAAAAATTAAGTTTTCTGATTTCTTTCTTAAGAGCTTTCAAAAGCTTTCCTCTCCTTGTTTGATTGGAGCATAAAAATTATATAACAAATATTGTTGCTATGGCAACATTACAAATTACTATTTATACTTTTGATTTTTTTTCGTTTTGAAAAAAATTATATACATATTTGCTTTGAAAACAATTTTTTTTTGAATATGAAATATTTTTTTCTATTATTTTTATTATATCTCTAAATACTGTATATACATATGTATATCATATATCTTAGTTTTTGTAGTTTGGGAGAAAAATATTAGTTCAAAGTTGCCGAATATTTTCTTTATTGAATTTTATTATGTCGAGATATTCAACTTTAAAAACGGATTTTTGACGAAAACGGTTTAAAATATAATGAATATCTAATTTGAGTTTGAATTTTATTTTTAATTAATTATGTCATACAGAAATACAATATGATGCTTCTTCAAAAATGAATGATTGCTTTACTGATGCTTGTCACAAATTCAGAAATGCAATGCAACTTTTATGATGCGTTGTCACATATTCAAAAAAGCATCGCATCAAATCAAGTATTCGAAATTCTTTGTAATATTCAGATGTCATGTAATAGCATTGCATCGCCAACTAAAAACTTTGCGTTGTCCTAGCAACAAGTAATGTTTTCGCATCACGAACAGAAGAACATTAGCATCACCAAAGCAGCGATTCATTTTTGAAGAAGCATATGCATATGTAAGTTAAAAATATTTTTTAAATAATTTTGAGAAAAGAAGAACACTTGATTCTTAATTGAGTCTAGTTTATTTCAAATCCAACTTAAGACTAAATTTACATTTTCCGCTTAATTTTAATTACAACTCGATTACAATAATAAATTGGTTGTAAACTGTTAATTTAGCATTTTCAGTAATTGTCTTTTGTTATAATAAAATTGCTTAAGTCATTAAAAAAAATATTTTAATTGTTAATTTTTTATATTTTAATTTTTACAATAAAATTGGCTAAATCATCAAAAAAGAAATATTTTTAATGGTTATTTTTTATATTTCAATTTTTATAATAAAATTGATTAAATCATCAGAAAATTACTCTTTTTAATATTTAATTTGTTCTGTGAAGAAAGATTGATAGGAAAATTGTGTAACACCGGATACGCGTGTTAAGTTAGGCTTTTGAATTTGAGTATGCTGCAAGAATTGGTTTGATTTTGTGCTTGTGTTAACTCTTCCCCCTCAAAAAATCCGCGTCTCGTGGATCAAAAGTTCAGCTTAATTGGTTGTAATTCTTGTAGGTTAACTGTTTCATTAACTGGTAGGTGTATTGTTTTATTTTTCCTTTTTTTAAGTTCTTTTATCAGGAGAACCGATGCTAATATAGTAATTACTACTATTATACTGATGTCTATAGTTGTGGCCATTCTGTGTTTTGTAAAAAGTTTTTCTATCTTTTCTATGTTGTTTATATGTAGGCTATGCAAATATCTGAAGTCAAGTTTTATATTTTTTTCAGTTATGTTTGATTGTAATATCGGTGGCAAAATTTGAAATGTTTTTCTTTCTCTGTTTGTGAATGTTATTCCGTTGATTTTTATTGTTTCGTTGTGGTGTTGTAGTAAAAAATTTCCTTTAAGGTGTTTATTAGTGTTATTATAAATTACTTCTCCATTGAAATTGTTAAGAAAGATGATGTTTTCATTTAAATCTTCTATTTCGCTATTATTGTTAATTTGATATTCACATCTCGCATTTAATCCTCTAATTAATTGGCTGATGAAGTGATCTTTCAATTTTTGTATTTGTGTATTTCTGCATAAAATTGTTTGTTTTAAAATGTCACATTTCTCAATGATTCCAAATATTTCATCTTTGCTTGTTAAAAATTCCTTATACTGCAGGTGTATTTGTTTTTCGTTCTTCGTTGTAGATCTTATTACAGTATGGTCGTAATTATTTGTGTTTGTTTTTGGTATTGACACTACGTACAGAATTGTAGAGTTTTTCGAAGTTATGATAGGTTTTGCGTATTCTATAGCTTCTACTTCATTTATATATGGGAGTGTTTCTATTTCTGCTATTAAATGACTAATTTCCTCCTTAATAAGTAAATTGGTGTTAATACTTCGAATTGCCGAGGCTTGCAATTGTGTTCGAAATATCTGGTATGAGATAGGTATCTGGAATCGTGACTGCATTCAATCTTTTAAAGTCTATAACCATTCTATACTTTTTTATTCCTGAAGCATCTAATTTCTTCTCTACGACCAAGATCGGTGAATTATAGGGACTTTTTGAAGGCCTTATGATACCATCTTCTAGGAGTTTTTTAATCTGCTCTTCAACTTCAGCCCTCATATTTACCAGGTAAGGGTAAGATTTAGTGTAGATTGGTTCATCAGTTGTTGTTCTGATTTCTGCTTGCAGGTTGGTGTCTATGATTTCTCGGTCGTTTATACTTCCAAATAATGAGTTGAATTTTCCAAGTAATACCTTAATTTTTTCTTTTGACTCCTTTCTCAAGTGACTGTCTCTAATTTCTATATTGTTTACCTGGAGGGATGTTTTTTCTTTAAGTGGAATTTTAATGTTGTGAGATATTTTCAAAATGTTGTTTTTCCTGTCAATTATTGCTTGTAGAGTTTTGAGAGTGTCGTTGCCTATAATTCCGTCAAACATTTTTAATCCTGGTAGAACAAAAAATTCTATTACGGTATCATTTCCAATACTTTTGAAAAATTCTCCGCTGATTTTTCTATTAATCTCAATGTCACCTCCGGCGGATTTTATTTTAAAAGATTTTCTTGTGGGAGTACCATGTAAGGCTAGTTCTGGCTTTATGAAATTTTTATTGGCTCCTGTGTCGATGAGAAATTTTAGGAGGTCATTATTCCTAGTTTTGTATTCTATGTAAGGTATGCTAGAGAGGCTCCCGTAATAAAATTTAGTTCAGGATTTTCCTCTTGTTCCTCTTCGGAATACGTCACATTATTTTCGTAATATTCAGTGGTGTCATTCTCTGGTTCGTCTTCCTGTGTCTCGATATTAAAGATTCTTTGTTGCTTACGGGTGTAATCACTTGAATCATTTTCTCTTTTTATTCCTGTGTTATTGCCATGGTATGCTGGGCGATTCATGTAATTTACCAGTTTGGTTTGTATGGAACGATCTATATCCATTGGTGTGGGTGGTTTGGGTTGAGGTCTGGGTGGTGGTCTAACATTTTGTTGGTTGTTGAATATTATAAGCTAAATTTTTATGTTGTAAAGGTAATTGGTTAAAAGGTTTGTTTGAATATGTTTTTAAACTTTTAATTGAGGACATCTGATTGATTGGAGTGGTTGCGATATTATTGAGGCTTTTTTATGTATCGAAAGGTTTCTAAAATTCAAATTTTGGATCTCTAAACAAGATGCATAGGCTTCTGGAAGAGTTTGGTGCCGCTGTATCATAAGCATTTTGGAGATCTCGCCATTCAGTCCTCTAATAAAAACATCCAAAGCTCTGTTACGATATGTTTCAACGAGTACATTAATAGTTTCTGGGATATAATCTTCGGTTTTAATTTTATTCACGATGAGTGAGAATTGATAATTCACCGTGGCGTAGAACTAGTCTAAACTCATGTTCTTTTGTGTAATATTACTCAATTGGTATTCTAGGGTTCTCAGATCTCTTTTATCGGCATAATGAAGCGATAAACATTTTTTTATTGCCGTCCAATTATCGCCGAAAATGTTATACGAAATAAGTGCCGTGTCTGCTCTTCCCCTGATTTTCTGTCTTATGCTTTGTAATATTGCCCTATAGATAGGTTTATCTCGTACGATTTCAAAGTCTTTTAGGATACTTTCTACATTGTGCACCCAAGAGACGTAGTGGGTTGGATCACCGTCGAAAACTTGCAGCTCTTTTACGCAGTCAGGTAATTTACTAATTTCCTTTAAATCTTGTTCTGTTTGAGGAGTTTTTAGCGTTAATTCCTTTGTTATCGTTGGTTTATTTTCCAATTGTTGAATTCTGAATTCCAACCTTTTAGTTAATTCTATCTGAGCATTAACTGCCCCCGTAAGTTGTTTAATAGCGTCTTGTATTTGATCCATGACTACCCTAGTTTTCTTGCACACTCAAATAAGAACACGTTTTTTAAATCACGATATTTATTTAGAAATATTTTAGGCGATCAACTTTCAATTTTTCTTCACAGAGGTTTTTCCTAAAAATTTATTCGGAACTTTATTCCCGTGTACAAAGGTTTGATACCTTTTTTGGAAAAATTAATTGTTTTATTAATCTTACAAAGGGAGGAACAAAAAAATTTACTGTTACTTTATTTATAAGTTACAAAAAATTAAAAGTTTTCTCTTAAGAAATAAGCCTAAGAAAAAAAATTGTTGATTACAATTTTATTCACCCTTTATTTTTTATATAAAAATAATTTTATTATTGTTTATTTAATTACAATTTTTTTTTTTTTAAACGTTAATCTGTAAAAAAAATTTCATATAATTTGGACCATTTATTAAAAAGAGTAAATATAACAATGTAAACAAAAAATTTTATTATTAAAAATGAAAAGTTCGGATACAATTACAAGTTTTCTTAGTTGGGAAAAAAAAATTTTTATTCACGAGTTTTGAATTTCATAAAAAATATACATATTTTATTTTTACTTATTTTTTTATATAAAAAAAATTATTCAGCTTCTCTTGTATTGTTATTTGATTACGTAGCTTGATTTTTTATTCACGAAAAAATATATTTTATTTTCACTTATTTTTGATATAAAAAATTTATTCAGCTTCTCTTGTAATTTGATTAACGTAGCTTGATATATTTAATTGAAAAATTCTCACAAATTCTATTTAATATTATTCAATCATATTTACTTATTTATTTATAACCAAATGATTTTATTTTTTCTTTTATTCTTTATTAAACTGAATTTTTCTTTTAAAATGTGTGTTTTTGAGATTCACTATTTTTTATTTAATTAGATTTTACTTACATTAAAATTAAGAGGACCTTCATAGTATGAAATATTGTCCTATTTTTGAGAATCGTGTAACTTCTAATCCTTAAGAATTTCCTTGCTGTGGACCGGTTGCTTGTCTTCTGTGTGATGCGGAAGAGCCGTATTTTTCCTGTTTAGCACGTGACCGTTGATTGTTGCAGATGGCCTACTAATGGTACGTGTCTACTTCACAGCACTACACACACAAATTTGCAATTACTATTCAGTCACTATAGTTTTTTAGTAACAGTAAAACTTTAATTGAACCAATTGTTTCACTAATTATTGTTTATTTCCACTGAACACTTTTTTCTGTTTTTGTTTAGGAAAACTGTTTCACAGATTAAAATTTATAACAAGGATTTTATAAACCTTTAGCGACAGGGTCCCTGCTAGGGCGCCAGTTAAAAATATTTTTTAAATAATTTTGAGAAAAGAAGAACACTTGATTCTTAATTGAGTCTAGTTTATTTCAAATCCAACTTAAGACTAAATTTACATTTTCCGCTTAATTTTAATTACAACTCGATTACAATAATAAATTGGTTGTAAACTGTTAATTTAGCATTTTCAGTAATTGTCTTTTGTTATAATAAAATTGCTTAAGTCATTAAAAAAAATATTTTAATTGTTAATTTTTTATATTTCAATTTTTATAATAAAATTGATTAAATCATCAGAAAAGAAATATTTTTAATGTTAATTTCTTATATTTTAATTTTTATAATAAAATTGATTAAGGGGGACATCTTCGATCGGCTAGCAAGCAAGCAAGTAAGACTTGCTAGCTGAAATGATAGAATTGGTATCCTCGATTGTTTTTGCTCTCGCAAGTAAGCAAATTAACCGTCAAAATTTGCGATTGCAAAGTTGGTGTCGCAAACTCAGTTAACAGAACACATAACCTCAAATTTCTTATAAATAAGTAGAAACTCAAACCCAAATACTTATGTTATCAATATAATTTGAATATTTTTTTCTTGTAATGGAAAGAATTGGTTAGTGAGACCATTGTATATGAATTTATAAATTTATACACAATTATGAGACTGTAGAAGCTTGAAAATTGAAAAAAAAATAGTTCATAATAAACAAAATAATTTCGGTTATGATTTAAAATTTTAAAATTTCAAAAATTTGAATAAAAAAAACGAATTTTTAACGTAATATAATAGAAAATTATAGGTTATGTATGTGAAAACTTATTCAGCAAAAGTGCTTACAAAATAAAAATGGTTGACTTGCGATTACAATCGAGGATCTGATTTTTTGTAATCGCAATTAGCAATCGCAAATCCGCCATATTTGTTAGTCGCAATTTGCTTAATTGCTAGCTGATCGAAGATGTCTCCCTAAATCATCAGAAAATTACTCTTTTTAATATTTAATTTGTTCTGTGAAGAAAGATTGATAGGAAAATTGTGTAACACCGGATACGCGTGTTAAGTTAGGCTTTTGAATTTGAGTATGCTGCAATAATTGGTTTGATTTTGTGCTTGTGTTAACTTGTATGTTTTACATTCCTAGCACAAAAAAATTTTTTGCATATTTTTTATTATTGCAATATGCAATATGAAATATGCTTGCATTTGTGCAATTTGTATAGATATTACCGTCTGTGCTAATACTATGAAAAAAACGCGAAATAGCGTACTTTAGTCAATTTATAAAATATTCAAAGTATCTATTCTGCACTGAAATAATAAACTTGGTAATTAGAAGAAAATAAAGTGTTTTGGGCAAGTAACATTAAAGAATGAACTGATAAAAGAACAATTGGTGGATTGGTTTGTAAAGCAGTAAATCGTGAAGAATATACTCACATGATAGCAACTGATAATCGTCTATTAATCTATTTTAAGGGAGGAAGAAAAGCAAGGTTCAAGCATTAATAAGAACCAAATAAAATGCATGATTGAATTCATGCAAAATAATAATGATTTGGCGAAAGGAAGACTAAAAAATGGAATGCTAGTTTCACGGGTTGTTTCAATATTTATAGCTTCTAAGATCATTAGGAAGCACTCTTTATTTACTCTAAAATTTTGAATAAATCTGGAAAAAAACAATATTTAAATTTATATTAGAAACCATAAAAATTGTTAGAAAAAAACCTACTCTGCTGTCGGCAAGTCAAAAATATTGCTGTCGCATCTCAACTTTTTGCGTGAGAGCTTATTTAGTACTTTATTTTCTTCTTCAGAATCGCTGGAGTCCTCAAAAAATGTCATTTTAATCAATAAATTCAATATATTATAAAAATATTTCACACTATCTCTACAACTATTCAAACTCGTTTTGACGTTAATGACAGCAAAAAAAAAATTTTCTATGTGGCAATGTCAATTCAAACTCGTTTCAACTCACGTGCTATGAGTGTGTGTGGAATCGAGTAAATTTTTACTACAGTAGTAAATTTTGACATAAAACGTGGTGAATTTAACTGTCAAAATTTACTCTGGCTCTGAGGCTAGTATAAATTTTGACAGTTTGATAGTAAAATAATGTAAAGTCAAAATATCGAAACAAGTACACAATTTTGTAGCTTTTAAAATTTACTCCATTACGCACAGCAAATGTGAAAATTTTTATTTACCACGGTAAATTTTATTCTACCACAAAATCTAATGTCAAAATTTACTACTGTAGTAAAAATTTACTCGATTCCACACACACTCTAAGTCGAAGCAAAAATAGTCGAAATAAGCTACGTGCTGCCACTCCTGACTTCAATTAATAAATCAAGTATAGTTTTTTAATTTTGTTTAAAGCTAATAAAATTGTGTTTTTTAAAAATTTTTGGAAAAATTAATTGTTTTATTAATCTTACAAAGGGAGGAACAAAAAAATTTACTGTTACTTTATTTATAAGTTACAAAAAATTAAAAGTTTTCTCTTAAGAAATAAGCCTAAGAAAAAAAATTGTTGATTACAATTTTATTCACCCTTTATTTTTTATATAAAAATAATTTTATTATTGTTTATTTAATTACAATTTTTTTTTTTTTAAACGTTAATCTGTAAAAAAAATTTCATATAATTTGGACCATTTATTAAAAAGAGTAAATATAACAATGTAAACAAAAAATTTTATTATTAAAAATGAAAAGTTCGGATACAATTACAAGTTTTCTTAGTTGGGAAAAAAAAATTTTTATTCACGAGTTTTGAATTTCATAAAAAATATACATATTTTATTTTTACTTATTTTTTTATATAAAAAAAATTATTCAGCTTCTCTTGTATTGTTATTTGATTACGTAGCTTGATTTTTTATTCACGAAAAAATATATTTTATTTTCACTTATTTTTGATATAAAAAATTTATTCAGCTTCTCTTGTAATTTGATTAACGTAGCTTGATATATTTAATTGAAAAATTCTCACAAATTCTATTTAATATTATTCAATCATATTTACTTATTTATTTATAACCAAATGATTTTATTTTTTCTTTTATTCTTTATTAAACTGAATTTTTCTTTTAAAATGTGTGTTTTTGAGATTCACTATTTTTTATTTAATTAGATTTTACTTACATTAAAATTAAGAGGACCTTCATAGTATGAAATATTGTCCTATTTTTGAGAATCGTGTAACTTCTAATCCTTAAGAATTTCCTTGCTGTGGACCGGTTGCTTGTCTTCTGTGTGATGCGGAAGAGCCGTATTTTTCCTGTTTAGCACGTGACCGTTGATTGTTGCAGATGGCCTACTAATGGTACGTGTCTACTTCACAGCACTACACACACAAATTTGCAATTACTATTCAGTCACTATAGTTTTTTAGTAACAGTAAAACTTTAATTGAACCAATTGTTTCACTAATTATTGTTTATTTCCACTGAACACTTTTTTCTGTTTTTGTTTAGGAAAACTGTTTCACAGATTAAAATTTATAACAAGGATTTTATAAACCTTTAGCGACAGGGTCCCTGCTAGGGCGCCAGTTAAAAATATTTTTTAAATAATTTTGAGAAAAGAAGAACACTTGATTCTTAATTGAGTCTAGTTTATTTCAAATCCAACTTAAGACTAAATTTACATTTTCCGCTTAATTTTAATTACAACTCGATTACAATAATAAATTGGTTGTAAACTGTTAATTTAGCATTTTCAGTAATTGTCTTTTGTTATAATAAAATTGCTTAAGTCATTAAAAAAAATATTTTAATTGTTAATTTTTTATATTTCAATTTTTATAATAAAATTGATTAAATCATCAGAAAAGAAATATTTTTAATGTTAATTTCTTATATTTTAATTTTTATAATAAAATTGATTAAGGGGGACATCTTCGATCGGCTAGCAAGCAAGCAAGTAAGACTTGCTAGCTGAAATGATAGAATTGGTATCCTCGATTGTTTTTGCTCTCGCAAGTAAGCAAATTAACCGTCAAAATTTGCGATTGCAAAGTTGGTGTCGCAAACTCAGTTAACAGAACACATAACCTCAAATTTCTTATAAATAAGTAGAAACTCAAACCCAAATACTTATGTTATCAATATAATTTGAATATTTTTTTCTTGTAATGGAAAGAATTGGTTAGTGAGACCATTGTATATGAATTTATAAATTTATACACAATTATGAGACTGTAGAAGCTTGAAAATTGAAAAAAAAATAGTTCATAATAAACAAAATAATTTCGGTTATGATTTAAAATTTTAAAATTTCAAAAATTTGAATAAAAAAAACGAATTTTTAACGTAATATAATAGAAAATTATAGGTTATGTATGTGAAAACTTATTCAGCAAAAGTGCTTACAAAATAAAAATGGTTGACTTGCGATTACAATCGAGGATCTGATTTTTTGTAATCGCAATTAGCAATCGCAAATCCGCCATATTTGTTAGTCGCAATTTGCTTAATTGCTAGCTGATCGAAGATGTCTCCCTAAATCATCAGAAAATTACTCTTTTTAATATTTAATTTGTTCTGTGAAGAAAGATTGATAGGAAAATTGTGTAACACCGGATACGCGTGTTAAGTTAGGCTTTTGAATTTGAGTATGCTGCAATAATTGGTTTGATTTTGTGCTTGTGTTAACTTGTATGTTTTACATTCCTAGCACAAAAAAATTTTTTGCATATTTTTTATTATTGCAATATGCAATATGAAATATGCTTGCATTTGTGCAATTTGTATAGATATTACCGTCTGTGCTAATACTATGAAAAAAACGCGAAATAGCGTACTTTAGTCAATTTATAAAATATTCAAAGTATCTATTCTGCACTGAAATAATAAACTTGGTAATTAGAAGAAAATAAAGTGTTTTGGGCAAGTAACATTAAAGAATGAACTGATAAAAGAACAATTGGTGGATTGGTTTGTAAAGCAGTAAATCGTGAAGAATATACTCACATGATAGCAACTGATAATCGTCTATTAATCTATTTTAAGGGAGGAAGAAAAGCAAGGTTCAAGCATTAATAAGAACCAAATAAAATGCATGATTGAATTCATGCAAAATAATAATGATTTGGCGAAAGGAAGACTAAAAAATGGAATGGTAGTTTCACGGGTTGTTTCAATATTTATAGCTTCTAAGATCATTAGGAAGCACTCTTTATTTACTCTAAAATTTTGAATAAATCTGGAAAAAAACAATATTTAAATTTATATTAGAAACCATAAAAATTGTTAGAAAAAAACCTACTCTGCTGTCGGCAAGTCAAAAATATTGCTGTCGCATCTCAACTTTTTGCGTGAGAGCTTATTTAGTACTTTATTTTCTTCTTCAGAATCGCTGGAGTCCTCAAAAAATGTCATTTTAATCAATAAATTCAATATATTATAAAAATATTTCACACTATCTCTACAACTATTCAAACTCGTTTTGACGTTAATGACAGCAAAAAAAAAATTTTCTATGTGGCAATGTCAATTCAAACTCGTTTCAACTCACGTGCTATGAGTGTGTGTGGAATCGAGTAAATTTTTACTACAGTAGTAAATTTTGACATAAAACGTGGTGAATTTAACTGTCAAAATTTACTCTGGCTCTGAGGCTAGTATAAATTTTGACAGTTTGATAGTAAAATAATGTAAAGTCAAAATATCGAAACAAGTACACAATTTTGTAGCTTTTAAAATTTACTCCATTACGCACAGCAAATGTGAAAATTTTTATTTACCACGGTAAATTTTATTCTACCACAAAATCTAATGTCAAAATTTACTACTGTAGTAAAAATTTACTCGATTCCACACACACTCTAAGTCGAAGCAAAAATAGTCGAAATAAGTTACGTGCTGCCACTCCTGACTTCAATTAATAAATCAAGTATAGTTTTTTAATTTTGTTTAAAGCTAATAAAATTGTGTCTGCACACACTCACCACTCAACAAGTCAACATTTACAAAAAGTAGTAATGCGAACTATCGACTAGTTCGAATGGTCAGCTCAAAAATATTTATTCGAATATCTTTATTGGTACTATTCGGTCAGATCTAATCTATTAGTTCTGCTATTTGATGAATTTATGTACTAAAATAAAATACAACAAATAATTGACAAAGTTTTTTTTTTTCACTTTCTTAACAAAGTTAACTTTAGTAGCTTTATTAACAAACGGCTCAGCTTTTTGGAAACAGACGAGGTATGTGGAAAAGCCGCTTTACTTGACCCTCGCTTCAAAAAAGTTCCATTTGCACTTGAATCTAATGCAGAAAAAGCACAAGAAATGGTATCGTTAATTTCAATTCAAACATGCTAGGTAACGATAAATATTGGCGAAGAAAATCACCCAAAAGAATTAGAAACTGAAAATGTCAATTCTATTAGTATTTTCAAATTCAGAAAAACACTCTAATTTCGTTTTGGCTGATGTGGAATTAAAACGCTATTTAAGTTTCAAATATATTCAAAGAAGAGAAAATGGTCTTTTTCACGAATTCATATTTGAGTGCATATGCAAAAGCATGCAAATCACGCAAGATATTTCTAACACTTGCATGTTTGAAAAATAAGAAGATACAAATGATTACAATATTTGACGAGCACGCTGTTCACGATTGCAAGATTTCTGTCATAAGTATTTGCTTTAGTTGCTTTCGTGCATAAGTTGACGCAAGATTGCATCAGATCGTGCACGCAAATATGAGTTCGTGAAAAAGGCCAATCCCTTAGATTTTTGGCAGCATAATAAAAATTTGTTTTGATGTTAGGTTTTTAAAGATGTTTTTTTAAAAATATTTTATTACATTTTAAGATACTTAAGATTCTATTTAAAATTACAATGACGAGTGTAAAAATAAAGAATGAATGTATTCGATATATTCGATAGTTTAAACTATTCCTTATTCGTTTATTCGGTAGTTAGAAATATTCGATTGTTCTCATCACTAACAAAAAGTTGAATTCTATTTGTAAAATCAATTTGACTTTCAAAGGTTTAAATCGATTTACAAACTGATGAACTTAGAGTGAAAATTCTGTTAGTTTTTAATTATAAGAAAAGAGGTCTAGAATATAGAATGGTTGGTTGATTGACGTGACGGTTTTCGAAATCTTTCGAAGACCCAATTAGCACTGAGAAGCTGTTTTGATACCACACCACGCGTAACCTTAGGCAATGACGTTCATAATAACAGTAAGCTCCCAATTGTCTGGAACCTTATTCTGGCAAGTGCCGGACAGTTGCAAAGATAGTGAGTGAGGGTCTCTCTCTCATTGGCTTCCCTGCAACTACGACAGTTGGTATTGAAGAGGATACCCATTTTCTCTGCATGATCCCCTATTGGCCAGTACCCTGTAATACATGCTTTGACCCTTGCAATGTCTCTTCGACTTCTTTTGATGAGGCTTTCAGTTCGCTGTTTGTTATAAGATGTCAAAGTTCTCGATATTGCACACCCCGGAAGACTTTTCCAGTGGGCGTTAGCTATAGCCAGAAAGTGATTGAAGAGAGCTCTCTTCACACAACCAAAATGTAGATATACATCCTCTGCCATAGCTTCGTGCAATCTTTACCCCTGTTTCGCTAAAAGGTAACCTGGATCGCAGAGGAGTGTGACACTGCCCTTCGAAATTGAAGTTAGCTCTGTACTGTGCTTCTACGTAGTTTAGAGATGTTTGCTGAGTTCAAGGCTTTGACCGCGGCTTGGCTGTCGGTGAAAATACCTATATTGTTGCCTGCTGTAGCATAGAGAATATAAAATAGTATTGTGAAAAAAGAATGAGTTTATTTTTCAAATTAACATATGTATGTATTTTTTCTTTCAAACGTATGATTTAATACAGTTTTTCATACGAGTTGAGAGATATATATCGCCAATACTTATATAAATTAAATTTAAAATTTTTAGAAACAAAAAAATTCATTCCTCATAATGAAAAAATAACTTAAGGCCTCATTGTAATTGTCGTAAAGTTGTCGATCGAGATTCGATATGAGTCTATTCACCGATATGTATAGTTTGTGGTAGTACAAACACATGTTGCCGATGGTCTTACACAATACCGCAGCGATAATTACAATAAGGCCCCAATATAAATGTAATACAGATAATGATTTGTTAAATTACATATTTTAGCTATGCATTATAAATGTTGACAAAGTTTCATTAATTTCAACCATTTAAATCTGTATTTGAATATTCTCTCAAACTTAATTTTTTCCCATGACTTTTCATGTGACAATATAATCCGGCATGTTGTTTAAATTCTTTTCCACAAATATTACAAACATATTCACTAATATCTGAATGAATTTTTTGATGTGATACTAATGCACGTTTTCTTGGAAATGTTGCTTGACAAATATCACATACAAATGGTCTTTCACCAGTATGAATAATATTATGATTTCTTAATGTTGCTTTATCATAGAAACGTTGTCCACAAATTGTACATTGATGTGGTCTTGTATTTGTATGACGTTTTTTATGTGCTGTTAATCTACTACTTGTTGTAAAACACTCACCACACATATGACATTGATACGGTTTTTCACCAGTATGTGATCTTTCATGGATTTTTTTTTCAATATTTCTTACAAAACATTTACCACATAATTCACATTTAAAACGTTTTTCACCTAAATGCTGTCGAATATGAACAACAAGATTCATTTGATGTGTAAAAGCTGATTGACAATGTGAACATTTAAATGGACGTTCACCATTATGGATTCTTATATGATTTTGAAGAAAACGTTTTGTACGAAAACATTTTTCACATGAATCACATTTAAATGGTTTTTCCCCAGTATGAATACGTTCATGGGAAATACGTTCAGCATTATTACGTAATTTTTTATTACAATAATTGCAAATTGATGTAGCTTCAACTTTGTGAACAATTACTGATTCTGTCTTTATTTTATCATCATTTTCATAATGTAAATTGTTATCTTTTATTTTTTTTTCAAGTTCTTTATTACTTAACTTTCGTTCTGTGAAATTCTGATCAAATAATTCAACTTTAGAGGATGATTCATCTACTTTTAACGATTTGTCACAATAATTATTTTCATAATTCAAAATAGATTGTTCTTTTGATTCGACTTTTACTTGTTTAGAACAATTACTGTTATCATTTGTTATTTGAGTAGTTCCATCGTTTTCATATTCTTTTTCTAAATGATTATTTTTTATATGTGAAATTAGTTTTGTAAGTGTTGTAAATTGTGTAAAACAAAATATACACGTAAGAAATATTCCATTATTATTGCATTTTGAAATGAATACTTTTCCACACTCTACATATTCATTTAATTGTGATTTACATTTTATTGGCTCTTCAAAACTAGATATATCTGTAAAAAAAAATTCTTTTTATTGCAAACAAAAAAATTATTACTACAAAGCGTACGAGGGCAGGGTGAAAAGTTCGGGCCTACCAAGAAAAACCACATTTATCTGAATGTGTTTGTGTTTTTTCTTATTTCTTAACAAACTCTCTATTTAGGACGATACACTTTTTCCAAAAATTCCCAAAGTACTCATTATACAGCGTCGACTTCATTGTCAGGAAAAAGACAAAAATCTTTTAAGCCAAATCTGGTGGAAAGGGTGTATATGGAAACACTTTTTATATACTTTTTATCCACTTACAAACACTTGACTAAATAACTTTGTGGGTAAGAGTGTTCTTCCTGACGTAATTGTAAAATTTTGGGAAGAGTTTTAGGGTAGTACGGATTTACATGGGGTTTTCGGATTTAGGATGAGTGAATAGAAGGCTTCATGTCTAAAATCGATCCTTTCGTCAAAATGATTAAATATGATGGAATATTCGAAAAATATGAATTTAAAGAACGGAGAAAGTTACTGAGAAACTTCCGAAACGTCCTCGAACAACTCTTTACTCGAATATCATCGTAGTTACAGAGGCTTTATAATCAATTTTTAATTTTGCATTTTACAGTGCATTTTATTTATAAAAAGTATTCGTTTTGAAAGTTATTTTAAATATTTAAGCTTATTAAAGTTTAATTCATAGATTTAAGTCATCACATCAACTGTTCTTACTGTGGCCCGTTTCATAAATACATTAGTTGCATGCGCAAATAACGTATTTGACATATTTGCACTGGAAATTGGAAATTATTGTCTGATTGCAATCTGACTGAGTCAACAAAGCAATTTCTGAAAAGTATTTGCTTATTTGCAATCATTTGCTCTGTCTGCAAGTTTTAGTTTATAAAGCTAATGTTTTTGCAACTTGCACTGGAAAAAATAAATGAACATGGCATTAGCGTCATTTGCGTAATTTGCGTATTAATGACAAAGGTCATGTCATGTTTGAATATTTCGTGTGGAATATTGTTGATATGTTTGCAGTCTCTGCTATCTAATTTATTTTCGTACGATTGTCTGCTATCACGCTTTTAGAACGCTTTTTATAAGAGGTCTTCCTCAATATCTCAAAAATTATCCATTTTTCGAAAAAAATGAAGATAACAAATCGATGTAGAATTAATTGAGCCTTCATTTTCTGCAATAAAAAATGAGGGTTAATTTAAGCCTTTTTTGAGTAAAGCAGGGTTAAAGTCCAAAAATCTGTGAAAAAATGACAAAATTATGGATTTGAGGCCTTTTACAGCACACACAGCAGCAGGTAAGATTTTGATGAAAAGGCACAGGAATCCTTCACAATTATGTGAAAGAGTTGGTGAGCCTAGCGTGCCCTTGTAAAAAGTTATAGGGTAAAATATGAAAAAAGTACCAAAAATCTTTAACCCCCTCTAACTCCGAAACCGTTGAGATCCCCCCCCCCCCACCAATACGATTTTTTGTTCCCCTGGCCGAGACCTATCCGTAGTTTCCCGGTCGGACACCGTAACGGAATCACCCTGTATATGTATTTATATAACACAATCCGAATTTTGCACATTTATTTCGCCATTAACTACAGTTGAGAATTAAGATACAAGCCGTGAGATACAGCAACATGTACTTTTAATGATAGGTACAACTTCTTCATGTGTAATTTTTTTGGTCATTTCATTAACAATTTAATGAAACAAATCCTTAGAAATATCGGAAGTCGAAGAGATTATTTGTTTTTTAATAAAATGTTTTATAAGTAGTTATAATTATTGCAAGTCATATGCTTTTTTAAAGTTCAATTGTAGCGCATAAGATAAGTTGGCTCAAAATATGGGCCCTATTATGATTTTCGATCAAAATTCAATCGAATCGAATGAAGAATTTCACAATATTTCGTGTCATTCTCAAACAAATGCTAATATAAAATTGCATTTAATGTTTTATTCGATTGCTACCAAAAATTATTTCGATATCTCTTTTCTGATCGAATGAAATTGTTAAATAAAAATTCAAAAGCACAGATTACTAGATACTTTAAATGAAATTCATATAGCGTATATTAGCATTTGTTTGAGAATGACACGAAATATTGTGAATATTCATTCGATTCGATTGAATTTTGATCGAAAATCATAATAGGGCTCATAGCTTTTTAAGGTTCTTAAGTCTTTTTGTGAATGCATTTTTTCTTAACACAAAGTGACCCTTGAATGCCCTTGTAAAATGTTATAGGATACACCGTGAAACAATAGCGAACAACTTCAACGCCCTCTAGCGGCCAAACCGTTGGGATTCCGCCCCCCTCCACCTCCGATGCGATTTTTTGTTTGTCAAAATCAAACGGGACACCCTGTATTTGCTATGTATGTAAATGACATTTCAGAAGTAAATTTTGGCTTTCATTTCCTATCGTTCATTAAAACAATGTAACGTAATTTTATTGGACAATTACAATTCAATCTATAGTTGAAAAAACTGCGATTTTTTTTCTCTAAAAAATTCTACATTCAATTTTCCGGTTTTGGTTTCACTTTGAAGAAAAATCTTATAAGAGTAAATTTCGAATTGCAATATACGGGAAGATATGTATATGTAGTAGTAGTAGTACAACGAGTGAATAGTTTTTTGTCTCAAAGTTGAGAAAACTGTATATATTTCTTCCAAAATTTGGGGAAACTTTTTTTTTTTTTAATTTTATATCTACCTTTCGTGGATTTTCCAATACTGAAAATTTCCTTTTCTGGCCAATCAGTTTGCTCAGATTTAATATCATCAAGCATCAAAAACTCTACTTCCATCAGACTCATCGCACATATAGTCAATTTAAATGATATGCCTCTTATTTCGCTTTATTTTTATTTTTTAAATATAACTTAAATTCAATTTAATTTAAAACACAAATTTGTATAGCAACAGAAACGTTATGAACAGCAACGATAACAATATAACAAATGTCAATTGTCAAGTCATAACTCATAAGTCAAACCGTTGACAACAGTACAATATAATGGCCCTTATCGGCGAAGTCACGTCACTGAAAGTGATGAGATGTCACATTAGCTGCGTTCCTTTGGGCTACTCCGGAGTAGATAAGCGTTGTTGGGCGTAGTTAGGCGTATTTGGTGAATGGAACGCTAATTTTTACATTTGGTTCAAATTCTAACCTGTAAATTTGAACATCAAAAAATAAATTTCTGTTTTGTGACTGCTTCTGCAGCTGTTTTCTGAAAAAATTAATAATATCTGAAATAAAAAACACTGTTAATTGCACAAAAAAGTAGATAATTAATTAATGTTTAATTATTTTATTTATATTTATCACTAATATGTATTTAATTATGTAATTTAATTAATTTATATTTTATTTATATTTATCACTAATTACAATTTTATTAATTTTAATAATTTAATTAGTTAATTTCATTTATATTTATAACTAATTATCAATTTAAATAATAATTAATTCATATTTTATTTATATTTGTTACCAATAACCTAAAGTTTAGAAAATTTAAACAAACTTTATAACCTCTAAAATGAAAAATCCATCTATTGGATAATAGAATAACTAAAAACCTGCTGAGGTGAATTTTAGTGGTGAAATATATCAACTACGCTTGCTTTCTACACCTGATTATGAATAGGGGTAGTTGAGTGTGGATGGGAGTAGATTCATCTACGCCTGAAATCCCAAAGAAACGCAGCTATTAGTAAATTTGTATTTTTGAATCGAATGTAGCGACATATGTCACACGTGTGACAGAAATCGGTATTAAATAACCAAGTAGATGTGACAGCCGTCACTTATACAAGCAGCAGACAGTCACACCAATACTGAAGGTGACACTGACAAGTTAAAAAGTAAAGCGTTCTCAAAAATAAGAATGGAAAGGCAAACATCTAAAGCGTAACTGAAAAACTTAAAAATGTATTATAATTTATGCCTACACATAAATTTAATTAATTTTCTGATCAAAAACAGCTACAACAAGTTTTATGGTTTTTATAGTTTTTTAAATTTTTTCCAACTTATTTAATATATGTATATAGTTTTATGGTTTTATAGTTTTTTAAATTTTTTTAATAATAAACACTCATTACCAAACAGAAAATTTATAAAAAATCAAAAACAGTTGTCATAATACAAATTTCCCTGTCATTCCCACATATCCCTGTCACAGGTACTTTTATAGTACTGACAGACATCGTGTTTAACTAAGCTGCTTCTTGGGTAGTGTAGACAGACATAACTTGGTTATCCAACTGATCCATTTAACCAACTCATTAACCAAAATAAGTGACAGACATAATGTCAGCTGGTTTATTTTGACATTTGTTTATTTAGATTTTTTCTGTTAAGAGTTTGTACTTTTTTTTTTTAATTTTCTGAATTTGGTTAATTATTTTGTGTTTTTGAAATGAAAGTCTCAAATATTTTTAATAAAGACGTTCTTTTATTCCTTTCTATAAACATAAATTTTAATTCAATTCGAAAAAAGCAAATTTTGCTTGGTTAATGATGATTTTTAACCATTTCATTTATATGGTAAACCAAATCATAACCACTCGATTTGAGTTGGTTATGAACTTAACCAAGAAGCAGCAGCTATTTAGTGAAAATAATTAAAAAAAAAAAAGGATTAAATCACTCAATATCAAATGGGGCGTTACATCAGCAGTAACGAAGCAATATGGCGGATTTATTCATTCCCAATACATGAAAGACATCCAAAAGTTGTTCATTTAGCAGTTCATCTTGAAAATGGTCAACGTGTTTATTTTACAACTGAAAATGTATTGCAAAGAGCAGCGCAACCACCATCTACAACACTGACTGTCTTTTTTACGTTGTGTCAAACTGATACATTTGCAAAAACATTGCTATACTCCGAAATACCACAATATTACACTTGGAATAAGTCTTCGAAAGTTTTCCAATGACGCAAACAAGGAAAACCAGTTGAAGGTCATCCAAATGTGTTTTCAACAGATGCTTTAGGACGAATTTACACAATTCATCCCAACAATGCTGAATGTTTTTACTTGCGTTTGTTGTTGATTAACGTTCGTGGACCAATATCATTTCAAAACTTAAGAACGATTGATGGCCGATTGTCTACAACGTATCGCGAAGCATGTCAACGATTGAATTTACTTGAGGATGACACGCATTGGGATTTCACACTTGCCGACGCATCAATTTCAGCTCATCCGCATCAAATACGAACATTATTTTCAATAATAATATGAACATGTTTCCCATCAAATCCACTACAATTGTGGATGAAACATCGAGAATCCATGACAGATGATATTTTACATAGAATGCGTCGCACCACTTCAAATGTAGAATTACTTATCACAATGGACATGTATAATGAAGCATTGATTATGATTGAAGACATGTGTTTAGCGATCGCAAATAAAGCATTAACACAATTAGGCATGATATCGCCAGATCGTCCAATGCACGACATATTTAATCAAGATTTCAAACATGAAAAACAATTTGATTGCAATGAATTGAGAACATTTGTACAAACAAATAATAAAAAATTGAACAATCAACAAAAACATGCCTACGATTCAATCATGCAAAATGGTAACGACGAAAGTGGTGGAATATATTTTTTAGATGCACCTGGAGGCACTGGAAAAACATTTTTGATTTCGTTGATTTTAACAGCCATACGATCGCAAAATAAAATAGCATTGGCACTCGCTTCTACTGGAATTGCTGCCAATCTATTGGATGGCGGTCGAACAGCACACTCTGCACTAAAGCTGCCATTGAACATGCAGTTCGCCGAAAACCCTACATGCAATATCCCTAAGACATCTGGAATGGCAAAAGTTTTGCAACAATGCAAAATAATCGTATGAGATGAATGTACTATAGCCCATAAGAAATCATTAGAAGCATTAGATAGAACATTACATAATCTACGACGAAATCAAGAACTGTTTGGTGGTCTCGTCATATTGTTAGCAGGTGATTTTCGACAAACATTACCTGTTATTCCTCGATCTACTCCTGACGATGAACTGAATGCGTGTTTGAAATCTTCAAATTTGTGGAGACATTTAAAAACACTTACCCTCAGTACAAACATGCGTGTTCAATTGCAAAACGATACATCAGAAAATGAATTTTCAAAACAATTGTTGGACATTGGAAATGGGAAAATTCCAATCAATAATTTAGATGGATTCATAACACTACTAACCACTTTTTGTAGTAAAACACAATCCAAAGCACAGCAACACAAAAATCATGTTTGGTTGAGCGAACGAGCAATATTGGCAGCAAAAAACAAAGATGTCAATGATCTTAACACGGCTATTCAAAATGACATAACAGGTAAATTAGTTACATACAAGTCAGTAGACACTGTTATGAATCAAGATGACGTGGTGAATTATCCCACCGAATTTTTGAATTCACTTGATTTGCCAGAATTGCCACCACATAATCTACAATTAAAAGTTGGAGCACCAATTATTATGCTTCGCAATATAAATCAACCACGACTTTGTAATGGCACCAGACTTGCAGTGAAAAAGCTAATGAAAAACGTCATCGAAGCAACTATTTTGAAAGGAAAATACAAAGGCGAAGACGTTTTGATTCTCAGAATTCAAATGATTTCATCCGACTTACCATTTGATTTTAAACGACTTCAATTTCCTGTTCGTCTTGCTTTTGCGATCACCATCAATAAGGCACAAGGCCAGTCTTTAGAAGTCTGCGGTATAAATTTGGAATTTCCATGCTTTTCACATGGACAGCTCTATGTTGCATGCTCACGAGCAGACAAACCATCGGCATTATTTGTTTACACGACAGATGGAACAACAAAAAATGTTGTCTGCCAAAAAGTTTTACAATAAGCATTTTTTTCAGAAAAATTATTAAAACTTCATTTGGACACATTATTTTAATTAGGATAACAAATAATTTAATTTGAAAAAAATAATTTGAATTTTTGTCGTATGTATGCATGAAGTATATTTCCAGAAATCGATAGTTTGAATCCAAATCAAACTCATCCCGCCACCTACCCGAAAGGGCAGAACAACGTCTGCCGGGCCCGCTAGTACTGTATATAAATGATAATAATTGGAAAACTAAAGATATTATTTTTGAAGAAAAACAGAGAGAAAGGAAAACTCAACAAAAACTTAGAATTTTAAAATCCCAATTTTAACCTGTCGTTTGAATTTTTTTTATTTTATGTTTCCTCTGAAAGAAGTCGAAATTTATAAAACTAGGTTTTGAATAAAAAAAATCATCAAGTGCTCATAGTCATATTAAAAGATTTTCACTTAAATCAAATGTATATAAATAATGTGATAAATTTTCACTAAATTCACTTGATATTTGTTTGAAATTACAATTACGTATTGTTAAATGTTTCGGAAATGTTTCCATACTACAATTTATAAATCGTACATCATTATTTTCAGATGGATCACCAAATATTTCATCTGTATAACTTAGTATTATATTTCTACATAGTTTATAAACACGATTTAAATTTTGATCATATGTTTATTCACAATTTTGAAAAATATCATCAGGATGATAAACTTTAGCTTGATTTTCAATAATCAAAAACAAAATTATAAGAAATTTGATTATTAAAATTTTAAAATTACTACAAACCATTTTTATTGATTTTATTTTAAAATTTTAAGAAAAAGTAAAAAAAATCTATTAGTTATTTTAAAAATTGAACCCAAAAAATGTCCTTTTTTTATTTATCGTAAAACAGTTTAATTTAATTTCAATCGGAGTAATCTTTTTTAAATAAAATAGTCGATTTTATATTTATAAAAACACAACGACAACAAATAAACTAGTACACCAACAATTAGTATGTATATTAAATAAATTAACCACATGATGGTGATTACTAGGAACAAAAAACAATATTCTTCAAATATCAATATAAGTAGGTGCATTACAAAAACAACAAAAAAGAAGTAACAAAATAATACAAAAATTAATAACGGTTCATAATATGCATTCATTAGACCGAATAGTCAGTTATTCAAGTATATGTACATAAAATATGAATAATATATGTACGTAAAATATGAAAAATATGAATAATTACCCATACAGAATAAAATCTCACCAGAAAACCGATCGTTACAATTTGTTTTAAATTTAAATTTAGTGGTGAGGTTTGTGTATCAGGAATGTAAATAAGTAACTGCCTTTAAAATGGGTGCGAGAGTAAAAAGCATTATTTGTTTTAGCGTTCCAGTTTTTTCTTTTGTATAATTCATCTATGTATAATAATTATCAATGCCATGGTCTTCAACTTCATTACTTGTCGTCAATCAATCATATACGTGTAAAACCAAAACCCTCTATATCACAAGCCGAGTTATGGCTTTCTGCACTAACACAATCAAACACGATAAAAGTGTTGAAACGTCAAAACATTCAATGCTGGTAGTACAAATAGTGATGTAAAGAAAATGTGTTTTAGTTAAATATTTTTGGCTTTTTAAATAAAATATGGTTTATAAAAGTTTTGAAATATAATAAATTAACAGTGTTATAATTTTTAAAGTGCACAATAGTCAAAAAGTTAAATAAAAAGGTGAAAAATATTGTGCCTTCTTACCTACTTTTAAGAGAAAAAATTAAAGTATGGTGAGGTTATATGTATGTATTATTTATATGTAATAAAGTGAATAAATTGATTTGATTTAATAAAATTTAATTTATAATAATTCTGATACATATATGTATTTATATGAATAATTAAAGTTTAAAGAATAATAAATAATATAAACTTTTTTCTTCTATACCTATATATTGACATGTGACTAATGAGTAATGACTGCATTACCTATGGTGAGGTTATATTATAAAAGTGAATAAATTGAAATGAAATGTAAACACAAATATATGAAAAAAATAAATAAAGTGAACGAAATACAGAACAAATTCATTTAATTTAATAAAATTTTATTTATAAGTTTGTATTAATTGTTAAATTATTGAATCAAATCAATTTCTCACATCATAACATAATCACAAAAATTTATATAAAAAAAGTCTATGAAAAAGTAAATAATTTGGTACATAATCTTTATTGTGTAATGAAGGCAAATAGACACTTAATTTGTGATAACTAATAAATTAAATTCTATTAAATCAAATCAATTTATTCACTTTATTACATATAAATAATATAACCTCACCATAGATAGGTATGTACTATGTAGTCATACTTTAATTTTTTCTCTTACAAGTAGGTAAGAACGCACAACATTTTCCACCTTTTTATTTAATTTTTTTGACTATTGTGCACTTTAAAAATTATAACACTGTTAATTTATTATATTTTAAAACTTTTATAAACAATATTTTATTTAAAAAACCAAAAATATTCAGCTAAAACACTATTTCTTTACACTAATATTCCACCACTCTTATTAAGAAACCATAAGAAACTAAAATGTCAAAACAAAACATGGCACTTTTTACTAATACATACACAACACCAGTAGGCGGCTTTTATTGTAGAGGGTTTTGTGTAAAACATAAGCTGTCGTAGTGGTAAACATAACATAGTACAGGTTTATACGTAATTCGCTTTTAATACGGATTTTGGTTTACTCCCAATTTTATCTGCTATAAACTCGCTAATTCGGATTTTGGCTTAAGCCCAATTTATTTGGGTTTAATCTCAATTTTTGTATACATATGTATGTGTGAGATAAAATGCAATATCGCGGATTCTAATTTTTATAGTGATACGTCTAGCAAGCAAGCAAGCAAATTTGCTAACGTAATTCGACGTTTTCATATCCTCGATTAGCAAAATCGCAAGTATATTTTGCGATTAGATAAATAGTACTAGCAGTTAATTTAACAGTAAACATAACATCTATAATAGTACTTGGCTTTTATTGTGCTTGAAAGTTGTTAAAATTTTCTATTGTTAGTTGGTGTTTTATTTTGGTATATTGGTTTTCTTTTTTTTGGGCAAATAATATTTTAAAATATGTAAATTAATTTCCACATCCACATCCACAATTATATATGTATGTATGTATGTATATGTACATACATATATTATGTTGTGTGTTCTATATTATAATAAATATATATGTATTTCAAAAAAATTGAAATTTACGTTCTTGCAATTATCCTGTTTTACATAAAATGAATTCTAAATGAAGATTTATAAATTTTTTAAATTATGTATGTATTCTGAATCAATTACATGGAATACATGCTGAATCGAATACATGTAATGCATTCTGAATCTATTACATGGAATGCATTCTGAATCGAATATATGTAATGTATTTTGAATCAATTGGATGGAATACATTCTAAATCGAATAAATGTAATGTATTTGAGGTTAAATGAAATCCAGTCAAATTAAATTTTAAAATCATTTAATAATCTGAAAATTCTTAATTTAACATTTTTTTCAACTTTTTTTTATAATTTTTCAATTACTTTATTTATTTATTCACAATTATTTATTTACAATTATATTAGGCTAAGTTAACTTAGATCTAGTATACAGGGTGATTCCGTTACGGTGTCCGACTGGGAAACTATGGATAGTCTCGGCGAGGCGAACAAAAAATCGTATTGGTGAGGGGGGGTAATCTCAACCGTTACGGAGTTAGAGAAGGGGAAAGATTTTTGGGGCTTTTTTCTTGTTTTACACTGTAACTTTTTACAGAGGCACTCAAGGGCCACTTTGTGTTGAGCAAAAATGTAAAGGACCTTTTGCCCTTTTCAACGATACCTTACTTGTTCCTCTTCTTTTAAGTGTTAAAAAGTTACACGCATTCAAAAAAAAATCAAAATTTTGTGCATTTTTCCCAAATTTTTGTGTTTAACCCTGTTTTGCTCAAAAATGGTTTAAATTAAACCCAATTTTTTATTGCAGAAAATGAAAGGCAAATTGATTTTACATCGATTTGCTGTCTTCATTTTATTCAAAAAATGCATAATTTTCGAGATTTAAGGAAGACCTTTTGAAAAAACTGAAAAAATAAGTTTAAAATTCATTGGATTATTGGACACGTTTGTTTATTGCAGTGTAAATTGAAAATAGGTGCTAGGAATGCTAATTTTCAAGTGCAAATATCTTGAAAGCTATGTATTTTTCGTAAAAAGTGAAGATAACAAATCGATGTAAAATCAATTGAACCTTTATTTTCTATAAAAAAAATGAGGGTATCGAGTACTTTTCGAGCAAATTAGGATTAAAGTTAAAAAATGGGTGAAAAAATGACAAAATTATGGATTTGTGGCCTTATAACTTTTGAACGGTAAGAGGTATAGCGGCAAATCAGATGTTGATAGAAAGGCACAGGGTTCCTTCACAATTTTGCAAAAGGGTAGGTGAGCCTAGCGTACCCCTACAAAAAGTTCTAGTGTAAA
Organism: Bombylius major; assembly: GCA_932526495.1. Taxonomy (NCBI): domain Eukaryota; kingdom Metazoa; phylum Arthropoda; class Insecta; order Diptera; family Bombyliidae; genus Bombylius; species Bombylius major. Next base: position 30,428,922 of record OW052042.1, read on the forward strand.
ACAAGAAAAAAGCACCAAAAATCTTTCCCCCTCTCTAACTCCGTAACGGTTGAGATTACCCCCCCTCACCAATACGATTTTTTGTTCGCCTCGCCAAGACCTATCCATAGTTTCCCGGTCGGACACCGTAACGGAATCACCCTGTATAGGTATCTTAAAATACTTTATTGTCAGCTCAAACAACTAATAGCTGGTGCAGGAGCAGTACAAAGCTCTGATGTGTTTTTAACTAATTTTACATTACTTAATTATGTACTTTTCACAATCAGACATTCAATTTCTTTCAAAACATTATGATTATTATTATTATTACCATTGTTACTACTATTACAACCCTTACCATTATTACCATTAATTTTTAACATACATATTACATTTTCATTCAATTTGGTTATTTCAATCTCATGTGCATACATTCATTTTTTCTATGTAGTTCGTATCATGGTGTAATGATTTATAGGCCCATACCAAATTGACAGTGTCAGTTTCAGCAATTTCTTTCCATAAACAGGTTTTTTCTGTCTTCGAGCTGATACTACAGTACCACTCGTAGTCTTCTTTACTTTTCGTCAATCATATATGTGTACGAGATAAGCTATCGTAGTGGTAAACATAACATAGTAAACTTTGTAGGTATGTATTAGTTTGATGATCAGTGAAGACGGAAATTTCTTGTCAACAAAATTTTTATCCATTTCTCCCCACTTCTGGATAAAATTTACTTCACCGCGCCATCTCTCTACTAAAAAACCGGTTGTTGATGTTGAAGCTGAAAGAAGAAAGGTCTGGTATAGGTGATAAGGTGTGTGCTTTAGAAACGTCGAGTTGGCATTTGGTAATTCAGTGCTGCCATTTATTATTAAATAAAACAAAAAAATTTAAGTTATGACTGTGATCATCTCCCTGCCGCAAGGTTTTAATAAAATTTCACATGTACTATGGTACACCTAATTGATCAAAATTTGTAAAGTCCAACATATCTAACTACCTCACATTATGTAACATTTTGAAATATAAATATGGGTAAATAAAATGTATTTAAATGTGTATTGTAATGTAATGTTGTTAATTAGGAACTTGAATTGAAAACAAAATATCTTAATTCCCTTTTTCATTTGAAAAAAAAAATATATAGTTACATAAAATAAAAACAAAAAAAGCGGCATCTGGATTCTGGATTTCAGTAAAATTTCTCATAGCTTCAAAAACTATAAAAAAAATAAAAATAATTGGTTAAGTTTTTCATATTATCATGCATTCAATAATCAGAAAACAAATTCTAATTCATATTCCTATACAATACAATATATTTACATACCTACATAATGTATGTACATACATATTGATATTCTATGGATGAGAAAATAAAAAATATTATATCTACTAACCGATGAAACAAATTTTAAAAAAAGAAGAAAAAAAAACAAATATTAAATGAAATGTGCACAGACGGTAAACACGCATTTGTGTACATGCAAAAATATGTACATATATATATGTATATACATTTTTATATATATTATATAAATAAATATAGGTATACAGTATACACAAAGTTATACTGGAAACTGGTTTGATTTGGTTGTACACAAAAAAAAAATAAGAGCACGAGCGAATGGATAATAAAAAAAATCACTCGATCATTTTTTTAAAGTTTGAATTTTAAAACGTTAGTTCTATTGTTGCTCGCCAGATAGGACAAACAAGAAGGTTTCGTTTAGGAGCCTTTAATGAAATAGAGTGAAAATACAAATGTACTAGGCGAAATATCTATTGTGTTAATCTATAATCATTGGTATGGTGTGTGTGCTTTAGTGAAACTTTTAATTTGATTTGAATTTATGAAGCTATAATTAAGACGCAAACATAAAAACTGTTTGTTCTTCTTCTTTATCACCACTGAATAACATTTCAGTTCATTAACAATACTCATCTGTATTATTTTATTGTTTGTGCTCTGGTAAAATATCACAAATTAAGGACACCCAGTCATCGGCTGTTTGTGGAATAAGCGGTGTAGACGGAACACTGAATGATCACGTTGAAAAATTCTGGCAACTAGAAGAAACGAATAATCAATTACTATGTATATACCCTCTCTTAAATCGACATAAAAGATATTTCGATTTAAAATTGGTTTTATTCTGAACTCATCTCTATGTGTTTATACCCTTTGTAACAACCGGTTCAAATTAAACCGATTTAAAAATGACATTTTATTTGCAACAGTTGTGTGAAGGTTAAAGATTTTTCAAAGAATTTGATTAAATTTTACATAAAAACACTTTCTAGTTTCTTTTTGTAGTATCACCTGATTTATGTGTAAACTCTTAACACATACAAGCTGACACTTGACAGCTGTTTATACCCCATTAAGAATCGTTTGAACCGGTTATTTACATCGGTTTAGTTTATATCGATTAAAACTTTAATTCAATATAAAGAAGCGTTTATACCATGGGCCTATTTTGTGTCGACACATTTTATGTCGATTTAAGTGAGGGTATAAACATGGTAAATCTTCCAACTAAACTGCAGCAGAGGTGCGTTGCGAGCGCTATTTTACAGAAACTACTTGCAAAAATACAGACAGTCGATTTGTTGTGCGACAACCTTTCCATGCCAACCCAAATTCTCTAGGCAACTCAAAGGACATTGCATTACAACGATTCAAATCATTAGAACGAAAACTATCAAAAGACACTGAACTCAGGGCACAATATTTCAACTTTATGCGAGAATATTGTCACAAACGCCGCGGCTAAACAGCTGCAGTAAAAACAACAACACCGGTGATATAATGAAAGGAGATCCAGGCAGTCGGCTTTTCTCTTTTATATAATAGTAAAGCGGACATTTTGTATTTACTAAAACGTTAATAAATTTAATTTGAAAGACAATCGGTCTTAACAGTTCAGGTGTGGAGTGAACCATTTTCATTCGTGAGACTATCGAATAAAGAAAATAATGAATCGTGCTATTATAGAAAAGTTAACGTGTAAAAAATTACCGAGTGAACTCTGTAAACATGGTGTTTCGACAATCGGGGGAAAAGCCGTATTATTAGAAAGATTAATAACAGCGGTAGGTGATAAAGCTATTGAGATGGACCAATCAGCGGAGGAGGACATCATAGATAACGAGGAACCTGAAAATTTAAGCAATAAAATTGACGAATTAAGCTGTTTACCTAACAAATTTTTTGAAAAAATGAGATTGGCATTCAAGTTGACGATATGGTTGGAGTGTCTGTAGGTTTTAGGTTGTCAACCAAGTTGACCGTCTATGAGCCCTATAATACAGTCCACAATAACCAAAATGTTTTTACAACAGCTCCGTCAACTGTTTTTTTCGTCATTTCCATCAAACTACAATCACATGTGTTCACAGAATGCAAATATGCAGAGAAATTTATATATGCCAATTGGTAATACAGTGTACACAGCAGCTAATATCAATGAAAACGTTACAACCACAACACATTCCAATATCAACATGTCACAAATGCTATTCTATGTAGGAAATTCAAAGTGTCAAAATAGAAGTGAATATTTTAATTCAATAAATAGTTTTCATTGTAACGAAGATAATATTCCTAAAATGGATAATTTTCCAGATAGGCACGTTTTTTTTAATGTTGCACGTGGTAATTATCCTTACAACATGCAGTTTACAGAAAATCAACGAACGAACATTTATTACTGTTGGCAGTCCAAGCAAAACTTAAAGGACCAGCTAAAATATGGGATGACAACAGAACAGACGTTTGGCTAAATTGGTCATTTTTTTGTGAAGAGCTTATAAAAACTTTCTCCTACATACAAAATGAAGCTGACATTCATTTAGATATGTATGTCACGAACGACAAGATTAAAGGAGTAAAACGAAGAAGATTATGATTTTAAAATGTGTACTAAAGGCGAGAGATATAATTTATCAGCTTCCGCAATTATTAAATACATCCGTATGGGATTGAACAACACTCCGTTACAAAATGCTATTGCAACGATAAATTTCGAAGATACAAGTGAATTACTAATGACGATAAAACGCTACCGAGAAAATATCATGAAAACTCAAGATTCTCAAAACATTTCAATGTTAAAGAGAAAAACGGAGATAAATGAGCCGAAAATTAATAAAGTAACAAAATCGAATGTAAAGTGTTACAATTGCTATGAATTTGGCCACATTTCAATTAAATGTCCGAAACCGCAAAGACGATTACGATGTACAAATTGTCTTAAAAGTGGTCATGATGTTAGTAGTTGTTCGAGTTTACACATAGAAGGGAAAACACGCGATATTAAAAAAACAATGAATAGAAATTTCAAAATCGAATCGAAACCGGGTAAAACGATTACAAAAGAATTGAAAATAAATGGAAAAAAAAATATAATGCTTTTATTGATATTGGTAGTGATCGTTCACTAATTGCGAAATCATTAGCTTCTCGTTTGGGAAAAATTAGTACATGTAATGACATTGTTTTAAAAGGATTTGGAGGTGGTAGTTGTGTTTGCCACAATAAAATCGAACTAAATTTTGAAATAGATAATCGTGAATTTACAGCTATATTTTATATTGTAGATGATACAATGATACCGGAAGAGATTTTATTCGGATGTGACTTTTTATGTCAAAACGAAAATCGACTTATCGTCGAAGAAGGTGTGTTAAGAACCGAAAGTACAACAATCAAATTGTTGTGAATTTTATTCCTTTGAAATAAATAACAAGTTTTTTTTGGGTTGGTTGCAAAATCCCCAAACCCAAAATCCCCAAACACGAAATCCCCAAACCCAAAATCCCCAAACTCATAATACCCAAACTCAAAATCCCCAAACCCAAAATCCCCAAAAATCCCCGAAAATCCCCAAGCGGAACAATTATCGAATCGCTTGCGACTTTTATTGATATGTACATTTATTTATATTTTATACCAGAAAAAATATGTATATGCAAATGTATAAATTTGTATATCTCGAAAATTATAATTTGAATTTGAAAATTAGCTTTCGGAGCATCTATTTTCAATTTACACTGTAATAAAAGCATGTGTTGAATAATCTAATTAATTCCAGACTTATTTTTCAGTTTTTTCATAAGGTTTTCAATATCTCAAAAATTATGCATTCTTCGAAAAAAAGAAGATAACAAATAGGTGCAGAACCGAGCATTCTTTTTCCGCAATCAAAAATGAGGGTTAATATCGAGCACTTTTCGAGAAAATTAGAGTTAAAATCAAAATATGGGTGAAAAAATGACAAATCTTAGGATTCGAGGCTTTATAAATTCTGAATGGTAAGAGGTACAGCGGCATTTAAGGTTTAACCTAGTGTGCCCATCTAAAAAGTTAGAGAATAAAAAAAACGAAAAAGTACCAAAAATATTTCCCGCCCAAGAGGTTGATAAAACAATGTAACGGTTGTGATTACAACACCCCATTAACACGATTTTTTGTTCGCCTCGCCGAGACCTAACCGAAGTTTCCGGCTGGGACACCATAACTGAGTAACCCTGTATATATTTTAAAAACATATTTATGTCAGAATTCCACATTCTGAAATAGCCTACTTTCAGTGGTATTTTATCTTCACTGTATCTCTTTTTTTTGTCTGTTCTTTTTTAATTTTTTTTTTTAAATTTTTTTTTTAATATATCTATGTGTATTGTGTTTGGGGATTTTAAGTTTGGGGATTTTGAGTTTGGGGATTTTGAGTTTGGGGATTTTGTGTTTGGGGATTTTGAGTTTGGAGATTTTAGGTTTGGGGATTTCGTGTTTGGGGATTTTGAGTTTGAGGATTTTGTGCTCGGGGATTTTTTTTTTGGGGATTTCGGGGGTCTCCCGTTTTTTTTATAAGTTAAAACTCTTTATTAGCTTTTTAAACACTACAATTTTTACTAAAGGAAAAGAACCGACCACTTGGATTGTTCAAACTTGAATGAATTAATTCTTTAGTCTTTTCAAAGAACAGACTACATGATGAAACATGATCAAAACAGAAAGGAATGTGCAAGATCGCAAAAAGACAGGAAACGAAAATATAAAGACGACAAATAAGGTATAAGAAAAACAAGAAGGAATGTGCGATATCGCAAAAATATTCTAAAGCGATAACGAATGTATGAAAGATTAAATGCATGGTCAGCAAAAGATAGGAAACGAAAATATAAACTCGACAAATAAGTTATAAGAATTATGAGAAAAATAATATGCGTGTGATAAACTGATTCGTATGCATGTGTAATTCAGGGCTGTACAACACGCCCCCCCCCCCCCCTTAAGAATGGAAATCATACCTTGGATTGGTGTGATTTTCATTGTGGGATTTACCGCTTGCGATTTCAATGCTTACATTTTTATTTCTCTCGTCCGGGGTTATTTCGATTGATTCTGTTTTTACACTTTCGTTTCTAGTTCTTTCTCTTTTACATGAAAGTGACTTAGGATATGATTTAGAAATATATTTTAAAATTAACATGGATAAGATCACAATTATGATTATATATAGTGTGTACATTTGGTAGGTATGCTTCTCAATAGATTTCAAAGGTACAAATTTTTGTTTAAGATTTTCTATGCTATAACTTATCTTATGCAAATCTTTTATTTGATTGTTTAATTCTAATGAGCTTAAATTAGAGTTAACAATAATTTCTTTATAATTCTTGATATATTTAAAGTTTAAGTCAACATCTTTAAGGGTTTGTAAGTTTGTAAAGTAGTCTGCAGATATATTGCTGTTAAAACTTGCTTTTGAGTTCATAATTCTGGAGTCTGTTTGCAAAAGGGGATATGTCCAAAACAATTATTTTTTATTATTTTATTTTTATTTTACAATTATTTATAAACAATTTAGGACTGATTGATTTTTAAATGGCATCTAAAACAAATAACAACCATAAAATCATTCAAAAGAAACAAAAATTTTTTAACAAATCTCATTTATTCACCACAAAATCGTATTTCCCATCTTGTGAAAAATCAATCTCTTAGGACTTATCCCCATTTGCAAACAGACTCCAGAATTAGCCTTCGCGTATCGCATTACATTTCTTTGATCTGCAAAATACCTACTCATTGCAACTGGACTTGTTGGGTAATGTCCTTGCATTTGATAAGTATTTGCTCACTAGCGTCAGTAATGAATATCCACGAATTTGATTTTGCTAGTTGCAAGAAAATAGCGTTGCTTAAATGTATAATTCTGACGCTGCACGATTTTGGTATAACATCGATAGGATCGAGTAGAGTTCGCTCGCATGCGCTATGTAGATGTGAAATCGAGATAGGCATCAGTTGTTCACAGATGTATTTTTGGCCACTAAGTCGTTTGCATCGTTGTCATCTTAAAGATGTTGAACTCTATAGAACTTATAAGTGGAATAATTAACAAAAAGTTTAGATTCTTATTACTATAATATACATGTATATCTATGATTTTGTACAATTCTTCTAAATTTTGCATATTTGGCTGAATGGGCAAATACAAACCGTTCGGAAGCATACCTTGTATTTTTAATAATTCCTCTATCATGTCTTGACCATTTACGACATATGGGTGTATGTTGTATTTTCTAATTTACCCAATTTAAAAATTGCCTTTGATATTTTATTTTCGAGATCATTTATGTATTTAACCGTTTCATTTATGTGATTGACGATGGATTCGTGGACGCTGATTTGGTCTTTCATTAGATCTTGTAAATGATTTTCATTTTCGTTTAAAGTTTGAAGTTGTTCGTCGTAATATTTTGCATTGTCGTTATCTAATGTTCCAAAAAGTTGTTTTGTTATACTGCCAATGCCATTTATTAAACCTCTCTTTTGGATAAGGTCGGACTGAGAACCCAAGATATTGCTGATTAATTTGTTCTGTGCTTGTATTCCTATTAGTGTTTGTTTAAGCTGAGGGGAGTAAAAGGTACATTCGCTAGGCTTTATATCCTTTGAAAAAAGTTCGGCACATATTCTCGCTATTTTTGATTCCAAGGAACTTATCTGTTTGTACTGAGTTTTAATTTCATGTAAATCTGTGTGAATAAGTAGCTTCCACTTGTCGTTAGATAGCCTCATTTTCCCTATATTCTCATAATACATTCCTGTATTATTATCCAGTTTAGTAATATAGTATGACCCCTTGTCGCTCTCAAAAGCATCGGAAAATGTCGAGATAAATGCCACCAATAAGAGGAACACAGTGGTCATTTTGCACCTGAAAGAGTACACTTGGATTATAGACAGTGAACAATGAATTAAAAGACGAAGAAAAGAAAATGGCCCTTATCGGCGAAGTCACGTCACTGAAAGTGAGATGTCACATTAGTGAATTTGTATTTTTGAACTCGAATGTAGCGACATGCGTCACACGTGTGACAGAAATCGGTATTAAATATCGAAGAATATGTGACAGCCATCACTTATATAAGCAACAGACAGTCACATCAATACTGAAGGTGACACGAACAAAATAAAAAGTAAAGCGTTCTGAAAAGTAACAATGGAAAGGCATCATCAACATCTAAAGCGTAACTGAAAAACTTAAATATGTGTTATAATTTATGCCTACACATAAATTTAATTAATTTTCATACCAAAAATAACTAAAAGTTTTATGGTTTTTATAGTTTTTTAAATTTTTAATTCAAGAAAATTTCTGATTGATAAAACGTTCTCAAAGCAAAACACAAAATAGTAAAAACAGAGATTGTAGTTATTTTAATCATAATTAGCATGATTATTGAAAATTATGGTAATAAAAGTCTTCAAATTGTTCAAATTAACACACTTATTGCACTTGAATTTTAGCTAGTTAAACGTGATATATACTTCTTGGATCATTTGTTTAATTTGTTTAATAATAATTTGTTTAATTATCATATAATTTTTTTAATAATTTCATTTTCATTGAATATTGTCCTATTATTATTAATTTTTGGTACGGTAATTTTTTTGATTCTCTCTTCAACAGGATTATTAAAAGAATTTATTAAAATATTTCTTAAATTTTTACCTATAATAATTCATCGACAATATAAAATTTTGGTAGATAATTTACTGAAGATATTCTTTGTTTGAATTGTTTTTGTTTGTCCTGTATAAATAAATTATATTATTTTTTTAATAATATACACTGATTACCGAACAAAAAATTTATAAAAAATCAAAAACAGCTGTCATAATACAAATTTCCCTGTCATTCCTAAATATCCCTGTCACTGGTACTTCTACTCTCTACAGACGACTACTGCGATACGAAATTTTAGACTATGTGACAAGAGAGGTGACAATTGTCTACAGGTGACGTGACTTCGCCGATAAGGGCCAATGATATTAGAAACCGTTAATTTAAATGCGAATTATTTTGCTAAAGATATTTCACAATTAGGAAAATGTAATACAACTGAAATGCAAATAACGCTCACGACAGAATCGCCAGTTTCTAGGCAACCATATAGAACCCCATTTGCAAAGCGTGAAATAGTTTCGAAAATTATAAATGAACTTTTAACAAATGGTATCATTCGACATAGTGAATCACCGTACTCAGCACCAATTGTGCTCGTAAAGAAAAAGAACGGCGAAGATAGACTCTGTATCGACTATCGAATGTTAAACAGTGTAACCGTCAAAAGAAATTACCCAATGCCTAATGTTGAAGACCAACTATCGTTGTTGAGTGGCAACGAGTATTTTACATCACTCGATTTAATGGCTGGTTATTACCAAGTAAAATTGAATGAGCAATCGAAAAAGTTTACAGCATTCAGTATACATGATGGTCATTTTGAATACAATTGCATGCCATTCGGATTGGTGAATGCACCAAATGTTTTCCAAGAAATGATCAATAAATTGATAAAGCAAATGGCACCTAATGAAGCTGTAGCATATTTGGACGATGTTATAATTCCAAGCAAAACAATCGAACAAGGACTAAAGTCTCTGAAAAAGTTTTTAAATATACTACTCGATGCTGGCTTAACTTTGAGACTCGATAAGTGTAAATTTTTAGAAAAAGAACTTTTATTTTTAGGGCACAGGATAACGAAAAATTTAATCCAACCCGGTGAAGAGAAGATTAAAGCGATAAAAGAATTTCTCGTCCTCAAAACGTGACTAATGTCAGACAATTTGTTGGTTTATGTAGTTTCGTCCGGAAATTTATTGAGAAGTTTGCAGTAATAGCATCAGCTTTAACGAAACTTACAAGAGAGAACGAAGAATTTTCTTGAAATGATCTTCACGAAGCCGCTTTTAACGAACTTAAAGTTAAACTATGCTCAGATCCTATCTTACAACTATATGATCCAAACCGTAATCATCAAGTACACACCGATGCGAGCTCAATCGGACTTGCAGGGATGCTACTTCAAGATGACGACAACAACGTATGGAAACCTGTAGCATATTATAGCCGTCAGTGCAATGATGTAGAAAAAACTTACCATAGTTACGAACTAGAAGTTCTCGCAATGGTAGAAGCCGTGGAACGATTTAGGATGTATAATTATGGTAAAAAGTTTTGCATAGTAACAGATTGTGCAGCGGTAAGTACAACGAAGGCTACGAAACCACTAATTCCACGTGTAGCCCGATGGTTTCTTCGGTTACAAGAATATGATTACACCATAACGAATCGAGCTGCGGCTAAAATGAAACATGTAGATGCATTAAGTAGGTCGCCATGTTTTCAACAAATCGAAGCAATGAGTGTAGCAAATAATGTAATGAAAATAGAAATAAACAAGGACGATTGGTTAGTAACGATGCAAACGCAAGATGAGTCATTGAATAATATCAGGAAAATAATTAAAGGTGAACTAAAATCAGACCAGCAGAAGCAATTAACGTCTAATTATGCTCTAAAAGGCAGTCGTCTATTTCGTCGGGATGGTCCAGATTTGAAATTAGTTGTACCTAAGGGTGTTCGATGGCGCATTATGAAAGCCTGTCATCCTGAGCGGACATTTTGTATTTACTAAAACGTTAATAAATTTAATTTAAAAGACTTGCAAAAAAAATTCGCAAATTCCACTGAACACTATAAAAAGACCAAAGAAAAAAAAATCTACGATATAGTTTATTTTTTCCATGTGTTTAGCGCGGTGTACATACATACATATTTTAAATGTTTTTAACGATTTTTTGTTCTCACATAAACTTTTTTACATCATTTTTTGAGCTTCAATTCAATGTTTTTCATGACACTGTTTTTTCAAGAATTTTATAGTTTTGGCTCCGGTACACTTAGCGCCATTGTAGGATACTTGTCAAAATGTCATTAAATTTATTTTATCAGTGAATATTGATATACTGATGACGAATCTGGAATTCTTTAGTGATATCTACAGCATTTCTCGTGTTAACATATTTTGTATATTTTGACAAAGTATTAATTACAGTTAATAAGTATTTATACTTAATTTTTGTTAAATGAATAATAATTCACAATTTCAACTAAATCAGCTTGAACAAATCATTAATTTGTTTTACTATTACAGTCGCCGTTTAAAATTTTTTCTTGCAGGTTTCTAAAAGTTGTTGTTTTTCCTTATTTATGTAGGAAAGAGAAAGACGACTAAAAAGAGTTAAAAAATACAATTAGAAAGTGGTTAGTAGAACAACGACGCTTGTAGTTAAAGGATACTGACAAATACCATGTATATTATATACTCTCTCTTAAATCGACATAAAAGATATTTCGATTTAAAATTGGTTTTATTCTGAACCCATCTCTATGTGTTTATACCCTTTGTAACAACCGGTTCAAATTAAACCGATTTAAAAATGACATTTTATTTGCAACAGTTGTGTGAAGGTTAAAGATTTTTCAAAGGCTTTAATTAAATTTTACATGAAAACACTTTCTAGTTTCTTTTTGTAGTGTCACCTGATTTATGTGTAAACTCTTAGCTCATACAAGCTAACACTTGACTTGACAGCCGTTTATACCCCATTAAGAATCGTTTGAACCGGTTCTTTACATCGGTTTATTTTATATCGATTTAAACTTTAATTCGATATAAAGAAGCGTTTATACCATGGGTCTATTTTGTGTCGACACATTTTATGTCGATTTAAGTGAGGGTATAAACATGGTAAAAGAGAAATTATACGACGACACGACCATAGTGAAAAAGACGCGAATAAAAAAATATAGTAATATAAAAATACAAAATTAACAAGAAATTATTATTACATTTCCGTTCCCACGAAGTAATAACACAAAATTAACAAAAATTATCATTGCATTCCCATTCTCACGAAAGTTGCAGACTTCAGCAACTTCTATCTTTGCAACGTTACCTTTGCAACGTGATTTAATTAAGAATTAGTTTAATTTCTTAACATTTATTATTTTTAGATAAAATTCATTCCTAAGTAAACCCTCAAGTAGTTAAGACGTAAATCAAAATTTTGTTAAAAGTATAAATAAAGTGATTTCAAGTATAAAGAAAATTGAAAGTTCGTTTTATTATTTTTATTATTCTTATTATTTTTATTATTAAATTTTTTTTTAATTCGATGTTGTAAAATAACAACATCGTTGGCGCAGTCGTTAAAGATCTCGTGAAAAACCACGACAAAACTACAAAAAATTAAAGTGATTTGTGAATTGTGTCCTCAATTTAAAGGGAAACCGTTTCAGTTAATTGTGATTGTGAAGAAACAACCAATACTGTGTTTTCACTGAGGTAGATACAACACAAATCAACAACAACAACAAAAAACTCAAGAAAAAGCGACGAAGCATTTTCTTCAATTCCAAAAAGGATCTGCAATTCCACATTAAAGGAATCAGACGTACAAGGACATCATCAAAATCAACATTTAAAAGAAGCGCAGAAGCTCTATTGTCAACAGTAAAAATACCTGAAATTCTAAGTAAGGAGAATCAAATTGCTGGATAATCATCGACATCCTCAACCAAGGGAAAACAAAAAAAAAACAAAAAATAAAATAAAAGGGAAAAACAACTCAATTAAGGCAAGTAAAAGCATTTTAATAAAGTTTTAAAAATCATTTTCTTTTTTTTAAATTCAAATTATTGAAATTAAAGTGAAACTAAATAAATAGATAGTCGAATAAAAGTTATTAAAACCATTTTCTTTTTTTTATTTAAATTATTAAAATTAAAGTGAAACTAAATAAATAGATAGTCGAATAAAAGTTATTAAAACCATTTTCTTTTTTTTATTTAAATTATTAAAATTAAAGTGAAACTAAATAAATAGATAGTCGAATAAAAGTTATTAAAATCATTTTCTTTTCCTTTAAATTTAAATTATTACAGTTAAAGTAAAACCAAAAATCATATAACTACAAAGATAAACAATTGCCATATATCCTCATGTCACCATTAATTTTTACTTCTACACCTGATATCAGGTGGCTACATGTTTACTGAATGTTATCGACATTTTATGCTTATGCAATAATTTTAAAATCCAGAGCAAACCAAAAATACGTTGATGTTGCTAAACATTATTATGTACCCAATAATGTGTCTGTTTACCAAATATAAATAATGGTTGTTGCTACGGCAACATAAATTACGATTTATACTTTTGAATTTATTTTCATTTTGAATAAAAATACATATTTGCTTTAAAAAAAAAGAATTTTTAATACTAAAATATTTTTGACTTGAAATCAGAGTTTGCTTAGATTAAATTTTAATGAATAAACATTATAGTATTTCTACAACTAGCATTAGATATTCTATAATGTAAAAGAAAATGAAATAACGTGCCTATTGATTCTGATCTCCTGATTCATTACGAATAAAATTTTCATATTTCTCAATGAAAATGAAAAATATTAAAATATATTTTTAAAATTTGAAAAATAAAATGTATTTTGTATATAGTATTTGTATATACGAGTATGTATATATAGTATGTATTTAGAGGTATAATAGAAATAATATTTCAAATTGAAAAAAAAAAATTTTTTTTAAGCAAATATGTATTTTTATTCAAAATGAAAATAAATTCAAAAGTATAAATCGTAATTTATGTTGCCGTAGCAACATCCATTATTTATATTTGGTAAACAGACACATTATTGGGTACATAATAATGTTTAGCAACATCAACGTATTTTTGGTTTGCTCTGGACTTTAAAATTGTTGCATAAGCATAAAATGTTGATAACATTCAGTAAACATGTAGCCTGATATCAGGTGTAGAAGTAAAAATTAATGGTGACATGAGGATATATGGCAATTGTTTATCTTTGTAGTTATATGATTTTTAGTAAAACTAAATAAATAAATAAGTAAGTATAAAAAAAAAAAAAAAATTTTAATTATAAAGTTTTTTGTGAAAATAAATCAAAGTGATAATTGTAAATAATAATTAAATTATAATGGATGCTGAAAATAGACAAGTTTTAGATTATATTGCTAAAAGTATAAGCTATATAACCCCATTTAGTGGTAACAAATATTGTTTAGCTGGTTTTTTGAGTAGAATTGAGTCACTAATACCGATAATTGAAACTTTAGACGATGCTTTACATTATCGATAAAATCACTGGCGATGCAAAAGAAACCCTATTAAAAAACGGCGCTGTCCGCACATGGCAAGATTTGAAACGTGTATTGAAAAAGAATCACGGTGAAAGAACACCAGTGATAGAATTAATAGACGAACTTAAATTAACTAGGTGTGATTCTAGCATTGAAAATTTTTATAACAAAATTTCAAAATTCTTATGCAGAATTAATAATGCAGTTATCCTAAACGATGAAAACAACGCTGAAGCTATTGAATCTAATCAAAGACTAGTATTTAAACATTTTACTGATTGTTTGCCCCCTCTAGCCAAAAATCTAATTATCTGCCGTAATCTCACTAATTTAGAAGATGCATTTGAACTACTTACCCAACAGGGCTATTTATCAAGGACCCATGATAATAATAAAAACAAATTAATTCATAACCAAAATAATAGGAGTATTAATAATTCCAATAATCAACGAAATTCCATTTTCAGAAGTAATAATTTTAACCGTAACAATCAACCAAATAATAGCATCCGAATAGAAACAATGATCGTAGTACCTCTCAAAATAATTTAGGACCTGACAGACTAAATACGCCTAGACGAAATACGCCTAGACAAAATAATACAAATAGTGAACAAACAAGAAATTCTAACAACTATCGTAGACCTTACTATCAAAACAACAATTATAACAACAATAATACCAATAATCATACCCATAATAAGAACATAACTTTCATGTAGCTTTAATCACAACTTAGTTATAGCAAAGTTGTATAAGTAGAAGATGCCCAACGTCCATATATCCTCATGGCACTCAAAATTTTTGATCTGGGGCGTGATATCACACCCCACAACATGTTGCTTATACATTTGTTTCTAATAGTCATGTTTATAATGATATTCAGTAGCAATTATCAACAATTTTACTCATCGTATCAACATTTTAATCATGAACAAAAGGCAGTAGAATCGAGAAAGTTTAGAACAGACGCACAAGTAGAGTGCGGTAAAGTAGGAATAAATTCTTTACACAAATGTTGCTTAGTTTGAATTTTTTTACTATACCTATATTAAGAGCCAAATTTAGTGAAATGGCCTGCAAAGTGACCGCCTACAGCCTACATTTCTCAACCGATTTTAATGAAATTTCGAATATAGATAGGTGCAAGGGAATTGTGGTGCTTAAGCGAAACAGATTTTTGAAAAAGTCCTTTATTTCGAAAATACAAGGGTTCAAAGTGAGTCAGTTTTGCGATTTTGGGCCTTCAAAGTGACCACCTACAGCCTACAATTTTGAACCGATTTTCATGAAATTTTGAATATAGATAGGTGGAAGGGAATTGTGGTGCTTAAGCGAAACACATTTTTAAATTTTGATCCTTAAATTTTTTTATATTCGATTTACCAAGGTACATACAAAACAAAAATTCACTCAACTTTTCACACATTTTTCATGTATTAAAACGTTTAGATATTGTGATTTCTTTTTATAAGATTTAAATTTAACCTTTTCCAAAAAGTTTAAAATAAATTTCAAGAAAATTGGTTACGTAGTTTAATTATTATAAATAAAACAAATTGTTAATTTTTCATAAAATTTTATTATCAATTTTTCTAATCACAGGATTTTTTTTTGCATACCTTTAGGCTGGAATAAGAATGACACAGATAGTATGAACTCTATAAACGCGATGCAATAAAAATTGCGATTGTAGGGTAGTATGTGTGATGATAAAAAGTACGTAAGCAGCATGTAAAACTTTTGTTGTTTACTTAGGCTGCACATTGAATTGTATATAAATATACGAAAAAAATTTTATGTAAAATTCAAAAATTTTGAGTTATTTTATTTTTTTAAATTTTTACATGGAAGGATATGTGACTTTCTAACTTTGAACTATCATATCTCAGGCTGTATTGCATCGATTTGAGCCAAATAAAATGCAATAAGTCAGAAAATAGTTCAAGAATTAAAATGTTTGATTTTTTCAAGGATCAAGGTATGAACCAAGGAGGGCCCCATTGAGGTGAAAAAAAAGTTGTTTGTCGAAGGGAGTTTTGTAGAGGTGTTGTAGGTGTTTTTATTTCGAATGTTTGCTACCGGAAATTATAGATCCCCAAAATACAATCTGTTTTTTAATTTACCTTTTCATCTAATTTAATTTCCGTTTATATTGCATGAGTATAATTTTTCATATGATATGATATATTCATACAGTCTGTTCAAAATAATTGTGTTGTCAGTTTTACAAAGTGCATAGCGTTTATTTAAAAATTATTTAGCAAATTAGTCAAAAATTAGGCAACAGCAAAGATTTCATAAAAGAATGAAAACTATTCAACGTAGGTAAATTGTACGTACTGTGTGGAAAATAATGATTGGCCAGTACCAGACCTGTCTTCTTTCAGCTTCAATATCCGGTTTTTTCTGAAGACAGAAGGCGAGTTGTAGTACATTTTATCCAAAAGTGGGGAAGCTGAAAGAAGACAGGTCTGGTACTGGCCATTGAGAAGAAACAATAGCATAGCATAACAGCTGTATGCTAGCTGTATCCTGTAGAACAAAAGAAAAGATGTACACATTTTACCATGCAATATGATCGCTACCCAGTTAACCTAGAACGTATTTTTGATATATCAAGTTTGGATTTTTAGAGCACGAGAACAAATTCTGTTGACATTAAGATTAGATAGGTGGAATATATATCATCGATGGTTAACTGGGTTTGAAATTTTTTCAAATCATGTACACCAACACTTAGAAGAAATTTATTTGCTTGTGTTGATGAAGACACAAATACATTTCAGACGATGTTGTTGTTGTTTTCGAAAAAATTTTTCACTAAATTTGGCTCTTAAAATAAAAACAACAAGTAACATTAAATATGAATTGTTGGTATTCTCGCTATATATATAGCTATAGCTATATACATACATAATTCTAACATACACACATTCGAGCCATACTTTGCGTTGTTTTCAAATTATAAGTAAAAATTTTTAAAACCATATTATTATTATTGACTTGAAGAAATTTGAAATTTTTTTCGTTTTTCTTATTTTTGTTGTTGTTATATTGAAATCCAGTTTTAACCAAATTTTGTCTTTCTTTTTAAACTTGCAGGTATAAATGCATTTTATAATTTTCTATTTTCATTGAAAATTCGCATATAATTTTGAAAAAAAGTTATTTCATATTTTTTGTGGAAAGATATGTAATTTGTCAGTTTTGCACTATTATATTTCGGACTTTTAAACTGATTTTCCAGTCCTTGAGTTCAAAAGCAAGTTATTTTTCTTTCATATACAAAAATTAATGTACTTTCACAGAAGTAGAAAGCTCATTAAATACTCACCTACCTATATTTCAATATAAATGTAACATTTTTAAATAAAAATACATAATTTAAATTTTAGGTTTATTTTGCAACCCATTTGGGTATTTTTAAATTGCAAATCTAGACCCTTCAGAAAGTTTATTTTGCTCTTGGTTGGAATTATTATTTAAATACTTTATCCGTGGTATAAGGAAAAGGCAAAAATTTTCCTTAAGGGGGCTCGTTACTGGGTATTCTCCCTATGTCATATTTTTACACTAAAATACATATATATCTATTGCAAAAAAAACGACTTTTGATAAAAAGAATTTTAAAAATTCTCATATGTATGTATAGGTACATATTTTAAAACTGATCTTTACAAAGGTATGCTGGAAAAATTGGCTAAATGCATAATTGGGTTCACAATGAAAGAAAAATAACTTGCTTTTGAACTCAAGGACTGGAAAATCAGTTTAAAAGTCCGAAATATAATAGTGCAAAACTGACAAATTACATATCTTTCCACAAAAAATATGAAATAACTTTTTTTCAAAATTATATGCGAATTTTCAATGAAAATAGAAAATTATAAAATGCATTTATACCTGCAAGTTTAAAAAGAAAGACAAAATTTGGTTAAAACTGGATTTCAATATAACAACAACAAAAATAAGAAAAACGAAAAAAATTTCAAATTTCTTCAAGTCAATAATAATAATATGGTTTTAAAAATTTTTACTTATAATTTGAAAACAACGCAAAGTATGGCTCGAATGTGTGTATGTTAGAATTATGTATGTATATAGATATAGCTATATATATAGCGAGAATACCAACAATTCATATTTAATGTTACTTGTTGTTTTTAATTTTAATATAGGTATAGTAAAAAAATTCAAACTAAGCAACATTTGTGTAAAGAATTTATTCGTACTTTACCGCACTCTACTTGTGCGTCTGTTCTAAACTTTCTCGATTCTACTGCCTTTTGTTCATGATTAAAATGTTGATACGATGAGTAAAATTGTTGATAATTGCTACTGAATATCATTATAAACATGACTATTAGAAACAAATGTATAAGCAACATGTTGTGGGGTGTGATATCACGCCCCAGATCAAAAATTTTGAGTGCCATGAGGATATATGGACGTTGGGCATCTTCTACTTATACAACTCTAATTCCGCAACATTTTTTTGGTAAGATGTTATGGATACTGTATTTTTCGCAATTTTTTCATTTTTTTTATGCATATCAGTATCATAATGTCTATTTAAATGAAATAAACCACTTTTTATTTCACTTCTACATAACCTGCATGACTTTTCACCTTCTGAATACAAGCAGCAAACCGTGTTACAATCTTTATTTTAGAAAATATTTTTTATAATAACTGTTATGAAGAACAAAAAAGGTTTATTCCAATGATTTTCATATAATTCTTCCAAAATTTCAAAAAAGTACTAAAACTCGAAGATTTTCAAAAAGTCGTGCTTTTATACGACATAATAAAGTTAATAAAATGTTTTATATCATAAACTTTTTACCAACATTGTACTGAATACATAATTATGTATTGTATTATGTATATATTATATATATACATATATATATGTATGTATATGTATATGTCGCAAAAATTTGCGACTTCATTCAAATCGAATTTAAAAATTTACTTAATCACAGTTCAACTCGTTGGTTATCTTTATATCCTGTAATAAATTACATATTACAAATTATTTTTTAAATCAAACTTTGGTGAAGTCACTTTGTGGTTCGCACATTCCATAATGTATGTTTTTCATGAAAAAACGAAACAATTAGAGGCTGAGAAAAACTCACTTCTAGAAACAAAGAATATTATAAGGTATATTGAGATAACTTACTACAAAACCGTTTGGATGAATGTTTCATACCATTAAAAGGCAAAGAATTATTACAGAAATTGGAAAATGAAGGCTTAATTCGGACGTTGCAAAATTCAAAACTGAGTTGGTGTTATGTTACGAAAAAATGAGTAATTATATAAAACTATGGACGAATGAATTTAATGAATTTTGTGTATATGATTGGATGGAAATAAATGTAGTTCTTAATTGGCAATCAGTAGAAAAATCTATTGTTTTTATTATTATTATTTATTTACCAAATTTTAAAATTAATGATACAAAGTGCTTTGATCAATATATAAACTTAAAAGACTATCTTCAGTTCAATCTAAAAGAAGGAAAGTTTTTGAACTTAATGAACTTCTAACGAAAAATATGTGAAGTATTTTGAAGCTATCGTAAAAGCAAGAATGAAGAGTTCTACAGTGAAATACTCAAAATAAGCCAGTTTTTCTCCTGTAATACCTAGCCACAACACAATGCCAATATTGAACGCGTATTTTCAATGATAACAAATCAGTGGAAAAAGGAAAGAAATAGATTACTAGTATTAGTTAAAACTTATAATTTTGTTTTTTTTTTTCTTTTTTTCAAAATAATATGGAATCTTAAAATTTTGAAAGAACATCTCCTTTTTGCTACGAAGTGTATATCTTATGTTATTTTATTTTAATAATATGTACTCCCTAATAACCAAAAATCCAATGTGCAAAGTTTGTGTGTGATTTTGAAAAATTTTGGGCAGACTTTGTAAAATAGGAAAATATCTGTAATTTTTACGCACTATTCTGAGTAAGCTTACAATAAATTTTCGTTACAAAAATATTACTGTGTTTTGTTTGAATTATAGTGTTTTCTTTTTCAGTTCGGAAGTTCTCTTTTTTTTTACGAAAAGTTCTTTTTTAGTGTAACTACAATATGGCCACCCTACTTATGAATGCATTCAAGTGGACAAGTGGGGATATAAAGTGTTTAATTTATCTTTATGAACAAAATATAGATAGATTCGAATCGACCTATTTTCCTCCCCAATTTCAAGAAAAAGATTTATTTATTTATTTATTTATTATTATTATATTAATGCACAAACAGTTGTTATTTCACATAACCTCAATCTTTTTGTTGATGTTTATTCTTTTTTTGTTTCTTTATTTTTTTCCGCATATTCTAAAACTTATTCCGTTCGTTCTATTCCTTCTACGGAATGAATAAAGAAAAACACCCTTCGATTTAATTGCTAACACTCTGTGCACATTAGGTAGGTTAACCGGTTATTTTGCTCTAGTTGTAACAATAATGGTTTTTTCCAGCTTGGTATAATAAGAATCATATAAAATAATTTTAGTTTCACAGTTGAAATACACTCACACTCTCGTTATAACTAGTCGTGACGCCTTCAGATGTAATTTGACAGTTGTAAAAACTGGTTTTTAAACTGGTTTGCGACTATATTTATGAATCATGACAAAGAAAATATAACTTAGAGGTTTAATGTAGCTATTAAATTCAAATTTTTGAATTTTCGTGTCTGTATGTTTGCCAATTTGGCTTCGAATAAGCCAAAACCTACTATGTATAACAAAAGCATGGAAGTAGGTTTTTGTATGTATTGGATAGAAGATATACTAACACTAACCAGTCTATCTTTTTAAAAGTTAGGAATAGAGGAACAAGTAAGGTATTGCTACAAAGGGCAAAGGGTTTCCTACATTTATTCTGAACACAAAGTGACCTTGAGTGCCCGTGTAAAAAGTTATAGGGTACATCGTGAAAAAAGAGCAAAAAAACTTCAACGCCATCTATCGGCCAAACTGTTGGGATTTCACCCCTCCCCCTCCGATACGATTTTTCGCTTGACTCGACGAGACCTATCACTGGTATCAATTTCTAAGCAAACGAAACGGAACATCCTGTATTTAACTTTTTTATACTGCACAAATAATTTTGAACAAAAAATGCTATGCACAAATAATTTTGAACATTTTACTTTTGTTTTTTTTACCGTTAACTTTGAAAGATTTTTTTTTCGAACTGTGAGTTTATGGAGAACTATATGAGCTATTATCTGTAAAAATTTGAAGCCGATGTATTAATTTGCTTTGCACAAATAAATATGAACAGGACTGTACACACAGTATTAGGTTCAATTTCAGATCTTGCACAGTCTCTGCTTTATCATTCTATGTGTTTCGTATGGGCGCTACACAAACAACAATATATAGCAAACTGTTCAAATTAAAATCTATAGTATGTTTGCCTTTATGAATATAGGAAAACGTATGAAACATCCACATTTTTCATGCTATTTTGTATTTTATCTTGAAAACATAAAAAAATTAGAACAATACTATAAAGAACAATACTAAAGAGAACACTATGGTAAATGTTTTTGTATAAAAATATTAGTTTTCAGTTTGCGGGATACTGAGATACAGATCTTTGAAGTTGAAATTCACTTCAAATTTGTGTTTGGTCATGGAAATGTATGGACATTTTTCGTCTCTTTACATTGTTTTCCCATTTATTTTAAAAATTAAAAATAATAGAAAAAAATCCTACAAGGTAATCAAAGAGGACCTTCAACAAATAAATAGATCAAAAAATTACGGTTTTTAGTCCACGGGATGCTGAGATATCGATTCTTTGGCATATATTGGATATATATAAAAAAAGGATATTTTGTTCTACCGATTTTGAACTAGGACCTTGAATCGAATTTGGGTGTATAGAGAGGACCCTTTAATGGAGTAATTGGTGAAGTTTCAAGGTCCTAGCTCAAAAAGATCATATTCAAATTAAGGGATAAAGTCCGAGTTTATACATTTATGTACCAGGCCATGCAGTTCTAGGGTTAAAAGTCTACCTCAAGGGTGATGTGAAAACGGCTCGAATATTTTAATATTCATTAAAAATTTGAACAAAATAAGGGCAAAATTTTGTTCTTCGAACATGGCGAAAAATTAGGTTGGGACGGCCCTGTGGAACGATCCACGTTAAATAAACATAACGTCCTCAATGCAATATTTCCCTGAATTTTCGAAAGAACAAACGTATATCACTTAATTACCATTAAAACGATATTTTAAAATAATTGTTCCTGTATAATTTGTAATGGATGTTATGTTATACAATTTATTAAAAAATGCACTTCATGCTAAATACGAAAATATATATACATATATTTTTTAATAACTATGTTTTATTCCGTAAAATTAATTGAATACGTTTCACAAAATTTCTACTGCTGCAATATTAATACACAATATAAAGTTTTGACAATCAAAATGACAGCTAAACCAACAACTTAGTATAACTTCTATTTTGTTTATATGTGTTAGTGACAGCAGTCATATATATTATATGTAGTAGGTTTTGGAAATTTTGGATTAAACCAAAGTTGTATAAGTAGAAGATGCCCAACGTCCATATATCCTCATGGCACTCAAAATTTTTGATCTGGGGCGTGATATCACACCCCACAACATGTTGCTTATACATTTGTTTCTAATAGTCATGTTTATAATGATATTCAGTAGCAATTATCAACAATTTTACTCATCGTATCAACATTTTAATCATGAACAAAAGGCAGTAGAATCGAGAAAGTTTAGAACAGACGCACAAGTAGAGTGCGGTAAAGTAGGAATAAATTCTTTACACAAATGTTGCTTAGTTTGAATTTTTTTACTATACCTATATTAAAATTAAAAACAACAAGTAACATTAAATATGAATTGTTGGTATTCTCGCTATATATATAGCTATAGCTATATACATACATAATTCTAATATACACACATTCGAGCCATACTTTGCGTTGTTTTCAAATTATAAGTAAAAATTTTTAAAACCATATTATTATTATTGACTTGAAGAAATTTGAAATTTTTTTCGTTTTTCTTATTTTTGTTGTTGTTATATTGAAATCCAGTTTTAACCAAATTTTGTCTTTCTTTTTAAACTTGCAGGTATAAATGCATTTTATAATTTTCTATTTTCATTGAAAATTCGCATATAATTTTGAAAAAAAGTTATTTCATATTTTTTGTGGAAAGATATGTAATTTGTCAGTTTTGCACTATTATATTTCGGACTTTTAAACTGATTTTCCAGTCCTTGAGTTCAAAAGCAAGTTATTTTTCTTTCATTGTGAACCCAATTATGCATTATAAATATATGTAAAATAAAATTTAAGTCATATGTATAGAACACAAAATTAACTATTGAAACTATTGAAAGCTTTTTCTTTTTCATAAAAAATACAAATGTGATACCTCCTTCTCTGCCCGCACAGGGCCTGTTTACGGTTTTGTTTCATTTCCTTTTCGGATCTCTATTATATTTCAATCCTCCTTGTGTGTAGCTCATGAACGAGTCGTTTGAAATGAACGACTCTTTTTAGTGTGTCAAATGAGCTGGTTCACTAAAATTTTCTAAATTAGCTCTTTAAAGAGTCATGACTTAGTAACTATATGTGAAAACATATGAAAGAAAAAATAGATTTACTGAGCTATATGAACTAAATGAACTAAAATCTGTATAGCTCCTTTTTTTCATATATATTTACATAGTGAGCTAGTGTTCTAGTGTGATATTGTGCTTTATGAAGTATGGACTAAAAACTATGAAACTATGAAGTATGAAATATTTCACTGTTTTATAACCATAGTTAGTCATTTTTCTTTTATTTTCTAAATAAATATATAGATAACATGATGTGGGTATACACTGTGAGACTGTGTATTTTTAAATATGTAATATAATATATGTTACATTACATTTGCTTCTGAGTCAATGACTCTTTTGGACAACTCTTTTAAATGACTCTTTTTTTCACTAAAAAGAGGTGAGCGAGCTCTTTTGAACTGACTCACCCAAATGAGTCAATCTTTCACATCTCTATTCTCTAGTCGAGTCGTTTGACCTGCTGAGTGCAGACTGTTGTCAAAAAATAAAGGATGACATCATGACAATATGTGTCAATTTTATTAAATTTAATAAACATATGTACATATACTTCGACTTTCGTGATTTAGATTTAAAAAATGGATTTTTCAAATCCTGAATGTGTTGTTATGAGTAATAGAAATCAGCCTGATGATTTTACCCAATTTTCGGACTGCAAAACAGGTAAATTATTGTCATTGAACAATAAAAATTAAAAATAAAATAACTTGAAAACTTTACGTATACGAAAAAAATTATTTTTATCGTAGTGTTAAACGAACCAAATATCATTTATTCAAACCATCGACATTTGAAAATCTTTTTTATTTTCTTTTTGTTCAACGTCTACGTTTGCATCATAAAATAATTTCGCATATCAAATTCTAAGAGGATCGAAATATAAAGGTTAAAAAACGAAGCTAAAATTTTTCTATTCAGGCGTTTCTATTTAGTTGAGAATAGATAACCATAATTATAAAGGGGTTTGTGTGAGATAGCTCTTGTGGTGTAACCAAATACAATGTGACAGGGGAGGGTGATAGAAGTTTTGAACTCGGTAACCAAATTCCCTAAACTGGAGCACAAACTGCTGCGGTTTTCAGACCACAGGAACATAAAAAGATTCTTTTTTAAGGACCTAAATGACATACCAAATGTTAGAGTTGGGAATTTTCTCCATACCTATATAAATATATCATCTACATATCTTGCACGTACGTTAAAATTTATTTTACAAATATGTTTGTTAAAATATTGTTCAATGGCCATTGTCCTAGATTTCCATATTTTTTGTAGTCTACCAAGAAAATGTTCAAGCATTGCCTAATTTTTGAACAGTTTTATTCAGCGCTGAGCAAGTTTTAAGATGCTCTCGTTGTTTATACTTATGAATGTATGTTGTCTATAATTTTATTTCTTATATAAATGACTATTAAAGACACCATGTCCTATGTTCAATCTAAATTTTCCAATCCCTTAATTAGGTGTTTTCGTGGCCGGCCCAACCTAATTTTTCGCCCTGTTCGAAGAACAAAATTTCGCCCTTATTTTGTTCAAATTTTTAATGAATATTAAAATGTTCAAGCCGTTTCCACACCACTCTTGAGGTAGACTTTTAATTTTAACCCTAAGGATTAGGGACGTCGCGATACCACCGATACTATCGAGGTATCGATACTTTTGATCCGGTACTACGATACTGAGTACTCGTTAGTCAGCCTCCGATACTTTTACCGGTGTCGATACTTTTGGGCCGATACCCGATACCAGCAGTGCAAAGTTTTCGAAATAGTGGTACAAAAGCTATATAAAATAAAGAAACCGCCAAGAAACAAGAACGAGTACGTTGTAGACAACAACGAAGTTATTAATTTTGTAATTTCGAGACTACTTCCTCCAAAAAAAAAAAATAATAAATAAAAAAAAATAAAATAAAAACCTTATTTTCATATAATTTTCCCTTTTTCTTTGTATAATATCGGATTTTATAGTATCGGCAGATACTATCGAGTAACGATACTTTTTCCCGATACCATTGAGGTATCGATGCCATAGATCCGATACCGGTACCCAGTATCGATACTTTTCAAAATTTCGACGTCTCTACTAGGGATTGCCTGGCCTGGTATACAAATGTATAAACTCGGACTTTGACCCTTAATTTGAATATGATCTTTTTGAGCTAGGACCTTGAAACTTCACCAATTACTCCATTAAAGGGTCCTCTCTATACACCCAAATTCGATTCAAGGTCCTAGTTCAAAATCGGTAGAACAAAATATCCTTTTTTTATATATATCCAATATATGCCAAAGAATCGATATCTCAGCATCCCGTGGACTAAAAACCGTAATTTTTTGATCTATTTATTTGTTGAAGGTCCTCTTTGATTACCTTGTAGGATTTTTTTCTATTATTTTTAATTTTTAAAATAAATGGGAAAACAATGTAAAGAGACGAAAAATGTCCATACATTTCCATGACCAAACACAAATTTGAAGTGAATTTCAACTTCAAAGATCTGTATCTCAGTATCCCGCAAACTGAAAACTAATATTTTTATACAAAAACATTTACCATAGTGTTCTCTTTAGTATTGTTCTAATTTTTTTTAGTTTTCAAGATAAAATACAAAATAGCATGAAAAATGTGAATGTTTCATACATTCTTCTACATTCATCTACATTCATAAACGCAAACATACTATAGATTTTAATTTTAACAGTTTGCTATATATTGTTGTTTGTGTAGCGCCCATACGAAACACATAGAATGATAAAGCAGAGACTGTGCAAGATTTGAAACTGAACCTCATACTGTGTGTATAGCATTTTTATTTTTGTTTGTTTTTATGAAGATCGAATACTATAGGAGCAAGATTTTAATTTGAACAGTTTGCTATATATTGTTGTTTTTGTAGCGCCCATACGAAACATATAGAATGATAAAGCAGAGACTGTGCAAGATTTGAAATTGAACCTAATACTGTGTGTATAACATTTTTGTTGTTGTTTGTTTTTATGAAGATCGAATACTATAGGAGCAAGATTTTATTTTGAACAGTTTGCTAAACATTGTTGTTTTTGTGGCATTCACACGAGACTTACATATGTGCATATGTAACTGCTGTACATAATTCTGTGGGCACAAATACTAACCGCTCAAGTGTGGAGATGCTTATGTCGACCTAAATGGTTTGAACATGTGACCACAGAATTGGTTCGCACAAAAATAAAAATGTATGTATATAAAATTTTAATATTATGTACATTGTTCTAATGGCGCCCCTCTGATTTTGTCGCCTTCTTCAGCTGCTCTGTCTGCTCATATGTAAAGATCGACCCTGGGTGTTTTATTCCGGATTATTTCGTACACCTCTTTGATGATTTTAAAATCTTTGGCTTGTAGATTTGAAAATATTATTTTATTCTCATTTTGATTGTTGCACTTTTTTTTCTTCTAATTCATCAGCATTATCGTTTTTCTTTAAGTCAAATGTGCTGGTATTCACTGAAACATATTCATGCCTTTTCGAGGTAATTGTATAATTTCTTTATTTCAACGATATTTTTTATGGCTACAACTTCATTGTCATAGAAAGTAAAAATTCATTATTTTTGTTTATTCATTTATTATTTTTTTTTTTCAGAGCTAATTATTGATACATCCTACTACAAGAAATGTGGTGAGATTTTTGCATTCGAAAAAGAAATCTTATTTTTTTCATGTATACTTTGCCAAAAGACATTATTTGCAGAAATTTCAAATTTTTTTGACCATTTGAAATTGCATCATGCAAAAGATTTGATTTTACAAAAAATAGATCCCTTAGAATCTAATAATGATAATGAATGTAAAATATTAACAAAAATCGAGGACAATACTGAAGTAATTTTCAATGATGAACTTGAAATGGAAACGGACTCTAATTATGTTGAAAAAATATTAAAAAACCAAACTGTTCATTCACCAAGTTCAAGTTTTGAACCTCTTGAAAATAATAAAAGTACTTTATTACTAAAAGATGTAAAAAAAGATGATTTAAAAATTTCTAAAGAAAAAGATGAGTTGTTCCAATGTACACTTTGTAATAAGAAATATGCATTAAAGTCATCATTAAGGAGACACATCAAGTGTGGACATTCAATTACACATAATGATCTGAATTTGAATCAAAATGATCTTTTAGTTTCTTGTGATATTTGTAATAGAAAATTTGCTTCTGAAAAAGTTTTAGTAAAACATAAAGATATTGATCATCGTTCAGTAGATCTATTTATGAAATCTTCAATAAATGAACAACAGTTTTATAAATCAAGTGAAGATGATGAAGATGATTTAGATAATAAAGCTAACAAAACATTTTTATTTACACAAGAAATTCAATATATTGATCCAATGAAATGTACATATTGTGAACGTAAATTTAACGCTAGATTAAAACGTATTGAACATGAACGTATACATACTGGTGAAAAACCATATAAATGTAAATTTTGTGGTAAATGTTTTCGTACATCTTCAAGTATTAGAAAACATGAAATGGTTCACCAAGGTATTAAACCACATAAATGTACAATTTGTAATACATCATTTACAGAAAAATCAAATTTACGACAACATATTCGACGACATATTGGTGATAAAAAAATACCATGTAAATATTGTGGTAAATTATTTCAACAAAATAGTGAAAAAAAAATTCATGAACGTATTCATACTGGTGAAAAGCCATTTCAATGTACAGTTTGTGGTAAATGTTTTACAACTAGTGAAAAAGTTGATAGTCATTATATAAGACATACAAATAAAAGGGAATTTAAATGTAAGCAATGCGATAAAAGTTTTTTTACAAATCGTGAATTAACGGAACATATTATTGTACATACTGGTGAAAGACCATTTACATGTGATGTTTGTAAAGCAACATTTCCAAGAAGAAAATCATTAAAATCTCATATAAAAATTCATTCAGATGTTACGGAATACATTTGTTCAATTTGTGGTAAAGGTTTTAAACAAAGACCAGGATTATATTGTCATATGAAAAGTCATGGAATTACCAACAAATCATGAAAATACATGTTATACTTTCAATGTGAAATTTGCTTCGAAAAAGGTTTGTACAACCTTTAGCCAAAACCTAATTTTGATGTTTCATCAGTAATCACCACTTCACTGTGAATTCACGTCATATTTATCACCACAGGTCAGTGGCGGCTCGTGAAGAAATCACTTGGTGGGGCTGCTTAAAGTTTCAAGGATGCTAACACTCGAATCAATGTTAACACGTTTTTCTCAAAAAATTGTTTTTTCAATTTGAAAATATCCGAACTTTACTATCTGATTTGAAATTTTTGGAAGGTATTTTGTTTATTATTCTCTACAAAACTCCCTTGACGCGAAAAAGATCCTATCAATAGGATGCGAGTTATAGTGTACCAAAAAAACTACACGCATCAATGCTTAGGTTCCGAAAGTTGTGCAGAAAAAATGTTTTTTCTGAAGACAATTTATTTGGACTTCTGTTCTGTTTTCAACACTTTTAAATATTTAAAAAGCTGTATGTTTTTTTTTATTTAGGAATTGATTTTAAAAATTCGTTCTTTAATTTTATTTTTTAACTTTATTTTAAAACTTAAATCGTTGTGTCAATCTAAAGTTACGTTTAAATCCTTTTTAAAAAAAAAAATTTACTAAGAGAAAAATAGTATTGAAGATTTTTTTAACGAAATATGTATTATTTCCTCAATTTACGGTTGGAAATTTGCATTATGTATTTTTGAAAGCCTAATAAATACACGGGTGAAATGTTTCTTTGAATAATGCTTTTTATTTGACTTAAATTGATAAAACATAGCCCAAGATATAATATCTCAAAGTTGGCTAGTCGCATCGCATTCCTTCCATATAAAAATTAAAAAAAAAAAATACAATAATAAAATGTATATGTACAAAAAAAAAAAAAAACAAGCAAGAAAATTTAAACATTATGTTGTATTGGAAAAAATTAGATGAGAACGAACATTATGTTGTGTTGATAGGAAAGAAGAAATGTACTTTATTTGTTGGTTTACAACATTGGGCAATCAACCAACTGCCCCGTAGTATAAAATGATCATACACTATTGTATAGATGAAACGAAAAAAAAAAACAATATGTATTATTAGAACATTTACGTACATGGTAAAAAATTTTTATGTAAAATATTAATTCATCACTAAGCTGTAACAAAATTCATGAAAAATTGATTTAAAATGTTTATAAAATTTAACAAATTGTTTCAAAATTATATTTTCTCACTGTAAAATATGAATTTCATAAATGGTGTAAAATTGGTAATTTAAAATGAAAAAAAAAGTTTAATTATAATAGGTAATACAATAATTATAAAATAAATATCATGAATAAATAAAAATAATATGAATATCTATGGGTTTTAGAATTTATAGCAATTTTTACAAAAATAATTTTAAAACGACAAATTTATTATGAGAGAAACATTTTTAACCATGTAGAATCCTATGAGAAAAAAAATTAAGAGAAAAATTTGTGTTGTATTGTTATGTATAAGACAAAACATTTTCTCACTTTAGGGGCAGAATTGAAACTGCCCTTCGAACATAAATTTCTTCAGTATAAAATGAATAAAGAGAGAAAATGATTCATACACAAAATATATGAAATTTTACTCTTTTATGGGGCAGTTGTTGAACTGCCCCATACAGTATCAGTATGATCTTATTGATTATACAAAAAAAATTTAAACGTAAAACCTATCAATACCTATAGCTATAGTCTATACAAATAGAATTTGAAATTTGTTTAACCATGTATATTGTATGTATATATAAATTGTTATATATTTATATATATAGTATATATTATATTATCACTTCTCTTTCCATATTGCATGTACATTGAAAAATAATTTACACCAAATTATTTTCGATTTTTTTCAATTTTTTTTTACAATTAATTTTAAATTTATTATAATGAAACTATGCAATTTAGACTGAAATTCTTGGTGGGGCAGTGCCCCGTTAGCCCTCAAGGACGAGCCGCGTCTGCCACAGGTTGCAATCGCAATGACAAACTTAACTATCCACTGGTTTTTAACACATAGATACAACCAATTGTATTTTTATTAAAGGAAGCAAGAAACATCAGAACATCAATAAATAATAATGATTATTGCTGAAAGGAAACGAAAGTTAGATTAGATTAGATAAGCTTGAGCTTAAGGCACAAATAATATAATAATACAGATGGGTATTGTAAATGAACTGAAATGTTATTCAGTGGTAATAAAGAAGAAGAACAAACAATTTTTATGTTTGCGTCTTAACTATAGTTTTTTTAAAAACTTAAAACAACAACAACATTACCGAACAACTTTGAGTTTTTTTATTTATGTTTCCACTTTTCATTTCATCATGATTTTTTGATTTTTTCCATTTCTAACTTGTAGTTGACATTTACCTTGTTTATGCACAAGGATTGAAACGTATTAACTATAAAACGTTTTAAGCATCGTTTTGAGATAATACATTTTAATTAGTGTTTATGCGTAATACAACATTTCGTTCTCACTCAAAACGTTGAACACCTGCGTGTGTAATAACAACTACTTAAAACGAAGTAAGTGTTTATGCACATTTTAAAAACGAAATGAAATTTTAAATGCGGATTTAATAGTGTATTAACTCAAAACGACGTAGAGCTTCAATGCGTTTTGAAATTTGGTTTATGCATCCGTATTAAGTCAAGACGGAGTGAGTTTTTGCGAAGTAACGCTTCGCATAAACAAGATAAATGTCGGTTGAACTGAACAGTTACTTGTGCGTCAGCAAAAGTAAAATACAATATTGTATGTATACAATATACCTACATACAATAATAATGGCTTTTATTTGCTTGTCACATATTTTTGTTGTTGTCGGTTAACAATTATTGTACCTAAAGGAAAAGGAAACAAAAAACTGAAAACTTTGTCAGTTTATTTTATTATATAACATCATGATAGGTTTATGTCTTTGCTAATCATATCACATTTGTCAGTTAATCGTTGTCAGTTAACCAAAATTCATATGCAACATTTTGTACAACAGTTTTTATATATCTGTATTATTATATTGTTTGTGCTTAAGGTTAAAAAAACTTTTATAACATATATAGCCAGTTTCACAGTTTAAGCTTAAGCGAAGCTTAATTCTTAAGCTGAGTTTAATCACTTTTTTCGTTTTCACAGTTGAAGCTTAAGTGTTAAACTGAGTTTAAATTTAGCTAAACTTAAGCGGTCAAATTTCAGAGCTTAAACTAAGGTTAAGTAAAAAATATAATGAGTCAACCAAATGTCAACATATATAAAAAAAATCAATCGTGTTTTCATTGTAATTTCTTGAAAATCATTTTAAAAAAAAATATATTTAAGAAAAAAATGCAAAAAAAAAAAGAAATTTAAAATCAGATTAAATAAAATTTAAAAAATAAACAAAAACCACTCACATATTATTATTCGTAAAAATAGAATTTAATTAAATAAATAAAATCCATAAAAGATATCTGAGCATGTTTAAAAAGGAAGAAAAAAAAAAGAACATACATATATTTTTTTATTTTCACCAATTCCGTACGACATTTTTATATATTTTTACTAATATTTTTTAATAAATAATAAAATACGCATGACACTTTTTATACTGACATAATAA
This sequence comes from Bombylius major, assembly GCA_932526495.1. Classification (NCBI taxonomy): domain Eukaryota; kingdom Metazoa; phylum Arthropoda; class Insecta; order Diptera; family Bombyliidae; genus Bombylius; species Bombylius major. The sequence goes on from OW052042.1 coordinate 30,461,814, forward strand.
ATTTCAGAAACAAAGCAGCTGCAGACATTTTTTTTTTGTTAAACTAGGTTTAGTTAAGCTGCAAAAAAAATAAACTGTAAAATCTAGTAGTCTTTATCTGAAGCTTAAGCTATATACAAAAGCTTAGCTAAACTTTGGCTTAAGCTTAAACTGTGAAACTGGCTAATACTTTTTAAAAATTAATTATAAAGCCTCTGTAACTACGATGATATTCAAGAAAGAGTTGTTCGATAACGTTTCGGAAGTTTCTCAGTAACTTTCTCCGTTCTTTAAATTCATGTTTTTCGAATATTCCATCATATTTAATTATTTTCAAGAAAGGAATCGATTCTAGACAGGAAGCATTCTACTCACTCATCCCAAATCCGAAAACCCCATGTAAATCCCTTCACGTTTACTACCCTAAAACTCTTTCCAAAATTTCAATTACGTCACGAGGAACACTCTTACCCACAAAGGAAAAAGTAAGTGTCTCATTGATGTCATTTCAATAGATGAATTGATATTATTAAAAGTATCATCTATAAGTGAATTTTGCAATAAAAATACATAATTTAAATTTTAGGTTTATTTTGCAACCCATTTGGGTATTTTTAAATTGCAAATCTAGACCCTTCAAAAAGTTTATTTTGCTCTTGGTTGGAATTATTATTTAAATACTTTATCCGTGGTATAAGGAAAAGGCAAAAATTTTCCTTAAGGGGGCTCGTTACTGGGTATTCTCCCTATGTCATATTTTTACACTAAAATACATATATATCTATTGCAAAAAAAACGACTTTTGATAAAAAGAATTTTAAAAATTCTCATATGTATGTATAGGTACAAATTTTAAAACTGATCTTTACAAAGGTATGCTGGAAAAATTGGCTAAATGCATAATTGGGTTCACAATGAAAGAAAAATAACTTGCTTTTGAACTCAAGGACTGGAAAATCAGTTTAAAAGTCCGAAATATAATAGTGCAAAACTGACAAATTACATATCTTTCCACAAAAAATATGAAATAACTTTTTTTCAAAATTATATGCGAATTTTCAATGAAAATAGAAAATTATAAAATGCATTTATACCTGCAAGTTTAAAAAGAAAGACAAAATTTGGTTAAAACTGGATTTCAATATAACAACAACAAAAATAAGAAAAACGAAAAAAATTTCAAATTTCTTCAAGTCAATAATAATAATATGAGTACTGAGTAGTATGTATATAGCGACTCTAACTCAGGGAAGGGTTTTTGTACATAGCTTTTTTGGATGACGTCATATATATGAATACCTTGGAAAAAACAGTTTTGACTACAGTATGAATTTTGAATTTGATAGAGAGGTTCTCGCGGATTGTGATAGTGAAACAACATTAATATCAGCTCAAACACAACTTCAAAGTTTATTTGAAGTAACAGCATCTTGTTTTAAATTCGATAAAGAGTTTTTAGAGGATTGTGAAAGTGTATCAACAGGAATATCAATTCAAACAGCAGTTAAAGATCGTTTTAATTTCACAATACAACCTCAGAGTTTATTTGAAATAGCAGTATATAATCTTTGGAATCATCATATTATTAATCTTAAAAGGTGGGAAGAGGAGTTACAAAAACCGCTGTTAAGAATCAGATTGGAAAACACATATTTCTTACTACACTTTATTAGTTCTTTTGTTTTCGATTGGCCGCTTAGAAAAAAAGTAAATATACCTAAGCTTGTGAAGTATTCTAAAAAAGCACATTTAGATTCAATAATAGTGTGTTATATAGAAAATCTAGAAATTCATACACCTTGCAAAAATTTTTGATAAAAAAAGTGTGAAGAAAAAATGGAATTTGGATTTTATAAAGAAAACCAGAGTAGCGGTGATTCCAATGCAGAAAACCAGTATGAAGATATAGATATTATTGAGAAGTTTATTTCTAATACTTTTAAACCACTAATGAATTTAAAGAAAATAGAATATGAAAAAGATTATTTAATCGTTGGATGCAGACGCATTGCAACAAAATATGGAGAACGATTATTATTAGAGTTAGAAGACTTCAATATATTCTTACCAGCAAGATATAATTCATTTTCTAATACAGAAATTGAAAGATTAAATACAAGTCAACTTTATATTAAGAATTTTGGAGAAATGGGAAAATCTTTTAGATTAGAAATATTCAAGTCTTTTCAAAATGATGAAAGTCAAAATGGTCAAGAATTTCTTTTAAATTTTCCAAAATAAAATTTTTTTATATGTTTGAAATAAAAAAAATAAAATAAAATAAAAACGCTCCTGTTTTTGAAAATTTTAATTTTAATGAGAAAGTAAATAAAAAAATCTTAAATTTTTTATATATAAAAGTATTTTTTATTGATAAATAACTTAATTACTTATGCTAACTTAATCTAAAATTTTAATTATGAAACAATTCCTTAAAAAATAATTAAATAATGTATAAATATATTTTTTTCTCAAAACTTTTTCTATTAAATAAATGTGTGCATATTTTGATTTTAAAAGTTCCTTTTCATAAAAACCTCCTTTAATTGGATCACCCTTATAGTCCTCTAAATAATATGTTACTGGATTCGTATTTTTTATGCTTTTAATTTTGAAAATTTCAGTCGTCCAATTTGGTGTATATCCCTTTTCAAAAACGTGTTTATGTTTACTTATACGAACAGAATCACCAATTTTGAATTTTGCACCAGGAAAAACTTTCAAATTACTATATACAGCTTTTAGCAGCGATTTTTCATTAGATGAATTAACATCTCGAGGGCGCATTTTAATAGTACGATGTTTTGTATTGTTGTAACTTTCAACCAGTTTTTGAACGTCATCAATCCATTTATATGTTCCTTTAAAACTAAATTGTTTCCACATTAAAAATTTTAAAGTTCTATTAAAACGTTCAACAATTGAAGCTTTCAAAGTGCTATACGTAGAATAATGATTTATATGATTCTTTTCCATCAAATCTTGAAAGTGTTTGTTGTAAAATTCTTTTCCAAGATCACTTTGTATATTCTTGGGTATTCTATTTGAAGATTTAAAAATACTTTCCATTGCTTTAGTTACATCAGGACCACTTTTTGTTTTTACAGGAATAGCCCACGCAAATTTAGAAAATACATCAATTACAGTTAATAGAAAACGATAACCTTTGTTATTTGAAGAATATGCACCCATTTCAACTAAATCTATTTGCCAAAGATCATCTATTCCTTTTGTAATTACTTTTCTTCGATTAAATCTTTTTCGTGCTGATTTATGCAGCTCTTCAACAAGTTGTTTCTTACTCATTTTTCAATCAAATATCAGGATTTATATAAAACTTTGTATATTATTATTATATATATAGAATTAAGTTGTTTTGTATGTATATGTTTTTAACATATCATTGTTAATTCGTTCAAGTTTATCATTATATATCATAAAAAATTTATGCATATTAGAATTCATTTCATTTGTAATTTGTTTGATGGTTTTTTCAGTATCTTTTTTAAGGTTTCGTATATTCTCTTTAAATTTATTCTCCAATTTTTTTATTATTTCAATAGTCAAGTTATTTATTTGTTCTTCAAGAAAATGCTTTATAACCGCATCTTGAGGATTTATAGGATTTGCAACATTTTTTAGACTTTTAAAATTAATATCAAAATGACCATCTGGTGTAAGTGAGAAACCTATTCCTGGTGGTCCTTGTGGGCCTCGTTCGCTGATAACTTGATGAGTAGTTCGATTACTAACAAAACGTCCGAATTTGTCAACACTCATTATAGTAATGTAAATTGAAAAAGTTTAATGATAGTTTAAATAATAATATTGGCTTCTCTTAACTCTTCTATTATTGAAATAATTTCATTATTATGATTAGTATGACCTGCTTGCTCTGATGCAATAAGCAATCTTAATCTATCAACCAATTCATTAGGATCATCCCAATATATATAATTAGACTTTTTATTGTTTAAAAGCAATTATCCCTGTCCTTGCTTTTTTGTATCAACTAATTTTTTAATAATATTTCTATATTTGCTACCTGCATTACCTTTGATATGACTTTTATCATCAAATACATCTTTTCTGTGAACATTTGTTTGAATTAATATTTCAAGATAATTCTGAAGATCATTAATATTATATAAAGAAGGATTTTTCATAAAAATAAGTTCATAAAGACCTCTAGTAGCATTATAATCTTTACCATCAATATTTACAGTATTATCATTAAATTTTAAATCACTCCGACCGAGTTCAAAGCTATTTTTTTCTTTATTATACTTGGGTCCATAAGCTTTATCAATACCAAAACCTTTTGTATATTCATTCATATAATACGAATTTAATGAGGTATCTTCATCTAAAGATTTTTCAAGCGATCGTCGTAATTTTTGTATGGGAGTACTTTGAAGGATTGTGTTATCTGGGGTCTTAAAAGTAGTATCTGCAGTTACTGGTGTTTATTTGAATATAGGAAATTTTGAAACATCTTTTTCAAATGTGTTCATTTCATCAATTTCAGATTTTGCTTTATATAGAGAAACTGACTCTAGTTCCTTTTTAACTTCATTTTTGATTTTTTTCTCAATTTCTTCTTCAGATTTTTCTTTTAATTCTTTCAGAGGTTTACTTATTGGTTTAAAAGTTTCTTCAAGCAATTTTTCTTTGAAAACTTTTCCAGTTTTGATAGCTTTATATTTTTCACGAATTTCATTAGTTGACTTTATTATATTTTTTAGTAATTTTGAATCCATTTTTTTACTTCTTACTTGGTATGTAAACAGCTAATAAACAGCTAAAAGCAGCTTTTAAACAGCTCGAGTGGTCTCTAAAACTGGTATGTAGACAGCTAATAAACAGCTAATAAACAGCTAAAAGCAGCTCTTAAACAGCTCGAGTGGTCTCTAAAACTGGTATGTAGACAGCTAATAAACAGCTAAAAGCAGCTCTTAAACAGCTCAAGCGGTCTCTAAAACTGGTATGTAGACAGCTAATAAACAGCTAAAAGCAGCTGTTAAACAGCTCAAGCGGTCTCTAAAACTGGTATGTAGACAGCTAATAAACAGCTAACAACAGCTCTTAAACAGCTCGAGTGTTCTCTAAAACTGGTATGTAGACAGCTAATAAACAGCTAAAAGCAGCTCTTAAACAGCTCAAGCGATCTCTAAACATGGTATGAGAAAATAAATACAGCTTGATTGTATTATATATGTATGAATATATCAAATCCCTTTCGATAGCGACCACATTGTAGTGGATAATCTTTACATATTACTAAAAATCCATAATTTTCTTTCCAACATTCTGCACATATATCACGAAATTTATCAAAAGACATATCTGTATTTACATGATCGCTATATATATGTTTTAGATTCATTTCATCTTGTTTAAATAATATTATGAAATTAGCATTATCTTTAATTAGATGTTTTGGTATATGCGTATATGTTTGACATAAATAAAAGCTATCTATATCCTTATGGCGCCCCATACAGAAATAAGATCGCATATTATTTTGCTTTTCACAAGATACATCATCAAAAATAAAAATAGAATTTCTTTTAGCCTCTTCGGGTGATTAAACTTCATTATTTTCTGAAAATGTATGAAAACCTAAACCTTTAATTGGTGTTAGGATACGTTTTAAATATTCATATTTCAGTTGATGTAATGACTTTGAATAGAGATATACATTTTCAAATTTAAGTCCATTTGGATGCTCAAGTAAACTAATCATTACATTTGTTTTTCCACAGTTTGATGGACCTACAATGAGAGCATTTATATTATTTGGTAACAAAGTACTATGTTTTCGTTTTTGTTCTGTTGATACATTTTCCAAATCATAGTTCTTAACATCAAGTTTTTTATGTTGCTTTATGTATTTCATATTTGTAACTAATTTTTGATTTGTATAAGTTCAATGTTTTATATGATAAAAACTATATTCACGCTAGAAACTTTGAATAAGAAGGTACATACATATATATATTATAAAATGATTATTTATGGAAGGAATTCAGTTAGTTCTCGTCGTGCTCGTAAAGGAAAAGGTCTTTTGAATAAAATAATTAATAATCTACCATTTGAGTTACATTTACCAGGCTATAACTTTTGCGGTCCTGGTACAAAGCTTCAAGAACGTTTAGAAAGAGGTGATACGGGTGTAAATCCTTTAGATGAAGCATGCAAAGAGCATGATATAGCTTATTCAATTCATAAAGATTTAAACAATAGACACGTAGCTGATACAATATTAGCTGAGAAGGCCTGGGAACGAGCGAAAGCTAGTAACGCAACATTAGGTGAACGTGCAAATGCTTGGTTTGTAACGAATGCGATGAAAGCAAAAGTTAAATTCGGAATGGGGTGTTCTAAAAAGCAAAAAAAGCGTAAAAGCAGAAAAAATACATCTGATAAAAGATTATTTAGGAAGACTTTACAAGGTGTAAAGTCCATTATAAAAAACGAAAAACCAGAAAATCTATCAAGTGCTATAAATTTAGCTTTCAAAGCAGCAAAAAATATTGTAAAGGGAAAAAAATCTAAAATTGAAGTACCAAGAGTAATACCTATACCGAAAATAGGTGGAATATTACCACTTTTACCAATATTTGCAGGATTGTCTGCAATCGGAGCACTAACAGGTGGAGTATCACAAATTGCTAAAGCTGTCAATGCTGCTAAAAATGCAAAAGCAGAACTGGCAGAAAGTATAAGGCATAATAAGCAAATGGAAGCTGTCGCTATGGGGAAAGGACTTCATTTGAAACCATACAAACAGGGATTAGGTCTTTTCCTATCACCAAAAACAAAAAATTTTTAAAACAGCTACCCAATAGACCACTTAATGAGATCGATATACAAACATTTTCTAAGAATATACCATATTTTAGAGGTGTCTTTATGCGTGATGAATTACCAAAAAATCCACTTTATAAGGAATGTGGAATTATAAATTTAGATACATCATCTGGACCAGGTACTCATTGGGTAGCATATTATAAAAATAATAATTAAGTTAAATATTTTGATAGTTTTGGGAATTTACAACCTCCTGAAGAAGTTATAAAATATTTAGGTTCTAATATAAGATATTATAATAGACAACAAGATTTTAATTCATTCATTTGTGGACATTTATGTTTAAAATTTTTAAATGATTGTATTGATAAATGATAATGAATATATAAAACCTAGAAAAAAAAAATCAGTTTTTCATTTCTTCTCACTTACACCAGATGGTCATTTTGATATTAATTTTAAAAGTCTAAAAAATGTTGCAAATCCTATAAATCCTCAAGATGCGGTTATAAAGCATTTTCTTGAAGAACAAATAAATAACTTGACTATTGAAATAATAAAAAAATTGGAGAATAAATTTAAAGAGAATATACGAAACCTTAAAGAAGATACTGAAAAAACCATCAAACAAATTACAAATGAAATGAATTCTAATATGCATAAATTTTTTATGATATATAATGATAAACTTGAACGAATTAACAATGATATGTTAAAAACATATACATACAAAACAACTTAATTCTATATATATAATAATAATATACAAAGTTTTATATAAATCCTGATATTTGATTGAAAAATGAGTAAGAAACAACTTGTTGAAGAGCTGCATAAATCAGCACGAAAAAGATTTAATCGAAGAAAAGTAATTACAAAAGGAATAGATGATCTTTGGCAAATAGATTTAGTTGAAATGGGTGCATATTCTTCAAATAACAAAGGTTATCGTTTTCTATTAACTGTAATTGATGTATTTTCTAAATTTGCGTGGGCTATTCCTGTAAAAACAAAAAGTGGTCCTGATGTAACTAAAGCAATGGAAAGTATTTTTAAATCTTCAAATAGAATACCCAAGAATATACAAAGTGATCTTGGAAAAGAATTTTACAACAAACACTTTCAAGATTTGATGGAAAAGAATCATATAAATCATTATTCTACGTATAGCACTTTGAAAGCTTCAATTGTTGAACGTTTTAATAGAACTTTAAAATTTTTAATGTGGAAACAATTTAGTTTTAAAGGAACATATAAATGGATTGATGACGTTCAAAAACTGGTTGAAAGTTACAACAATACAAAACATCGTACTATTAAAATGCGCCCTCGAGATGTTAATTCATCTAATGAAAAATCGCTGCTAAAAGCTGTATATAGTAATTTGAAAGTTTTTCCTGGTGCAAAATTCAAAATTGGTGATTCTGTTCGTATAAGTAAACATAAACACGTTTTTGAAAAGGGATATACACCAAATTGGACGACTGAAATTTTCAAAATTAAAAGCATAAAAAATACGAATCCAGTAACATATTATTTAGAGGACTATAAGGGTGATCCAATTAAAGGAGGTTTTTATGAAAAGGAACTTTTAAAATCAAAATATGCACACATTTATTAATAGAAAAAGTTTTGAGAAAAAAAGGAGATAAAGTTTTTGTAAAATGGTTAGGATTTTCAAATGAGCATAACTCATGGATAAATAAAACAGAATTATTGTGAATTAAAATATATTTATACTTTATTTAATTATTTTTCAATAAACAACTGTTTAAACTACAATATGCATAGTTTTCATTTAAAAATCTACTGTAAAAGGTAATAAGTTTTAGCATCCTACTTTCAATTCGATTCACATCACAACATTCACATGTATCTGGTCCAGATGTAGTACTGTCTTTAGACCAAGGACAGCTTACATATATAGTGTATTCCATGAATTGATTTAACCCTTTCCATGATGTAATATGGTGTTAAAAATGTTGCGTCACGCAAAAGTTGTTCTCGATGCTCATCCAATAAAATATGATCAAATTTTTTTATAAGATCTTCGTAAATCATTTTTTTCTTATTTAAATATATAACTAGACACTTTCAAAATTAATTAATGACTAAAATAAATTATTATTTTTTTAAATAATATATAGATGAATTTAAAAATATTTTTTTATGAAATTTGCATTTTGTAGACTTGTTTCACTTTACTAGCATCAATATATTCAACATTAGTTTTGTAATTATGATCTTGAATTTTAACTAATTCAACTTCACCATTACTTAAAATTCTTTCTGTTTCATATTCATGATATTCATAGCAAGAAATACTTAAAGCGTGCTTCTTGTAATTACTATCATATGTACATCTTATTTTTAAATTTGTATTATCAGCAAATTCTATTTTAAAATGTCTGTAAAATAGATGCTCACTTTCAATTATTCCAGCTATTTCACTTTCTTTACGTATCAAATCTTGCTTAAATGCTACAATAGCTTCGGCGACAATTTACACTAATTCTATTACCTAGAACTCTAGTGTAGAAAAATCAAGGATAACGTCATTTTTTAAAATTATTTTTTCAGACTTGATATTTTCAATTTGATACGATGATGGTCTTTCAGAATTTTTTTCAACTGGATTCAATGCAGATATTATAACCCATTTAAAACAGTACTCATCCTCATTCTTCACATTTATACAAGCTTTTTTATTTTGTATAGATTTTGGAAGTGATATGTACTGAGATCCTCATAAGGGCTTCCATTGATTAATATTAATTTCAACATGAATAATTCTTATTAGAGTCCAACCACTATCTCTTTCTTGAAATTCTTACATTTTTTTGTGAATTTTGTCAACCATCTCTTCATAAACTTGACTTAAATCTTCGATTTTCTGTATAATTGTCATACAAGATTGAAATGATTTAACTGAAAGTGTAATATCATCTTCGCCGTCATTTCCTTTTATTATTTTCATATATTCACAAAATAATTCCATATTAAACTTGAATGATGAATGTTTATCAAGCAGATTCGTTAAAGCATTTAAAATATGATATTTTGATGTATTAAAGAATTTTAAAACATCTAATACACCTTCTTCTTTGTTTTCAAGCATATATGATTCAACTCTTTCTTCAAAAGCGCTTTTGATTACCTTCAAATTTTCATTTAAAGGTTCAGCTGCATTTTTTTATGAAAATTTGTTCTTACATGATATAACCAATTCTTTTTAAAAAAATTTTCTAAGGTATTTATATCCTGAATATCATATTCACCCAAAATATTTTCTTGATAAGAAACCGCAAAATTCGAAGAAATCAATAAAATTCTAGATAAGACCACAAAATTCCGAGAAATTAACGAGATAACAACATTTCTCAGAAATCAAACACAAAGTTACAAGAAAACAACGAGATAACAAAATTCGAAGAAACTAAACGAGATAACAAAATTTCTCAGACAAAACAATAATTTCCAGATAAAACCAGTTTCATCTCACTCAGCTTCTTTCCACACCTCCCAACGTCAGAATCCACCATTTCGCCTTAAAGCTTCAACCCACAGCGAAAAGCTTCGAAGCTTCAAACCCACGCCACATGCCACCACCCACAAACCACAAAAGCTTCCACCACATGCCACAACCAGAAAAGCTCAAAAGCTCCCGAAGCACACCACACGTCACAACCGAAAGGCTCAAAGCTTATGACGTCATCCAAAAAAGCTATGTACAAAAACCCTTCCCTGAGTTAGAGTCGCTATATACATACTACCAAAGAAACTTAAATACTTACATATAGAATTTTCAACACGTACTGAAGCAAGAAATAATTTTCCTCGCATCGACTATCAGTGATGCATCCCATAAGCTTTTAATTTTTATTCGTTACTTTATTTTCGATAAAGAACATTTTAAAATTTAAAATAAATTTCGAAAGTTTTCGAAACCATTGTTTTTTTTTTATTATTCATCGGACATATGATTTAACATTGATACGCATTTGTTGTTGCTTTCTAATGTAAAAAAAATGCTACAGTCCAGTCACAGCAATAATAATGAGTACGTATACCTATATATTATAATATGTAGAAGTTGTATAAGCAATATGTACATACATATATGTATATGATAGGGTAACGATGAGTATACATACATATGTATGTACGTGTGTGGTATGCAAGAATAAATTAAATTGAATAATTTATACCTATAACACGAGAGATTTTTTTTATTTTTTAATCTTTGGTATTTTTTATATTGTATTGTATTATTGAACATTTTGTTTTAATTTTTATTTACATATTTTCAAATATTTGTAAATACCTGTAGTAGAAAATTAAATGTATGAACATTTTATAATTTTTTTCACGTTGTTCATTTATGTTATTTTTAAGGAAAAGGAAATGTACATATATGTAAATGACAAGTATGTAATTCATTTTCTTCAAAAAAATACATGTATCATACATAGGTATAATGTTTTTAGTTTTTTTATTATAATTTAAAAAATGAAAGTTTGAATGAAATAATTTGGCTTTTAATTAAAAAAAAAACAATATCTTTTCAATCTAATTATGATTTAAAATATTTAATTTAGGATTTTTAAAAAATGCACTAGAATTTTTATTGATACTATTATTTTTCCACAAACAGTTTTTTCTGAGCAAAACTAGAACAAAATAATCTAAAATTTTAATGTGATGGTCATAGCAGGGATTATTTTCGGCAAAAATATTTTGAAGCTCATCATTTGTTTTTATTTTTTTAATGCATTCTAATTTAATAAGATTTTTTATGGAAAGTTTGCTAGGTTGTTCGTTAAAAATTTTCCGAAAAGAGCATGAATAGATTTTGCATATTTTAAAGAAAAATTCTGTAGGTGCGTATAGGCTTCCAAAGTCTGTATTTGCTGAAAAATTTTTATGAAACATAAAAAGTTCAGATGGGTCTTCTAATACATTTCCTTCTTTTTTTAAAACTTGTTCACAAAGTGAACACTTTATTTTTCCTAAAGTTCTAAAAAGAACAAACCCAGCAAAATATCTCAGTGAAGATTCTTCAACAGCAAAATTTATACTATTGCCTTCTAAATTCAGTAATTGCAAGTCTTCTTCATTTCCAACAACAGTTTCCTTTTCCAAGTTATTCAGAATTTCTGAAATCCTATCACTTTGTGAAGAATTTGTTTTATTACATAGTTCTTGCATTTGAATTTCATTATTTTCAATTTCTTGCAAACAATTGGTTGTTGTTGGTATGTAGAACAGAAATTTATTTTCAATAATTTTTTGCAATGTATTTCCAAACTCGTAGACAGAAGGATTTTTTTTATATCCACCTCTGCCTCTTATTAAAGCAAATAAATTTTCAATACAATCTTGATTTAATTTTTTTGTGAGAACAAATAAAATATGTGGATGCTTTTCGAATATGGTTGAAGAATATTCTAGAACTGCTTTAATTGTTTGAATAAGGCCTTTAAAACAATAAATTTTGGAAAAATTATTTTTATTTTGAACGTCATTAAGTAGCTGAGAACATTCTTCTAGAAATTTTCTAACATTGTTGTTTCGACGTAGTCCTCGCTTATAAAGGCTTCGGTGATAAGGAGATTTTGAATTCAAACAATCAAAACATTTATTCAAAAAGTCTGAAAATTTTGCTGTTGGTATAGCTTTTTCTGCTGCATTATTTGAAAATAAGTCTTTATCGTAAGCTGTAGAAATTGCGGCGCTACAGGTATGGCTAAACACTTGGGTAGCATAGGAGACTCTCATTTTTTGCCACGCATTTGGGTATATGTGTTTAGAAGTTAATTTCGTTCCCATTTTTGTCGTATTATTTTTTTCTAAATGGTATAATTCCTCTATACACTTCCAAGAGACGGTTCCATTGTTTGTGTTTATATCTTTTTTTATTAAAGTGTTTCTCACTGATTTAATTAAATGAGGTGCGTCGTATGCTGCATATATTTTTTTATCATTAAATATGAAATAAGGTTTTTCACAACTTACATTTAGTATTTTCATACATTTTCTATTGTTAGAACCCTGGTCACAAACAATGAAACCAACATTTAAACCTATAGACTCACACACAGAAATATTTTCTTCTACTTTAACTTTTAGTTGCTCTCCACTAATTGTTTTCTCCGTAACAAAGTAACTTAAAATGTATGTCCAGTGAGAAAGCGTGCCGCGAATCATAAAAACTGTAATATATTTCCCAAATTTATTACTTCTGTGGTCTCCTAAATCCTCGAAACCAACTATTCTATCTAGTGTTTTGTCATACGTTATATCTGATCTAATTGATATTTCATCGAAAATTAATATACACTCTTTTAAAACATTTGTCCATTCAGGCACACTGCTCGCCAAATAGCTCAAACTTTTCTGGTAAAATCCTGGTGTCATATTCTTAAATAATGACCAACGATACAAGGACACATATGATGGAATTGACAAATTCAGTTTTTCCTTCATGAATCTATAGCACGATCCCGATTTGTAGTTAATTGTCTGAGCTAATTTTTTTTCTTCATCTGTCCATGGAGAGTTATTCTGGCGTTTTTTAATTAACATTTTTGCTAGAACTTTTCCTTGAGTGCTCACATGTTCTAAGATATCGATTTCGTGTAGAATTTTCTTTTCAGGAATTTTTTGATTTTCTTGTTTAATACTTTTCTTTTTAAGACGAAACTTTTGTGCAGACATATTTTTGGAATGAGTTTTTAATTTCGACTTAATAATTCTATATTTTCTTAAAACAGTGGAGTAAAGTTTCCTGTAATATTGAACTGCCTTTACAGACTTTTTGCACGCCTCACATTTACCAATGATTGATAAATCTTCTTCCTTGTATTTATAAGGATCCATTTCTGCAAATTCTTCAAGTGTAAGATCATCATTTCTTTTATTCGAATACGTTTTTCCAGAGAAATTTACTACTATTGCTGAACTTTCTAACGAAATTCTGTTCGAATTTTCCATGGAATTACCTTGATTTTCTTCAACAATAGGAGATAAATTTAAGGAAGGAATAACATTTTTTCTTTTTCGGTTATTAAAAGTACCAACAGCAAAATGTTTTTCACATAGGTATGCATTTTTAGCTTTTGGTGGTGTAGAAAGACCCAAAATATTCATCCATTTTTCGAAAGAATCTGTATTTCTAGGAGGAAACTTTAAAAATTTCATTGATGGAAATTTTCTTTTAGTATTTCCGCAAAATGATAACTCACATTTCACACCCCATACCCTTTTATCAGATTTTTTACTATCCATATTTTTTTTATTTGAAAAAATTGAATAGTTTTGTAAAAAGTGTAGGTATATATATAGATATATGTATATTCAACAATTCTGAATAAAGGTAGTTATGAAAATAACTGATTTGTGTCAACAAAAGGAATAAGAAGATACGTTTTGAAAATTACAAACAAAATTTGTAATAATTAAAAATAGTTATGAAAATAACTGATACTCCTACAAAAAATTAGAAATTAAAAAAATCTCAAAAATATATTTTTATTACGAGAGCGAGTGGTGAAAAAAGTTGCTTCGCTATTGAACACTAAACAAAAATTAAATTTTGCTTTGCTGATAAATATTTAGAATTTCATAAGCACAATGATGAATGAATGTGCCTACCTACCTACTTGGTAAAAAACCTAAAAAAAATTACAGTTGCTATAACAAAAACAATATACATATGTACATATTGATTATTGCAGCTGTGACTGGACTGTAGCATTTTTTTTACATTAGAAAGCAACAACAAATGCGTATCAATGTTAAATCATATGTCCGATGAATAATAAAAAAAAAACAATGGTTTCGAAAACTTTCGAAATTTATTTTAAATTTTAAAATGTTCTTTATCGAAAATAAAGTAACGAATAAAAATTAAAAGCTTATGGGATGCATCACTGATAGTCGATGCGAGGAAAATTATTTCTTGCTTCAGTACGTGTTGAAAATTCTATATGTAAGTATTTAAGTTTCTTTGATACTACTAATATGGTTTTAAAAATTTTTACTTATAATTTGAAAACAACGCAAAGTATGGCTCGAATGTGTGTATGTTAGAATTATGTATGTATATAGCTATAGCTATATATATAGCGAGAATACCAACAATTCATATTTAATGTTACTTGTTGTTTTTAATTTTAATATAGGTATAGTAAAAAAATTCAAACTAAGCAACATTTGTGTAAAGAATTTATTCCTACTTTACCGCACTCTACTTGTGCGTCTGTTCTAAACTTTCTCGATTCTACTGCCTTTTGTTCATGATTAAAATGTTGATACGATGAGTAAAATTGTTGATAATTGCTACTGAATATCATTATAAACATGACTATTAGAAACAAATGTATAAGCAACATGTTGTGGGGTGTGATATCACGCCCCAGATCAAAAATTTTGAGTGCCATGAGGATATATGGACGTTGGGCATCCACATTTTTCATGCTATTTTGTATTTTATCTTGAAAACTAAAAAAATTAGAACAATACTAAAGAGAACACTATGGTAAATGTTTTTGTATAAAAATATTAGTTTTCAGTTTGCGGGATACTGAGATACAGATCTTTGACGTTGAAATTCACTTCAAATTTGTGTTTGGTCATGGAAATGTATGGACATTTTTCGTCTCTTTACATTGTTTTCCCATTTATTTTAAAAATTAAAAATAATAGAAAAAAATCCTACAAGGTAATCAAAGAGGACCTTCAACAAATAAATAGATCAAAAAATTACGGTTTTTAGTCCACGGGATGCTGAGATATCGATTCTTTGGCATATATTGGATATATATAAAAAAAGGATGCTGAAGTATCGTTTTTAGAAAAAAAATTTTTAAAATTTTCATATAATGTAAATTGTATGGTATATACTGACGGCCAATTTTCTGTTTTTGCACAAAAAAGAATATTTAGTTCTGCCGATTTTGAGCTAGGACCTTGAATCGAATTTAGGTGTATAGGGAGAACCTTTCAATTGAAGAATTGGTGAAGTTTCAAGGTTCTAGCTCAAAAAGATCATATTCAAATTAAGAGTCAAAGTCCGAGTGTATACATTTGTGTACCAGGCCAGGCAGTTCTAGGGTTAAAAGTCTACCTCAAGGGTGGTGTGAAAACGGATTGAACATTTTAATATTCATTAAAAATTTGAACAAAATAAGGGCAAAATTTTGTTCTTCGAACATGGCGAAAAATTAGGTTGGGACGGCCCTGTGGAACGATCCACGTTAAATAAACATAACGTCCTCAATGCAATATTTCCCTGAATTTTCGAAAGAACAAACGTATATCACTTAATTACCATTAAAACGATATTTTAAAATAATTGTTCCTGTATAATTTGTAATGGATGTTATGTTATACAATTTATTAAAAAATGCACTTCATGCTAAATACGAAAATATATATACATATATTTTTTAATAACTATGTTTTATTCCGTAAAATTAATTGAATACGTTTCACAAAATTTCTACTGCTGCAATATTAATACACAATATAAAGTTTTGACAATCAAAATGACAGCTAAACCAACAACTTAGTATAACTTCTATTTTGTTTATATGTGTTAGTGACAGCAGTCATATATATTATATGTAGAGTGTGTGTGGAATCGAGTAAATTTTTACTACAGTAGTAAATTTTGACATTAGATTTTGTGGTAGAATAAAATTTACCGTGGTAAAAAAAAAATTTTCACATTTGCTGTGCGTAATGGAGTAAATTTTAAAAGCTACAAAATTGTGTAATTGTTTCGATATTTTAACTTTACATTATTTTACTATCAAACTGTCAAAATTTATACTAGCCTTAGAGCCAGAGTAAATTTTGACAGTTAAATTCACCACGTTTTATGTCAAAATTTACTACTGTAGTAAAAATTTACTCGATTCCACACACACTCGTAGTAGGTTTTGGAAATTTTGGATTAAACCAACGACTCCTATAGTACAAAGTCCAAAACCATCTATAATACAAGCCATGAACAGGAGTTTTGTACATACAAAACAATTAGTTACAAGTGTGTCATGTTTTGTTTTGACATTTTAGTTTCTTATAGTTTCTTAATAAGAGTGCTGAAATAGTACTGTAAAGAAATAGTGTTTTAGTTGAATATTTTTGGTTTTTTAAATAAAATATGGTTTATTAAAGTTTTAAAATGTAATAAATTAACAGTGTTATAATTTTTAAAGTGCACAACAGTAAAAAAAATAATATAAAAAATTGGAAAATATTGTGCCTTCTTACCTTCTTGTAAGAGAAAAAAATTGAAGTGGTAATTTATTATATTTTAAACTTTTATAAACCTTATTTTATTTACAAAATCAAAAATATTCAACTAAAACACTATTTCTTTACACCAATATTCCACCACTCTTTTTAAGAAACCATAAGAAACTAAAATGTCAAAACAAAACATGGCACTTCTTACTAATCCATACACAACTCCACATCATGGCTTGTTATTGTAGATGGTTTTGATACTATATGCGCGTATAAAAGTATCAACGTTTGCATTTGTATAATTTCAATTTACCGTTTATAGCGTACTCCCAATTTAATCCAAAATTCAGTTTTAAATCGGATTATTTTGCCCTTATAAACTGTCTAACTATGGAATGAAATATGAATTTTATTTTAGATAAAGTATTTAATCGGTAATTTGATCCTTTTTATTTTCAACACAAATTTCCGTAATTTCAGTTTTTGTAATTTTGTTAACAGGTTTTTTATGATTTTACTTTATGAAAAATACTATACGTATTACGTACGTATCAAAGTTTGCATGTATTATTTTAATTCCAATTCCCAATTTTAACTTTATTTGCTACTCCCAATTTAATCAAAATTCGGTTTTAACTTTGAATTCGGTTTATTTTTCCCGCTATAAACTGTCTAATTGTCGTTTGCAGACATGTGTAGCTCATGAACGAGTCGTTTGAAATGAACGACTCTTTTTAGTGTGTCAAATGAGCTGGTTCACTAAAATTTTCTAAATTAGCTCTTTAAAGAGTCATGACTTAGTAACTATATGTGAAAACATATGAAAGAAAAAATAGATTTACTGAGCTATATGAACTAAATGAACTAAAATCTGTATAGCTCCTTTTTTTCATATATATTTACATAGTGAGCTAGTGTTCTAGTGTGATATTGTGCTTTATGAAGTATGGACTAAAAACTATGAAACTATGAAGTATGAAATATTTCACTGTTTTATAACCATAGTTAGTCATTTTTCTTTTATTTTCTAAATAAATATATAGATAACATGATGTGGGTATACACTGTGAGACTGTGTATTTTTAAATATGTAATATAATATATGTTACATTACATTTGCTTCTGAGTCAATGACTCTTTTGGACAACTCTTTTGGACAACTCTTTTAAATGACTCTTTTTTTCACTAAAAAGAGGTGAGCGAGCTCTTTTGAACTGACTCACCCAAATGAGTCAATCTTTCACATCTCTATTCTCTAGTCGAGTCGTTTGACCTGCTGAGTGCAGACTGTTGTCAAAAAATAAAGGATGACATCATGACAATATGTGTCAATTTTATTAAATTTAATAAACATATGTACATATACTTCGACTTTCGTGATTTAGATTTAAAAAATGGATTTTTCAAATCCTGAATGTGTTGTTATGAGTAATAGAAATCAGCCTGATGATTTTACCCAATTTTCGGACTGCAAAACAGGTAAATTATTGTCATTGAACAATAAAAATTAAAAATAAAATAACTTGAAAACTTTACGTATACGAAAAAAATTATTTTTATCGTAGTGTTAAACGAACCAAATATCATTTATTCAAACCATCGACATTTGAAAATCTTTTTTATTTTCTTTTTGTTCAACGTCTACGTTTGCATCATAAAATAATTTCGCATATCAAATTCTAAGAGGATCGAAATATAAAGGTTAAAAAACGAAGCTAAAATTTTTCTATTCAGGCGTTTCTATTTAGTTGAGAATAGATAACCATAATTATAAAGGGGTTTGTGTGAGATAGCTCTTGTGGTGTAACCAAATACAATGTGACAGGGGAGGGTGATAGAAGTTTTGAACTCGGTAACCAAATTCCCTAAACTGGAGCACAAACTGCTGCGGTTTTCAGACCACAGGAACATAAAAAGATTCTTTTTTAAGGACCTAAATGACATACCAAATGTTAGAGTTGGGAATTTTCTCCATACCTATATAAATATATCATCTACATATCTTGCACGTACGTTAAAATTTATTTTACAAATATGTTTGTTAAAATATTGTTCAATGGCCATTGTCCTAGATTTCCATATTTTTTGTAGTCTACCAAGAAAATGTTCAAGCATTGCCTAATTTTTGAACAGTTTTATCCAGCGCTGTGCAAGTTTTAAGATGCTCTCGTTGTTTATACTTATGAATGTATGTTGTCTATAATTTTATTTCTTATATAAATGACTATTAAAGACACCATGTCCTATGTTCAATCTAAATTTTCCAATCCCTTAATTAGGTGTTTTCGTGGCCGGCCCAACCTAATTTTTCGCCCTGTTCGAAGAACAAAATTTCGCCCTTATTTTGTTCAAATTTTTAATGAATATTAAAATGTTCAAGCCGTTTCCACACCACTCTTGAGGTAGACTTTTAATTTTAACCCTAAGGATTAGGGACGTCGCGATACCACCGATACTATCGAGGTATCGATACTTTTGATCCGGTACTACGATACTGAGTACTCGTTAGTCAGCCTCCGATACTTTTACCGGTGTCGATACTTTTGGGCCGATACCCGATACCAGCAGTGCAAAGTTTCCGAAATAGTGGTACAAAAGCTATATAAAATAAAGAAACCGCCAAGAAACAAGAACGAGTACGTTGTAGACAACAACGAAGTTATTAATTTTGTAATTTCGAGACTACTTCCTCCAAAAAAAAAAAATAATAAATAAAAAAAAATAAAATAAAAACCTTATTTTCATATAATTTTCCCTTTTTCTTTGTATAATATCGGATTTTATAGTATCGGCAGATACTATCGAGTAACGATACTTTTTCCCGATACCATTGAGGTATCGATGCCATAGATCCGATACCGGTACCCAGTATCGATACTTTTCAAAATTTCGACGTCTCTACTAGGGATTGCCTGGCCTGGTATACAAATGTATAAACTCGGACTTTGACCCTTAATTTGAATATGATCTTTTTGAGCTAGGACCTTGAAACTTCACCAATTACTCCATTAAAGGGTCCTCTCTATACACCCAAATTCGATTCAAGGTCCTAGTTCAAAATCGGTAGAACAAAATATCCTTTTTTTATATATATCCAATATATGCCAAAGAATCGATATCTCAGCATCCCGTGGACTAAAAACCGTAATTTTTTGATCTATTTATTTGTTGAAGGTCCTCTTTGATTACCTTGTAGGATTTTTTTCTATTATTTTTAATTTTTAAAATAAATGGGAAAACAATGTAAAGAGACGAAAAATGTCCATACATTTCCATGACCAAACACAAATTTGAAGTGAATTTCAACTTCAAAGATCTGTATCTCAGTATCCCGCAAACTGAAAACTAATATTTTTATACAAAAACATTTACCATAGTGTTCTCTTTAGTATTGTTCTAATTTTTTTTAGTTTTCAAGATAAAATACAAAATAGCATGAAAAATGTGAATGTTTCATACATTCTTCTACATTCATCTACATTCATAAACGCAAACATACTATAGATTTTAATTTTAACAGTTTGCTATATATTGTTGTTTGTGTAGCGCCCATACGAAACACATAGAATGATAAAGCAGAGACTGTGCAAGATTTGAAACTGAACCTCATACTGTGTGTATAGCATTTTTATTTTTGTTTGTTTTTATGAAGATCGAATACTATAGGAGCAAGATTTTAATTTGAACAGTTTGCTATATATTGTTGTTTTTGTAGCGCCCATACGAAACATATAGAATGATAAAGCAGAGACTGTGCAAGATTTGAAATTGAACCTAATACTGTGTGTATAACATTTTTGTTGTTGTTTGTTTTTATGAAGATCGAATACTATAGGAGCAAGATTTTATTTTGAACAGTTTGCTAAACATTGTTGTTTTTGTGGCATTCACACGAGACTTACATATGTGCATATGTAACTGCTGTACATAATTCTGTGGGCACAAATACTAACCGCTCAAGTCTGGAGATGCTTATGTCGACCTAAATGGTTTGAACATGTGACCACAGAATTGGTTCGCACAAAAATAAAAATGTATGTATATAAAATTTTAATATTATGTACATTGTTCTAATGGCGCCCCTCTGATTTTGTCGCCTTTTTCAGCTGCTCTGTCTGCTCATATGTAAAGATCGACCCTGGGTGTTTTATTCCGGATTATTTCGTACACCTCTTTGATGATTTTAAAATCTTTGGCTTGTAGATTTGAAAATATTATTTTATTCTCATTTTGATTGTTGCACTTTTTTTTCTTCTAATTCATCAGCATTATCGTTTTTCTTTAAGTCAAATGTGCTGGTATTCACTGAAACATATTCATGCCTTTTCGAGGTAATTGTATAATTTCTTTATTTCAACGATATTTTTTATGGCTACAACTTCATTGTCATAGAAAGTATAAATTCATTATTTTTGTTTATTCATTTATTATTTTTTTTTTCAGAGCTAATTATTGATACATCCTACTACAAGAAATGTGGTGAGATTTTTGCATTCGAAAAAGAAATCTTATTTTTTTCATGTATACTTTGCCAAAAGACATTATTTGCAGAAATTTCAAATTTTTTTGACCATTTGAAATTGCATCATGCAAAAGATTTGATTTTACAAAAAATAGATCCCTTAGAATCTAATAATGATAATGAATGTAAAATATTAACAAAAATCGAGGACAATACTGAAGTAATTTTCAATGATGAACTTGAAATGGAAACGGACTCTAATTATGTTGAAAAAATATTAAAAAACCAAACTGTTCATTCACCAAGTTCAAGTTTTGAACCTCTTGAAAATAATAAAAGTACTTTATTACTAAAAGATGTAAAAAAAGATGATTTAAAAATTTCTAAAGAAAAAGATGAGTTGTTCCAATGTACACTTTGTAATAAGAAATATGCATTAAAGTCATCATTAAGGAGACACATCAAGTGTGGACATTCAATTACACATAATGATCTGAATTTGAATCAAAATGATCTTTTAGTTTCTTGTGATATTTGTAATAGAAAATTTGCTTCTGAAAAAGTTTTAGTAAAACATAAAGATATTGATCATCGTTCAGTAGATCTATTTATGAAATCTTCAATAAATGAACAACAGTTTTATAAATCAAGTGAAGATGATGAAGATGATTTAGATAATAAAGCTAACAAAACATTTTTATTTACACAAGAAATTCAATATATTGATCCAATGAAATGTACATATTGTGAACGTAAATTTAACGCTAGATTAAAACGTATTGAACATGAACGTATACATACTGGTGAAAAACCATATAAATGTAAATTTTGTGGTAAATGTTTTCGTACATCTTCAAGTATTAGAAAACATGAAATGGTTCACCAAGGTATTAAACCACATAAATGTACAATTTGTAATACATCATTTACAGAAAAATCAAATTTACGACAACATATTCGACGACATATTGGTGATAAAAAAATACCATGTAAATATTGTGGTAAATTATTTCAACAAAATAGTGAAAAAAAAATTCATGAACGTATTCATACTGGTGAAAAGCCATTTCAATGTACAGTTTGTGGTAAATGTTTTACAACTAGTGAAAAAGTTGATCGTCATTATATAAGACATACAAATAAAAGGGAATTTAAATGTAAGCAATGCGATAAAAGTTTTTTTACAAATCGTGAATTAACGGAACATAATATTGTACATACTGGTGAAAGACCATTTACATGTGATGTTTGTAAAGCAACATTTCCAAGAAGAAAATCATTAAAATCTCATATAAAAATTCATTCAGATGTTACGGAATACATTTGTTCAATTTGTGGTAAAGGTTTTAAACAAAGACCAGGATTATATTGTCATATGAAAAGTCATGGAATTACCAACAAATCATGAAAATACATGTTATACTTTCAATGTGAAATTTGCTTCGAAAAAGGTTTGTACAACCTTTAGCCAAAACCTAATTTTGATGTTTCATCAGTAATCACCACTTCACTGTGAATTCACGTCATATTTATCACCACAGGTTGCAATCGCAATGACAAACTTAACTATCCACTGGTTTTTAACACATAGATACAACCAATTGTATTTTTATTAAAGGAAACAGGAAACATCAGAACATCAATAAATAATAATGATTATTGCTGAAAGGAAACGAAAGTTAGATTAGATTAGATAAGCTTGAGCTTAAGGCACAAATAATATAATAATACAGATGGGTATTGTAAATGAACTGAAATGTTATTCAGTGGTAATAAAGAAGAAGAACAAACAATTTTTATGTTTGCGTCTTAACTATAGTTTTTTTAAAAACTTAAAACAACAACAACATTACCGAACAACTTTGAGTTTTTTTATTTATGTTTCCACTTTTCATTTCATCATGATTTTTTGATTTTTTCCATTTCTAACATGTAGTTGACTGTTGACATTTACCTTGTTTATGCACAAGGATTGAAACGTATTAACTATAAAACGTTTTAAGCATCGTTTTGAGATAATACATTTTAATTAGTGTTTATGCGTAATACAACATTTCGTTCTCACTCAAAACGTTGAACACCTGCGTGTGTAATAACAACTACTTAAAACGAAGTAAGTGTTTATGCACATTTTAAAAACGAAATGAAATTTTAAATGCGGATTTAATAGTGTATTAACTCAAAACGACGTAGAGCTTCAATGCGTTTTGAAATTTGGTTTATGCATCCGTATTAAGTCAAGACGGAGTGAGTTTTTGCGAAGTAACGCTTCGCATAAACAAGATAAATGTCGGTTGAACTGAACAGTTACTTGTGCGTCAGCAAAAGTAAAATACAATATTGTATGTATACAATATACCTACATACAATAATAATGGCTTTTATTTGCTTGTCACATATTTTTGTTGTTGTCGGTTAACAATTATTGTACCTAAAGGAAAAGGAAACAAAAAACTGAAAACTTTGTCAGTTTATTTCAGCGATGGGCACGTCAACAATTCTACGTCAACAATTGTATTGTTGACGTGTCAACAATACTAATTGTTTACTTAGCATTGTTGACATTGTTGACACTGACTGTTAACGTTAAGTTAACGATTTCATTTTTATTTAATAATATTCCATAAATAAAAATTTCAAAACAAAGGAAGGAAAAATAAAATTTATAAGCATAAAAAAATAACATTACATTTTTAGGACGTCCAACCATTTTAAAACTAGATGATTTAGTTGCTTTTATAATTTATAGTTTATACTTTATATTTATAAATTTTTATTCTTATTTTATTATGTATAATTAATACATTATACCATTATAAGTTTTATAAGTATACCTATTATAAATTATTAAATATAATCACCTTAAATTTTCAGTTTTTTTTAAAGGTTAGGTTGGCTTAGTTAGAATGATTTGATTACAGATTAGACGTACGTCAGTTACGTTACGACTTACGGTTAGGGATAGGATAGGATAGTTGACACATTGTCGACACATTGTTGACAATTTTAATTGTTGACAGATTGTTGACGGTGTCAGTCAAATTATGATTGTTGACACGTCAACATCCATCACTGGTTTATTTTATTATATAACATCATGATAGGTTTATGTCTTTGCTAATCATATCACATTTGTCAGTTAATCGTTGTCAGTTAACCAAAATTCATATGCAACATTTTGTACAACAGTTTTTATATATCTGTATTATTATATTGTTTGTGCTTAAGGTTAAAAAAACTTTTATAACATATATAGCCAGTTTCACAGTTTAAGCTTAAGCGAAGCTTAATTCTTAAGCTGAGTTTAATCACTTTTTTCGTTTTCACAGTTGAAGCTTAAGTGTTAAACTGAGTTTAAATTTAGCTAAACTTAAGCGGTCAAATTTCAGAGCTTAAACTAAGTTTAAGTAAAAAATATAATGAGTCAACCAAATGTCAACATATATAAAAAAAATCAATCGTGTTTTCATTGTAATTTCTTGAAAATTAGTTCTTAAAAAAATTAAAAAATACAAGAAATGTAAAAGCATGAAGTTGATAATTTTATCATTTAAAAAAAAAATATATTTAAGAAAAAAATGCAAAAAAAAAAGAAATTTAAAATCAGATTAAATAAAATTTAAAAAATAAACAAAAACCACTCACATATTATTATTCGTAAAAATAGAATTTAATTAAATAAATAAAATCCATAAAAGATATCTGAGCATGTTTAAAAAGGAAGAAAAAAAAAAGAACATACATATATTTTTTTATTTTCACCAATTCCGTACATTTTTATATATTTTATTAAAATGTTTTTATTAGCTTGGTTTCTTGTCTGTCTGTTCGGTAAAAATTTGGAAATTGATTTTTAATTTTTAACCAACTTTTTGATGAGATAGAGACTTGAAACTTTCAACATAGCTCAGAACTGCATGACAATGCAATATTACATCGCTAATGAAAGATTTAAGATTTTACTTTTTATGATATTCGATCCTCAAATTTGGTCTAAAACAAATAAAATATTAATTTTTCTTTACTAAAATTTAATCTAAGTAAACTCTGATTTTCAAGTCAAAAATATTTTAGTATGCTTCATTTCTCATTTTTAACAGCCACCTCTGAAAATGTAGTACCACTTGAAAAATTTTTTTTTGTTTATGAATAATATTTTTGAAAGAAAAAATAAACAAATGAATAAAAAAATTCTTCAAGTGGTACTACATTTTCAGAGGTGGCTGTTAAAAATGAGAAATGAGAGAGATAATTGTGATTTTAATAAAAAATTATCATTTTTCTTTAATAACTCAATTTCTATTAATTTTATAATATAACAATGTTTGGGAAAAATGTTTATTTAATAAAAATCTACAAATTTATAGAACATTATAATTTAATATTTTTAGTAATTTGGGAGATTTAAGGAAAAATTGATTCTCAGTTTTATGTTACTCAATATTTATCACGTTTTTTCTTTTATTTACGTTGCTCATAGATATTTAATATATTCGGTGAAAATAAAGCTAAGGATCTTCTCTAAATTTCATTAGAACATAATTTTCATGTAACTTTAATCACAACTTAGTTATGATTGATTAAAAGCAATAAGTTGTGATGTCAATTTGGTACTTCCAACACATATATACAAATAAATTTGTTTTTTAAAATTAAAAAAACTTTTTAGTTTTACTTATATTGTTTTTTAATGTAAAATAATATCAATAAAATCGATTGACAAATTTCACATAAGACTAAAAAGCAAAAAATAATTAAAATAAAAAAATTTTTTTAATATAAAACGTTTTTAAAACGGACTCAAAAGTATAAAATAATTTTTCCTAGCCACATACACATTCTCAACCCCATACAGATAATCCTGAAAATTTGTGATTGCGAATTTTTAATAACTATATAAAAATACTTGTAAGATTAAAAACGAAAAACATGGGGCGCAAGATAAAATAGTAAGAAGTGTAAAGAATAGTGCAAGTTAAGAAGTGTAAAGAATAGCGCCCCACGTTTTTCGTTTTTAATCTTACAAGTATTTTTATATAGTTATTAAAAATTCGCAATCACAAATTTTCAGGATTATCTGTATGGGGTTGAGAATGTGTATGTGGCTAGGAAAAATTATTTTATACTTTTGAGTCCGTTTTAAAAACGTTTTATATTAAAAAAAATTTTTTATTTTAATTATTTACTAATATTTTTTAATAAATAATAAAATACGCATGACACTTTTTATACTGACATAATAAATTTCAGAAACAAAGCAGCTGCAGACATTTTTTTTTGTTAAACTAGGTTTAGTTAAGCTGCAAAAAAAAATAAACTGTGAAATCTAGTAGTCTTTATCTGAAGCTTAAGCTATATACAAAAGCTTAGCTAAACTTTGGCTTGAGCTTAAACTGTGAAACTGGCTAATACTTTTTAAAAATTGATTATAAAGCCTCTGTAACTACGATGATATTCAAGGAAGAGTTGTTCGAGGACGTTTCGGAAGTTTCTCAGTAACTTTCTCCGTTCTTTAAATTCATGTTTTTCGAATATTCCATCATATTTAGTTATTTTCAAGAAAGGAATCGATTCTAGACAGGAAGCATTCTACTCACTCATCCCAAATCCGAAAACCCCATGTAAATCCCTTCACGTTTACTACCCTAAAACTTTCCAAAATTTCAATTACGTCACGAGGAACACTCTTACCCACAAAGGAAAAAGTAAGTGGATAAAAAGTATATAAAAACACGAAATCAAGGAAGTTTCACCATATGCTGTGCTCAACCATGTTGAATTTTGAAACGAGCGCAATATGATTAAGTTGAAAAAGAAAAAAGTTGATAAAATAATGTGATTTACATCAGTAACTAAAAAACAACTCTTAAATGTACTTCACACTTCAAGAACAAATTACATTAGTCAAATGATAAATCAAATTATAAATTGTTAAGTGTGAAGTACTGTTGGCTGTTAAAAATGAGAAATGAAGCATACTAAAATATTTTTGACTTGAAAATCAGAGTTTACTTAGATTAAATTTTAGTAAAGAAAAATTAATATTTTATTTGTTTTAGACCAAATTTGAGGATCGAATATCATAAAAAGTAAAATCTTAAATCTTTCATTAGCGATGTAATATTGCATTGTCATGCAGTTCTGAGCTATGTTGAAAGTTTCAAGTCTCTATCTCATCAAAAAGTTGGTTAAAAATTAAAAATCAATTTCCAAATTTTTACCGAACAGACAGACAAGAAACCAAGCTAATAAAAACATTTTAATAAAATATATAAAAATGTACGGAATTGGTGAAAATAAAAAAATATATGTATGTTCTTTTTTTTTTCTTCCTTTTTAAACATGCTCAGATATCTTTTATGGATTTTATTTATTTAATTAAATTCTATTTTTACGAATAATAATATGTGAGTGGTTTTTGTTTATTTTTTAAATTTTATTTAATCTGATTTTAAATTTCTTTTTTTTTTGCATTTTTTTCTTAAATATATTTTTTTTTTAAATGATAAAATTATCAACTTCATGCTTTTACATTTCTTGTATTTTTTAATTTTTTTAAGAACTAATTTTCAAGAAATTACAATGAAAACACGATTGATTTTTTTTATATATGTTGACATTTGGTTGACTCATTATATTTTTTACTTAAACTTAGTTTAAGCTCTGAAATTTGACCGCTTAAGTTTAGCTAAATTTAAACTCAGTTTAACACTTAAGCTTCAACTGTGAAAACGAAAAAAGTGATTAAACTCAGCTTAAGAATTAAGCTTCGCTTAAGCTTAAACTGTGAAACTGGCTATATATGTTATAAAAGTTTTTTTAACCTTAAGCACAAACAATATAATAATACAGATATATAAAAACTGTTGTACAAAATGTTGCATATGAATTTTGGTTAACTGACAACGATTAACTGACAAATGTGATATGATTAGCAAAGACATAAACCTATCATGATGTTATATAATAAAATAAACCAGTGATGGATGTTGACGTGTCAACAATCATAATTTGACTGACACCGTCAACAATCTGTCAACAATTAAAATTGTCAACAATGTGTCGACAATGTGTCAACTATCCTATCCTATCCCTAACCGTAAGTCGTAACGTAACTGACGTACGTCTAATCTGTAATCAAATCATTCTAACTAAGCCAACCTAACCTTTAAAAAAAACTGAAAATTTAAGGTGATTATATTTAATAATTTATAATAGGTATACTTATAAAACTTATAATGGTATAATGTATTAATTATACATAATAAAATAAGAATAAAAATTTATAAATATAAAGTATAAACTATAAATTATAAAAGCAACTAAATCATCTAGTTTTAAAATGGTTGGACGTCCTAAAAATGTAATGTTATTTTTTTATGCTTATAAATTTTATTTTTCCTTCCTTTGTTTTGAAATTTTTATTTATGGAATATTATTAAATAAAAATGAAATCGTTAACTTAACGTTAACAGTCAGTGTCAACAATGTCAACAATGCTAAGTAAACAATTAGTATTGTTGACACGTCAACAATACAATTGTTGACGTAGAATTGTTGACGTGCCCATCGCTGAACCTAACCTTTAAAAAAAACTGAAAATTTAAGGTGATTATATTTAATAATTTATAATAGGTATACTTATAAAACTTATAATGGTATAATGTATTAATTATACATAATAAAATAAGAATAAAAATTTATAAATATAAAGTATAAACTATAAATTATAAAAGCAACTAAATCATCTAGTTTTAAAATGGTTGGACGTCCTAAAAATGTAATGTTATTTTTTTATGCTTATAAATTTTATTTTTCCTTCCTTTGTTTTGAAATTTTTATTTATGGAATATTATTAAAAAAAAATGAAATCGTTAACTTGACGTTAACAGTCAGTGTCAACAATGTCAACAATGCTAAGTAAACAATTAGTATTGTTGACACGTCAACAATACAATTGTTGACGTAGAATTGTTGACGTGCCCATCGCTGAAATAAACTGACAAAGTTTTCAGTTTTTTGTTTCCTTTTCCTTTAGGTACAATAATTGTTAACCGACAACAACAAAAATATGTGACAAGCAAATAAAAGCCATTATTATTGTATGTAGGTATATTGTATACATACAATATTGTATTTTACTTTTGCTGACGCACAAGTAACTGTTCAGTTCAACCGACATTTATCTTGTTTATGCGAAGCGTTACTTCGCAAAAACTCACTCCGTCTTGACTTAATACGGATGCATAAACCAAATTTCAAAACGCATTGAAGCTCTACGTCGTTTTGAGTTAATACACTATTAAATCCGCATTTAAAATTTCATTTCGTTTTTAAAATGTGCATAAACACTTACTTCGTTTTAAGTAGTTGTTATTACACACGCAGGTGTTCAACGTTTTGAGTGAGAACGAAATGTTGTATTACGCATAAACACTAATTAAAATGTATTATCTCAAAACGATGCTTAAAACGTTTTATAGTTAATACGTTTCAATCCTTGTGCATAAACAAGGTAAATGTCAACAGTCAACTACAAGTTAGAAATGGAAAAAATCAAAAAATCATGATGAAATGAAAAGTGGAAACATAAATAAAAAAACTCAAAGTTGTTCGGTAATGTTGTTGTTGTTTTAAGTTTTTAAAAAAACTATAGTTAAGACGCAAACATAAAAATTGTTTGTTCTTCTTCTTTATTACCACTGAATAACATTTCAGTTCATTTACAATACCCATCTGTATTATTATATTATTTGTGCCTTAAGCTCAAGCTTATCTAATCTAATCTAACTTTCGTTTCCTTTCAGCAATAATCATTATTATTTATTGATGTTCTGATGTTTCCTGTTTCCTTTAATAAAAATACAATTGGTTGTATCTATGTGTTAAAAACCAGTGGATAGTTAAGTTTGTCATTGCGATTGCAACCTGTGGTGATAAATATGACGTGAATTCACAGTGAAGTGGTGATTACTGATGAAACATCAAAATTAGGTTTTGGCTAAAGGTTGTACAAACCTTTTTCGAAGCAAATTTCACATTGAAAGTATAACATGTATTTTCATGATTTGTTGGTAATTCCATGACTTTTCATATGACAATATAATCCTGGTCTTTGTTTAAAACCTTTACCACAAATTGAACAAATGTATTCCGTAACATCTGAATGAATTTTTATATGAGATTTTAATGATTTTCTTCTTGGAAATGTTGCTTTACAAACATCACATGTAAATGGTCTTTCACCAGTATGTACAATATTATGTTCCGTTAATTCACGATTTGTAAAAAAACTTTTATCGCATTGCTTACATTTAAATTCCCTTTTATTTGTATGTCTTATATAATGACGATCAACTTTTTCACTAGTTGTAAAACATTTACCACAAACTGTACATTGAAATGGCTTTTCACCAGTATGAATACGTTCATGAATTTTTTTTTCACTATTTTGTTGAAATAATTTACCACAATATTTACATGGTATTTTTTTATCACCAATATGTCGTCGAATATGTTGTCGTAAATTTGATTTTTCTGTAAATGATGTATTACAAATTGTACATTTATGTGGTTTAATACCTTGGTGAACCATTTCATGTTTTCTAATACTTGAAGATGTACGAAAACATTTACCACAAAATTTACATTTATATGGTTTTTCACCAGTATGTATACGTTCATGTTCAATACGTTTTAATCTAGCGTTAAATTTACGTTCACAATATGTACATTTCATTGGATCAATATATTGAATTTCTTGTGTAAATAAAAATGTTTTGTTAGCTTTATTATCTAAATCATCTTCATCATCTTCACTTGATTTATAAAACTGTTGTTCATTTATTGAAGATTTCATAAATAGATCTACTGAACGATGATCAATATCTTTATGTTTTACTAAAACTTTTTCAGAAGCAAATTTTCTATTACAAATATCACAAGAAACTAAAAGATCATTTTGATTCAAATTCAGATCATTATGTGTAATTGAATGTCCACACTTGATGTGTCTCCTTAATGATGACTTTAATGCATATTTCTTATTACAAAGTGTACATTGGAACAACTCATCTTTTTCTTTAGAAATTTTTAAATCATCTTTTTTTACATCTTTTAGTAATAAAGTACTTTTATTATTTTCAAGAGGTTCAAAACTTGAACTTGGTGAATGAACAGTTTGGTTTTTTAATATTTTTTCAACATAATTAGAGTCCGTTTCCATTTCAAGTTCATCATTGAAAATTACTTCAGTATTGTCCTCGATTTTTGTTAATATTTTACATTCATTATCATTATTAGATTCTAAGGGATCTATTTTTTGTAAAATCAAATCTTTTGCATGATGCAATTTCAAATGGTCAAAAAAATTTGAAATTTCTGCAAATAATGTCTTTTGGCAAAGTATACATGAAAAAAATAAGATTTCTTTTTCGAATGCAAAAATCTCACCACATTTCTTGTAGTAGGATGTATCAATAATTAGCTCTGAAAAAAAAAATAATAAATGAATAAACAAAAATAATGAATTTATACTTTCTATGACAATGAAGTTGTAGCCATAAAAAATATCGTTGAAATAAAGAAATTATACAATTACCTCGAAAAGGCATGAATATGTTTCAGTGAATACCAGCACATTTGACTTAAAGAAAAACGATAATGCTGATGAATTAGAAGAAAAAAAAGTGCAACAATCAAAATGAGAATAAAATAATATTTTCAAATCTACAAGCCAAAGATTTTAAAATCATCAAAGAGGTGTACGAAATAATCCGGAATAAAACACCCAGGGTCGATCTTTACATATGAGCAGACAGAGCAGCTGAAAAAGGCGACAAAATCAGAGGGGCGCCATTAGAACAATGTACATAATATTAAAATTTTATATACATACATTTTTATTTTTGTGCGAACCAATTCTGTGGTCACATGTTCAAACCATTTAGGTCGACATAAGCATCTCCAGACTTGAGCGGTTAGTATTTGTGCCCACAGAATTATGTACAGCAGTTACATATGCACATATGTAAGTCTCGTGTGAATGCCACAAAAACAACAATGTTTAGCAAACTGTTCAAAATAAAATCTTGCTCCTATAGTATTCGATCTTCATAAAAACAAACAACAACAAAAATGTTATACACACAGTATTAGGTTCAATTTCAAATCTTGCACAGTCTCTGCTTTATCATTCTATATGTTTCGTATGGGCGCTACAAAAACAACAATATATAGCAAACTGTTCAAATTAAAATCTTGCTCCTATAGTATTCGATCTTCATAAAAACAAACAAAAATAAAAATGCTATACACACAGTATGAGGTTCAGTTTCAAATCTTGCACAGTCTCTGCTTTATCATTCTATGTGTTTCGTATGGGCGCTACACAAACAACAATATATAGCAAACTGTTAAAATTAAAATCTATAGTATGTTTGCGTTTATGAATGTAGATGAATGTAGAAGAATGTATGAAACATTCACATTTTTCATGCTATTTTGTATTTTATCTTGAAAACTAAAAAAAATTAGAACAATACTAAAGAGAACACTATGGTAAATGTTTTTGTATAAAAATATTAGTTTTCAGTTTGCGGGATACTGAGATACAGATCTTTGAAGTTGAAATTCACTTCAAATTTGTGTTTGGTCATGGAAATGTATGGACATTTTTCGTCTCTTTACATTGTTTTCCCATTTATTTTAAAAATTAAAAATAATAGAAAAAAATCCTACAAGGTAATCAAAGAGGACCTTCAACAAATAAATAGATCAAAAAATTACGGTTTTTAGTCCACGGGATGCTGAGATATCGATTCTTTGGCATATATTGGATATATATAAAAAAAGGATATTTTGTTCTACCGATTTTGAACTAGGACCTTGAATCGAATTTGGGTGTATAGAGAGGACCCTTTAATGGAGTAATTGGTGAAGTTTCAAGGTCCTAGCTCAAAAAGATCATATTCAAATTAAGGGTCAAAGTCCGAGTTTATACATTTGTATACCAGGCCAGGCAATCCCTAGTAGAGACGTCGAAATTTTGAAAAGTATCGATACTGGGTACCGGTATCGGATCTATGGCATCGATACCTCAATGGTATCGGGAAAAAGTATCGTTACTCGATAGTATCTGCCGATACTATAAAATCCGATATTATACAAAGAAAAAGGGAAAATTATATGAAAATAAGGTTTTTATTTTATTTTTTTTTATTTATTATTTTTTTTTTTTGGAGGAAGTAGTCTCGAAATTACAAAATTAATAACTTCGTTGTTGTCTACAACGTACTCGTTCTTGTTTCTTGGCGGTTTCTTTATTTTATATAGCTTTTGTACCACTATTTCGAAAACTTTGCACTGCTGGTATCGGGTATCGGGTATCGGCCCAAAAGTATCGACACCGGTAAAAGTATCGGAGGCTGACTAACGAGTACTCAGTATCGTAGTACCGGATCAAAAGTATCGATACCTCGATAGTATCGGTGGTATCGCGACGTCCCTAATCCTTAGGGTTAAAATTAAAAGTCTACCTCAAGAGTGGTGTGGAAACGGCTTGAACATTTTAATATTCATTAAAAATTTGAACAAAATAAGGGCGAAATTTTGTTCTTCGAACACAAAGGAAAAAGTAAGTGGATAAAAAGTATATAAAAACACGAAATCAAGGAAGTTTCACCATATGCTGTGCTCAACCATGTTGAATTTTGAAACGAGCGCAATATGATTAAGTTGAAAAAGAAAAAAGTTGATAAAATAATGTGATTTACATCAGTAATTAAAAAACAACTCTTAAATGTACTTCACACTTAACAATTTATAATTTGATTTATCATTTGACTAATGTAATTTGTTCTTGTTACAACAACAAATTACATTAGTCAAATGATAAATCAAATTATAAATCGTTAAGTGTGAAGCACACTTTAGACATTACATGTAAGAATATGAACAAATAAATCTTTTAAAAGACCAGAAAGAATTTTATTCATAACTGCTAATAACGATACCTTT
Organism: Bombylius major; assembly: GCA_932526495.1. Lineage (NCBI taxonomy): Eukaryota > Metazoa > Arthropoda > Insecta > Diptera > Bombyliidae > Bombylius > Bombylius major. Next base: position 30,496,339 of record OW052042.1, read on the forward strand.
TACATAGCTCTTCTTTTTACTTTTACACGCCGACACGCGTCTTCTTTCGTTCTTCTCAATGAATTCAATGAATTCATTGTACATACATACACAAATTTTTCAATGTATTTGAATTTAAATTCTTCAAAAACATTGTTTTTGTGTATATGTGTTAGTATCTTCACCTCGTTAAATAGAAATCAGTTTGGTTGAAAAAGTGAAGAAAGATTAGGAAACCGCACTACTCCCCTGGCTACCAACTTGGTCGTGAGGAAGAACTGTGTAAAATAAAACCCATGAATTGGTTGAAAAAGTTTTGGTTTTGGTCCAATTTGTTGTAAAAATATTTTTCATGGTGAAGAAATACTTATTGGTTCAAACTTGATCAGTCTTCTTTCAGCTTCAACAACCGGTTTTCTTTAAGAAAGAAGGCGAGTTGAAGTACATTTTAACCAAAAGTGGGGATAAAAAACCGGTTATTGAAGCTGAAAGAAGACTGGTCTAGTCTGGGCCATTCACATTTTGCTGTGTAAGAGCCTGCGTGGAATTGAGTAAATTTTACTACGAGTGTGTGTGGAATCGAGTAAATTTTTACTACAGTAGTAAATTTTGACATAAAACGTGGTGAATTTAACTGTCAAAATTTACTCTAGCTCTGGGGCTAGTATAAATTTTGACAGTTTGATAGTAAAATAATGTAAAGTCAAAATATCGAAACAAGTACACAATTTTGTAGCTTTTAAAATTTACTCCATTACGCACAGCAAATGTGAAAATTTTTTTTTACCACGGTAAATTTTATTCTACCACAAAATCTAATGTCAAAATTTACTACTGTAGAGTGTGTGTGGAATCGAGTAAATTTTTACTACAGTAGTAAATTTTGACATTAGATTTTGTGGTAGAATAAAATTTACCGTGGTAAAAAAAAAATTTCACATTTGCTGTGCGTGATGGAGTAAATTTTAAAAGCTACAAAATTGTGTACTTGTTTCGATATTTTGACTTTACATTATTTTACTATCAAACTGTCAAAATTTATACTAGCCCCAGAGCCAGAGTAAATTTTGACAGTTAAATTCACCACGTTTTATGTCAAAATTTACTACTGTAGTAAAAATTTACTCGATTCCACACACACTCTAATTGTTTAAAATCTTGACAATTAGAACATAGGTCTGTTTTATAAATACGTCGGCCCGTTTCATGAATACGCAAGTTGCGCAAATGACGCAAACACCATGTTCATTTATTTTTTCCAGTGCAAGTTGCAAAAGCATTAACTTCATAAATAATTTTCCAGTGCAAGTTGCAAAAGCATTAGCTTCATAAATTAAAGCTTGCAAAGCAAATGATTGCAAATAAGCAAATACCATTGATTAATTATTATACATAGATAAATTATACAGAAGAAAAACCTGGAACGCCAAAACAAATAATGCTTTTTACTCTCGCACCCATTTTAAAGGCAGTTACTTATTTACATTCCTGATACACAAACCTCACCACTAAATTTGAATTTGAAAAAAATTGTAACGATCGGTTTTCTGGTGAGATTTTATTCTGTATGGTTAATTATTCATATTTTTCATATTTTACCATTCAATATGTTTTCGTATATACTATACATACATACACATATACTTGAACAACTGACTATTCTGTATAATGAATGCGTATTATGAGCCGTTATTAATTTTTGTATTATTTTGTTACTTCTCTTTTGTTGTTTTGTAATGTACTTATATTGATATTTGAAGAATATTGTTTTTTGTTCCTAATAATCACAATCATGTGTCTCGATAATTTATTTAATATACTAATTGTTGGTGTACTGGTTTATTTGTTGTTGTGTTTTTATAAATATAAAATAGACTATTTAATTTAAAAAGATTATTCCGATTGAAATTAAATTAAACTGTTTTACGATAAATAAAAAAAGGACATTTTTTGGGTTCAATTTTTAAAATAACTAATAGATTTTTTTTACTTTTTCTTAAAATTTATAATAATAATTAATGTATAATATTAATCAATGCAAATACTTTTCAAAAGTTGCTTTGTGATTTTAAAGAGAAAAAACAGAAAGTGTTACCAACATATTAATATTTTTTTTTTGACATTTCGATATTTCTTTGTTCAGTTTTTAAAGTTTTTATATTGTTATTTGTTTGGTTTGTGTTTTTGTTTAATTTTATAAATTTACTTATAATTTTTATTAAAAATTGAGAATTTAACATATGTATAAATTTTTTAATTAGCAATATTATTAAATAATAAAAAATATTAATAAAATCCCTATCAATTAAGTAGGTAGGTAGGAGTACTAATGTTTCATTTGATATACAGGGTGTTTCCGTTATCCACGACCAAAAGGATACCATAGATAAGGCTCATCGAGACAAACAAAAAATCGTACTGGAGGGGGGGGGGAAACCCAACGGTTTGGCCGCTAGAGGGCGTTGAAGTTTTTTCGCACTTTCTCCACTAAACACCCTATAACTTTTTGCAGGGGCACTCTATGGTCACCTTGTATTAAGAAAAAATGTAGAAGACCCTTTGCCCTTTTCAACGATACCTTACTTGTTCCTCTTTCCCTAACTGTTAAAAAGTTTAAAATCAAAATTTTGTGAATTTTTACCCATTTTTTGTGTTTAACCCTGCTTTACTCAAAAAAGGCTTAAATTAACCCTCATTTTTTATTTCAGAAAAAGAAGGCTCAATTGATTCTGCATCGATTTGCTATGTTAAATTTTTGCAAAAAATGCATTTTTAATAGTTACTCAAAATTTTAATAAAATAAATTACTTACATTGCAATTCTGTAATCTGCGAGTTCTCAACGCTAAAACAACATCCGTTTTATTAAATTCACTATTTATCTACTAAAACTGAAAAATGACAGAAGTTAGCAGAAAACTTAAATGATAACGAAATCGAAAATAGAACCTGCTAAGTTAACGGGAAATTAGCAGATTTTTCTGTTAATTTTTGGTACCAGAATACCAATTTTTGTCTTAGCAGGTTTTTTTACCAGCTGTCAAAATTTTGTATGAGAGTTAGCAGAATGTCAAATTGGCAGAAACCTACAAAATAGATCCCATTATATCATAAATATATCTACGGTAGAGCTGTTTTTGATTTTTTATAAATTTTTTGTTCGGTAATTAGTGTATATTATTAAAAAAATAATAATATAATTTATTTATACAGGACAAACAAAAACAATTCAAACAAAGAATATCTTCAGTAAATTAGATAATTTACTTAAGTTAGGTGCTAGATACCAAAATTTTATATTGTCGATGAATTATTAGGTAAAAACTTAAGAAATATTTTAATAAATTCTTTTAATAATCCTGTCAAAGAAAGAATCAAAAAAATTACCATACCAAAAAATAATACATAATAATATTCAATGAAAATGAAATTATTAAAAATTATAATTAAACAAATTATTATTAAACAAATTAAACAGAATGATCCAAGAAGTATATATCACGTTTAACTAACTAAAATTCAAGTGCAATTTCATATTTTCCATCGGAAATAAATTTTTATAACTGATTTTAGTTCAGCTTATGAAAATTTTTATTTTGGATGGAAATTGTGAAATATCAAAATCTGCAATAAATTTTCTATTTTATTTAAAAAATTTATGTTTTGTGAATGTTTAATTTTTTTTTTTGTTTTTAATAAAAATTGTCTAAATACAAAAACATAATTAGTGAAGAGTTTTTATGATAATTCAATATACAATTTTTAATGATCAATCCAAAAAAAAAAAAAAACAAAATTATGTTTATGAATGAATTTTAAAAAAAATTAAAAATTGATAAATTCAATGAAAATTAACCGATAAGGCAATAAGTGTGTTAATTTGAACAATTTGAAGACTTTTATTACCATAATTTTCAATAATCATGCTAATTATGATTAAAATAACTACTATCTCTGTTTTTACTGTTTTGTGTTTTGCTTTGAGAACGTTTTATCAATCAGAAATTTTCTTGAATTAATATCCGATTAGGTATCCAAATATTGGCCCTAATAAAAAACTATAAAACCATAAAACTATATACGTATATTAAATAAGTTGAGAAAAATTTAAAAAACTATAAAAACCATAAAACTCATATCACATCTACTTCGTTATTTATTACCGATTTCTGTCACACGTGTGACATATGTTGCTATATTCGATTCGAGTTCAAAAATACAAATTTACTAACTTCTGCAAATGCTGAAAAGAAATACACGTCAGCAACGGCGGAGGGTGGTATGGTTCAGGGCGTTCAGTGAAAACCCTAAAATTATGAACGTGATCATAAAATTTTATAACCAAATTCAAAAGCAAATTTTTTTGGTAACAAGAGTAAATGAAAACAATACAATTTAAACTCTTTTAATTTTGCATACATAAATCATTTGGTTCATTCATGGTGGAAAGATATATAAGTTTGTGACGATCTTGTGTGGTGTCGATCGGCAGAGGAGCTAGCTTGTGAATAGGGTCCTTATTATGTAAGTCGATGCGAATAGAATCGACTCGTCTTTTTCAAGTCTATTAAAAGAAGTCACGGTATTATGTTGGCCTATAGACTTTTTAAACAAGAGTTACCGTTTGAAAGGAAAAATTTTCTACTAGACAGCTGTCAAATCACGTTTGTTTTTGTTGTGTTTATAACTAATTTTCAATATTCATTCATAATCCTCTGGATATGGATGAAATCATGTAAATTTTCTGTTTTCAGTAAAACAAATACTTATTATTATTAAAGTTTTTCATAAATATTTCAGATTTAAGAAAAACTTTAGATTGAGAAGGTCACAAAGATCCTCATCTATACCAAACATTTTAAAACTTGCATGCTTATTGACTTATTACTTTCCATTATATTTATATTTTATATAATTTATTTTATAAATGTTCTATTCACAATGTAACTATTAAAAAAACTCTTATGAATTGTGTATATAACTTAAATCACATACAATAGACTCGAAGTCGCTAGCAAAATTGCTGTCTACTTGACAACTCTATGGAATAGGATAAATCTACAGTGATAGAAGCTTATAATACTGTGACTCGACTTTAAGTCTATTCGACTTTAAGTCTACCTCGAATCGACTTACATAATAAGGGTCTAGGTCTCCTGTCCCTACACCTGCTACTCTGACATACCCATTATTTCTCTTTATGATTTGTGTTATCCTACTTAAAGGTCTTGAAAGTACTAGTGTGTTGTCTTCTTTCAATACTACCATCAGTCCAGGTTGAATATTGTTGTTGGATTTTGTCCACTTATATCTATGTTGAAGCTCACTTAGATACTCTTTGGTCCAACGGTTCCAAAATTCCGTTTTCAATTGTGTAACTACCTTCCGATCAAGACTTCCCTTTGCTGGTTGGGCATGTGGATCTAATACTGAAGTCATTGGTTCACCAATTAGAAAGTGGTCTGGAGTCAATGCCGTCAGGTCGCTTGGACATAGAATATAGAATAAAGAATACTAACTCTAGAACAAATTGCGTTCCCGAATCTGTGAAAATTAATGTGAAAAAAAAAATAAGATGAGTCTGTCTTTCACTTTAATAAATGGAACTATAAATTATTAAAGCTGAAAAGAGATAAAACATAAAATTATTCCCACTTCAATTTTCAAATTTTTTTTTAATTCAGCCATTCAGCGTTCTATGAATCAGATGTTAAACGTCAAATTGACCATGATTATAGGTAGGTATGTAAATTTAAATAACACTCATAAATATTGAAACAAAGTGAATAAAAATAATAATTTATCATCAATATCATCACAATCAGTACAAAATCATAATAATAATAATATAAAAAAAGATGATAATTTGAATTATAATTCATTAATGAATTTTATTTACAAAAATCAGCCTTATGCTTCATCAAGTCATAACTTATGACAGTCATAAGTCTATTCACCAAACTAGTTTTATGACCGTCATAATCAAGTTATGACCATAAAATCCTTTTAACTGTTTTGCTGACCTATTAGCTTTGCAACTAACATTTTAACTCCAACTTTGAACTTGATTATGACGGTCATAAACTAGTTTGGCGAATAGACTTATGACTGTCATAAGTTATGACTTGATGTAGTTGTAGAATAAGGCCGATAATAATAATGTGAATAAAATTATTTCTGAAAAAAACTTTTATTTGACTCCGTGTTAATTACTTTGTAGTCCTGAAAAGGACTTATTGTAGCTCTAGAAAAGACTTATTGCAGTACTAAAAAGCATTTCTTGTTTTGCAAAATGCCTTCTACAAAAATTTTTTCGATGTGTAGTGCTCCATTTTGGATTGAAATGTAATAATTGTAGCAAAAACATAATTGCTTAAGAAAACTTATAACTTACGTGGTTTTATCACTTGGAATCAAAACCTACTACAATAAAAGCCACGAACATGAGTTTTGTGTGTATTAGTAAGAAGTGCCATGTTTTGTTTTAACATTTTAGTTTCTTATGGTTTCTTAATAAGAGTGGTGGAATATTAGTGTAAAGAAATAGTGTTTTAGCTGAATATTTTTGGCTTTTTAAATAAAATATGGTTTATAAAAGTTTTAAAATATAATAAATTAACAGTGTTATAATTTTTAAAGTGCACAATAGTCAAAAAATAATATAAAAAGGTGGAAAATATTGTGCCTTCTTACCTACTTGTAAGAGAAAAAATTAAAGTATGACCACATACCTATGGTGAGGTTATATTATTTGTAATAAAGTGAATAAATTGATTTGATTTAATAGAATTTAATTTATAATAATTCTGATACATATATGTATTTATATAAATAATTAAAGTTTAAAGAATAATAATATAAACTTCTTCTTCTGTACATCTATACCTATATATTGACATGTGACTAATGACCACATTACCTATGGTGAGGTTATATTATAAAAGTGAATAAATTGAAATGAAATTGAAATGTAAACACAAATATATGAAAAAAATAAATAAAGTGAAGGAAATACAGAACAAATTCATTTAATTTAATAAAATTTTATTTATAAGTTTATATTAATTGTTAAATTATTGAATCAAATCAATTTCTCACATCATAACATGACCACAAAAATTTATATAATCGAAGTCTAAGAAAAACTAAATAATTGGGTAAATATAAATATAATGGAAAGTAATAAGTCAATAAGCATGCAAGTTTTAAAATGTTTGGTATAGATGAGGATCTTTGTGACCTTCTGAATCTAAAGTTTTTCTTAAATCTGAAATATTTATGAAAAACTTTAATAATAATAAGTATTTGTTTTACTGAAAACAGAAAATTTACATGATTTCATCCATATCCAGAGAATTATGAATGAATATTGAAAATTAGTTATAAACACAACAAAAACAAACGTGATTTGACAGCTGTCTAGTAGAAAATTTTTCCTTTCAAACGGTAACTCTTGTTTAAAAAGTCTATAGGCCAACATAATACCGTGACTTCTTTTAATAGACTTGAAAAAGACGAGTCGATTCTATTCGCATCGACTTACATAATAAGGACCCTATTCACAAGCTAGCTCCTCTGCCGATCGACACCACACAAGATCGTCACAAACTTATATATCTTTCCACCATGAATGAACCAAATGATTTATGTATGCAAAATTAAAAGAGTTTAAATTGTATTGTTTTCATTTACTCTTGTTACCAACAAAATTTGCTTTTGAATTTGGTTATAAAATTTTATGATCACGTTCATAATTTTAGGGTTTTCACTGAACGCCCTGAACCATACCACCCTCCGCCGTTGCTGACGTGTATTTCTTTTCAGCATTTGCAGAAGTTAGTAAATTTGTATTTTTGAACTCGAATCGAATGTAGCAACATATGTCACACGTGTGACAGAAATCGGTATTAAATAACGAAGTAGATGTGATATGAGTTTTATGGTTTTTATAGTTTTTTAAATTTTTCTCAACTTATTTAATATACGTATATAGTTTTATGGTTTTATAGTTTTTTATTAGGGCCAATATTTGGATACCTAATCGGATATTAATTCAAGAAAATTTCTGATTGATAAAACGTTCTCAAAGCAAAACACAAAACAGTAAAAACAGAGATAGTAGTTATTTTAATCATAATTAGCATGATTATTGAAAATTATGGTAATAAAAGTCTTCAAATTGTTCAAATTAACACACTTATTGCCTTATCGGTTAATTTTCATTGAATTTATCAATTTTTAATTTTTTTTAAAATTCATTCATAAACATAATTTTTTTTTTTTTTTTTTTTGGATTGATCATTAAAAATTGTATATTGAATTATCATAAAAACTCTTCACTAATTATGTTTTTGTATTTAGACAATTTTTATTAAAAACAAAAAAAAAAATTAAACATTCACAAAACATAAATTTTTTAAATAAAATAGAAAATTTATTGCAGATTTTGATATTTCACAATTTCCATCCAAAATAAAAATTTTCATAAGCTGAACTAAAATCAGTTATAAAAATTTATTTCCGATGGAAAATATGAAATTGCACTTGAATTTTAGTTAGTTAAACGTGATATATACTTCTTGGATCATTCTGTTTAATTTGTTTAATAATGGTATGGTATGGTATGGTATGAAGGGCTGTTCGCTTCGGGAGAAACGATTTCACTCGGAGGCCTAAAGGCCCATTGTGAATACCCTTTTTGTTTTGGATAATGTGGGAGTTGGCTTATCCTGAAAACCATTTCGATTTTTGTATGAATCTATTTAAGTCTTTTAGTGCTATCTCAGCTATGTCGTCCAGACCGTCGAAGAACCTTGCTCCCAAACAAGCGAGTCTTCGTTCTTTTAGAGCTGGACATTCGCAGAGTAAATGCACTATTGACTCTATTTCTTCTTCATCTCTACAACTTCGGCAGAAATCGTTCGATGGTATGCCCAGTTTATTGGCCATAGCCCCTATAAGGCAGTGTCCAGTAATCACACCGACAAGTTCTCGAACTTGTTTTCTTTGAAACGTTAGTAGAGCTGCGGTCTTTTTTCCGTTTATTTCCGGCCACATGCTACGGGTTATGGAGCAACCACCAGTAGTCCTCCATTGTTCCGCAACCATGTGTTCGAAATAGCAATCAATAAGGTATTTTGCCTTGCTGAGAGGAGGGTCTATCTCTACAGCAAATGGGTCAAAGTTTGTGTCGTGTCCTTTTCTAGCAAGTTCGTCAGCCTTTTCATTTCCCTCCACGCCGACGTGACCAGGAACCCAGCAAAGTCGAACCCTGTGCTGTGTAAGGACTTTTAAGGCTTTGACGCATTTTTCGACACATCTTGAATTTATCTCGTTGGAGTTTAACGCTCTTAGTGCTGCTTGGCTGTCAATGCAAATTGTGATTTCGGCGGGCGAAATCTGCATTTCATGAACAGCCTGTGCAGCTTTCATCACCGCGTATACTTCTGCTTGGAAAATACTGCAGTCTTTAAGTCTAAAAGACTTCTTGATCTGCAATATTTCTGAGAAGACTCCTGCTCCCGTGCTTTCTCCTGTTATTAGGAGTTGTCCATTCTTCTCTTTTAGGTATGAGAACAGTGTATGGTTTTTCAAAGTCATATTTGGTTTTCCTGTAATCGGTTTTGGGTGGTAATCCAATCTGACTGAAGCTGTCCAAAATGACTGAATGTCCTTTGTTCTGTGGTTTCCAACAGCCGTTCTCTCTTAGTCTAAGAGCTGCTTTGGCCGCCACGCTTTTTATAAATAGCTCTATGGGTTGCAGGTGTAAAATAGTTTCCAAACCTAATTGTGGTGTGGATTTAAGTGCACCTGTGGTACCCAAACACGCTAGTCTTTGTACTTTTCTTAAACTGTTGAGGTAGGATTTTGTATTTGCGGTTTCCCACCAAATCAGTGCCCCATATGTAAGAATTGGTCTAACAATCGCTAAGTACATCCAGTGTACTATATGCGGTTGCATGCCCCAGTTCTTGCCGAAAGTTCTTTTGCATGCATAAAGTGCATTTAGTGCTTTCCTTGTTCTCTCTTCCGTATTCCGTTTCCAACTTAGTTTGGAGTCGAATATTATGCCAAGATATTTGGCTTCAGGAGAGAGTTTAAGGGTGATACCTTGGAGTCTAGGAAGATCCCATTTAGGTATTTTGTACTTTCTTGTGAAGAGGACTAGTTCTGTTTTATCAGAATTGACTTTAAGGCCACTAGTCTCTGCCCATAACACAACTTCTTTTAGCGCAGAGTTCATAATTTCACTAATAACTGGTAAGAATTTACCTGTTATTAGTATGACTATGTCATCCGCATAGGCCACTACTTTGATGCCCTTCTGTGCTAGGGATTTTAGGATCTTGTTAAGTGAGATATTCCACAAGAGAGGCGATAGCACTCCCCCTTGAGGTGTACCTTTCTTAACTATTTTCCTAATTGAAAATTCCCCCAAACTGGAGTTGATAACTCTGCTTTCTAGCATAGTTTTTACCCAGTGTGTTATCGTATTTCCACAGCCAGTGTCTTCCAAGGAAGCGACTATGGTTTCTATTTTCAGATTGTTAAAAGCTCCTTCTAGATCAAGGAAAGCTGCCAGGGTGTATTCTTTTAGGCTGAGAGATTTCTCAATCGTTCTTGTAACCTCATACAGTGCCGTCTCAACGGATTTGCCTTTGGCATAAGCGTGTTGGGCGTCGCTGAGGAACTTGGTTGACTCGAGATGTTGCCTGAGACACAGATCAATTAGTCTCTCTAGTGTTTTTAGTAAAAACGATGATAGGCTAATAGGTCGGTAGTCTCCTGCTTTTGTGTGACTGGGTTTTCCCGCTTTGGGAATGAAGGTCACTCGTACTTCTCTCCAGCTTTCTGGGATATATCCTAACTTGAGACATGCCTTGAAGATTTTCGTAATCAAGGGTGTAATACTACTTAAAGTATATTGCAGCATGGCTGGTATAATTCCATCCGGTCCTGCAGATTTGTAGGGTTGAAAGGATTTTACTGCCCATGCTACCTTTTCCTCGCTTACATATTCTCCTATAGCTGTCTCACTTGTAGCCGGGAGAGTTGTCGGCACATTATGTTGACAACCCTCCCAGTTTGTACATCCGGGAAAGTGAGTGGAAATAAGCAACTCAAGTGTTTCACAGCTGTCTTCTGTCCAAGAGCCATTTTCCTTACAGAGGTTTCCAGTTGGAGTTGGATTTTTGGCTAGGATCTTACGTAACCTAGCCGCCTCTGTTGTTGACTCTATGTTGGAGCAGAAGTTGGCCCATGATTTCCTTTTGGCTGCCCTCGTTTCCCTCTTGTACTCGTTAAAGCTAGAACGATACGCGTTCCAGTCTTCTTCAGATTTCGTTTGTTTGGCTTTGTTAAAGGCTTTTCTGGTTTTAGACCTGAGGAGTCGTAGTTCCTTTGTCCACCATATTGCATGGTGTCTTTTAGGCGGCCGACTAACAGGACATGATTTACTGAAAGCCTCCGTAAAAGTACTGGTAATAAGTTTGACTGAATCGTTTATCTGTGTCTCACTTGAACATTCGCTTGCCGAGACAAGTTGCAGTCTGTTTGAGACAATTTCAGAGAATTTTATCCAGTCTGTCTTGGTAGGGTTTCTGAAAGGTTTGTTCATTGTTTTCTTGAAACTGATAGTGAAAGTTATTCTAAAATGGTCCGAAAAGGAGAATTTAGATGATACTTTCCAGTCACTAATTCTATCATAATCTACAAATTGAGTCAAAGTTAGATCTATTACTTCTTGCCTAGATTTGTTTTGGAATGTAGGATGACTACCCCTGTTACATATTTCTAGTTTTGTTAGTAATATGAATTCAAACATTGACTCACCTCTTTTATTTATGTTCGAGCTGCCCCACTGTGTGTGATGGGCATTTGCGTCCATTCCTATCACTAAGTTTGCTCCGGTGTCACCGGCATGTTTCACCAGACTCCTTAGTGTTGTTTAATAATAATTTGTTTAATTATAATTTTTTAATAATTTCATTTTCATTGAATATTATTATGTATTATTTTTTGGTATGGTAATTTTTTTGATTCTTTCTTTGACAGGATTATTAAAAGAATTTATTAAAATATTTCTTAAGTTTTTACCTAATAATTCATCGACAATATAAAATTTTGGTATCTAGCACTTAACTTAAGTAAATTATCTAATTTACTGAAGATATTCTTTGTTTGAATTGTTTTTGTTTGTCCTGTATAAATAAATTATATTATTATTTTTTTAATAATATACACTAATTACCGAACAAAAAATTAATAAAAAATCAAAAACAGCTCTACCGTAGATATATTTATGATATAATGGGATCTATTTTGTAGGTTTCTGCCAATTTGACATTCTACTAACTCTCATACAAAATTTTGACAGCTGGTAAAAAAACCTGCTAAGACAAAAATTGGTATTCTGGTACCAAAAATTAACAGAAAAATCTGCTAATTTTCCGTTAACTTAGCAGGTTCTATTTTCGATTTCGTTATCATTTAAGTTTTCTGCTAACTTCTGTCATTTTTCAGTTTTAGTAGATAAATAGTGAATTTAATAAAACGGATGTTGTTTTAGCGTTGAGAACTCGCAGATTACAGAATTGCAATGTAAGTAATTTATTTTATTAAAATTTTGAGTAACTATTAAAAATGCATTTTTTGCAAAAATTTAACATAGCAAATCGATGCAGAATCAATTGAGCCTTCTTTTTCTGAAATAAAAAATGAGGATTAATTTAAGCCTTTTTTGAGTAAAGCAGGGTTAAACACAAAAAATGGGTAAAAATTCACAAAGTTTTGATTTTAAACGACTCTAACTTTTTAACAGTTAGGGAAAGAGGAACAAGTAAGGTATCGTTGAAAAGGGCAAAGGGTCTTCTACATTTTTTCTTAATACAAGGTGACCATAGAGTGCCCCTGTAAAAAGTTATAGGGTGTTAAGTGGAGAAAGTGCGAAAAAACTTCAACGCCCTCTAGCGGCCAAACCGTTGGGTTCCCCCCCCCCTCCAGTACGATTTTTTGTTTGTCTCGATGAGCCCTATCTATGGTATCCTTTTGGTCGTGGATAACGGAAACACCCTTTATATCAAATGAAACATTAGTACTCCTACCTACCTACTTAATTGATAGGGATTTTATTAATATTTTTTATTATTAAATAATATTGCTAATTAAAAAATTTATACATATTGTTACAAAATTGGCCTTTGTGAGCGAAGAATGAAAATAAAATGGATTCAAAAAAAATGTAAAAAGAAGAGAAATAAGGCGTCCGAGAGGGATTTTTAGATGAGAAGAAAGAAGTAACAAAAAATAAGGGCCAAGAGCTGAAAAAATGGGAAATAATGAAACAAAAGACGGTTTTACAATTTTATAAAAAGTTCTGATATTTATTATACGGAAAAAAAAGAATTTACAAATTTAGGGTCTATTACTAAAAAAAATAACCTAATTCAAAATGATAAAACAACCGAAATTTAAATAGTAAAATAAAAATAAAGAAAAATCTAGCACAAATGTTTTATTTTTAGCCTATTATAGAGAATTGAACGAGGGGAGCGATCTAACTACAAATGGGTCTGTGGTTGATGTAAACTAAAAAAAAAAAATTTCAACAGAAGGAAAAAATTTATATTAAATCGAACAGGATACCAAAAGAAAGAGAAAAAACAAACTAATTCGCAATTTTAGGGTTAAAACTGGTATATGGACGGTCCAAAAAAGGAAAAAAAAAAGAAAAGTCGAATTATAAAAAAAATGAAGTTTAATATTTGGCTGTTCACTACTATCTGTTTACACGAGGCTATTTTGGCTACTCTTACCTATTTGGCAACCCCAATAGATTTTAATTTAAGTGAATTATTAATTCAGATTCTGTGGCAACACTTGTTGTTTTGACAGATATTTAACCAAATTATATTTAGGTGAGTTAAATGGAGATTTCGTTTGTTTTTTGTTTTTTCTTTTTTTTTGTTTTTTATTTAATTTGTTCGCGAAGTGAATTTTTAAGTAAAATCGCGTCGCGGGTAATTTTGTTGTTACAAAATTGTTAAAAGTGAAAGAAAAAGTAAAATTAAGTGTTTTAAAAAAAATATGTGCGAAAAGAAAGTGGAAAGTCAGAAGGAAAAGAAAAAGTGTAGTGATAGACCGAGATAAAGTTTTTATTGTGATGAAAAATAAAGGTTATGTGTAACAAGAAAACGTGTTAAAAGAAATGTGTTTAATTTTAAAGTTTAGAATGAAATATTAAAAAAAAGAAAGAACTAAAATGTTAGTTAATTAAGTGTAAGTTAAAAAAGTGAAAGTGAATTTAAGAAATCGGAAAAGTGCTTAACAGAAAAGAAAGAATTTTTACGTACCTGTGATGTGAAAGAGGAATAAAACTTACTGTGCAAATTTGTGTGTAAAAAAAAAAAAAAAAAAAAAGAAGGAAATTGTACAAAAAAGTGCGTATTAAAAAGTGAATTTAAAATGATTGTGTCAAAAAAAAATGAACTAAAAAAAAACTATTGTGAAAAAATTTAACCAAAAAAAATGTGGAAAAACTCAAAAGAACACTTTGAAAAACCAATTTGAACTAAAAAACTACTTTGAACAATTGAAAAAATTAACTAAAAAAAATGTGTAAAATAAACTGGAGAAAATTAAAGAAAACACCTCGAGAGCAAATCACTACTGCACTGAACTAAAACTTTTTTCTTTTTTGTGGGTGCTTGTTTTTATAGTGTTTAGTGAAATTTCTCGAATCTTCTTTTTGGAAGGTCATTGTTACTTTCCAATATGAGAGAAGTTATTTTCTATCTCATATTGGAGTTTCAAAGAAGATTCGAGATATTCGAAATTTTTGTGTGAATTGTGTGTGTTTGTGTTGTGTTGTGTTGTTGCTGTGAAAAAGAATTTGGATGTGTTCTTTGTTGTTTTTATTTTAAGTGTTTGTTTCTTGTGCTGTCCTTTTTCCTTTCTTATTTTATTTATTTTATTCTTTATTTCATTTATTTTTCAGGATTCGGCTGTATTTTAATAGGGACTTCTGGTTTGGGCACCAATTTATAAAAATTTGGTGTTCAATTGGAAGTTTCTTTTATTTACAGCCAACAGCAACATTTATTTACATTTTAAGTTTATAAATTTTTGTTGATTCAATTTTTTATTCAATTTTCTTATCTTTACAGGAAACTAGGAGACGATTGGATGGTGTGTTGATCCGGCTTTCTAAGGTAACTTTATTTTAAAAATGATTTTATTCAAATTCATTAATAAAGTTCTTTTTTATTTTTCAGATTTGTAACACTGCCCCCCGCGAAGAATGCTCAAAGTTCCGACTGAGCATTAATCTCATACTCATCGAACTTATTATTAACAACAAACATAAAATTTCTAGTTAGTATTTGTGTTGTATTCGTTCTCCATTTTCCTTCAACTTTACGTTTGGTATTCTTTTGACACGTTGTCATTGGTGCTAAGCCTGTTTGTGAGTCTATGCTTTTGCAAATTTACTCAGTTTCACTTGCGTTCGTTCTCTCAGAGAATATAGAGACATGAACCGCAATGGACTTGTAAAATAATAACAATTGTGCACTTAACAGACGTGTCTTTCTCTTGAACACTGCTAACAACACTACCGACTTTGTTTGGTAATTGCAACGAGAGCAGGGTTACGTTTTCCTTGAGCATTTTCCTGAAAAGACGATATTGATTGCTTCAGATTTGGCGGATGTTGTTGTAAATAAAAGAAACTTTGGTTTGATTTGTTGAGTGTAGTAGTTGAAATTTAATAGAAAAAAGAAAGAGAGGCAAAAGAGAGAAAGAACAAAGAAAAAAGAAAACACAAAAAAAATAAAAATAGCGAACTGAGCATTTTTCTCACAACAGCATTCATAGGAGCACGTTGTCATCGACCATCCTGAAGTTCTTCTTGTCGTCTCACTATGTGCAATGGAACGATGGAACCAGGCTGTTGACGTGCTGTACCTAAGAAGCTTCTGTAAATAAACTTCAAAATTGTTATTTAAATACGTAGGTTGCTATTTATGTATCCGGAATTGGCAACACTAGCGTTACTAGGTGACATCTGTCATAGCCATCGTGAAGTTTGACACTTTTGACAGTATACGTACTCAGTACGTTTTGTCATTCGAACGGTTGTTTTGTTTGTTACAGTGATTGCAAAGTTTTATCTTAGTCCAAAAATGGAATTACCGCGTGAAAATTTTCGTGCTATGATTTATTATGACTTTCGACGTGGATTATCTCAAGAACAGTATATCGATCAACTTACTTTGGCTTTCGGCGATGAAGCACCATCTAAAAATACTGTATACCACTGGTTCAGTGAATTCAATAGTGGCCGTCGTCCACTCGCGGATGAATTTAAAGAAGGTCGTCCAAAAACGATTGTTGTGCCAGAAAACATCGAAGCTGTGGGCGAACTGATAACGCAAGATCGTCATGTGACATACCGTGAGATTGAAGCATCCCTGGGCATTAGTATGACAAGCATCAATGAGATATTGCATCAACATTTAGTCGTGAAAAAGATTTATTCGCGTTGGATCCCGCATAATTTGACTATTTCTCAAAAAAACTATACTTCGAAACACTTCAAGCAAAATGGTAAAAGTGCTCTGAAAATTGGTTCAAGCGCTTGCGAAAGTATATCGATTATCAAGGGGAATATTTCCAAAAACAATAAAATAACTTTCAATGAAAAATATTTGTTTTTGTTTGTTATTCCGGATACATAAATAGCAACCTACGTATGTGGTGGTAAAAAAAAAGAAAGGTTAAGTATAGAGAAATTATGTTAGTTTCTAACAAGCGCTAATCGGTCACGATGCACCACGGATTTACGACTAGTGACGGTACTGCGAATACGATACACGACATCTGTAATTTTCTCTAGAATATCGTACAGACCATCTCAGTTTGTCTGAGGTTTCGTCTGGTAGCTTGAGCATATTAGAAATGGACAAGTTCTGATAAGCTAGGGGCGATGTTGAAAAAACAGAGTAACTCGGTCGACTGGTTGCCGAAAACTTCGGCGAGATGCAGGAACTATAGGGCTATTCGAACTTTCCACAAACGATCTTGGTAGGTTGAGAAGTATAGTCAGACTTAGCCAGTTCAGAAGGAAGATGGAAGAGGAGAACTGGTATAAGTCTTCGTCAGACGGAACGGAGACTGCGTGCTCCTTCAGACCGGAAGGGACGGCATGGTCTGGGGAGCATTCCCATTTTCCACAGGTTTCTTCGTAACAGGGAGTAGAAGAAGTAGGGTTGAACTTTTCCAGTTCGGTAAGAAAGAGGTAGGAGTGAGCTGGAACAAGTTCGGGTTGCGGAAGAATTGAGCTTTCCCAGATCGAAAGGAGAAAGGTAGGCATGATCTGGGCAGGGTTCAACTTCTTCGGCGATGCTGACGTGGAAAATGTTGGCTTTTGAGGTGTGTGGAGAGCTCGAATTGGGTTCTTGGCAGAAGTTCATGGACAACGGGTCTTCACAAAAAGGATTTCAACATTTGTTGCTATTAGAAAGGCGTTTTTGCTTAAAGCAGGATTACAACCAAATTGCTGCAAGAAATCCATTCCTAGTGTACACGTGGATTTTAGCTACACAGACGGAGTGTTCGAAAGAAAGAAAAACGTGGTTGCAAAAGACCTTTTTGGAATAGGAAAAAAAAAATCTTGTTTGGGGTCGGCAGATACAGTAATCGTTAGTGATGAGGGTGAAGCTATTTTTGATGAAAGACGGGCTGTGGTGCCTGTATCGATTTGGAAAACAAGCACCTTTTCTCCACTGACCAAAGCCCTATTTGGTCAGTTGTGGCTTATTTGCGAACTGCACTTAAATAGAACGGCCTGCAAGGGGAGGAGGTTCAGCAGGGAGTAAAACGACAGCTGGTGAGGTGATAGTTTCGAGTGGCGGTGGGCTTGTAAGTTTTGAGCCGAAGAACAGATGGACCTTTAGCGCTCGAGGGCCTTTTTCCGTTACCGGGTTGTTGAATGCCACCCTATCCTCTTGGTGAAAGAAAACTTCGCCATCGCTCCGAACGATAAATCTTAAAGTTCTGGACTCGTGGTGAGGTATCGCCCAGTCGGTGACCTGGACCGTTGACTTCGGGATTGTAGGAACCTTGTCAACACAGTCGGTGGCCCGAATGGACCGTGGTGGAAGATCGAGCTCAGTTGGCCGTGCCAATTCAGCTCTGCCGTCTCCAGGAGGATCCTGGTTCGTTAAGGTAGGGGGCGCAGAAGAAGATGTAACCAGATTGGAGGATGCAGGAGGGCTAGTAACCAGATTGGGCCGTGAAGGAGGTTCGAATCTGGTTGTCTGGGCCTACTCAGTCTCGACATTTTGAGGAGGGTCCTGGTTTCCTAAGGTAGGGGACGTAGATCTATTATGAGCGAAATTTGAGGGAACCAAGGTGGGTTGCGACTGAGTGTGCATGACACTAGTTGAGCCGTCAACACTTTTAAGGTCCAATGGTTGCGCGAAGCTACTAGGGGGCTGTAGGCCATTACTCGTGCTAGCACAAACTATTGGGGGTGGTGTAGGCAAATCTGCAAGGTGTGAGAAGTTATTTGCTTCCGGGCTCGCAGTAACTGGGTTGCTAGGCAATCTCCTGCTCTCTAGGAAAGCAATCCGCGGCAACAAGGTTTCGTTGATCAGCTTTTGTGTATCTTGATGCTGCTGTCTCATTTCTTGCAACTGCTCCATTATGGAGCAGCACCAGATTCAGTATTAGAGGGATTGTTACTTCCCGTGCTAGACATTTTCGATTTATTAATAACAAGAAAAGAAAAATTTGTGGAGAGGTCTTATTTCAAAGACCGATCGGACCCCACACCTGAGACCAATGTTACAAAATTGGCCTTTGTGAGCGAAGAATGAAAATAAAATGGATTCAAAAAAAATGTAAAAAGAAGAGAAATAAGGCGTCCGAGAGGGATTTTTTAATGAGAAGAAAGAAGTAACAAAAAATAAGGGCCAAGGGCTGAAAAAATGGGAAATAATGAAACAAAAGACGGTTTTACAATTTTATAAAAAGTTCTGATATTTATTATACGGAAAAAAAAGAATTTACAAATTTAGGGTCTATTACTAAAAAAATAACCTAATTCAAAATGATAAAACAACCGAAATTTAAATAGTAAAATAAAAATAAAGAAAAATCTAGCACAAATGTTTTATTTTTAGCCTATTATAGAGAATTGAACGAGGGGAGCGATCTAACTACAAATGGGTCTGTGGTTGATGTAAACTAAAAAAAAAAAATTTCAACAGAAGGAAAAAATTTATATTAAATCGAACAGGATACCAAAAGAAAGAGAAAAAACAAACTAATTCGCAATTTTAGGGTTAAAACTGGTAGATCGACGGTCCAAAAAAGGAAAAAAAAAGAAAAGTCGAATTATAAAAAAAATGAAGTTTAATATTTGGCTGTTCACTACTATCTGTTTACACGAGGCTATTTTGGCTGCTCTTACCTATTTGGCAACCCCAATAGATTTTAATTTAAGTGAATTATTAATTCAGATTCTGTGGCAACACTTGTTGTTTTGACAGATATTTAACCAAATTATATTTAGGTGAGTTAAATGGAGATTTCGTTTTTTTTTTTTTTTTGTTTTTTATTTAATTTGTTCGCGAAGTGAATTTTTAAGTAAAATCGCGTCGCGGGTAATTTTGTTGTTACAAAATTGTTAAAAGTGAAAGAAAAAGTAAAATTAAGTGTTTTAAAAAAAATATGTGCGAAAAGAAAGTGGAAAGTCAGAAGGAAAAGAAAAAGTGTAGTGATAGACCGAGATAAAGTTTTTATTGTGATGAAAAATAAAGGTTATGTGTAACAAGAAAACGTGTTAAAAGAAATGTGTTTAATTTTAAAGTTTAGAATGAAATATTAAAAAAAAGAAAGAACTAAAATGTTAGTTAATTAAGTGTAAGTTAAAAAAGTGAAAGTGAATTTAAGAAATCGGAAAAGTGCTTAACAGAAAAGAAAGAATTTTTACGTACCTGTGATGTGAAAGAGGAATAAAACTTACTGTGCAAATTTGTGTGTAAAAAAAAAAAAAAAAAAAAAAAAGAAGGAAATTGTACAAAAAAGTGCGTATTAAAAAGTGAATTTAAAATGATTGTGTCAAAAAAAAAATGAACTAAAAAAAAACTATTGTGAAAAAATTTAACCAAAAAAAATGTGGAAAAACTCAAAAGAACACTTTGAAAAACCAATTTGAACTAAAAAACTACTTTGAACAATTGAGAAAAAATTAACTAAAAAAAATGTGTAAAATAAACTGGAGAAAATTAAAGAAAACACCTCGAGAGCAAATCACCAACTGCACTGAACTAAAACTTTTTTCTTTTTTGTGGGTGCTTGTTTTTATAGTGTTTAGTGAAATTTCTCGAATCTTCTTTTTGGAAGGTCATTGTTACTTTCCAATATGAGAGAAGTTATTTTCTATCTCATATTGGAGTTTCAAAGAAGATTCGAGATATTCGAAATTTTTGTGTGAATTGTGTGTGTTTGTGTTGTGTTGTGTTGTTGCTGTGAAAAAGAATTTGGATGTGTTCTTTGTTGTTTTTATTTTAAGTGTTTGTTTCTTGTGCTGTCCTTTTTCCTTTCTTATTTTATTTATTTTATTCTTTATTTCATTTATTTTTCAGGATTCGGCTGTATTTTAATAGGGACTTCTGGTTTGGGCACCAATTTATAAAAATTTGGTGTTCAATTGGAAGTTTCTTTTATTTACAGCCAACAGCAACATTTATTTACATTTTAAGTTTATAAATTTTTGTTGATTCAATTTTTTATTCAATTTTCTTATCTTTACAGGAAACTAGGAGACGATTGGATGGTTTGTTGATCCGGCTTTCTAAGGTAACTTTATTTTAAAAATGATTTTATTCAAATTCATTAATAAAGTTCTTTTTTATTTTTCAGATTTGTAACAATATCTTAAATTCTCAATTTTTAATAAAAATTATAAGTAAATTTATAAAATTAAACAAAAACACAAACCAAACAAATAACAATATAAAAACTTTAAAAACTGAACAAAGAAATATCGAAACGTCAAAAAAAAAAAATATTAATATGTTGGTAACACTTTCTGTTTTTTCTCTTTAAAATCACAAAGCAACTTTTGAAAAGTATTTGCATTGATTAATATTATACATTAATTATTATTATAAATTTTAAGAAAAAGTAAAAAAAATCTATTAGTTGTTTTAAAAATTGAACCCAAAAAATGTCCTTTTTTTATTTATCGTAAAACAGTTTAATTTAATTTCAATCGGAATAATCTTTTTAAATTAAATAGTCTATTTTATATTTATAAAAACACAACAACAAATAAACCAGTACACCAACAATTAGTATATTAAATAAATTATCGAGACACATGATTGTGATTATTAGGAACAAAAAACAATATTCTTCAAATATCAATATAAGTACATTACAAAACAACAAAAGAGAAGTAACAAAATAATACAAAAATTAATAACGGCTCATAATACGCATTCATTAGACAGAATAGTCAGTTGTTCAAGTATATGTGTATGTATAGTATATACGAAAACATATTGAATGGTAAAATATGAAAAATATGAATAATTAACCATACAGAATAAAATCTCACCAGAAAACCGATCGTTACAATTTTTTTCAAATTCAAATTTAGTGGTGAGGTTTGTGTATCAGGAATGTAAATAAGTAACTGCCTTTAAAATGGGTGCCTATAATTCATCTAGGCTTAAGTGAACCTGTTGTCGGAAAGATTTTGACGCACTTACATTTGTCGTAAATCCATGAAAATTCGGTTCATAGTATGTTTGGATGTCCTGAATTCGAATCTGAAGTCCTTTTTGCTGTATCCTTAATAGTTTTCGAGAAAAAGGACTTCAAAGTTGCTCACTTAAAAGCCCATTTTCAACCCCTTCCTGCAATTTTTTCCAAGAGGAAACGGTTTTTAAACCTTTATTATTATGTTTCTTATAGATTGTAATGCATCCTTTTATTAAATTTTAAGAAAAACATGCAGAAATCCTGTTTAGAAAATATATCCTTTTGCCACTATTTCTCTGGTTGGTGTACTGATAATTGGTACTGCCATGAAAAATTCGTTAAATTACCATTAAGTTTTCAAAGACACAAACCGTGTTAAATAAAAGCGACATCTATGATTGAATACGAAAAACGTCAATTTAAATTTGAAAAGTAAGTTACAATTTTTTTCTTGAAATATTAATAAAAACTTGTTTTTAACGATAATTTTCTACGTGTTCAATATATTCAGCTAAGTGATATTAAGATTTTGTTTGTAATGTATAAATATATTGGTTTTACAAGTTTTTATAGCAAAAAATCAAAATTCAAAATTTTAAAAAATTGCTAAATTTTGCAAAGTATATAATATTGTATATGTATATTGTATACTACCCAAGTGCATAAGAATTGATCCATCTGCAAATATTTTCACTTAAATATTTCAAAATGTATGATTACTATTAAAAATAAAAGTTCATTTTATTAGCTTTCATAAAAAAAATATAAACATTATATTCTACAAAAAAACAAAAAATAACAATATTTTAAAATTTTGAAAATAATTGAAAATGCAGATGGATCAATTCTTTTGCACTTGGGTAGTATATGTATCTAATTCTAGAAATAATGAATAATTAACTTTCAGATTGCAATATCTGTTTATAAAAAAATAAAAATGTATATATTCACTAGAAAATTGAAAGTACATATGTATTAATTTAAAAAATTATTTATCATGAAAATTCTCCCAAATGTTAATATTTGTTTTAAGGCATGCTTATTAGTTTCTGCGTCTTTTTTTGAATTTTCACTCTCATTAGAAATCTACACTATCTTCTGCAAAAGATAAGAGAATTTTCTGCTCTTTGCAGCAAGGTATCACATATCCTTTCCTTGTACGTTTAACCGTTCAGAAGTTATAAAAACTCACGGTTAAAAATTGAGCGGTAAATTTTAGAAAATATTTACACCTAGTAC
This sequence comes from Bombylius major, assembly GCA_932526495.1. Classification (NCBI taxonomy): domain Eukaryota; kingdom Metazoa; phylum Arthropoda; class Insecta; order Diptera; family Bombyliidae; genus Bombylius; species Bombylius major. The sequence goes on from OW052042.1 coordinate 30,519,330, forward strand.
TTTATGACGTACTTTTTATTTAAAAATTTTATAAAATTTATAAAATTCAAAAGTATAGATCTTTTTGACACAGAAAAAGTTTAATTTTTACTCATTTTATATATAAAAACAAAGTTAATAAGATTTTTATATAGAATTTATAAGTTCATTTATCATTTTTATAAATCTGTACATATTTTTATAAACTTCAACTTATCAAATGTTCTATAAACAACTGAAAATCTATTTTATAAATTCTTTTTATAATTTTAATTCTTTTTTGAGTATTAAAAGATCCATGTTTACAGGACGTAATGTTTATATAAAAGTGGAACATGTTCTAGCTTCCTAGCTTGTTATTTTTAAATGGTGAGAGAAAAAAATCAGTCGAATAAAGAAAAATCGTTTTTCTAGAAAAACGTGTATTAGTCAAAGTGGAGTTATTAATTTAATTTGCATAAAAAAGTGATAAAATTGTTCATTAAAATTCAAATAATGATAAAGATAATATAGAGAGTGTTAATTTGTTAGAAAATAAGTGAAAAGATGAGAGTGGTAAATTATGTAATAAGTAATAAGTATTATATGTAATAGGTATAACAGTATAATAATGAAATATATTACAAATAAATGATTTTTGATCAAAAAAGTGTGTTTTCTTTTATTATATATTAGTAGTACTCACAATGTGTGGAAGTTGATCGAAATTGTAGAAATAGTAGAAGAATGGAAAAAATCGAAAAAGAAACTTCCACCTCGAAATTATTTTATATGATTTTGACATTTTTCCATTCTTCTACGATTTCCATTGGTTACACCATGTTTTTAATCGAAAAATCGAAAAATAGAAAAAAGTCAGCTGATCTGCGTTATAGCAAATGTCAATTCGTGTATGTTACTTGACAGATTGCTGACAGTTTCAGATTTTTCGATTTTTTCCACTTCGACTTCTACATATTCGAAAAGAGTCCTTCATGATCTGACTCACTTCGAAGTGTTTGATGTTCCACAATTTCGACTTCTACGGTCAACTTCTACCGATTGTGAGTACTACTATTATGTCTTGGCTAAATTCAAGAGAAATATCGCTAATAGATTACCACCAACTGTTGATAAAACTCATGTGTATATTTTATAAAAAAATATTTACATATAGGTCCATCAAAAAAATATATAAATTTCATAAATTTCAACTTTATAAAAATCTATATACTAGGTACTAGGAATATAAAATTTACACTCCACTTTTATAAATTTTATACACATAAAGCAAAAATTATAAATTAAATTTATTATTTTCATAATAGACAATAGTGTAAAAATTGTTTAAAAATAAGATTATAAATTTTACACTAATTGTTTATAAAAGAACTTTATAAATTTATTTATAATTTTTACTTTATGTGTATATAAAATTTATAAAAGTGAAGTGTAAATTTTATACTACTAGTATATATTGAGACTATTAAAAGCAAAAGTTGATCTTTTCCACTTTTTGAAAAAATGGAACAAGTGAAGTATCTGTCGGATAGAACCGATTTTTTTATCTTATACACACATTTTTCCCCTTATTTTATGATACTTTTCTACTTAGTACTGCCATGATTTTTCTTCGTCAAATCGGTAAATTTCAGTTAAACGATGGTTGTGCCATCTGTTATTTATATATAAAAGATTTTAAATTCGTTTAAATTATGCTCGTTATTTTACTCTATTTTACTGACATTTGTCGACAAAATAAATAAAAGAATAAAGGAAGGACAGAAAGAAACTTGCAAAGTAAAATAATAAATACAAAAATAAAGTACCTGAAGATGTTCATCATAGGTAAGAAAAATAGTAAAATTAAAATCAAATTCATTAAGTAATTTTGTTTTTTTTAGAGTTTATGAAATATCATGCTACAGAATGTATACAACGACAACCACCTCGTAATGAAATTTATAGAAAAGGTACAATATAAATATTTGAAATTGATGGAAAAGATCATACAATTTATTGTGAAACATTATGTTTAATGGCAAAATTATTTTTAGATCATAAAACATTATATTATGGTGTTGAATCACTTTTTTTTATGTATTATGTGAAGTTGATAAAAAAGGTGCAAATATTGTTAGTTACCTATTTTTCAAAAAAAAAAAAAGAATCACCAGAAAATAATAATGTAGCATGTATTTTAATATTACCACCGTATAAAAGAAAAAGATATGGTAAACTTTTAATAGCATTTAGTTATGAATTATCATGACGTGAAGGTATTGTTGGTAGTCCAGAAAAACCATTATCAGATATAGGACATTTAAGCTATCGCAGTTATTGGGCACATATGTACATACATTGTTGAAATTAATGAAAGATGTTTCGTACAACAACACAATCAATTAAAGAATTAAGTTAAGTGAATTAAGTGGTATGTATTTACACTTTACAGTCTATGAAAATGGTTAAATATTGGAAAGGGCAACATGTAATTTGTGTAACACCAAAAACTGTTGTAGAACATTTACAATTGCCACAATTTAAAAAGCCAAAATTAACTGTCGATCCAACATGTCTTTGTTGGATACCTCTAAAACGATCAGCAAATGCTAAATTTAAAAAAGACAATTAATTTTCGTATTTATTACTAACTGTAGACTGAAATTATGAAAAGAATAAATAAAAAAACATTTTAAAGATTATGATTTAAAAAAAAAGTGAATTTCATTTCTCACCCTTTATCATTCGATTCAATTAAAAAAGAAATTCAATTAATGATCGTGCTTCAATTGATGTAAAGTTAACATTATAATCAATTGGAATCATGTATATTATTTTATCGTAATTTTTTCCAACTGGAGAGGCACAAACATATCACATACATACCAGCATTTGAGATCCAAAAATATTCTTATCTATTAAAATAAGAAAGTTGTAGAAAAAAATTCAAAAAAACATTTTGTTTTCTTATAAAGGCTTATATTTTATACAAGTGTATACACTTACAAAAAATATACATACATATATATAATTTTCTATTTTTTTTCTCATCAATAATTTATATACATGATTTATGAATATTTTTGTTGTTTTGAAAATTGTAAAATTTTTATCAAAAAATTTTCAATATGTATATTCCAATATAATGTATGAAAAATATTTCTAGTACATACCACAATTTCATTCCGTTTTGCTTTGTTTTTTTTTTCGACGATATATCTGCCACTATAAAAAATTTTATAAATTTTCCAAAATATAATTACATCGAGGTATGAATTCTATATTATTTCTTATAATTTCATCTTCATTTAAAATAAATTGTATAAAACATTTTGAATTGATTTTAAATCAAATAATATATGATATTTGTTATAACGAAATATTTTAAATGATATTAAATCTTGATTTTTTTAATACTATCGATACGTTTTTTCACAATATGTTCGATTGTATCAAAAAATTGTTCATAATTTATACCAAAAATTGCTTTTAACATACTTTGACTATGACTTTTAAAATTTTCCATATTACGACAATAATTTATTTCATATTGAACTTTATTCATACAATTTTTTAAATTTTTCCATATTAAAAATAAATTAGAATAGAATTATGATTTATTGATATTGTATCAGTTAAATTCCATACTTAATGATACCAACCAGATGGTACAAATATTAATTCATTTCATTCTCATTTTGATCAATTTTATAATACTTTACATGATTTTCTATTAAAGTATTTTCATCAATACTAAATGGATCATTTCGAAAATTATCTTTTAATTTTAATTCTTCTTTTGGTGGTAACAATAATCATCTTTACCTAAAATATTTGTTGACCAACTAAATGATGAAAAAACATCTGCATGAAATCCAATCCATTATTGTCCTAAAAATAAAATAAAAAAAAATTAAGATTTTTTTTTTTAAATATGAATCTATAGTTATCGTGATATTTATCGCTATACTATTTTTATTTTTGGAAGTCGGTATTGTGCTTATGGAGGCAGTTGTTGCCCTTGGTAATATTTAATTTAAAAGATTCCCCTCGATTGAAATTGAGGTCTGATCACCCCACAAACGAGGCAGATTTATTCAAACGCAATGTAAAATAATATAGAAAAGTATGCCTATCTTGCCTGTACTGACTTCCAAAAGTAAAAATAGTATAGTGATAAATTCGTGATAAAAATTGCTATATTGCATGTTTTACATGCCGTAGTGATCTTTTTGTGAATACATATACGAAAGAACGAATCAGTGTTTTTTAGAGTTTTTTTGTGTTGTATTGTACATATTGTACTTATTATAAAACACTTACCTGTGCCATTTTACAATATTCACTTTTACCAAAAACTCACTTTATAATTTATTTCACTTGAAAATTTACTATTTTTCACGTTTAAAAAACACAAGAAAAACACGAGACAATTACTTGTAGAAAAAGGCCGTTTTAAATTTCCACGATTTGAAAAAAAACTAACGTATCTTAAATTTGTAATTATACATAGATGTCACTTTACTTCGAGAAAGGCAAAAAAATCCCCATATTACCTTGGTTGCTGTCACAAATATTAGCCAATGTAATTCTATGCAAAAACCCACAATGCAATTATTTATTAACTAATTTAGTCTTGACAATAAACGAACAAAAAGAAGATTGGAAGATAAGATAAAATTAATTAAATAATACAATAAGGGAAATTTGCTGGAAATTCTCTCGTTCAATTTTTTTTTCTCACTATTTGCCTATTAGACGGCACCACCTCTGACAAAGATTTATTTTTTAACATAATGTATAATACTTCAAAAACAAACTGATTAATGAATTCAATCAATATCTTCCTGAAAAAAATACAAGTAATTCATTATTTTCTCAATCGACTAATTAATGCTATAACAAAACTTCAAAAAATTACGATTTTTTACATTTCATCGAATTTGAAACATTCTTTAATGAAAATTACTTTTCAAAACATTATTTTATTCATTTTAGTAATAAAAAAAAGTGAATTCTGGTCAATTTTTCAAATAAATATTTTAAAATGATAAATTATACTCTATTTGCTATTATTCGAATATTTTTATGTCCTTGTGTCAAGTGCAACATTTGAAGTTGGTTTTATTGCTCTTAAAAGATAATTACTTTAAAGACAAAAAAATTTAAAATGTGAAATAAAGTAAGGGCTTAAAAATAAAGGCTTTTTTAAGAAAACTGCAGAGTGATTTGTTTAAAAATTAATATTTTTTCAGATATTATACATTCATATTTAAAAACATTTTATTAAAAAACCTAAAGTAATTAAAATTGATAAATACATACATATTCACTTTTAAGTGTTGTATATATGTACATTATGATGTGTTGTGAGTAGGTCAAGGTTGAAAATTTAGGTGTAAATTTTATAAAAAAATATATACGTATAGGTCCATCTAAAAAATATATAAATGTTATAAATTTCAACTTTATAAAAATCTATAATATGAGACTATTAAAAGCAAAAGTTGACTTATTCCATGTTAGATGGTTTTGAGAAAAACAGGAAAAACGTATAACTTTTAAATTAAATGCAATTTTAATAATTTTTTTATTTTATATGAAAACCCCAAGCTTCTGAATTTAATTCAAACATGGATTTTAAAAAATCAATGGTTAATTTAGTAAATACATATTAGTAAACAAATTTTGGAATAGTTTAACTTTTGCAGCCAAACTATGGAAAAGATCAAGTTTTGCATCTAATTGAAGTGGAATAACGTAGTTTTGCAACAAATGTCTTACTATGAGAAAAACATTTTTTTTTTTCAATTGTTCAATAACTCGTGCCTATTTGTCGCCAGTTATTGAGTTTTGATATGAGGTATAGAATTTAAAATATTTATTTTAGGAAAAAAGGAAGCTTGAAGAATATCTAACATAAAATCCAAATTTCATTTTAGTCTCATTTTATCACAAACAGCACTCACTCTGATTTTTTATGAATGTGTAAATTGGAAATAGGTATATGTACATACACTTATATTAATTGTGTAATAACTCAGAAGCAGTTGAAGATTTTTGAATGCGGTCAAAAGCAAATACAAAAAGAAGAGAATAATCTTTCATTTTAAAATATAAAATATAAAAAAATAAATATATCTAAAGTAAATTCTCGACATATTCTGCTTCGAAGCGAAAATTTTACAATTTCGCAAATTTTGCAATTGAACTTTGAATGGTTTGTCGTATGGCGATTAAATTCACATTGCTGTAAGAGCAATTAGTTCCCTTTAATTTAGTGTCAACAACTTTTAAATATTTGACATGGTTCAGTAGTTATCATACATAATAGCCCTAATGGAAACTTGCCTATCTGAAAATTTTCAAACGCTCGTAACGGGGAGGGGGTGAACATAACGAACATTTTACATCAATAGTGTAAAAATTGTTTATAAATAAGATTATAAATTTTACACTAATTGTTTATAAAAGAACTTTATAAATTTATTTATAATTTTTACTTTATGTGTATAAAATTTATAAAAGTGGAGTGTAATTTTATATTCCTCATATCTATAGTATAGATTTTTATAAAGTTGAAATTTATGAAATTTATATATTTTTTAGATGGACCTATATGTATATATTTTTTTATAGAATATACACATGAGTTTTATAAACAGTTGGAGGAAATCTATTAGCGATATTTCTCTTGAATTTAGCAAAGACATATAATAAAAGAAAACACACTTTTTTGATCAAAAATCATTTATTTGTAATATTTTTCAATTATTATATTATACCTATTACATATAATATCTACTTATTACTTATTACATAATTTACCACTCTTATTTTTTCACTTATTTTCTAACAAATTAACACTCTCTATATAATCTTTATCATTATTTGAATTTTAATTAACAATTTTATCACTTTTTTATGCAAATTAAATTAATAACTCCACTTTGATTAATACACGTTTTTCTAGAAAAACGATTTTTCTTTATTCGACTGATTTTTTTCTCTCACCATTTAAAAATAACAAGTTAGAACATGTTCCACTTTTATGTAGACATTACGTCCTGTAAATAATGATCTCTCAATACTCAAAAAAGGATTAAAATTATAAAAAGAATTTATAAAATAGATTTTCAGTTGTTTATAGAACATTTGATAAGTTGAAGTTTATAAAAATATGTACAGATTTATAAAAATGATAAATGAACTTATAAATTCTATATAAAAATCTTATTAACTTTGTTTTTATATATAAAATGAGTAAAAATTAAACTTTTTCTGTGTCAAAAAGATCTATACTTTTGAATTTTATAAATTTTATAAAATTTTTTAATAAAAAGTACGTTATAAAGTACAAGGTGTAAATATTTTATAAAATTTACCGCTTAATTTTTAACCGTGAGTTTTTATAACTTCTGAACGGTTAAACGTACAAGGAAAGGATATGTGATATGTTGCTGCAAAGAGCAGAAAATTCTCTTATCTTTTGCAGAAGATAGTGTAGATTTCTAATGAGATTGAAAATTCAAAAAAAGACTCAGAAACTAATATGCATGCCTTAAAACAAATATTAACATTTGGGAGAATTTTCATGATAAATAATTTTTTAAATTAATACATAATATGTACTTTCAATTTTCTAGTGAATATATACATTTTTATTTTTTTATAAATACATATTGCAATCTAAAAGTTAATTATTCATTATTTCTAGAATTAGATACATATACTACCCAAGTGCAAAAGAATTGATCCATCTGCATTTTCAATTATTTTGAAAATTTTAAAATATTGTTATTTTTTTGTTTTTTTGTAGAATATAATGTTTATATTTTTTTTATGAAAGCTAATAAAATGAACTTTCATTTTTAATAGTAATCATACATTTCGAAATATTTAAGTGAAAATATTTGCAGATGGATCAATTCTTATGCACTTGGGTAGTATACATATATTACTTTGCAAAATTTAGCAATTTTTTAAAATTTTGAATTTTGATTTTTTGCTTTAAAAACTTGTAAAACCAATATATTTATACATTACAAACAAAATCTTACAATCACTTAGCTGAATATATTGAACACGTAGAAAATTATCGTTAAAGACAAGTTTTTATTAATATTTCAAGAAAAAAATTGTAACTTACTTTTCAAATTTAAATTGGCGTTTTTCGTATTCAATCATAGATGTCGCTTTTATTTAACAAGGTTTGTGTCTTTGATAACTTAATTTTCATTTAACGAATTTTTCATGGCAGTACCAATTATCAGTACACCAACCAGAGAAATAGTGGCAAAAGGATACATTTTCTAAACAGGATTTCTGCATGTTTTTCTTAAAATTTAATAAAAGGATGCATTACAATCTATAAGAAACATAATAATAAAGGTTTAGAAACCGTTTCCTCTTGGAAAAAATTGCAGGAAGAGGTTGAAAATGGGCTTTTAAGTGAGCAACTTTGAAGTCCTTTTTCTCGAAAACTATTAAAGATACAGCAAAAAGGACTTCAGATTCGAATTCAGGACATCCAAATTTACTACGAAACGAATTTTCATGGATTTACGACAAATGTAAGTGCGTAAAAATCTTTCCGACAACAGGTTCACTTAAGCCAACTGCATTGATGCCCCTGAAAAATGGTTGTAAAATTTGGCATTGGTCGCGAAACTTAAACTATTCCAACATGATGTTGGAAGCAAAAGTGTTACTATTCCATTGAAGTTTAAAAACTCCCTCTACAGGCAACCAAATGTTTCACAAGTGGTCTACAAAACATAAGTAGATATAGAAAGGAAATAAATTGTATGGCAAGGTAGGGTCTATGTTCATCCCCTCCCAGTTACAAGTGTTTGAAAATTTTCAGCTAGGCAAGTTTCCATTACGGCTATTATGTATGATAACTACTGAACTATATCATATATTTGAAAGTTGTTGAGACTAAATTAAAGGGAACTAATTTCTCTTACAGCAGTGTGAATTTAATCGCCCTACGACAATCCATTTAAACACTATTAGCATTCAAAGTTCAATTGCAAAATTTGCGAAATTGTGAAATTTTCGCTTCGAAGCAAAATATGTCGAGAATTTACTTTAGCTATATTTATTTTTTTATATTTTATATTTCAAAATAGAAGATTATTCTCTTCTCTTTGTATTTGCCTTTGACCGCATTCAAAAATCTTCAACTGCTTCTAAGTTATTGCACAATTAATATAAGTGTACCTTCTTCCAATTTACACATTCATAAAAAATCAGAGTGAGTGCTGTTTGTGATAAAATGAAACTAAAATGAAATTTGAATTTTATGTTAGATAAAATAAATATTTTAAATTCTATACCTCATATCAAAACTCAATAACTGGCGACAAATAGGCACGAGTTATCGAACAATTAAAAAAAAAATGTTTTTTTTTATAGTAAGACATTAATTGTTGCAAAAGTACGTAATTTCACTTCAATGAGATGCAAAACTATCGTTATTCCACTTCAGTGAGATGCAAAACTTGATCTTTTCCATAGTTTGGATGCAAAAGTTAAACTATTCCAAAATTTGTTTACTAATATTTACTAAATTAAGCATTGATTTTTTAAAATTCATGTTTGAATTAAATTCAGAAGCTTAGGGTTTTCATATAAAATAAAAAAATTATTAAAATTGCATTTAATTTAAAAGTTATACGTTTTTCCTGTTTTTCTCAAAACCATCTAACATGGTATTCCATGTCAACTTTTGCTTTTAATAGCCTCATATTATAGATTTTTATATAGTTGAAGTTTTTTAGATGGATCTATATTTACACCTAAATTTTTAACCGTGACCTACTCACAACAAAACATAATGTACCTACATATATACAACACTTAAAAGTCAATATTTATGTATTTGTCAATTTTCATTATTTTAGGTTTTTTAATTACATGTCTTTAAATATGAATGTATATCTGAAAAAATATTATTTTTAAACAAATAACTCTGCAGTTTTCTAAGAAAAGCCTTTATTTAATTTTAAGCCCTAACTTTATTTCACATTTTAAATTTTTTTGTCTTTCAAGTTATTATCTTTTAAGAGCAATAAAACCAACTTCAAATGTTGCACTTGACACAAGGACATAAAAATATTCGAATAATAGCAAATAGAGTATAATTTATCATTTTAAAATATTTATTTGAAAAATTGACCAGAATTCACTTTTTTTTATTACTAAAATGAATAAAATAATGTTTTGAAAAGTAATTTTCATTAGATAATGTTTCAAATTCGATGAAATGTAGAAAATCGTAATTTTTTGAAGTTTTGTTATAGCATTAATTAGTCGATTCGATTGAGAAAATAATGAATTACTTGTATTTTTTTTTCAATTAAAAAAAACAGGAAGATATTCATTGAATTCATTAATCAGTTTGTTTTTGAAGTTTATAGGTACATTATGTTAAAAAATAAATCTTTGTCAGAGGTAGTGCCGTCTAATAGGCAAATAGTGAGAAAAAAAAATTGAACGAGAGAATTTCCAGCAAATTTCCCTTATTGTATTATTTAATTAATTTTATCTTATCTTCCAATCTTCTTTTTGTTCGTTTATTGTCAAGACTAAATTAGTTAATGAATAATTGCATTATGGGTTTTTGCATAGAATTACATTGGCTAATATTTGTGACAGCAACCAAGTTAATATGGAGATTTTTTTGCCTTTTTCGAAGTGAAGTGACATCTATGTATAATTACAAATTTAAGATACGTTAGTTTTTTTTTCAAATCGTGGAAATTTAAAACGGTCTTTTTTCACAAGCAATAATTGTCTCGTGTTTTTCTTGTGTTTTTTAAACGTGAAAAATAATAAATTTTTAAGTGAAATAAATTGAGTTTTTGGTAAAAGTGAATATTGTAAAATGGCACAGGTAAGTGTTTTATAATAAGTTCAATATGTACAATACAAGAAAAAATAAATTCTAAAAAACACTGATTCTTTCTTTCGTATATGTATACACAAAAAGATCACTATGGCATGTAAAACATGCAATATAGCAATTTTTATCACGAATTTATCACTAGCGATAAATATCACGATAGCTATAGATTTATAGCTTAGTTTCATATTTAAAAAAAAAATCTTAATTTTTTTATATTTTATTTTTGGGACAATAATGGATTTCAGATGTTTTTTCATCATTTAGTTGGTCAACTAATATTTTAGGTATTAAAAGAAGAATTAAAATTAAAAGATAATTTTGGAAATGATCCATTTAATATTGATGAAAATACTTTAATAGAAAATCATGTGAAGTATTATAAAATTGATCAAAATGAGAATGAATCAATATTTGTATCATCTGGTTGGTATCATCAAGTATGGAATTTAACTGATACAATATCAATAAATCATAATTTTATTCTAATTTATTTTTAATATGGAAAAATTTTAAAAAATTGTATGAATAAAGTTCAATATGAAATAAATCATTGTCGTAATATGGAAAATTTTGAAAATCATATTCAAATTATGTTAAAAGCAATATTTGGTATAAATTATGAACAATTTTTTGATATAATCGAACATATTGTGAAAAAACGTATCGATAGTATTAAAAAAAACCAAGATTTATTATCATTTAAAATATTTCGTTATAACAAATATCATATATTATTTGATTTAAAATAAATTCAAAATGTTTTATACAATTTATTTTAATTGAAGATGAAATTATAAGAAATAATATAGAATTCACATCTCGATGTAATTATATTTTGGAAAATTTAAAAAAATTTTTATAGTGGCAGATATATCGTCGAAAAAAAAACAAAGCAAAACGGAATGAAATTGTGGTATGTTCTAGAAATATTTTTCAGACATTATATTGGAATATACATATTGAAAATTTTTTGATAAAAATTTTACAATTTCCAAAACAACAAAAATACCCATAAAAAATAGAAAATTTATGTATATTTTTTGTAAGTGTATAACACTTGTATAAAATATAAGCCTTTATAAGAAAACAAAATGTTTTTTTTCTACAACTTTCTTATTTTAATAGGTAAGAATATTTTTGAATCTCAAATGTTGGTATGTATGTGATATGTTTGTGCCTCTTCAGTTGGAAAAAATTAGGATAAAATAATATACATGATTCTAATTGTTTCTAATGTAGTTTTACATCAATTGAAGCACGATCATTAATTGAATTTCTTTTTCAATTGAATCGAATGATAAAGGGTGAGAAATGAAATTCACTTTTTTTTTTTAAATCATAATCTTTAAAATGTTTTTTTATTTATTCTTTTTATAATTTCAGTCTACAGTTAGTAATAAATACGAAAATGAATTGCCTTTTTTAAATTTAGCGTTTGCTGATAGTTTTGGAGGTATCCAACAAAGACATGTTAGATCGACAGTTAATTTTGGCTTTTTAAATTGTGGCAATTGTAAATGTTCTACAACAGTTTTTGGTGCTACACGAATTATATGTTGCCCTTTCCAATATTTAACCATTTTCATTGACTGTAAAGTGTAAATAATATCATCTTGTGTAATACCACTTAATTCACTTAATTCTTTAATTGATTGTGTTGTTGTACGAAACTCTTTCATTAATTCCAACAATGTATGTGCCCAATAACTGCGATAGCTTAAGTGTCCTATATCTGATAATGGTTTTTCTGGACTACCAACAATACCTTCACGTCATGATAATTCATAACTAAATGCTATTAAAAGTTTACCATATCCTTTTCTTTGATACGGTGGTAATATTAAAATACATGCTACATTATTATTTTCTGGTGATTCTTTTTTTTTTTTTTTGAAAAATAGCTAACAATATTTGCACCTTTTTTATCAACTTCACATAATACATAAAAGAAAAATGATTCAACACCATAATATAATGTTTTATGATCTAAAAATAATTTTGCCATTAAACATAATGTTTCACAATAAATTTTATGATCTTTTCCTTCAATTTCAAATATTGATATTGTACCTTTTCTATAAATTTCATTACCATGTTTTCAACATATAATATATCTATATGTTTTTGCATATTTCATATATTTTAAACAATATTCACAAACATATTGTTACAAATCTGAAAAATAAAAAAGAACTTTATTAATGAATTTGAATAAAATTATTTTTAAAATAAAGTTACCTTAGAAAGCCGGATCAACACACCATCCAATCGTCTCCTAGTTTCCTGTAAAGATAAGAAGATTGAATCAACAAAAATTTACTTTAGTAATATAAACTTAAAATGTAAACAAATGTTGTTGTTGGCTGTAAATAAAAGAAACTTCCAATTGAACACCAAATTTTTATAAATTGGTGCCCAAACCAGAAGTCCCTATTAAAATACAGCCGAATCCTGAAAAATAAATGAAATAAAGAATAAAATAAATAAAATAAAAAAGAAAAAAGGACAACACAAGAAACAAACACTTAAAACAAAAACAACAAAGAACACATTTAAATTTCTTTCCACAACAACAACACAACACAACACAAACACACACAATTCACACAAAAATTTCGAATATCTCGAATCTTCTTTGAAACTCCAATATGAGATAGAAAATAACTTCTCTCATATTGGAAAGTAACAATGACTTTCCAGAGAAGATTCGAGAAATTTCACTAAACACTATAAAAACAAGCACCCACAAAAAGAAAACAGTTTTAGTTCAATTTAGTTTTTCAGTTGGTGATTTTCATTTTTGCAAGTTATTTTTGAAACGATTTTTTTTTAGTGAAAAGTTAGTTTTTTTTTATATAGTTCAGAATTAAATTTTTCTTTTTTCTTTTTTTTCTTTCTCTTTTAATAGTACAAAAATAGTTTTTCTTGGTTTTTTTATATCACTTTTCTTTTCACTACACATAATTTTTTTTTTTTTTTGCCGTCACTAAAGAGGTACGAGGTACGTACATTGTTTTTTTTACTACTTCATTTTTTTTTCTACACAAATCTTATTATTAATTTTCACTTATTTTACTTACCCGTCTTTATTTTTCCTTTTACCTTTTCCTCACTTTCACTTTTCTTTTATTTTTTTTTACCACTTTAATTTTATACACACATTTTATTTGCAACGCATTTTTTAACATAACCTCTTTTTTTTCTTCCACTCACATTTTCTTTTTTTTGTTTAATCACAATAACAACTTTATACTAGTATACCACTGCACTTTCTTTTTCTCACTTTCCACTTGTTTTTTTTATTATTTTTTTTACACATATCCTTTTTTTTATATTCTAATTCACCCGCGACGCGATTTCATTAAATAATTTATATTTCGCGAACCCTTAAACTTTTAAATTAATCAAATCAAGAAACAAACGAAATCTTCATTTCGTTTGTTTACATATGATTCACCTAAGTACAATTTAGTTAGACATCTGTCAAAACAACAAGTGTTGCCACAGTGTCTGAATTGAAAAATTGACTTTGATTAAAAACTATCGGGGTTGCCGACTAGTAAATTTTTCTTAACCCAAACTCAGTTTGATTCAGTGAGTCAAACTCAGTTTCGATCTGATTTTCCTCACTACCGTGTAAACCAGATTCAGTTGTAAGCTTAACTCACTTTACTCAGTTAATAGTTGGTTTACTTCACTTCACTTGCGGACATCTTTCTTTATTACCATAGCCATTTTTTTTCTTTTAGACAAATTTTTTTTTAGATAATTTTCTTTTGATTATTGCCCTTTAAATTTTACTTTTTTGTGTTACATTGTAATTAGATTTTTTTTTTTTTTTTTTTAACTTTTTAGTAATAGACCCTAAATTTGTAAATTCTGTTTTTTTTTATAATAAATACTAGAATTTTTTTATATAAAATTGTAAAACTGTCTTTTATTTCATTATTTCCCATTTTTTCAGACTTTGGCCCATATTTCTTCTACTTTTCTTTCTCTTCTAAAAAATCCCTCTCGGACGCCTTATTTTTCTTTTAACATTTTTTTTCTTTTGAATCCATTTTTTTTTACTTTTCGCTCACAAAGGCCAATTTTGTAACATTGGTGTCAAGTGTGTGGGGTCCGATCGGTCTTTGAAATAAGACCTCTCCACAAATATTTTGGCATTTCTTTTCTTGTTAATAATAAATCGAAAATGTCTAGCACGGAAAGTAAAAATCCCTATAATGCTGAATCTGGTGCTGCTCCAGATCTTAGCAGCGCACTTACCAACATAATGAAGCAGTTGCAAGAAATGAGACAAATGATCAACGACACCTTGTTGTCGCGGATGGATTCCCTAGAGAGTAGATTGCCTAGCAACCCAGTTACTGCGAGCCCGGAAGCAAATAACTTCTCACACCTTGCAGATTTACATACACCACCCCCAATCGTTCGTGATAGCATGAGTGATGGCCTACAGCCCCCTAGTAGCTTCGCGCTGCCATTGGACCTTAAAAGTGCTGACGGCTCAACTAGTGTCATGCACACTCAGTCGCAACCCACCTTGGTTCCCTCAAATTTCGCTCATAATAGATCTACGTCCCCTACCTTAGGAAACCAGGACCCTCCTCAAAATGTCGAGATTGAGTAGGCCCAGACAACCAGATTCGAGCCTCCTTCACGGCCCAATCTGGTTACTACCCCTCCTGCATCCTCCAATCTGGTTACATCTTCTTCTGCGCCCCCTACCTTAACGAACCAGGATCCTCCTGGAGACGGCAGAGCTGAATTGGCACGGCCAACTGAGCTCGATCTTCCACCACGGTCCATTCGGGCCACCGACTGTGTTGACAAGGTTCCTACAATCCCGAAGTCAACGGTCCAGGTCACCGACTGGGCGATACCTCACCACGAGTCCAGAACTTTAAGATTTATCGTTCGGAGCGATGGCGAAGTTTTCTTTCACCAAGAGGATAGGGTGGCATTCAACAACCCGGTAACGGAAAAAGGCCCTCGAGCGCTAAAGGTCCATCTGTTCTTCGGCTCAAAACTTACAAGCCCACCGCCACTCGAAACTATCACCTCACCAGCTGTCGTTTTACTCCCTGCTGAACCTCCTCCCCTTGCAGGCCGTTCTATTTAAGTGCAGTTCGCAAATAAGCCACAACTGACCAAATAGGGCTTTGGTCAGTGGAGAAAAGGTGCTTGTTTTCCAAATCGATACAGGCACCACAGCCCGTCTTTCATCAAAAATAGCTTCACCCTCATCACTAACGATTACTGTATCTGCCGACCCCAAACAAGATTTTTTTTTTTCCTATTCCAAAAAGGTCTTTTGCAACCACGTTTTTCTTTCTTTCGAACACTCCGTCTGTGTAGCTAAAATCCACGTGTACACTAGGAATGGATTTCTTGCAGCAATTTGGTTGTAATCCTGCTTTAAGCAAAAACGCCTTTCTAATAGCAACAAATGTTGAAATCCTTTTTGTGAAGACCCGTTGTCCATGAACTTCTGCCAAGAACCCAATTCGAGCTCTCCACACACCTCAAAAGCCAACATTTTCCACGTCAGCATCGCCGAAGAAGTTGAACCCTGCCCAGATCATGCCTACCTTTCTCCTTTCGATCTGGGAAAGCTCAATTCTTCCGCAACCCGAACTTGTTCCAGCTCACTCCTACCTCTTTCTTACCGAACTGGAAAAGTTCAACCCTACTTCTTCTACTCCCTGTTACGAAGAAACCTGTGGAAAATCGGAATGCTCCCCAGACCATGCCGTCCCTTCCGGTCTGAAGGAGCACGCAGTCTCCGTTCCGTCTGACGAAGACTTATACCAGTTCTCCTCTTCCGTCTTCCTTCTGAACTGGCTAAGTCTGACTATACTTCTCAACCTACCAAGATCGTTTGTGGAAAGTTCGAATAGCCCTATAGTTCCTGCATCTCGCCGAAGTTTTGGACAACCAGTCGACCGAGTTACTCTGTTTTGCAACATCGCCCCTAGCTTATCAGAACTTGTCCATTTCTAATATGCTCAAGCTACCAGACGAAACCTCAGACAAATTGAGATGGTCCGCACGATATTCTAGAGAAAATTACGGATGTCGTGTATCGTATTCGCAGTACCGTCACTAGTCGTAAATCCGTGGTGCATCGTGACCGATTAGCGCTTGTTAAAAACTAACACCGTATTTCCTGATACCTAACCTTACTTTTTTAACACCAGATATTTTAATTACAATTTTTAAGATTCTTTACAGAAGCTTCTTAGGTACAGCACATCAACAGCCTGGTTCCATCGTTCCATTGCACATAGTGAGACGACAAGAAGAACATCAGGATGGTCGGTGACAACGTGCTCCTATGAATGCTGTTGTGAGAAAGATGCTCAGTTCGCTATTTTTATTTTTTTTGTGTTTTCTTTTTTCTTTGTTCTTTCTCTCTTTGCCTCTCTTTCTTTTTTCTATTACATTTCAACTACTACACTCAACAAATCAAACCAAAGTTTCTTTTATTTACAACAACATCCACCAAATCTGAAGCAATCAATATCGTCTTTTCAGGAAAATGCTCAAGGAAAACGTAACCCTGCTCTCGTTGCAATTACCAAACAAAGTCGGTAGTGTTAGCAGTGTTCAAGAGAAAGACACGTCTGTTAAGTGCACAATTGTTATTCTTTTACAAGTCCATTGCGGTTCATGTCTCTATATTCTCTGAGAGAACGAACGCAAGTGAAACTGAGTAAATTTGCAAAAGCAAAGACTCACAAACAGGCTTAGCACCAATGACAACGTGTCAAAAGAATACCAAGCGTAAAGTTGAAGGAAAATGGAGAACGAATACAACACAAATACTAACTAGAAATTTTATGTTTGTTGTTAATAATAAGTTCGATGAGTATGAGATTAATGCTCAGTCGGAACTTTGAGCATTCTTCGCGGGGGGCAGTGCTACAAATCTGAAAAATAAAAAAGAACTTTATTAATGAATTTGAATAAAATTATTTTTAAAATAAAGTTACCTTAGAAAGCCGGATCAACACACCATCCAATCGTCTCCTAGTTTCCTGTAAAGATAAGAAAATTGAATAAAAAATTTAATCAACAAAAATTTACTTTAGTAATATAAACTTAAAATGTAAATAAATGTTGTTGTTGGCTGTAAATAAAAGAAACTTCCAATTGAACACCAAATTTTTATAAATTGGTGCCCAAACCAGAAGTCCCTATTAAAATACAGCCGAATCCTGAAAAATGAATGAAATAAAGAATAAAATAAATAAAATAAAAAAGAAAAAAGGACAACACAAGAAACAAACACTTAAAACAAAAACAACAAAGAACACATTTAAATTTCTTTCCACAACAACAACACAACACAAATACACACAATTCACACAAAAATTTCGAATATCTCGAATCTTCTTTGAAACTCCAATATGAGATAGAAAATAACTTCTCTCATATTGGAAAGTAACAATGACTTTCCAGAGAAGATTCGAGAAATTTCACTAAACACTATAAAAACAAGCACCCACAAAAAGAAAACAGTTTTAGTTCAATTTAGTTTTTCAGTTGGTGATTTTCATTTTTGCAAGTTATTTTTGAAACGATTTTTTTTTAGTGAAAAGTTAGTTTTTTTTTATATAGTTCAGAATTAAATTTTTCTTTTTTCTTTTTTTTCTTTCTCTTTTAATAGTACAAAAATAGTTTTTCTTGGTTTTTTTATATCACTTTTCTTTTCACTACACATAATTTTTTTTTTTTTTTGCCGTCACTAAAGAGGTACGAGGTACGTACATTGTTTTTTATACTACTTCATTTTTTTTTCTACACAAATCTTATTATTAATTTTCACTTATTTTACTTACCCGTCTTTATTTTTCCTTTTACCTTTTCCTCACTTTCACTTTTCTTTTATTTTTTTTTACCACTTTAATTTTATACACACATTTTATTTGCAACGCATTTTTTAACATAACCTCTTTTTTTTCTTCCACTCACATTTTCTTTTTTTTGTTTAATCACAATAACAACTTTATACTAGTATACCACTGCACTTTCTTTTTCTCACTTTCCACTTGTTTTTTTTATTATTTTTTTTACACATATCCTTTTTTTTATATTCTAATTCACCCGCGACGCGATTTCATTAAATAATTTATATTTCGCGAACCCTTAAACTTTTAAATTAATCAAATCAAGAAACAAACGAAATCTTCATTTCGTTTGTTTACATTTGATTCACCTAAGTACAATTTAGTTAGACATCTGTCAAAACAACAAGTGTTGCCACAGTGTCTGAATTGAAAAATTGACTTTGATTAAAAACTATCGGGGTTGCCGACTAGTAAATTTTTCTTAACCCAAACTCAGTTTGATTCAGTGAGTCAAACTCAGTTTCGATCTGATTTTCCTCACTACCGTGTAAACCAGATTCAGTTGTAAGCTTAACTCACTTTACTCAGTTAATAGTTGGTTTACTTCACTTCACTTGCGGACATCTTTCTTTATTACCATAGCCATTTTTTTTCTTTTAGACAAATTTTTTTTTAGATAATTTTCTTTTGATTATTGCCCTTTAAATTTTACTTTTTTGTGTTACATTGTAATTAGATTTTTTTTTTTTTTTTTTTTAACTTTTTAGTAATAGACCCTAAATTTGTAAATTCTGTTTTTTTTTATAATAAATACTAGAATTTTTTTATATAAAATTGTAAAACTGTCTTTTATTTCATTATTTCCCATTTTTTCAGACTTTGGCCCATATTTCTTCTACTTTTCTTTCTCTTCTAAAAAATCCCTCTCGGACGCCTTATTTTTCTTTTAACATTTTTTTTCTTTTGAATCCATTTTTTTTTACTTTTCGCTCACAAAGGCCAATTTTGTAACAATATGATGTACCAACTTTACCATATTCATCTGGATGTGGTGAAAAATACCATGTATCAATTTCAAATTTAGCAATACGTAATTTATTAATATATTTAACTTTTTTTATTGCTTCATGTTCTTTTTCCAATGCTGCCGTTGTTGGATCCATTTCAGCATATGTCCTTTGTACATGATTAATTTCATCATTACGTCTCTTTTGATTACGTGTTAATTTTCTATCACCATTGTCAACTGAAGTTGGATTTTCTAATGATGCAATCTGTTCTTTACTAAGTTGTCTTAATGTTTTTACATTACTAAATGCATTCTCTTGATCACCATCATGTTCAACATGTGTTTTATTTGTCCTTTACCAGATTTATGTCTTTCTAGTAATGCTAGACATATACTATACCTAAAGCACATAAAAGTCCTCCACCAGCAAAATCAACTAAAAGATTAATTGCAGGTGTTGGATTTTCATTTTTTCTACCCAAAAAAGAAAGAACACCAGATAAAGCAACATAGTTAATATCATATCCAGCTCTAGAAACTAGTGGACCTTTTTGACCGAATTCTAAAAAAATAAATGCATCACATAGCACCACAATTGTAATCAATGATAGAAGTGTGAAGTACCTGTTAAACGTGCATAAATTAATTTTGGATATTATATAATAATATTGTTGGATCTAATTTATATTTTTCCATAACACCTGGACGAAATGGCTCAATTAAAACATCATAATGTTTACACATTTTTTTAATTAAATCCTGAGATTTTGGATTTTTTATATTAACAGCTAAAGTTCTTTTCCCACTTTGAAAACTATCTAAAGCATTATTAAATGTCTAAAACATTTCTATTATTTATAAACTTATTTTCCATTTGATTATAATTTTTAAATAGATAGATAGATAGATACCTTATCAATTCGTACTTTCTAGATCCTCGAATTTCATAAACTCTAAAAAAACAAAATTGTTTAATGATTTTGATTTTAATTTTAAAATTTTTTCTTACCTATGATGAACATCTTCAGGTACTTCATTTTTGTGTTTATTATTTTACTTTGCATTGCAAATTTCTTTCTGTCCTTCCTTTATTCCTTTATTTGTTTTGTTTACAAATGTCGGTAAAATAGAGTAAAATAACGAGCACAATTTTAACAAATTTAAAATCTTTTATATATAAATAACAGATGGCACAACCATCGTTTAACTGAAA
This sequence comes from Bombylius major, assembly GCA_932526495.1. Taxonomy (NCBI): domain Eukaryota; kingdom Metazoa; phylum Arthropoda; class Insecta; order Diptera; family Bombyliidae; genus Bombylius; species Bombylius major. Next base: position 30,540,281 of record OW052042.1, read on the forward strand.
TTTACCGATTTGACGAAGAAAAACCATGGCAGTACCAAGTATAAAAGTACCATAAAATAAGATACAAATAGTGGTTCTATCCGACAGATACTTCACTTGTTCCCAGTTTTTATATATCTGTATTATCATTGTATTTGAATTTTAAATAGTAGTCGCATCATTTAGATCATCATTGCTCAATAGGTGTCTCTACCATCTACGATGGTAATTTTTCATATAAATTTTAAATTTAACTTTTGAACTTTGAATTTCTATGCTTTTTTTTTAAAAAAAGAGAACTTTTGTAAGTAAGGAAAGCATTTCAAGCACTAAAGTATAAAAAATGTGTTAATCATATGTTCATATGCGCATGCTTCGTAGATAAATTATTTTTTTATTTTGTTTTGATTTCTCATTCTAAGTATGCGTAATAGGTAATAGCGTAAATGTTATTTTTGCTAGAAGATTTTTGTTAGGATATCACGATATCAAATGCAATAAATGAATATTATTTTTAATGACGTTTTCATTGCTTGTATGTATATCTATCAGTGATGCATCCAAAGTCGGTCTGTGCCGTAGTAGATTGGTCCAAAAATATGTAGTAAATCAACGAAAAATGTAGTAAAATTTTGCAAACTCAAAGCAGTTGAACAAAACAGCTTTGTAATTCAAAATACACTAAAACCATTATTCAATTTTCCATAAATGAAACAAAAAAGAAAATTTACACTAAAAAAACATTTATTTATTTTTTTTTAATTTTAAAATGTTGACTTTTGGCTTTCTCAATTCTTCCATTTTATTTGACAATGATACTTCAATCATGGACGGTACTGCCAGAAATTAAATTTTAATGGAATAAAGGCATAATATATCCACATGTTTAATTATACCACATACCACAAACACAATGCACAAGAAAAGTCAAAAGAACAATGGACATGATATGACAATATCCGAAGCCGACAGGTTGTATTGTATTGTAATAAATTTCATTTCCTATAACACTTAAAGTGAAGTAGATTTAATTAAGTGCGAAGTAGATTTTTCATGTGGGGAAAATGTAGTAAATCTACTACAAATGAAGTAAAGGATGCATCACTGATATCTATATGTACATTACATAATTATGTAAAAGGGTATTATTAATAATAATAATAATATGTATAGGTAATACATATACCATATATAAATGAGAACATACATATATTACTTATAATATGGAATTTATGAAAAAAATATTATTTTCAGTTATTTATACCTACATATACATACTTATATAAGTATATACATACACATATTATACAGATGCATCTATGTTTATTTAAAATGTGTTTATTTTTTCAATGACATTTTTTTGAATGACCTTTTCCTGATCACTATGTACATATGTAGGTATAAGTACATGAAATAGAAATATAAAAATTTTTAGTCAATGTATGTATGTACATACTTAAATTATTTTTTAACAACTACTGGTTAGCATTTTTTTTCATATTGATAAAAAGTAATTAAAACTTTTTAGATGTCATAATGACTCATACTTTTTTTAGTGCCGTTTTTTGACCAAATATAAAGATCCTTCTTTAAAATATTAAAGATTTAAAGTAATTTAAATATCTTATTGTTTCTTAAGTGAAGGATTTCCCAGTTTAAATTTATGATTTAAGATTTCTCTTGTTTTGAAATTGATTTAATGACCAACTGTCCTGAACCCTTATGTTTTATTCTTTTTTTAATATTTTGAATTATGTAGGTACGTATATATATTTATATAGGTACCAGTAAAATTTTATACACCTTACGCCTATTTTTCAAGCATTCGAATATATACCTTTCATAAAAGAAAATATTTTTTTTATGAATGTACCTGAAGTCTTTTAGAATGAGAATGTATACCTACATATATTATACATAAATGTATACAAGGTGTTTTTTGTTTTATTTTAATTTTTTTTTTTTTTTAAATAATTTGGAATAAAAATTGTAGATACACAAATAAATTCCAAAATAATATAAAAAAAAAATTCTAAATGACCCTGTACATTTTTATGACAAATATGAATAACCTGGACCAAATTTCATGAATTTGCTATAAATATGCACTTATCACTTTATCTTGGCATATTTGAAATTGTTACTTAAAACCATCAATTTCAAAAAATCCAAAATTAATTTTTTAGTAGTTAGTGAGATTTTTTAAATTTAAAATTTGAAAAAAAAAAACTAATTTTTTATATGAATTTTGAAAAATGCTAGGCTACTGCCAGGATTTTATGTGTATATCATTAAATATTTGGTAAACTTCTACTGCGACCCCTCTTATTTTTGAACTTATCTAGATAAATCCATATTGCAATTTAATTTTGAATAAAATCAGTGCAACTGAGCCCGAGATATGATAGCCCAAAGTTGATAAGTCCCACTTTTCCCATACAAAAATTTTGAAAAAGTTATATGGAAAATTGAAAATATTTAACATAAGTAGATCGAAGTGTTAAATATATCTTCTAAAAATCTTAAATTTTCCATATTAATTGCATTAAATATGTACATATGTAGATATACATTAAACTGATAAAATCATATTTTTAAAAAGAAATGAAAAAAATAACACAATAATCATAATTCATTGTTGCCAGAAAATTTTCTTATCCCATATTAATTTAAAACATTACATAACAGAACATTGCAACAGCGCTGTATAATATAATATGCATTATACCTATATAAAATAGAAGTAGAAATAAATCTTTAAAATAATGTTAAAATACACATACATACATACACATGTATATCTTCAAAAAATTTTTTCTGACTATGCTTATTATAAAAATATATAGGTACCTATCTGAATTCATATTATATATGATATATATTCATACATATGTGATATATTTGTATTATCAATATCATATACATAATAACGATACCTATATTATTATTGCGTTCTGAAAAAAAATATTTGTTTTTTGTTTTTCTTTTTCGCTTATAATTCATAATATGTATATGAATATATGATAATGAACTATACAAATACATACATATGCACACATATGTATACGAGTATATACAAGAATCATATCATATCGTATACATCAAGTTTTAGTGTACGCACAAAAGCTCAGAAAAAAAATTAAGCTCTTTCTCTTTTTTTTATTGACGATATGGATAGACGCCAGCGCCTCTTTTGAGCATTGATGATAATACGAAAATTCTTGACTTGTCATTACTATTTAAAATTCAAATACAATGGTATTATTATATTGTTTGTGGCCAATGTAATTCTATGCAAAAACCCACAATGCAATTATTCATTTACTAATTTAGTCTTGACAATAAACGAACAAAAAGAAGATTGGAAGATAATATAAAATTAATTAAATAATACAATAAGGGAAATTTGCTGGAAATTCTCTCGTTCAATTTTTTTTTCTCACTATTTGCCTATTAGACGGCACCACCTCTGACAAAGATTTATTTTTTAACATAATGTACTTCAAAAACAAACTGATTAATGAATTCAATCAATATCTTCCTGAAAAAAATACAAGTAATTCATTATTTTCTCAATCGACTAATTAATGCTATAACAAAACTTCAAAAAATTACGATTTTTTACATTTCATCGAATTTGAAACATTCTTTAATGAAAATTACTTTTCAAAACATTATTTTATTCATTTTAGTAATAAAAAAAAGTGAATTCTGGTCAATTTTTCAAATAAATATTTTAAAATGATGTTAAATTATACTCTATTTGCTATTATTCGAATATTTTTATGTCCCTGTGTTAAGTGCAACATTTGAAGTTGGTTTTATTGCTCTTAAAAGATAATTACTTTAAAGACAGAAAAATTTAAATCTAACATAAAATTCAAATTTTATTTTATCATAAACAGCACTCAATCTGATTTTTTTATGAATGTGTAAATATTGGAAATACATAGGTACACTTATATTAATTGTGTAATAACTGTGACGGAATATACCGCATGTATTGCTGAATCAAGTGTTAGCTGAATACAATATAGTTTAAGAATGAGAATGACTCAGTAACTTGATAGACATCAACGATACAATATCTTTTCTGTACTTAACGCTTGATCTTGTGTGTAAAATGTACAATTTCCTTTTGAGTTTAATTATTAAATAAAATAAAATAACGTTTATTATTAATTAGAATAATCTGGCGTTTTATTTTGTAACAATAACTCAGAAGCAGTTGAAGATTTTTGAATGCGGTCAAAGGCAAATACAAAGAGAAGAGAATAATCTTTTATTTTGAAATATAAAATATAAAAAAATAAATATAGCTAAAGTAAATTCTCGACATATTTTGCTTCGAAGCGAAAATTTTACAACTTCGCAAATTTTGCAATTGAACTTTGAATGCTAATAATTTTTGAATGGATTGTCGTAGGGCGATTAAATTCACACTGCTGTAAGAGAAATTAGTTCCCTTTAATTTAGTCTCAACAACTTTCAAATATATGATATAGTTCAGTAGTTATCATACATAATAGCCGTAATGGAAACTTGCCTAGCTGAAAATTTTCAAACACTTGTAACTGGGAGGGGATGAACATAGACCCTACCTTGCCATACAATTTATTTCCTTTCTATATCTACTTATGTTTTGTAGACCACTTGTGAAACATTTGGTTGCCTGTAGAGGGAGTTTTTAAACTTCAATGGAATAGTAACACTTTTGCTACTAACATCATGTTGGAATAGTTTAAGTTTCGCGACCAATGCCAAATTTTACAACCATTTTTCAGGGGCATCAATGCAGTTTTCAAAATTGAAATTTTTCAGATTAAAAGCCTTCAACACAACGAACATTTTGCCATCATTAACTCAATTTTTTCAAAAAGTGGAAAAGATAAATTTTGCTTTTAATAGTCTCAATATATACTAGGACTTAGGAGTATAAAATTTTCACTTCACTTTTATAAATTTTATATACACATAAAGCAAAAATTATAAATAAATTTATAAAGTTCTTTCATAAACAATTAGTGTAAAATTTATAATCTTATTTATAAACAATTTTTAAACTATTGATGTCTATATGAAAATAATAAATTTAATTTATAATTTTTACTTTATGTGTATAAAATTTATAAAAGTGAAGTGTAAATTTTATACTCCTAGTACCTATAGTATAGATTTTTATAAAGTTGAAATTTATGAAATTTATGTATTTTTTAGATGGACCTATATGTATATATTTTTTTATAGAATATACACATGAGTTTTATAAACAGTTGGAGGAAATCTATTAGCGATATTTCTCTTGAATTTAGCAAAGACATATAATAAAAGAAAACACACTTTTTTGATCAAAAATCATTTATCTTCTTTTTTTTTATATATAAAACTGAAATGTCTGTTCGTGTGTAGCCAATTGACTCGCGAACCCCTCGACGGATTTTGATGAAATTTTGTGTGTGTGTTGCTTATATTGTGAGGAAGGTTTTAGGCATAGTTTGATTTATTTACGGTGGTTGGTGTTTTTAAAAATTCAAGAAATTTTGAAATACATGAATTTTTGTATTGAATGTCATTTAGAATATCGCATATACATTGAAAAAAAATTTTTTTTAACGAAGCAGGCGTATAAAAAAAATGTTTTTTGTGAATTTGAATTGAATTTAAGTGCGGTTTTAGTGAAAATAATTTTAAAAAAATGATGAAATCACTAAATATCAAATGGGGCGTTACATCAGCAGTAACGAAGCAATATGGTGGATTTTTTCATTCCCAATACATGAAAGACATCCAACAGTTGTTCATTTAGCAGTTTATCTTGAAAATTGTCAACGTGTTTATTTTACAACTGAAAATGTATTGCAAAGAGCAGCGCAACCACCATCTACAACACTGACTGCCTTTTTTACGTTGTGTCAAACTGATATACATTTGCAAAAATATTGCTATACTCCGAAATACCACAATATTACACTTGGAATAAGTCTTCGAAAGTTTTCCAATGACGCAAACAAGGAAAACCAGTTGAAGGTCATCCAAATGTGTTTTCAACAGATGTTTTAGGACGAATTTACACAATTTACCCCAACAATGCTGAATGTTTTTACTTGCGTTTGTTGTTGATTAACGTTCGTGGACCAATATCATTTCAAAACTTAAGAACGATTGATGGCCGATTGTCTACAACGTATCGTGTAGCATGTCAACGATTGCATTTACTTGAGGATGACACGCATTGGGATTTTACACTTGCTGACGCATCAATTTCAGCTCAAATACGAACATTATTTTCAATAATAATATCAACATGTTTCCCATCAAATCCACTAGAATTGTGATATTTTACATAGAATGCGTCGCACCACTTCAAATGTAGAATTACTTATCACAATGGACATGTATAATGAAGCATTGATTATGATTGAAGACATGTGTTTAGCGATCGCAAATAAAACATTAGCACAATAAGGCATGATATCGCCAGATCGTCCAATGCACGACATATTTAATCGAGATTTCAAACATGAAAAACAATTTGATTGCAATGAATTGAGAACATTTGTACAAACAAATAATAAAAAATTGAATAATCAACAAAAACATGCCTACGATTTAATCATGCAAGTTGTTAACAACGAAAGTGCTGGAATATATTTTTTAGATGCGCCTGGAGGCACTGAAAAAATATTTTTGATTTCGTTGATTTTAACAGCCATACGATCGCAAAATAAAATAGCATTGGCACTCGCTTCTACTGGAATTGCTGCCAATCTATTGGATGGCGGTCGAACAGCACACTCTGCACTAAAGCTGCCATTGAACATGCAGTTCGCCGAAAACCCTACATGCAATATCCCTAAGACATCTGGAATGGCAAAAGTTTTGCAACAATGCAAAATCATCGTATGGGATGAGTGTACTATAGCCCATAAGAAATCATTAGAAGCATTAGATAGAACATTAAATAATCTACGAGGAAATCAAGAACTGTTTGGTGGTGTCGTCATATTGTTAGCAGGTGATTTTCGACAAACACAACCTGTTATTCCTCGATCTACTCCTGCCGATGAACTGAATGCGTGTTTGGAATCTTCAAATTTGTGGAGAGATGTAAAAACACTTACCCTCAGTACAAACATGCGTGTTCAATTGCAAAACGATACATCAGAAAATGAATTTTCAAAACAATTGTTGGACATTGGAAATGGCAAAATTCCAATCAATAATTTAGATGGATTCATAACACTACTAACCACTTTTTGTAGTAAAACACAATCCAAAGAAGAATTGATTCAAAGCGTGTTCCCAAATATAGCACAGCAACACAAAAATCATGTTTGGTTGAGCGAACGAGCAATATTGGCAGCAAAAAACAAAGATGTCAATGATCTTAACACGGCTATTCAAAATGACATAACAGGTAAATTAGTTACATACAAGTCAGTAGACACTGTTATGAATCAAGATGACGTGGTGAATTATCCCACCGAATTTTTGAATTCACTTGATTTGCCAGAATTGCCACCACATAATCTACAATTAAAAGTTGGAGCACCAATTATTATGCTTCGCAATATAAATCAACCACCAATAAATTTGGAATTTCCATGCTTTTCACATGGACAGCTCTATGTTGCATGCTCACGAGTAGACAAACCATCGGCATTATTTGTTTACACGACAGATGGAACAACAAAAAGTGTTGTCTGCCAAAAAGTTTTACAATAAGCATTTTTTTCAGAAAAATTATTAAAACTTCATTTGAACACATTATTTTAATTAGGATAACAAATAATTTAATTTGAAAAAAACAATTTGAATTTTTGTCGTATGTATGCATGAAGTATATTTTCAGAAATCGATAGTTTGAATCCAAATCAAACTAATCCCGCCACCTACCCGAAAGGGCAGAACAACGTCTGCCGGGCCCGCTAGTTTGTAATATATTTCATTATTATATTATACCTATTACATATTATAAAACTTATTTACTTATTACATAATTTACCACTCTTATTTTTTCACTTATTTTCTAACGAATTAACACTCTCTATATTATCTTTATCATTATTTGAATTTTAATTAACAATTTTATCACTTTTTTATGCAAATTAAATTGATAACTCCACTTTGACCAATACACGTTTTTCAAAAAAACGATTTTTCTTTATTCGACTGATTTTTTCTCTCACCATTTAAAAATAACAAGTTAGAACATGTTCCACTTTTATGTAGAGATTACGTTACGTCCTGTAAACAATGATCTCTCAATACTCAAAAAAGGATTAAAATTATAAAAAGATTTTCAGTTGTTTTTGTTTATAGAACATTTGATAAGTTGAAGTTTATAAAAATATGTACAGATTTATAAAAATGATAAATGAACTTATAAATTCTATATAAAAATCTTATTAACTTTGTTTTTATATATAAAATGAGTAAAAATTAAACTTTTTCTGTGTCAAAAAGATCTATACTTTTGAATTTCATAAATTTTTTAAAAATTTTTTATAAAAAGTACGTTATAAAGTACTAGGTGTAAATATTTTATAAAATTTACCGCTCAATTTTTAACCGTAAGTTTTTATAACTTCTGAACGGTTAAACGTACAAGGAAAGGATATGTGATACCTTGCTGCAAAGAGCAGAAAATTCTCTTATCTTTTGCAGAAGATAGTGTAGATTTCTAATGAGAGTGAAAATTCAAAAAAAGACGCAGAAACTAATAAGCATGCCTTAAAACAAATATTAACATTTGGGAGAATTTTCATGATAAATAATTTTTTAAATTAATACATATGTACTTTCAATTTTCTAGTGAATATATACATTTTTATTTTTTTATAAACAGATATTGCAATCTAAAAGTTAATTATTCACAATTCTTCACCGCCGAATTGGTGAATGGTGGCAAAGAATTGCTGGCGGTGAATTCTGCCGTACAAAGGCTAATCGCGTCAATTACATTTTCACTCATTTTGAGTTAAATATATTTATGATATAATATATAGTTATATATATGAACTGAAGGAAAAATTCTCTATTAAAAAATATGTCTATATATTATATATTATATATATAATTTAATTTTTCCACTAGTTCATATGTATAACTATATATTATATCACAAATATATCTAAGTCAAAATGATTGAAAATGTAATTGACGCGATTAGCCTTTGTACGGTAGAATTGCTGTGGCGATGAATTGTTGAGGCGATGAATTGCTGGCGAAGAATTGCTGGCGGTGAATTGCTGGCGAAGAATTGCTGGCGATGAATTTTCCGGATCCCGATATATTTGTATTATCAATATCATATACATAATAACGATACCTATATTATTATTGCGTTCTGAAAAAAAATATTTGTTTTTTGTTTTTCTTTTTCGCTTATAATTCATAATATGTATATGAATATATGATAATGAACTATACAAATACATACATATGCACACATATGTATACGAGTATATACAAGAATCATATCATATCGCGTATACATCAAGTTTTAGTGTACGCACAAAAGCTCAGAAAAAAAATTAAGCTCTTTCTCTTTTTTTTATTGACGATATGGATAGACGCCAGCGCCTCTTTTGAGCATTGATGATAATACGAAAATTCTTGACTTGTCATTACTATTTAAAATTCAAATACAATGGTTGTAATAAAGAAGAAGAACAAACAATTTTTATGTTTGCGTCTTAACTATAGTTTTTTTAAAAACTTAAAACAACAACAACATTACCGAACTTTGAGTTTTTTTTGTTTATGTTTCCACTTTTCATTTCATCATGATTTTTTGATTTTTTCCATTTCTAACTTGTAGCTGACATTTACCTTGTTTATGCACAAAGATTAAAACGTATTAACTCTAAAACGTTTTAAGCATCGTTTTGAGATAATACATTTTAATTAGTGTTTATGCGTAATACAACATTTCGTTCTCACTCAAAACGTTAACCATCTGCGTGTGTAGTGTAATAACAATTACTTAAAACGAATAAAATGTATATGCACACTTTAAATGCGCATTGAAATTTGGTTTATGCATCCGTATTTAGTCAAGACGGAGTGAGTTAATGCGAATTAATGTGTCGCATAAACAAGGTAATTGTTTATGATTTGTTATAAACATAGGTTTAGAAAGTGGGGCATCCAATTATCAAAAAAGCGAATACAGTAGAATCTCGATAATTTTACTACCTGATAATTTCCTATATTTACAGCGAAAGAAATTTTGCTTACTCTATAATTTCAACAGCCATAATTTATACATGAATTTACACATAAAATACATATTTGAACATGTTAAATCGCAAAAAATCTAAATTTGATTTGATTTGTGAAAGGCTTTATTTTTGATTTTTTTGTTGTGTTAATTAAAAATTGAGAAATAAATAAACTAATCTTTTTTTAATTTCATGTGTGCGTTTTACTTCCATACATACATACATATTTAGTTTAAATTTTGTATTCAATAATTTCTACTATCCCGTAATTTCAACGAGGGTAGTTTTAATTAGGTAAAATTATCGAGATTCTACTGTACATAAATCTAAAATACCTAATTCTTTAAACCATACAATGTCGGTTGAACTGAACAGTTACTTGTGCGTCAGCAAAAGTAAAATACAATATTTATGTACACAATATACCTACATACAATAATAATGTCTTTTATTTGCTTGTCACATATTTTTGTTGTTGTCGGTTAACAATTATTGTACCTAAAGGAAAAGGAAACAAAAAACTGAAAACTTTGTCAGTTTATTTTATTATATAACATCATGATAGGTTTATGTCTTTGCTAATCATATCACATTTGTCAGTTGATCGTTGTCAGTTAACCAAAATTCATATGCAACATTTTGTACAACAGTTTTTGGCTTAAGTGAACCTGTTTTTCGGAAAAGATTTTGACGCACTTACATTTGTCGTAAATCCATGAGAATTCGTTTCATAGTAAATTTGGATGTCCTTAATTCGAATCTGAAGTCCTTTTTGCTGTATCTTTAATAGTTTTTGAGAAAAAGGACTTCAAAGTTGCTCACTTAAAAGCCCATTTTCAACCCCTTCCTGCAATTTTTTCCAAGAGGAAACGGTTTCTAAACCTTTATTATTATGTTTCTTATAGATTTTAATGCATCCTTTTATTAAATTTTAAGAAAAACATGCATAAATCCTGTTTAGAAAATATATCCTTTTGCCACTATTTCTCTGGTTGGTGTACTGATAATTCGTACTGCAATGAAAAATTCGTTAAATCAAAATTAAGTTATCAAAGACACAAACCTTGATAAATAAAAGCGACATCTATGATTGAATATGAAAAACGTCAATTTAAATTTGAAAAGTAAGTTACAACTTTTTTCTTGAAATATTAATAAAAACTTGTCTTTGATAATTTTCTACGTGTTAAATATATTCAGCTATGTGATTGTAAGATTTTGTTTGTAATGTATAAATATATTGGTTTTACAAGTTTTTATAGCAAAAAATCAAAATTCAAAATTTTAAAAAATTGCTAAATTTTGCAAAGTATATATATTGTGGGTCTAGGAAAATTCATCGCCAGCAATTCTTCGCCAGCAATTCACCGCCAGCAATTCTTCGGCAGCAATTCATCGCCTCAACAATTCATCGCCACAGCAATTCACCGCCGAATTGGTGGCAAAGAATTGCTGGCGGTGAATTGCTGTGGCGATGAATTGCTGAGGCGATGAATTGCTGGCGAAGAATTGCTGGCGATGAATTTTCCGGATCCCAAATATATCACATATGTATGAATATATATCATATATAATATGAATTCAGATAGGTATATATTTTTATAATAAGCATAGTCAGAAAAAATTTTTTGAAGATATACATGTGTATGTATGTATGTGTATTTTAACATTATTTTAAAGATTTATTTCTACTTCTATTTTATATATAATGCATATTATATTATACAGCGCTGTTGCAATGTTCTGTTATGTAATGTTTTAAATTAATATGGGATAAGAAAATTTTCTGGCAACAATGAATTATGATTATTGTGTTATTTTTTTCATTTCTTTTTAAAAATATGATTTTATCAGTTTAATGTATATCTACATATGTACATATTTAATGCAATTAATATGGAAAATTTAAGATTTTTAGAAGATATATTTAACACTTCGATCTACTTATGTTAAATATTTTCAATTTTCCATATAACTTTTTCAAAATTTTTGTATGGGAAAAGTGGGACTTATCAACTTTGGGCTATCATATCTCGGGCTCAGTTGCACTGATTTTATTCAAAATTAAATTGCAATATGGATTTATCTAGATAAGTTCAAAAATAAGAGGGGTCGCAGTAGAAGTTTACCAAATATTTAATGATATACACATAAAATCCTGGCAGTAGCCTAGCACTTTTCAAAATTGATATAAAAAATTAGTTTTTTTTTCAAATTTTAAATTTAAACAACCTCACTGCCTAGCACTTTTCAAAATTCATATAAAAAATTAGTTTTTTTTTCAAATTTTAAATTTAAACAACCTCACTGCCTAGCACTTTTCAAAATTCATATAAAAAATTAGTTTTTTTTTTTCAAATTTTAAATTTAAAAAATCTCACTAACTACTAAAAAATTAATTTTGGATTTTTTGAAATTGATGGTTTTAAGTAACAATTTCAAATATGCCAAGATAAAGTGATAAGTGCATATTTATAGCAAATTCATGAAATTTGGTCCAGGTTATTAATATTTGTCATAAAAATGTACAGGGTCATTTAGAATTTTTTTTTTATATTATTTTGGAATTTATTTGTGTATCTACAACTTTTATTCCAAATTATTTAAAAAAAAAAAAAATTAAAATAAAACAAAAAACACCTTGTATACATTTATGTATAATATATGTAGGTATACATTCTCATTCTAAAAGACTTCAGGTACCTACATTCATAAAAAAAATATTTTCTTTTATGAAAGGTATATATTCGAATGCTTGAAAAATAGGCGTAAGGTGTATAAAATTTTACTGGTACCTATATAAATATATATACGTACATAATTCAAAATATTAAAAAAAGAATAAAACATAAGGGTTCAGGACAGTTGGTCATTAAATCAATTTCAAAACAAGAGAAATCTTAAATCATAAATTTAAACTGGGAAATCCTTCACTTAAGAAACAATAAGATATTTAAATTACTTTAAATCTTTAATATTTTAAAGAAGGATCTTTATATTTGGTCAAAAAACGGCACTAAAAAAAGTATGAGTCATTATGACATCTAAAAAGTTTTAATTACTTTTTATCAATATGAAAAAAAATGCTAACCAGTAGTTGTTAAAAAATAATTTAAGTATATGTACATACATACATTGACTAAAAATTTTTATATTTCTATTTCATGTACTTATACCTACATATGTACATAGTGATCAAGAAAAGGTCATTCAAAAAAATGTCATTGAAAAAATAAACACATTTTAAATAAACATAGATGCATCTGTATAATATGTGTATGTATATACTTATATAAGTATAGTATGTATAAATAACTGAAAATAATATTTTTTTCATAAATTCCATATTATAAGTAATATATGTATGTTCTCATTTATATATGGTATATGTATTAACTATACATATTATTATTATTATTAATAATACCTTTTTTTTTTTACATAATTATGTAATGTACATATAGATATACATACAAGCAATGAAAACGTCATTAAAAATAATATTCATTTATTGCATTTGATATCGTGATATCCTAACAAAAATCTTCTAGCAAAAATAACATTTACGCTATTACCTATTACGCATACTTAGAATGAGAAATCAAAACAAAATAAAAAAATAATTTATCTACGAAGCATGCGCATATGAACATATGATTAACACATTTTTTATACTTTAGTGCTTGAAATGCTTTCCTTACTTACAAAAGTTCTCTTTTTTAAAAAAAAAGCATAGAAATTCAAAGTTAAATTTAAAATTTATATGAAAAATTACCATCGTAGATGGTAGAGACACCTATTGAGCAATGATGATCTAAATGATGCGACTACTATTTAAAATTCAAATACAATGGTATTATTATATTATTTGTGCATTGGCTAATATTTGTGACAGCAACCAAGTTAATATGGGGATTTTTTTGCCTTTCTCGAAGTAAAGTGACATCTACTCGTATGTATAATTACAAATTTAAGATACGTTAGTTTTTTTTCAAATCGTGGAAATTTAAAACGGCCTTTTTCCACAAGCAATTGTCTCGTGTTTTTCTTGTGTTTTTTAAACGTGAAAAATAGTAAATTTTTAAGTGAAATAAATTATAAAGTGAGTTTTTGGTAAAAGTGAATATTGTAAAATGGCACAGGTAAGTGTTTTATAATAAGTACAATATGTACAATACGAGAAAAAATAAATTCTAAAAAACACTGATTCCTTCTTTCGTATATGTATACACAAAAAGATCACTACGGCATGTAAAACATGCAATATAGCAATTTTTATCACGAATTTATCACTAGCGATAAATATCACGATAGCTATAGATTTATAGCTTAGTTTCATATTTAAAACAAAAAAATCCTAATTTTTTTATATTTTATTTTTAGAACAATAATGGGTTTCATGCAGATGTTTTTTCATCATTTAGTTGGTCAACAAATATTTTAGGTATTAAAAGATGATTATTGTTACCACCAAAAGAAGAATTAAAATTAAAAGATAATTTTGAAAATGATCCATTTAGTATTGATGAAAATACTTTAATAGAAAATCATGTAAAGTATTATAAAATTGATCAAAATGAGAATGAATCAATATTTGTATCATCTGGTTGGTATCATCAAGTATGGAATTTAACTGATACAATATCAATAAATCATAATTCTATTCTAATTTATTTTTAATATGGAAAAATTTATAAAATTGCATGAATAAAGTTCAATATGAAATAAATCATTGTCGTAATATGGAAAATTTTGAAAATCATATTCAAATTATGTTAAATAAAAGCAATACATATTTGGTATAAATTATGAACAATTTTTTGATGTAAGTGAAAAAAAGTATTTGATTTAAAATCAATTCAAAATGTTTTATACAATTTATTTTAAATGAAGATGAAATTATAAGAAATAATATAGAATTCATATCACGATGTAATTATATTTTGGAAAATTTAAAAAATTTTTTATAGTGGCAGATATATCGTCGAAAAAAAACAAAGCAAAACGGAATGAAATTGTGGTATGTACAAGAAATATTTTTCAGACATTATATTGGAATATACATATTGAAAATTTTTTGATAAAAATTTTACAATTTTCAAAACAACAAAAATATTCATAAATCATGTATATAAATTATTCATGAGAAAAAAAAATAGAAAATTATATATACATATATGTATATTTTTTGTAAGTGTATACACTTGTATAAAATATAAGCATATACTATAATATTGATTAGTATATGATATAAGCCTTAAGAAAACAAAATGTTTTTTTTTTTTTTTTTTCTACAACTTTCTTATTTTAATAGGTAAGAATATTTTTGAATCTCAAATGTTGGTATGTATGTGATATGTTTGTGCCTCTTCAGTTGGAAAAAATTAGGATAAAATAATATACATGATTCTAATTGTTTCTAATGTAGTTTTACATCAATTGAAGCACGATCATTAATTGAATTTCTTTTTCAATTGAATCGAATGATAAAGGGTGAGAAATGAAATTCACTTTTTTTTTTAAATCATAATCTTTAAAATGTTTTTTTATTTATTCTTTTCATAATTTCAGTCTACAGTTAGTAATAAATACGAAAATGAATTGCCTTTTTTAAATTTAGCATTTGCTTATCGTTTTGGAGGTATCCAATGAAGACATGTTAGATCGACAGTTAATTTTGGCTTTTTAAATTGTGGCAATTGTAAATGTTCTACAACAGTTTTTGGTGTTACACAAATTACATGTAGCCCTTTCCAATATTTAACCATTTTCATTGACTGTAAAGTGTAAATAATATCACCTTGTGTAATACCACTTAATTCACTTAATTCTTTAATTGATTGTGTTGTTGTACGAAACTCTTTCATTAATTCCAACAATGTATGTGCCCAATAACTGCGATAGCTTAAATGTCCTATACCTGAAAATGGTTTTTCTGGACTACCAACAATACCTTCACGTCATGATAATTCATAACTAAATGCTATTAAAAGTTTACCATATCCTTTTCTTTGATACGGTGGTAATATTAAAATACATGCTACATTATTATTTTCTGGTGATTCTTTTTTTTTTTTTGAAAAATAGCTAACAATATTTGCACCTTTTTTATCAACTCCACATAATACATAAAAGAAAAATGATTCAACACCATAATATAATGTTTTATGATCTAAAAATAATTTTGCCATTAAACATAATGTTTCACAATAAATTTTATGATCTTTTCCATCAATTTCAAATATTGATATTGTACCTTTTCTATAAATTTCATTACCATGTTTTCAACATATAATATATCCATATGTTTTTGCATATTTCATATATTTTAAACAATATTCACAAACATATGATGTACCAACTTTACCATATTGACATATTCATCTGGATATGGTGAAAAATACCATGTATCAATTTCAAATTTACCAATGCGTAATTTATCAATATATTTAACTTTTTTTATTGCTTCATGTTCTTTTTCCAATGCTGCCGTTGTTGGATCCATTTCAGCATATTGTTACAAATCTGAAAAATAAAAAAGAACTTTATTAATAAATTTAAATAAAATTATTTTAAGACGAAATTACCTTTAAATCAGGACCATTGCACCACCCTGTTACCTCACACTTTTCCTGAAAAGACAAGAAAAGTAATTAAAAAATTGAATAAACAAAGTTTACTTTAAATGCATGAACTCGTTGTTGTTGGCTGTAAATAAAAGAAACTTCCGATTGAACACCAAATTTTTTTTATGAATTGGTGCCCAAACCAGAAGTCCCTATTAAAATACAGCCGAATCCTGAAAAATAAATGAAATAAAGAATAAAATAAATAAAATAAAAAAGGATAAAGGACAACACAAGAAACAAACACTTAAAATAAAAACAACAAAGAACACATCCAAATTCTTTTTCACAACAACAACACAACACATTACAAATACACACAACCAACACACAAAATTTCGAAGATCTCGAATCTTCTTTAAAACTCCAATATGAGATAGAAAATAACTTCTCTCATATTGGAAAGTAACAATGACTTTCCAGAGAAGATTCGAGAAATTTCACTAAACACTATAAAAACAAGCACACACAAAAAGAAAAAAGTTCAGTCTAGTTTTCAGTTTCAGTTGGTGATTTGCTCTCGAGGTGTTTTCTTAAATTTTCTCCAGTTTATTTTAAATCTTTATTTTCAAGTTTAATTTAACTTTCTTGTACACAACTTTTAACACAGTTTTTTTCAACACAATCATTTTCTTATTTTCATAACACTTTTTACATTTAAAACACAGGTACGTACGTTTTTTTTTAATTCTTTTCTCAAATTTCCACCCACTTCCACTTGCACATTATTTTCTTTCCTTCTTCTATACTTGATTCTAATTTTTTTTTCCTTTTTAACACTTTTAACTTTATTTAACCTAATTTAATTAAGTTAATCACTTTAATTTTACACACATTTTATTTTAACACATTTTTTAACATAACCTCTTTTTTTTCTTCCACTCACATTTTCTTTTTTTTTGTTGTTTTCTTAATCACAATACCAACTCTATACTAGTATATCACTGCACTTTCTTTTTCTCACTTTCCACTTGTTTTTTGTTATTTTTCTTTACACATATATTTTTTCTTTTATTTCTTATTCTAATTCACTCGCGGCGCGATTTCATTTAAAAAACTTATTGCGCGAACCCTTAAACATTTAAATTAATCTAGTCAAGAAACAAACGAAATCTCCATTTCGTTTGTTTACATTTGATTCACCTAAATACAATTTAGTTAGACACCTGTCAAAACAACAAGTGTTGCCACAGGGTCTGAATTGAAAAATTGACTTTGATTAGAAACTATCGGGGTTGCCGACTAGTAAATTTTTCTTAACCCAAACTCAGTTTGATTCAGTGAGTCAAACTCAGTTTCGATCTGATTTTCCTCACTTCCGTTTAAACCAGATTCAGTTGTAAGCTTAACTCACTTCACTCAGTTAATAGTTGGTTTACTTCACTTCACTTGCGGACATCTTTCTTTATTACCATAGCCATTCTTTTTTTCTCTTTTAGACAATTTTTTTTTAGATAATTTTTTTTTTTTTTTTTTGATTATTGCCATTTAAATTTTACTTTCTTTTGTATCACATTGTAATTAGATTTTTTTTTTTCAAATTTTTAGTAATAGACCCTAAATTTGTAAATTCTGTTTTTATAATAAATACTAGAATTGTTTTTTTTCGTAAAATTATAAAACTGTCTTTTATTTTATTATTTCCCATTTTTTTCAGCCCTTGACCCCTATTTTTTTCTACTTTTTCCGCTCTTTTAAAAAAAAAAAAAAATCCCTCTCGGACGCCTTATTTCTCTTCTTTTTACATTTTTTTTTTGAATCCATTTTTTTTACTTTCCGCTCACAAAGGCGAATTTTGTAACAATATGTTCTTTGTACATGATTAATTTCATCATGACGTCTCTTTTGATTACGTGTTAATTTTCTATCACCATTGTCAACTGAAGTTGGATTTTCTAATGATGCAATCTGTTCTTTACTAAGTTGTCTTAATGTTTTTACATTACTAAATGCATTCTCTTGATCACCATCATGTTCAACATGTGTTTTATTTGTCCTTTACCAGATTTATGTCTTTCTAGTAATGCTAGACATATACTATACCTAAAGCACATAAAAGTCCTCCACCAGCAAAATCAACTAAAAGATTAATTGCAGGTGTTGGATTTTCATTTTTTCTACCCAAAAAAGAAAGAACACCAGATAAAGCAACATAGTTAATATCATATCCAGCTCTAGAAACTAGTGGACCTTTTTGACCGAATTCTAAAAAAATAAATGCATCACATAGCACCACAATTGTAATCAATGATAGAAGTGTGAAGTACCTGTTAAACGTGCATAAATTAATTTTGGATATTATATAATAATATTGTTGGATCTAATTTATATTTTTCCATAACACCTGGACGAAATGGCTCAATTAAAACATCATAATGTTTACACATTTTTTTAATTAAATCCTGAGATTTTGGATTTTTTATATTAACAGCTAAAGTTATTTTCCCACTTTGAAAACTATCTAAAGCATTATTAAATGTCTAAAACATTTCTATTATTTATAAACTTATTTTCCATTTGATTATAATTTTTAAATAGATAGATAGATACCTTATCAATTCGTACTTTCTAGATCCTCGAATTTCATAAACTCTAAAAAAACAAAATTGTTTAATGATTTTGATTTTAATTTTAAAATTTTTTCTTACCTATGATGAACATCTTCAGGTACTTCATTTTTGTGTTTATTATTTTACTTTGCATTGCAAATTTCTTTCTGTCCTTCCTTTATTCCTTTATTTGTTTTGTTTACAAATGTCGGTAAAATAGAGTAAAATAACGAGCACAATTTTAACAAATTTAAAATCTTTTATATATAAATAACAGATGGCACAACCATCGTTTAACTGAAATTTACCGATTTGACGAAGAAAAATCATGGCAGTACCAAGTAGAAAATTACCATAAAATAAGGGGAAAAATCGGTGTATAAGATAAAAATAGTGGTTCTATCCGACAGATACTTCACTTGTTCCTAAAAAATAGAAGAAGAACGTGACAGCTTCACTTTCACCATAAAAATTAGAATCCGCCATATTGCATTTTAACTCACACAAACATATACAAAAATTGGGATTAAACGCAAATAAATTGGGCTTAAGCCAAAATCCGAATTATCGAGTTTATACGACAAAAAATTGGGAGTAAACAAAAATCCGTATTAAATTCGGAGCAGGATAAACACGTAGTATGAAGCATGCGCATATGAACATATGATTCACATTTTTTATACTTTAGTGCTTGAATGCTTTCCTTACTTACAAAAGTCAATGATTATAGATTAACACAATAGATATTCCGCGTCGTACATTTGTATTTTCACTCTATTTCAATAAAGGCTCCTAAACGAAACCTTCTTGTCTGTCCTATCTGGCGAGCAAAAATAGAACTAACGTTTTGAAATTCAAACTTAAAAAAAATGATCGAGTGATTTTTTTTATTATCCATTCGCTCATGCTCTTGTTATTTTTTTTTTTGTGTATAACCAAATCAAACCAGTTTCCAGTATAACTTTGTGTATATGTACCTATATTTGAATAATATATAACAATGTATATAGGTACATACATATTTTTGCATGTACACAAATGAGTGTTTACTGTCTGTGCACATTTCATTTAATATTTGTTTTTTTTTTCTTCTTTTTTTAAAATTTGTTTCATCGGTTAGTATAATATTTTTTATTTTTTCATCCATAGAATATCAATATGTATGTACATACATTATGTATTTAAATATATTGTATTGTATTATGTATAGGAATATGAATTAGAATTTGTTTCCTGATTATTGAATGCATGATAATATGAAAAATTTATCCAATTATTTTTATTTTTTTTATAGTTTGTGAAGCTATGAGAAATTTTACTGAAATCCAGAATCCAGATTCCGCTTTTTTTGTTTTTATTTTATGTAACTATATATTTTTTTTTTTAAATGAAAAAGGTAATTAAGATATTTTGTTTTCAATTCAAGTACCTAATTAACAACATTACAATACACATTTAAATACATTTTATTAACTCATATTTATATTTCAAAATGATACATAATGTGATGACAAGTAGTTTGATATGTTGGACTCTACAAATTTTGATCAATTAGGTGTACCAATAAAATTTTATTAAAACCTTGCAGCCGGGAGATTATCAGAGTCATTATTAGAAAATTAGAAAATCGCTAATGCTTGCAAAGTGTTAACATTATAATGTACGTGCATTATAATATACAGTAGCGGTCATAAAAGTCGCCTAACTAATAATTTCTAAAAACTTTCTCGATACTATCTTTATATTTTGGTGGGGATGGATGATGGTTTGTTTTTTAACTAAGTATGTGTCTTTTTTCAAGGTATTTTCTATAAGAAAAGAAAACCCATACATGATTCTGTAATACAGCTTAATAAATAAATTATTTTTAGAAAAATGAAAATTATTTGAGTCATGCGTTTTTTCCGCTACTGTATAAACTACAATCTGCATATACAAAAATACATACTTGTATATGCTAAATCCTAAATGGGAAAAATATAAAATTGAGAAAAAAACAGTGACTTCAAGTTTACAATAAATTTTGTATTTAGGTACGAAGCAACAACAAAATTCAAATACGGTATTATAAAAAAATTGTAAATTTGGTTGGGTACTTGAAAAATGAAAAATAAAAACAACAATTATTTTTTTATATGTGTGTTGTTTTTGTTTATATTAATAATAAATTTTCATATGGTACAAACCAACAAAAAAATTGTATGATGATGTCATGCACATTTACTCCGTCCTCATTTTCCATATAAAATTGTCTAATTACAGTTTTGAGGATTTTTGTGTATGTTAAATTTTTTTTTATTGCAAAAACGGTCATAACGTATTTTTAAATCTAATGTTCTAAGCGATTCCTTCTTGTCTGTCCGCTCTATGAACAGATTTAGAACTAAAAATTTATTATTAATATAAACAAAAACAACACACATATAAAAAAATAATTGTTGTTTTTATTTTTCATTTTTCAAGTACCCAACCAAATTTACAATTTTTTTAAAATACCGTATTTGAATTTTGTTGTTGCTTCGTACCTAAATACAAAATTTATTGTAAACTTGAAGTCACTGTTTTTTTCTCAATTTTATATTTTTCCCATTTAGGATTTAGCATATACAAGTATGTATTTTTGTATATGCAGATTGTAGTTTATACAGTAGCGGAAAAAACGCATGACTCAAATAATTTTCATTTTTCTAAAAATAATTTATTTATTAAGCTGTATTACAGAATCATGTATGGGTTTTCTTTTCTTATAGAAAATACCTTGAAAAAAGACACATACTTAGTTAAAAAACAAACCATCATCCATCCCCACCAAAATATAAAGATAGTATCGAGAAAGTTTTTAGAAATTATTAGTTAGGCGACTTTTATGACCGCTACTGTATATTATAATGCACGTACATTATAATGTTAACACTTTGCAAGCATTAGCGATTTTCTAATTTTCTAATAATGACTCTGATAATCTCCCGGCTGCAAGGTTTTAATAAAATTTTATTGGTACACATAATTGATCAAAATTTGTAGAGTCCAACATATCTAACTACTTGTCATCACATTATGTATCATTTTGAAATATAAATATGGGTAAATAAAATGTATTTAACTGTGTATTGTAATGTTGTTAATTAGGTACTTGAATTGAAAACAAAATATCTTAAATCCCTTTTTCATTTAACCCTAGGATTGCCTGATCGTATACAAACGTATACACGCGGACTTTGGACCTTAATAAAATACGATCCCTTTGAGCTTCACCAATTTCTCCATTGAAGGGTTCTCTCTATGCACCCCAATTTTCAAGGTCCTAGCTCGAAATCGGTGGAACAAAATATCCTTTTGAATGCAAAAACACAAATTTGGCCGTGAGTATACAAATGTATACCATACATTTTATATGGAAATTTAAAATTTTTTTTTTCAAGAAAAGATATCTTAGCATCCCGTGGACCAAAATCCGTAACTGTTTGACCTTAATATTTATTGAAGTGTCCTCTTTAAAACTAGGGTTAAAAAAAATATACAATAGTTACATAAAATAAAAACAAAAAAAAGCGGGATCTGGATTCTGGATTTCAGTAAAATTTCTCATAGCTTCAAAAACTATAAAAAAAATAAAAATAATTGGGTAAATTTTTCATATTATCATGCATTCAATAATCAGAAAACAAATTCTAATTCATATTCCTATACAATACAATATATTTACATACATAATGTATGTACATACAGTCATACATATTGATATTCTATGGAAGAAAAAATAAAAAATATCATACTAACCGATGAAACAAATTTTAAAAAAAGTAGAAAAAAAAAACAAATATTAAATGAAATGTGCACAGACGGTAAACACGCATTCGTGTCCATGCAAAAATATGTATGTACCTATATACATTGTTATATATTATATAAATATAAGTATACACAAAGTTATACTGGAAACTGGTTTGATTTGGTTATACACAAAAAAAAAATAACAAGAGCATGAGCGAATGGATAATAAAAAAAATCACTCGATCATTTTTTTTAAGTTTGAATTTCAAAACGTTAGTTCTATTTTTGCTCGCCAGATAGAACAGACAAGAAGGTTTCGTTTAGGAGCCTTTAATGAAATAGAGTGAAAATACAAATGTACTACGCGGAATATCTATTGTGTTATTCTATAATCATTACATCGTGGATGGTAGAGACACCTATTGAGTTAACAAATCAATTAAACACTCAACAAAATTTAATATCAAAATATCTAAGTAAATAAATTCATGGAAGAAAAAGAAAATAGAATACTACAAATCGAAGATGAAATAGAATTTATGCAATAAATCTACCAAATTAATGACGATATCAAACTGCTAGAAAACCACATAGACGACATTGAGCAAATCATACTTACTAGTAAATTAGGCCTACTTTCTCGAAATATTCTTACAGAAAAAGAACTTGAATTGATACCCCAACCAGAATACTTCAAAGATATTAAAATTGTAGTTGCATTTCACTTAGATCAAATTATAATTATCGTGCAAATTCTACAATATGTCGAAAAACCATTTTCAAAAGTGTTAATAGAACCATTACCAGATAAAAACAATAAATCCATATCACTCGAAGAATACAACATATTAATCGACTATAACAATAACATTTACAATACAAACGTGAAAGACAATTTAAAACGAAATTTGATCAGAATTAAAAATAAATGCATCCACAATATTACGAATTTCAAAGAAGCTCATTGTCATATGAAAGAACTTTGGAAAAATGAAGTAAAAGAAATTATTCCCGGTATAATTATTACCAAAAATGTCGCGAAAACCAGAATATTCCAAAATTGTAATAATTTTAACATTAGCATTCTAGGTAACAACTTAAATAAGTGTCAGAATTGTAAAATTAAAATAAACGAAATAACATATGAAAATTTCTATACAAAAGTACAAGATGATATTATATTACCACACTATGTAACGAAAATTATAGAAAATAAAACAATGAACGTAGTAACATTAGAAGAATTTCATATAAAGAATATAAGTAATAATAGGAAATTAATTAATGGAATTATAGATAGGAAATATGAATTTCATTTTATTAACACATCAATAAATATGTCAATTTTATTAATTATTGTAATTCTAACTTTTATTATCAAGAATTTTATACTTAAAAAAAGAGGTAATATTGTAATTAATGCTTCGTCGGAGCCTCACACTAACGGTGGGGGTGTTATAAATAAAACCCATATACCTACCCATATACCTAAAAACATAATATAGAAACCATCAAAATAGTAATTAATTTAACAAAAAACCATAAAACCATAAATAATACATATTTGCTTTCTTCATCATTTTTACCCATTTTATTTTTCCTTATTAAAAATTAAAAATTTAATTCATTTAACTAATTCACATTTTTTTGCAAACTTTACAAGTTTCAATAATTCCAAGAAATCGTCGCACATTTAATTTTTCTTTATTAAAAATTCAAAATTTAATTCATTTAATTAATTCACATTTTTTTCAGCAAACTTTACAAATTTCAATAATTCTAAGAAATCATCACATTTATGGGCATCGTATACCCCAACTATTTCACATAGAATAAATTCATACATTTCCCGTTCGCAGACACTAGGTCAGCAAAATTAAAAACAAAAATCTAAAAACAGAAGTAACGAAAAAAGGTGAAAAAAGCAAATAGTTGAGTTCGATTTGTAAAGTTTGAAAAGTTACAAAGTTTGAAATTCTAAGCGGGCTCTGAAGAAGCATTTAGTTCAATTATAAGTTAAAAATTAATAAAGGTTTAATTGTGAAAAAAAAGAAAAATAAATATAAGTAAAAAAGTTAATTCTAAAGATGGAAGTTTAATTGTTAAAAATAAAAGAAATAAGAAATAGGAGTTTATTAAAAGTTAAGTGTGTAAAGTTCGAATTGTTAACGATATAATGTAGAAACCATAATTAGATAAATAAAACACATTAAACCTGAAGCAAGATCCAATTTCGTAAAATAATTACATTCAGAAAGCGATGACAACACTTCTTCTACCACTGGCATAGGAAACTTTTGCTTTATGGTTGATTTATTTATCTGTCGAAAATCAATGCAGAATCTCTCACTACCATCTTTTTTCTTTGTTAATACAATTGGTGAATTGTAGCTTGATGATGATGGACGTATGATACCCTGCTGTAGATATTCAGTTACAATTTGATCAACTATTTTCCTTTTTGCAAAAGGGATTCGATATGGTTGAACGCAAATAGGATCATCCGTTTTTAATTCGATTTTCATTTCACCCACTTTCGCTTCTCCCAATTCGCTTGTAACTTTTGCAAAACACTCCCTGAATTCTGTTACTATATCAACTAATTCATCACTTTCATTTTGTTCGATCATGCCTACATCTAGGTCTTTAATTTCGATTGGTTCAAATATTTTCGACTTTGACGTTACATTTTTAACAAACAAATCTTCACTTTCATAAATTTCCAACTTTCCAGCTGTCTTGACAATTTTAACTTGTGGTTGATCTAACAAAGATCGTCCAATCATTAAAGGTTGTGTTTGTACATGATTTGGAACTATTAAAACTTCAACCCACGATTTCAATTTATCTACTTTAATTTCAGCATATGTTCGACCTAGTGTTTCACAATTTCCTCCACCAAAACCCTTAAGCGGTATTGAATATGTTTCATAACTGACGTTTTTATCTTCTGCTTCTTTCTTTTTTAAAGTGACACAATCGCTACCCAAATCAATAAAAGATACAAACGGTTTATCATTAATATACGCGTCTTTAATATACATTGACTTTGCTGTTGTTATCATGTACATTTCTCGTGTGTTCACGTTCTCTTTTGTTTGCTGATGATTATTTGATTGTCTGCAATCACGTTTAACATGACCAACCCCATTACACCGATAACATCGTTTCTGCTGTTGTCTTGGCTGTTCTGTTTGTGTCTTGACGCCCACCTTATCTATCCAGCGTATTTGTTCAATTATTTCATTTACAGATTTAGCTGTTGATCCCATTAATATTTTTGCCATTTCAGCACTTTTTAATCCATTCAAAATATATTTAACAACAGCATCTTCATCTACCTCACCTTTTTCTGCTATTGCTTTCATGACATAAATATACTCCAAATAGTGCTCACCGAATCTTTGTTTACGTTCTTTCAATTCTTGGTGAATATCAGCTGAATTATATATTGTTGGAAAAGCCTTCTTGATTTCAGCAGTAAATTGGTTGAAAGATGTAGCAACATCAACACTGTTATTATACCATAATTTTGCAGCACCTTCCAATTTCATACATGCCGCTAATAATAGAATGTGTTCATTCCACCCATGTGCTTTTGCAAGCAGTTGTATTTTGTTGACCCATTTTTCTGCACTCATACTGAATGTATTGTTTGGATTAAACGTTGGAATCATACCACTTACCTCCGTTACACTGAATCTTGGTACAGTAATTTCATTCTTCTGCATTTGTAATAATAATTTCTCACGTTCTAGCAGTTGCATTTCACGTTTCATTAATTCCATTTCCGTTTTGAGAAATTCAACATCTTTCAAATCTTTCTTCATTTCATCATCAGCTGTCACATTCCTATTCCCACCTGTTTCATTCTTCTTTCCACCATCAGCTGTCACATTCCTATTCCCACCTGTTTCATTCTTCTTTTCACCAGCTGTGGTTAATACTGATTGAGTCTCGAATCTCGAATGGTCGATAGCATCATTTTCGATTACTTCCCTAATTACATTCGCGTCGCCATTTTTATGAATTTCATCTGCCTCTTCCAATCTGTTTATCAGCTTCGCCTTATTCCCGGATGCTTTTAATCCCAATTCACCCAACCGGTTGCGCAACTCTTTAACAGACATTCTTTTATAACCTGCCATTATAATAATTTAACCAATTCTCCAATAAGACCCTTATTTTGTACACAAATTTATAGCCGTCGTGCATACAATAACCTAGTCACGTTAAAGCTTCGCACATAGACACAAAATCACTATTTAAAAACAAATATTCGAGTTCTTATCCCACTTCTGACTTGTAAAGTTCGAATTGTTAACGATATAATGTAGAAACCATAATTAGATAAATAAAACACATTATCTCAATTAAATACAAATTAATCTTTCCTTTATTCTAATTAAACTTAAAAAAACACGACTGTAATTCACGACTCCATTAACCAAGCTCCTATCTCGTTTAGTTTTCCTTTCCACCTCGCTATTCAGCACATCAGCTATTCAGCACATCTACTTTTCACCTCCACCTTACAAGTGTATAAATATAAA
Organism: Bombylius major; assembly: GCA_932526495.1. Classification (NCBI taxonomy): domain Eukaryota; kingdom Metazoa; phylum Arthropoda; class Insecta; order Diptera; family Bombyliidae; genus Bombylius; species Bombylius major. The sequence continues at coordinate 30,567,988 of OW052042.1, forward strand.
TTGTGAAATCTGAAAGTAAAAATAAAGTACAATTATCCAATTTGCAAGAAGAAAGATTTGTGTTTTCTTTTACAATCACATCATTATTTATTTATTTTTTTATTCCTGGATTATCGGGAATTAAAACTGGCGCAGTCGGTAGGATGTGCCAAGTGTGTAAATAAAAGATTAATTACACTTATGTCTCAACATTTAATGGTACATTCACAGCAAGATTTCGCAGGCAACCAGAAGAAGTGATTGTCAGCCAAAATCTCTTGAAAGTTAAAGAAAATCAAAAAAAAAAAAGAAAAAAAACACAAAAAAAAAACAGAAAAAAAAGAAATTTGAGAAACAAAGCACAAAAAAAAACAAAACTTTGTGTGATACGCTTGTGTATTTAGTTACGTGTTCAACAATTCTTAACCAATCTTGAGAAAGGAAAGAAAGGACTAGAAGAACTAGAAGAACTACAAGAGAAGCAGAATATAAGCAGATCAGCAGTGACTTAAACAGGATCAGACACCAGTAGAGCGAAAGACGTCACTTCTCTTAGGATCTAAGGTATGAGCAATAGTTTTCTAAGAGAACAGGATTTAGAAGAACTAGTAGATTTAGTAGAGAATATTAATTTAGAAGATTTAGATATAGGTAGACAAGAAAATAATTGTGAAATAATTCAGGGAAATTTTACAAAAAATTCAAATTTAACAAGTGAACAAGAAAATATAAGTTTGATAAATAATAGTGTACAAGAAACTTCAGATTTCCAAAATTCTGCACAAATCTTAAAAGAAACAAACTCTAATATCTTTGAAGTAGGCATGGCTATATCACTAACTATAGATCCCCTAAAATACCTTAGTAAATTACCAGAATTTACCGGTGATTATCGAGACCTCCAAAATTTCATAGACCTCATTGATAAAGTACACCCAATCTTAGGTCGTTATGACAACATATCTCGAAGTATTTTTTCAGACATAATTAAATCAAAATTGAAAGGCAAGGCACGCGAAGTCGTTGAAATAAATAATCATGTGACATCTTGGGAAGATATAAAAGGTATTTTAATAAATAATTTCGGCGAACGTGCTAGCATAAGCATAGTAGAACTATTCGATCAATTGAGAGGCGTTACTTTTAAAACAAATTGTGTAGATTTTTATAACGACATAAAAATTACATTAAGACGACTTAACATAAAGACAAAAATGTCTTCGAATGGAGATTCAGAGTTAGCCGAACATGCGATTTCTAATAACAAAACATCTGCTTTAACAATATTTAAAAATAAAATCCCAGAACCAATGCGTTCAATACTTTACTGTAGAAACCCTGATAGCTTAGAAACAGCAATGAATATATTATACGAAAGTGGCTACGCCTATTATAACATTGGGCCACATCGTGCAACCAGCAAAGATTATAAAACAAACAATAGAAACACTCCAAGGTCAAGGTAACAACAATAATTTTAGAAATAATATTCCTGATAATAGGACAAATAGCTATAATAATAATCCAAATTCCAATGACAATTTTCGGAACACAACATATCCTCGTGCTCATAGAGATGACAATCAAAACCAACGCTGGCAGCGCTCAAACTTTAATCAAAGACCACAAAATCGACCTCCGTCTTATAACAATCAAATACCCAACAACACCCTTTCTCAACCTAATCTTCAAAATCCACCAGCAAACCCCTTTAGTAGTGCTTACCGCCCAAATCCATTCAACAACTTGCAACAAAATCGATCATTCAGTAACTTTCAACAAAACGGAAATCGACTTCCACCACCGGACATAAACATTACTGAAAGAACACAATCACCACAAAATTTTCCTTTACCAGCCTCAACCACCAACTACCCTATATCTTAGTTAACAGTAACACAAAACCATTAAAATTTATTATAGATACAGGAGCTACACACTCAATTATTAACCCGAACATATGCCACCCTAAATTATCAGAACCCCTCAAAGAAGGAATATTCTTTAAAACTTTAAACAAAGGAGTCGAAATAACCCAAAAGGCAAGATTCCCCTTATTTAAATAGTTGGGAGACCCTAAAATTAAAATTGAAATGTATATTTCCCCTTCCATGAGTATTACGATGGCCTAATCGGCAATGATATATTAATTCCCCTGAAATCAAAAATTGACTTCGAAAAACAGATTTTAAAAACAACACACAACAAAATTAAACTACATTTTCAAAGAAAGGAAGAAAACTCTAATCTTAAAATTGAAAGAAAAGGTATTTATAATGCAACTATTCCTGTTCTACAAAGAGAAGGTTTGGCATATTTACAGGAGCAGAAGTCCTCAAATGGCCAAGTTATCCTTCAAGAAGGAATATATGTAGTAGAAAACTATAAAATTAACACTGAAATTCATATAGAAAACGATGGAAATCAAACTATTCGCTTCGAACCACTTCAAACTCAAATAGTAGACAGTTTAAACTTCAATGTAATAAAAGAAAGAGAAGATAAACCCCTCCTTGAACAAATTCGTACAAACCATTTAAACAATGAGGAAAAATCAAAACTATTGCAAATTATTAAGCGGTTTTCAAATATATTCTACAATGAAGATTCAAGTTTGTCATTCACGAATGCAATTAAGCATAGAATACGTACCACAGACGACGTACCCATACAAGTTAAATCTTATAGATACCCACACATCCACAAACAAGAAGTAGAAAAACAGATAAATGAAATGTTGGAGAAGAACATTATTCGCCCTAGTAATTCGCCCTATTCCGCACCAGTATGGATCGTCCCGAAGAAGACGGACGCCAGCGGTAAAGCCAAATGGCGAATTGTCATCGATTACCGTAAGTTAAACGAGGTAACAATAGATGACAAATACCCGATCCCTAATATTGATGACATATTGGGCAAACTGGGAAGATGCCAGTATTTCACCACCCTCGACCTCGCAAAGGGTCTTCATCAGATAGAGATCGACGAAAAAGACACCCACAAAACGGCATTTAGCGTCGAAAATGGGCATTATGAGTTCCTCAGAATGCCCTTCGGACTGAAAACAGCACCCACAACTTTTCAGCGCCTTATGAATAATGTTCTACGGGAATATATCAATAGGATTTGCCTTGTTTATATAGACGATATAATCGTTTTTTCAGCTTCTCTAGAAGAACACTTAGACTCCTTAAGAAAAATTTTCAAGAGACTCGAAGATGTAAAATTAATGGTGCAATTGGACAAATCTGAATTTTTAAAGAAAGAAACCGAATTCCTAGGTCATATTGTCACACTAGAGGGAATAAGGCCAAATCCAAAAAAGGTAGAATGCGCTAAGAATTTTCCTGTCCCTAAAACCCCCAGACAAATTAAGCAGTTCCTTGGCCTCACGGGGTACTACAGAAAATTTATGCAAGATTATTCGAAAATTGCTAAACCTATTACAAAATACTTAAAAAAGGACCAAAAATTGAATATCAACGACCCTAAATACATAAATAGTTTCGAAACACTAAAAAGGCTTTTGTTCAGCGAACCAATATTGAAATATCCTGCTTTTGAGAAACCATTCACAGTAACGACAGACGCGAGCCAGTACGCAATAGGTGCAGTCCTGTCGCACGAAAACCACCCTATAAGCTATGCCAGCCGCACCTTGAACGAACATGAGCAGCATTACAGCACAATAGAAAAGGAACTATTAGCAGTGGTGTGGGCAACAAAATATTTTCGCCCATATATTTTTGGACGAAAATTTACAATAGAAACTGATCACAAACCTCTTGAATGGCTGTTCTCTATAAAAGAACCCAACTCCAAATTAGTTCGCTGGCGACTCAAACTGTCTGAATTTGACTATGAAATCAAATATGTATAAGAAAGGTACAAAAAATAGCAACGCAGACGCGCTATCATGCATTGAAATAAACTTAGTTCAAAACTCAAATAAAACTGGAATTCCAACGAGTAAAACTGCTTTAAACGTATTCAAAAATCAAATCGCAATATTTAAAAGCAACTCTGGTTCACTTAGAATTAAAGAAACAAAAATATTTAACAGGCATAGAAAAACAATTTATTTAAAGTCTTTAGATAACGAAACAGCTGTCACTACACTATCCTTAAATCCCATACTAACCCAAAATCCCTTAATGCTATTTATGCAGAGAATACAGAATTTTTCGAAACTTTGGAAAAGGCTTTTAAAACCCACTTTTCTAGCAATGGACAACTAAAACTCATAAAATGCAATAAGTTGCTAGAAGACATTACAGATGAAGAGAATCTTGCCAATCTAATTGAAAAGGAACATCTAAAAAAATAATCACCGTGGAATCACAGAAGTTTGCAAAGAATTGCAATCGAAATATTTTCACCCAAAATTAATCGCAAGAGTCACACAGTTCATTAATAACTGTGAAATATGCAATATAGAAAAATATGAAAGAAAACCCGTAAAACAAAACCTCCAATTGACCGAAACTCCAACAGCCCCAAATCAAATTATTCATATAGATGTATTTTATACCTTAGAAAAAAAATTATTTGCGACTTTTATAGATAAATTTAGCAAATTTGCTCAAGCAATTCAAATAAACTCCAGAACCTGGGTAGAGTTTAAAAGAGTAATTTTACAATATATGAACTCGGTCTTAAAGCACTTCCTTTAAGAGAATTTCTGAAAAATGAAGACGTTGAAGTACATTTTACGTCAAATAATAACCACACATCTAGCTCGGACGTAGAAAGACTGCATAATACGATAAACGAACACCTAAGACTCTTGAGACATGACGAGAATAAACATATGGACAGTGTAGAGGAGAAAATATTGAAAATCATATATTTTTACAATAACACCATACATTCTACCACAAACAGAAAACCTATTGACTTCAACAACGGTAAAGTAAAGCCCGAAGAATATAATGACATCAGAGAAAGAACCCAAAAAATCAAAGAGAAAACGATAACTAGACTAAATCGTGATAGAGAAGAAGTTGAAGTAGAATTAGGTCCCAATTTTATCAAAGATACAAGAGGAGGGAAAAACCACGCAAAATTTAGAAAATTAGAAATAGAAAAACTAGACGAAAACCACATAGTAGACAAAGATACAGGACTTAAATATTATAAATCTCACGTTAAAAGAAGCAAAAAATTCCAAAATAGAAACCACCCTACAATTAAAGCAAAAATTAAACCAAAACGCAGAATCAAAAGAACCAATTCTCTTACAGGCTAAAATGAATGCAGCAATTACCACAATTTTAGTAATTCTCCCTTTAGCGGGTTCGCAGTCAATCGAAATTCAAAATTTAAACCACAACAACGGCTATATTACTATCAAGTTAGGAGATCAAAAGATCATCGAAACATTTCAAAAAGTTATACATATCATCAATGTCACATAGTACGAATACACGAAAAATACAATCCGAGAAAACATTAAACTAATAGAAAACAGATCACACCTTATAAAACCAATGTACGACACTATCAAGCACAATTTTGACACATTAGAGAGAAAAATATATTACTTACAACCACACAAAAGACAGAAAAGAGGACTAGCAAACATAGTAGGTACTGGACTAAAATACATAGCAGGAACAATGGATCATAATGACGAGGAAGAAATTAGAAATAAATTAGAAACTTTATCGCAAAACAATAGAGAACTGATAAAAGAAATCAATAAACAAGTCTCAATAAACAACGAGATATCAAACCAAATTCAAAAGTTAACAAATCAATTAAACACTCAAAATTTAATATCAAAATATCTAAGTAAATAAATTCATGGAAGAAAAAGAAAATAGAATACTACAAATCGAAGATGAAATAGAATTTATGCAATATATCTACCAAATTAATGACGATATCAAACTGCTAGAAAACCACATAGACGACATTGAGCAAATCATACTTACTAGTAAATTAGGCCTACTTTCTCGAAATATTCTTACAGAAAAAGAACTTGAATTGATACCCCAACCAGAATACTTCAAAGATATTAAAATTGTAGTTGCATTTCACTTAGATCAAATTATAATTATCGTGCAAATTCCACAATATGTCGAAAAACCATTTTCAAAAGTGTTAATAGAACCATTACCAGATAAAAACAATAAATCCATATCACTCGAAGAATACAACATATTAATCGACTATAACAATAACATTTACAATACAAACGTGAAAGACAATTTAAAACGAAATTTGATCAGAATTAAAAATAAATGCATCCACAATATTACGAATTTCAAAGAAGCTCATTGTCATATGAAAGAACTTTGGAAAAATGAAGTAAAAGAAATTATTCCCGGTATAATTATTACCAAAAATGTCGCGAAAACCAGAATATTCCAAAATTGTAATAATTTTAACATTAGCATTCTAGGTAACAACTTAAATAAGTGTCAGAATGTAATTATTTTACGAAATTGGATCTTGCTTCAGGTTTAATGTGTTTTATTTATCTAATTATGGTTTCTACATTATATCGTTAACAATTCGAACTTTATACACTTAACTTTTAATAAACTCCTATTTCTTATTTCTTTTATTTTTAACAATTAAACTTATAACGACGTTTATGGGTTAGCACAGGTTAGCTCGTCGTTCCAGGATCAGGTTTCGTCGTTAATTTTTTTTTTTAATTTTTATTAAAAGTTAATATCAGGTAAACCTGATATAACCTTAATAGCACCACGACCCGCTAGGGCCTTCTGGCGACCATCTATAAACATTTTACAAATAAAAACTTAATTCTACAACTTAATCGTTAAACTAAAAAATAAAAAAAAATAAAAAAAATTTAATAAAAAAAAAAAAAAAGAAAAAAAAAAAAAAAAAAAAATTTATTTTTAAATTCTAAAACTACAAAATGAAAAAGTTTATAATAAGAATAATAAATCTTATTTTATGAAAAATTATTAAACTTAACTAATTATTTAAAGTTTTTTTTTTTTTTTTTTTTTTAAATATACCTAACTTATTATTTATAGTACCTAATTTAAATTAAACATTATATAAAAATTTAACAATAAAAAGATAATACTTAAATATTATATTTTTAAAAATTTAGAAAACATAAATTTATATTTTATTAAACAATCTAAGTACAGAAATTATTTTGAAGAAAATTGAATCACTATTTTGATATTGACATAAAATTGAATTTAGATTTACTTCATTGATATTCAAGTCAGTCAACTTTTCACGTACTAGTTTACAATCTGTTAAAAATTTAAAACTGTTTTTATGATTTGGCTCATGACAGAAAGGGCACACTGAGTCACTACACAAGGGAAAAGTGTGAGACAACTTTGAATGTCCCGAACGTAATCTAATTAAACATATTTGCTCAATTCTACTTAATGCCGAATTGAATTTAGGAGAGGCTAACTGTTTATTGATTTCCAAATAAGTTGTAATGGTTTCCGACTCACTCTCCCGAAATCTGCTAATTCTTCTGTCGTTTAGTGTTTTCAACCCAATTCTGAACATGGCCTGAGGACTTGGCAGGACGAAAATTGCAGATTCTTCTATACTCTGTACAGAAGACTTAGCGACTTGATCCGCAAATTCGTTGCCTGCTATTCCAACATGACCTGGGATCCAACAAACTATACTATCGCATTCTATTAGCAGATTTCTAACCACTACAACTAAAAAATCACTATTTTCGGACTTCTTTAACGCACGCACCACCGATAAAGAATCCGAAAATATAATCATTTTTTTGTTTGGCCTTTTACTTTTTAAACCCACAGCCAACCAAACCGCACCCAACTCAGCATCAAATATTGCTGTTTTATTAGCAAGTCTTTCCACAATCAAAGTTGTCCAAATACCAAACTCGTTTTTAGATACCACTGACAGACCCGTACCAACACTAGACTTACTAGCATCAGTATAAATTTGGAGTCTGTCAGCATATCTTTCACACAACTCCTCATGTGCAGCTCTGAAAAAACAATCACTAGTATTTGTCCTTCTGTGATGAGCCAAATCATCATTAATTATTATATTATTTTGATTAGTAATAGAGGGAGGTTTTAAAATTGGAAGAAAACTAGGAAGGGAAGCCCCTAATCTTACAATTAAGGATATGGATCGTCTAAAAGTTGAAGTCCTTATTCTGTACTCAGTGTTAATAAATGTTTGAGCTTTTGTGTATAGAGGTGCTCTGGAGTCAATTACCTGTTTAGCTGCGAACCTCAGCCTTAACTTCGATGCCCTGTCCTCCACATTCCAAATGCCACATTCTGCTAGCAGAATGGGAATTGGCGTGGAACAGTATACACCAGAAGCAGCCCGAAGAATTCTATTGCAAGCTTTTTGTATTTTGTTCATGTTGGTATTTGAACAATCTCCAGTTAAGGTTAACCCGTAACCGGAAATACCATACAACAAGCTTTTAGCAATAGGAATAAGAGCCGATGGAGGTGCTCCATTTCTACCCGCAGCCAAAATCTTAATCAGATTCAAGACCTTATTTAATTTAATGACTACCTGTTCGACGTGATTGTTCCATTTAAGGTTTCTAGAAAAATGGATTCCAAGAATTTTTAGTGTTTTTTCGGATTTTATTAAATTATTAAACAATTTAAATGATTTAATATTGCAATTATGCTTTCGGCAAGTGTGAAAAAATTCAACTTTATCTACTGGAATGTTTCCACCATTTTCAAGAGCCCACCTAACAGCAAACTCTGAGGCGTTCAACAATTCATTCAAACTTTCCACATTTGAACTAAAAGAGCATAACAAAATATTATCAGCATAGGCAAACGGAACGATGGAACGATATCTTGATAGACCCATTAATAATGAGTCCATATATATCGTTAAAAGGGTAGTGGATAGAGGTGAACCTTGAGGAACACCATTATCCAGAACTAAAGGATTAGAGAAATAACCATTGACCCTTACACGAATTTGTCTGTTAGACATAAAACTATAAATTGTTTTGACAAAACCTGGGTCTATACCCCAAGTGATCATTTGTTGGCATACAAATACGGATGGTATTTTATCATACGCCTTTTCAAGGTCTAGCGATACGACACTTGAATGATCACCTAATGACATGGAGCAGGCCATCCCCTCTTCCATATCATGAAGAAGTGTTAATGTACCTCTATGAGGACGAAAACCGTGTTGTCCAGGATGTAACAACGATTCAGACACTTTTTGAAGACGACGACAAATAATTTTCTCGAGCGTCTTTGAAAGACAAGAAATTAAAGAAATTGGTCTGAAATCTAATGGAGATTTTATACTTTTAGAAGATTTAGGAATGGGTATCAATAAAGCAGATTTCCACTCATGAGGAAAAGTATTATTATACAGAATATTTGTATACAACTTCACTATTCTTTTTTTGAATAGAAGTGGAAGTTTGCTAATCATACGATAGGATATTTGGTCTCTACCAGGGGTAGAGCCTTTAAAAGAACTAAGAGTTTCCTCTAGTTCAACAAGGGAAACTTCGTATGATAAATTAAATTTTACTAGATAATCGCTATTAATAAAAAAAGATTGTTTATCATTGAAAACTGAAGATGAAAGGTTATTGTTACTAGACACAGAAGACCATACTATAGCAAATTCATTGGCAATATCAATCGGATCAGAAATGGCAATGCCATTTGATACAATTGATAAGATACTTGAAGATGGTTTGCCATAAAGGCGTTTAACCTTACTCCAAGCATCCTTCAATGAATCCAAAGGATTAATTGAACAAGCGAAAGAATGCCAAGATTTTTTTTTTTGCTATTTTAACTAATCTTCTGACACGAGCTGAAATTTTACGAAAAATCGTAAAGTTTTCATCAGAAGGACTTCTCTGGTATGTTTTCCAGGCTTTATTTTTACTCTTTATAATTTTCTTGATGGATCCATCCAACCAGAAAGGTTCGAATTTCTGATTGACAGGATGGGACGGGATTGTACTAAATGCAGCAGATCTAATAATCTTCTTAATTAAAGCTGCTTCACAATTGATAGAATTAGTACATGGGAATTTTAAGGATTGTCTAGACACAGCTTCAGAGAACTTGTCCCAGTCAGCATTAGTCTCGACAAGACGGGTTGACTTTTTTTGAATAGCTATTGCTACACTATTGGATATTATAATTGGGATATGATCACTACCTTCCGGATTATCGTGAACGGACCAAGAAAAACTATTTGAAATCGAACTCGAGGCCAATGTTAAATCGATGGCAGAAAAGGAAGAATGCTGGGCTGAAACATAAGTTTGCTCCCCATCATTCAATAAAGAAAAATTTGAATTAGAAATATAGTTTGCTATTAGGTTGCCTCTTGTATCTATTCTACTGTCCCCCCATAGATGATGGTGGGCATTGAAATCTCCACACAAAACCGAAGAATCAGGGAATTGGTCAAAGAAAGATTGAATCAAAAGAGAGTTGACTCTAACTGATAATGGAATATATATCGAAGACACAGTCACTGAAGGTGACGTATGTAATTTAAAAGTGATATTTAAAATATCTGAGTTTATATTTAAACAGGTATGACTGATGCCAGATCTAATCAAGATTCCGACACCTTGGGATGAATTATGGACGCTACTGTCCGAGAAATAACAATGATATCCTTTGAACCTATCAGGACCGTCATTATTGTGAAATAATGTTTCCTGTAAAAGGATAACGTGAGGTTTATATTTAGCAATTAGTAACTCTAAATTGCTTTGATTTGCTCTGAAACCTCTTATGTTCCATTGAATGAACGTTAGATCTCGAGAACAGTTATTTATTAACGACATGAAATTTGACCAAAATTACCTTAAAATAATAAAGTAATTAGGTCACTCAGGTGAGGTAACAAAGCTTTTTGAGAACTACAAAAAGCCTTAAACAACTGGTTCAGTAATTGAATCCGAGCACATGATAATGTCCTCAGAATCTGTTGTTATAAAATCTACTGGAAAATCTACATTGAATGATTTATATTTATTTAAATATTGAAAAAAAGAAAGTTTAGATTTTAAAAAATTTCCACTTTGTTTATTTATAAATTCGTCTACTTTTAATTTGGATTCTTCTGTCAATTTGTTTAGGTTATGTTTGTTTAAAGATGTAACTGTATTTAAATTGTTAGTTGAAGTTGGATTAGAGTTATTTAAAATGGGAACTATATTAGTATTATTATTAGTATTAATATTGATATCGTTAATAGTATTGTTATTATTTTTGTTAATAATTTTGTTAGTGTCATTGTTCTTCTTATTTATTTGTTGTACTTTTTTGTTTGGTTGAGGAGGATTTGGTAATGATTTCTGTGATACATTTACAATTGCATCACCTAAATCATTTTTGGATATTGGAGTTGGATTTGGATTTGAAATTGTTAAATTATTATTTGAATTTACTGTATTATTGTTTTTATTATTATTAACTAATGGTAATATCTTGTCATTTATTTTGATTGTATTTGATTTTAAATTAGCAGCAGCCTGTGCAAAGCTGACTGACTTTATAATGTTTGCGTTATTAGAATTAATATTATTACTTACAATACTGTTGTCATTATTTTGATTATTTGCATAGTATTCCTTTCTTGCCTGGAATTTTGTGCATTTAGAGTTGTTCATTATCCGTAAAATTTCTTTTTCCCTAAGGAAACTTGGACATCTCCTATCATTTGATGAATGATTCTCAGTATTACAGTTGAAACAAAACTTCCCTTCACAGTTGTTAATGTGTTCAGCTTCAGCTTTACATGTTCCACAAAATCTATTGATGCTTATACATCTATTTTTAGTATGTCCCAAACGTTGACACAAGATGCATCTCATGGGATTTTGGATGAACTCTCTTACATCAATCCTTTGAAAGCAAATATTAATATGGGATGGTAGACGGAACTTGTTGAATGTTAATAATATCGACCCAGTACTAATGTAATTATCACCCTCCTTTCTTTTCATGTGCTTAGCATCAACTACTTTATCAGGTTTTAGTCCAATAATAATTTCACTTTCAGATAAATTTTTAAGCATTTGAGAATAAATAACACCTTTACAATTGTTCAATGTCTTATGATAGTCACAGTGAATTTTAATTTTTTTATCACCTAATTCTAGAAAAGAAGCTTTTTCGAATTTAATTGCAGCAGATTCGTTTTTTGTTAAGACCAAAAAATTACCATCACGTAAAAAGGATCCACGAATAATTTCTGTAGATATAGATTTGATGGCTGCTGATATCAAAAAAGGGTTATAACTATTAAGTTTTTTATATATTAAATCATTATTATTGTCGTAACCTTCTATTTCTTTACAAGTAATTACAATGTACTTAGCCTCTGGAGCAGTAGTTGATGGTTCATTCAAAAGTGGAAATTCAAATTCATCATTTATATTAGCTCCTCTTTTTCTTCCAGTATTTTTCCTCTTTGATTGTGGGGCCTGACTATTATCAAGAATTTGATAATAGTTCCCACTATTAATTGCCCTAGAGGGCAACATTTTAATAAATGAACTCTTTATAAAAATTTGTTAATACTATTTATTATTTAAATATTTTAAGAATTTGAAAAATTAAATTAAAAATGCAAATTTTAATAAAAACACAATTAAAATTATTATTTATTAATTTCGGATAAATATTTAGTCCAAAATTCGGAATTAGGTTTAAAAATTAGAAAAATGAAAATAACCAAAAAATTAGAATATCCAATATTCAACTCACTTTTTTTTTTTAAAAAATTTCCCACTATTTAATAAAAATTACTATTATTATTTTGCGTTGCGCAGTAGCACAACACATTTTTTCGGGCCTGCGCCCAACAAATTTTAAAATTCACCACTTACTGATATTTTATTTTATAATTTTGTTTTAATTTTTGCGTTGCGCACTAGAACGAAATTTTCACTATTTTAAGAAAAAACGGTAATATTTGAGATACTTGTGATTTAATATTAACTTAAAAGTTTAATATTTATCAAAAATACACCAATTTAACCAAATAAATTAATATAAAAACCACCTACAATAACTATCCAATAATTATATTAATACTTAACAAAAAATAAACTAAATAAACCACTAAATAACTGAATGAAAAAAAAAAAAAATAAAATAAAACTCCCGCCAATCTCACAATACGTCCAATCACGCCGATATTGTATCGAGACTGGTTTCGTCGTTAATTATTAATGAAAAGTTCAATTTTTAACAACTTAATTTTATTCTTTATTATTTCAAAAATCCTGATCTTTTACAATAATTTTCCCTGATATACTTTTTATTCTTATCTTTAATACAATGCGTTCTTACTTAATTTTATTAATTCACAATATAATATTTTTTACAACTTCTTAATAACCCCAGAAATATATTTTTTACAACTCAGGAAAACTTTATTTCCTTTATACTTGAATTCTTTCGAATTCTCCTAACTCAACTCAAAATACAATATACTTTTAAAAACTCAGGAAAGCTTAGTTCCTTTATACTTGAATTCCTTTTGAATTCCACTAATTTAAAATATATTTCTGAATCTCAGGAATGCTTTAGTTCCTTTACAAGTTTACTTTTAAAACTTCATTACCTAGTCTCTTTTTTATTGTTGTAAAAAAATATGAAAAGTGAAGCTTGCAGGACGTTTGGGAGTTTCAACTTATCCAGACTACTTTTCGAGACGAGAGGATTAACCTCAACTTCAAAAAGTGAATTTCCGGATAGAAAAGAAAATCCTTATCTCTACTAGTCTTCAACTTTTCCTTTCTTTGTGAAATATACACGCACTTATTATATTGAAGTTTAGTAGAATGTTTTGGGACTTTCAACTTATCTAGACTACTTTTTGAGACGAGAGGATTAACCTCAACTTCAAAAAGTGAATTTCATAGATAGACGAGAAAATTCTTATTTCTACCAACCTTCAACTTTTGATTCTAACGAAATAACCACAATTTACATTGAAGTCAAGTAGAATATTTTGGGATCTTCAACTTATCTAGACTACTTTTTGAGACGAGAGGATTAACCTCAACTTCAAAAAGTGAATTTCATAGATAGACGAGAAAATCCTTATTTCTACCAACCTTCAACTTTTGATTCTAACGAAATAACCACAATTTATATTGAAGTCAAGTAGAATATTTTGGGATCTTCAACTTATCTAGACTACTTTTCGAGACGAGAGGATTAACCTCAACTTCAAAAAGTGAATTTCATAGATAGACGAGAAAATCCTTATTTCTACAAATCTTCAACAAAATTATGCTATTTTATTATTTTTTCTTACCTCTTGTTATTACTACCTTTTTATTACTTTTATTTTTAATTTAAAACTTACACTTTGAGTTATGAAAACCAACTGATATCCTGAATCCTGATCAGAACCACTGATCGAATGATCTTTACTTGATCAAATGATTGACTGATATCTAATATGAAAATTTCATCTCTATTTATACACTTTTGAAATTGCGTGTTTCCAATTTCCAAGCTTTTAATTTTTTAATTATTCTAGAACATTCTTTAAACGGTTTTTTTTTAAACTTAAAACTTTGTTTTCTTATTATAAAACAGATGGCGTTGTTGGCGGTAATGTCTAGGAAAATAAACTTTCCATGCGGATGCGTGTTAAGTTTAAACATTATGAAGTCCTTGTTTCACTTAAAATTTATTTTCTTTCTTTTCTTTTTCAATACATTTCTTAAAAATAAATGGGGACAGAATGTAACCGTTACATCCCCCCCTTACTTCAAAAAAAAGAAAAGTGTTTACATTTTTCTTAATATGTAGTACATATACTTTTTTTTTTATACATATTCTGTATCATGTATTTTCTAGACAACTTAAATCTATCAATTTTTTAATACATAGTTTTTCTTCTCTTAAACTTAAACCTAATAGTACAAGAAAATTCACTTAATTATACATCTTTTAAAATTTTCTTTTTTTTCTTATATTTAATACTGTAATCTCCATTGTTTTTCCTGGTTACCCTGACCGGTTTTCCTTTTATAGATTTTATTATTGAGTTTCCTGGCAATAAGTTCTTTAGTAAAAAATATATTTGATGAATAATCTGTTCTATAGGTGTTTCTGTTATATTTTCTGTTGATTGTGGTGGTAGTGATGAGATCGGAGGTGTTAATAATGATAACGGTGGTAAAGATGATGAACCTGTCAAGTTTGAGGGTGATGGTGTTCTTGGACATTTTATTGTAGGTGATGGTCTATTTCGTGATGTTGATGGTGTAGGTGATGTTCTATGTTGTATTGCAAAGGCTGTAGCATTTACTATTGTCTTGCTTTGTATATTTTGGTTTTGTTCTATCGCTGTCGGTTTCCAATAATTTTTACTTGTTTGCTTTCTAATTGTCGTATGATTTTTTCACTGGGTAATTTTTGTCTACTATCACGTTTCATTTCATTTTTATCTTTCAATTTTTCTCTCAATTTTAAATTTTCGTTTCGCAATTCCTCGATCAGTTTTTTACAATCTTCCATTTCTCTAGTTTGATTATTTACCGAGGGAGTTGTTCGTCTCCTTTCTCGAGAATTTCTCGAATTATTGGCACAATGCCAATTTTTGCTCCTTATATTTTCTTTATCACATCTAAAACAAAACTTCCGGACTGGATTCGGGCATTCTGTTCGGAAATGTCCTACTTCTCCACATCTCCAGCAACTTTCTTCCATTTTATATACTCTTATTTCATGTAATGGTTGATTAAAACGTTGTGGTCTGTTCTCTGATCTTAGTCTCATATGTTTTTCTTCTATTTTAATCTGTTCATATTCTTCAGCCAGCTTTATCATTTCTCCTAAATTTGTAAAATCTTTAGGTCTTATATATAATTTATAATCTGGTAATAAATTCTGGTAGATTCTTTCCAATTTTTCTTCCTTAGAACCATTTTCTTGCCATCGCTGCATTGACTGTATAGATGTGATGTAATTTCTGGCTTGTTCTCCTGGTTTTTGTAGTCTATTTCTTATATCGTCTGTTAATTTTACATGAAATCGTGGTGGTAAAAAGAAACTTCTAAAATCCTGTATAAAATTGTCCCACGTTTTCCAATTTTGCTTGTTGTTTCTGTACCACATTAATGCATTTCTGGTGAGCAGTTCTGGTAATGCTTTTAAAAGCCTATCCACTGGTATTTCATAGCAATCTGCTAATTCTTCAACTCTTTCGATGAAATTTAATGGATCATGTCCTTGATCGAATTTCACATTCCATTTTCGTACTTTGTCTACAATATCTCCATCAGAAATAAGGTTAAATTGTACTTTATTATCGCTCATATTTGTCCCATAATTTTGGGAATGAGCTGTAGGAATTTGTAGTCCTGCTGTTGTGTATACTGGTTGCATATACTGAGGTAAATTTGCAGTAGTAAATGTTGAAATTGGTGTAGTTATATAATTATGCGGTATTGTAGTAGTTTCTGGCATCGATGAAACATTAGGAGGTATAGAACTTCTATTTTCTGGTTCTCCTTCAAAACTTTTATATATGGTTGAAACCGAATCTTGTCTTTCTTGTACAGGGCTAGTATCTTTTGAAAATGTTGCTGCATTTTGTTTTTCTTTTTTCAAAAACTCTATTAATCGACTTCTTATATTTTCAACTTTTCCACTAGTTATAAGTCCTCGTGTTTTACACTCCTTGATTAATTCCTTTTTTAATAGATCATTCACCCAGTTGAAGTTTTCATCTGTTTTATTTGCCTTTTTAGGAGGCATCTTTCTTGATATTCTGTACAATCAGTATTATTGAACTATGCTTCAAAGTTGTTTCCAAAAAGAACTTTGAAGTCCCTGCTCGGGCGCCAAAATTTATATAACGACGTTTATGGGTTAGCACAGGTTAGCTCGTCGTTCCAGCATCAGGTTTCGTCGTTAATTATTAATGAAAAGTTCAATTTTTAACAACTTAATTTTATTCTTTATTATTTCAAAAATCCTGATCTTTTACAATAATTTTCCCTGATATACTTTTTATTCTTATCTTTAATACAATGCGTTCTTACTTAATTTTATTAATTCACAATATAATATTTTTTACAACTTCTTAATAACCCCAGAAATATATTTTTTACAACTCAGGAAAACTTTATTTCCTTTATACTTGAATTCTTTCGAATTCTCCTAACTCAACTCAAAATACAATATACTTTTAAAAACTCAGGAAAGCTTAGTTCCTTTATACTTGAATTCCTTTTGCATTCCACTAATTTAAAATATATTTCTGAATCTCAGGAATGCTTTAGTTCCTTTACAAGTTTACTTTTAAAACTTCATTACCTAGTCTCTTTTTTATTGTTGTAAAAAAATATGAAAAGTGAAGCTTGCAGGACGTTTGGGAGTTTCAACTTATCCAGACTACTTTTCGAGACGAGAGGATTAACCTCAACTTCAAAAAGTGAATTTCCGGATAGAAAAGAAAATCCTTATCTCTACTAGTCTTCAACTTTTCCTTTCTTTGTGAAATATACACGCACTTATTATATTGAAGTTTAGTAGAATGTTTTGGGACTTTCAACTTATCTAGACTACTTTTTGAGACGAGAGGATTAACCTCAACTTCAAAAAGTGAATTTCATAGATAGACGAGAAAATTCTTATTTCTACCAACCTTCAACTTTTGATTCTAACGAAATAACCACAATTTACATTGAAGTCAAGTAGAATATTTTGGGATCTTCAACTTATCTAGACTACTTTTTGAGACGAGAGGATTAACCTCAACTTCAAAAAGTGAATTTCATAGATAGACGAGAAAATCCTTATTTCTACCAACCTTCAACTTTTGATTCTAACGAAATAACCACAATTTATATTGAAGTCAAGTAGAATATTTTGGGATCTTCAACTTATCTAGACTACTTTTCGAGACGAGAGGATTAACCTCAACTTCAAAAAGTGAATTTCATAGATAGACGAGAAAATCCTTATTTCTACAAATCTTCAACAAAATTATGCTATTTTATTATTTTTTCTTACCTCTTGTTATTACTACCTTATTATTACTTTTATTTTTAATTTAAAACTTACACTTTGAGTTATGAAAACCAACTGATATCCTGAATCCTGATCAGAACCACTGATCGACTGATCTTTACTTGATCAAATGATTGACTGATATCAAAGAAACTTAAATACTTACATATAGAATTTTCAACACGTACTGAAGCAAGAAATAATTTTCCTCGCATCGACTATCAGTGATGCATCCCATAAGCTTTTAATTTTTATTCGTTACTTTATTTTCGATAAAGAACATTTTAAAATTTAAAATAAATTTCGAAAGTTTTCGAAACCATTGTTTTTTTTTTATTATTCATCGGACATATGATTTAACATTGATACGCATTTGTTGTTGCTTTCTAATGTAAAAAAAATGCTACAGTCCAGTCACAGCTGCAATAATCAATATGTACATATGTATATTGTTTTTGTTATAGCAACTGTAATTTTTTTTAGGTTTTTTACCAAGTAGGTAGGTAGGCACATTCATTCATCATTGTGCTTATGAAATTCTAAATATTTATCAGCAAAGCAAAATTTAATTTTTGTTTAGTGTTCAATAGCGAAGCAACTTTTTTCACCACTCGCTCTCGTAATAAAAATATATTTTTGAGATTTTTTTAATTTCTAATTTTTTGTAGGAGTATCAGTTATTTTCATAACTATTTTTAATTATTACAAATTTTGTTTGTAATTTTCAAAACGTATCTTCTTATTCCTTTTGTTGACACAAATCAGTTATTTTCATAACTACCTTTATTCAGAATTGTTGAATATACATATATCTATATATATACCTACACTTTTTACAAAACTATTCAATTTTTTCAAATAAAAAAAATATGGATAGTAAAAAATCTGATAAAAGGGTATGGGGTGTGAAATGTGAGTTATCATTTTGCGGAAATACTAAAAGAAAATTTCCATCAATGAAATTTTTAAAGTTTCCTCCTAGAAATACAGATTCTTTCGAAAAATGGATGAATATTTTGGGTCTTTCTACACCACCAAAAGCTAAAAATGCATACCTATGTGAAAAACATTTTGCTGTTGGTACTTTTAATAACCGAAAAAGAAAAAATGTTATTCCTTCCTTAAATTTATCTCCTATTGTTGAAGAAAATCAAGGTAATTCCATGGAAAATTCGAACAGAATTTCGTTAGAAAGTTCAGCAATAGTAGTAAATTTCTCTGGAAAAACGTATTCGAATAAAAGAAATGATGATCTTACACTTGAAGAATTTGCAGAAATGGATCCTTATAAATACAAGGAAGAAGATTTATCAATCATTGGTAAATGTGAGGCGTGCAAAAAGTCTGTAAAGGCAGTTCAATATTACAGGAAACTTTACTCCACTGTTTTAAGAAAATATAGAATTATTAAGTCGAAATTAAAAACTCATTCCAAAAATATGTCTGCACAAAAGTTTCGTCTTAAAAAGAAAAGTATTAAACAAGAAAATCAAAAAATTCCTGAAAAGAAAATTCTACACGAAATCGATATCTTAGAACATGTGAGCACTCAAGGAAAAGTTCTAGCAAAAATGTTAATTAAAAAACGCCAGAATAACTCTCCATGGACAGATGAAGAAAAAAAATTAGCTCAGACAATTAACTACAAATCGGGATCGTGCTATAGATTCATGAAGGAAAAACTGAATTTGTCAATTCCATCATATGTGTCCTTGTATCGTTGGTCATTATTTAAGAATATGACACCAGGATTTTACCAGAAAAGTTTGAGCTATTTGGCGAGCAGTGTGCCTGAATGGACAAATGTTTTAAAAGAGTGTATATTAATTTTCGATGAAATATCAATTAGATCAGATATAACGTATGACAAAACACTAGATAGAATAGTTGGTTTCGAGGATTTAGGAGACCACAGAAGTAATAAATTTGGGAAATATATTACAGTTTTTATGATTCGCGGCACGCTTTCTCACTGGACATACATTTTAAGTTACTTTGTTACGGAGAAAACAATTAGTGGAGAGCAACTAAAAGTTAAAGTAGAAGAAAATATTTCTGTGTGTGAGTCTATAGGTTTAAATGTTGGTTTCATTGTTTGTGACCAGGGTTCTAACAATAGAAAATGTATGAAAATACTAAATGTAAGTTGTGAAAAACCTTATTTCATATTTAATGATAAAAAAATATATGCAGCATACGACGCACCTCATTTAATTAAATCAGTGAGAAACACTTTAATAAAAAAAGATATAAACACAAACAATGGAACCGTCTCTTGGAAGTGTATAGAGGAATTATACCATTTAGAAAAAAATAATACGACAAAAATGGGAACGAAATTAACTTCTAAACACATATACCCAAATGCGTGGCAAAAAATGAGAGTCTCCTATGCTACCCAAGTGTTTAGCCATACCTGTAGCGCCGCAATTTCTACAGCTTACGATAAAGACTTATTTTCAAATAATGCAGCAGAAAAAGCTATACCAACAGCAAAATTTTCAGACTTTTTGAATAAATGTTTTGATTGTTTGAATTCAAAATCTCCTTATCACCGAAGCCTTTATAAGCGAGGACTACGTCGAAACAACAATGTTAGAAAATTTCTAGAAGAATGTTCTCAGCTACTTAATGACGTTCAAAATAAAAATAATTTTTCCAAAATTTATTGTTTTAAAGGCCTTATTCAAACAATTAAAGCAGTTCTAGAATATTCTTCAACCATATTCGAAAAGCATCCACATATTTTATTTGTTCTCACAAAAAAATTAAATCAAGATTGTATTGAAAATTTATTTGCTTTAATAAGAGGCAGAGGTGGATATAAAAAAAATCCTTCTGTCTACGAGTTTGGAAATACATTGCAAAAAATTATTGAAAATAAATTTCTGTTCTACATACCAACAACAACCAATTGTTTGCAAGAAATTGAAAATAATGAAATTCAAATGCAAGAACTATGTAATAAAACAAATTCTTCACAAAGTGATAGGATTTCAGAAATTCTGAATAACTTGGAAAAGGAAACTGTTGTTGGAAATGAAGAAGACTTGCAATTACTGAATTTAGAAGGCAATAGTATAAATTTTGCTGTTGAAGAATCTTCACTGAGATATTTTGCTGGGTTTGTTCTTTTTAGAACTTTAGGAAAAATAAAGTGTTCACTTTGTGAACAAGTTTTAAAAAAAGAAGGAAATGTATTAGAAGACCCATCTGAACTTTTTATGTTTCATAAAAATTTTTCAGCAAATACAGACTTTGGAAGCCTATACGCACCTACAGAATTTTTCTTTAAAATATGCAAAATCTATTCATGCTCTTTTCGGAAAATTTTTAACGAACAACCTAGCAAACTTTCCATAAAAAATCTTATTAAATTAGAATGCATTAAAAAAATAAAAACAAATGATGAGCTTCAAAATATTTTTGCCGAAAATAATCCCTGCTATGACCATCACATTAAAATTTTAGATTATTTTGTTCTAGTTTTGCTCAGAAAAAACTGTTTGTGGAAAAATAATAGTATCAATAAAAATTCTAGTGCATTTTTTAAAAATCCTAAATTAAATATTTTAAATCATAATTAGATTGAAAAGATATTGTTTTTTTTTTAATTAAAAGCCAAATTATTTCATTCAAACTTTCATTTTTTAAATTATAATAAAAAAACTAAAAACATTATACCTATGTATGATACATGTATTTTTTTGAAGAAAATGAATTACATACTTGTCATTTACATATATGTACATTTCCTTTTCCTTAAAAATAACATAAATGAACAACGTGAAAAAAATTATAAAATGTTCATACATTTAATTTTCTACTACAGGTATTTACAAATATTTGAAAATATGTAAATAAAAATTAAAACAAAATGTTCAATAATACAATACAATATAAAAAATACCAAAGATTAAAAAATAAAAAAAATCTCTCGTGTTATAGGTATAAATTATTCAATTTAATTTATTCTTGCATACCACACACGTACATACATATGTATGTATACTCATCGTTACCCTATCATATACATATATGTATGTACATATTGCTTATACAACTTCTACATATTATAATATATAGGTATACGTACTCATTATTATTGCTGTGACTGGACTGTAGCATTTTTTTTACATTAGAAAGCAACAACAAATGCGTATCAATGTTAAATCATATGTCCGATGAATAATAAAAAAAAAACAATGGTTTCGAAAACTTTCGAAATTTATTTTAAATTTTAAAATGTTCTTTATCGAAAATAAAGTAACGAATAAAAATTAAAAGCTTATGGGATGCATCACTGATAGTCGATGCGAGGAAAATTATTTCTTGCTTCAGTACGTGTTGAAAATTCTATATGTAAGTATTTAAGTTTCTTTGCTGATATCTAATATGAAAATTTCATCTCTATTTATACACTTTTGAAATTGCGTGTTTCCAATTTCCAAGCTTTTAATTTTTTAATTATTCTAGAACATTCTTTAAACGGTTTTTTTTTAAACTTAAAACTTTGTTTTCTTATTATAAAACAGATGGCGTTGTTGGCGGTAATGTCTAGGAAAATAAACTTTCCATGCGGATGCGTGTTAAGTTTAAACATTATGAAGTCCCTGCTTCACTTAAAATTTATTTTCTTTCTTTTCTTTTTCAATACATTTCTTAAAAATAAATGGGGACAGAATGTAACTCCGTTACAAACTTCCATCTTTAGAATTAACTTTTTTACTTATATTTATTTTTCTTTTTTTTCACAATTAAACCTTTATTAATTTTTAACTTATAATTGAACTAAATGCTTCTTCAGAGCCCGCTTAGAATTTCAAACTTTGTAACTTTTCAAACTTTACAAATCGAACTCAACTATTTGCTTTTTTCACCTTTTTTCGTTACTTCTGTTTTTAGATTTTTGTTTTTAATTTTGCTGACCTAGTGTCTGCGAACGGGAAATGTATGAATTTATTCTATGTGAAATAGTTGCGGTATACGATGCCCATAAATGTGATGATTTCTTAGAATTATTGAAATTTGTAAAGTTTGCAGAAAAAAATGTGAATTAATTAAATGAATTAAATTTTGAATTTTTAATAAAGAAAAATTAAATGTGCGACGATTTCTTGGAATTATTGAAACTTGTAAAGTTTGCAAAAAAATGTGAATTAGTTAAATGAATTAAATTTTTAATTTTTAATAAGGAAAAATAAAATGGGTAAAAATGATGAAGAAAGCAAATATGTATTATTTATGGTTTTATGGTTTTTTGTTAAATTAATTACTATTTTGATGGTTTCTATATTATGTTTTTAGGTATATGGGTAGGTATATGGGTTTTATTTATAACACCCCCACCGTTAGTGTGAGGCTCCGACGAAGCATTAATTACAATATTACCTCCTTTTTTAAGTATAAAATTCTTGATAATAAAAGTTAGAATTACAATAATTAATAAAATTGACATATTTATTGATGTGTTAATAAAATGAAATTCATATTTCCTATCTATAATTCCATTAATTAATTTCCTATTATTACTTATATTCTTTATATGAAATTCTTCTAATGTTACTACGTTCATTGTTTTATTTTCTATAATTTTCGTTACATAGTGTGGTAATATAATATCATCTTGTACTTTTGTATAGAAATTTTCATATGTTATTTCGTTTATTTTAATTTTACAATTCTGACACTTATTTAAGTTGTTACCTAGAATGCTAATGTTAAAATTATTACAATTTTGGAATATTCTGGTTTTCGCGACATTTTTGGTAATAATTATACCGGGAATAATTTCTTTTACTTCATTTTTCCAAAGTTCTTTCATATGACAATGAGCTTCTTTGAAATTCGTAATATTGTGGATGCATTTATTTTTAATTCTGATCAAATTTCGTTTTAAAATGTCTTTCACGTTTGTATTGTAAATGTTATTGTTATAGTCGATTAATATGTTGTATTCTTCGAGTGATATGGATTTATTGTTTTTATCTGGTAATGGTTCTATTAACACTTTTGAAAATGGTTTTTCGACATATTGTGGAATTTGCACGATAATTATAATTTGATCTAAGTGAAATGCAACTACAATTTTAATATCTTTGAAGTATTCTGGTTGGGGTATCAATTCAAGTTCTTTTTCTGTAAGAATATTTCGAGAAAGTAGGCCTAATTTACTAGTAAGTATGATTTGCTCAATGTCGTCTATGTGGTTTTCTAGCAGTTTGATATCGTCATTAATTTGGTAGATATATTGCATAAATTCTATTTCATCTTCGATTTGTAGTATTCTATTTTCTTTTTCTTCCATGAATTTATTTACTTAGATATTTTGATATTAAATTTTGAGTGTTTAATTGATTTGTTAACTTTTGAATTTGGTTTGATATCTCGTTGTTTATTGAGACTTGTTTATTGATTTCTTTTATCAGTTCTCTATTGTTTTGCGATAAAGTTTCTAATTTATTTCTAATTTCTTCCTCGTCATTATGATCCATTGTTCCTGCTATGTATTTTAGTCCAGTACCCACTATGTTTGCTAGTCCTCTTTTCTGTCTTTTGTGTGGTTGTAAGTAATATATTTTTCTCTCTAATGTGTCAAAATTGTGCTTGATAGTGTCGTACATTGGTTTTATAAGGTGTGATCTGTTTTCTATTAGTTTAATGTTTTCTCGGATTGTATTTTTCGTGTATTCGTACTATGTGACATTGATGATATGTATAACTTTTTGAAATGTTTCGATGATCTTTTGATCTCCTAACTTGATAGTAATATAGCCGTTGTTGTGGTTTAAATTTTGAATTTCGATTGACTGCGAACCCGCTAAAGGGAGAATTACTAAAATTGTGGTAATTGCTGCATTCATTTTAGCCTGTAAGAGAATTGGTTCTTTTGATTCTGCGTTTTGGTTTAATTTTTGCTTTAATTGTAGGGTGGTTTCTATTTTGGAATTTTTTGCTTCTTTTAACGTGAGATTTATAATATTTAAGTCCTGTATCTTTGTCTACTATGTGGTTTTCGTCTAGTTTTTCTATTTCTAATTTTCTAAATTTTGCGTGGTTTTTCCCTCCTCTTGTATCTTTGATAAAATTGGGACCTAATTCTACTTCAACTTCTTCTCTATCACGATTTAGTCTAGTTATCGTTTTCTCTTTGATTTTTTGGGTTCTTTCTCTGATGTCATTATATTCTTCGGGCTTTACTTTACCGTTGTTGAAGTCAATAGGTTTTCTGTTTGTGGTAGAATGTATGGTGTTATTGTAAAAATATATGATTTTCAATATTTTCTCCTCTACACTGTCCATATGTTTATTCTCGTCATGTCTCAAGAGTCTTAGGTGTTCGTTTATCGTATTATGCAGTCTTTCTACGTCCGAGCTAGATGTGTGGTTATTATTTGACGTAAAATGTACTTCAACGTCTTCATTTTTCAGAAATTCTCTTAAAGGAAGTGCTTTAAGACCGAGTTCATATATTGTAAAATTACTCTTTTAAACTCTACCCAGGTTCTGGAGTTTATTTGAATTGCTTGAGCAAATTTGCTAAATTTATCTATAAAAGTCGCAAATAATTTTTTTTCTAAGGTATAAAATACATCTATATGAATAATTTGATTTGGGGCTGTTGGAGTTTCGGTCAATTGGAGGTTTTGTTTTACGGGTTTTCTTTCATATTTTTCTATATTGCATATTTCACAGTTATTAATGAACTGTGTGACTCTTGCGATTAATTTTGGGTGAAAATATTTCGATTGCAATTCTTTGCAAACTTCTGTGATTCCACGGTGATTATTTTTTTAGATGTTCCTTTTCAATTAGATTGGCAAGATTCTCTTCATCTGTAATGTCTTCTAGCAACTTATTGCATTTTATGAGTTTTAGTTGTCCATTGCTAGAAAAGTGGGTTTTAAAAGCCTTTTCCAAAGTTTCGAAAAATTCTGTATTCTCTGCATAAATAGCATTAAGGGATTTTGGGTTAGTATGGGATTTAAGGATAGTGTAGTGACAGCTGTTTCGTTATCTAAAGACTTTAAATAAATTGTTTTTCTATGCCTGTTAAATATTTTTGTTTCTTTAATTCTAAGTGAACCAGAGTTGCTTTTAAATATTGCGATTTGATTTTTGAATACGTTTAAAGCAGTTTTACTCGTTGGAATTCCAGTTTTATTTGAGTTTTGAACTAAGTTTATTTCAATGCATGATAGCGCGTCTGCGTTGCTATTTTTTGTACCTTTCTTATACATATTTGATTTCATAGTCAAATTCAGACAGTTTGAGTCGCCAGCGAACTAATTTGGAGTTGGGTTCTTTTATAGAGAACAGCCATTCAAGAGGTTTGTGATCAGTTTCTATTGTAAATTTTCGTCCAAAAATATATGGGCGAAAATATTTTGTTGCCCACACCACTGCTAATAGTTCCTTTTCTATTGTGCTGTAATGCTGCTCATGTTCGTTCAAGGTGCGGCTGGCATAGCTTATAGGGTGGTTTTCGTGCGACAGGACTGCACCTATTGCGTACTGGCTCGCGTCTGTCGTTACTGTGAATGGTTTCTCAAAAGCAGGATATTTCAATATTGGTTCGCTGAACAAAAGCCTTTTTAGTGTTTCGAAACTATTTATGTATTTAGGGTCGTTGATATTCAATTTTTGGTCCTTTTTTAAGTATTTTGTAATAGGTTTAGCAATTTTCGAATAATCTTGCATAAATTTTCTGTAGTACCCCGTGAGGCCAAGGAACTGCTTAATTTGTCTGGGGGTTTTAGGGACAGGAAAATTCTTAGCGCATTCTACCTTTTTTGGATTTGGCCTTATTCCCTCTAGTGTGACAATATGACCTAGGAATTCGGTTTCTTTCTTTAAAAATTCAGATTTGTCCAATTGCACCATTAATTTTACATCTTCGAGTCTCTTGAAAATTTTTCTTAAGGAGTCTAAGTGTTCTTCTAGAGAAGCTGAAAAAACGATTATATCGTCTATATAAACAAGGCAAATCCTATTGATATATTCCCGTAGAACATTATTCATAAGGCGCTGAAAAGTTGTGGGTGCTGTTTTCAGTCCGAAGGGCATTCTGAGGAACTCATAATGCCCATTTTCGACGCTAAATGCCGTTTTGTGGGTGTCTTTTTCGTCGATCTCTATCTGATGAAAACCCTTTGCGAGGTCGAGGGTGGTGAAATACTGGCATCTTCCCAGTTTGCCCAATATGTCATCAATATTAGGGATCGGGTATTTGTCATCTATTGTTACCTCGTTTAACTTACGGTAATCGATGACAATTCGCCATTTGGCTTTACCGCTGGCGTCCGTCTTCTTCGGGACGATCCATACTGGTGCGGAATAGGGCGAATTACTAGGGCGAATAATGTTCTTCTCCAACATTTCATTTATCTGTTTTTCTACTTCTTGTTTGTGGATGTGTGGGTATCTATAAGATTTAACTTGTATGGGTACGTCGTCTGTGGTACGTATTCTATGCTTAATTGCATTCGTGAATGACAAACTTGAATCTTCATTGTAGAATATATTTGAAAACCGCTTAATAATTTGCAATAGTTTTGATTTTTCCTCATTGTTTAAATGGTTTGTACGAATTTGTTCAAGGAGGGGTTTATCTTCTCTTTCTTTTATTACATTGAAGTTTAAACTGTCTACTATTTGAGTTTGAAGTGGTTCGAAGCGAATAGTTTGATTTCCATCGTTTTCTATATGAATTTCAGTGTTAATTTTATAGTTTTCTACTACATATATTCCTTCTTGAAGGATAACTTGGCCATTTGAGGACTTCTGCTCCTGTAAATATGCCAAACCTTCTCTTTGTAGAACAGGAATAGTTGCATTATAAATACCTTTTCTTTCAATTTTAAGATTAGAGTTTTCTTCCTTTCTTTGAAAATGTAGTTTAATTTTGTTGTGTGTTGTTTTTAAAATCTGTTTTTCGAAGTCAATTTTTGATTTTAGGGGAATTAATATATCATTGCCGATTAGGCCATCGTAATACTCATGGAAGGGGAAAATATACATTTCAATTTTAATTTTAGGGTCTCCCAACTATTTAAATAAGGGGAATCTTGCCTTTTGGGTTATTTCGACTCCTTTGTTTAAAGTTTTAAAGAATATTCCTTCTTTGAGGGGTTCTGATAATTTAGGGTGGCATATGTTCGGGTTAATAATTGAGTGTGTAGCTCCTGTATCTATAATAAATTTTAATGGTTTTGTGTTACTGTTAACTAAGATATAGGGTAGTTGGTGGTTGAGGCTGGTAAAGGAAAATTTTGTGGTGATTGTGTTCTTTCAGTAATGTTTATGTCCGGTGGTGGAAGTCGATTTCCGTTTTGTTGAAAGTTACTGAATGATCGATTTTGTTGCAAGTTGTTGAATGGATTTGGGCGGTAAGCACTACTAAAGGGGTTTGCTGGTGGATTTTGAAGATTAGGTTGAGAAAGGGTGTTGTTGGGTATTTGATTGTTATAAGACGGAGGTCGATTTTGTGGTCTTTGATTAAAGTTTGAGCGCTGCCAGCGTTGGTTTTGATTGTCATCTCTATGAGCACGAGGATATGTTGTGTTCCGAAAATTGTCATTGGAATTTGGATTATTATTATAGCTATTTGTCCTATTATCAGGAATATTATTTCTAAAATTATTGTTGTTACCTTGACCTTGGAGTGTTTCTATTGTTTGTTTTATAATCTTTGCTGGTTGCACGATGTGGCCCAATGTTATAATAGGCGTAGCCACTTTTGTATAATATATTCATTGCTGTTTCTAAGCTATCAGGGTTTCTACAGTAAAGTATTGAACGCATTGGTTCTGGGATTTTATTTTTAAATATTGTTAAAGCAGATGTTTTGTTATTAGAAATCGCATGTTCGGCTAACTCTGAATCTCCATTCGAAGACATTTTTGTCTTTATGTTAAGTCGTCTTAATGTAATTTTTATGTCGTTATAAAAATCTACACAATTTGTTTTAAAAGTAACGCCTCTCAATTGATCGAATAGTTCTACTATGCTTATGCTAGCACGTTCGCCGAAATTATTTATTAAAATACCTTTTATATCTTCCCAAGATGTCACATGATTATTTATTTCAACGACTTCGCGTGCCTTGCCTTTCAATTTTGATTTAATTATGTCTGAAAAAATACTTCGAGATATGTTGTCATAACGACCTAAGATTGGGTGTACTTTATCAATGAGGTCTATGAAATTTTGGAGGTCTCGATAATCACCGGTAAATTCTGGTAATTTACTAAGGTATTTTAGGGGATCTATAGTTAGTGATATAGCCATGCCTACTTCAAAGATATTAGAGTTTGTTTCTTTTAAGATTTGTGCAGAATTTTGGAAATCTGAAGTTTCTTGTACACTATTATTTATCAAACTTATATTTTCTTGTTCACTTGTTAAATTTGAATTTTTTGTAAAATTTCCCTGAATTATTTCACAATTATTTTCTTGTCTACCTATATCTAAATCTTCTAAATTAATATTCTCTACTAAATCTACTAGTTCTTCTAAATCCTGTTCTCTTAGAAAACTATTGCTCATACCTTAGATCCTAAGAGAAGTGACGTCTTTCGCTCTACTGGTGTCTGATCCTGTTTAAGTCACTGCTGATCTGCTTATATTCTGCTTCTCTTGTAGTTCTTCTAGTTCTTCTAGTCCTTTCTTTCCTTTCTCAAGATTGGTTAAGAATTGTTGAATACGTAACTAAATACACAAGCGTATCACACAAAGTTTTTTTTTTTTGTGCTTTGTTTCTCAAATTTCTTTTTTTTCTGTTTTTTTTTTGTTTTTTTTCTTTTTTTTTTTTTGATTTTCTTTAACTTTCAAGAGATTTCGGCTGACAATCACTTCTTCTGGTTGCCTGCGAAATCTTGCTGTGAATGTACCATTAAATGTTGAGACATAAGTGTAATTAATCTTTTATTTACACACTTGGCACATCCTACCGACTGCGCCAGTTTTAATTCCTGATAATCCAGGAATAAAAAAATAAATAAATAATGATGTGATTGTAAAAGAAAACACAAATCTTTCTTCTTGCAAATTGGATAATTGTACTTTATTTTTACTTTCAGATTTCACAATTTATATTTATACACTTGTAAGGTGGAGGTGAAAAGTAGATGTGCTGAATAGCTGATGTGCTGAATAGCGAGGTGGAAAGGAAAACTAAACGAGATAGGAGCTTGGTTAATGGAGTCGTGAATTACAGTCGTGTTTTTTTAAGTTTAATTAGAATAAAGGAAAGATTAATTTGTATTTAATTGAGATAATGTGTTTTATTTATCTAATTATGGTTTCTACATTATATCGTTAACAATTCGAACTTTACAAGTCAGAAGTGGGATAAGAACTCGAATATTTGTTTTTAAATAGTGATTTTGTGTCTATGTGCGAAGCTTTAACGTGACTAGGTTATTGTATGCACGACGGCTATAAATTTGTGTACAAAATAAGGGTCTTATTGGAGAATTGGTTAAATTATTATAATGGCAGGTTATAAAAGAATGTCTGTTAAAGAGTTGCGCAACCGGTTGGGTGAATTGTGATTAAAAGCATCCGGGAATAAGGCGAAGCTGATAAACAGATTGGAAGAGGCAGATGAAATTCATAAAAATGGCGACGCGAATGTAATTAGGGAAGTAATCGAAAATGATGCTATCGACCATTCGAGATTCGAGACTCAATCAGTATTAACCACAGCTGGTGAAAAGAAGAATGAAACAGGTGGGAATAGGAATGTGACAGCTGATGGTGGAAAGAAGAATGAAACAGGTGGGAATAGGAATGTGACAGCTGATGA
Organism: Bombylius major; assembly: GCA_932526495.1. Lineage (NCBI taxonomy): Eukaryota > Metazoa > Arthropoda > Insecta > Diptera > Bombyliidae > Bombylius > Bombylius major. The sequence goes on from OW052042.1 coordinate 30,598,786, forward strand.
TGAAATGAAGAAAGATTTGAAAGATGTTGAATTTCTCAAAACGGAAATGGAATTAATGAAACGTGAAATGCAACTGCTAGAACGTGAGAAATTATTATTACAAATGCAGAAAAATGAAATTAATGTACTAAGATTCAGTGTAACGGAGGTAAGTGGTATGATTCCAACGTTTAATCCAAACAATACATTCAGTATGAGTGCAGAAAAATGGGTCAACAAAATACAACTGCTTGCAAAAGCACATGGGTGGAATGAACACATTCTATTATTAGCGGCATGTATGAAATTGGAAGGTGCTGCAAAATTATGGTATAATAACAGTGTTGATGTTGCTACATCTTTCAACCAATTTACTGCTGAAATCAAGAAGGCTTTTCCAACAATATATAATTCAGCTGATATTCACCAAGAATTGAAAGAACGTAAACAAAGATTCGGTGAGCACTATTTGGAGTATATTTATGTCATGAAAGCAATAGCAGAAAAAGGTGAGGTAGATGAAGATGCTGTTGTTAAATATATTTTGAATGGATTAAAAAGTGCTGAAATGGCAAAAATATTAATGGGATCAACAGCTAAATCTGTAAATGAAATAATTGAACAAATACGCTGGATAGATAAGGTGGGCGTCAAGACACAAACAGAACAGCCAAGACAACAGCAGAAACGATGTTATCGGTGTAATGGGGTTGGTCATGTTAAACGTGATTGCAGACAATCAAATAATCATCAGCAAACAAAAGAGAACGTGAACACACGAGAAATGTACATGATAACAACAGCAAAGTCAATGTATATTAAAGACGCGTATATTAATGATAAACCGTTTGTATCTTTTATTGATTTGGGTAGCGATTGTGTCACTTTAAAAAAGAAAGAAGCAGAAGATAAAAACGTCAGTTATGAAACATATTCAATACCGCTTAAGGGTTTTGGTGGAGGAAATTGTGAAACACTAGGTCGAACATATGCTGAAATTAAAGTAGATAAATTGAAATCGTGGGTTGAAGTTTTAATAGTTCCAAATCATGTACAAACACAACCTTTAATGATTGGACGATCTTTGTTAGATCAACCACAAGTTAAAATTGTCAAGACAGCTGGAAAGTTGGAAATTTATGAAAGTGAAGATTTGTTTGTTAAAAATGTAACGTCAAAGTCGAAAATATTTGAACCAATCGAAATTAAAGACCTAGATGTAGGCATGATCGAACAAAATGAAAGTGATGAATTAGTTGATATAGTAACAGAATTCAGGGAGTGTTTTGCAAAAGTTACAAGCGAATTGGGAGAAGCGAAAGTGGGTGAAATGAAAATCGAATTAAAAACGGATGATCCTATTTGCGTTCAACCATATCGAATCCCTTTTGCAAAAAGGAAAATAGTTGATCAAATTGTAACTGAATATCTACAGCAGGGTATCATACGTCCATCATCATCAAGCTACAATTCACCAATTGTATTAACAAAGAAAAAAGATGGTAGTGAGAGATTCTGCATTGATTTTCGACAGATAAATAAATCAACCATAAAGCAAAAGTTTCCTATGCCAGTGGTAGAAGAAGTGTTGTCATCGCTTTCTGAATGTAATTATTTTACGAAATTGGATCTTGCTTCAGGTTTGATGTGTTTTATTTATCTAATTATGGTTTCTACATTATATCGTTAACAATTCGAACTTTACACACTTAACTTTTAATAAACTCCTATTTCTTATTTCTTTTATTTTTAACAATTAAACTTCCATCTTTAGAATTAACTTTTTTACTTATATTTATTTTTCTTTTTTTTCACAATTAAACCTTTATTAATTTTTAACTTATAATTGAACTAAATGCTTCTTCAGAGCCCGCTTAGAATTTCAAACTTTGTAACTTTTCAAACTTTACAAATCGAACTCAACTATTTGCTTTTTTCACCTTTTTTCGTTACTTCTGTTTTTAGATTTTTGTTTTTAATTTTGCTGACCTAGTGTCTGCGAACGGGAAATGTATGAATTTATTCTATGTGAAATAGTTGGGGTATACGATGCCCATAAATGTGATGATTTCTTAGAATTATTGAAATTTGTAAAGTTTGCTGAAAAAAATGTGAATTAATTAAATGAATTAAATTTTGAATTTTTAATAAAGAAAAATTAAATGTGCGACGATTTCTTGGAATTATTGAAACTTGTAAAGTTTGCAAAAAAATGTGAATTAGTTAAATGAATTAAATTTTTAATTTTTAATAAGGAAAAATAAAATGGGTAAAAATGATGAAGAAAGCAAATATGTATTATTTATGGTTTTATGGTTTTTTGTTAAATTAATTACTATTTTGATGGTTTCTATATTATGTTTTTAGGTATATGGGTAGGTATATGGGTTTTATTTATAACACCCCCACCGTTAGTGTGAGACTCCGACGAAGCATTAATTACAATATTACCTCTTTTTTTAAGTATAAAATTCTTGATAATAAAAGTTAGAATTACAATAATTAATAAAATTGACATATTTATTGATGTGTTAATAAAATGAAATTCATATTTCCTATCTATAATTCCATTAATTAATTTCCTATTATTACTTATATTCTTTATATGAAATTCTTCTAATGTTACTACGTTCATTGTTTTATTTTCTATAATTTTCGTTACATAGTGTGGTAATATAATATCATCTTGTACTTTTGTATAGAAATTTTCATATGTTATTTCGTTTATTTTAATTTTACAATTCTGACACTTATTTAAGTTGTTACCTAGAATGCTAATGTTAAAATTATTACAATTTTGGAATATTCTGGTTTTCGCGACATTTTTGGTAATAATTATACCGGGAATAATTTCTTTTACTTCATTTTTCCAAAGTTCTTTCATATGACAATGAGCTTCTTTGAAATTCGTAATATTGTGGATGCATTTATTTTTAATTCTGATCAAATTTCGTTTTAAAATGTCTTTCACGTTTGTATTGTAAATGTTATTGTTATAGTCGATTAATATGTTGTATTCTTCGAGTGATATGGATTTATTGTTTTTATCTGGTAATGGTTCTATTAACACTTTTGAAAATGGTTTTTCGACATATTGTGGAATTTGCACGATAATTATAATTTGATCTAAGTGAAATGCAACTACAATTTTAATATCTTTGAAGTATTCTGGTTGGGGTATCAATTCAAGTTCTTTTTCTGTAAGAATATTTCGAGAAAGTAGGCCTAATTTACTAGTAAGTATGATTTGCTCAATGTCGTCTATGTGGTTTTCTAGCAGTTTGATATCGTCATTAATTTGGTAGATATATTGCATAAATTCTATTTCATCTTCGATTTGTAGTATTCTATTTTCTTTTTCTTCCATGAATTTATTTACTTAGATATTTTGATATTAAATTTTGTTGAGTGTTTAATTGATTTGTTAACTCAATAGGTGTCTCTACCATCCACGATGTAATGATTATAGAATAACACAATAGATATTCCGCGTAGTACATTTGTATTTTCACTCTATTTCATTAAAGGCTCCTAAACGAAACCTTCTTGTCTGTTCTATCTGGCGAGCAAAAATAGAACTAACGTTTTGAAATTCAAACTTAAAAAAAATGATCGAGTGATTTTTTTTATTATCCATTCGCTCATGCTCTTGTTATTTTTTTTTTTGTGTATAACCAAATCAAACCAGTTTCCAGTATAACTTTGTGTATACTTATATTTATATAATATATAACAATGTATATAGGTACATACATATTTTTGCATGGACACGAATGCTTGTTTACCGTCTGTGCACATTTCATTTAATATTTGTTTTTTTTTTCTTCTTTTTTTAAAATTTGTTTCATCGGTTAGTATGATATTTTTTATTTTTTCTTTCATAGAATATCAATATGTATGACTGTATGTACATACATTATGTATGTAAATATATTGTATTATATAGGAATATGAATTAGAATTTGTTTTCTGATTATTGAATGCATGATAATATGAAAAATTTACCCAATTATTTTTATTTTTTTTATAGTTTTTGAAGCTATGAGAAATTTTACTGAAATCCAGAATCCAGATCCCGCTTTTTTTTGTTTTTATTTTATGTAACTATTGTATATTTTTTTTAACCCTAGTTTTAAAGAGGACACTTCAATAAATATTAAGGTCAAACAGTTACGGATTTTGGTCCACGGGATGCTAAGATATCTTTTCTTGAAAAAAAAAATTTTAAATTTCCATATAAAATGTATGATATACATTTGTATACTCACGGCCAAATTTGTGTTTTTGCATTCAAAAGGATATTTTGTTCCACCGATTTCGAGCTAGGACCTTGAAAATTGGGGTGCATAGAGAGAACCCTTCAATGGAGAAATTGGTGAAGCTCAAAGGGATCGTATTTTATTAAGGTCCAAAGTCCGCGTGTATACGTTTGTATACGATCAGGCAATCCTAGGGTTAAATGAAAAAGGGATTTAAGATATTTTGTTTTCAATTCAAGTACCTAATTAACAACATTACAATACACATTTAAATACATTTTATTTACCCATATTTATATTTCAAAATGATACATAATGTGATGACAAGTAGTTAGATATGTTGGACTCTACAAATTTTGATCAATTATGTGTACCAATAAAATTTTATTAAAACCTTGCAGCCGGGAGATTATCAGAGTCATTATTAGAAAATTAGAAAATCGCTAATGCTTGCAAAGTGTTAACATTATAATGTACGTGCATTATAATATACAGTAGCGGTCATAAAAGTCGCCTAACTAATAATTTCTAAAAACTTTCTCGATACTATCTTTATATTTTGGTGGGGATGGATGATGGTTTGTTTTTTAACTAAGTATGTGTCTTTTTTCAAGGTATTTTCTATAAGAAAAGAAAACCCATACATGATTCTGTAATACAGCTTAATAAATAAATTATTTTTAGAAAAATGAAAATTATTTGAGTCATGCGTTTTTTCCGCTACTGTATAAACTACAATCTGCATATACAAAAATACATACTTGTATATGCTAAATCCTAAATGGGAAAAATATAAAATTGAGAAAAAAACAGTGACTTCAAGTTTACAATAAATTTTGTATTTAGGTACGAAGCAACAACAAAATTCAAATACGGTATTATAAAAAAATTGTAAATTTGGTTGGGTACTTGAAAAATGAAAAATAAAAACAACAATTATTTTTTTATATGTGTGTTGTTTTTGTTTATATTAATAATAAATTTTCATATGGTACAAACCAACAAAAAAATTGTATGATGATGTCATGCACATATACTCCGTCCTCATTTTCCATATAAAATTGTCTAATTACAGTTTTGAGGATTTTTGTGTATGTTAAATTTTTTTTTATTGCAAAAACGGTCATAACGTATTTTTAAATCTAATGTTCTAAGCGATTCCTTCTTGTCTGTCCGCTCTATGAACAGATTTAGAACTAAAAATTTATTATTAATATAAACAAAAACAACACACATATAAAAAAATAATTGTTGTTTTTATTTTCCATTTTTCAAGTACCCAACCAAATTTACAATTTTTTTATAATACCGTATTTGAATTTTGTTGTTGCTTCGTACCTAAATACAAAATTTATTGTAAACTTGAAGTCACTGTTTTTTTCTCAATTTTATATTTTTCCCATTTAGGATTTAGCATATACAAGTATGTATTTTTGTATATGCAGATTGTAGTTTATACAGTAGCGGAAAAAACGCATGACTCAAATAATTTTCATTTTTCTAAAAATAATTTATTTATTAAGCTGTATTACAGAATCATGTATGGGTTTTCTTTTCTTATAGAAAATACCTTGAAAAAAGACACATACTTAGTTAAAAAACAAACCATCATCCATCCCCACCAAAATATAAAGATAGTATCGAGAAAGTTTTTAGAAATTATTAGTTAGGCGACTTTTATGACCGCTACTGTATATTATAATGCACGTACATTATAATGTTAACACTTTGCAAGCATTAGCGATTTTCTAATTTTCTAATAATGACTCTGATAATCTCCCGGCTGCAAGGTTTTAATAAAATTTTATTGGTACACATAATTGATCAAAATTTGTAGAGTCCAACATATCTAACTACTTGTCATCACATTATGTATCATTTTGAAATATAAATATGGGTAAATAAAATGTATTTAAATGTGTATTGTAATGTTGTTAATTAGGTACTTGAATTGAAAACAAAATATCTTAATTACCTTTTTCATTTAAAAAAAAAAATATATAGTTACATAAAATAAAAACAAAAAAAGCGGAATCTGGATTCTGGATTTCAGTAAAATTTCTCATAGCTTCACAAACTATAAAAAAAATAAAAATAATTGGATAAATTTTTCATATTATCATGCATTCAATAATCAGAAAACAAATTCTAATTCATATTCCTATACAATACAATATATTTACATACATAATGTATGTACATACATATTGATATTCTATGGATGAAAAAATAAAAAATATTATACTAACCGATGAAACAAATTTTAAAAAAATAAGAAAAAAAAAACAAATATTAAATGAAATGTGCACAGACGGTAAACACTCATTTGTGTACATGCAAAAATATGTATGTACCTATATACATTGTTATATATTATTCAAATATAGGTACATATACACAAAGTTATACTGGAAACTGGTTTGATTTGGTTATACACAAAAAAAAAATAACAAGAGCATGAGCGAATGGATAATAAAAAAAATCACTCGATAAATTTTTTTTAAGTTTGAATTTCAAAACGTTAGTTCTATTTTTGCTCGCCAGATAGGACAGACAAGAAGGTTTCGTTTAGGAGCCTTTATTGAAATAGAGTGAAAATACAAATGTACTACGCGGAATATCTATTGTGTTAATCTATAATCATTGACTTTTGTAAGTAAGGAAAGCATTCAAGCACTAAAGTATAAAAAATGTGAATCATATGTTCATATGCGCATGCTTCATACTACGTGTTTATGCCTGCTCCGAATTTAATACGGATTTTTGTTTACTCCCAATTTTTTGTCGTATAAACTCGATAATTCGGATTTTGGCTTAAGCCCAATTTATTTGCGTTTAATCCCAATTTTTGTATATGTATGTGTGAGTTAAAATGCAATATGGCGGATTCTAATTTTTATGGTGAAAGTGAAGCTGTCACGTTCTTCTTCTATTTTTTAGGAACAAGTGAAGTATCTGTCGGATAGAACCACTATTTGTATCTTATACACACATTTTTCCCCTTATTTTATGGTACTTTTATACTTGGTACTGCCATGATTTTTCTTCGTCAAATCGGTAAATTTCAGTTAAACGATGGTTGTGCCATCTGTTATTTATATATAAAAGATTTTAAATTTGTTAAAATTGTGCTCGTTATTTTACTCTATTTTACCGACATTTGTAAACAAAACAAATAAAGGAATAAAGGAAGGACAGAAAGAAATTTGCAATGCAAAGTAAAATAATAAACACAAAAATGAAGTACCTGAAGATGTTCATCATAGGTAAGAAAAAATTTTAAAATTAAAATCAAAATCATTAAACAATTTTGTTTTTTTAGAGTTTATGAAATTCGAGGATCTAGAAAGTACGAATTGACAAGGTATCTATCTATCTATCTATTTAAAAATTATAATCAAATGGAAAATAAGTTTATAAATAATAGAAATGTTTTAGACATTTAATAATGCTTTAGATAGTTTTCAAAGTGGGAAAAGAACTTTAGCTGTTAATATAAAAAATCCAAAATCTCAGGATTTAATTAAAAAAATGTGTAAACATTATGATGTTTTAATTGAGCCATTTCGTCCAGGTGTTATGGAAAAATATAAATTAGATCCAACAATATTATTATATAATATCCAAAATTAATTTATGCACGTTTAACAGGTACTTCACACTTCTATCATTGATTACAATTGTGGTGCTATTAAAGTACATTTATTTTTTTAGAATTCGGTCAAAAAGGTCCACTAGTTTATAGAGCTGGATATGATATTAACTATGTTGCTTTATCTGGTGTTCTTTCTTTTTTGGGTAGAAAAAATGAAAATCCAACACCTCCAATTAATCTTTTAGTTGATTTTGCTGGTGGAGGACTTTTATGTGCTTTAGGTATAGTATATGTCTAGCATTACTAGAAAGACATAAATCTGGTAAAGGACAAATAAAACACATGTTGAACATGATGGTGATCAAGAGAATGCATTTAGTAATGTAAAAACATTAAGACAACTTAGTAAAGAACAGATTGCATCATTAGAAAATCCAACTTCAGTTGACAATGGTGATAGAAAATTAACACGTAATCAAAAGAGACGTCATGATGAAATTAATCATGTACAAAGAACATATGCTGAAATGGATCCAACAACGGCAGCATTGGAAAAAGAACATGAAGCAATAAAAAAAGTTAAATATATTGATAAATTACGCATTGGTAAATTTGAAATTGATACATGGTATTTTTCACCATATCCAGATGAATATGTCAATATGGTAAATTTGGTACATCATATGTTTGTGAATATTGTTTAAAATATATGAAATATGCAAAAACATATAGATATATTATATGTTGAAAACATGGTAATGAAATTTATAGAAAAGGTACAATATCAATATTTGAAATTGATGGAAAAGATCATAAAATTTATTGTGAAACATTATGTTTAATGGCAAAATTATTTTTAGATCATAAAACATTATATTATGGTGTTGAATCATTTTTCTTTTATGTATTATGTGAAGTTGATAAAAAAGGTGCAAATATTGTTAGCTATTTTTCAAAAAAAAAAAAAGAATCACCAGAAAATAATAATGTAGCATGTATTTTAATATTACCACCGTATCAAAGAAAAGGATATGGTAAACTTTTAACAGCATTTAGTTATGAATTATCATGACGTGAAGGTATTGTTGGTAGTCCAGAAAAACCATTATCAGATATAGGACACTTAAGCTATCGCAGTTATTGGGCACATACATTGTTGGAATTAATGAAAGAGTTTCGTACAACAACACAATCAATTAAAGAATTAAGTGAATTAAGTGGTATTACACAAGGTGATATTATTTACACTTTACAGTCAATGAAAATGGTTAAATATTGGAAAGGGCTACATGTAATTTGTGTAACACCAAAAACTGTTGTAGAACATTTACAATTGCCACAATTTAAAAAGCCAAAATTAACTGTCGATCTAACATGTCTTCATTGGATACCTCCAAAACGATAAGCAAATGCTAAATTTAAAAAAGGCAATTCATTTTCGTATTTATTACTAACTGTAGACTGAAATTATGAAAAGAATAAATAAAAAAACATTTTAAAGATTATGATTTAAAAAAAAAAAGTGAATTTCATTTCTCACCCTTTATCATTCGATTCAATTGAAAAAGAAATTCAATTAATGATCGTGCTTCAATTGATGTAAAACTACATTAGAAACAATTAGAATCATGTATATTATTTTATCCTAATTTTTTCCAACTGAAGAGGCACAAACATATCACATACATACCAACATTTGAGATTCAAAAATATTCTTACCTATTAAAATAAGAAAGTTGTAGAAAAAAAAAAAAAAAAAACATTTTGTTTTCTTAAGGCTTATATCATATACTAATAAAAATTATAGTATATGCTTATATTTTATACAAGTGTATACACTTACAAAAAATATACATATATGTATATATAATTTTCTATTTTTTTTTCTCATGAATAATTTATATACATGATTTATAAATATTTTTGTTGTTTTGAAAATTGTAAAATTTTTATCAAAAAATTTTCAATATGTATATTCCAATATAATGTCTGAAAAATATTTCTTGTACATACCACAATTTCATTCCGTTTTGCTTTGTTTTTTTTCGACGATATATCTGCCACTATAAAAAATTTTTTAAATTTTCCAAAATATAATTACATCGTGATATGAATTCTATATTATTTCTTATAATTTCATCTTCATTTAAAATAAATTGTATAAAACATTTTGAATTGATTTTAAATCAAATACTTTTTTTCACTTACATCAAAAAATTGTTCATAATTTATACCAAATATGTATTGCTTTTAACATAATTTGAATATGATTTTCAAAATTTTCCATATTACGACAATGATTTATTTCATATTGAACTTTATTCATGCAATTTTATAAATTTTTCCATATTAAAAATAAATTAGAATAGAATTATGATTTATTGATATTGTATCAGTTAAATTCCATACTTGATGATACCAACCAGATGATACAAATATTGATTCATTCTCATTTTGATCAATTTTATAATACTTTACATGATTTTCTATTAAAGTATTTTCATCAATACTAAATGGATCATTTTCAAAATTATCTTTTAATTTTAATTCTTCTTTTGGTGGTAACAATAATCATCTTTTAATACCTAAAATATTTGTTGACCAACTAAATGATGAAAAAACATCTGCATGAAACCCATTATTGTTCTAAAAATAAAATATAAAAAAATTAGGATTTTTTTTGTTTTAAATATGAAACTAAGCTATAAATCTATAGCTATCGTGATATTTATCGCTAGTGATAAATTCGTGATAAAAATTGCTATATTGCATGTTTTACATGCCGTAGTGATCTTTTTGTGTATACATATACGAAAGAAGGAATCAGTGTTTTTTAGAATTTATTTTTTCTCGTATTGTACATATTGTACTTATTATAAAACACTTACCTGTGCCATTTTACAATATTCACTTTTACCAAAAACTCACTTTATAATTTATTTCACTTAAAAATTTACTATTTTTCACGTTTAAAAAACACAAGAAAAACACGAGACAATTGCTTGTGGAAAAAGGCCGTTTTAAATTTCCACGATTTGAAAAAAAACTAACGTATCTTAAATTTGTAATTATACATACGAGTAGATGTCACTTTACTTCGAGAAAGGCAAAAAAATCCCCATATTAACTTGGTTGCTGTCACAAATATTAGCCAATGCACAAATAATATAATAATACCATTGTATTTGAATTTTAAATAGTAGTCGCATCATTTAGATCATCATTGCTCAATAGGTGTCTCTACCATCTATGATGGTAATTTTTCATATAAATTTTAAATTTAACTTTTGAACTTTGAATTTCTATGCTTTTTTTTTTAAAAAAGAGAACTTTTGTAAGTAAGGAAAGCATTTCAAGCACTAAAGTATAAAAAATGTGTTAATCATATGTTCATATGCGCATGCTTCGTAGATAAATTATTTTTTTATTTTGTTTTGATTTCTCATTCTAAGTATGCGTAATAGGTAATAGCGTAAATGTTATTTTTGCTAGAAGATTTTTGTTAGGATATCACGATATCAAATGCAATAAATGAATATTATTTTTAATGACGTTTTCATTGCTTGTATGTATATCTATATGTACATTACATAATTATGTAAAAAAAAAAAGGTATTATTAATAATAATAATAATATGTATAGTTAATACATATACCATATATAAATGAGAACATACATATATTACTTATAATATGGAATTTATGAAAAAAATATTATTTTCAGTTATTTATACATACTATACTTATATAAGTATATACATACACATATTATACAGATGCATCTATGTTTATTTAAAATGTGTTTATTTTTTCAATGACATTTTTTTGAATGACCTTTTCTTGATCACTATGTACATATGTAGGTATAAGTACATGAAATAGAAATATAAAAATTTTTAGTCAATGTATGTATGTACATATACTTAAATTATTTTTTAACATTTTGTCGTTTTGAATTATTTTCATCAGTTCAAAAAATATCTAATAAAAAGAACTTTTATTCATACAAAATTTATTCATATAAAAATTTTTATTCTGGGATTCTGGCGCGAGTACCCCAAGCTTTTATTTTAAAAGCTTAGTTATGCTCTCTCAAAGTTTTCTCTAAACTTTGACGTCATTGATTTTGAGAGTATTTTATAACGTCATACAATATGATTTTCATTTTTTACAAATATATAATAAATATTAATAATGATTTGTTGCTACGGCAACATAACAATTAATTACAATTTATACTTTTGAATTTCTTTTCGTTTTTAATAAAAATACATACTTATGCTTTGAATAAAAAATTTTTCTTTAAATATGAAATATTATTTTTTTCTGTTATTTTTATTATACCTCTAAATAGTATATACGTTTGCATATCATATCTTAGTTTTTGTAATTTGGGAGAAAAATATATTTTAATATTTTTCTAAATATACAGGGTGTCCTGTTTGGTTTGCTTAACCTTGATACCAGTGATAGGTCTTATCAAGACAAACAAAAAATCGTATCGTAGCGTTGAAGTTTTTTTACTCTTATTTCACGATGTACTCTATAACTTTTTACAGGGGCACTCGAGGGTCCCTTTGTGTTAAAAAAAAATGTAGAAGACCCTTTGCCCTTTTCAACGTTACCTTACTTGTTCTTCTTTCAACTGTTGAAAAGTTACACGCATTCAAAATCGAAATTTTGTGAATTTTTCCCAAATTTTTGTATTTAACCCTGTCTTTCTCGAAAAAAGCTTAAATTAACCCTCACTTGATTCTGCATCGATTTACTATCTTCAATTTTTGCAAAAAATACATAGTTTTCGAAAAATTTCCATTTGAAAATTAGCATTTCTAGCTCCTATTTTCAATTTACACTGCAATTGAAACACGTGTCCAATAATCCAATGAATTTAAGACTTATTTTTTCAGCTTTTTCAAAAAATCTTTAATATCTCAAAAATTATCCATTTTTCGATAGTATAGTATAGTATATACATATTTATATCATATATCTTTTTATTGTAATTTTGGGAGAAAAATATATTTTAATATTTTTCTAAATTTCTATATCCAAACATTTTTTCGTGGTTATCTCATCTTCATTGAAGAATATGAAAAAATTATTCGTACTGAATTAAGAGATCAGAATCAATAGGCATATTATTTTATTTTCTTTTAAATTATGAAATATCTAATGCTATAGTATTTTTATTTTTGGATGTCAGTACAGGTGTTAAGTACACTTAATAAAATATATCTTTTGTCGTTTGATATTATTTTGATAGTCAATATTCTAATTGTATTATCTCGATAAATAAAATTTATTTCTAACTATTATTGTTTTTTTTTCACAATTTACACAATTTATAGAAAGATCCAAAAGCAAATTACGTTTTTTTCAAAATAATGATAAAAATAATGTTTGATTAAGAATTTCGAAATAATTCAAATTTAAATAATAATACGAAGTATTCGGGCTTGAAAAATGTAACGAAATTACAAACAAGTACGTACATTAATGAAACAAAATATCATAGATTAAAAAGGATAATTTAAAAATACGAGTATATTATTTTAATACTTATGTATATGTATACATTTAATTCAAATTCAAATTTATATTGAAAACATAATTTTATAAATCAAACAACAAAAAAAATATTTATTAAAAATAAAATATAAAATAACAATTACGTAGGAATATTAAACATAATAGATTTAAATTTTACAATAAAATTAAAAATACTGAATATCATTATTATTATAAATTAATTTTTTATTTATCAAGGCAATACTTCCAATAGCTACGGCAATCCTGAAATTCAATCATTTTCTTTTATACTCATCTTCCCGCTGACACGAATCAAACAACATTTTTTACCAAGGTTAATATAATATAGGTTACATCTTCCCATAGGCATTACCTACTTACAATAAAAAAGTGATCAATGTGACGTCACAAGTATCAAATAATTGACATAAAAAACAAACAAAAATTTCTTTCATATATGGGAAGATGTAATCCAAGGTTAATATAATATATAGGTTACATCTTCCCATATATGAAAGAAAGTTTTGTTTGTTTTTATGTCAATTGTTTGATACTTGTGACGTCACATTGATCACTTTTTTATTGTAAGTAGGTAATGCCTATTGGAAGATGTAACCTATATTATATTAACCTTGATTTTTTACTACTTTCAGTGGAAATCGGCTGCGTAACGAATTTATAGTTTTTACTTCGGTTTTTTATTTTTCATAAAAACAAATGGCGACAGACAAGTGACAACTAAATAAAATCAGTTGTCTTCACGCGATGTGACAGACAACTTCGAATGGGAGGTTGTACGTATTTTTTCCATAATGAAAAAAAAATAAGTACTTTAAAAGTACAGGATGATTCGTTCTTAGAAATTAAAAAATTAGCGAACAAAAATTGGAATATCTCATTGAAAATCGAAAATTTTTATGATATTTCCAATTTGAATTGCTTTTTTATCAAACATAAAGATACAGGAATGTGAAATGCGTACAGAAACTGCTTTTTTTGAAAAAAATTTCTGAACAAAAAAAGTTGAAATGATTTCTGTACAATTTGAAACACCCCGTTAGCATATTTTAACATTTAAAAAGTACCTTTGCTAGGGTTGACAGAAATATGATTTTTAGAATTTCCTACAAACAATTATATGTGAAGTTAACACAAACTCATCGGGTACTGCCTCCATAAGCACAATACTGACTTCCATAAATAAAAATACTATAGTTTTTAAACTTAGGACCGCCTAATCAATGACTATATAGATTTAGCAACAGACATTTTATGAAATAACAAATTTAAAAACAGCAAAACGGCCTCCAATCTTCAAAGCTGGCCTCCAATCTTAAAGCTGTTTTAAGCTCTTTCTTATTCTCAGGATTTTTCGTTCATTTCTCTAATTTTAAAATATAGGCTCTTATTGTGATTTTCGTCAAATGATCGAACAGCGTTCGATTTCATATTTTGGTATTATGATTTTCGATTTTTTTCTTTTTGTTCGATTAAATCGAACAGCTGTTTCGATCACTTTTTTACTGACGAAACGCAATTTGTAATACGAAAAATATGAAAAAAAGATGGATATTTCAAAGAAAATGTAACTTTCAATGTTTTAAATGTAATAATAATACTAATTAAATGTGTTTTTATTAATTACTACATACATTAATTATTATTTTAATAGAAAAAATACGGTAATAAGAAGCAATTAGAAGAGCTTGTGAAATTGAAAATTCTGACATAAATTGATTTTTCTCACAGAAATCCCCAAAATTGTTACAAAACAATAAAATACTTGCCTTACTAATAACATTTTTTTAAAGTCGAATTTAACAAATGTCGACTCTAAAAACTGAGTATGCATTGAAGTTCTGTACACGAATACATACTTGAAAAATTAAAATCTTCAACATATTTTGTAAAATAGCATACTCAGTTTTTAAAGTCGACTTTCGCTAAATTCGACTTTAAAAAAATGTTATTAGTAACTTAAAACTTAAATTTATTCAAATATCTTCAAATTTTAACAGCTGAAATTTTATTGATAAACTCGATCAAAAATTCTTAATTTTCTAACATTAAAAATTATTCTTGCACCAGGCAATCAGAATTCAAAGAAACAAGTTATATACAAATTGCTCTACAATATAAGAGGATAAAGAAATTGTTGTAATTTTCTTTAGTGATTCTAAAGGATTTCAAATTCAGTATATGTACATACACATGTATATTTAATGTATTTTTAAATGGGAATTTTATAGTATTTGTGAAAGCAGGTTTTTTTAAAAAATTTTTATAATAATATCCATTGAGTGAAAATGCACTCGGTACTACTGCCACCGCCGCAAACGAGTTTATAACCGGTTTTAACAACTGCTGAAAATACACCTGATGGTGGCACGACCAAGTTGTAACGAGTGTGAGTGTATTACAACCGTCCGCTAAAATTATTTTAGACTATTCTTATTATACCAAGTAGGAAAAAAATTATTACAACTAGCGCATTAATACTCAATGTTTTTTGGCCCATTGATATACAAAATATACAATAATATATACATACATACACAATACATACATATACATATATACATGTATATACAATAATATACAAAATTCAGTATAGGAATGGAGATTGGGAATGTACATAAGTATGTAGGTACATACATATTATGTATATGAGAAGTTAAAGTGAACGACAGAGTATAATGAATAACTTACTTACATAGTAGTAGCACTGAGAGCCGAATTTTTTTTTTTATTTATTTCTCTCACATTTTTTGAGAAAATGCTAAAAGGTGATAGGAATATTTTTTCATTGACTGAAAAGAAATGCAACGCAAATATTTCCAAATAAAAAATAAAACACGAACATATTCACAATTTTAAGTAAGAAAGGAAAATTCCCATTATAAATAAATGTAAACAAACCTGTTTCTATATGCTATTGCTTATTAGGTAAGTACTACTAATGCATATTTAGGTAAGTAATTTGAAAAATGCGTTTATAAAAAACTATGTTGGAGAGGGATTTGTATGAATAATCATATTGTGCTTTCGCTCATATATACGGAAATTTAACATTAAAAAAATACGCATTATTTTTACCTCCTTCAGACATATGGGATTTTGTTTTCAGAGAAAAATTTATAAATAAAAAAAAAATTCGGCTCTCAGTGCTACTACTATGTAAGTTATTCATTATACTCTGGTGAACGATTCTTTTTCTTCTTTTTAAAATTTAATATAGGATCTGAGGACATTTTAAAAAAACATTCATGATCATGTACATACATAAGCTGCTAATTTGCATATTACCACATTTAAAATTTCTGATAATGATTTTCTGATAAAATTTATTAATTTGCATATGGTCTCATAGGGCGGGCAGTGGACGAAGCGGTAGAGTGTTGGCTTCTGATGCTGAAGGTCTCGGGTTCGAGTCCGCCTGAGTTCACTCAGCTCTGAATGAGTACCAATTCACTTTGAGTTGGGTATAAGTGCTCGGTACTAATTAGTTTAGTGGCTTTTGCTTCATAAAAAAGCCAAGTCCACAAAAACTAAGAAATATTAGTACCAAGCCCTGTCATACGAATAAAAAAATTCGTTCTCTACCAACGAATTTAGTGGTTCGCATTCCACTTTAAACTGTAGGTGCATGTATGACAGAAGTCGGGGTGCTGAGTACAATGGACTCTCCTGTCTGAGTGCTCGTGGATGCCTAACTCGCATCCCCCCCACCCACAAAAAACAAAAAAACATATGGTCTACCAGGTCGAATATCAAAATAATACCAAAGAGTAGATACTAATAAAGAGGAATAACATTCGGGTAACGGTATATGAAAAAGGACGCAAACAAAAAAAGAGTACAAATATATACAATTATCACTAAAAAAAAAAACAAAATCTCTTCAAGCGAGAATGAAATATCCCCTTTGTTTTTTCTTATAAATGAAAAACATGCATAAGACTGAAAAAGACAAGAAAAAACTAAGCCCAACCTTTTTTGTTATCTTACAAACATTTTTTACTTGTTAGGTTTAAGGTGCGTTTCCACCGAAATCATGTGCGCGCACAGTGACCGCACAAAAATGAAATGATCGTCTACACCTAAATCAGTGTTGCGAGCACTGTGCGGTCACTGTGCGCGCACACTAGAGAAACATCATTGCGTTAGTGGAGACGATTTTGAAAACAAAGAAAGAAATTAGGAAACAACAGGGAAACATGTGCGGTCACAGTGCGGTCACTCTTATTTTAGTGGATACGGGATTTTTGATGTTTTCCTTGTGTTCGGTCACAGTTTTTGTGTTTCCCATTCAATTTGGAAAACATTGTAGAAACATTATTGATCTTAGTTAATTGGTTTGCATGAATTTACATTTTTAGTGCATTTCTAACTATGGTCAAATGAGAAAATTATTTTGCTAATTTGTGAATTTGAAAATAGACGGAAAATGTGGAATCTTTTGAGGACATCCGTGTGAAATTCCTAAATCCACTAAGGGGATGGGATCTATTTTTAAACTATCTGCATAAACTGCATTAAAAGAAAGGTAGCATTACCTATAATACAATTTCTCTAGAAATTTTTTAATTCACTTTTTATTTAAGCACTGATAAAAATTTCCACTGAACTAAATTAAATATTTAAATGATATGCATGCTATGTTTCCGCACACAATGTGGAAAACAAGAAAACTTGTGCGCGCACACGAAGTATGTGTCCCCATCAATAATAAAATTCGGTCACTGTGCTCGCACAGTGCACTCAATGTTTCCACCAATGTTCACAAACATGAAAAACATATCATTTGGTGGAAACACCTAGAGAAACATGTGCGGTCACTGTGCGTTTAAATTTTTTTTTCTTTAAAATTTTTGTGCGCGCACAGTGCGGTCACCGCAGTGGAAACGCACCATTATATTCTACACGCAAGTAAACACGTGCTCATCACTTTAACATGTGTGAAAATTTTTCGTGGTTTGTTCATTTTCATTGAGAAATATGAAAATTTTATTCGTGAAGGATCAGGAAATCAGAATAATCAATAGGCATGTTTTTTTATTTTCTTTTACATTATAAAATTTTTAATGCTAGTTTTTAATATATTTTAAAATATACACAAAGCAAAATTTCATGTATACATTTCTCATATGTATATCCCTTCTAAAAACCAACAAAACACAAAAATATACCAAAAAAAAAGAAAAAAATGTACACGATCGTAAATAATTATGTATGTGTTGACGACATATTACGTTTTAACTATACGCATATTGTACGGTACTTTCATTAATGCGTCGTCAACCTACGTCGACAACTTGAATGCATTGGAATTGTAATCAGAGTCATCAACTGTGCATGCAAGCAGTTATTAGAATAAATGAACATGATTCGCCATCTTCAAATATGACGTCAAAATGTTTGTAAAATTTAATAACTTTTAATTACTTTAAATCTTATTTTAAATTTGAGATCGAACTAAAGAAATATCAGAAAAAAAATGTACAACACTATGTATTCGTTTTAATTGAAAATAAACATCGCAGTCGCCTGAAAACGATTGAGTAATTTCAGCCGACTGCGCTGCATGCTTGAATTAATGAACATGATACCATTCAACGATTGAACTGGAAAGTCATTTATGAACATGATTTTCACGCCGTCAGCGCCGTCGACGCATTCATGAAAGTACTGGTATTCAATTTATTCCTTCAAGAAATTTCTTTTAAAAAAAAAAAAAAAATTAGTGTGATATTTTTTGTAAAATATATTTTTCTCAAACACATAGGTACACACATTTTTTTGTACGGTGATTAACTATATTTTTGGTCTTTTGTATTGAAAAATGAAAAGAGGTAAAAAAAAGAAGGGTAATAAGGAAAGAGAATGTTTTTTTTTTATTATTTTTATTATTTTTTATAATACATACTTCCAATTGTTTTTTATATAGGGTAAACATGCCTATCAACGGCCACAGCCAATATCCGGCCAATAGTTTAAAAAAAGAAACAATTAATATACTAAATCAATAAATAACGGTCTGTTTTATTATTTTCCATAAACTTTAATATGTTCTTTATGTGTTGTAAAAATTGCAGTTATGTGCACTAAGAAATATGAGAGATATTACATTTTTAGCCGGCAAAGAACTGTTCAATAGTTAACACGCTGTTTTTTGGTGAAATTTTTTAAAAGTGATAATGAAATTTATTTTTACAATTAAGTATGGTTTTTGACATATTTTCTTCATTATTTTCAAACAATGTGAAAAAGAAATATTGATAAAATATAAAATAATTAGTTTTTCTAAAAAAAAAACACTATGAAATGTAGAAATTATCCTGGCCGGTGTTTGGATTACCTATGTATAGTACTTACCAATTAGCATCCGAAGGTGGCCGGCAAATGGTTTTGTCATCCAAACAACGGCCAGCATTGATTTAAATGTAAACCGAAATTATTATACACCTTATAAAAGTTAGAATGGAAAATGTGATATTTTTCATGAAATTATTTTTTTTTTAATTTCTTTTTTATTACTATTTTGTAAGGGTAGTTTAAAATAATCGAATTTTCAAAAAACAAAATATTTATACTGAAATTTGAGAGAAAATAGAAGCGGACGGGATTAGGTATATTTCAAAATAGTGCTTACCAAATACGGCCATATTTAATTATTCACAAAAAATTAAGGATAATATACATAATTCATTAATAATAATGGTCTAAATGGTTGTTTTTATATTTTAGAAAAATGAACAGAAAAAAAGTTGTGGACTGGTGTATAGCTACATCTAAATGTGGGTTTCCTATTAAAAAAGGAGAGCTCTATGAAAATCGGTTGAGAAATGTAGGCTGTAGGTGGTCACTTTGAAGGCCCAAAATCGCAAAACTGACTCACTTTGAACCCTTATATTTTTGAAATAAAGGACTTTTTCAAAAATGTGTTCCATTTAAAGACCACAGTTCCCTTCCACCTATCTATATTCAAAATTTCATTAAAATCGTTTGAGAAATGTAGGCTGTAGGCGGTCACTTTGCAGGCCACTTCACTAAATTGGGCTCTTAATATTGTACAAAAAATTAAGTACAAACTACAAATTACTGAATTAAAATAGGATTTTTTATGTTACCTAGATTTATACCTTTAACATGTTTTTGAATTTTTTTATTTTGTTGATTTTTTATTCAATAAAAGTCGAATTATTTTTTAAACTGAAAATTTTATTGAATTTCAGAATAGGTAGGACTTACTTTTTATTTTGTCATGTGAATGAGATTTTTTTATTTTATTTAAATAAAAATGAAGAACAATTTAAAATTTGTTTGTTTTATTTATTCTAGTCGGAAATTTTTGTAATGAATTTTTTTATTGTCCTTTAATTTGTAGGCATTTCATCTGAAATTGATTGTGGACGGTAATTGGCAATATACTGGCCGAAGACTGGATTTTTTGTGGCCGGTATTTGGCAATATGGGTTTTTTTAGATTAAACATAAAATTTCATTTATTTACTAAATAACTATTAAATTTTTTATAGGTCCATTTAAAAGTATACAAATTAAACTTTCATTTAAAAAAATTAAAATGCTTTTCTGATTATCCGATACCTGTACAGACACGTCTGAAGTTAAAAAACAATGTTGTTTGGCCGTTGATAGGCATATCTACCCTATGTCGTCATTCATTATATCTTTTCAAGCAATCTTATTGGCTATACGTAAATCACACAAATTGATATTATACCTATTAGAGATGATTTTGTTGAAATTTTTGTTTGCTAAGAATTATGATTTCCTATTACAAAAACGATTTTTAGTACTGTAAAACTTAAATTTAAAGGTATTATCATAGTGTAAGGTAGTGTTTTAACTAGGAACAAGAACTGATAAGATCTCAAATAAATGCGCAATTTCTGCACTAATACACATGTATCTGAGTTAAAAATAGATAGCAAGAAAAATCATGATGAGGAACTGAAAAAGAAGATTCGTTAAAGTTGTATTAGTGATGAGAAATACATAGGGTAAAGCACCTGAGTTGCGTCGAGTAATATAAATAAAAGACTTTTTCGTAATTTGTAAATTTAGTTAGTGTTTTTATTCACTTATAAAAATCATTGAAATACATTTTTCCATCCCCATCTTTTTTTTCTCCACATATAATGCACCTAATAAAGTGACGACCCATATTTAAAAAAAAAAATAATAAAATATTGTATTTTTTAAAACTATTTATTTCTTTTAAATTAATTTTATTAAATTTTATTTCTTTTCAATTAATTTTATTAAATTTTATTTCTTTATAATTAAGTAAAATTTTTGGTTTTTTTTCCTTTATCTTTAAAAAATAAATGCACTTGGTTTTCTATTTATAGTCTTATTATTTGTTTTCGTACACTAGCTTATTTTATGAAAATAATAACAATAATAATATTTTATGATATTATCATTTACGCACTAAATATTATTTTAATTTTTTAATTTAATACACTTTATATTATTTTTTTTAAAAATCACTTAGAAAAACTAACTTTAATATATCACAACAGAACTGATATTGATAAGGTAATCACATATATCATACCGTATACTTTGCTTTTTACCTACAAAATTTGGCGCGATCTAAAAATTCTAATAAAATTAGAAGCCACGTGCTAGTGATGAGCAATTTTTCTAGTAAATAAACAAACACATGTTAAAGTGATGAGCACGTGTTTACTTGCGTGTAGAATATAATGGTGCGTTTCCACTGCGGTGACCGCACTGTGCGCGCACAAAAATTTTAAAGAAAAAAAAATTTAAACGCACAGTGACCGCACATGTTTCTCTAGGTGTTTCCACCAAATGATATGTTTTTCATGTTTGTGAACATTGGTGGAAACATTGAGTGCACTGTGCGAGCACAGTGACCGAATTTTATTATTGATGGGGACACATACTTCGTGTGCGCGCACAAGTTTTCTTGTTTCCCACATTGTGTGCGGAAACATAGCATGCATATCATTTAAATATTTAATTTAGTTCAGTGGAAATTTTTATCAGTGCTTAAATAAAAAGTGAATTAAAAAATTTCTAGAGAAATTGTATTATAGGTAATGCTACCTTTCTTTTAATGCAGTTTTGCAGATAGTTTAAAAATAGATCCCATCCCCTTAGTGGATTTAGGAATTTCACACGGATGTCCTCAAAAGATTCCACATTTTCCGTCTATTTTCAAATTCACAAATTAGCAAAATAATTTTCTCATTTGACCATAGTTAGAAATGCACTAAAAATGTAAATTCATGCAAACCAATTAACTAAGATCAATAATGTTTCTACAATGTTTTCCAAATTGAATGGGAAACACAAAAACTGTGACCGAACACAAGGAAAACGTCAAAAATCCCGTATCCACTAAAATAAGAGTGACCGCACTGTGACCGCACATGTTTCCCTGTTGTTTCCTAATTTCTTTCTTTGTTTTCAAAATCGTCTCCACTAACGCAATGATGTTTCTCTAGTGTGCGCGCACAGTGACCGCACAGTGCTCGCAACACTGATTTAGGTGTAGACGATCATTTCATTTTTGTGCGGTCACTGTGCGCGCACATGATTTCGGTGGAAACGCACCTTAAACCTAACAAGTAAAAAATGTTTGTAAGATAACAAAAAAGGTTGGGCTTAGTTTTTTCTTGTCTTTTTCAGTCTTATGCATGTTTTTCATTTATAAGAAAAAACAAAGGGGATATTTCATTCTCGCTTGAAGAGATTTTGTTTTTTTTTTTAGTGATAATTGTATATATTTGTACTCTTTTTTTGTTTGCGTCCTTTTTCATATACCGTTACCCGAAAGTTATTCCTCTTTATTAGTATCTACTCTTTGGTATTATTTTGATATTCGACCTGGTAGACCATATGTTTTTTTGTTTTTTGTGGGTGGGGGGGATGCGAGTTAGGCATCCACGAGCACTCAGACAGGAGAGTCCATTGTACTCAGCACCCCGACTTCTGTCATACATGCACCTACAGTTTAAAGTGGAATGCGAACCACTAAATTCGTTGGTAGAGAACGAATTTTTTTATTCGTATGACAGGGCTTGGTACTAATATTTCTTAGTTTTTGTGGACTTGGCTTTTTTATGAAGCAAAAGCCACTAAACTAATTAGTACCGAGCACTTATACCCAACTCAAAGTGAATTGGTACTCATTCAGAGCTGAGTGAACTCAGGCGGACTCGAACCCGAGACCTTCAGCATCAGAAGCCAACACTCTACCGCTTCGTCCACTGCCCGCCCTATGAGACCATATGCAAATTAATAAATTTTATCAGAAAATCATTATCAGAAATTTTAAATGTGGTAATATGCAAATTAGCAGCTTATGTATGTACATGATCATGAATGTTTTTTTAAAATGTCCTCAGATCCTATATTAAATTTTAAAAAGAAGAAAAAGAATCGTTCACCAGAGTATAATGAATAACTTACATAGTAGTAGCACTGAGAGCCGAATTTTTTTTTTATTTATAAATTTTTCTCTGAAAACAAAATCCCATATGTCTGAAGGAGGTAAAAATAATGCGTATTTTTTTAATGTTAAATTTCCGTATATATGAGCGAAAGCACAATATGATTATTCATACAAATCCCTCTCCAACATAGTTTTTTATAAACGCATTTTTCAAATTACTTACCTAAATATGCATTAGTAGTACCACAAGACAATTAATAACAGATACACAATTTCATATAAGCAAATTGTTGTACATTTGCTTGGCTATTGAAAATCTGATAGCCAAGTAAAAGCTTTTGTGTTTTGTTACTTGCCGTTCTTGTTCACCTAAAAGTTTGAAAATTCAAAATTTATATGATTTCACCACAGAACAAAGAATTACTTGGCTTATGATTCACCACTACTCGTGTTTCAGGCTGAAATTTTTTTCATGTACCACATATGTATGTATGTATGGATGTTTATTTAATATTTAGTTTTTGTTGTTGGTCATTCATAAATAAGTTATTTAATTTTTTTTTGTGAAGCAACTATACCTAGACCTACGTAATGTTGAAAATATATCGTCGGCCTAGTGCTTATTTGTTCATGTTCATGTCGTTTTGTGTGTATTTAAATTTTACAGTTACATCATTATGCATATGGTTGATTCTCTAGTAACATAGAAGACATTTTTATGAGAAATTTTATTGAAAAATTGTTGGATAAAACTACATAGCATATTCCTATTTATTTGACCTTACGTCTTAAATTTATCAAAAAAAAATGTGGTAACGCAGAAAAATCACACACAACCTTATAATACATGTTTAATATTTCCTTTAAGAATTCTGTGAAATGTTAAGTATTTAAGAACTATCACTTATATAGTTTTATTGTAACTCATGTCCTTTAAAAAAGTACTCAATAGAAAATCTATATAATTGATCTTTTACAATAAACAATCAAAATTTATGAGGAAATTCCAGGTAACGCGGAAGAAAAATCACAGGTAACGCAGAAGACATTATGAAGAAATTAAAATCAAAAATTAAAATGTACTTGTAATAATATACCTACTAAAAATCAAAGCCGATAACAGGTCAGCTGCCTATAAAAAACAAAATTTTTTATATTTAGTTATTCCTTTCAAAACCTTTTCTGAAGAATGCGAATATTTTGGTTTCATTTTACAGAGAATCGACTACCTACATATATGCATGTTTATTTAAGTGTACTTCATACTTGACGATCTATCTTATGATTTATTATTTGACTAATGTAATTTGTTGTTGTTACAAAAACAAATGATAAATCATAAGATAAGTCGTTAAGTGTGAAGTACACTTTAGTTTGCTGCTTTTGATCAAGTGCTATTTGTTGTTATTCGGAAAATTATTTTCAAGTGATCTGTAAATTAAATATTTAAAAATTACTTTGAATTTGTGAATTTGTTTTTACATTGAATTTGTGCCCTTATGTAATCTTGAATGAACTTTGATTAAAATTCTATTAATTATAAATTAAACATTGAATTGAAAATTCTGCTTTATAATAAATATAGCAGATGACACGCGCCATTTGTTCTACCGCAAGGTGGTGTGGAAATGAACATATATTATAAAATTTTCCAAATTCCCCACAATTACCTGCTTTCCCTCGTTTGAAATTGAGATCTGATCACCCCCCCCACACACACACACGAGACAGATTTATTCAAACAATAAAAATACTATAAATAATCTACATAATAAGCATAATAAAAATACTTTAAAATAAAAATTGTATAAATTAATTTATTATCATGTCAGCATCCCGTGGACCAAAAACCGTAATTCTTGTATTTCTCATACTTTTTGAGATAAAGTGCAACACGGTAAAAAAACCTCGAATTATCATAGATTTACATTTTACAAATTCAAACATTAATTAAGTAGAAAAAAAGAACATATCGTTGGCCTAGTGCTTATTTATTCAATATCTATTATTTTAGTTTTTGTTATCTTTTTTTTTATTGCGACTTTTTTTTTATAAGAATGGTGTTAATTCAATTCAATTTTGTTCTATATCCCACTACTAAAAAAAGTATTTGTTGCTCATAGAAGTTTGTTCAATATCCAAACGTATATCTCTCTATATATTAATGAATAACTTTTAGAAAAACGGAAATTAAAATTTAAAAAAACGAACTAGGATGAAGCTAACCTATTGTTTTTCCCAAAAAATAATTTCTGTTGTTTTTTATTTTGTAAGGAATTTTACTGTTTCAAACTAAAATTTCGTTTTTCTCAAAACTTGATGCATTATCTATTGAACAAATAAGCACTAGGCCGACGATATATTTTCAACATTACGTAGGTCTAGGTATAGTTGCTTCACAAAAAAAAATTAAATAACTTATTTATGAATGACCAACAACAAAAACTAAATATTAAATAAACATCCATACATACATACATATGTGGTACATGAAAAAAATTTCAGCCTGAAACACGAGTAGTGGTGAATCATAAGCCAAGTAATTCTTTGTTCTGTGGTGAAATCATATAAATTTTGAATTTTCAAACTTTTAGGTGAACAAGAACGGCAAGTAACAAAACACAAAAGCTTTTACTTGGCTATCAGATTTTCAATAGCCAAGCAAATGTACAACAATTTGCTTATATGAAATTGTGTATCTGTTATTAATTGTCTTGTGGTAGTACTTACCTAATAAGCAATAGCATATAGAAACAGGTTTGTTTACATTTATTTATAATGGGAATTTTCCTTTCTTACTTAAAATTGTGAATGTGTTCGTGTTTTATTTTTTATTTGGAAATATTTGCGTTGCATTTCTTTTCAGTCAATGAAAAAATATTCCTATCACCTTTTAGCATTTTCTCAAAAAATGTGAGAGAAATAAATAAAAAAAAAAAATTCGGCTCTCAGTGCTACTACCAAAGCGTAAAGATCTAATAAAGCGAGTTCACTTTCGCATAACGGTACTGCAAAAAACAACCACCAATAGAATTGCTTAAAAAGCAATTAAATCATTTCTCCAAAAAATGACGTCACAAATTTCCATATGTCCAAAAGAGATATTTCTACGAACCACCTTTCTAATGTAAAATTACATATGACAGCAAAAGATAAAAAGTGTGTTTAAAACTGCACACAATTTCATTCGATTTCCCCAGTATATACCTACATGATATTTTATTATTGTATAGGTTTTTGATATGCATGGAGTTTAAGATAGCTACCTTTTTTTCGAGAATGTATTAGTTCATGTTAATTTGTATTCTTCAGTTTTATTACTTTACTTTCACACGTACGTGTCTTTTCTTCTTCTTCGTATGTAAATCATTGCTACCTTTTTTTTTTAGGTGTATTTGTACCATATAAATTTTGTTTACCACATTGTTTGTATAGGGGATAGATGACAAAGATTGATCTACCTATGTAATTTATTTTAAATTTTGTCTCAGTTAGTGAAGTTGAATTAATAAAAAATATTAAAAAATTAAGATTTTCAAGATTGTACTGGACTTAATATTTAAAATTTTTATAAGTAAAGAAGTAAGGTACAGTTTTTAGTTTGTATTGCTTTATTTTCTTATTCGAAAATACTATACATTTTTTTATTTTTATTTTATTCCAATAATTTTTAGCAAGCCGCTATACCCTAAATTCTCGAACATTAGAGTAGTTGTGTCCCCACGAACATGTGGAATTTTGCATCTCGCTTGGTGAAATAGATTTTATTATTTGGACTATTTCTAGCAAAATACACTTGCATTTTACACATACATTGAAGTTTTTCAAAATTTCTTATCAAATTTTGTATGGAAAATTAAAAAGTGATTTTACTAGATTTCTCTATACTATGCTACTACTATGTAAGTAAGTTATTCATTATACTCTGTCGTTCACTTTAACTTCTCATATACATAATATGTATGTACCTACATACTTATGTACATTCCCAATCTCCATTCCTATACTGAATTTTGTATATTATTGTATATACATGTATATATGTATATGTATGTATTGTGTATGTATGTATATATTATTGTATATTTTGTATATCAATGGGCCAAAAAACATTGAGTATTAATGCGCTAGTTGTAATAATTTTTTTCCTACTTGGTATAATAAGAATAGTCTAAAATAATTTTAGCGGACGGTTGTAATACACTCACACTCGTTACAACTTGGTCGTGCCACCATCAGGTGTATTTTCAGCAGTTGTTAAAACCGGTTATAAACTCGTTTGCGGCGGTGGCAGTAGTACCGAGTGCATTTTCACTCAATGGATATTATTATAAAAATTTTTTAAAAAAACCTGCTTTCACAAATACTATAAAATTCCCATTTAAAAATACATTAAATATACATGTGTATGTACATATACTGAATTTGAAATCCTTTAGAATCACTAAAGAAAATTACAACAATTTCTTTATCCTCTTATATTGTAGAGCAATTTGTATATAACTTGTTTCTTTGAATTCTGATTGCCTGGTGCAAGAATAATTTTTAATGTTAGAAAATTAAGAATTTTTGATCGAGTTTATCAATAAAATTTCAGCTGTTAAAATTTGAAGATATTTGAATAAATTTAAGTTTTAAGTTACTAATAACATTTTTTTAAATTCGAATTTAGCGAAAGTCGACTTTAAAAACTGAGTATGCTATTTTACAAAATATGTTGAAGATTTTAATTTTTCAAGTATGTATTCGTGTACAGAACTTCAATGCATACTCAGTTTTTAGAGTCGACATTTGTTAAATTCGACTTTAAAAAAATGTTATTAGTAAGGCAAGTATTTTATTGTTTTGTAACAATTTTGGGGATTTCTGTGAGAAAAATCAATTTATGTCAGAATTTTCAATTTCACAAGCTCTTCTAATTGCTTCTTATTACCGTATTTTTTCTATTAAAATAATAATTAATGTATGTAGTAATTAATAAAAACACATTTAATTAGTATTATTATTACATTTAAAACATTGAAAGTTACATTTTCTTTGAAATATCCATCTTTTTTTCATATTTTTCGTATTACAAATTGCGTTTCGTCAGTAAAAAAGTGATCGAAACAGCTGTTCGATTTAATCGAACAAAAAGAAAAAAATCGAAAATCATAATACCAAAATATGAAATCGAACGCTGTTCGATCATTTGACGAAAATCACAATAAGAGCCTATATTTTAAAATTAGAGAAATGAACGAAAAATCCTGAGAATAAGAAAGAGCTTAAAACAGCTTTAAGATTGGAGGCCAGCTTTGAAGATTGGAGGCCGTTTTGCTGTTTTTAAATTTGTTATTTCATAAAATGTCTGTTGCTAAATCTATATAGTCATTGATTAGGCGGTCCTAAGTTTAAAAACTATAGTATTTTTATTTATGGAAGTCAGTATTGTGCTTATGGAGGCAGTACCCGATGAGTTTGTGTTAACTTCACATATAATTGTTTGTAGGAAATTCTAAAAATCATATTTCTGTCAACCCTAGCAAAGGTACTTTTTAAATGTTAAAATATGCTAACGGGGTGTTTCAAATTGTACAGAAATCATTTCAACTTTTTTTGTTCAGAAATTTTTTTCAAAAAAAGCAGTTTCTGTACGCATTTCACATTCCTGTATCTTTATGTTTGATAAAAAAGCAATTCAAATTGGAAATATCATAAAAATTTTCGATTTTCAATGAGATATTCCAATTTTTGTTCGCTAATTTTTTAATTTCTAAGAACGAATCATCCTGTACTTTTAAAGTACTTATTTTTTTTTCATTATGGAAAAAATACGTACAACCTCCCATTCGAAGTTGTCTGTCACATCGCGTGAAGACAACTGATTTTATTTAGTTGTCACTTGTCTGTCGCCATTTGTTTTTATGAAAAATAAAAAACCGAAGTAAAAACTATAAATTCGTTACGCAGCCGATTTCCACTGAAAGTAGTAAAAAATCAAGGTTAATATAATATAGGTTACATCTTCCAATAGGCATTACCTACTTACAATAAAAAAGTGATCAATGTGACGTCACAAGTATCAAACAATTGACATAAAAACAAACAAAACTTTCTTTCATATATGGGAAGATGTAACCTATATATTATATTAACCTTGGATTACATCTTCCCATATATGAAAGAAATTTTTGTTTGTTTTTTATGTCAATTATTTGATACTTGTGACGTCACATTGATCACTTTTTTATTGTAAGTAGGTAATGCCTATGGGAAGATGTAACCTATATTATATTAACCTTGGTAAAAAATGTTGTTTGATTCGTGTCAGCGGGAAGATGAGTATAAAAGAAAATGATTGAATTTCAGGATTGCCGTAGCTATTGGAAGTATTGCCTTGATAAATAAAAAATTAATTTATAATAATAATGATATTCAGTATTTTTAATTTTATTGTAAAATTTAAATCTATTATGTTTAATATTCCTACGTAATTGTTATTTTATATTTTATTTTTAATAAATATTTTTTTTGTTGTTTGATTTATAAAATTATGTTTTCAATATAAATTTGAATTTGAATTAAATGTATACATATACATAAGTATTAAAATAATATACTCGTATTTTTAAATTATCCTTTTTAATCTATGATATTTTGTTTCATTAATGTACGTACTTGTTTGTAATTTCGTTACATTTTTCAAGCCCGAATACTTCGTATTATTATTTAAATTTGAATTATTTCGAAATTCTTAATCAAACATTATTTTTATCATTATTTTGAAAAAAACGTAATTTGCTTTTGGATCTTTCTATAAATTGTGTAAATTGTGAAAAAAAAACAATAATAGTTAGAAATAAATTTTATTTATCGAGATAATACAATTAGAATATTGACTATCAAAATAATATCAAACGACAAAAGATATATTTTATTAAGTGTACTTAACACCTGTACTGACATCCAAAAATAA
This sequence comes from Bombylius major, assembly GCA_932526495.1. Taxonomy (NCBI): domain Eukaryota; kingdom Metazoa; phylum Arthropoda; class Insecta; order Diptera; family Bombyliidae; genus Bombylius; species Bombylius major. Next base: position 30,629,561 of record OW052042.1, read on the forward strand.
AAATACTATAGCATTAGATATTTCATAATTTAAAAGAAAATAAAATAATATGCCTATTGATTCTGATCTCTTAATTCAGTACGAATAATTTTTTCATATTCTTCAATGAAGATGAGATAACCACGAAAAAATGTTTGGATATAGAAATTTAGAAAAATATTAAAATATATTTTTCTCCCAAAATTACAATAAAAAGATATATGATATAAATATGTATATACTATACTATACTATCGAAAAATGGATAATTTTTGAGATATTAAAGATTTTTTGAAAAAGCTGAAAAAATAAGTCTTAAATTCATTGGATTATTGGACACGTGTTTCAATTGCAGTGTAAATTGAAAATAGGAGCTAGAAATGCTAATTTTCAAATGGAAATTTTTCGAAAACTATGTATTTTTTGCAAAAATTGAAGATAGTAAATCGATGCAGAATCAAGTGAGGGTTAATTTAAGCTTTTTTCGAGAAAGACAGGGTTAAATACAAAAATTTGGGAAAAATTCACAAAATTTCGATTTTGAATGCGTGTAACTTTTCAACAGTTGAAAGAAGAACAAGTAAGGTAACGTTGAAAAGGGCAAAGGGTCTTCTACATTTTTTTTTAACACAAAGGGACCCTCGAGTGCCCCTGTAAAAAGTTATAGAGTACATCGTGAAATAAGAGTAAAAAAACTTCAACGCTACGATACGATTTTTTGTTTGTCTTGATAAGACCTATCACTGGTATCAAGGTTAAGCAAACCAAACAGGACACCCTGTATATTTAGAAAAATATTAAAATATATTTTTCTCCCAAATTACAAAAACTAAGATATGATATGCAAACGTATATACTATTTAGAGGTATAATAAAAATAACAGAAAAAAATAATATTTCATATTTAAAGAAAAATTTTTTATTCAAAGCATAAGTATGTATTTTTATTAAAAACGAAAAGAAATTCAAAAGTATAAATTGTAATTAATTGTTATGTTGCCGTAGCAACAAATCATTATTAATATTTATTATATATTTGTAAAAAATGAAAATCATATTGTATGACGTTATAAAATACTCTCAAAATCAATGACGTCAAAGTTTAGAGAAAACTTTGAGAGAGCATAACTAAGCTTTTAAAATAAAAGCTTGGGGTACTCGCGCCAGAATCCCAGAATAAAAATTTTTATATGAATAAATTTTGTATGAATAAAAGTTCTTTTTATTAGATATTTTTTGAACTGATGAAAATAATTCAAAACGACAAAACTAAATAGAAGTACGAACCGAATATCTACGTGTCCGGTGTTTCTTTATTTTATTTCTTAATATTTTGTCATCTTCGAAATTCATTTTGTATGATGTACAATATCATGGAATAACATGTCGCGATTCAATGTGTACAGTACCATCATCTGATAATCATGGTGTATTATTATTTAAAAAAATCATAAGATCGCGTCTTGGTGTGGCACATGCCTAAGTGTCCAAAAAACATTATTATGTACATGGATTATTAAATTACATGATCAAACAAATTTCACTGAAAAAGTCCAAAACAAATCAAAAAGAAATATAAAATACAAACTACAAAATCAAGTTATAGCCCCAAACTTCAATTCCATGATACTTTCCTAACAAAATAGCTAATCAACTGATCTGAGTAAAGGGTACTACTCAGCTGAAAATAAGATATTTTGCCTATACAAAACCTATGTAAAAAAAGCCGAAATAAATGGAACCGAAAAAATTTTCTGTTTCGATTTCGTAAGTGGTACTCAGCTGAAAATAAATAAGAGTTGAAAATCTAGATGTTCACAGATGGCGTTGGCTGTCCTTTGGAGACCTTTTATTTTCATATCCAACCGAAATAAATGAAGTTCCATTTATTTCGTCCGGAAAATGAAAATAAATTGATTGTTTGACATTTGTGAAGTTAGATAATAACCTAAAAATCGTTATTTTTGTAATTTGTGATTTTTTTATGTAAATTTTTTTTCATCTGTGTAGATTTCTTCTTATTTTTGTAGATTTTTTAGTTCGTTGCGAAATAAACTGACTTTTTCCAACATAAAATTTATTTTCAACTGAGTAGTACGCTTAAGTAAGCAAATAAAATTGTTGATCACTTCCTCGGGGAAGTCAAATAGAGAAAATAGGCACCAAAAAACGTTCTAATCAAGTGAAGAAGCTAGAAATCTCAGAATTCTCGTTTCTTCAGTTCCAATAAAATACAGCAATAGAAAATAATTCAGTTTTAAATATTTTTTATTGTGTTTACTACACAGACGTAATAAAATTATCGGTTGGATTTGGCCACTCTCTCCAATTCGTCCTTCTTTTTAATAGCATATGAATTTGAAGAACCCTAAATTAAAAAAAAAAATTTGTTAGTTTTCCAGTTTTAAGTTTAACTTTTGTTTTTTAAAAAAATGTAGCTTTATATTTCTCATGCATTGAAAAAAAAAATACTATTTCAATACTAGGATAGATAAATCATGTTTATTCTTGTCCATAAGCGAAACTAACATATAAGTTTTGATATTATGCCAGTATTAAGAATGGACTACAACTTCAGTTCCGAAATATCAATTTTTTCATTAAGAGCAAAAATTTATCGCCATGTCAACTTCGAAAACAAAAAACAAGTCAACAACACAGTTAAAGGTCGATCCACATAACTGATACCTCCAATATGCAGAAATCAAAAATTCCATGAAGAAAATCCACAAAATCAAATCTCCAAAAAATCCCAAGAATACAGAATCTCCAGTAATACTGATCTTGGAGATTTATAGAAATACACTCCTGGCAAGTATTAAGTTCGATTTGACATATATTATAATTTGGTTTTTCCATATCTACTAAATTATCTACTGTATTCATATTTGCTAGATGAAAACAGTTTGTTTTTTGTAGATTAATAAATTGTTCTATTATGAGTTTAAAGTGCAAAGATTATGAAAAATTAAAAGAATAGCTGAGAGTGACATTTATAGTGTTATTTACATAATAGTTAGAAATAGAGAAATGTTTACAGGTTCTAAAAAAAGAGGTTGATCAAACTGCCAAATAGCAAGAAAACTAGGATTCGAAAACCTGAATTAGATAACTTTAAAAAAAAACCTGAAGAAACGAAATCATTCACTATAGTATTTTTATTTTTGGAAGTCAGTATTGTGCTTATGGAGGCAGTTACCCGATGAGTTTGTTGCCCTTGGTAATATTTAATTTAAAAAATTTCCCTCGATTGAAATTGAGATCTGATAACCCCACATACGAGACAGATTTATTCAAACAATTTGTGAAAGAATATAGAAAAGTATGGCCTTATTTCGAAACGTCAAAATTGATGTAGTGAATACAGAATGACAGCTGTTGTAATACACATGGTTGTGGTTTTATGTATACATACATTGTATCGAAGAATTTTTCACTGCATTATCTGCTCATATTTTACACTATGAATACCGTAGCAAGACGTTTTGGAATTAATGACTTTGTCACGAATTTAATATTTGATGTTTTAGAATTCGATACAATGCAGGAGTCGCAGCATGTAACTTGTAACAGAAGGTTTGAAACGGTTTTTTTTTAAGTTGACACGTAAGTTATTTCGACCAAATTAAAATTTTGTTTCGATAAAGTTGGTAGCACGTAAATGTTGTTTCGAGTGTTTTTAGCATCTGTCAAAAAAAAATTTAGTCGACAGTAGAGATGTTATCGATAGTCATTTTAAATCGAGAATTAATTAATTTCAAGTGATTTTATTTTGGAAAAAACTTTTTTTTAAAGTAAATGATTTCATAAAATGTAAGTACATATTTAAAAAAATAGTATATTAGATGTTTTGAAGTTGTTTTAATTTTTTTTAAGGGAGGAAGAAAAGCAAGGTTTAGCATTAATAAGAACCAAATGAAATGCATGATTGAATTCATGCAAAATAATAATGATTTGGCGAAAGGAAGACTACAAAATTTGCAAGCACGTAGGAGAAGTATGTACTTCATTGTGGACGCAGTTAAGAGAAGACCTCAATCAAAAAAGCCTGGCTACTAAACAAATACATGAGTGGAAAAAGGTATGTATGGCTAAGATTTTTGTATAACATCAACAAAATGAAAATAATCCATATACATATGTATGTATAATTTGTTCATGTCAATTCGTGTGTTCTCTAATTTCAGACTTGGAGTGATTTAAAATATAAAGTAAAAAACAAGCTGTCTTTTAATAAAATTAATTTAAAAAAACTGGTGGAGGTCCTTACAAAGAAAGAAAAATAACTGAATTAGAAGAAGTTATAATTCAATGTGCAGGCTTAGAAGCAGCTGTTGAAGGACTAAAAAATGTTAAAACATTTGAACCTTTTTTAAAAATGCCTGAAACTACTACCCTGAACGACATTATGATTGAAGAAGATGAATTTATCGATGAGTGTGAAATTAATAAAGAAAGTGATATTGGTGTTCACTCTTTATTTACTCTAAAATTTTGAATAAATCTGGAAAAAAAACAATATTTAAATTTATATTAGAAACCATAAAAATTGTTAGAAAAAAACCTACTCTGCTGTCGGCAAGTCGAAAATATTGCTGTCGCATCTCAACTTTTTGCGTGAGAGCTTATTTAGTACTTTATTTTCTTCTTCAGAATCGCTGGAGACCATATCATTTTAATCAATAAATTCAATGTATTTTAAAAATATTTCACACTAACGCTACAACTATTCAAACTCGTTTTGACTTTAATGACAGCAAAAAAAACATTTTCTATGTGGCAACGTCAATTCAAACTCGTTTCAACTTACGTGCTTTGAAACCAAAATTGGAACGACTTCGACTAAGTCGAAGAAAATATAGTCGAAACAAGTTACGTGCTGCTACTCCTGACTTCCAAAAATAAAAATACTATACAAAAAGTGGACAGGGCCGTAAACGTAAGACGACATAACGTCAAAATAATTTACAGAAACATATTTGTTAAAAAGACGACTGATTTGCTACGTCAGAAAAGATTGAAAAATATATTTAAGAAGCCACCAGTGTGCCTTTTTTTTTACTTTTGCTATCATTAAGATGCAGAAATAGAAAAAAGAGAAAATATGGATACATACTTTCAGCATTTGAAATTTAACTCATAGGTAGTTCTTTAAAAAAAATCTATAAAATGTCCAAAATAAACTTGAGTCATAAAGACATCTTCGTTTTTCTACAGCTTGTACTTAAAACATTCACTTCATCAGTACTCATATTTTTTTAACAACACAATATCAGCTGATATCGATACGATGTCAAAATCAGATCGTTGGCAGAGTGGTGTGACCCTTTCCTTTACTACTGTTAAGACATGCAACTGATATCTGAATATTATATGAATCTTTTTTTGTTTTTAAACATTAAAAAAAAACTAATCTAGATGTTTTACTGACTTATTTAAAAAAAGAAGTTATTTTTGTACATATAGGTATATCTTTTGAAATGGATAAAACTTTTTTTAAAAATGTTGTTTTAGTTTCAATAATTACTGTTTTTATTGTTAATAAGGTTTTAAAAAAAAAAAACAGTAAAACTTTTTCGAACCTGTATACATATAAAAAAATCAGAACTCGAACTTAATCTTTGCCAAAATTTTCACCAATTTTAGTAATTTGTAAATGTACCAGATAAAAATAAATTTTAAAATAGATATTTACTGCCTTATTCTACAGCAAGTCATAACTTGTGACCGGTCATAAGTATATTCACCAAACTAGTTTTATGACCGTCATTGTCAAGTTATGACCATAAAATTCTTTTATCTGTTTTGCTGACCTATTAGCTTTGCTACTAGCATTTTGAACCCAACTTTGAACTTGATTATGACGGTCATAAACTAGTTTGGTGAATATACTTATGACTGGTCACAAGTTATGACTTGATGTAGAATAAGGCAGTTAATTTCACTCTTAGCGTTACATAGAACAACGGCGAGGGTATCGCGAAAATTTAAATTGCTCTACTCAAACTCGCTACGAAAATACTTGGGTAATAACAAAAAATCCTTTTTAATATGTAATGAAAATCTTTAGATACAAAATTTCCACAATTTGTATAGATATAGCAATGATTAAATCCTAATTTTATGTTAGCAACTTGTTACATTTTGTTTCTAGCTCTAGTCTGACGTTCGATTTTGCTATTTGATATAACGAAAATCTTAAAAATAGTCCACATGGAAAGGGAAATTGATTTCGTTTTTTGAAATTATTTTAATTAATAAGTTTAAATTGAGATTTACTTACTTTTGCAGCGTTAATTAGTTCATCAGCCAAGCATTCTGCAATCGTTTTAATGTTACGGAAAGCGGCTTCACGTGCTCCAGTACACAGTAACCAAATAGCCTTTAAAAAAATGTTTAAGTGGAAATTTTATTTAAAAAAACACTTTAAAATGAATTTCATGAGTCAATTGACAAAAGATGAGGTGCATTATCGCGATAAATATGGCTTGCCAAATGCTTCGTAACACCAAGATATAGAATCTAGAGTTAAAGAGGACAAAAAATTTCTTATATGATGTAAAAAAACATTGTATGTCCTTTCTCAAGTTTCAGAAGTATACCATATAAAAGTTCTCAAGTTCAAAAGTCGGTTTTTAAAAAAACACAAAATTTTGACTAATTTCAATTTATTTCAAGAACTATAATTCGATAATAAAGGGTGTTAGAAAGAAGTTCTCTTTAAAATGCACTATTAACTTATCCTGAAATGGAGAAATAACGGCTTATCTACTCTTTGACTACAAATTAGATTTTGTGCCAAACCACAAAAAATTCGTACCAAGAGGTAAAATGGTTACTGCTGAATATTAAGGGGATTCACTCTTTGGTGCAAATAGGTATTGCATCGTTGCATTCGGTGTATCGTAGCACGAATTGTTGTTGTATCGTAGCAAATTCGTGCTACGATACACCGAATGCTACGATGCAATACCTATTTGCACCAAAGAGTGAATCCCCTTATTATTTTGTTGTATTGAAGCGTCTCGCAAGCCGTATTCATCGCGCTTGCACTAAATATAGAGAGCCAGGCAGTTGGCTATAGTTACACGATGTACCTTCTCATCTCTTGTCAACTCACTGCTTTTTTGACCAAAATTAGATTTTTTTTTATTCAACATCCAAAGCCATATTTTTTTATATTTCTTAGGCTGCATTTGCCGCGATGAAAGAAAATTAAATGTTCTTGCTTTTTCATGCTTGAAAATTTTTACATAATAATCAAGATACGGAAAGCAGATACTACTTTGTTCTTGTCCAGCAACATAGCTTTTGCCTTAATAATTTTAGGAAAAAGTAATGACTAGACGTACATTATACAAAAATTTGCAAAATTGTTTAAAGATCAAATGTAATCAATAGCTTACTAAAATTCATTTTAAAATTATTTACTTGGTTCACACGACGCAGCGGTGAAACATCGACAGCCTGTCTTCGTACTGTCCCCGCACGTCCAATACGTGTTGAGTCTTCACGTGGACCAGAGTTTATGATGGCCGTAACAAGAACCTAAATAAATAAAAGTTTAGAAATGAATACTATTCCTGAAAACTAATTTTTTTTTTGTTTTATGTCCTTTGAAGCGTAAATTTCATTAAAATAAAAAAAAACGTAAATTAATTAATATATCTTCAAAGTACTACTATTGTCCATCATCTACGATCTGGCAAATATGAAAATTGCAAGAGCTTAGCGAAATGGACTTTGCGAATGTATTTTGTGTTCGCATTGAAAAAAAAAACTCATACTTGTAATGGATTTTCTCCAGTCAATAGATGAATTATTTCAAAAGAATGTTTAACAATTCGTACAGCCATTAATTTTTTGCCATTGTTACGTCCTTTCATCATTAATGAATTTGTAAGACGTTCAACAATTGGACATTGTGCTTTACGAAATCTTTTAGCAGCATAACGTCCAGCTGAATGAGGTAAATAACGAGCATATTTTTCTTTAACAGCAATATAATCTTGTAATGATATATCACCAACTGTAACATCATCACAACTCCATCTTCCAAATAATTTGATATCAGGTAATTCAGCCGGTTGTGGCACAGATAACGGCTCAGGTATAGTGGCCTCTATCTCCGGTTGTTCATCATAATTATCAATTGTTTCTACTTCGGTCATTTTTACTAGAAAGATAATATAATTAATTATTAAATTAACAAGTTTTAACTAAAGATCCACTTAAACTACAAATCCCTCCGTACGAAATACGAATATTTTATATGTCATTATTGTTTTTTTATCACTAATACCAAAGATTTTTAAACTCTTAAACTATTTAAATTTGACGAAAAAATTTAAAACGACAAAAAAAATCCATTTTACATTCTTCTCAACGTATACGTAAAATAAATCATTTGATAGATATAATTCATAATTAAGGATTGTAGCTTTTTCAGCGTTATGGAGAAAAAGAAAATTATTATATTTATTTCTCCAGAGGAAGCTTAGCAATTTAATATTGTCCAATTGAATACTGCATGGATTACAAGATTAATTCCTTACAGTTTTAGTACTGGACCAAAAGTTAAACCACGTGTTATGTTATGTTAGCAATCTAAAATATAACCTGATATTCTTGAATTACTAAAATTCCAAAATAAAAATTAAAATATTTAAACTCTGAAATTACACACAAAATATATGTAAATATTTCTATTAAAACATAAAAAATAATTTAAAATTTTACCAACTTAATATCTGAAAATTTTAAAACGAAAACTTCGAACCCAAGAATCAACCTGTTCTTTTGGTTGGCATGGCTTGAAAAGAAAGAAAAAGAAGAAAATAAAATGATAATTGCTTTCCATTGTTGCCAGTTGCCAATTTTCCAACTTTTGTAGTCCTACTACGCTGCTAGCTAAAACCATAACTACAATGAACGCGGTTATCGTTTCAACGCCGACTGTCAAAATTGATCGCCAAAGGGTAAAGCCGAAAACACAATGTGTAACTATAGTATGTAGACATGTAGTACATGTCAAAAGTACAACACCTTAGTTTTCATATGACGCATCACAAATCACAATGTGTAGCTGTAGTAGAACTTGTAGTTGTAACTGAAGCTAAAAGTTGCTACTTTTTTGCTTCATACTACCAAAAATAGTGTATAGGTACAGTCGAAATCGCTTAAGTGAAAAACGGATAAGAGAAAAAATGAGGAAAAATCGCGTAAATTACGATGACAGAAAAATAAAGGACTAAAAAAATATTATTAAATTGAATAACACAAGTTTTAATATTTTAATATTACAAACTTTATTTACTAATTCACTTTCTTACAAAATTAGATGAGTTTTAAAACTAAACTTAACTCTAGATTAGGTTCTTATATTATATACGATTTCTTTTACCTATAAACACAAAAGTGACGTTTTTGAAAACCGGAGTAAAGTGTGGGAAATTGTTTTATAATAGGTCAGCAGGAAAGTATGAGAAAATTATTATTTGCTGTTCTTATGTTAAGTCAGCAAGAAAGTATGAGAAAATTATTATTTGCTGTTCTTATGTTAAGTCAGCAAGAAAGTATGAGAAACTTTTGTTAGTTACGTAAATTTCCCAAAAGTGTCAAATAAAGAAAATTTAAATATTATAAATGTGGAAATTTTTGTTTGCCGGATGTTTAGTTTCAAGTTTCATATTTTCAGGGTTTGTAGACGTTACTGACGTAACTCCTCCCCCCATAGACTTATAACTCTCCTGAGTTATGTTTTTAATTACGATTTTTTGTCCTTTGTGTTTATAGATTAACGTTACAATAATTCCTATTATAATAATAGTAATAACAGTGATAATGCTTCCGTGAATATAATGATTTTTCTTTTGATATTTTATTTCTTTAATCTCTTGAATATTTTAAATTGTTTCTAATACAAAATCGTCAAATAATAAGTTTTTGTTTACATCTTTAATATTTTCTAAATAATTTGGAAGGATAAAACTTTGTTTAAAATCTTTTTTATTACCTTCTTTTGAATAATTATCAAATTTTATTGTACAATTATTGAAATTAACTAAGTACTAAGTAGTTCCCGTTCATTACAATTTGACGGTCATCACGTACTAATAAAATTAACATGATTCAGATTTTTTGTAATTACTATCCCTTCCTGTAATTCCATAATTTCGGATGCATTGTTAAATATTTTGATACAATTTCTTTTTATTAGACAATTTGTGCAGTTTTAAATTTTTCAGATCTTTATTATCAGTATAATCATAAGTTTTGTTTTCATATTTCACAATTTCTTTTGGTTTAAACATTTATTCGCGATTTTGATTGTCACTCATTGTATAATGATATTTTATAGGTAGGATTATTCTTCTTCTTGAATCGCCATTACTAATGATTGAAATGTCATCGTTTGTACTGTTGCAATAGCCTAAATTATTTACTCTTGTTTATACTTTGCCTTTGTGAATTTCAATAAAATAATGGTTTGATATAGTATAATAGGGTGTGAAAATGATATATTACATAGTGGTCGGTTGATATGATAAACGTTATCCCAATGTGTTTAAAAAATTAGAAATTTATTCATATAACAAAAATCTCCTTGTGTTGTCTTATGATGTTTTGTGATGTATACGTATTGTATTGAAATTGTATGTGATATAAGCTTCATATTCTTATTCTTATTCACAATATATATTTTATTTTCAAGGTCGAAATAAAATATTAAAACCTTCAAACATTGAAGATAATGAAGATGACGGCGATGCATTAATTACAGACTTGAAAACGATAAAGAAATAAATTGGTTGATACAACAGAAAATAATAACTTTGGTTGTTTAATAATTTGGTAAATTTGCATTTAGATGCATTGGAAAATTTTGCAGGGTATATAATAAAAAGATTAAAAACAAAAATTGATTTAGATTCATCAATAAGTAAAACTAAGGGTGGTCTCATTAAACCAACTAAAACTTTTATGTCTTTTATAGTAGAATTAGAAAAAGTTTTTATTAATCGAAAAGATAAAATTTTAAAGTACAAAAAAATAATGAAACATTTTTTAGAAGCATCAAATAATATTAATCTGGGTATAAGAATTAAACAATTATTTTTTAGGAGAAGAATTTATTTTCTAATTAAACAAATGAATATAAACGAAAGAAAACAAAATATAATCAATGTAGGAAACAAAATTAAAAAACTGCAAAAAAATTATAACGTAATAATTTCTTTTTATTTCAAATTTCCTTACAAAACAATTTTCTAAGTACAAGCAAAGATAATAAAATTTATAAATTAATTTTTAATTTTTAATTTTTATTTAAGGAGGATATCACGTGAACCTAACACCTCCTTGCCCGCACCACGGCCCACCAGGGCCTTTTGGCGACATAAAATTTATAATCTCCGGTACAAACGATGACGTCATTAAAATGCAATGTCATTTAAGTAGCTAACCTATTATATATCTTGTTTATGCACAACAGTTAAAACGTTTTAACGCTAAAACGTTTTCAACATCGTTTTGAGATAATACACTTTGATTGGTGTTTATGCGTAGTACAACATTTAGTTCTTACTCAAAACGTTTTGAGTAATGTCACCTGGTTGTTCTGGTGTTGTTGTTCATACAGTGTTATCACCTTAGATTTTTGTGATTTATTTCGAATGCCAGTAACTTCTCTCTTCTTGAAAATATCAAACACAGAAAAAAATGTTTTTTTTTTTAAATTTTATCTTTTTATGCCTCTAAGTAACACTTGTTTACTTGGTTCTACAATTAACAATAACCGCACATTAAATGTTATTTGAAAATTTAATGTAACGTTACTAACACTACCCTAAAACCTGATATCGATGTTTTGTGGCTTACCAACACTATTTTGAAATGTCAAATATGACAATTCACTTAGAGTGTGTGTGGAATCGAGTAAATTTTTACTCCAGTAGTAAATTTTGACATAAAACGTGGTGAATTTAACTGTCAAAATTTGCTCTGGCTATGGGGCTAGTATAAATTTTGACAGTTTGATAGTAAAATAATGTCAAGTCAAAATATCGAAACAAGTACACAATTTTGTAGCTTTTAAAATTTACTCCATTACGCACAGCAAATGTGAAAATTTTTTTTTACCACGGTAAATTTTATTCTACCACAAAATCTAATGTCAAAATTTACTACTGTAGTAAAAATTTACTCGATTCCACACACACTCTTAAAACGAAGTAAGTGTTTATGCACATTTTAAAAACGAAATGAAATTTCAAATGCGGATTTAATAGTGTATTAACTCAAAACGACGTAGAGCTTTAATGCGTTTTGAAATTTTGTTTATGCATCCGTATTAAGTCAAGATGGAGTGAGTTAATGCGAAGTAACGCTTCGCATAAACAAGATATATGAAAGTTAGGAAATTAGCTCTGGAATTAGTATAAATATCCATATGTATTATTTGGTTAATATCTTTGGGGGTTTCAGTGACTGCGAATTTTTGTTTTATAGGATGTCTATCGTATTTGACACGATTACATGTATCGCAATTGTAAATGAATTTTTCTATTAAAATTTTTAAATTAGGCAAATATATATACCTTTTTAACCCTTCATAATTTTCGTTTATCCCTGTGTGTCCTGTTTCATTTTTATGATACTTTTTAATTTGTTTATATGTATCTTCTTCATTGTTCATATCTTTTGCATGATATGAACATCTAAGAAATTTTGTTTTTAATATTTTCGTATAATTCTATTATTTTTTGTTGAAGTTTGTTGTATTCCCTATCACTAAGTTCTGTGTATATGCCTACTTTACCGGGTTTTACGTACCTTCTTAAAATATTGGATAGATTATTATACAAATCTTCTGAGTTTATGTATATTTTCTTATTGTTGTGTTTAATTTCATATTCTTTTTCTTTGTTGTTTGTTAGTATAATTTGGGTTTTAAACGATTTACTACTGTATCTAATATAGGAATATGGTTATTCAAATCTTCTTTTTGAGAATGAATTGAGTCAATGCTACCTTCGTCCAGGTTATTTTGAATTGAAGAATTGGAAAGTTCTTCAGAACTACTAATTTTTTCAGTTCCTTCTATTTCAGGGTTGTTTGTTTCGACGACATTAATTTCGTTAGTGTTCGTATTGATTCTACTTAGGAAGTCGGTAACTCTATTTTCTTTACCTATGATATAGTCCATATCTATGTTATATTCACCTAATTTCAACAACCATCTATAAAGACGACGTCTTTTTAACAAATATGTTTCTGTAAATTATTTTGACGTTATGTCGTCTTACGTTTACGGCCCTGTCCACTTTTTGTATAGTATTTTTATTTTTGGAAGTCAGGAGTAGCAGCACGTAACTTGTTTCGACTATTTTTTCTTCGACTTAGTCGAAGTCGTTCCAATTTTGGTTTCAAAGCACGTAAGTTGAAACGAGTTTGAATTGACGTTGCCACATAGAAAATGTTTTTTTTGCTGTCATTAAAGTCAAAACGAGTTTGAATAGTTGTAGCGTTAGTGTGAAATATTTTTAAAATACATTGAATTTATTGATTAAAATGATATGGTCTCCAGCGATTCTGAAGAAGAAAATAAAGTACTAAATAAGCTCTCACGCAAAAAGTTGAGATGCGACAGCAATATTTTCGACTTGCCGACAGCAGAGTAGGTTTTTTTCTAACAATTTTTATGGTTTCTAATATAAATTTAAATATTGTTTTTTTTCCAGATTTATTCAAAATTTTAGAGTAAATAAAGAGTGAACACCAATATCACTTTCTTTATTAGTTTCACACTCATCGATAAATTCATCTTCTTCAATCATAATGTCGTTCAGGGTAGTAGTTTCAGGCATTTTTAAAAAAGGTTCAAATGTTTTAACATTTTTTAGTCCTTCAACAGCTGTTTCTAAGCCTGCACATTGAATTATAACTTCTTCTAATTCAGTTATTTTTCTTTCTTTGTAAGGACCTCCACCAGTTTTTTTAAATTAATTTTATTAAAAGACAGCTTGTTTTTTACTTTATATTTTAAATCACTCCAAGTCTGAAATTAGAGAACACACGAATTGACATGAACAAATTATACATACATATGTATATGGATTATTTTCATTTTGTTGAGGTTATACAAAAATCTTAGCCATACATACCTTTTTCCATTCATGTATTTGTTTAGTAGCAAGGCTTTTTTGATTGAGGTCTTCTCTTAACTGCGTCCACAATGAAGTACATACTTCTCCTACGTGCTTGCAAATTTTGTAGTCTTCCTTTCGCCAAATCATTATTATTTTGCATGAATTCAATCATGCATTTCATTTGGTTCTTATTAATGCTAAACCTTGCTTTTCTTCCTCCCTTAAAAAAAATTAAAACAACTTCAAAACATGTAATATACTATTTTTTTTAATATGTACTTAAATTTTATGAAATCATTTACTTAAAAAAAAGCTTTTTCCAAAATAAAATCACTTGAAATTAATTAATTCTCGATTTAACATTTTAAATAGTCATTACTATCGATAACATCTCTACTGTCGACATAACTTACGTGCTGTCAACTTAAAAAAAAACCGTTTCAAACCTTCTGTTACAAGTTACATGCTGCCACTCCTGTTAACAGATCGAATTTTTCACCATAAAGATAGTGGCGAAAATAATTTGTGGCCCACACAATAACCAAAAGCTCTTTTTCAGTGGTAGAATAGTTGCATTCATGTTCGTTTAAAGTCCTGCTAGCATAGCATATAGGATGGTTATCCTGCTGGAGTATAGCTTCTATTGCGAAAGTGCTAGCATCTGTTACTAGCTTGAATTTTTTATTGAAATCAGGGTATTTTAATACAAGAGCTTCTGTAATAATTTTCTTGAGTTTTTCAAATGAATTAATGTAGTTTGGGTCATTAGGGTTTACTTTTGTATTTTTCTTGAGATATTTCGTCATTGAATGGGCTACTTTTGCATAATCTTTTATGAACTTTCTATAGTAGCCAGTTATACCTAAAAAAGATTTTATTTGTTTTTGTGTTGTTGGTAGTTTTAAATTCATCATATCTTTCACCTTATTTGGATTAGGTTTAACACCTTCTGGTGTAAGGATGATATGACCCAAATATTCGGTTTCTTTGGCAAAGAATTTACATTTATCAATCTGAATTTTTAAATTATGGTCTAGTAATATATTAAATATTTTTTTTATACTATTTATATGCTCATCTAGTGTTGTACTGAATATTAATATATCATCTAAGTAGACGACACATATCTTATTTATATATTCTCTCAAGATAGAGTTCATGAGACGTTGAAATGTTGCTGGGGCATTTTTCAACCCAAACGGCATTCTCACATATTCATAGTGTGCTAGAGGCGTGGAAAAGGCTGTCTTTTTCCTGTCTTCTTCTTTGACAAGGATTTGGTGAAAGCCTTTTGCCAAGTCAAGGGTTGTGAAGTATTGAGATTTACTGGGTTTATCTGGGATTGTATCAATATTGGGAATTGGGAATTTATCGTCGATGGTACATTCGTTTAATTTACGATAATCTATTACAATTCTCCACTTTTTCTTTCCAGAATTGTCCATTTTTTTTGGGACAATCCACAGTGGACTGTTGTATGGAGATTTACTTTCTTTTATTATTCCTTGCTTAAGCATTTCTTCTATTTGAGTAGATATCTCTTTCTCGTGAATTTGCGGGTACCTATATATTTTAGAATATATAGGTTTATCGGTTGTTGTAATTATTTCATGTTGAACTACGGAGGTACTAGTTAATTGATCTCCTTCTTTAAAAAAAAGATTTTTGTAAGATTTTAATAAATTATTTAAGTGTCTTTTTTCTTCGGAATTTAAAGACGTTGAGATATTTTGAAATTCTTGATCATTCAAAACAGAAAATTCTAGCTGATAAATCTCATTAATTTTATACGGAAATGAATTTACGAATTTTATTATATTGCCGTTAATTTTTAAGGTTTGCTCTCTCATATCTATAACAGCCCCTAGAGGTTTTAATAAATTTTGCCCAATTATTGCATCAAAACATTTATCGTGAAAATCTGTAAGTTTCCAAATCATATATGCATCTTCTTGAAATTCGACAGGTAGATCAGTTTTAATTTCTTCGTTTACGGTAGTTTTAGAATTCAGAGTGCTAAGTTTTAATGGTGATTTTAATAGTTGTCTTTTATATTGGGGTAATTTTGTTTTGTTTAATATAGAGATAGAGGATCCTGTATCGATAAGATATTTTTTTTTTCTTTACCTATTGTCAATTCTACTACTGGTAGGTATACTTGTGAGGCATTAACAGAAAATTTGTTTCATGTTCTACATGATCTATATCCATAGGTTGTACATTTTGTCGTATTGTGCTGTTATTATTGTTGTAATTATAGTCGGAAGGCCTATTATTATAATTAGGTCTTGTTTGTCTTGAATTGTTTTGTTTTTGATTTTGAGTATTAATATATCGAGGTTGAGTAGGGTTTTGTGAAATATTACTAGGATATCGAGGTTGTGTATAATTTTGTGAAATATTTACATTTCCTTGATTATACTGATTTTTGTTATGATTTTTAGATTTATATTGATTGTTACAATTTATTCTATTTTTATCTCTAATCATCCCCAAACTTTCTAATAAATCGAAAGCATCCCGTAACTTATTCATATTTCAACTCAAAATGACCGAGGCTAAATTTGGTTCTATATTATTTAGAAATGTACGTAAAATTAAGGCTTCATTATTAATTGGACTAAACTCTACTGGCTTGTCTGAATCATGTTCATGTTTTTCATTAAGTTTAGATAATATATTTCTTAAAATAATAAAATATTCTCTTACTTGGCTATTTCTGGCTGAGAGTGCTTGATGATATAACTGATGTAATGTTTCCTTTACTCCAAAATTACTAATTAAAATCTTCCTGATTTCTTCCCAAGTTACTTCAGATCCTAAAGTTCGAACAACATCTAAAGCTGGACCTTGAATTTTGTTAATGATGGTCCTCTGGAAAACGTACTCCTTAGCTTGAGGGTTACTATTCAGCATCGGTAAAATTGTGTCAACGTCTCTTAAGAATGATGTAAGAGCGTAACTGCCTATCAACATTTTTGTGTCGTTCGATTTACCCATTTATCCAAGACACATTTTAGTACTGCAAGTACTTGGAAATGGCAAATCGAAAGCAGCTATTAGGTCAACAGGAAAGTATGAGAAAATTATTATTTGCTGTTCTTATGTTAAGTCAGCAAGAAAGTATGAGAAAATTATTATTTGCTGTTCTTATGTTAAGTCAGCAAGAAAGTATGAGAAACTTTTGTTAGTTACGTAAATTTCCCAAAAGTGTCAAATAAAGAAAATTTAAATATTATAAATGTGGAAATTTTTGTTTGCCGGATGTTTAGTTTCAAGTTTCATATTTTCAGGGTTTGTAGACGTTACTGACGTAACTCGTAAGTGAAAGCATTTTTATTACTAAAAACGTATGTTTAAGTGAAAAATATCTATACTTTATTTAACAATTTAAGTTAGTACAGGCAAGATAGGCATACTTTTTTATACTCTTTTACATTTCGTTTGAATAAAGCTGTCTCGTGTGTGGGGTGATCAGATCTCAATTTCAATCGAGAGAAATCTTTTAAATTAAATATTACCAAGGGCAACAAACTCATCGGGTAACTGCCTCCATAAGCACAATACTGACTTTAATTGTTAAATAAAGTATAAGTGAAAAAATCGTTTAAGTGAAACACTTTTTGATGTCCACTGAATCAATTTCTTATGTATTGAAATACGCATAAGTGAAAAAAAAATTTCAAACAAATTTATTCTCACTGGCTACTCTGATGATCCCGAATTAATGAGTGTATGGTTAGCAACACTGAATGTTAATTGTCATTAATGACAGCCAATAATTATAATGACATTTATTTCAAATTTAACGTTTTTCCACTCATTGCAATATAGCGTAGCGTACCTTCATGTAGTGAATATAATTTAAAATTTATGGGCCTTACTTATAAACATTTTTTAGTTTTAAAACTAAAATTGTTTCGACTTGGAAATCAAAGTGTGCTTTGAAACTCTATATAAAATATGTTAAGTTAATATGTTATCTCTTCATTTTATAAAGAATTTGAAAGCATACTCTGATTTACAAGTCGAAACTATTTTAGTATTAAAATTAAAAAATGTTTATAAGTAATATGAGTCGAGTAGGTTTTGACAATCGCCTCATCAGTTTAGATGACATTTTTGTTTTGTTGTGTTGTTTCGCAGGTATTAAAATGTAAGAATATATAAACAAATTTTTTATATTCTAGTTATATATTTGTATTAATTTACAGGGTGAAAGTTTCAAATAAATGAAGAATTTCGTTTCTAATTCTTTCAACTCTTTCTTCTTCATATTCAATAAAAAATTCCATTTTTAAAATTTTAAAAAACTCATTTTTTAAAAAAAAATTAAATTAAAACAACGAACAACTACCTTAATTTTAGAATACGAATTTTTTTTCGCCTCGACTGAGAAGTCGATAGTCGATTGTCGATCGAAACGACTCTCGGAATAGGGGCCATTATTATATATTTTTATTAAAATAACAGAAAAAAATAATATTTCATATTTTAAAAAAAAATTTTTATTCAAAGCAAATATGTATGTATTTTTATTCAAAACGAAAAAAAAATCAAAAGTATATAAATCGTAATTAATTGTTATGTTGCCGTGGCAATAAATCATTAATAATATTTATTATACATTTGTCAAAAATGCAAATCATATTGTATGACGTTATAAAATACTCTCAAAATCAATGACGTCAAAGTTTAGAGAAAACTTTGATAGCCAGTTTCACAGTGGAAGCTTAAGCCAAAGCTTAGCTAAGCTTTTGTAGATAGCTTAAGCCAAAGATAAAGACTACTAGTTTTCAAGTTAAACTCAGTTTAAATTCCACTGTGGAACTGAAAAAAGTGAATAAACTCACTCGCTTAAGCCTCACTGTGAAACCGGCTATGAGAGAGCATAACTAAGCTTTTAAAATGAAAGATTGGGGTACTCGCGCCAGAACCCCAGAATAAAAATTTTTATATGAATAAATTTTATATGAAAAAGTGTTCTTCTTATTACATATTTTTTGATACTACTTACTGTCTACAGCTACAACCATACTCTATCCAACAAATTTCTTCACTACAGGTCTTATGGAAAAGTTTATTTTTATCCAATATCCAGTGTCATTACACTTAATACTTTTAATAGTAGTATACTAAGCTACTCATACCATACCCCAATCTATTATATGTGCAATGAAACGCTGGATAAAAGTGCCGGTGATGAAAATCAGAAACACATTTATATACTCGTAAATCGTAATTACTCAAATATAAAGCAAGACAAAACATAACCATAAGACCTGCAGTGAAGAAATTTGTTGGATAGAGTATAGATAACAGACTTTTCACAGTTGGTGTTTAAATTTTAAGAGTGTCAAATGTCATTTGTATTCGAATGTTGATGGTGATTTGCGTAATTTTTTTGCCAACGCCAAGATAGATTTAATTTTTAATCTTAACGTCAACGCCTAACTTGACAATTAGTATTTAAAGTAGAATGGAATTTTTTTTGTCTAATCGTTAATTGAAAAAATGACTTTAACATTGAATAAAATTGTTGAGAAACCATGAGATACATTTTAATCTAAAAAAAAACAATTTATTCAAATATTTTTCTTCAAATTTTAACAGCTGAAAAATTGTTCGAAGAAAACATACACAATAATTCATGATAATGACGTTTGTTCGATCGATTGAGTTACGTAATACCGAAATTAAATTCAGTCGAATCGAAGAAGGTTTTTCGATCAACCTACGAATAGAAAATCATAATAAGCACCTATATCTACATTATGTAAATAGGTATCGTTTTTTCTTTTTCGTTGTTTCATGTACTATGAGGATGATTTATATCTTATGATAATTTCTATTATATTCAAAATACATAACTCCTAATTCTTGAACTGCTTCACAATTCATTTTAAAATTTTTAAACTGAAGCGTAGTCTTCAGGCGTGGTGTGCGAAACGGTACATTTTAGGTTACCGGTTCCGTTCGGATCTTTTAAGTAAAATACTCGGTATTTGGTACTCGTTACTGGGTACATTTTGAATAGAATTGTTTTTATTACTTTTATAAGAAAAACAAGTTTTTTTGATAAAAAATTCAGTCTTTTATTTCTTTTCAAATATATATTTAAAATTAAAAAACAATTCATTTTCATTTTACATTTGAAAAAATATACAAAAAGTTCAAAAATTAACAACCAAACCAAGAACCAACGTCCAACATGTATTAATATTTGAAATTTGACAGTTGACAGTTGTTATTTTTATGTGTCATATTCAAGTGATGACAGTAAGTTGATTTGTCTGTTTACATGGTTATACATATGGATTTTACTTAGATACATTTACCATGTTTACCAGGAACAATCATGTACAGATCGAAAAACACGGACAAAAATATATTGAAAAATATTATTATTTTCGTAAAAAAACCCTTAACATCATAGATAATTCTTTTTTTTTATTTTTCGCTTTAAATAAAATAGTAATTTCAAAACGATTTATTAAACTAAAAATATACCGAGTAACGACATTTTTCAGACTTAAGATTCGGTACCCAATCGCATCCAGTAAGTAACGAGGTAGTACTGGATCGGAAAGTACTTTCCGCACACCACTAAATCAGCTGAAAATAAATTTTATGTTGGAAGTCAATTTATTTCGGAACGAAATAAAAAATCTACAAAAAGAAGAAGAAATCTACATAAATGAAAAAAACTTTACAAATGTTTGTGGAATCTGAAGAAAAAATCACAAATCACAAAAAAAAAACGTACGCTTTAAAATAACCAAACTTCACAAATGTCAAACAATCAATTTATTTTCATTTTCCGTACGATATAAATGGAACTCATTTATTTCCGGTGGATATGAAAATAAAAGGTCTCCAAAGGACAGCCAATGCCATCTGTGAACATCTAGATTTTCAACTCTTTTTTATTTTCAGCTGATTACCATCAATGATTATAGATTACCACAATCAAAGATAATTAATAAGAAGTAGATATTCCAGAACAGAAAAGCTGTTGAAAAATAAATTTTTAGTTCTAAATCTGTTCATAGAGCGGACAGACAAGAAGGAATCGCTTAGAACATTAGATTAAAAAATACGTTATGACCGTTTTTGCAATAAAAAAAAAATTTAACATACACAAAAATCCTCAAAACTGTAATTAGACAATTTTATATGGAAAATGAGGACGGAGTAAATGTACATGACATCATCATACAATTTTTTTGTTGATGTTGTACTATATGAAAATTTATAATTAATTATAACATAAACAACACACATATAAAAAAATAAATGTTGTTTTTATTTTTCATTTTTCAAGTACCCAACCAAATTTACAATTTTTTTATAATACCGTATTTGAATTTTGTTGTTGCTTCGTACCTAAATACAAAATTTATTGTAAACTTGAAGTCACTGTTTTTTTCTCAATTTTGTATTTTTCCCATTTAGCATATACAAGTATGTATTTTTGTACATGCAGATTGCAGTTTATACAGTAGCGGAAAAAACGCATGACTCAAATAATTTTCATTTTTCTAAAAATAATTTATTTATTAAGCTGTATTACAGAATCATGTATGGTTTTTCTTTTCTTATAAAAAATACCTTAAAAAAACACACATACTTAGTTAAAAAACAAACCATCATCCATCCCCACCAAAATTTAAAGATAGTATCGAGAAAAGTTTTTAGAAATTATTAGTTAGGCGACTTTCATGACCGCTACTGTATATTATAATGCACGTACATTATAATTATAATGTTAACACTTTGCAAGCATTAGGGATTTTCTAATTTTCTAATAATGACTGTGATCAGTGTGATCATTTCCCGGCTGCAAGGTTTTAATAAAATTTTATAGGTACATACACCTAATTGATCAAAACTTATAGAGTCCAACATATATCTAACTACCTCACATTATGTAACATTTTGAAATATAAATATGGGTAAATAAAATGTATTTAAATGTGTATTGTAATGTTGTTAATTAGGTACTTGAATTGAAAACAAAATATCTTAATTCCCTTTTTCATTTAAAAAAAAATATATATAGTTACATAAAATAAAAACAAAAAAAAGCGGGATCTGGATTCTGGATTTCAGTAAAATTTCTCATAGCTTCAAAAACTATAAAAAAAATAAAAATAATTGGATAAATTTTTCATATTATCATGCATTCAATAATCAGAAAAAAAATTCTAATTCATATTCCTATACAATACAATATATTTACATACATAATGTATTGTATGTACATATATACATATTGATATTCTATGGATGAAAAAATAAAAAATATAATAACCGATGAAACAAATTTTTAAAAAAAAGAAGAAAAAACAAATATTAAATGAAATGTGCACAGACGGTAAACACGCGTTTGTGTACATGCAAAAATATGTACATATATATGTATATGTATATACATTGTTATATATATTATATAAATATAGGTATACGCAAAGTTATACTGGAAACTGGTTTGATTTGGTTATACACAAAAAAAAAAAAAAATAACAAAAGCATGAGCGAATGGATAATAAAAAAAATCACTCGATTATTTTTTTTAAGTTTGAAATTCAAAACGCTAGTTCTATTTTTGCTCGCCAGATAGGACAGACAAGAAGGTTTCGTTTAGGAGCCATTTTTGAAATAGAGTGAAAATACAAATGTACTATGTGGAATATCTATTGTGTTAATCTATAATCATTGCCACAATAGATATTTTTATTTTCACTCTATTTCAGTAAAGGCTCCTAAAACGAAGCCTTCTTATCTGTCATATCTGGCGAGCAAAAATAGAACTAACGTTTTGAAATTCAAACTTAAAATTTAAAATGATCAAGTGATTTTTTTATCATTCATTCGCTCATTCTCTCGTTATTTGTGTTTTGTGTATGTATAACAAAGTTTCGAGTATAACCAAAGTGTATATTGAGTTTGTTAAAAATATGTTATGTTATGCGCATGTTATATAAACTATACGAAAAACATCTATAATACAAAATATGAAATTTAAGCATAATTATAAAACCTATAATAAAAATTTGTTTATTGTTTTCGATTAGTTGTTTAAAATCATTATTTTGGAAGCCTTCAATGGGATTTTGCAAAAACATCTATATACAAAGCCCTGAACTGGCTTTCTGCACTAACACAATCAAACACGACAGAAGTGTCAATTTTTCAAAAAAACACTGCTGGTAGTACAAGTAGTGGTGTAAAGAAAATGTGTTTTAGTTAAATATTTTTGGTTTTTTAAATAAAATATGGTTTATAAAAGTTTTAAAATATAATAAATTAACAGTGTTATAATTTTTAAAGTGCACAATAGTCAAAAAATAAAATAAAAAGGTGGAAAATATCTTGCCTTCTTACCTACTTGTAAGAGAAAAAATTGTGGTGAGGTTATATTATATGTAATAAAGTGAATAAATTGATTTGACTTAGTAAAATTAAATTTTGGAGTTTATAATAATTCTGATACATACATGTGTTTAAATAAATAAATAAAATAAATGTTAGAAAATAGAAGTTTGAAAAATCATATTAAATTTTCTTTCGATTTAATTTAGTTTCGTTTTATTGTATTGTCATTATAAGTGGATTGTTTTTATCTCAAAAACTAGAGTGAATTCCCGAACCGCAAAATCACTGTTCCCTAGTGTTATTCTTTTCTCCATGGTATGAGTTAAATGTACATATACACACATTCATACGTGTTAACTTATCCTCTTTTATCTATATTGTTTCATTCATGTACTTGTTTATAATTTCGTTACGTTACATTAATTTAATACAATTTTTCAAAATCAAGTTATGAAACTTGAAAACCTTTGTTTATAATTTAAATTTGAATATTTTCAGAATACTTAATCAAACAAAATTTTTAATCATTTTTTTAATAAATAACGTAACGCTTTTCGATCTTTACATAAAACTGTGAAGAAAAAAAATAATAAAAATAAATTAAGGAGTTTTATTGCATAATACAATTAAAATGTGAAATATCAAAAGACAAAGGAAATATTTTTTTTGATTATACTATTGCAACACAAAAAAAAAAAGACCGTACTGCGTTATTTATTTAATTCCATATTGTCACATATAAAAAGTTCACACCTTTAAAACCCATCATGAGAACTAAATTCGTCCATAACAACTTTCCCACATTTTTTGAAACAAACAAAATTCTCATATTACGTCTGGAAAGTCACGTTAACTAAAAACGTTTAACGGATCACGTTGAATAATCATACGCATAAGTACGAATGCGAACTTTCTTTACTAATCTTAATTCTGTTCATAGTCAGTCGATTTTCAAATTATAAGAAGTAAAGTTTATAAAATTAAAATAAAGTTCTCAAAAGTTATAATTTTGAGTTTTAATTCTAATTTAATAAATGTGGGTCTAAAGCCACATTACTGGCGCAGTCTTAAGTACGAACCGAAGTTTATACTTTTAAAGTGTATAAATAAAATAATTAAACTATACAGTGTAAATGTATAAAATAATTAAAATCGACTCAGATCATTCAAAGTGTATAAATAAAATAATTAAATTATACAATGTAAATGTATAAATAATTAAAATCGACTCAGATCAGTTAAAGTTTATACACTTCAGTTTTTAAACTAAATTGAACAAAATAAATAAGATCAAAAAGTCAGTTAATAAATAAAGTTATTAAAAAAAACAAATAAAAATAAAAAAATTAGTAAAATAAATGATCCCAGATAATTCCGAAGAATCTAATTCAGCTCACACTGCCGAAGAACTTGGTTCATCAGATTTACCATCAGAAACAGCCAAAGCATTTACACCGGTTGATTCTGAGGACGAGGACACACAGGATTTTATAGAACACCTACGAATGCTAGGGCAACATCAAAGAGCTGAGGAATATTTTCAACAGCTACGACAACAACTACAACAATAACCACGGGACAGAAATTTGTTTTCCATATTCAAGTAAAAATTTTGTTTTTTATTTATTTTTTTTTCTTCTTTCTCTAATACTAATACTAACATTACAATTTTTTTTAAGCTAAGAAAAATAAATTTTGAATAAATAACAAAATAATATTTGATTCTCTTTTAAATTTTACTGTGAAATTAGAAAACATAATAATAATAATAAGAATAAGTGGCAATAAATAATAATAAGTATACATAAATAGAATATACTAACATTACATTTTATTGTGAGTTAAGAAAAAAAGAATAAGAGTTAAGTTAAGAGTTAAGTGTTTCTGTTTTTTTATTTTTACACAAACAAATAAAAAACAAAATGGAAGAATTAAACCAATTAGAAAAATTCAAAATCGTTACTAACGCCATAAGCAGTTTAGCTTCCTTTGATGGCGATAAAAATTCATTAGTAAATTTTATAAGCAATATAGAGAGTTTAATTCTAATTTGCGAAGTATTCAGCAACGAGTATAAACTAATAATATTAGGACTTATAAAAGACAAAATAACTGGGGATGCTAGACGAACCCTGTTAACGAACGGTAATACAATAACGTGGAATAACCTTAAAACACTTTTAATTAGAAATCACGGGGAAAATACGCCTATCGACGTGCTAATAGATAAAATTAGAACTTGTAGATGCGACAGTACTATTGCAATTTTTTATCAACAACTCAATACTCTACTATGCAGACTTAATAATGCGTACCTATTAGATGGAAGAGGTACGGACGCCGAAATTGAAAGTAACAGAAGAATTGTGCTACAAGCCTTTAAATCTGGATTACCAGAACCAGTAAGAAGTGTGATAATCAGTAGAAATCCGACGTCACTAACAGCTGCTTACGAAATAATTCAATCAAACGGCCACGTAAATTATACCAATTTTCAAAAAAATATAAGTCCTAATAAACAAAATACCAAACAATCTAAAAATCGCAATAACTACAATCCTAATAACAGAAATACTAATAATAACACTAATATGTAGTAACAATAATAATACCAATCATAATAATGCTAACAATAGAAGTAACAATAATACTTCCACTCCTCACAATCAAAACCAACCTCCTCAATCAAGACAATTTTCTGGAAATAGCGGTCAAAGTAGGCTTTCACAAAATTCTAGAAACACCCCTGGGGTGAGTTTTTGTAAAGTGATGGTGATGATCACCTGTCACCACTTCCATATAAAATTCTGAAAGCTTCTGAAAGCTTTTGAAATTTTATATGGAAGTGGTGACAGGTGATCATCACCATCACTTTACAAAAACTCACCCCAGGTTTCAACTTAATAACTATCGTTGTGATAGTCATCTAAATGGAAATAATTCTATCAATAATAGTAATGGTAATAATAATGGTAATAGTAATGGTAATAATGGCTTGCCTGAACCGATGGATGTATCCATGAATGAAAATGAAATACAACCAAATTTTCAGTTAAACAGCCAAAGAAATTACCCTATTTAGTAATTCAAACCAAAATAAAAAAATTAAAATTTATTTTAGATACCGGCGCGGAATATAGCATAATAAACCCTAAAATTTGTAACCCAAAGTGGAGAATAAATTCTAAATTATACACCTTAAAAGCACTAAATCGCAATATACAAACAAATATTCAGTACGAAGTTCCAGTGTTTAAAGAATTCAATAACGAAAATTATTTTGTAAAATTCTTAGAGTACCCTTTTCACAATAAATTCGATGGAATAATAGGAAATAACATTCTAGCAGATTTAAATCCTGTTATTGATTACAAAAATAGATGCTTGATTACAGACGACGCGTGCATCCCTATATACCTCAACGAAGATGAAGAAATTTATGCAAAAGCATGTTACAACTTTGAACCCATTGAAATATTCACTAATAAAACAAAAAACGAAATTTTGGATGACGTTTTCGCAAACCACCTAAACAATAAATTCATCTCCAAGTTAAAATCTCTCATAAACTCATATAAGGATCTATTTTACAAAGATGGCGACAACCTATCATTCACAAACGAAGTAAAACACAGAATTATTACAAAAAATGATATCCCAATTTACACTAAATTATACAAATACCTTGAAATCCATCGAAACGACGTAGAAAAACAAATATCAGAAATGCTATAACAAAAAATAATAACACCCAGTAACAGTCCCTATAACTCACCCATTTGGGTCGTGCCAAAAAAAGTAGATAATAGCGGAAAACAAAAATGGCGCATAGTAATTGATTATAGGAGACTTAACGAGCAAACAATCGACGATAAATTCCCAATGCCAAACATTGATGAATTATTCGACAAATTAGGAAAGTGTAATTTTTTCACGAACTTGGATTTAGCCAAAGGGTTCCACCAGATCGAAATTGATCCCCGCGATAGGCCAAAACAGCATTTTCGACCACAAGTGGTCACTACGAATTCGCAAGAATGCCGTTTGGACTAAAAAATGCCCCGGCGACCTTTTAAAGATTAATGAACAATGTTTTAAAAGTCTTCATTAACAAAATATGCGTGGTATATCTAGACGACATTCTGATTTTTTCTACTAGTTTCGAGGAGCATCTCGACTCATTGAAAAAAATATTTCAGAGGCTAAGAGAATGCAATCTAAAAATACAAATCGATAAATGCCATCTCGCAGAAGAATGTACAAACTACTTAGGACATATCATCACAAAAAATGGAATTAAGCCTGACGATAAAAACATAGAATCTATCAAATAATTGAAATTACCAACAAATACTAAAGAAATAAAACAATTTTTGGGAATTACAGGCTACTATAGAAAATTTATAAAAGATTACGCAAAAGTAGCCTACCCAATGATAAGATATCTGAAAAAGAATGCAAAAATAGACACTAAAGATGAACAATATATCACAGCATTCAATAAACTGAAAAAACTCTTAACGAGTGATCCAATTTTAAAACGACCAGATTTTAATAATATGTTTACCTTAACTACCGACGCCTCTAATTATGCTATTGGAGCTGTTTTAAGCCAAAGTGGCCACCCTATTTGTTATGCATCGCGAACTTTAAACGATCATGAGGTAAGGTATTCCACAATCGAAAAGGAACTACTCGCGATAGTGTGGTCCGTAAAATACTTTAGGATATACATATACGGCAGAAAATTTCAAATCTGCACTGACCACAAGCCACTTATTTGGTTGAATAACATAAAAGAACCAAACATGAAGCTCCAAAGATGGAAAATTATGCTGAACGAATACGATTTCGAAATAGCTTATGTTAAAGGTAAAGAAAATAACGTAGCCGATGGGCTCAGTAGATACATCAATAAGGAAATAAACATTGATAATACCAAGGAAAACGAAGTCATTTTTAACAATGAAATAAATGATGATAATACCAACAATTGTATCATTGACGTTGAAGTCAAATCTACAACAGGTACTATTCACAGTGGAATTGAAGACAGCATAAGTCATATAAGTATAAGTATCACAGAAAAATGTGTAAACGTTTACAAAAATCAAATTTATTTAAACTACAGCGAAAATGAAAATTTTTTGACAAAAATCATGCATAAAAAATGTAAAAACTATATTACAATCGACAATAATTCAAATTTATTAGAATTAATGGGGAAAATTCTCATTGACAGAGGCACAATGTGCGTTTACTGCGAAAACGAACAATTGTTTATACAATTCCAAGACTTATACGTAAAATACTTTTCTAACAACAAAAACTTGAAACTATACAAATCAAACCTAAAACTTATTGATATAACAGACAAAAACGAAATTATTACTATTATTTATAATACTTAAACAAGAACACTTAAAAAATAATCATAGAGGCATAAATGAGGTTTATTTTAAGTTAAAGTTCTTCCCAGATATGCTAAAACTAATAACAAAGTTTATAAACAACTGTGAAACATGTCGATTAGCAAAATTTGATCGTCATCCTGTTAAATACCCTACCGCTACCAGGTAAGTGAAACTGCAAGAAAATTTAATGAAATAGTACACATCGACATATGGTTTCCATACAGAAATGTTATGTATTTAACAACAATAGATAAATTTACAAAATACGCCACTATACACAGATTGAACGACAGAACATGAATTTCTACTCTGAATTCTGAAAGCATTAAAAGAAAGAATTAAATTCTTAGGTAAAATGGATAAACTCGTATATGACAATGATAGATATATGTTACACAGTGCTGTAGAGCTATTTCTAAAAGAAAATGAAATAACTTCTTATACTACAACTGCAGGAAGTAAAACCGGTAACTCAATGTTTGTATGTCATATTTATCATAGTTTTTTACAAGAAAGTCGATACTCGATAGGTTTCAGTTTGGTCGTTGAATGTATGGTATTGTTATAAATAATTATTATTTTGTGTATTTTTTCATCGACTTCAGTTTCCTTCTCATTTTTATCTACTTCCATTACTCTCAAATGCTCATTTAATGTACCGTGTAACCTTTCTAAATATGTGTTACCGGTTTTACTTCCTGCAGTTGTAGTATCAACAATTCCGGCTCAAATGATAGAAATTATCCCTGTTAACACAGATAATGGCTACGCACTATTTAAGCTAAATGAAAGACATATGGTAGAATCATTTCTCAAAATACTACACATGGTAAACTTAACAGAATATTACGAACTGATAAATCTAATTGAACGTAACGTGAATTCATTAAATCTTAATGCAAATGACGACAATTACAAACTAATAAATGCAGCACTTAACGTACTAAAACATAACTATAAAACAATAATACCACAAGTTTACAAAAATCTCACAGATATAAACGCGGACTAATAAACATTATTGGTACAGGCCTAAAGATTTTAGCAGGTACTATGAACGAAGAAGACGCAACAGAAATCTATGAACCCCTAAAAAACCTTGATTTAAATACGAAAAATGCAATTGACGAACTAAACAAACAAGTTATAATTAAGAATAACCTTATAAAAAATATGGCAGTTTTAAACAAACATCTAAATAAACAACAACAAGAACTAAACACATTTTTAGCGACTATGACCAATCGGACCAACGACATAGAGTGTGTGTGGAATTGAGTAAATTTTTACTACAATAGTAAATTTTGTTATATAATCCCTGTATATGTTCTGTTTTTACGTTTTCATTTATGTGCTCAATAATATTATTGTATTCTTTAAGAATTTGTTGTGTTGTTTCTGTTAGTTCCTTATTTATTTTGTACTGTTCATTGTTATTCTCTATAAGATTGTTTTGTCCCTTTACGATTTCCTCCCAATCTGTTACGTCTGGGTTTCCAGCTATCCACTTCCACGCTGATTCTATCCAATTTATTGAACGTTTGCTTCTAGAAGGTTGTCCCTTGATTGATTGGGTTTCGTGGATCGATTTGCTGGACTTGTTGTAAGATCGTCTTGGTTGCTTCCTCATAGTTCGTCAGGTTTATAAGATGGACTAATTTAAAGTTTCCATTAATGATTTTTCCATTTCCTTGTTTCAGTAATAGCCAGTTTCACAGTGGAAGCTTAAGCCAAAGCTTAGCTAAGCTTTTGTAGATAGCTTAAGCCTCAGATAAAGACTACTAGATTTCAAGTTAAACTCAGTTTAACCTCCACTGTGGAACTGAAAAAAGTGAATAAACTCAGTTTAAGACTTAAGCTTCGCTTAGGCCTCACTGTGAAACCGGCTATAAGACTATTGGAGTAGCACATTTGTTTAAGCGACGATGTCAAAGTCTATACCGCGGAGCTAGAGAAAGAGAAAAAAATATTTTTTACTTTATATATTTTTTATATGAGATTTATGAATTCTTCTCCCCGAAGTTGTTGTAACAGTGGCTTTGCTATCCCTGGCCACCGTTCCTTTTTTGAATCTAGGTTTATCTTTCCCTTTAATTTGTTTGATAGATGTATAAATCGTCTCACCAGGTGCATATGTTTTGGTGGTGTTTCCCTTTTCAGTTTCTCGTTTAGCTCTCGATTTCTGGTTTCTTTTTATTCTGTCCAGAAGATTTTCGTTTGTTTTGATTCAAATTCTATTAGGCTTTGATAGTTTATTTTCTGAGCCCTACTAAGGAAAATATCGCAGGGTTTTAGTTTTGTAACAGAATAAATGGTATTATTGTACTTATCTACAGCTATATTGACAAGCTCTTTAAGAGTTAGATCTTTATGCTCATTCTGCATGCACTCTCTACTCTATGAACCCTCTCTACTGTGCCGTTAACTTCCCTCCTTTGGGATAATGCAAGGTATATATCTATTCCTAGTTTTTTGATATAGTCCGTTATTATTGGGCTAACGAAACTCTTTTCGTTGTCCATCACCATGATTCGGGGTAGTGTAAAATAGTGCAATATTTTTATTAATTTATCACGCAGATGTAAAACAGATTTATTTTTCACATGGAATAATTTGGTGAGTTTAGAGAACTTATCGATACAAGAAATGAATTTTTCGTTTTTTATTTCAATTATATCAACATGGACAATTTCTGTAGGGTATGTAGGTATAGATGTTTCTTGTAGTTGTGGTCTGTTTGGGTGTGTGTCATATTTGTTTGTATTACAGATGTCACAATTGCGAGCATATAGTTTAATCAATTTAGCCATCTGTGGAAAGTAATACGCTTCAAAAATCTGTTCCTTATTTTCTCTCCAGTTTCGATGTGCTCTCCTATGCTCATGTCGAATTATGTTCATTTTTTCTTCATCGCTGTTGATGTCTTGTACCATTTTTTGAGTTATTCTTATTTTGAAGTGTTTGAGGTATTCTGTGTAGATTTCTTGTAAAAGTTGTATGCAATTTTCGGGATTTTCATTCCGTTTACTGCGTTTGGTTGCAGCCTTTTTTAAAGTATTCGGAGCAAACTTTCTTTAGTTATCACTGGCATAGTATCGAAAATATGATGAATGTGGTTGCTCCTTGATTGTAGAGGTATATGATCTATCTTTTTCGTTAATTATGAGTTGGTTCTTAAATACGTTTAACGGTGCTTCACAATGTGGAATTACAAATTCGTACCTACCATTCTGTCCTTTTTATTTGGTGAAATCCTGGTGTTAGGTCGATGGTGGTGAAGTATTTAGAATTTCCAAGATTAACAAGTGTGTTGGTTATGTCAGGTATCGGTCTTTTGTAATCGACTACCATTCTGTACTTTTTCACTCCTGATGCGTCCATTTTCTTTTCCACTATCCATATTGGGGAGTTATAAGGACTTTTAGATGGTCTTATAATACTGTCTTCCAAAAGTTTTTTTATTTGTTTCTCCACCTCCTCTCGCATGTTGACGGGATAGGGATACAGCTTCGAATATATAGGTTCATTCGTTGTTGTCTTTATTTCTGCTCTAACATTGGTATCGATGAGTTCTTGATCGTCCAATGGTCCAAATAATGATTCAAACATCTTTACTAGAGCTTTGACGTTTTCTTTTGTTTTTGAATTTAAATGGTTGTCTCGGACTTCAATGGAGTTTACCTGAATTGATGGTTTTTCTTTAAGCGGAATTTCTACGTTTGGCAAGAGTTTCAAGATGTTGTTTCTCCTGTCTATGACGGCTCCGAGTTCTTTTAGGGTATCATCACCTACGATTCCATCAAATGTTTGAAGTCCAGGTAGTACAAAAAATTCTACTATTGTGTCGTTCCCTAAACTTTCGAAGAATTTTCCTTGAACTTTTTGTGTTATTAAAATATCTCCTTCTGCTAATCTTATTTTAAAGGGTGTAGTGGTGGGTTTTGCGTTTATAGCCAGTTCTGGTTTTATAAAGTTTTTGTTAGCTCCTGTATCTATCAGGAACTTCAAAATTGTATTATTTCTGCTTTTGTATTCTAGGTATGGTACGGTAGACAGGCATCCGTCATAAAATTTATTTCGTGTTGTTCTTCAATTTCGTTTTCCCCCTCGTAATCGCTGTATTGTTGTATGTATTCATCATACTCGGATTCATCTTCCTGTGTTTCAATATGGTACAATCTTTGCTGTTTCCTCATATGCCCATCAGAATTGTTTTCTCGTTTCATTGCGATTGGATCAGGGTGGGTTGGTCTGTTCATGTAATTAACCTGTCGTGTTTGTACAGATTGATCGATTTCCATTGGCGTTGCTAGTTTAGGATGAGTGGGGCGTTGTGGTGGCTTGTTGCTCATGTTATGTTGTATGTTATAGGCTAAATTTTTCTGTTGCATAGGGATGTTCTTGAGTGACTGCGGTTTTGGAATTTAGGTTTTTGAGTACTTGTTTGTTCAGTTTTAAAAATTTGGGTAATTGGTGCTGTTACAGAATTATTTATATTTTATGAATGTATGGTGAGGTTTCTGTAATTTAAATTTTGGATTTCCAGACATGAAGCATACGCTTCTGGAAGTGTATGAGGTCTTTGGATAGTTAATATTTTGGAACGTTCCTCGTTTAACCCACGAATGAAGACATCGAGTGCTCTATTTCTGTAGGTTTTAATAAGCACATTCATTGTGTCTTGGCTATACTCTTCCGTTTTTATTTTATTCACTATAAGAGAGTTCACAGTTGCATAGAACTCATCAATACTTAGATTTTTTGCACTAGAGTACCTAATTGATGCTTTGGTGTTTGCAGATCCCGATTATCGGCATAATGGAGGGATAGGCACTTTTTGATCGCTAGCCAATCTTCATCGAGAATATTATATGTTATTAAAGCTGAGTCTGCTTTACCCCTTATTTTTTGTCTTATACACTGCAATATGGCCCTATAGATTGGTTTAGAATGGACGATTTTATAGTCTTTGAGTAAATTTTCTACAATATGAATCCAGGAGATATACTGTACTGGGTTACCGTCAAATGGTTGTAATTCTTCAACACAGTCTGGTAGTTTAGATATGGTTTTTAAATCTTCTTCAGTTTTGGTATCGTCAACGTTGTTTGTTCAGATTTTCTAGTTGTCTGTAATGTTTCTAGTTGTTGAAGTGTTTTTTCTAGACCCTTGATTTGTTCTATTTGTGCATTTACTGCACCAGTTAATTGCTTGATGGCTTCTTGTATATTTTCTATATGTGACATTTTCCAATAATTATACTCTTTTCACTAATTTTCTTTTACAAAATTGAAAGAATTACAAGTAAAACAATACAAATTACCAAAAGGTTATTTCACAAAGTTGACAAAATCACAAGTGAACAATATAATTGGTTTCATGTAATGATTTAAATTTCCTCAGTATATTTTTTATATTACAAATATAATAGTAGGTAAAGTAAACTATATAATTGCAATGGTCAAAAGTTTCTTCGAATGATTTATAACAATTATAGTCTGATTTATAATTGATTTGTTTATAAAAAATAATATATTAAGGGTGATTCCGTTACGGTGTCCGACCGGGGTAATACGGATAGGTCTTGGCGTGGCGAACAAAAAATCGTATTGGTGGGAGGGGAGGGTAATCTCAACCGTTACGGAGTTAGAGAGGGGGAAAGATTTTTGGTGCTTTTTCCTTGTTTTGCCCTCTAACTTTTTGCAGGGGCACGCTAGGCTCACTTATCTTTTTGCAAAATTGTAAAGGACCCCTGTGCTTTTCTAGCAACGTCTGACTTGCCGCTGCACCTCTTACCGTTCAAAAGTTATAAGGCCACCCATTTCAGTTTAGCACACGAACTGTGAAACACCCTGTATGTAGGTACATATAATAAGTATGTATATTGTTATTTTTCTTCGAATGGGCTAACAAAAAAAAAATCGTATGCATATATTTTTGTTTTTGTTTTTTTTTAGGTGCGCTTTATTTTTAATAATACTTTTACCCTTTATTTATATTTTTTCTCAATTTTTATTTGTTATTAGTAGTACTCACAATGTGTGGAAGTTGATCGAAATTGTAGAAATAGTAGAAGAATGGAAAAAATCGAAAAAGAAACTTCCACCTCGAAATTATTTTATATGATTTTGACACTTTTCCATTCTTCTACGATTTCCATTGGTTACACCATGTTTTTAATCGAAAAATCGAAAAATAGAAAAAAGTCAGCTGATCTGCATTATAGCAAATGTCAATTCGTGTATGTTACTTGACAGATTGCTGACAGTTTCAGATTTTTCGATTTTTTCCACTTCGACTTCTACATATTCGAAAAGAGTCCTTCATGATCTGACTCACTTCGAAGTGTTTGATGTTCCACAATTTCGACTTCTACGGTCAACTTCTACCGATTGTGAGTACTACTATT
Organism: Bombylius major; assembly: GCA_932526495.1. Classification (NCBI taxonomy): domain Eukaryota; kingdom Metazoa; phylum Arthropoda; class Insecta; order Diptera; family Bombyliidae; genus Bombylius; species Bombylius major. The sequence continues at coordinate 30,664,891 of OW052042.1, forward strand.
TATTTATTTATCGTGTTATCTGTATACATATTTTTATTTTAAACTGTTTGAAATTACTTATTTTTTGAAATTTTCCTCTAAAATATTAGTAAAACAACCAAGGTTTTCTATTTATCTGTTTTTATTTTAAACAATTTGAAATTACTTATTTTTTTAAATTTTACTCTAAAATATTAGTAAAACAACCAAGGTTTTCTATTTATCTGTTTTTATTTTAAACAATTTGAAATTACTTATTTTTTTAAATTTTACTCTAAAATATTAGTAAAACAACCAAGGTTTTCTATTTATCTGTTTTTATTTTAAACAATTTGAAATTATTTTTGAAATTTTCTGCTGAAATATAAAATAATCAAAGTTCCCTATTTATGTGTTTCAAATAGAAACACATAAAAATTATTTATTCTTTAAAATTTTCTTCTGAAATATAAAATAGCCAAAGTTCTCTATTTACGTGTTTTTATTTAAAATAATTTGAAATAATTTATATATTTTATTCAATTTTTTTGATATTTCCCTATCGATATTGGTTTTACTTACAGTAAAATAACCAAAATTTTCATCATATCAATCTTGGTCGATGAGAAACACTTAGGAGGGCGGTCCGCAGTTATCCCGTTTAGTTATCAACGTTGTAGTTGTAGACAACCTACTTGTGGCACGTTCCTGGTCCACTTCCTGCGTTTCAATTGTGTTGAAAGCGATGATTTGTCACGGTGTTTTTATGGGTACTGTGATTATGCTTTAATAGTGTTCCAATTTTTTCAATTCATTTCTTTTTTTTTTTTAACTACTCCTGTGTTCTTATGTAAACAGTAGAGGAGATATGCCGCTTCTAGACCAGGGAGGTTTTTGTGCACAGCTTTTTTTGGATGACGTCATGAGCTTTTGTGCTTTTTTGGTTGTGACGTGTGGTGTGCTTCGGAAGCTTTTGTGCTTTTTTGGCTGTGGTATGTGGTGTGATTTTGGAGCTTTTGTGCTTTTTGGTTGTGATATGTGGGCAGTAGGTAGGATTGGGGAGTTCTGGCACCACCACCGAGTGTGTAAAAGAATGTGTTGTTGTTTTGTTGTTGTTTGAGATGAAGAAAAAAATGAAAAAAATGTGATGTCGCTGGGATGCGAACTCGAGACCTGTAGCATGATAGTCCGTGGTATCAAAGATAATTAATAAGAAGTAGATATTCTAAAACAGAAAAGCTGTTTAAAAATAAATTTTTAGTTCTAAATCTGTTCATAGAGCGGACAGACAAGAAGGAATCGCTTAGAACATTAGATTTAAAAATACGTTATGACCGTTTTTGCAATAAAAAAAAAATTTAACATACACAAAAATCCTCAAAACTGTAATTAGACAATTTTATATGGGAAATGAGGACGGAGTAAATGTGCATGACATCATCATACAATTTTTTTGTTGGTTTGTACCATATGAAAATTTATAGTTAATATATAAACAAAAACAACACACATATAAAAAAATAATTGTTGTTTTTATTTTTCATTTTTCAAGTACCCAACCAAATTTACAATTTTTTTATAATACCGGATTTGAATTTTGTTGTTGCTTCGTACCTAAATACAAAATTTATTGAAAACTTTAAGTCACTGTTTTTTTCTCAATTTTATATTTTTCCCATTTAGCATATACATACAAGTATGTATTTTTGTATATGCAGATTGTAGTTTATACAGTAGTGGAAAAAACGCATGACTCAAATAATTTTCATTTTTCTAAAAATAATTTATTTATTAAGCTGTATTACAGAATCATGTATGGTTTTTCTTTTCTTATAAAAAATACCTTGAAAAAACACACATACTTAGTTAAAAAATAAACCATCATCCATCCTCACCAAAATTTAAAGATAGTATCGAGAAAAGTTTTTAGAAATTATTAGTTAGGCGACTTTCATGACGGCTACTGTATATTATAATGCACGTACATTATAATGTTAACACTTTGCAACATATATCTAACTACCTCACATTATGTAACATTTTGAAATATAAATATGGGTAAATAAAATGTATTTAAATGTGTATTGTAATGTTGTTAATTAGGTATTTTAATTGAAAACAAAATATCTTAATTCCCTTTTTCAATAAAAAAAAAAATATATAGTTACATAAAATAAAAACAAAAAAAAGCGGGATCTGGATTCTGGATTTCAGTAAAATTTCTCATAGTTTCAAAAACTATAAAAAAAATAAAAATAATTGGATAAATTTTTCATATTATCAATTATCATGTATTCAATAATCAGAAAACAAATTCTAATTCATATTCCTATACAATACAATATATTTACATACATAATAAGGGTTTTCACTCTTTGGTGCAAATAGGTATTGCATCGTAGCATTCGGTGTATCGTAGCACGAATTTGCAACGATACAACAACAATTACTAAAAAACTAATTTTGCTACAGTCTTGCACATTTGCAATACCTAAGACCTATTGCAAATCATTGCAAACAGGCGTTGCATATTGCAAAGAGAAATGTCAGTCATTACTACGTATGCATGCAGGGTTGAATCTGAATTTAATCCGGTCTGAATCCCCTAAAAATACATGTAAAAGAAGATTGAGTCCATATTGGATCCAACCGATCCTATCATTCTCTCCTGGAACGAGTTAAAATCGTTTAAGGTTATGTTATTTATCGAAATTTATAATATTTATGAGCGTTTGTGTTATTTAGAACTAAATTAAATTAGTTAAATACATAAAAAAAAATAAATAATAATAATTCGATCTTTCAATCCTATAAACTTTGGATCCGATCATGTATACGTAGTGCATGTTAGCTTTGAAATGTGATTAGTGTTGGTGTTGACAGCCATTATTTTAATTCAGGTTCAAGGTGCGCTCATTCTTCGTTGCAAATATTCGTAGTAAAAGTGTAAAAAAAGTAAGTTTGCACCAAAAAGTGAATCCCCTTAATGTATGTACATACATATTGATATTCTATGGATGAAAAGATAAAAAATATTATACTAACCGATGAAACAAATTTTAAAAAAAGAAGAAAAAACAAACAAATATTAAATGAAATGTGCACAGACGGTAAACACGCATTTGTGTACATGCAAAAATATATATGTACCTATGTATATACATTGTATATATTATATAAATATAGGTATACACAAAGTTATACTGGAAACTGGTTTGATTTGGTTATACAAAAAAAAAAAAAAAATAACAAGAGCATGAGCGAATGGATAATAAAAAAAATCACTCGATCATTTTTTTTAAGTTTGAATTTCAAAACGTTAGTTCTATTTTTGCTCGCCAGATAGGACAGACAAGAAGGTTTCGTTTAGGAACCTTTAATGAAATAGAGTAAAAATACAAATGTACTACGCGGAATATCTATTGTGTTAATCTATAATCATTGGTGGTATATATCAAGGGGCTAGAGAGTATCTTAATATGTGGTGATTATGTTGTGTGTATATACGTATATGACGAATTTTAATACGTATGCTATTAGAAGAAAAAAAAGATTGTGAAATAGTTGTGATGAGATTCGAACTCGCAAATAAAAATGGAAAAATGTTTATGTATCAGATTTTTGTTCATTTCTGTGATAAGAAAAAAAAAGATTGTGAAATAGTTGTGATGAGATTCGAACTCACGAATAAAAATGGAAAAATTTTTATGTATCAGATTTTTATTCATTTCTGTGATAAGAAAAAAAAAAGATTGTGAAATAGTTGTGATGAGATTCGAACTCACGAATAAAAATGGAAAAATTTTTATGTATCAGATTTTTATTCATTTGTGTATTTTTAAGTGTACTATTTGATGTTTTTATTTCGGATTTCATCAAGTTGTGAAATTATTTTTATATGTATGTTTGTTTGTGTGTGTGTGTGTGTATAAATTTTGTCGGCACTTGTAAGCAGTAGAAAAAGAGAGTGTTTAAATTTTGTTAGCACTTGTAAGCAGTTGAAAAAAAGAGTGGGGATACGATTTTTGCCTATAAATGGAGACAATTTCTTGAAACGGTATCAGTCCATAGTGAAATTTCAAAGTGTTAATTTAATTTTATCTTAAAGTTTGTAAAAAATGAGTGAAATACAGAAACCTGAAAAAGTTGGTTCAAAGAAGGCATCAAAAATTCAAAAGTAGTTAAACGGAAACAAGAAGATAATCTTGTAAGAGATGAAATACCAAACAAAGTATTTGCGTCTGAGCTGGAGGAGTTAAAATTATTTCGATACAATATATACTTAAACTTGGGAAATATGGTGAAAAATCATCCATATAAAATCATCAGTGCAGAAAAAGTTAACACAAAATTTGGTGATCGAGTTTCGCTTGAATTAGAAGGAAGTCAACGATTGAATTTACCAGAAAAATATAACAAGTTATCAGATAATGTGTTAACAGCATTAAACAAGGGGAAATATCACTTAATCAACTATGGACAAGTAGGCAAAGCTTACAGTATAGACTTTACCGAATTTCCGATATCCAATGAATTTCAAGAACAACAACAAGAACAACCGAAAATAACAGAGAATGAGCAGCAACCTGTACAATCAGAACCAGATCAACAATATTCAACAGAAACGGAAGCTAATATAAATTATGATGAATTTTCACAACCATTTGATTTAAGTTTACCTGGTTTTTATAATAACATAATATAAAATCAATAAAAAACAATTTTTTTAAATGGATATTAAGTGTTTTTATTTATTAACTAATAATCAGCAAAATAATTATAATATATTCTTCCAAGAAATATCTTTATAAGTCAATTAGCTTCTTTAGCTGTATCTGTTTTTTCTCTTTGTTTTTCTTCTATTAAATCACATTCACAAATATTTTCATTGTCTTCAGGATTAGAACATGCAAGATAATGGCCGTTAGATGTAAATTCTTCACTTTTGCTGTTGTTTAGATATTCTCGAATATTTTCAATTTCTTTTTTGTTGAATACCACTTCTCCATATGATTCTGTACCAAAAAATGTATCAAATTCATTTAAAAATAATGAAATATTATCTATTATATCCAGATTTCCTTCTTCTAAGTACCCAATCAATTTCTCGTAAAATTTCAATAATTTTTCAAATTCATTTTTAAATTTGATAACTTGATTTTGTCTATAACTACAAATACATGTATCTGGTTCTGTAGTTGTATCATCTTTAGCCCAACAACAATCAACGTAATGAGATCCATGAATTGATGTGATTTTTTCCATGTTTTCATATTGTTGTATATATTTTCTATAGTATACAAGAGTTCTCCTATCTTCGTCTGTTAAATAATCTGTGTAAAACTCGCCTTCAAAATCCATCTTTATACTTTGAATAATGTTGGTTAACTGTTAATTATTTTGAGAATGAATTGACTTTTATTAATGATTATATTTATTTGTTTAACATTTTCGATTTTCGTATCGGTTCTGTAGTTATAGTCTTGAAATCATACAAGTTATATTTCACCATTGCTTAGAATTCAATCTGTTTCAAATTCATGATATTCATAGCATGATAATATATGTTGAGTATGTATACGTTTTGTATAGTTGCTACTTTATCAGTTTTCATGTTGAGACATGTTTGTTCTTGTTTGAAAAAATGAAACAATGAAGTCTTTTGTTTTTCAGACGGATTATGCTGCCAGCTGCGTTATTGTTTTTAAGTTCAGAAGAAAAGAATTTCTAACAAAGTATTTTGCTTTTGGATTATATGACTAATATTAGAATTATCGATTATTAAGCTTTTAAAATACATTCGAGATTAGGTATATAAAATACATGTGAATCACTTTTATGCTTCATTAATTTCAAGACTTTTTTACCTCCTGTTAGTCAAGCAAGTGATTCTTTCTTAGTCGGTTTTATAATTTTAAAAATGGAAAATATAAGTGAAACACGAGAAATTTTGGAATTTCTAAAAGAAATTTTTGAAACTCACAACATGGAGTTTCTAGACGAACAAGAAGATAACAACATGGAGTTTCTGGACGATCAAGAAGATTGCAACAGCAACATCGACAATTCCAACATGGAGTTTTTAGATGAACAAGAAGATTTCAATAGCAACATCAACAATTTCAACATGGAGTTTTTAGATGAAGAAGAAGGTTACAACGGCATCTCATATGAAATAAGTTTTCAATATTTTAATAAATTTTTTGAAAACAGTACAAATATTAAATTTTGTTTTGATTGTAAAAACCATAAATACATGCCTGTAAATGTATGTAGAGTTTCAGGGAATTTTGAAGCAAATAGTAATTTTGTAATAAAAGATTTTATTGAAAAACACAACTTGAAATGTTTTTTATGTAATACCAATTTATTTTCAATAATTTATAATAAAATTTAATGAAATAAAAATAAAATATCATTAGAGCAAAAACAGTTAAAGGTTTTTTTTATTTAATTTTTTTAAAAACTCTTTCTCCTCTATCCACGAATTATGCTGATTAGAAAATCCTAGCCATTTCACAAAAACTTTGCTTTCTTTTTTTCTTAAAATTTTTTCCACTAAATAAAGATCTGGGTGATTGGTTTTAATTATTTCTTTTTTGTAAAAGCCTCCTTTAATTGGTTGTCCTTCGTAGTCTTCTAAAAGATATGTTATTGGATTCGTGTTTTGAACTTTTTTTATCGTGAAAATTTCGGTGGTCCAGTTGGGTGTATATCCCTTCTCAAAAATATGTTTATATTTGCTTATTCGTACTTTGTCTCCAACTTTGTATTTTGGTTTATGAAAAACTTTTAAGTTATTGTATACTGTCTTTAATAAAAATTTTTCATTGTTTTTATTAACATCTTTGGGACGCATTTTTATTGTTCGATGAATAGTGTTATTGTATTTGGTAACTAACGCTTTTACGTTATCAATCCATTTATATGATCCATTCATACTGAATTCTTTCCACATCATCTCTTTTAATGTTCTGTTGAAACGTTCAACAATTGATGCTTTCAATGTGCTATATGTTGAATAATGATTAACATTATGTTTCTTCATAAGTTGATTAAATTGTGTGTTATAAAATTCTTTCCCCAAATCTGTTTGTAAATTTTTTGGTGATGTTTGTGTTATGTTAAATATATTATTCATTGCTTCAGTAACATCTTTAGCATTTTTTGTTTTAACAGGGTGTACCCAAGCGTATTTTGAGAAAGTATCAATTACAGTTAATAAATATTTATAATTTTTGTTAAATGAAGAGTAATTTCCCATTTCAACTAAATCAGCTTGTCACAAATCATTAATTCCTTTTACTATAACATGTCGCTGTTTAAAATTTTTTCTAGCAGGTTTATGAAGTTCTTCTACAAGTTGTTGTTTTTGCATATTTATTCTGGTACACTTTCTAATGGGAAAATCGATTCTTCAGGTTTATGTTTTTTCTTTATTTCATCAAATAAAAATTGTTGAATATTTTCAATATTATAATTTAAACTATATAGTTTTTCACTGTGACTTTTTAACATGTCCTGATTCTTTGCAAGATCCTGACGAAATGTTTCTATTTTTATAAGATTTTCGTGTAAAGCATTGATTTCATTATCAACATACTTTTTTGTCACTGCATCATTATCATTTAAAGGATTTTCAAGATTTTCCATTCGTTTTGAATTTATATTAAAGTTTCCTTCATTTGTTAAAATAAAACCTATTCCTGGCAAACCTACAGGACCAGGAGGCCCACGTTCAGATGAAATTGTAGCATGGTGATGTCTCCGAATAGAGAAACGTCCAAACTTGTCAACGCTCATAATGTAAATAATAAATTTTACGTTGTAGAATATAAATTTATACGATAATGTCTGCTTCTCTGAGCTCCTCAATTATTGAAACTATCTCATTGTTGTGATTATTATGACCTGCATGTGTAGATGCTAATAGTAGTTTCAATCTATTCACTAATTCATTTGGATCATCCCAGTATACATAATTAGATTTTTCTTTTAGTAAATGCATTAATCCAGAACCAGAATGAGATTTGAACAATCCCTTAATTAGTCTATACTTCGTACTTTTGTTTCCAGATATTTGTCCTCCGTCCTCATAATCTCGTTTATTTGCACTTGTTTGTATTATGATTTTTTTATAATTTTTGAAGTCATCGTTAGTGCATACCGTTTTATTAGGATGTTTTAAAAACAATAATTGTATCAAACCAGGTGTTAGAGAATAAAAATTTCCATCAATAACAATAGTTTTATCGTTAATATCAAAAGAAGAGTTTCCTATTTTCCAAATATTTCTATCATGATCTAAATGTGGTCCGTATTTATAATCAATATCATCTTCTTTTAATTTCATTTCTTTCGAAAATCGATTTGGCGAGTTTGAAAATGCTGGTTGTTGTAGTTGTTGTGATTCATCAAAACTTTCACCAAATGATTCCAGTGAAAAATCAGGTTGTTTAATTGTTTGAGGTGTTTCAAATTTTTGCTCTAACTTATTGGAATATTCATGTGGTGTACTTGAGAATTCAGTTTTCAAACGTGTAGGCTTAAATGAAGTCTCACATTCTTCTTTTACTTCAGATTTAATATCCGGATAATTAGTTTTATCTACTATTTTCTTCAAAGGTTGAGTTATTGGTTTAAAAACACTTTCCAATTGTATTTCTTCTTCTGCTTTACCAGTTTTTAAAGCTTGATATTTTTTACGAATAACATTTCTTGTTCTTATAATATTCTTAATTATCTCGTTTTCCATGATAATGCTTTGAAAAACAGCTTGAACAGGTCTTTAAACAGCTCTGAAACAGCTTGAACAGGTCTTTAAACAGCTTGAACAGGTCTTTAAACAGCTCTGGAACAGCTTGAACAGGTCTTTAAACAGCTTGAACAGGTCTTTTAACAGCTCGGTAGATGGAATAATAATGATATACAACTCTTACATACGTATCTATTTATAATAATATAAAAGTATCGAATCCTTTTCTGTATCGTCCACAATCTAATAAACTATCTTTGTTTATTACTAAAAATCCGTAAGTATCTTTCCAACATTTTGAACACATATCTCGAAATTTGTCATATGACATGTCGGTGTTTATATGATCATTAAAAATATGCTTTAAATTCATTTCATCTTGTTTAAAAATTACAATAAAGTTTGAGTTATCACGTATCAAATGTTTTGGAATATGTGTATAAGTCTGACATAAGTAAAAGCTATCGATATCCTTATGACGTCCCATACAAAAATATGAACGTATATTATTTTGTTTTTCGCAGGCAACATCATCAAATATGAAAATGGAGTTTCGTTTAGCCTGTTCTGGTGACATTATTTCAGTATTCTCAGAAAATGTGTTGTATCCTAATCCTTTTATTGGTGAAATCAGTTTCTTAAGATACTCATATTTTGGTTGATACAAAGATTTTGAGTATATGTAAATATTTTCAAATTTAAGACCATTCGGATGTTCAAGTAAACTCATCATTACATTTGTTTTTCCACAACTCGATGGACCCACAATAATGGCACGTACATTGTTAGGTAATAGCTTACTATGTTTAATTTTATTTGAAGTATTTGTTACAAAATCTATATTTTTCACATTTAATGTATCACGTTGTTTAATGAAACGCATATTGATAAGAACTAAAGAAAAAAACTATAAATATCCAATATATAGGTTTTCAACATCATTCTATTCATCTTTTTGTATGAGAAAACATATAAAATGATTAAATATAATCGAAAAACATTTAGTCGAACTCAAACTCGCAAAGGTAAAGGATTAGTGAATACATTAATTAATAAGTTACCAGTAGAGCTTCATCTTCCTGGTTATCAATATTGTGGACCTGGTACAAAACTACAACAACGTCTTGCTAGAGGTGATCAAGGAATCAATCATTTGGATCAAGCTTGCAAACAACACGATATATTTTATTCTAAACATAAAGACAAAAATCAACGTCATACAGCTGACAGAATATTAGGAGAAAAAGCTTGGGAAAGAGTAAAGGCAAAAGATTCAAGTATAAGTGAACGTATAAACTCTTGGTTTGTTACAAACGCAATGAAAGCTAAAGTGAAATTAGGTATGGGAATCAAGAAGATGAAGAAATCAACAAATAAGAAGAAGAATAAAGCAAAAACGCGTAAAATGTTCCGAAAAGCTATTCAAAGTGCTCGTGAAATATTAAAAGCACAAAAACCAGAAGAAATGAATAATGCTATTAGAATAGCATTAACTGCAGCCAAGAACACCATAAAGGGAAAAAAGTCATCAATTGAACTACCTCGAATCATACCTGTTCCAAAAACAGGCGGTATTTTACCATTTTTAGTTCCACTTTTTGCGGGACTCTCAGCAGCAGGAGCATTATCTGGTGGTGCAGCGACAATAGCAAAGGCAATCAATGATGCAAAACAAGCTAGAGAACAACTAGCTGAAAACCAACGACATAATAAAACTATGGAGGCAGTAGCAATGGGGAAAGGATTGCAACTTAAATCATACAGGAAAGGTCTTGGTCTTTTTTTAAATCCAAATCCAAAAAACTTTTAAGTAAGCTACCCGATAAACCTCTCAGTGAAATCGATTTAATGAGATATAGTAAAAGTATACCGCACTTTAGAGCTGTATTCATGAAAGATAAACTACCACCAAAACCTTATAAAAATGAGTGTGGTATAGTAAATTTAGATAATTCAAGTGGACCTGGTACACATTGGGTAGCATATCAGAAAAAAGGAAATCGTGTTGAATACTTTGATAGTTATGGTAATCTGCAACCACCTCTAGAAATTGTAAAATATTTAGGAAATAATATAGAATATAATTATAATAGATATCAAAATTTCAACTCATTTAAATGTGGACATTTATGTTTAAAGTTTCTGTATAATTTTATTGATGTGAATTAGTATAAATAAATGTGTAAACATGGAACTATTATTCATTTCATTTAAAACCTTCAACATGTCAGTAACATTAACTTTAAGTGGGAATACATCTATATTAACAACTGAATACTTTCCACCCATTAATTTATCATCTGACTATCTTTGTGGTCTTGTTGATTTTCATACCTATAATTCAATACCTAATGTGGATAGAAGCAATAACTTATTTCATATAGGTAATGAAACTATTCAAATACCTGTGGGGTCTTATGAAGTTGATGACATCGCGAATTTCATTCAAAAAGAGCTCGAGAAAACGAAAACTAAGCCTACAATCAAAATACAAGCGAACAACAACACACTCAAAACAGAAATTAAAAGTTCACACAACGTCTACTTTAACAGAGAAAGAACTATTGGTCAACTGTTAGGTTTCAGTAAAAAAGAATTGGGGTCAAATACGACGCATGTGTCTGATTTACCTGTGAATATAACTAAAGTTAACGCTATACGAATTGAATGTAATCTAATAGTAGGATCATATATTAATAATATTCCAGTTCACACTCTTCATGAATTTTCTCCTGATGTAGGACCAGGGTATAAAATAACAGAAGTTCCTAAGAATGTTATATATTTACCCGTAAATGTGAAACGAATTAGTTCTGTTGAAATAAAAATTGTAGATCAAGATGGAGATTTAATTAATTTCAGAGGCGAAATAATTACAGTTAGATTACACTTGAAACCACAATAATAGAATAAGACGTAAAATATAAAACAAGTAGTCTGATAACTAAAGCTATTATTTCTTATGTAAGTGTCAAGTGGATAAGAACTAGATATGCTGATATTCAACAAACATAATAATAATAATAAAAACTCATTCAAAAGTGATAATATCTTTAGTACACCATTACCTACTGAACAAACAACAACACAAAGAGACTTCACTTCAACGAAATCATCATTAACAATTGAAAATAAAAAATTTTTAAAGTCATTGGGGTTTGTTTTGAAAAGCAAACATGAATGATATATTGGATATTTTAGAAGAACCTCACTTCGATGAAAGTATTACTAAAAAAGAATATCATACATATTCACCATTTGTAGAATCGTATAACAATAGCGATGAAATACCAATTTCTATTCAAAACCAAGATTTATACTTACTACCAAGTGAAAGTTTTATATATATTGAAGGAACTTTAACTAAAAACGATGGAGCTGTAATAGTTGATTATAAATTAAATAATAATTCTGGGGCTTTCTGATTTGATGAAATACGATATGAATTGAATGGTGTAGAAATTGATCGTTGTCGGAATGTAGGAATCAGCAGTGTTTTAAAAAATTACATTTCATTAAGCGAAAGTGAAAGTACAATGCTGTATAATGCAGGATGGACAGGAAATAGTACTATATTACCTACATCAGGACATTTCAATTTTTGTATACCTCTAAAAATGCTATTGGGATTTGCTGAAGACTATAAAAAATAGTTGTTAATGTAAGACATGATCTGATTTTAATTAGAGCAAGAAATGATGCAAATGCGGTTCAAGTATCAGCTGCAGCTACTGACTATAAAATTACACTCACAAAAGTCTTATGGAAAGTACCTCATATAAATGTAGACGATAAAGAAAGACTAAATCTACTTCAAATCACTCGAAATGCGAAACCAATTCGTATTTGCTTTCGAAGTTGGGATTTATATGAATATCCGAATATTCCAAATACAAATCACATCATATGGACTATCAAAACATCTACACAACTAGAAAAACCTCGTTTTTTGATATTTGCCTTACAAACCAATCGACAAAACCAAAAGGAAGCTGATGCTAGTAAATTTGATCACTGTAAACTAGCTAACGTTAAAGCTCATTTAAACTCTGAGACGTATCCATATGATAATTTAAATATACTTTTTGAACGTAATCGATATGCGTTGTTATATGATATGTATACAAAATTTCAAGAAACTTATTATGGAAGGAATTGTCAGCCGTTATTAAAATGGGATAGTTTCAAAAGTATAGCACCAATTGTTGTTATTGATTGCGCTCATCAAAATGAAACAATAAAAACAGGACCTGTTGATATTAGAATAGAGTTTGAGTTAGCAAGCAACGTCAATATTCCTAACAATACTTCAGGATTTTGTTTATTACTACATGATCGAATAATTGAGTACAATCCACTGAATGGAGAAGTTAGAAAACTGATATAAATGGGATTATAATATAGAAATTTATTTAGTATTTCAAAGAACTTGTGAGAAAAAACACATATACATATCATAAAATGTTTAATAAAATTATTATCGATGTTCAAGGTTTCAAAGACTATAATAATAAGTTTATTGTTAAAGAACTTGCTATTTCTTTCAATGCGCGTGAATTTCAAGTGTTTATTATAAAGCCACCGTTTGATTTTTCACGTTTAACAACAAAAGAGAAGAAACAAGTGAATTGGTTACATAAAAATCATTATGGTTTAACTTGGAATGAAGGATCAATATCTTTTCAAAGTGTTAAAAAATTTCTTCGATCAAATCTGAGAAATTCTAAAGTATGTGTGAAAGGTCATGAAAAACGAAAGTGGATTTGTAATATACTTGAGAATAAGATTGAAGTATACGATTTAGAAGAAGAAGAAGAATGTCAGAAATTTGCAACATTGCTTCAAAACTATCCGCATGTTCTGCGTTGTAATATCCATAAAGGATACTGTGCTTTAGAAAATGTATGTCTTCTAAGAAATTTTGTTGATGAAGAGTTCACAAAAAAAAAAACCTTGTACTTGAATTGTGAAGAAAGAAAGAAAAAACAAAACATGTATTATTATTTTTTAGTAATAATAAATTTATTTGATATAATTTTTTAAAAAACATTTATTTTAATTTATATCCATATTAATCCTAAAATGCCCCCAAGCATATGTGCTTACCCCATTTTCTCTTATAAATCTTTTATCATCAGAAAAACTTAAAGCTACTTTATTAATTATTTGTGTATAAATATTATGAATTTTAGATCTAAACACATACATATTATTACTATAAAATAATTTCTTTTTATACAAGCAATCTCTATAATTATTTAAACTTAAATTATTAACAACTGTCTTTTTTACACCTTTGACTTTTTTTATATCTTTTGAATCTTTAACACTTAATGAATACATTTTCGATCTTAAACCAATAAATTCAGTCATTATATTTCCATTATTTTCATCTTTCATCATACCTAATACTTTTTTATTTTTTAATGGAATATCATAAGGATTATTGAATGCATATTCAGAAGTATCAAAGTATTTATCAATATCATTTTTAATATCACTATAAAAATCTTCAGTTTGAATAGAATATATAAAAGAGTCTGTATCCATATAATTTATTAAAATGTTTTCACCATATTTCGGTTTCATATAATCATAATGAAATTTATACATATTTAATTTTGATACTTCTAAAACACAAAATCCTAAATAAATTGGCTTATCATAATAAGTATGCATTCGCTTTATTTGTATAGCAATCATGTTATCAGTGAATTGTGTAGCACTATGAAAATTAGGTCTTGCTATCAAAGCTCTAGCTCCTAATTTTCTATAATAACTATCCCATTCTGTTACAATTTTAACATCTTTTCTTTTACCAACATTTTCCATAGTTTTTCCGAATGAAGCATTATTCATTAACTTGAAAAAATTTTTATCAAACACATTTTTTGCAAGCGTACGATGATGATTATTTAAATCAATGAATCGTTTCATCCATTTTGATTGTTTGAACTGCAAAACTCTATGAATATGTGTAACTTTAAGACCATGTTTAATACAATGTTGTAGATTTCTATAATGAATAACATATCGCTTCTTGTTTGTTAAATCTGTGATTAATTTGACATGTTTTGAATTTGAAGTAATTTTGTTTTCTGAACAAAATGGTAAGTCATTATGAATATCATGTAATACTTCAGGATATTCTAAATCAACTTCTAATATGTAACCAGTATCTGAATCTTCAGGAATATTTTTAATATCGATATTTTTATTTTCAATCCATTTAAAATCACCATAAGGAAGAGCTTGTGACATTGCCCAACCATACAAATTGTTTGCATCTACATACATTAGATATTGCGATAATTTTTTTTCGTCATAATTATCCATATATTTATTATTTGCTACAGAATGTCTATGGCAACACTGAGAAATACCACCTCTAATGCTTTTTTTAATGAAACTATGCATATTAATATCTGTTAATAATTCCAGTTCAATTTTTGTTTCCTTCAACATTGCATCCCACGATAAACCTGGAGCAGTATAATATTGACAAGGATCGAGTGAGTAAATACTTTTGCACACTTTTCTAAAATCTTCAAATACATCAGCTAAAAGTAGTACATCTGTCTTCAAATATAATAATAAATAATCCCAAAGATTTTTACATTCAAATTTACGCCAAACCTTTCGCGCATGATTATAATCTTCGTTATTACGTTCACTATTTGTCAATTTACTGCTGAAATCTTCTTGTGCTGGTAAACTTGTTTTATCTAATCGTTCCCATGAATTGATATATTCATATGGGAATATTCCTTTTCTTGTCATCAATTTAAATTTATCATCATCGCTGAACTCTGATCGAACTATTCTTAACATATCATTTGTCAAATTTTTCGCTAATGAATCTAAACTAGACTGCATGAATCTATTCGAATCTAGAAATCTCAATTATATTGTATTCTTTTCATCAACGCAAATTCTCTTCGATAATGACACATATAGCTCCTTATTCAGAGGAATAACATTTATATCTCCATCAAAAAATGATAACTCTTTTATAAACAAATGACAATCGTATCCAGAAAAATTATGAAAAAATATTGGGAAAAATTTAGGTACGCGATATAGCAAATTACATTTTTCATGAGCTGGTCCTCTATATTTTCCAGTTAGATGACAGTGATCTCGAACTCTATCCTTATCTAAAAACTGTTTGCAAATATGACATTCTGTGCTTTCACTTTGAATTTTCATTTCATTTAGTGTTAAACGATTCATTGATTTTGAGTTTTCGATATAATTGTGATATAAATATTTTACATCTTGAATAATTGAAGATACAAATATTTTTACGCAATCTTTTCCCTTGTAAGTTCTGAATTTATTTAAATTATCATCAAAGCTGCACTTAATATAGTATGCAAAAGCACAAGGCACATGTTCCTGTACATTTGTTGTAGATGGTGATGATGCATCTGGCATGCATGTACTAATATCCTTTAAAATACATTCAAAATCAGCATATATTACAAAAGAAACATCTAATTCTCGTTCATAATGTTCAAATTTCAAAATACTTTTTTCTTTTGTTGGCATTCTTGTCACTATTTTATTACATTCTATTCTGTGAGTATTCAAGTCGTTTTCGTAAGAAAAGTATAATAAACATGAATTACATATATAGATTTGATGCTGATTATGTGTTAACTGCTCTTTTATTAATCTGAAATTTTGAAAATATTTTGTTAATTAATAAAATTTCATAATTTACACTAACAGTATTACCTAGACATGTTTTTTATCCATACGTAATGAGCCTTTTCTTCTTCTTGTATAAGTAATAAATTTTTATGAATATCTTTTTCTTTAGAAATTGAATGATATGGTCCAATAATTTTATTATCATCTAATCCAAATACATTAATACTGATTTTTTGATTCAGCATTTCAAATTTATGAATATTAGATGTTTTTACTCTCTAGTGTAGAAAAATCAAGATTAACGCCATTTTTTAAAATTATTTTTTCAGACTTGATATTTTCAATCTGATACGATGATGGCCTGTCAGAATGTATGTCAACTGGATTCAATGCAGATATTATAGCCCATTTAAAACAGTACTCATCCTCATTCTTCACATTTATACAAGCTTTTTTATTTTGTATAGATTTTGGAAGTGATATGTACTGAGATCCTCGTAAGGGCTTCCATTGATTAATATTAATTTCAACATGAATAATTTTTATTAAAGTCCAACCGCTATCTCTTTCTTGAAATTCTTGCATTTTTTTATGAATTTTGTCAACCATCTCTTCATGAACTTGACTTAAATCTTCGATTTTCTGTATAATTGTCATACAAGATTGAAATGATTTAACTGAAAGTGTAATATCATCTTCGCCGTCATTTCCTTTTGTTATTTTCATATATTCACAAAATAATTCCATATTAAACTTGAATGATGAATGTTTATCGAGCAGATTTCTTAAAGCATTTAAAATATGATCTTTTGATGTATTAAAGAATTTTAAAACATCTAATACACCTTCATCTTTGTTTTCAAGCATATATGATTCAACTCTTTCTTCAAAAGCACTTTTGATTACCTTCAAATTTTCATTTAAAGGTTCAGCTGCATTTTTTTTGTGAAAATTTGTTCTTACATGATATGACCAATTCTTTTTTAAAACATCTTTTTGACATGCATCACAAAATTTTGCTGTCGCTATTGGCTCAACTGGATTTTTCACTTCAACCGTATGATTCTTTCTTAAATGAGATAATAAATGATCACTCCTTGAGAATTCCTTTTCACATACTACACAGGAAAGTTTGTCAGAATGGATCTTCTTTTTATGTTCTAATAATTTGTTTTACCTACTGAAATGTTTTCCACAAATATCACAAACTATGCGTTCACCATGAATGCTATTAACATGTCTTTTTAAAACTGATTTTGTTGAAAAATCTTTATTACATAATTCACATGTAAACTTCATTTTTTATTATGAATTTAACTTATTTAATTTATTAAACACTTTGAAATTTCACTATGGACTGATACCGTTTCAAGAAATTGTTTCCATTTATAGACAAAAATCGTATCCTCACTCTTTTTCAACCGCTTACAAGTGCCGACAAAATTTATATATACACACACACACAAACATACATATAAAAATAATTTCACAACTTAATGAAATCCGAAATAAAAACATCAAATAGTACACTTATAGCCAGTTTCACAGTCTAAGCTTAAGCGAAGCTTAATTCTTAAGCTGAGTTTAATCACTTTTTTCGTTTTTACAGTGGAAGCTTAAGTGTTAAACTGGGTTTAAATTTAGCTAAACTTAAGCGGTCAAATTTCAGAGCTTAAACTAAGTTTAAGTAAAAAATATAATGAGTCAACCAAATGTCAACAAATATAAAAAAAATCAATCATGTTTTCATTGTAATTTCTTGAAAATTAGTTCTTAAAAAAGTTAAGAAAAAAATACAAGAAATGTAAAAGCAAGAAGTTGTTGATAATTTTATCATTTAAAAAAAAATATTTAAGAAAAAAATGCAAAAAAAAAAAGAAATTTAAAATCAGATTAACTGCCTTATTCTGCATCAAGTCATAACTTGTGACCAGTCATAAGTCTATTCACCAAACTAGTTTTATGACCGTCATAGTCAAGTTATGACCATAAAATTCTTTTAACTGTTTTGCTGACCTATTAGCTTTGCTACTAGCATTTTGAACCCAACTTTGAACTTGATTATGACGGTCATAAACTAGTTTGGTGAATAGACTTATGACTAATCACAAGTTATGACTTGATGTAGAATAAGGCAGTAAATAAAATTTAAAAAATAAACAAAAACCACTCACATATTATTATTCGTAAAAATAGAATTTAAATAAATAAATAAAATCCATAAAAGATATCTGAGGATGTTTAAAAAGGAAGAAAAAAAAAGAACATACATACATTTTTTTATTTTCACCAATTCCGTACGACATTTTTATATATTTTTACTAATATTTTTAATAAATAATAAAATACGCATGACACTTTTTATATTGACATAATAAATTTCAGAAACAAAGTAGCTGCAGACTTTTTTTTTTTGTTAAATTAGGTTTAGTTAAGCTGCAAAAAAAATAAACTGTGAAATCTAGTAGTCTTTATCTGAAGCTTAAGCTATATACAAAAGCTTAGCTAAACTTTGGCTTAAGCTTAAACTGTGAAACTGGCTATTAAAAATACACAAATGAATAAAAATCTGATACATAAAAATTTTTCTATTTTTATTCGTGAGTTCGAATCTCATCACAACTATTTCATAATCTTTTTTTTTCTTATCACAGAAATGAACAAAAATCTGACACATAAACATTTTTCCATTTTTATTTGCGAGTTCGAATCTCATCACAACTATTTCACAATCTTTTTTTTTCTTCTAATAGCATACGTATTAAAATTCGTCATATACGTATATACACACAACATAATCACCACATATTAAGATACTCTCTAGCCCCATGATATATACCACGGACTATCATGCTACAGGTCTCGAGTTCGCATCCCACCGACATCACATTTTTTTCATTTTTTTCTGCATCTCAAACAACAACAAAACAACAACACATTCTTTTACACACTCGGTGGTGGTGCCAGAACTCCCCAATCCTACCTACTGCCCACATATCACAACCAAAAAGCACAAAAGCTCCAAAATCACACCACATACCACAGCCAAAAAAGCACAAAAGCTTCCGAAGCACACCACACGTCACAACCAAAAAAGCACAAAAGCTCATGACGTCATCCAAAAAAAGCTGTGCACAAAAACCTCCCTGGTCTAGAAGCGCCATATCTCCTCTACTGTAAACAGTTGTAGTTCTGCAAATTTTCCACAAACTATAACCTTTTAGAGACAGTGATTGAAATTACTTCACTTTTGAACTACTCCTGTGTTCTTATGTAAACAGTTGTAGTTTTAGTTTTGTGAAAGTGATAATAAGTTTTTATTTTTTATTTTCTACTATCAACTTTTTAATATTATACTTTCGCGCCGGTTTTTGTTTGAACAATAATAGTTTTTGTTTTATGAAATTTCACTTTTATTTTTGTATAAATTTAATTAAATTGATATAAAAATTTAAACTTGAAGAATTTTTTTGGAACACTCAACACAATTTTTTCGACCGTTTACTTTTGTTAGGGCGCTAGTTAAGGGAATTTGAATTTAAACACATTTTTAATTTTTAATCTTCCTTTATTGAATCCAAAAATAAGACTAACTTAATTTTTTAACTTAAATAATAATTACAATTAGGTTTTTAAGAAAATTAGTGAAACGTAAGCATTTAATAAAATATTATTTAGTATTAATTTAATTTAATATTACTTCTAATTAGCTGAATAATGAAAAAAATATGTATTTGTTAAATCGGGGCGGATGCGCGTGTTAAAAAAATTGAAGAATACATTTTACCAATATTTGGTAATTAGTATTTAATTGTTCAGTCGATTGACCGAATACGCTTGTTATTATATGCTGTGTTAACTTTCATTAAATTTCTTTATTTTTAATACTCGTTTTATTTTACTTCTTCCCGATCTAACTAATCCCGTGATCGAGTTGTTAATTAATTTGAACGAAAAATGAAAAATTAAGAAATAATTCGAACCAGAATCGCGTTTTGTTTACATTTGTTTTCATTGAAAATAATTAACAATACGTCGGTAATTATAATAATTGTCGTATGTGCATTTTTGCAACTCTTGGGAAATCAAACATAAAGTTTAAAGTCGCGCCATTTCTTAACTACACGGTAGAATGTCTTGAAACTTTGAGAAAAATTTGTTCTATTTGTTATATCTACATAAATAGCCTTTTGAGGAATAGAATATTTTCTATAAAACAGGAAAAAGGATTTAAATGTAGTAAGATGTTGTCGTATGTGCAAAATTTAAACGAAAAAATTTATGATTCCTACACATACGACAAAAGTTACATACTTACGACAATTAAATTCAATATCGCATTGAAGTTTTATGTATTATCCGTAGTTTTTTAAACATACTTATTATTTTAATAATCGATATTATTATGAAAGCCAATCAATATTAGGAATTCTTTGCGTAAAAAAAATATTCCATATTAAATAATGTGAATCGTAAGTTTTTTTCTCGAATAGAATAAAGACGACTGATAATTGATATTAGTTTCATTATAACCTAGAAGTATTTCTAGTTTTAGTAAAATATAATTTATTTTATGAGTCGTTAAGAACAAGTAAAATAAAATTAAATAGCCACTTATAAGGTTTTCAAATTCAATTTATTCATATTTATTATAAACTTCATATAAAAAATGAACTTAAAATTAACAAAAACAAATAAAAGCAATTTTCAAAATCACATTTTTAGGAACATAGTTAATAAAAAATAATAATAATAATAATATAATATTTGTACTTCTTCATACTTTTTTTCTTCAAAAAACATTTAATAAATGAACTTATTATAAGTATACATACAAAATAATTAAGTGAAATTTTGGTTTTTAATATACATACCTATTTTTATTTTTTCAAAATAATTTGATAATAAGATTTGTCAGGATCGGAAATGTAAGGAAGCATACTTTGAATATCTTTTTTTTTTTCAGCAGAAATTGGCTGTAAATACTGTAAAGTTTTATTATCGACAATACATACGACATTTATTTTCTTTCATAAAAAAAAGTAAATTTTCATGCAATATTGTCGTATGTGGGAAAAAATGTATACATACAACAAAACAATTTGTAAAAAGCATTTCTACAGTCACATACGACAAAACCGAAACTCAATTTTACCAAAACTAAAACAGATAGGAGAAAACTGATAACAGCATTCGATTGAACATGCTTGAAAACCTAATAAACATTTCCTAACTCAATTTGACCAAAATTGCACATACGACAATTATTTTCTCGACCGACGAACTGTCAAAACCAACAAGTGTTGTCGCAGCGGCCGAATTGGTAACTTACTTTATTTAAAATCCATTGGTGCTGCCGCCTTGTAAATTTTTTCCAAGTCAAATTCATTTCGATTTAATGAGTCAGACTCAGTTTCGAGCTGATTCTCCTCACTTCCCGCAAGTCACGGCTCACTTCTCCTCAGATGTATTTTCTTGCCACTTTCTTTTTTATTTTTTTTTTAGATAATTTCTTTTCGTTATAGTTTCTTTCTTTTATCCCAATTTAAATTTTGGAATTTATTTTTATAATTTTGTAATTAGAATGTTTTTAGTACTAGACCCTAAATTTGAAAATTCTTTTTTTTAACTATAATAAATATCAGAATTTTTTTTGTAAAATAGTAAAACTGCCTTTTATTTCATTTTTTCCTTTTTTAGCACCTTTTTCTTCTCTTTTAAAAACCTCGCTCGGACGCCTTATTATTTCTTCATCTTTCTGTGCAACTTTTTGAATCTCTTGCCTCCTATTTCTCTCATAAAGGCCAATTTTGTAACAATATGTTTTTTTATATTTTAATATAATATTTTGTATGCATTCTTTCTCATTGCAATTTCTAGAAGAATATTGTATTGAAACAAGTCATAGCTTCTATACTGTTGTTGCTAATGGAATTTTTTGTAGTTCAATGATCGCAAAAATTGCATAAGTATTTGTTTAAAAAATCACGTGGCGAGTGGCCATACTATATATTTAGTTGTACGTTGTGTTTGACGAATGTTAAACGAAAGTTTAAAAAAAAGAAATGCTCTGACATATGTATGTCTATTATGAGTGGTCGCATTCGAGATAATTGATTCGAATTCAACATATGTCGTGACATGTGTCAAATTAAGTCCATTATAATTCCACCTTTAGGGAATTAACGAAATTTGTTTTGAGCCCACATGAAACTGAAAGTTGTGCGTTTCAATATATGTATAAGTCAATGGTTTGTAGGACATTGGAGTGATTTACACTAGCAGTCAAATGATGTATACATCATTCAAGGTCATGAATATTTAGGCAAGAGCGGTGAGGCGAATTGAGGGGTAGCACATCAGCGATGTACCGAGAAATTTCATCAGTCAATTTGACATTTTCTCTATTCCTTTTCGTATTTTTTTCATTTCTCTTTCATTTACATTCGACCGTGCTTCAGGGAAATGGTTAAGAGTGTTTTTTTTTTAAATTTAAAAAACTGAATTTGAAAATTATGTTAAAGCTTTGAATTTAAAGTAAGTAAAATTAATTAATTCAATTAAATTAAGTAAAAAATACTCAGATTTTTATCAAGAAAAGCTAATTTAAAACATATTTGAATACAGAAACGGAAATGAAATGATAATAACGATTTATCAAAAATATGATTTATTGTATAACAGACGTCATCCAGATTACTCAAACAAAATTAAATGGAATGATGCGTTTTATGAAATTATTAATGAATTAAAGCTTATTTACAATTTAAAAATGTTTTTTTCTGTAAAAATGTCCAATAAACTTGCGATGGAATAATAACGAATGAGGAATAAAAGAAAATGTATAATAACAGTCATTTTGATGTATACATCATTTGACTGACTGTGTAAATACGAGAGTCAGTCAGAAAGCAAATTCAAAGCAAAACGTCAAAAGGACGTAGGTCATTTGACTGATAATGTAAATCCCACCATTTTTAATAATATATTATATCCTTGAATATATCTCTGTTAAGTGTTAGCCCTGACAAAAGTACTTTCTTATAGGATGCTTCAAAATGTGCGGAAGTCATTTAAAATTTTTTTTTCACAAATAATTCTAAAAAGAGAGTTATTGTTTGCATTTTACTCTCCTGTAAATTTATAATGGATAAAAAAGTAATTTAATCTAAAAATATCATAAAAGTTCTCGATTTAAAATGAGATATTTCAATTTTTGTTTGATATTTTTAAATACTTTTCAATATCTCACTGAACATTGACTTAATAACTTTGCGATTCAGTTCAGAGTGACATTCGTGACAAAAGTGTAAAGTTTTGGGAGAGCTTTAGGGTAGTAAACGTGGAAGGATTAACATGCAGTCAAAAAGTATAAAGTATTGATGGATTCCTTCAAGAGCAACGCAAAAATTCACAGTATTTACTTTTTTATAAAAATTTACTTGAGAAAGCTCTATTCTGAAGCTCTTTGGAATTGAATATAATAAAAAGGGATTGATGATTTTTTTGTAAATTGCTGTATGATTAATATAGAAAAATAATTAAAAGCCATTGTATTGTAAAAAAACTACAAGTAATAAAAGACAAGAAATATAAAAACATTCAAATTAACACATCATTCTATTTTTGACCGTTTTCGTCAAAAATACGATTTCAAAGGTAAATATATCGGGACCCTTTGAACCGAATCAA
This sequence comes from Bombylius major, assembly GCA_932526495.1. Classification (NCBI taxonomy): domain Eukaryota; kingdom Metazoa; phylum Arthropoda; class Insecta; order Diptera; family Bombyliidae; genus Bombylius; species Bombylius major. The sequence continues at coordinate 30,688,952 of OW052042.1, forward strand.
TTAAAATTTCTGTGCAGTAGTCTGTCTACAAAACTCCCGTTCACAGGGTCCCTAGGTATTTACCTTTCAAATCGGATTTTTGACAAAAACGGTCAAAAGTAGAATAAAGTGTTAATTTAAATGTTTTTATATTTCTTGTCTTGTTTTGAAATTTATCTTGAACACAAACAAAAAATACAATAAAAGCGTAAAAGATAGTTTTAAAGAGACTCCTTCAACAAAATACTAAATTAGAGGTCTCATAACAAAAAATTTAAATTTCCGTACAAAATGATCTTCTTGTCCTAAAGTTCTAAAATTTAATATGTGTAGTGGCCCAACCTAATTTGTCGCCCTGTTCGAACAACAAAATTTCGCCCTTATTTTGATCAAATTTTTAATGAATATTAAAATGTTCAAGTCGTTTCCGCACCACTCTTGAGGTAGACTTTAAACCCTAGGATTGCCTGGCCTGGTATACAAATGTATACACTCGGACTTTGACCCTTAATTTGAATATGATCTTTTTGAGCTAGAACCTTGAAACTTCACCAATTCCTCTATTGAAGGGTCCTCCCTATACACCTAAATTCTATTCAAGGTCCTAGCTCGATATCGGTAGAACAAAATATCCTTTTTTGTGCAAAAACACAAAATTGGCCGTGAGTATACAAATACATATCTATATATCTACCATACAATTTATATGGAAATTTTAAAATTTTTTGACCTAATTATTTATTGAAGTGTCCTCTTTGATTAACTTGTTCGATTTTTTTCTACTATTTTTACTTTTTGAGATAAATAGGAAAACAAGGTGAAGAGACGAAAAATGCCTATACATTTTCAAGACCAATCACAAATTTGACGCAAATTTCAACTTCAAAGAACTGTATCTCAGCATCCCGCAAACTGAAAACTAATATTTTTATACAAAAACATTTATCAAAGTGTTCTCTTTAGTACTGTCCTTTATAGTAGTTCTAATTTTTTTAGTTTTCAAGATAAAATACAAAACAACATGAAAAATGTGAATGTTTCGTACATTTTTCTACATTCATAAAGGCAAATATACTATAGGAGCAAGATTTTATTTTGAACAGTTTGCTACATATTGTTGTTTTTGTAGCGCCCATACGAAACACATAGAATGATAAAGCAGAGACTGTGCAAGATTTGAAATTGAACCTAATACTGTGTGTATAGTATTTTTGTTGTTGTTTGTTTTTATGAAGATCGAATACTATAGGAGCAAGATTTTATTTTGAACAGTTTGCTACATATTGTTGTTTTTGTAGCGCCCATACGAAACACAGAATGATAAAGCAGAGACTGTGCAAGATTTGAAATTGAACCTAATACTGTGTGTACAGTATTTTTGTTGTTGTTTGTTTTTATGAAGATAGAATACTATAGGAGCAAGATTTTATTTTGAACAGTTTGTTATACATTGTAGTTTTTGTGGCATTCACACGAGACTTTTGTGCATATGTAACTGCTGTACATAATTCTTTGGTCACAAGCACTAACCGCTTAAGTCTGAAGATGCTTATGTCGACTTAAATGGTTTGAACATGTGACCACAGAATTGGTTTGCACAAAAATAAAAATGTACTTATATAAAATTTTATTATTATGTACATTGTTCTAATGGCGCCCCTCTAATTTTGTCGCCCTGTTCAGCTGCTCTGTCTGCTCATATATAAAGACCGGTCTTGAGGGTGTCCGGAAATGTTTGTCGGGAAAATAAAATTTATTGTAGCTTCCTAATTAATTGAAGTATGTTGCCATGTTTTGGCATACGTGTTTGCCTCTGTGTTTTGTATATGCGTTTATTTTTTGAAATTATTCCAATTGCGCATTTATAAAAAAGTAGTCATGGAGTGTAAACGAGATCTAGTTTTACAAATGCATAAAAGTGGTAAGAAAAATATTGAAATTTTTCGGGCGTTAAAAAGTTATAATATAGTGTATCTTCAAAAATGAATCGCAGCTTTGGTGATGCTAATGTTCTTTTGTTCGTGATGCGAAAACATTACTTGTTGCTATGACAACGTAAAGTTTTTAGTTGGCGATGCAACGCTATTACATGCGACAGCTGAATATTACAAGGAATTTCGAATACTTGATTTGATGCGATGCTTTTTTGAATATGTGACAACGCATCATAAAAGTTGCGTTGCATTTTTGAATTTGTGACAAACATCAGCATCGCATCAACAAAGCAACGATTCATTTTTGAAGATACACATAAATATCAGATTTATTGAGCGCGTCATACAGCTGCAAGCCATAAGCGGTCTATATGAGACATATTCGATGTCAAGACATAAGTCTTGACATAAAAAAGTCTCGTCTGGACTGTGTATTATGCTGAAGATTAAATGCACACATACAAACAAAAACATTATTTTTTTATTTTTACTATATAATATATATATATACAGTGAAATCTTCCATAACGGACACCTCCTATTAACGGACAAATTCTTCTGATTTGTTTGGCTCATTACAAAATATACAATTTTTTCTCCTATAAGCAGACAGCTCTCTTTACTGGACAACGGACACTTTTTCGTTAATTTTTTGAATAATGACCTATCATATACGGACAAAATAATTGGTACCGCATGTGTCCATTGAGTGGTGTCGTAAAGTGAGCCTTTAATGTAATCTTCAGCGTTTTTGTCTTCATTTTCGTATATACTAAGATGATTATCTTGAAATTTTGACCACGTTTTATTCGCGATGTCTATGTAACCATCAATATGATGCCTAGTAATATTAATATCTTTGATTTTTCCATAGCTACTCATAGATTTAGTTAATTGTTTATTTTTTGTTCGGCTTTTGATAATTCTTGCGTAATCAACTTTAACCATCTTTCTAAATCCGGCTCGAAGGACCAATAAAAATGTTATCAATTAAGTAACGTTCAACAGAATCCTTTACTTGACCGATAACACCTTGCTAATTGTGTGGTGGATTTAAAAAGATTAGGGCTTTTATTGAAAACGCAAAAAATTTCCAATTCAAATAATTTTTATTTATACAAATAACTAAATCTATAATATGTAATTAAATTCAAATTTTAAATTCTCAAAAATTAGAAAGTTTAATATAAATCCGTGATTCTTTAAATTTACAAATAGTAACTCAAAAGGATTTTAACTTAATTTCAAAAAAATATCAATTAAAATTTTTAAAACAAAAAATTATGATTGCAAAAGAAATGAATTAATTTAATTCAGCTGAAGAGTTGGTTATTCAAGATGGCTCATTTATTTGTTCAACTCAGCTAAGATTCCTGTAATAATAGAAAAGAACAAGAAAGAAAAGAAAAATTATATAACGAAATACAAAAGGTAAAACCTTGATGTATCGTCTACACAAAAATTGTAAGCTGATATATCTTAATAAAATTTGTAGTCTATGGTGTGATAGACTATAGCTTGATAATATGATATTGGTGGCTATTCTACAGAAATTCTTTAGTTAGCGAATTTTTCTGCTAAAAAAGTTAGCAGATTATGATGTTAGCAGATTCTTAAAAGTTCGTATTTGGCATGATACTACAACTAAAGGTAGAGCATGAACTTGACAGCTGATTTTGATGACGTCAGAGTGAGAACTGATGAATTTAGAATATAATTGGGAGTACATCATAAATTTATAACTAATGTAATGAGTATGTGGAAATAGGATTGTAAAATAAGAAGAGAAACTTCAATTAGTATTTTATTTATTTTTCTCAAAACACACTTCTTATTTTTTTCTACATTTTTGTTTTCTTCCCTAATAAAAAAATTAATCCTACATCGGAAAAATAGTTCTTTTACTTTATATGGTAGTAAAATTGAATGAGATTTTTTAAGTAATTGTTTACTTATATTTATATTTTTAGGTAGTTTAAAACTACGAAAAATTTTCTCTAAACTTAAAATTAAATTTAAAAATTCTTCTGAAGGCTTAATTAAACCTCCTTCAGATTTTTCGTCGACCCAAGTGAAAGTGCGACTTTATTTAGTCACAAAAGCTTCTAAATCAATGTTTTTTCTGCATTTTTTAAAAATATAGCCTGCCAAATTCTCTAAGGCATCAATTTCCATATCATTTAATTCTGCATCTATATTTATATTTAAATCTTCTTCAATAACGTCCTTATCACACAAGGTTTTCAAACAATTCTTCCGTTAACATTGGTTCTTCTGTTTCTTCGTCATTTTCAATATTACAAGAAGAAAATATAGTCTGGTTTCTCCCTATGTCAACAAAAAGCATTTACGAAATTAAATTAAATACATGTAACGCTAAATACTACAAATTAATTAACTAGCTACATACACAAATTTATTTGAAGGATGAGACATCACAAACATTGGGATTTTTTCTAAAAGACGCACCACGTTCACAAACATTTAAATTACAAAACTATATAATTTACCTAATATATATGATCTTAAACGATAAGTAAATTGTAGCGCTGAAGGATGATCATGAAATCCTCCTTTAGCACAAATTGAACTAAAAAAAAATTCTAAATTGTTTTTGTGTGTCTTTATCACTTGGAAATATATGAAAATTCAAGTTTTCATTTTTATATACTTTTTATCCACTTACTTTTTCCTTTGTGGGTAAGAGTGTTCCTCGTGACGTAATTGAAATTTTGGAAAGAGTTTTAGGGTAGTAAACGTGAACGGATTTACAAGGGGTTTTCGGATTTGGGATGAGTAAATAGAATGCTTACTGAGAAACTTCCGAAACGTCCTCGAACAACTCTTTACTTGAATATCATCGTAGTTACAGAGGCTTTATAATCAGTTTTTAAAAAGTATATGTTATAAAAGTTTTTTTAACCTTTAAGCTTATTTCTTTTTGTGTTGCTTTTGCAACCACTTACACAGCACCACACCATTTTTAAGTTTTTATTTGATTCTCTTTTTGTTTAAAAAAAAAAACTACTAAAATACACAAATTATTGTATAATTTTAAAAATATTGAAAAGATTTTAAATCACTTCGAAACAACTAAAAGTACTCAAATACCAAATGGTACTCACTACTACATCACTGTGACAGCAAAAACAACAAAAATGGCGATTCAAGAAGAAGAAGGTGTTTTACCTTTAGTTGTAGTATCATGGTATTTGGTCACTAATATTTTTCGAAATCTTTATGAAGCTGTCAACAGAAATTCGAAATACGCTAACAAATGTCACTTTAAAGAAATTTGCTGTCATTTTATTTTGTTTACATTTGGCAAGAACCATACCTGTCCTCTTTCAACTTCAATAACCTGTTTTTTATCCCCACTTTTGAATAAATGTCCTACAACTTGCCTTCTGTCAACAAAAACCCGGTTATTGAAGCTGAAAGAAGACAGGTCTGGTCCTGGCCTTCAAATGGTTCATGGTTGCAAATTAAAAACAAATTAAAAACTTTAAAATAAAACAATAAAATAAAACAATACAATAAAAAAATAAAATAAAACAATAAAATAAAATAAATTAAATAAAAAAAAATGGAAAACAAAGAAAATCAAGGTAAGTATGTACATTTATTTGTTTAATAGTTTAATTTAATTAACAATTTAGTGTTTTGTGTTCGTCCTGTAATGTAATTATACGGTTTTCGTTTATGTTTTCAATTTAGTGTTTTGTGTTCGTCCTGTAATTTTAATAAAATAAATTACTTAAATTGCAATTCTACGAAGTAATCTGCGAATTCTCAACCCTAAAACAACATCCACTTTATTAAATTTACTATTTATCTACTAAAACCTAAAAATGACAGCAGTTAGCGGAAAACTTAAACGATAACGAAATCGAAAATATGACCTGCTAAGTTAACGAAAAATTAGCAGATTTTTATGTTAATTTTTGGTACCAGAATACCAATTTTTGTCTTAGCAGGTTTTTTTACCAGCTGTCAGAATTTTGTATGAGAGTTAGCAGAATGTCAAATTAGCAGAAACCTACAGAATAGCTCCCATTATATTATCAGAGGGCTTATGTTATTATTAAACAATGTTGCAAGCACGTTGTCAGTAATAGCAAATAGATTTGAAGGTTGGAATTCAAATTGTTAAATTTAAAAGACAATTTATCCTGGAAGTGAGGTTAGAACTGATTGTTTTAACAACTTTGAAATAAAAATGAAAACTTTGTCTGATCGCGACTTAGTTTAAATTAAATGGAAAAAATCGATTGATTTAAAGGTTATAAGTACCTTTAAATTATATGATATAAGTAAAATAACTAAAAATTTCGATTCTATGGTCAGTACCCAATAGAACAGAAATTACTGAGACTTTGCTAAATTTCCTATCTTATGGTCAGTACCCAGTAAGAAGGAAATGTCTGAGAAAAATAAAAAAAAAATACTTACAGATCAAAACTCTTGTAAGTAGACGATGATATCCTTCCTTAAGGTCAATTCCCTTTAAGCGAGGATAAGACTTCAAACTTGGTCAATTCCCAAAGCAGAAGAAACGATAGTTGGCCAATCTCGCGTTTATATACGATTCAAATTCTATTGTTTTGGTTAATTGGTACAGTATTCGAGATTTGTCAGCCATCTTGATTTTGTCAATAAGTGGTACATTTATTTTCCTTTTTTAAAGTTTTTGAATTTTACCTTATTCCATGGCAAGAAAATTTAATCTTAAAATTTGTAGTTGTATTTTAGATACATATTAGTATTAATAATTTCATTATTAATAATTTTCCTTTTTTTGAAATCTTTAATTTTCAGTGTTTTATATAAATTAAGTTCAGTGGAATAATTGAATTAGGTTTATGGTTTTGTTTTGATGAATTAAATGAGTTCAGTGGAATGGTATATCAGATTGATTGGTTAGGTTTAACGAATTGAATGAGTTCAGTGGAGTGGTATGTTGAAGTCATTGACAGGGGTCGGCATTGTTTATAATTTTCACGTGATTTAGTTTGTGTTTTTTTTTGTAAATGACTTTTTTTTAATTAATGGTGGGATTTACATTATCAGTCAAATGACTTACGTCCTTTTGACGTTTTGCTTTGAATTTGCTTTCTGACTCTCGTATTTACACAGTCAGTCAAATGATGTATACATCAAAATGACAGTTGTCATTAATTTTCTTCAATTCTTCTTCGTTGGTGTTATGTAAATTTCCATACATTGGTCACCCTGCACTTTTATTCCATATAAATTCGAAAACCTTTAAATAAATATCAAATTACAAAAAATATTTGTTTTTTTCAGAATAATTCCTCGATAGATTTTTACACGCGAGTTAAGGTTTTTACCACAAGGATAACAAAAAATAAAAAAATAAAAATAAAAATAAAAAAGACAAAGTTTCACTCCAAAAATTTTATTTTTCAAATTTAATCTTTTCAGTTCACGATTCAAACTAGAACTGCCTGTCGTTACAAAAATTATCTTTTTCATAATTTATTCTACATACATATGTATAATTCTATCATTTATATTATTAATTTACAATTCTGAGAATCTAGAAAAAATAGCATTCACATTAATTTACATTTTGATGATCTTGCACATTTGATGAGAATGTAAATTTTATCAAGTTGAAGAATGCAGTTTTACTTAGGTGAAATATGAGTCGAAATGTTGAATATGCATTTTGTTATGCTATGTTGGGTGTAGAGATTGACTGTAGCCGTAACTCTTCCCCCCTTGGATGAAGCGACGACCAAAGAAAAATCCTTGGATTTTCTTGAGGAGCGTTCTCAGTTATAATACGTTATTGATTCTGTTGATTCGATGAATTTTGACGATGTTTAACCACAAAATATGTAACGAAGGAACTCATGATGATTAATAGCCCTATTGTCAAAATATCTCTTTGTGTTGTTTTTATCTGTAGTAGTTCTATAGTATTTTGGTTTTCGAAATTGAAAGAATTTAATTTTTCTAAACTTAATTTGTCCATTGTTTGTGAAGAATTGATTTTATTGAATAATGTTGGGTGTATAATTATGCTTTCCCAATGTATACTAGTTGTACTTTCATATATTATTCCGTTTATTGTTATTATGCAATTTTCGAAATGGATGAGAGTCGTGCCGTTCATTGAAGTAGTTGGTAGGTTGCAGGTTGTTGTTATGTTTGTTTCTGGCAAGTTGATGCAAATAATATAGTTTGGTTCTGGTTGAAAGATACTACTGGATTCAATATCATTTAATAATGTACATTGAGCTGGGATATTCTTCATTATATTAAGTACACATTCTTTATCGTTAGCCAGTGGTATACTTTTAGATATTTTGCAATAATAAACTTCCTCGATGATAGGGCAGATCTCGTCGAAGTATAGTAAGTCTGATTCGTCGAAGATCATATAAGGTTTAGTTAGTATTGATAGTGTTTTGTTAATTGGTAGGGGTATCAAATGGAAGAGGGAATATGTATTATTTGAAAATACAGGGATTTGAATGTTAAATATAATATTTGTATCGTTATAAAAAGCTTGTAACCCAAGAAATTCGTAAATTTGTTCATCGGAACGTACTTTTATATTTTGATTTTGAAAAATCTCATATATTTCATCTAACTCTTGAGAATCAAGAATTTGTTTTGAAATAATATTCAATCGAGCTAGTACAATTGTTTCTGCTAAATTTGTTAAGTGATTATGAAGTAAATCTATATTGAAATTAATCTGATTAATGTACATATTGGGAAATTCTGACAAATTGATTTTCTGCATTTATGTTATTATTTATTTTCGTACTGTAATTACGGAAAAATGATTCTATTAATTCTTGTTGTTTGTTAATGTGGGTAGTAACGTTTCGAAATCTTTCAATCATTTGATTATTAATTTTTATTTGATTATTTAAACCGTTTTGCAAAGTTTGTTCATTTATAGAAATTTTTTGTATTTCGCTATTAATCTGTAAAGCATCTTCGTGATCCATATTTCCCGTGATTACTTTTATAAACGAACCTACTATATTAAGTGCTCCTCTTTTATTTCTACGTATAGGTAGGAGGCTTTTGAGTTTCTTTTCTAATTCAATAAATTTCGTTTTTGTAATTTCAACAACATTTTTAAAGTTCTCGTCGTTTTGAATTTGGTTTATGGATTGTTCTATTTTATACAAGTTTTCTGTATAGTCGGTCAGTTTCACTATGTGTATTAATTTCTTGTATGTTAATATTGTCCTCGCTGGTCCCATTCTCATCGGTAGCAGTCCGTGATGGTTGTTTAGGTCTTGTATTTCCATTCTTTGGGCCAGGGTCGTGGTTAACCTGAAATTTACGTTTTCTTTTAATTTTAGATTTATGTAATTTTTTATCTTTGTAAGTTATTACTGTTACTTTATTATTCTTTTTTATTTTATGTTTACTAAAACGAGGGGTTAATTTGTTTCGTCTATTTTCTTTCCTATATATCGAGTCATTTTCTGTAAGAGATGGGGGAGGTTCTCTATTTTTATTTAATTTTCCTATGGTTTTTTCAATTGTGCTTTGAATTTTTTCTTTTATAGAAGGGTAGAGTTTAGCTTGATATTCATTTAAGTGTTGCAAAAATTCGTGTTCATTATTAAATTTTACATCTTTGAGGAATTTATAAGTTTTACCAGTAAAAAGTTCATATGGGGTATGGTTTGTAGCAGAATGAACAGCATTATTATATGTTATAATTGTTTCATTTAAAATATCTTCGTGATCCTTATCTTTTTGTTTTTCATATATAATACGGTAAATTTCGGTTAAAGTGGAATGGAGACGTTCGACAGGGGAGTTGCTACTACTTTGTTGGAACGATGTAATATGTAATTTAATATTGTATTGTTTACAGAAATCTTTAAACATATTGGAAGTAAATTCTAGACCTTGATCAGCTACTATAACTTTTGGAATACCATGTAAACTCAAAAAGTTTTTTAGTGATTTAACTATGACTAAACTACTTCTAGCAGATAGAGTGTAAGCGGCCGCAAATTTTGAGAATTTATCAATTATGGAGAGCATTTGTTTATTGTTAATAGAATATACATCAATATGGAGGATATCAAGAGGTTTACAAGGAGTTTCGGGTTTTTCGAACTCCAATTTAGGTGGGTTTCTGTCATATTTAAGTTTTTGACATACTTCACAATTATTAATTGTTTGGGTAATTTTGGTTTTCATATGTGGGAAATAAAAACTTCTTTTCAAATGGGCTAGTGTTTCGTTAATACCTCTGTGGTTATTTTTGAAATGATAATCTCGAATTATATGGTCTTGTTCATCATTATCTTTTATGTCAGATAGTAATTCCGTACATCGAATTAATTTGAATAGTTTGTTTCTTGAGAAGAATTTTGAATAAACTGATTGGACTACTTTAAAAATTTTGTCATCTGTATATATAGCTGTAGTTTTATTTGAAACAAGGAATTTTGTAAAAATTTCTGTGATATTTTCCTCTGTAAGGTTTGGTGTGCGAATAGTACGACGTTCTTTATTTTTAAACAGCATTTCAACTGATACAGTTTGAGGTTTATCAGACTTTTCTAGAATAAGTTGGAGGTTAAATTCATTTAAAGAACGTTCAGAAATGTTAATGTGATCATCAAGATTTTCGAGTGTTGAATGTATTGTGGCACAAGTTGAACCAACGTCCTGATTCTCGTGTGTGTTAATTTCCACTTCGTTAGAACATTTTTTATCAGCTGTTTTTATGCGACTCAATGCGTCAGCGTTACCATTTAGTTTACCTTTCTTATGTACTATTTCATACTCATACTCTTCTAATTTGAGTCTCCAACGTATAAGTCTAGAGTTAGGGTCTTTGAGACTCATTAGACATAAAAGAGGTTTGTGGTCTGTTACAATTTGAAATTTACGACCGAATAAGTAGGGCCGAAAATACTTCGTCGCCCACACTATAGCTAAAAGCTCCTTCTCGATAGTGGAGTAATTTATTTCAGAATCAGTGAGGGTTCTACTTGCATAACATACAGGTCTATCACTTCCTATATGCCCTTGTGACAATACGGCACCAATAGCGAAATTACTTGCATCGGTGGTCAAGATAAAAGGTTTGGAAAATTCGGGATATTGGAGAATTGGTTCGTTGGATAATATATGTTTGCAAATTTCGAAGGTCTTTACATATTTTTCATTCAGATCAATTTTCCTATCCTTTTTTAGGCATTCAGTGAGGGGTTTTGTAAGTTGAGCAAAATCTTTTATAAATTTACGGTAATAGCCCAAAAGACCTAAAAATGCTTTAATTTCTTTCCTTGTTTTGGGAATAGGGTAGTCGACAATGGCTTTGATTTTTTCTGGATTTGGCCTCACCCCGTGGCTCGTTACAATGTGTCCCAAAAAAGCTACCTCTTTATGGAGAAACTCGGACTTGTCTAGTTGCACCTTAAGATTCGCTTCTCTTAATCTTTCAAAAACCCTTTTTAAATTCTCTGCGTGTTCTTGTAAGGAGGTTGAAAAGACGATGATATCATCGAGATAGACCAAACAGATTTTCCCTTGTATGTCTTTAAGCACATTATCCATTACTCTCTGAAAGGTGGCGGGGGCGTTTTTTAGTCCAAAAGGCATCCGAATATACTCGAAATGCCCACCTTCTACTGTAAATGCTGTTTTTTCAATATCGCGAGGATCCATTTCTATCTGATGGAATCCGCTAGCCAAATGGAGTGTGGAGAAATACATACATCTTCCAAGCTTGTCTAAAATTTCGTTAATATTGGAGATAGGATATTTATCACTTATGGTCTTATCGTTTAATTTGCGATAGTCTATTACTAGACGCCATTTTTGTTTACCGCTGGCATCCTGTTTCTTAGGGACAATCCAAATCGGGGAGCTCCAGGGTGAATAGCTTGGTCTTATTATACCTTGGTTTAACATATCTTGAATTTGTGATTGAACCTCAGCTTTATGTATATATGGATAACGGTATGATTTTGTAAAAATTGGTGCAACGTCGGTGGTTCGAATACGATGTTTTATAACGTTTGTAAAACTGAGATCTTGTCCTTCTCTGAAAAATATGTCTTCATATTCTTTACAAACTTTGATAATGACCCTTTTTTCCTCCTCATTAAGATGTGATATTCTAAGGCGATTCGAGATATCGCATGAATTCAGAGATTCAGAATTTCTATATTGTATGTTGAAATTATTTATTTCGTGAAAATCTTGACATTTAAAGGGAGTTGCTTTTAGGGGTTGGTCAAGGAATAGAGTGTCATCTATATTTGATTTGTTTATTACTTCAACTACGCTGTACCAATTTTCGGCTTTATAAATTCCTTCCGGAATAGACAAGTTTCGATTAATATTTGTTTGTTTTAAATATATATCCCCATTTTGTATATCCACTGGTATTTTAACTATAAATTTTGAATTACTAGGTATTACATATTTTCCCGATGCAAAATTTGGCTTAAAGTGAAGAGGTATCTTTGAGTTCTTCATAATAAGAATTTTGTTTTCTAAATCGATTTTTGCTCCAAGTGTAGAAAGTATATCTAGTCCTAACAGACCGTCAAAGTAACCATGAAACTTAAAAATTAAAAATCGAATTGGTTTTGTATCGTTAAATTCTACAAAGCTTGGTAAAATAACTTCTTTATCTATTTTATGTGTATTCAAAATGGTAGTGATAAAAGTGGGATTTATGGTTCTTACGTCATTTTCGTGGACAAATTCTGGGTTAATAAATGAAGAAGAGGCTCCTGTATCTATTAAAAATTTTAAAGGTCGACCAAAAGGTGATGAGATATGTATGTAAGGGAGAATGAAACCATGTTTATTTACATCTATGTATCCGATTGGTTCTCCGAGGCATGTATTTGAAAATTTGACTCATCAATTTCCTCGTTTGATTTTGGTTGGTATTCGAATTCGTTATTGTAAAACTGATCAAGTTGTTGGTAATAATTTTCTGGATATTGGTAATAATTATACCCTTCATCATAATTAAACATTTCGGAGTGTGAATTTTGATGATTTCCTTCAAGATATTGTAAAATTCTTTTCTTGGAAATTGGTTTGCATTTAAAGGTTTAGGTGAGTTATTTGTTTGGGGTTTGACACGAACTGTACTTGAATCAACGTCCATGAGTGTTGGTAGTGGTGGTTTATTTTGTTGAGAATTAAGAAAAGGATTTTGGCTTTTTAGAGGACGAGAAAACGTATTATAAAGGGGAAATCTATTATGATAAGAATTAGGTTGATATGGGTTTTGAGGTGTAAATTGTGGACGGGTTCTATTTTGCGAATTGAAATTATTATTGGAGCGAAAAAATAAATTTTGAGATGTTTGTACTTTATTAGGTGAATGAGAAACGTTGTGGAGACGTGGAGTAGCTGGGGGCAATGCAACGGATTTAAAAGAGGGGTTGTGTTTAGCCATCGTACCATGAGAGTTACTTTGTGTTATAGAGTTTGACTTCAAATAAAATATATTTTGCTCTTTGATACAATATGAAAAGGCTTCCGCCAAGGAAGATGGTTTCATTGCTCTTATTGTGGAACCTAAAGGTTCTTTAATTCCTATTAAAAACACATTTAAACACATTTCAGCGTAAAGATTATTTTTTGCTTTGATGACATTTGTATCTGTTTCGTGAATTTTTAAATGATTAGCTATTGTGGAAAAAATTTCGATTATTGCACTGTAAAACTGTTCTATTGATTTTGAACCTTGTTTCAAAGTATGAAGGTCTCTAATGAGGGAGGTTTCATTTCGTTTGTCGGAGTAATGCAAGATTAGGTTTTTTTTTATATCTGCCCAATCAAGTGAAGTACCATACATATCAAGCACCTCATTTGCAAAGCCCTCGATTTTAATTCTAATAGATCTGAGTAAAATTCTACCATATGGGGTACCATCAATTGACGACACCATTGATAAAATTTCTTCCACATTATTGATGAAGTCGAAAAGTAGTCGTGGATTGCCGTTAAATTTTGGCAAGTCTTTAACTACATCGGGTATTCTTAGATTATTGAAAATATCTAATACAGACGTTGTATTATTTGATGTAGTAGCAGTAGTCGTGTTGTGACTTGTCATATTGTTGAAATTATTATTATGATGTTTTTCACAAAACTTTTCTTCTAGATTATTTTCCGAATTTCCTATTGAGTTATTTCCTAAGTTATTTTCAGAATTATCCCTTAAATTCAGATTAATTTCACTATCACTATTGGATTCGCTCGATGTTCTGACTTGAACAATACTATATGGCGAATTTCTCGTTTTACTTTTGTTTAATTTTAATTTAGAAAACATTAAAATTTACCCTAGCTTTTTTTTTTTTTTTTTTTTTTTTTACAAAATTTTACAACTTTACAATAATTTTAGTTTTTTTTTTTTTTTTTTTTTTTAATAAAAAGATATAGATATATACATTTCTTTTTTATTTTCTATTTTTTTTTTATTTTATTTTATTTTATTTATTTATTTATTTATTTATATATATATATATTTTTTTTTTTTTTTTTATTTCGTACAAAAAAAAATTTATTTTATATTTTTAATATTTCCTTTTTCTTGTAAAATTTATTGTATAAAATTTGTTGATTCCTACAAGGTATTGAACATTCGAAAAGAGAGAGGAAAAAAAATATATATATTTTATATTTCATGCAAAAATCTGATTTTATATTTTAAACACTTTTTTTCTTCTTCAGATTATCATTTATTTTTCTATTTATTATATATATAATTAAATATATATATATTTATTTTTATTTATTTATTTTTTTTTTTTTTGAGTTTGATTTAAACTTCAACTTTTTAAATATTTCCTAATTTTGTTTTGATTAAACTTTAAAATTCACAAATTAATTACTCAATTTATTGCAAAAAATGTATTAGAATTTTAAACATTATTTAACTTAAAATTATAAAAATCAAAAAACCTACAGTATTATTCTTTATTTTTTTTTTCACAAGGAATTTTGTTGGAAAATTTAAGGAAAGGTTTAAATTTGACTTACATTAAAAGTAGAAATGCCTTTTCCATATTTTGTGGTTAATTACGATGATCCTTCGTGATTAAACACTCCTCCTTATTTATTCGAGTATTCCGATGTTCCCTCGATGTACTCTTTTTTGTTGTTGTAATCTTCTGGTACGTAGATTCGTGAACTAAGGAATTAGTACTCGCAAAAAAAAGATTATGTAATAATTACAATAATAATTCTTTTGTGTCCGTTGTTCACAATTTCTGGGATTTTATTTGTCACTGATAAACCGTCAGTAGTTAAAATTTATTTTTACCGATAAACCGTCGGTAACAAAATTTTATTTTACAAATATAAATCCCGAGGATAGTTAGAACTATCCTACCGACTGCGCCAGTTAAGGTTTTTACCACAAGGATAACAAAAAATAAAAAAATAAAAATAAAAATAAAAAAGACAAAGTTTCACTCCAAAAATTTTATTTTTCAAATTTAATCTTTTCAGTTCACGATTCAAACTAGAACTGCCTGTCGTTACAAAAATTATCTTTTTCATAATTTATTCTACATACATATGTATAATTCTATCATTTATATTATTAATTTACAATTCTGAGAATCTAGAAAAAATAGCATTCACATTAATTTACATTTTGATGATCTTGCACATTTGATGAGAATGTAAATTTTATCAAGTTGAAGAATGCAGTTTTACTTAGGTGAAATATGAGTCGAAATGTTGAATATGCATTTTGTTATGCTATGTTGGGTGTAGAGATTGACTGTAGCCGTAACTCGCGCTTAAATAAATGCTGTAGTAAACATTATTACATATTTTAAAATAATTTACACGAGTTTAAATAAAAATGCTGTGTTAAACATTTTGTTTACCCGAAATAATTTTTCCAAATTAACTATTAGCAGATTTAATTATAATAGGCGATGTAATTAGAATTAATATTTAACACTTTATTAATACAACTTGTTGTCGGTACATTATATGAGAAAGAGAAAGAGTTACAAAGGAATATACAAGATATAATAATGACAGTAGGAATGATATAATGTAATTTAAGAACATACTCTAAAAGAACATTATTTACATATATACTTATTAATATCAGTAACAGGTGGCAGCTCTAGAATTGTAGTGACAATATCATTTGAATGATATACATTATCCAACACTCCCCTTCAATTCTAGAATTGTCATATGCCATTACAAACTTTTAAAATTCCATTTCTAACTTTCTAAAACATTCCATGTGCTTTTTGGCTGATAACATTTTCGTTAACGCATCAGCTGGCATCCTGTCAGTGGCTAAGTAATGCAGCGTCACGATTCCTTCTGAGACAGCTTCTCTAATATGATGAAATTTTATATGAAGATGTTTGATTTTAGTTGTCGTCCTTGATAATTTGCAATACACTGTGCACTAAGACTATCACTGTGAACTTTGACTGGACCTTTATGTAATTTGAGTTCTTCCAGTATATGCTTGAAAAAAGTAATTTCCTTAATAGTTGATGATAATGCAACATATTCTGCCTCTGCACTAGAAGTAGTTACTATATTTTGCTTTGTTGAACTCCAGTGAATAACTGAACCACTGAAAATGACTGCAAAACCAGATTGCGATTTACGGTCATTAACATCTTCACCCCAATTTGAATCAACATATGCTGATAATGATTTATTCGATTTTTTATATAATATTTTAGCATCAACACTACCTTTTAAGTACTTTAATGTATTAATCGCATAATTCCAATGTTGTTGTTTTGGTTCTTGACAAAATTGTGACATCATATTTACAGCACAAGTGATGTCAGGACGACTAAATGTTGATAAATACAAAAGACTTCCGATTAGTTCTTGACAATTTCTTTTACATACGTTTAATTTTTCTCCTTCAATCGTTGGAATTTTTTGAAGCTTTATACCTGTTGGTAAAGGTAGTCTCTTTGGTGTACAATCTTCGAGTTTATATTTCTTTAGTAAATGTTTTATGTAACCGGTTTGACATATTCCTATTGTATTTTTATTTTTATCACGACTGATTTCTAAACCAATACAAATCTTAGGGAAACCTAATTCTTTAATTTCAAAATTATTCTTCAAGTACTCTTGTACTTTAACGTATTCTTTGTTGTCATTTGTTGCAATTAGAATATCGTCAACATATAATGCTATCATAGTGAACTTATCACGTACATATTTATAATAAATGCATGTATCATAATTCGAATTTTGGAAATTTAGCTCTTTCAGTTTTTTATCGATTGTTAAATTCCATTGGCGACCAGATTGTTTCAATCCATATATTGCTTTCTTTAATTTACATACCTTGTTATTATTTTCTTTATTAATAAAACCTTCTGGTTGTTCCATGTAAATCTCTTCCTTAAGATCAGCATTCAAATAAGCTGTTGATACGTCAATGTGATGAATATCTAAATTTCTTTGAACTGCTACTGCAAATAGCAAACGTACATCACTGATGCTGGCTACAGGAGAATATGTATCAGTATAATCAATTCCATGTATTTGAGCATAACCTTTTGCAACTAGACGAGCTTTTCTTCTTTCAATAGAACCATCCGGCCTATATTTTGTTTTAAATACCCATTTCGAACCAATTATATTCTTGTCCATTGGACGATCGATAAGATCCCAAGTTTCATTTTTTAATAAGAACTCGTACTCTGTTTGCATTGCTTCTTTCCATTCTGTGAAATTGTTTGAATTTTCAATTTCATTCATAGTCGTTGGATCATTGTTTACTGTATTTCTTATTTCGTTTTCTTTTTGTTCAAAATTTTTACCTTTTGTCTCAGTTATGCTGGTCTCCTCAGTTTCAGTTTCAACATCTTGAACGCATTCATTTATTTTCTCAACTGATTCATATTTATCGAAAATGACGTCACGATAGTTTGTTTGTGAACTTTGGTAAGTTGTTGGAATTTTATTTAAAAATCTTACATCTCTGCTTTTTACAATAAGTCTTGTACCTGGCTTCCATAGCCGGTAGGCCTTAGATTCTTCTGAATATCCTATCATAATATAATTATCACTTTTAGCATCAAATTTCCCTAAATTACTTCGTTTATTGAGTACGTAGGCAGTTGCACCAATTTCCTTGAAATAAGAAACGTGAGGTTTTTTAGATGACCATAATTCTTCTGGAGTAACATTAAGGTTAAGTTTAGTTGGACAGCAGTTTCTAATGTAGGCAGCCGTATTAATTAGTTCAGCCCAAAGGCATTCCAAAGGTAATTTGGATTCAATCATTAGACATCTTGCCATTTCTGTAAGAGTTCTATTTGCTCTCTCGGCAATCCCATTTTGTTCTGGTGTATACTCGACAGTTAGTTCATGTTTTATACCATTTTGTTCTAGGAAACTTCTAAAATTTGTGTTACAATATTCAAGTCCATTATCGGTTCTTATTCTTTGAATTTTGTTACCAGTTTGATACATAGTTTTTAAATATTTTAAATTTTTCAAAAGCTTCACTCTTTTTGTTAATAAAGTAAACAAAAATTTTTCTTGAAAAATCATCAATGAAAGTTATGAAATATAATGATTTGCTTAAAGATTCTTTTCGCATTGGTCCACAAATGTCTGAGTGAATTAACTGTAATGTTCGAGTAGTACTTTTTTCCTTTTTTGAGGTAAATGGTACACGTGCTTGTTTAGCTTTTATACAAGAAGTACAATTTATTTCATTTATGTCAAACCTTGATGGTAAACCTGAAACCATATTATATTTTAGTAATTGTTTTAATGATGAAACATTTAAATGTCCCATCTTTTTATGCCATTCTAAAAGTGAATCAGATTTTAAAGTTATTTTCAAATATTCATTTTTAAACTTTTGATGATTAACAGATTTTAAAATGTACAGACCATGTTGTCTTTTAGCTTCTAGTAGTACATTATTATTTTCATTACATATTGTTGCACGATTACTTTCAAAATTAACTTTCTTGCCATTTTCTACAGCTTTACTGATTGAAATTAAGTTTTCTCTAAGTTCTGGCACAAAAAGAGTATTATATAGTGAAACAGTTTTAATTTTGTTATCAATTGACACGCTTAATTGAACAGTACCAGTACCTACAATTTTTATCATTTTATATTTTTTAAAATATTTTGCTTGTAGAGCGTTGTTGGTTAGGTTTTCCTTCTTTCTTTCACCAACTTCTAGTAATCTTGTTTTTACTATACTTAGTTCGGGGTAGGCACTCTGTGCATCAAAAGCTGCTCTTACATCTTTATATTCTTCGGGCAAACTATCAAGTAGCATTACAACTAAGAGATCGTCATCAAGTTTAGCACCTAATTCATTTAATCGAGATACAATGGCATTAAACTCTCTGATATATTCCTCCATTGCCTGACCAGAATCCATTTTTATGTTTATTAATTTACGATATTCTTCCGTTTTCTGTCTAGGTCCTTTTCTGTCGTAAGTACTCGACAGGAAATCCCAAACTTCTTTTGAAGTTTTTAAGTGTTTTGCTAGAGCTACAATAGAAGGTTCCATAGAAAGTAATAACTCACCTCTTGCATCCAGATCTTTCTCATCCCAATCATCTTGACTATTTCCAGCCGTAGTAGGTCTTTCCAATGTTCCATTTATGTATTTTAAAATTCTTAATTTATGAAGTACAGCTTCGATCTGCACCTTCCACGTTGAATAATTTTCCCCATTGAATAAAGCAATTCGGCCAACATTTGATGAAGATGATACCAACATTTTGTTATCGATTTCTTTTATTTCACAAAAAATACTTTCTAGAAAAATTTTATAAATCTATAACACTTAATGTACCTTCTGGGCCCATAACCTATTAGCAGATTTAATTATAATAGGCGATGTAATTAGAATTAATATTTAACACTTTATTAACACAACTTGTTGTCGGTACATTATATGAGAAAGAGAAAGAGTTACAAAGGAATATACAAGATATAATAATGACAGTAGGAATGATATAATGTAATTTAAGAACATACTCTAAAAGAACATTATTTACATATATACTTATTAATATCAGTAACAGGTGGCAGCTCTAGAATTGTAGTGACAATATCATTTGAATGATATACATTATCCAACATTAACTGAATAATTTCGGCCGTAATTGCTGACTGCACAATTTTAATTATTAAAATTCAATGTTGATGACCAAATATGGAATTGCATTATAAGTTTCCTCTCTTAGGAAAAGTGTAATGTAAAAGTGAAAGAATATTAAGAAAGAGTTGGTTTTTAGCAGTTGAATAATTAAGTAGTAGGTAAAATAAAAGTGTCTGTAACTTTAGTAGTTAGAAAAATAAATGTTTTAAAAATTACAAAAGTGGTCATTGTGTTTTAATAAAAATATAGCATACACAAGGATAATTATCGTTGTATTAAAGAACAATAATACAACAAACTTGGCGCAGCCGAAAACAAAAGGGACATAGTATCCTTTTCAAAAATTTGGAATTTTAAATCAAAATTTAGATTTTTTATTAAACGCTTTAAAATTAAACTTGTGTTATATCTTTGTGTACAGTGACTTTGAATTGTGTCTAAATAAACTAAAAAATAAATTGAGCAGTGAAAATAAGCCTTTCTTTTTCTCCTGTTGAGGCTGGCAGGGGCACTGCTCATATAATATGTAAATATAAAAGTGAACTGTGTTAAAATAAACTAAAAAAAAATTTAGCAGTGAAATTAAGCCTTTCTTTAACACCTGTTGAGGCTGGCAGGGGCACAGCTTTTATAATATATAAAAACTTAAAACTTAAAATAAATTGAGTAGTGAAATTAAACCTTTCCTTTTTCTCCTGTTGAGGCTGGCTTGTTAGTATCTACTCTGTGGTGATAGGTTGCCCGATTAAAAAATGTGCTGGCATTAGTATGTCTAAATTAAGATGGATTTCAATGCACGCGTTTGGAGCGTTGCGTTTGGTGCGTTAAATGACAGTTAGTAGAAATAAGCTTTTCTTATGAGAGCTGACTAAATGGTCAACGCACACAACGCGCATAACGCTCCAAATGTTGAACAATTTTCTACTTTTTGGTGCGTTATGCGCGTTGCAAGTGTTGCTGCCATTATTTTTTGATATGTATTAAGTGGCAATGACAGCTGAAAAATAATTTTTGTTACTTAACAACACTGTATAAATTTCAAAAGTATATAAGTTGGTCTTACACTATCAAAAAAAACTTACAACGTGTTTCAGTTATATATGTATACTAAAGCAAAAAAAACTTTTATTAAATGTTCAATACAAATTAATTTAAAAAATATTCCTTTAATAATATATTATAATTTCTTTCTAGCTTAAATAAATTTATTTATATAAATTAAATTAAATTAAAAATTAAAATAAAAAAATTAGAAGTTTTTTTAAAAAAAAAATTGGATAGTGTAATACCAACTTAATGTCTTAATTCGATATTTCAACGCGACAAACGCTTTCATTGGGTCAGCAACGCCGTCAGGATCCAAACGCGCACAAAATGTAACATTTTGGACTCCTTAGAGAAGTATGTTCCCTTGAGACTAGGGAGCTGAAATTTGGCCAGAAGTTATTTTTTAACAAAAAACTTTTTTTCCCTTTATATGGGGCCCTTTTTAGTTCATACGTTGATCCTTGATCAATTCTTGAACAGTTTTGGACCTAGTACATTTTATTTGATTTAAATCGGTGCAACAATGCTTGAGATATAAGAGTTCAAATTTGGCAACCCACAAATTTTTCATAAGGAGTCAAAAATGTTACATTTTGTTTCTAAAAATTGATGAGAGGAAGTTTTATATTTGGCGCCGTATAACTTGCGCCCTGTTGTAGTGATCTTTTTGGTGTCATAGGGAGTTTTGTAGAGAATGAAAAGCAGAATATTGTGCAGAAATTTTAAGTCAATGCCTTTACAGGGTCCCGAGATATTTACCTTTCAAGTCGGATAAAAATCCGTAAAAAATTACGAAAACGATCAAAAATAGAATTCATTCATTCACTTCAGTGTTAATTTAAATGTTTTTATAGGTATTTCTTGTCTTGTTTTGAAATTTATTTTGAAAACAAACAAAAAATACAAGAAAAGCGTAAAGGATAATTTTAAAAATGCCCCTTCAACAAAATGCTAAATTAAAGTTCTTTATAACAAATATTTTAAAATTTTCATTCAAAATAATCTTTTTAAATTATCAAATTTTACTGACCAACGAAAAATATTATAATTATAAATTCATTTAAAAATTCCATTAAATTAAATATCAATGTAAAACAGATTTGTAGAGGTAGGTCAAGAATAGGTTCGAAATAAGCAAACAAAAATAAAAAATGCTTGAAAAAAGAAAAATAACATAAAAGCAAAGAAAAAATCAAGCCAAAAAAATACCAACAACAAGTATCATTTACTTCAGCTGCAAAAAAATTACACAGAACTATAAAGAAAAAAAACACAACATCATTTGTTCTATATAAGCATGATGTATACATACATATAATATGTATAACAACATATATACATATGTATGTATAGTTTCATCTACAATGGTTTTGTTTTTTCTTATTTTTCATATTGATCATAAAGCAATTTACGAACACATTCATCAGTCCCCATTCATTCTATTCAATTCGACAGAGCTTCAGACCAGAGCTTTCTTAGACCAGTTTTTGAGCTTTCTCAGATAAATTTTTATAAAAATGTAAAAACTATGAATTGTGACGTTCCTCGTGAGGGAATCTCTTTTATATTTCAATCCTCCTTGTAGTCGTTAACAACAATCTACGTGTTTATGCCTGCTCCAAATTTAATACGGATTTTGGTATACTCCCAATTTTTTGTCGTATAAACTCGATAATTCGGATTTTAGCTTAAGCCCAATTTATTTCGGTTTAATCCCAAATTTTTTATATGTATGTGTGAAGTAAAATGCAATATGGCGGATTCTAATTTTTATGGTGAAAGTGAAGCTGTCACGTTCTTCTTCTTTTTTTATGTGAAAGAAGAATAATATGTATACTATAAGTGTATAAAAATATCAACGTTTGCATGTACTTTTTTAATCCCAATTTCACCGTATAAACTGTTAAAATCAGTCCCCTAAAACCCCTGCTTTTGACATCAATAAAGGTATGAACAAAATTGATGATTACATCATAGTCAAAAAAAGAGTTTCTCTAAGAACAAAAGGAGGAATATTCAAAAAATTAATAACGTAACTTGTCAGAACTTCAACAGCAACATAGTGAAAATAGTTGAGACATCTTAAATGCAGAAATGGAAGTCGACGACAGCACCAAAAATGAAACATTCTTCGTTGATAATAATACTAAGACTAATCAATGTGATTTACTTGTGGATTCAAACAGTGTAAATAATAATCCATGTTAACCTAATTTATCTAGTAATAACTCGGCTCCACCTAAAAATATTAATAAAACAGTTTTAAGGCAATGGAGAGTTCTTCTTATTGTCCACCAATTTTTGTAACTGGGAGTAATGTTAAAACTATGATTAAGATCATTGAAAACTTAGCCACTCCGCTAAAAACTAAGGTAAACTATAAATTTTTTACTCGTGACTTCGGTAAGTTAAAAGTTCTCGTGGACAATGTGACCATTCACAGAAATATTATTGAATTCCTTGACGGTACTAGTGCCAAAGCTTATTCTTTTCGCCTAAAAGATCTAAAGAAACCTACTCTCCTCATAAATGATGCAGACTCAGATGCCTCTGAAATAGCGGTGGAAATCAACCGGCGCCTTAAAGAAATGGCACTATCTGAAGTTAAAATTGATAAAATTACTTTATTCTCCACACCTAGATCTAAATTAAATAACATAAAACTTAATACATTCGCTATTCATTTACATGAAAGGGAAAGTGATAAGAATTTGGATAAGGTGAGACTTTTGCTCCATCAAAAAATTACTTGTGATAGACTTAGAAGACACGGGGTTAACCGTTGCTTCAAATGCCAAGAATTTGGTCACTGTGCCGATTACTGCTCCAACAAACCAGTATGTATGCTTTGTGCTGATAAAACGGTATATTGCCCCCAATCTAGCCATGAGGCAAAAGATAGGCAACTTAAATGTAGTAACTGTAATAGGCAGGTAACAATCACATGAGTCATAGTGCTAACGACGTTAATTGTCAAGCTTACCTCAATTACTTAGGTCGTCGACATTAACTAAAAGAAAGACCTTAATCAATAATAGAAAAAGTTCTGTAGAAAACTATGTTTCCAACATTATTAACAAAAACACTTCCTTTGCTGACACAGTCAAAAACTCAGTTAATAATCAGTCCAGCCCCAAAGGTAGTAATTTATTTAATGAATTTCTTAATGAATCAATCTCCCTGTTTGGCATTTCCTTTGTAAAATTAATTTCTAAAATACGATACTTTTGGCCTAGATACAAATTGATATAGAATTCTAACCTAAAAATTCAAGAATATTTAAACTTTACTGCTTCTTTAATATCCAATGACCACACCTCATAAATTTCTTAACGTAAATGTTAATTCATTAATTACCAATTATCCCCTTTCAATATTATTCACTCTGATAGTCTACCTTTATTTGAACTCGATAATAGAAGCCTACAATTAAACTTCTATAATAAAGCCTACTCATTAATGTACAGACTACAGAGGATAACAACATTAGGATACAAGAACTCTCCATTGCTAGATGTGCCTTTCCCCTTGTATATATTGTATATTAAAATAGATCATACCTGTTTGAGATTTCATAGTATATGTCATTTTTTATAAGCATAGCACAATTTTAAATTCTACTTATATTTTTAATAAAATTTTATAGTTATTTTATAACTTCATTTTTATTAAACATTGTAAGTAAATTTGATTATACACACAAATATTTCTTTTAACGAACAAATCTCCAGTAAAAAATTTGATTACGCTGCATTCATACATTTAAATATTTGACCATACAATAGATTCATAATTACACATCGCTCATAACATAAATTTTTATAATTCTAACTCATGCAATATGCTGAGTATGTACATTCCTTTTGATTAAGGCATACAATGTTGCTGATGTAACTTGTTATTTTGTTTTTCTCACTAAAAATGTGGGAATAAATAATAACTTAAAATAAAATAATAGAAATAAATTTTTAGTAATGTAAATATTTATGCTTTTATATGCTGTTTTAGAAATATTCTTATTAAATTCGGCATTTTTTCTCCCACCTTAAATTTAAATAATAATTGTTAGAATTAAGTATATACAGGGTGATTCCGTTACGGTGTCCGACCGGGAAACTACGGATAGGTCTCGGCGAGGGGAACAAAAAATCGTATTGGTGGGGGGGGGCGGAATCTCAACGGTTTAGGAGTTAGAGGGGATTAAACATTTTTGGTACTTTTTTCATATTTTACCCTATAACTTTTTACAAGGGCACGCTTGGCTCACCAATTCTTTTACATAATTGTGAAGGACTCCTGTGCCTTTCCATCAACATCTTACTTGCTGCTGTGTATCCGACTATTCAGAAGTTATAAGGCCTCAAAACCATAATTTTGTTATTTTTTCACAGATTTTTGGTCTTTAAACCTGCTTTACTCAAAAAAGGCTTAAATTAACCCTCATTTTTTATTGCAGAAAATGAAGGCTCAATTAATTCTACATCGATTTGCTATCATCATTTTTTTTCAAAAAATGCATAGTTTTCGAGATATGTCTCTTTATACTTGATACTTTTTGTGTAAGTTTTGCATTTCCAATTCCAACCGTTCTTTTGAGTAATAGTTTTACTGATCGCACGCCAGTTTCCCAAATTCCTCTAAAGTTAGGTGCTAGTGGAGGATTAAATTTCCAGTCAATGTTATGGTGTGACAGAAATTCAGCAACCTTTTAATTAAACTGTTCCTTTGAAACTGATTTTGCAATTTCATCAAGTTGAAAAATTTTTTTTTTATAATTAATATTTTTGAAAGAAGAAATAAACAAATGAATAAAAAAATTCTTCAAGTGGTACTACATTTTCAAAGGTGACTGTTAAAAAATAAGAAATGAGAGAGATAATTGTGATTTTAATTAAAAATTATCATTTTTCTTTAACAACTCAATTTCAGTTAATTTTATGATATAACAATGGTTGTGAAAAATGTTTATTTAATAAAAATCCACAAATTTGTAGAACATTATAATTTAATGGGAGCTTTTCTGTAGGTTTCTGCTAATTTGACATTCTGCTAACTCTCATACAAAATTCTGACAGCTGGTAAAAAAACCTGCTAAGACAAAAATTGGTATTCTGGTACCAAAAATTAACATAAAAATCTGCTAATTTTTCGTTAACTTAGCAGGTCATATTTTCGATTTCGTTATCGTTTAAGTTTTCTGCTAACTGCTGTCATTTTTAAGTTTTAGTACAGAAATAGTGAATTTATTAGAATGTATGATTTTTTAAATGCAATTACATAAATATATAAATTAAATAGAATAAATACGAAATACCTAGCTTATGATTATCATTATTTTTCATTTTTATTTAAAAATGTATTTGTGTATTTATAAAATGTAAACAACAAATAGTGTATAAACATTAGTGGTTATAACAATTTCTGTAAACAGGTTTACCTACATGCTCTTACACCGAATCAAATTAAATCTATACTTAACACGATCAATTTGAACTAGAATGGAGTGTATTATCTTCGTGATAAAATTATTTTAGTAATTCTTAGTCTACAGAGCTGGGAAAAAATTATGCCAACATTCTAAAAACGAACGCAAAAAAACTGGTTCAACTACATAGTGTAGAAAGGCAAAAAATTTCTTTAAAGTGACATTTGTTAGCAGATTTCGAATCTCTTTTGACAGCTTCATAAAGATTTCGAAAAACATTAGTGACCAGAATACGAATTTTTAAGAATCTGCTAACATCATAATCTGCTAACTTTTTTAGCAGAAAAATTCGCTAACTAAAGAATTTCTGTAGAATAGCCACCAATATCTTTAATAATTTGGGAGATTTCAGGGAAAATTGATTCTCAGTTTTATGTTACTTAATATTTATCACGTTTTTTCTTTGATTTACGTTGCTCATAGATATTTAATATATTCGGTGAAAATAAAGCTAAGGATCTTCTCTACATTTCATTTGAACATAATTTTCATGTAACTTTAATCACAACTTAGTTATAATTGATTAAAAACAATAAGTTGTAATGTTAATTTGGTACGCCCAACACATATGAACAAAAAAATAAAAATGAGCATTAAGGCTTGGTATTATAGGAGTCGTTGATTAAACGCAAATAAAGATACTGCATTCTGCACTTAAATAAACATCGAAAAACCCCATTATATTGGGTGTTTTTCTTTATTCATTCTAAACGTTTGGAATATTCCATATGCGTTTCTTTATTCTATAAAAGTATTCCGAATGTTCCGTTCTATATTTCTTAATTTTTTCCGAATATCAGGAACGCATTCTTTTCGATCCGAAAATGAAGATGGGATAAAAACAGAATAAATGGAATTTACCTTACTTTTGTTGATGTTGAAATGTCAAATATACGACTATAAATAACTAATTTTGTTTGGATAAATAATATAAATAATATAAATAATATAATAATATAAATAATGAACTCAAATAATAATGTTGAGAATAAATTATTATTTTTAAATAAAAATTTAAGTAATATCTAAAGTAGAAGTATAATAAAAAGATAAAATTGGTTTTAGATGGACGTATGGATGCTTTCAAGTGGACAAGTGGGGATATAAAATGTATATATTTTCCTCCCCTATTTCAGTAAAAAAAATTTATTTATTTATTCATTTATTATTATTATATTAATGCACAATGTTATTTGACATAACCTCAATCTTTTTGTTAATGATTATTCTGTTTTTGTTTATTTATTCATTTTATTCCGAATATTCTAAAACTTATTCCGTTCGTTCTATTCCTTCTACGGAATGAATAAAGAAAAACAGCCATTATGATCATATATAATGTCAAAATTACATTATTCGTGTTGCCGTTGTAAAATACATTTATTAAATTAATGTTAAATGATTAAGCACAATTTTTCTCCTAAACGAGATCAAATTAATTGAAAATTCTTAGTTTTGTAATTATAACCAAATTCTACATAAATTCTTCAAAAATTCAATTCCACACTAAATTCCTCACATAGGTAGGTACATTAAAATTCCACACATTTTGAGGAATTTCACTCAAATTGGCAGCACTGAAAATTAACAAAATGAATAATGAAGAAGAAGATAAAAGTAAATGAAAAAATTCATGCGCACGCGCCACACACGCTGATGAGCTAAAAGGTGGTTGATTGAATAATCGAGGTGCATGTATAAAAAGTAGAATGAATAATAAATAATCGCAAATTAGTGTTACCGTGTTCTTAAAAATAAATAATTAAATTTCAAGAATTAATTCATTTATTTGTATATCTCAGCTCACGGTAGTGCGCGGCCAAGTTCAATACATAGGCTGTATGCACGTCATACACTATTAACACGAACTGTTTCGAGCCATTTTTGACCTCTCACAGGTCAGTGTCTACTAAAGCTAAACAGACAAAATTTAAACCACGTGATAGTGTGCTTCGTCCCGCCCGCTGTATCAAATTTCATGTATATTGGTTCAAACTGTCTTGAGATATGACCCCAGAAATAGCTAATTTTGGCACTCACTCACTGACCGGTAATCAAAACCTCTAGGGTACTTCTGATGAGCCTAGAACCATGAAACTTTACACGTAGGTAGTTTTTAACGCGTAGGTCGCGGAAAAATTACGAAATCTGTCGAATGTGTGCTGGACAAATAAATATTTCTATAATTGTTACAGTTTTTGTGCATTTTATATAATTTCTCTATCATTTACAACTCTAGATTTACAGGCCAACTCTGATGTTATGATCTCTCATTAGTCACAAAGTGGTGTGACTTCAAGTTTATGACTATTCTTATGACTTTACCTTTAATTTATATTCTGATAGCACAGTCATAAGTAAGTGTCATAAGAAAATCTACACATCACTTTGTACAATTTTATAACACTCTGATTTCATTTATAAAAGAAAAAGGAAAAGGAAAATTCCCATAATCAAAACTTTTTAACAAACCTGGGCCGGGTTCTTGTATGGTGATTGGTGATTGTCACTATGGTGATAGTAAAAAAGGGATCACCAAATAGTGATTGTTCCTGTGTGATGTTCACCAAAAAAGTGATAATATTTTGAAGTGCAGCTAACTTCATAGCGAATTTGTAACTGTAAGGTGTGTTTGTTGTCTTTTTTTTTTGTGGTTATTTTATTTTTGAAGTGAATTGAGTAACAGAAAATTTAAAATTTTTAAAGATGTTTTCATCAGTTGAAGTTTTTGATGATTCAGAAAATGAAGTAGAAATGAAAGTAATAAGGAGAAGAACGAGAGATAATAGTAATCCGTTTAAATTACAAACAATACAAACTACTCAGTAAGTCAAAGTCATTAATAAAATTTTGCTAATTGGGTCTTCGAACCGCCACGTCAACCAACCAACCACGAAATCATTTTGTCAGCATCAGTTTCACTTTATGTCAGTTTAAATGATAATATGTACCTCACTTAACACTGGAAGAAGGGTGGCACATACCACCTAAAAATTTTTTGGGTTTTGTCAAGGTCCTAAAATTTTGGGTCAAAAGCAGCAGTAGGGTATTACAAAAGATCCATACGGGTCGCAGTAACAAGGGAACAAAATCCCACCTCTAAGTTGGTTTTTCAATCTAATCTTATCTAATCTACTATATAATAACTGTATAATTTTTAAACGGACTATGTATGTAATATGTATGTAGTTAGAAAGAAAAAGAAACTGACAATTAGGAAATATTTAAACATGTAAAAACTTAGTCCATATAAAATAATTACTGGTTCACTGGACTGAAGAGTTTATTGAGCCGGAGGTTCACTCTACCCAGCGTCTACTGTATATTGTTTAATTTTGTATATTAAATTTATATATATTTGTTTAAATTATACCAAAAAAATATGTAATAAGAAGAACTCTTATTCATACAAAATTTCTTCATATAAAAATTTTTATTCTGGGGTTCTGGCGCGAGTACCCCAAGCTTTTATTTTAAAAGCTTAGTTATGCTCTCTCAAAGTTTTCTCTAAACTTTGAAGTCATTGATTTCGAGATATTAACGAAGTTTTTTGAAAAAACTGAAAGAATAAGTCTAAAATTCATTGGATTATTGAACACGTGTTTATATTGCAGTGTAAATTGAAAGTAGGAGCTAGAAGCACATATTTTCAAATGCAAATATCTCTAACGGTACTTTCATTAATGCGTCGTCAACCTACGTCGACGACTCGAATGCACTGTGTTGCATAACGAAAAATTCATATAAAAAAAAATGAAAGATGGATGAAATATGAAATATCCCTTGGTGTTCCCGCCGGTCAACTTTCCAGCCGCTTCAGCCGGGCGGGGTTCTTGGGAAACACCACATTAAGGAGGGTCCGTTACGTCAACATAAATGACCGGCATTTTTGATCATAAATGTTGCAAAAGAAACTAAGAGGGAATCGTAAAGAAAACTGAATGAATTCCATTGATAGAGGGGACACCCTGTAACCATAACTCACACAAAAATCATGCAATAGTAGACCATCTTCCACCCACGTCGAGATCGACCAAATCACAACACACTAGTTTAATTCACTTATGCATTTCTTTTTTTTCCTTTATTAGTCAGCTCCAAATTAGAGGTAATGCTTTACAATTTCATACAATATTTACGTCTACAAAATAAAATAAAATCTTCCTATTAATTAATGAAATAAATTCCGGATAAGTTTACATTTAATTCTTCACTTTTTCCTGATAATTACATTGTTAATTTAGTGTAATTTTTTTTTTTTTTTTTTTTAAATAATTTTTGCCTTCTTTTCTGACAATTTCGATTCCTTATTTATTTTTTTTTTCAATTGTATAATCAATTTTTAATCTAAAAATTCCTTTTCTACATTTCTTTCCACTCTTTTTTTTTCTTTCTTACTTGTTTTTAATTCAGTATGCTTATATTATACTCCTTCTTGTTTTTTTTCTCTTTTTTTTTTGTTCTTATATATAGTCACCTAAGTAATGGTACCATTTACTTTACAAAAGGTATTACACAAGCCTATCACAAAAAAAAGTTACATCTATGCAATGTGTATCTTTATATAGGTCTTCCTAACCTTGAAATCACAAAAACAAAAAAAATTTATTTAAACATAATAATCCTACCATATTTCACATATCAATGACAATGATGTTTCCTACTTTATCTCTAGTTTATCTTAATTTCCGTTCATTTTATTTTATATAAAAAAAAATTCTTGTTTTTCTTTGAAAGACCTTCCCATCAAATGATATATAATAAACAACAACAAAAAAAAATCCTTACATACCATGATTAATCCAAGAACATGAAAAAAAAACTAAATTGTTTGTAAGATGTACCCACTAAAAATCTCAAGCTCCCTGTGGGATGAAACGTTGCGGTTGAGCTAATATATACAACAGGGTGATCTGGGATGTAGGTTGAGCAATTTTTTTTTTTTCTTTCTTTTCCTTCCTCCTTTAGATTTTTCCTTGAGATGATTTATTTTTCCTTTTTTTTTCTTGTTGTATAATTTTAAATTTCTCCTCTTTTCTTTTTTTTTTTTTTTTTTTTTTTTTTTTTTTTTTTTTTTTTTTTTTTTTTTTGTAGATTAATTTTAAGTAATTTTTTTTTTTTTTTTTTTTTTTTTTTCTCAGGTAAATTCAATATTACTGGTACCTTTATTCAAACTTTAAATTTGAAACTATCTTCTAGAACTACTAATTTTAATATCACCAGATACAAATTTTCAATCATTTGTATTAACTCCAATAATGGGTTTAAATTTATTTGATTATTATATCTTTTCTTGGTTCATTACATATTAGCACAAGTAATACTGTTACATGATAAATTCATCTTATACCATAGATATACCTACGATCGCTTTAAACATTTCTTCACAAAAAGAACTTGTTTGGTTTTATATACCACAGAAATCACCTTAAACTAACTTCTAAATGTGAGTTTAATTAACTAATCTATTTCCAGTATAACTAATTTAGATTTTCGGTAAATACTTCCAAATTAAATTTATTCAACAAAAAAATTTTTTTGTTTTCCTTCTTTTTTTTTTTTTTCTTATTATTCATAATTTAAACGTTGAAAGAAAAAATCAATTTAACTCTCTAAGAACTAACTACTAGTAACTTGATTACACTATCACACAAATGCCAGTATTATCATTAATTTTTTTTTGTACTTTAAAAGCAAGCAGAAACCATTTTATAGATCCGAATACCTAAATGGTAATCAAAAATTTTGTCTATTTGTTCCATCAAAAAAAAATCATTATTATTATTAGTGCATATGGCACACAAAAAAAAACTCTTTTTGATTGCACGTATTGGTTTTAATTTTTTTTTTCTTTGTTACTTTACTTTGCGAAAAAAAGATACAAGTTCTTCGTTTTTTTTTTTTTTTCTCACTTTTGCTTATCTTTTCTTTCTTTTTTTTTTTTCTTTAAAATTTAAATTTCTTTTACAAAAAAAAACTAAATTATCAATTTAATTCCACTTTTCTAGACATACTATATTTCGTTTGTTTTTTTTTTTTCTTTCTTTTCCGTTTCTTCATGATAAATTTTAAGTTTTTTTTTTTTTCTTTTATAATTAACTTCAAAAACAAAAATGCATCCGTGCTAATCAAAATGTAAACCAGAAGTGTCTATCCGACGAGAGAATGACTAGCAAGAAGCCTATATGAGTCAATTTGCCGGCTCATACATCAATTACGTGGCCCAATCCAATCACCATGCACATTCAAAGAAAGAAATTTTACATAGGTGTTGGTGATTGCGTGGCGGACTTAATTTCATCGTCAATATATGATACTATGCGCGAGTACAACAATCATCATTACATATAATTTCCAGATTATTCGATACATTATTATATGAATAATGTATAAGAGTATCATGATTATGGAGGTTGACATGGTGTGTGTGTGCATTAGAAGATGGGTATTACATTATGCTATTTACTTTAGGTGAATAGGTCATATAATGCAATTATATGGATCATATGGTGTTATTGATTTTTCATACACATTGATTTATATGAGAATAAATCAAATGTTGTGTGAAAAATTTATGTGGTGTATTAGTATATTGACAAATACACCGAAGTTCATAATATTTAGTATAGAGAAGACAAATAGAAAACGCAATATAGAAAATTTATATGAAATTAAATTCGAGAAAAATATGGAATAATCTCATGTATTTGTATTAAATACATGGGATTATTCTCGAAGTGGCGTGATTTGCTATAATCCATGGGTTTACAAGAAAATAATCTTTGTTCATTTTTTGAACAAAACAAGATTAAATTTGATGTTGCGCGTGTGCAACGGAATTGGAATTTACAGTTCATTTATTGGAATATTTTGTTGAAAATTTCCAATAAATGTACATTTTAAGCATTTTAAAAATTATGTGTACAACCGTCTGTAAAAATACAGCGGCGTACGAAAATATCTTAAAAAAAAATCAAGGGGGTTCTTTGCTGTCGCAACAAAACAAACTTTTCCACGAACCTGTCGAAGTGGGAAAGGTTGGAACACGGCAGCGAAAAGATAATGTTAAGTCCGTAAAGGACATTGATCCAAAAAAAAAATAAAGTCCCACTGGGAAATTTTGACCAGAAAAGAAGATTGGTCGGTATTGCCTTAACACAACAACGTGGGGCTCGTCCACACCCTGAGATGAGTCTCAATGCCGGAACACGTGGGCAAGCCGGGCTGAACAAAAGAATGGGGAGAAAAGTTCACACACACATAGCCAAAATCCAAAATCAAAAAAAAATTCCATTTCGCGATGATGATTTATTTACTCGTACATAAAAATATCACAACCGTGTATTATATGACCAATCCAGGAGAGAATATTAAAATTGGACCAAAAAAGATCTTGGAAACCAATTGATTCATAAACCATTATATTTTCTTCATCTAGGAGGGTAAAGTGAACTAATTAGGGTGAAACTGGTAAAGCTTATTTAAGAACAAAATAACATAATAAAAACAGTATAGACCCATGATTACAAGATTTAGAGGAAGCAAAGTACAGGCAATTAAAGGTGACATGGTAAACCAAAAATGGTGTTATGCTTTGAGGTCTTTCGCATGAAAAGTCCCTACATATTTACCTTGTAGGTCCTCTACTTCATACATACTTCCACCAATGCATCTTTTAATTCGACATTTTATAAATTTTTTGACAATTTCGAATTAAAACCTTTCGCGAAATCGCTTTGAGTGAAATTTCGCCTGTAAACCTCTTGACCAGGTCGAAATTTCACTGTGGTGGTCCGGAGGTTGTAAGACCTTTCTGCTCGTTCGTGAGCCTTCCTCAGGTTAACTGAGACTTGGTCACGGATCTGCCGAAGCTTGGCAGATTCAGGCAGATCAACGACCTCTCCATCCATCACGCAGTCTAGCTCCTTCAGAACTCGATATGCTGAGGCATGCCTTACCATAGGGAAACCAAATACCGTCTGGTAAGGTGTGCGCTCAATAGCACTATGGTATCGAGTCCTAAGGGAGGCAGCCATGCGGTGGATGGCCTTATCCCAGTTTGTCTGGTCTTCTTGAACATAAGACCTTACAGCCTCTAAAATGACCCGATTTACGCGTTCAGATGCATTTGATTGAGGTGAGTATAAAGCAGTGCGAATATGTTTGACACCATAAGAAGACAAGAAACCTTGGAAATCTTTTGAAACAAATTGTTTACCATTGTCACTATGTAGAAATTCGCAAACGCCAAAAATAGAGAAGACTTCGTGTTCCAAGAAGGTAACTATAGCAGGGGCATTGGCTTTACGGAGAGGTTTAAGAAACACGAATTTAGAAAAGTGATCAAGAACGATCAAAATTTGCGAATTTCCTGCTTTAGTCCTGGGATATGGACCAAGCAAATCGATGTAAAGACGTTGAAAGGGTCTTTCAGTAATGAACCTAGATCCCATAGGAGGTCTAGTTCGAAAATTAGGGGATTTGTTCTCCTTACAAGTTTCGCAAGAACCAACGAAATTTTGGACATCAATAATCATTTTGGGCCAAAAGTATTTATCAGACAGGAATCGGTACGTAACTGTAATGCCACCATGACAAGTAACTTCAGACTCATGAACACTTTGGATCAACGAATTACGAAGGGATTTAGGGACCCAGAGTTTCCAAGGATTGTCATTAGATTCCGAAGTACGAAAACGGACACGTTTGAATACTTTACCGTCATAAATTTTCAGATCTGGCAACTTATTCTGATTGTTTGAAATAAAAGATATTAATTGAACATATTCTTCATCGCGAAAGCTATCTGAACTTAAGTCGACTTCAGTCAGATTTAAGTTCGTAGTAATTTCATCACAAAACGCGCGCGAGAGCGAATCAGCAACCACATTTTGTGATCCTTTGCGGTGCTGTATTGCAAAATCGAAAGCTTGCAATTTCAAGCTCCAACGGGCGAGACGACCACTTAAATCTGGCTGAGACATCAACCATTTCAAACTCGCGTGATCCGTAATAATCGTAAATTTGAAACCTTCAACGTAAGCTCTAAACTTTTTGACGCACAACACCGCGGCCAAGCACTCCAGTTCTGTCACGGAGTAGTTCTTCTGCGCTTTGTTCAGCTTTTGCGAAACAAATGCGATGGGATTTTCATCACCCGCCTCCGAAAGTTGGAATAGGACTCCTCCTACGCCCACTTTCGACGCATCGCATTGTATGAAGAACTCCTTTGTGAAGTCAGGATTTCCTAGCACGGGCGCGGAAGTCATACAAATCTTGAGCTTTTCAAAAGAGTTTTGAGCCTCGTCGGACCAAACGAAATTTTTCGACTTTTTCAAACAATCAGAAATAGGTGCGGAAAGAGACGCATAATCGCGAATGAAACGACGATACCAACCGGTCAGTCCTAAGAAACGACGAACTTGCTTAGGATTCTTCGGACTTGGAAAATCTACAATCGCGGAAATCTTTTCAGGGTCTGTCTTAATACAACCATCACCGACGATATAACCAAGATATTTAATTTCCTTTTGACAAAACTTGCTTTTTTCGACGTTGATGGTCAATCCCGACATTCTTAAACAAGTTGCAACTTTATCGAGCGTTTTTAAATGAGTGTCAAAATCTTTCGATATTATTAATAAATCATCAAGGTATACGAAGACATTATCGCGTAACTCCGACGGTACGACTTTGTCCATCAATCGACACATTCGTTGGGGAGCGTTGCACAACCCGAACGGCATCACGGTGAATTGGTAAAGAGGCCTGCCAGGTACTGTGAAGGCTGTCCTTTCGCGAGATTCCTTTTCTAAGGGAATCTGCCAAAAGGCATCCTTCAAATCGATCCCTGAGATAAATTTTGTGTCGGACAAGCGACTGATCAGCCCGTCAATGTGTGGCAAAGGATATGCATCCTTCTTTTTCACAGCATTGACTTTTCGCGAGTCCAAACACAAGCGATTTTTACCAGGCTTTCTTACCAAAACAACGGGATTGTTCCACGCGCTAAAAGATTCTTCGATAACTCCCATGTCGAGCATGCGATCAAGTTCGTCGTACATTAATTTTTGGATCGCGGGCGAAACAGGATAATGACGTTGCTTTATTGGAGGTGTATCACCGGTATCTATTACGTGCGTTTCAAGAGACGTTTTACCTAAGCCGAGAACAGCAAACGACGGAAATTTTGCTTTAATTAAATTCAGCTTCCGTTGCTGTTCCGTGGTCAAAACGTGCATTTTCGGATCTTGAACGCTTTCGTCACGAAGTTCTGAAACACACTTTGGTAATAAATTAAACTTTTGCCAAAAATCGATCCCGAGATACAATTGTTGCGCTAAAGTTGGCACGATATAGAGTTGAAGTGTTCTACAAACCCCGTTGTGAACAACTTCAACCTCTATAACGCCTTCAACTTTTTGCGCGCTTCCATCAGCTGTTTGAATAGGTGTTGCCGAGCGCGAACTCTTGACACCTATTTGTTTTAAAATTTCATCAGCATTACGACCTAAACAACTGATTGAAGCCCCTGTATCCTTCAAACCGTATAATTCAACATCATTTATTTTAATTTTAGCGTACGGCCGCGGATCTTTAAAAGGACAAAAACTATTCAGAACTTCTAACGACTTCCGAATTTGCACACGTTTCTTGAAACGTTCACGACACTCCAAAATACGTTTTGATACAACTTCCGAAACCGTACCGAATATTTTATTTCGACATTCATTATATTTACGCAACTTTTCTAGATAACGATCCTCGAAACTCATGGTTGCATTATAAGACAAATCAGGTAAGTTAATCGACGTAGCAGGTAAATTAATAGACATATCAGGTAAATTTTCGGACAAATCAGATTTTTCAGACAAGGATAGAGATTGGCTGACATTGGAGATGGTATCGTCCTGTGATGGGCCCTGATACTGATCATCGCCAAGCGGGTTTTTTGTCACGGTGTCACAATCAGTGGCACACTTACAGACGCCCTGAAAAACTTGGTTCAAATCAGGCCCACGGTCCATCACAAGAGAACCATCGGCAACACCAGACAATTCTAAGTTGTCTTTTTCGACGTAGCAGAGGTTTTCGGATCCGGGAAACGACGTATCAAACGCGGTGCCCCGGAGTGCATCACGTTTGACACTCCGTTTTCCGAAGCACAATTTTTACATACGGGAGTTGTGACACCTTTGAGGCCACATTTATAACAAAACAAATTCCTTTTGGCGACTGTACATTCTCTAAAAGAATGTCCTTTCGCGTCACAATTCCAACATATATAATTTCCTGTGTTTAAATTGTTTAAGGCACAAACATCAGCGTTCGACATAGGTAAGTCCGTTCTTGAAGCAATATTGGATTCATGTACATTTAGCGGCGAATTAATTGACATGTGAGAAAATTGGTGAACTAAGTCACAAGAAGTATCGTAAGAGTTTGAAAAATTTTGATGAGGTATTTCATCGAAGACACATGAATCGTATGAATTGTAAAGCTCAGAAACATTACGTGTTCTAGCCCGAAGTTCAGTTTCTGACCACAACTTTTCGAAACGACGTGCAAGATCTCGTAATTCATCAAGAGAATTCACTGTATGAAGAAGGAGGGCGTTACGTAATCTTGCATTCATATTGCGACGAACAATGTCGATAAGCTCCTGTTGGCTCATAGGATGTCTAAGGCGTGAAGCCAAACCCTGCATCTCCAATCGGAAGTCACTAAAGGACTCGCCAGGCTTTTGATGACGAGCGAACATTGCTTGGCGTATCTCGAAATCGGTGGTCTGACTTCGAAATTCGTCAAGCAATGCCCGTCGTACATCGCGCCATGTTGCAAGCGGATTGGATCGACGGAAAAGCCAATACCACGTCAGAGCTTTATCGGACAAGAATCGGTTCACGTGAGCAGCTAAAGTATCTTCTGAGACTTTGTCAGCAACGGCCAAAGATTCTAGACGGAAAAGGAATTCTTCAATAGGTAATCCGATACGACTACCTGAAAAGGACAAGTTCCATCTCTTAAGAGGACTTGTGGATCTGTAAAAACGTCTAGGTTGTTGAGAAAAGGGTGGCACAGAGCCAAAACGTATATTATTTGCCGACGAAGGCTCAGTACGAAAATTTGGATGGGTATTATTGAGAAAAACCTCAGGACGAGATTGTGGAAGATTCAAACTAGAAAGCTGAGGATTAGCTGCTTGTCGCGTACGATTAAAATCATTATTAAAAGAAATTGGAAGATTACGAGTTGTTTGAGAATAAGGTTTATCAAAAACAACTGGAGAAAAATCATTAGTTGTGGCTGGTAACGAAGTATTCAATCTGAAATTGGACTTATCAGTGTCACGCTGAGTTGTGTTTGACAAGTTTAAGTTTTCAAAATTTCGATTCGAAGATCGCGAGGCGATATCGTGTCCACGTTGGTGTAAGTTCACAGATGATTTGCTGGAAAAAGGGATATTGAAAGCCAGAGATTTTGTTTGTTTATTTTTAGATTTATTCTGAATATTAACAACATTTGGTCTTACAAAAGGAATGGAACTTAAAACAGCAGGTCCTTCTTTTCCACCCATGATGCTAAGATTTTCTATAGAAGTCGCAGGGGTACTCCTTACGATGGATTGAGTATTATCGAAGTTCAAAACGTTCAAATCTCCTCCTACTGCTCCTAAATCTGCATCATCCGCTCTCAAGGCGCGCTTTAACAGTTGAAATCCGTGTTTTATAACGTCATCGATGGCTTTAACTGACTCGAATTTAGGTTTCCTAATCTTAACTCGATCGACACGATGTTGCAGGTGCCAAAGCTTAGCTTGCACACGCAAAGACTTATCAGTGTCGGATGTAAGGTCCTGTGAAGCCAGGTTATTAATTAAACCTTCCGCCTGGCTACGTAGATCAGCAATTTCCTTGTTTAAAGAATATACAATCTTGTCAGCTCGTTCAACTAGTCCATCGGCTTCAGCGGCCAACTGATCGCTCAGGGTCTTGAGAGAGTCCTGGTGGTTAGGATCTATATTCCTAATTTGGCATTCGTAAGCAAATTCTGGTTGGTCCAGGTAGCTGGGATCCATCTTAGCAGAATTTAAGTAGCCTTTTCCAAAAAAAAATCTGTAAAATTGGCACTGAATTGAACACTAAATCACTCGCGATTATTATGAACCGAGATTAGGTAAGTCACTCAAAAAAAAATTTTTCTATTTGGAAAATCTAATCAATGTAATTTAATTTACAAAATAAAATCAAAATTATTATTATCACTGAATTTATATAA
Organism: Bombylius major; assembly: GCA_932526495.1. Lineage (NCBI taxonomy): Eukaryota > Metazoa > Arthropoda > Insecta > Diptera > Bombyliidae > Bombylius > Bombylius major. Next base: position 30,728,823 of record OW052042.1, read on the forward strand.
AAAAACTATATGTTCTAAATTTTTTTAAAATCGGGGCTCGATACGAAACTCAGCCGCGCGAGACCAGCGATTAAACCTTCAGGTGTTAAATGATCTACGCCTCGACGTAGACCCAAAAATAAAAAAATCAGGAAATGCAAAAAAAACTTAAAAATTCATCACGAAAATGAATGTATGTATTAATATATATGAGAAAAAACGATTTTATTTATAGAAATTTCAAAGCGCGGACGCGAATAACTTTAAGATTATTCCGTTTACTCATAAGAAGAAGAAAAGAAAAGAAAAAAAAATCTGTTCTTTTTTCCTCAAAAAAAAATCAAATTATCAAAATTTTATTGTTATTATCAAAAAAGATAAAAATCAAAATATTTGTATTATCAAAAAAAAATAAAAATCAAAATATTTTTATCGAAAACATGCAAAAATCAATACATGCAAAAAAAATATATATGTTAGTTGTATTTATCATTTTGGTGTTGTGATCTGGAGAATCCCAACGAGGGCGAAGAGGCGTCAAAATAGACGACTTCCACCTACCAAAAATGGACCGGAAGATAAGGTTTCCTCTATCAATAAAAATATAAGATTTAAAAGACGGATTGCAGATAGGAAATATATAAATCCAATGTACACGGGGGTTTTCAAAATATTAATTGAATTTAATTTCATATAAATTGATGCATTGATGAGTCACTCACATGTAATTAAATAAAACCGAAAACATGAGCGACTTCAAAGCGAACAATCGCACGACATCGATTGCCATTACAAAATAGTTCAAATTCTCAAAAAAAAATGGTTCATTATAAAATATACGTATACTTTGAAACACTACCGCGTGCAAACAGCATTTCGGGTTATGCCCCAAAACCTGTGACAAACGACGGAGGTTATAAAGTATAAAATTTAGCTAAAAGATCTGAATATAACAAAACGCGATGCTGAATGGACACAACGAGCAAAGGCTCGATCTTGCATATGCAAAATCGTCCTGACAATCGTGTATGTCATTCAGCATATAAATTTCGAACCGAAATTGAATTTAAATACCAAGAGGCAAAGTGAGTTGAATTTACCGAAAAAAAATTACAAAACTATTAAAGTCGCACAAAATTCAGACCAAAAAAAAAAATGCAAAGTTAATTACAAAATTTAATAGCAAAAGTAATCGAATTTTTCAATTACTTTTGTATATACTGAAACTACAAACATTTTCACAGTGCCGTCGCAACAAGATTTCGGGATTTATACCGACCCAAAATCTTGGACTTACGTCAATGTGTTCGAGAATTTTTATTACACAAAAAAAAATTATATATCGCGCATGAAATATAATGAATTAAATTTTCAAAACCGGGTTATTGGGGTGAGCTGATAGGACGCGTGGGATGGTAGATTTTCTGTTCAAAGTTGCCACTAAACAGAAAATCTCCATGTTACCGGGGAACTAAATACTAAAACCAGAAAAAAAAAATATGAAGGCAAAGATGACGGTTGCCTATCGTTGGGCGCCATATGTTGCACCACCAAAAGTGGAGCGACATATGGACGCGAATAAATTAATGTACCAGATGGGCGGTACGTTGGGCGCCATATGTTGCATAACGAAAAATTCATATAAAAAAAAATGAAAGATGGATGAAATATGAAATATCCCTTGGTGTTCCCGCCGGTCAACTTTCCAGCCGCTTCAGCCGGGCGGGGTTCTTGGGAAACACCACATTAAGGAGGGTCCGTTACGTCAACATAAATGACCGGCATTTTTGATCATAAATGTTGCAAAAGAAACTAAGAGGGAATCGTAAAGAAAACTGAATGAATTCCATTGATAGAGGGGACACCCTGTAACCATAACTCACACAAAAATCATGCAATAGTAGACCATCTTCCACCCACGTCGAGATCGACCAAATCACAACACACTAGTTTAATTCACTTATGCATTTCTTTTTTTTCCTTTATTAGTCAGCTCCAAATTAGAGGTAATGCTTTACAATTTCATACAATATTTACGTCTACAAAATAAAATAAAATCTTCCTATTAATTAATGAAATAAATTCCGGATAAGTTTACATTTAATTCTTCACTTTTTCCTGATAATTACATTGTTAATTTAGTGTAATTTTTTTTTTTTTTTTTTAAAAATAATTTTTGCCTTCTTTTCTGACAATTTCGATTCCTTATTTATTTTTTTTTTCAATTGTATAATCAATTTTTAATCTAAAAATTCCTTTTCTACATTTCTTTCCACTCTTTTTTTTTCTTTCTTACTTGTTTTTAATTCAGTATGCTTATATTATACTCCTTCTTGTTTTTTTTCTCTTTTTTTTTTGTTCTTATATATAGTCACCTAAGTAATGGTACCATTTACTTTACAAAAGGTATTACACAAGCCTATCACAAAAAAAAGTTACATCTATGCAATGTGTATCTTTATATAGGTCTTCCTAACCTTGAAATCACAAAAACAAAAAAAATTTATTTAAACATAATAATCCTACCATATTTCACATATCAATGACAATGATGTTTCCTACTTTATCTCTAGTTTATCTTAATTTCCGTTCATTTTATTTTATATAAAAAAAAATTCTTGTTTTTCTTTGAAAGACCTTCCCATCAAATGATATATAATAAACAACAACAAAAAAAAATCCTTACATACCATGATTAATCCAAGAACATGAAAAAAAAACTAAATTGTTTGTAAGATGTACCCACTAAAAATCTCAAGCTCCCTGTGGGATGAAACGTTGCGGTTGAGCTAATATATACAACAGGGTGATCTGGGATGTAGGTTGAGCAATTTTTTTTTTTCTTTCTTTTCCTTGCTCCTTTAGATTTTTCCTTGAGATGATTTATTTTTCCTTTTTTTTTCTTGTTGTATAATTTTAAATTTCTCCTCTTTTCTTTTTTTTTTTTTTCTCTTTTTTTTTTTTTTTTTTTTTTTTTTTTTTTTTTTGTAGATTAATTTTAAGTAATTTTTTTTTTTTTTTTTTTTTTTTTTTCTCAGGTAAATTCAATATTACTGGTACCTTTATTCAAACTTTAAATTTGAAACTATCTTCTAGAACTACTAATTTTAATATCACCAGATACAAATTTTCAATCATTTGTATTAACTCCAATAATGGGTTTAAATTTATTTGATTATTATATCTTTTCTTGGTTCATTACATATTAGCACAAGTAATACTGTTACATGATAAATTCATCTTATACCATAGATATACCTACGATCGCTTTAAACATTTCTTCACAAAAAGAACTTGTTTGGTTTTATATACCACAGAAATCACCTTAAACTAACTTCTAAATGTGAGTTTAATTAACTAATCTATTTCCAGTATAACTAATTTAGATTTTCGGTAAATACTTCCAAATTAAATTTATTCAACAAAAAAATTTTTTTGTTTTCCTTCTTTTTTTTTTTTTTTCTTATTATTCATAATTTAAACGTTGAAAGAAAAAATCAATTTAACTCTCTAAGAACTAACTACTAGTAACTTGATTACACTATCACACAAATGCCAGTATTATCATTAATTTTTTTTTGTACTTTAAAAGCAAGCAGAAACCATTTTATAGATCCGAATACCTAAATGTTAATCAAAAATTTTGTCTATTTGTTCCATCAAAAAAAAATCATTATTATTATTAGTGCATATGGCACACAAAAAAAAACTCTTTTTGATTGCACGTATTGGTTTTAATTTTTTTTTTCTTTGTTACTTTACTTTGCGAAAAAAAGATACAAGTTCTTCGTTTTTTTTTTTTTTCTCACTTTTGCTTATCTTTTCTTTCTTTTTTTTTTTTCTTTAAAATTTAAATTTCTTTTACAAAAAAAAAACTAAATTATCAATTTAATTCCACTTTTCTAGACATACTATATTTCGTTTGTTTTTTTTTTTTTCTTTCTTTTCCGTTTCTTCATGATAAATTTTAAGTTTTTTTTTTTTTCTTTTATAATTAACTTCAAAAACAAAAATGCATCCGTGCTAATCAAAATGTAAACCAGAAGTGTCTATCCGACGAGAGAATGACTAGCAAGAAGCCTATATGAGTCAATTTGCCGGCTCATACATCAATTACGTGGCCCAATCCAATCACCATGCACATTCAAAGAAAGAAATTTTACATAGGTGTTGGTGATTGCGTGGCGGACTTAATTTCATCGTCAATATATGATACTATGCGCGAGTACAACAATCATCATTACATATAATTTCCAGATTATTCGATACATTATTATATGAATAATGTATAAGAGTATCATGATTATGGAGGTTGACATGGTGTGTGTGTGCATTAGAAGATGGGTATTACATTATGCTATTTACTTTAGGTGAATAGGTCATATAATGCAATTATATGGATCATATGGTGTTATTGATTTTTCATACACATTGATTTATATGAGAATAAATCAAATGTTGTGTGAAAAATTTATGTGGTGTATTAGTATATTGACAAATACACCGAAGTTCATAATATTTAGTATAGAGAAGACAAATAGAAAACGCAATATAGAAAATTTATATGAGATTAAATTCGAGAAAAATATGGAATAATCTCATGTATTTGTATAAATACATGGGACTATTCTCGAAGTGGCGTGATTTGCTATAATCCATGGGTTTACAAGAAAATAATCTTTGTTCATTTTTTGAACAAAACAAGATTAAATTTGATGTTGCGCGTGTGCAACGGAATTGGAATTTACAGTTCATTTATTGGAATATTTTGTTGAAAATTTCCAATAAATGTACATTTTAAGCATTTTAAAAATTATGTGTACAACCGTCTGTAAAAATACAGCGGCGTACGAAAATATCTTAAAAAAAAATCAAGGGGGTTCTTTGCTGTCGCAACAACTGGAATAGCAATCAGAGTCGTCAACTGTGCATGCAAGCAGTTATTAGAATAAATGAACATGATTCAAATATGACGTCACAATCTTTAAAAAATTTAATAATTTTTAATTAATTTAAATCTTATTTTAAATTTAAAACCGAACTAAAGAAATATCAGGAAAAAAATGTACAACACTATTCGTTTCAATTGAAAATAAATATCGCAGTCGCCTAGGGTTGCCAAGTGTCCTCCCTTTGGTGGGATTTGGTCACACTGGTCACCTCGAAATTACAGCAGTCAGCAACATGAATATTCCTATGGCCCCTATTCTGCTATTCGTATCACTTTTTGATCACTATCACGAGATGTATCACTTAAATTCAAAAGAGGTATTACAGTATTCATGTGATACTATAATATGAAATTCTAAATAAAAACGTTAACACTGTTAGTTGACGTTTAATTCGTTTGAATATTTTTATTTATTCAAAGTTTAAGTGTGATTTAAAAATAAAATTTACTAAAGTTTTAAACTGTTTTCTGTTAGGAATTTTCTTGCTTTTATGAAAAATGTTTATATTATCATAAGAAGAAGTAAAATTTAGTCTGAATGTATCTTTTTTTTTTATCTTTTGTTTAAACTCATCATCTTCACTTTGATTTTTTCCGTGATTAAATAATCACCTGAAACAGATAAAATGACAGTTCTATGTGAATACCAGAATAGTACAAATAATCGATTTTGTGATATTCACCACTTGTCGATGTTTATCACTTAAATCGAATACGGTAATACCATATACGTAAGATCACATCACATAACAAGTGATACGACTATCAGAATAAAAGCCTATGTTCAATAATCAAAAATTATATTAATATGAAAATTTTCTAAATTTCTGTATTGATGTATGAAAGAAGAAAGATGGATTTGTCTAAAGGTGAAGGGGAAGATGATTCTGAATCTGAAAGTGAACTTAGTTCGTCATCTGAAGCTGCGGAAATAGCCGTAGTAAAAAGAAAGAAGGAAAATTATTATGATGAAGAAAATACGCATGAAACTTGCGTAGCCACGAAAAAACTCCCAACAATCATCATCACGGGCTAAGGCTAAATCCAATCCATCACTGGCAATATCAGACACTTCAAAATATTCTATTAAATAGAATAGAAATTCATTATCGGCCCCCATATCAATTAAATGCTGAACCTTCAACTTCTTTTCTTATATTCAGGCTGAAAAACGGCTGTACAATTGCTTTTGATTTAAAAGGTATTTTATTCGACAAGAATAGAAACTCCCACGTCCTTGTATTATTAATAAGCTTGAAGGTTAAAAAAATTTTTAAAACATAAATACCTTTTAAAAATTGATTACAAAGCCTCTGTAACTACCATGATATTCGAGTAAAGAGTTGTTCGAGGACGTTTCGGAAGTTTCTCAGTAACTTTCTCCGTTCTTTAAATTCACTCTTACCCACAAAGGAATTTAGTCAAGGGTTTGTAAGTGGATAAAAAGTATATAAAAAGTAATGAATCAATATTAAATTTCAAGTTTATTATTTATTTTTTTAAAAACACATCATACATTTATAATTTTTTTATTCCACGCACACAATCAGTCAAACAAATTTTTTCTTTTTTTTTTTTTTTTGAATTAGGAAAAAATTATATGCTTTCCTTCACGTTTCTTACATTGTGTGAATCATTTTAAATTTTATATTTGTTTAAATATTTCTAGGCTTTATATAATTAAAAAAAAATATTGAAACTGAAAGATTTTCTATATAAGAGAAGAGCAATAAGTCGAAATAATTAAGAACACAAAATTATCAACAAAAAAACAATTTGTTTTCTTAACAGAACAAAATTTATGAATTTTCTATAAAAATGTAAAATTGCAAAAATAAATAAAAATAAGTAAACCTAGAGAACAACATCTTACACTCATCATACAAATCGATGTGTGGATGTGTGCTTACTACTACTACTACTAATAATAATAATGAAATATTCTTTATTTTTTTTACAGTTCATCTTTGAGATCGTCTTCATCTCCACCACTAGATGGTGGTGGTGTACCACCTTGTGATTGATATAATTTAGCTATAATTGGTTGAACAATATTTTCAAGCTCCTTCTTTTGCTTTTTATATTCGTCTGGATCCGCTTCTTGATTATCTTCTAACCATTTAATTTTTTCATCTACAGCTTGTTCAATTTTCGTTTTTTCATCATCAGCTAATTTGGATCCTAATTTATCTTTATCACTAATTTGATTTTTTAAGCTGTAAGCATAACTTTCTAAATCATTACGTGATTCAACGCGTTCTTTTAATTTTTTATCTTCATCAGCAAATTTTTCAGCATCTTTAATCATTCTTTCAATATCTTCTGGTGTTAAACGATTTTGATCATTTGTAATAACAATTTTTTCACGATTACCAGTACCTTTATCTTCAGCCGTTACTTGTAATATACCATTAGCATCAATTTCAAATGATACTTCAATTTGTGGTATACCTCTTGGTGCTGGTGGTATACCAGTTAAATCGAATTTACCTAATAAATGATTATCTTTAGTCATTGGACGTTCACCTTCATATACTTGTATTGTAACGGTATGTTGATTATCTGATGCTGTTGAAAATATTTGTGATTTTTTTGTTGGTATGACTGTATTTCTTGGTATTAATTTTGTCATAACACCACCAACTGTTTCAATACCTAATGTCAATGGATTAACATCTAACAAAACAATTGCATCTGTATCTTGTTCACCCGATAATACACCAGCTTGTACAGCAGCACCATATGCAACTGCTTCATCTGGATTAATACCACGTGATGGTTCTTTACCTCCAAAGAAATCTTTAACTAATTGTTGAATTTTTGGTATACGTGTTGAACCACCAACTAAAACAATTTCATGTACATCTTTTTTATTCATATCAGCATCTTCTAATACTTTTTGCACTGGTTTAAGTGTTGAACGGAATAAATCCATATTCAATTCTTCAAATTTTGCACGTGTTAAAGTTTCTGAAAAATCTTCACCTTCAAAAAATGATTCAATTTCAATTCGTACTTGATGACTTGATGATAATGCACGTTTTGCTTTTTCAACTTCTCTTCTTAATTTCTGTACAGCGCGATTATCTTTTCTAATATCTTTACCACGTTTTTTCTTATACAATTTAATAAAATGATCCATAACACGTTGATCAAAATCTTCGCCACCTAAATGTGTATCACCATTTGTTGCAACAACCTCAAATACACCATTATCAATTGTTAATAATGATACATCAAAAGTACCACCACCTAAATCAAATACTAAAACATTTTTTTCACCATCTTTTTTATCTAAACCATATGCTATAGCTGCTGCTGTAGGTTCATTTATAATACGCATTACATTTAAACCAGCTATTGTTCCAGCATCTTTTGTTGCCTGACGTTGTGCATCATTAAAATATGCTGGTACAGTAACAACAGCATGTGTAACTTTTTTACCAAGATATGCTTCAGCTGTTTCTTTCATTTTTCCTAATACCATTGCTGAAATTTCTTCTGGAGCAAAAACTTTATTACCTTGTGATGTTGTTACACTAATATGTGGCTTTGAATTTTTTTCGATCACTTTGAAAGGAAAGAATTTAATATCATGTTGTACATTTGTATCACTCCATTCACGACCAATTAAACGTTTTGCATCAAAAACTGTATTTTCTGGATTTGTTGTAAGTTGATTTTTTGCAGCATCACCAATTAATCGTTCACCATCAGCTGTAAATGCAACATATGATGGTGTAATACGATTACCTTGGTCGTTGGCAATTATTTCAACACGGCCATTTTTATATACACCAACACTATAAAATATAAAAAATAAAGAATTAAAAATTGAGAAAAAAGTAGTAATTCTGTAGTTGCCCTGCCACTTCTAGAATAAAGACTCTACGGTTCGTGGAATTCTGATGTTACGAGAATGGAAATCCTGGTTCTCAGCTCTTAGCCAAGATGCTCTCGTTTATTAGAAAAACTAGAAGATTTTATTAGAAACTGGGTATTGAGTATAATGGACTCTCCTTACTGAGTGATCTCCCAGTTCAGTTTTATTGATTGTTTACAAAATAACGTGGAAAATTTTATCTGTTTAAAATTCGGCGTAGAGTGGAGTTGAGAGAGTTCGAGTTTCAGATGTTTTCGAACTTATCAACCACAATTGTGAAATTTGAAAATTCAAATTCAAACTGATATCTTTATATTCTTTGTTTGAAATATTTTGTAACAAAACTTCACTGTAGTAAACATTTCCAATAAATAAAAATAATTTATCATCTTTTTCTGTTTTCAATTTTCACAGAATAAAAATGTAATTGCTATTTTTCGCAACGATTCATTACTCTCCAGCAAAAAACGAATGAAACTGGATTATACCTTGCACAAATGACACAAGTATCCAGCCAAGCATAAGGGGTCATTTACATAAGAGATTGAAAATGTTAAAAAATTAAATTACATACTTGAACAAATTGATTTAAAAAAAGCCTTGTCAAACTTCAAAAGTATTGAATAAAAATTTAAGCACTTTAAATGTTAATTCAGAACAAAAGAAACAAATGATTCATGATTCGTATACAACTATTTAGTATTTTTCAACATCTGAAAAAAAAAATTCTGATATTTCAACAAAAGCCTTCCAAATTATTTTTTAGAAACAAAAAAGTTCTAGTCGTGGACGTCTAAACTTAATTTTTAATGGTTTGAAATTTTATGAGGCACTTACCATGAATAAGTTGTACCTAAATCAATTCCTATAACAGTTCCAATGTCCTTATCCTTTTCCTTCTTATCTTCGGCTATAGATAAGCCAATAAAAAGGACAAACGCCAATATGTGTAACCTCATACTAAAAAATAAATAAAAAAATCAACATAATATTTTAAATGTACTCAGGATAAAATTAGGTGTAGGTATATGTAACTTTATATATACATAGGAAATCCAGAGAAACTTTTTCCGATAAATTTAGAATAAATAGTGTATAGGTTGACCAAGTAGTATACTTTACTACTCTAATATTTTTTTATTTGCTTTTAAAAAAGAAATCAGATTCATACTATACACCTACCTTAAGTAGGTTTAGGCGTACTGTTTTTGAACTGCAAATTTTATATCAAAATCGGGAGTGACCCACAACCCCCAAAGACAAAATCCCCGTTTTCAAAAAAACAAAATCCCCAAAAAGAAAATCCCCGAAGGCAAAATCCCCAAAGACAAAATCCACGTTTTTGTCGGTTCTTAGAAAGACAAAATCCCCCAAAAAAAAATTTTCAATTTTATTCAAAGGATGTAACTATTAATTTTTTTGATTTTGAATAATAATAATTTAAATATTCCAATATTCTGGGTAACGGCTAAGAGTGAAACATTAAATAAACCATTTTAAAAATTTTAAAAAGTGTCAAAAAAATGTTGAAACATAATCTTGTACGTATTTGAATTTAATAATTTGATTACCTATACATATTTCCAATTTTTATTGGAACTATTTTAAAAAATCTTGTAAAAAGCAAAATCACAGTATATTCTCGAAACATTGCTACATTTTTATATGAGAATGACTGTAATTTCTAATAACGATATATTTTAGATACCAGAATTTTTGATATGACGAATATGAAGAATGAAGGTGATTTTTATTCATGTTGAAAAATGAGTTTAGTTTTCTTTAAAACTAGAAAAAATATCAAGATTTTTTGGAATTAGCTTTTAAACGAGTGTCGGCAAGCATCAAGATGTCAAAAACTGAGAAATTGCCTATTATTGAAATAAAAAAATGGTTTTAAAAATTTAATCACTTTAGAAATATTATTAAAGGTCTAATTTCGAGTTCTTCAAATAAAAAATTTGACAAAAATGATTTTTTCGCATTCTGTAGAAGCCTGTTGTGTACGTTTCGAAAATACTATTACATATCAAAATCAGCCTTCCCTATGTACGTGCAAAATATTAAAAAAAAATTATCAATAGGAGATATCCATCCACGTCATCATTTAAATTTTTTTATGTCATGTCGTTCTAAGGCTAAACTAACTATGTACATATACTTTACATTATAATAAATATGTATACAGACAATTTAAAACAAAATAAAATTTAAAAAAAAAAACTATGTATAACTATATAAGCAAAAAAATAAAACTATGTTATCCTAAATGCTATCATCAAGAGTATGCTACATCATCAATTTTAGATTATTTTGGAATTTACTTCTTTCTATATTTCATTATTCACAAATTAGATCTATTTATTCAAGTGAAATTTTTAAAGATTTATGGCTACAATATATTGAAAATAATTACGCGTTATAAACAATTAATGGAAACTGCATTTCCTAAATATGTAACTCTTTTCAGATCAGAACACATGTTAATAAAATTAAAATGCTTCAACAAATATGAAGTTCCTCTCACAAATTTTGTAATAAAATAAAATTTTTAACTCACTTATTGATTATTGTACTCGTCTTTTCCAATTGAAATTATTTCAATGCCAAAGCAAAATTTTAATTTTTTATGAATTTTTCTTTAAAAAATGTCTACTTAGATCGATTCCACAAAACAACCTTGGTCCTTGTTTCAATAACAAGACAATTTCCAACTTCGAATAATGTTGAACGTTAACTAAAAATTTTAACTAAATTCAGCATATTTTTACTGTGATAATTATTTGTCGTGTTTGAATTTGATTGGTGAAATGAATGTCATTTGGATATATTTCATTGGTCCACGTATTTGGAAAATTAAAACTTTTTCATAAACAGTGATGCCGTTTTAGCCTTTTTTGGGCTAAATTTAGCTCTTTTTTATTTCATTTAGCTCCTAAAATTGGCTTTTTCTCCTAGCTCTTTTTTTAGCTCTTTTAGACGTATTTTAAGCCCTTTTTAGCTCCATTAGAAAAAATGAAAAATTTCATCTGATTTCATTCTACTAGTTTTTAATAAAATAAACCATTTTGATCTACTATTTTTTACTGGTCAATATTTCTAAAGTTTAAAAATGACGAAAGATTTTGTGATTGGCTTATCTCTCTATACTATTTTTTTACTTTTGGAAGTCAGTACCATAGTGTATATAGTGTTCCTACTGAGAGCCTTTTTTTTTTTTTTTTTTATTATAAATTTTTCTCTGAAAACAAAAACAAAATCCCATATGACTGAAGGAGGTAAAAATAATGCGTATTTCTTTAATGGAAAATTTCCGTATATATGAGCGAAAGCACAATATGATTATTCATACTAATACCTCTCCAACATAGTTTTTTATAAACGCATTTTTCAAAATAGTCACCTAAATATGCATTAGTGTTCGTGTTTTCTTTGTATATAAGCTAAAACCATATAAAATATATATGAAACGCATACAAGCATAGCATATAGACACAGGTTTGTTTACATATATTTATAATGGGAATTTTTCTTTCTTACTTAAAATTGTGAATGTGTTCGTGTTTTATTTTTTATTTGTAAATATTTACGTTTCATTTCTTTTCAGTCAATGAAAAAATATTTCTATCACCTTTTAGCATTTTCTCAAAAAATGTGAGAGAAATAAATAAAAAAAAAATCTTCGGCTCTCAGTAATCCTACTATGTAAGTTCTTCTTTATACTCTGGTCAGTACTCAGTAGCAGTACAGCAGCTACAGGCAAGATAGGCATACTTTTCTGTACTCTTTTACATTTCGTTTGTATAAATCTGTCTCGTGTGTGGGGTGATCAGATCTCAATTTCAATAGAGGGAAATCTTTTAAATTAAATATTACCAAGGGAAACAAACTCAACGAGTACTGCCTCAATAAGCACAATACTGACTTCCAAAAATAAAAATAGTATAGATAATGAGATTTTATAGTGTAAATATTGTTTTTGCACATTACAACCAAAACTATTTGGTTGATTAAGACATCAACAAACTAGAAAACATAAATGCAAATAAAGATGCAAATGCAGTACTTAACTCTATCTTTGAGTAATTACATAAATGTGTTTCTGATTTTCATCACCGGCACTTTTATCCAGCGTCTCATTGCACATATAATAAATTGGGGTAAGGTATGAGTAGCTTAGTATACTACTATTAAAAATATTAAGTGTAATAACACTGGATAAAAATAGACTTTTGCATAAGACCTGCAGTGAAGAAATTTGTTGGATAGAGTATAGTACTTATTAACAAGCAAAGCGTCATTTCATTTAAATCATTGAAAGATAATCAAAATGTACAAAAATTAGTATTTCGAGCCGAATTTAAGTCTGCACTGTTTATAGCCAATCATTCTTCAGTGCATGTATGTGATCATTTTATTTTAACATGTAAAAAATGTTTTAATGATATAGGGGAACATCTTCGATCGGCTAGCAATTAAGCAAATTGCCACTAGCAAATATGGCGGATTTGCGATTGCTAATTGCGAAATTGCGATTACGAAAAATTACACCCTCGATTGTAATCGCAAGTTAGCCATTTTTACATTGTAAGCACTTTTGCTGAATAAGTTTTTATATACATAACCTATAATTTTCTATTATATTACGTTAAAAATTCGTTTTTTTATTCAAATTTTTTAAATTTTCAAATTTTAAATCACAACCGAAATTATTTTGTTCATCATGAATTATTTTTTTTTTCAATTTTAATAATTTCTACAGTCTCATCAAATTTATAAATTCATATAGAATGGTCTCACTAACCAATTCTATCCATTACAAGAGAAAAATATTCAAATTATATTGATAACATAAGTATTTGGGTTTGATTTTCTACTTATTAGAAGAAATTTGAGGTTATGTGCTCTGTTAACTGAGTTTGCGACACCAACTTTGCGACACCAACTTTGCGATCCCAAATTTTGACGGTTAATTTGCTTACTTGCGAGAGCAAAAACAATCGACGAGACGATACCAATTCTATCATTTCAGCTAGCAAGTCTTACTTGCTTGCTTGCTAGCCGATCGAAGATGTCCCCCTTAGATTTAATTTTTTTTATTGAGTAAAATGAATTTGTTTTATTTATAATACATAGTCCAGACACTCCAGACGAGACTTTTTTATGTCAAGACTTATGTCTTGCCATATTTTTCATGTCTGGGCATTTCATGTCTTGACATTTCAAATAAGTGAATATAAAGTGTAAAATTTTTGATATATATTTTTGTGAAATTTTGTCCAAATAACTTTGTAAATTTAAAAATTAATTTAAATTTATTAAAAAATTCACATTTGCAATTTTTTCTCTCGATGAAAGTCTGATAAATCCGATACATTTGCACAAAACATATGAAACCGCCATTTTGTTTGCTCATGTCTGCAAGACATCGTAGCAAAGACATAAGTCTTGACATCGGCATCCATGTTTTGCCATTTATTGGCCTAACCAAAATAGAACATAAGGAGACTTTAGAAACTGGACGAACGTAAGCAAAAGTGCTGTAATTTTGACATTTTGCCCACAATGAAAACGTAACAAAACGTTTGCTTTTGTATACATTTTCAGTTTATACTGCGTGAAATACTATTTTCAATTTTGTTAAATATTGTGTTTTTTTTTTTTAAAAATGAACAAAAAAAAACTTATAGATAATTTGGAAAATATCATAGATTTATATATACTATGGCAAAAATATTCCAAATTCAATAAAAAATCAATGAAGGGGAAAAAAAATAAGGAATAAAAAAAACCGATTAATTTTAGAAAAAAACTGTAATTACTTTATCGTTCGAAATTATACAAATTAATTGATTCACCCAAAATACAACATTAACCAACGGCGTATTCCATTAAATAATACGATTCTTATGGCAGCTAACGTACGAAAAAATGACATTTCAATTTTAACGAAATTCAACGAACGTGAGTTACCGTCTATTATGGTTGAATCATTTATTAATGTACTTTCGCTCGTACCGTTTCGTCTCGTAATGTTTTATTTTGGTTAGGCTATATGTCTGCAAGACATAAGCGTGTCGCTTGAAAATTGGTTTGCCGTATACGCCAATTTCACGATTTTTAGTTTATAATTGATTTTATGGTTTTTGATGCTGCTGAATCGAATGGTGCACTCTGTTTTGTTGTACGACCGTTAATTTGTAAAATATTTTGTGTTCAATTTGCCGTATATCCAAGATATTCCCCCCAATTCTACATAAGAGTCACTTATTTCTCTTACTTCTCTAAACTTTTTATCATAAGAGATTTATTAGCAGAAATTGGTATTCTACATAGCAGACGTGTGGTGATAATAATGTGTAAGAGACTAAGAGGTTTTGAATTCACCAAAATCAGCTGATTATCATGACATTTGTTTGAATTTGAATGTACGAGTTTATGCCTGCTACGCTTTTAATACGGATTTTGGTTTACTCCCAATTTTATCTGCTATAAACTCGCTAATTCGGATTTTGGTTTAAGCCCAAATTATTTGGGTTTAATCCCAATTTTTTTATATGTATGTGTGAGGTAAAATGCAATATGGCGGATTCTAATTTTTATGGTGAAAGTGAAGCTGTCATGTTCTTCTTTTTTTTTTTTTATGTGAAAAAAGAAGAATATGTATGCTATAACTATAAGTATATAAAAGTATCAACGTTTGCATGTATTATTTTATTCCCAATTTACCATTTATAGCGTACTCCCAATTTAATCCAAAATTCGGATTATTTTTGTTAAATAAAAATTTGAAATCATAGGTTACTAGATATTTTAAATGTTATTCATATAGCATAGTTTTTACTGATTTTTGATTAAACGGTTTTTAATTAACTTTAAACAGTATAACTCAACTTTTAAATAATTTGTAAAAAAAGAAAAAGTGAAAGATTTACATTTTTATTCCCGCGTATTTAGAAAATATATAATATATATAATATAAAATATAATACTATATTCATTTAAAATTAATAATAGTATTTCTTCCATTTTATTTATTATTTTTATATTATTTTTATTTTATATTATTATTTTTATTTTCTTTTATTAATTTTTTTTTAAAATTTTTAATTTCTTCACTTTTTAAAAACTCCACTTTTACACAATAACAATAAGAGGACCAATGACCTGCTAAGTTGATAGACTTTCGAGGTTAGAAACGTCTCTTATCTTCTTATCCAGAATACCAAATTCTCTTAACTAAACTCACCACAATTTTTAAGAGATCAGCTGATTGGTGACATCTCTCACCTCTTATCTTACCTAGAATAGCAATTTCTGCTAAGTGTCTGCTAATTGCATTTAAGAGGCTAAGAGTCTCTTAGTCTCTTATGTAGAATTGGGGGGTAAGAGTCTCTTAGTCTCTTATGTAGAATTGGGGGGATTGTTGAGTTTTAAAAATTGGGTTGCCGTTTGTAGTACAAGTATAGTTCATAAGGCAAAAATTCTATATAAAATAAGTCTTCAAAAATATTATTATTGGTTTGCCGTACGTGTCATTTTAGTGCAACAAACGGCAAACCAAAAGAAAACGCAATGCGCGATTTTTAGATACAAAATGCTACTAGTCCAGTTTCTATTGGTGTAGGTATATAGAAACATATTCAATTACTCATTTAATCTAGGTTTTATAAAAATAATAAAATAATTATCTATATACATATACAATACATAATATAAAAGGAATTTAAATTGTATTATTTTTCATGTACCTAAAGTCAGTACTTTACCGTATGTGACAGAGTATCAGAGTTCTAAAGCAATAAATGTATTCTGTATTGGTTTACCGTACGTGCGATTTTAGTGCAAATATTATTAAAACTTTAGAATTTTTAACTCTAATAGCCCATATATTATTTGTCAATTATTTAGACAAGGAATTCAAAAATATTTATAGTGAAAACAAAAAAAATTTATCGACTACATTTTTTATTATAACAATCATAACTTTAAAATGCTTTTATCTCGAAACCTCATTTTGGCGTATACGGCAAACCAATTCTCAAGCGACGAGCGGTCTATACGAGACATATTCGATGTCAAGACATAAGTCTCGTCTGGACCATGGTTAAAAGTATCTAAAATAATACAATACAATACAAGCCATGAATTGATGTTTTGTATTTTTTAGTTAGAAGTGTGTCATGTTTTGTTTTGACATTTTAGTTTCTTATGGCCAGTTCCACAGTCAAAGTTTAAACGGAGTTTAACTCTTAAACTAAGTTTAAGCACTTTTTTCAGTTTCACAGTGAACGCTTAAGTGTTAAACTGAGTTTAACTTAATTGGTACGAATTGAGAGTTTAAACTCTATTTGAGGTTTAAGTAAAAGTCAAAAATAAAATAAAAAAACAACTGCCATCTATGTATTTGTTTTGTCCCTAAATTTATTATAAATTGAAATTTATATGAAAAAATTTAAAATGTCACAATAATTGCCACTGCCATCTAGCGGCTATACAATGACATCTAAGTTTCTCAGGTTTCAACCTAAATTCATTCACAATAAGTGCGTTCGAATCACACGATTTATCTGATATTATCAGTTCGGTTCTGATTTAAAATAAGCGAAGCTTCAAATCGTACAAATTGATATTAAACTGAAAAATTTTGATGACTGGAACGTCAAAAATATCAGCTAGCTGATTTTTGACTGTCAGTTGAAGTTTCGAGTTCTTTTATGTACATAGGCAGTTGATTTTTAGTGAAAAACTTAATTAAATTTAGTGACTAAGTACTTCTACTTCATATTCCATCTTGACAATTTAGAATTTATAAACAGTCAACTTTTTAAACATGTCTTCTTCTTTTTTGATTAGTTCCACACAGCAAGTGAACCAAAAAAAAATTTTATCACTTTTTTCACTTTAAGATTAGTTAAAAGCTAGCGACATCTACTGAAAAGAATGGAAAACTAAGTGAGTGGAACAAATGTAGAACAAATGTGGAACTGTGGAACTGATAATTATCAGATAAATCGTGTGATTCGAACACACTTAATGATAGGTTTAACTAAAGATAGTTAAACTACAAATATAACGACTGAGGAATGTAAAAAAATTTAAGAGAAGTTTAAACCATGGTTTAGGTTTAACTTAAACTCCGTTTAAACTTTGACTGTGGAACTGGCCATTATAGTTTCTTAATAAGAGTGCAGAAAAAGTAGTCTAAAGAAATAATGTTTTAGTTGAATATATTTGGTTTTTTAAATAAATTATGGTTTATAAAAGTTTTAAAATATAATAAATTAACAGTGTTATAATTTTTAAAGTGCACAATAGTCAAAAAATAAAATAAAAAGGTGGAAAATATTGTGCCTTCTTACCTACTTGTAAGAGAAAAAATTGAAGTATGACTGCAACTACATACCTATGCTGAGGTGAGGTTATATAATATGTAATAAAGTGAATAAATTGATTTCATTTAAAACCATCAATATATAGAAGAAAAAAGTTTATGTTATTATTCTTCAAACTGTAAGTATTTATATAAACACATGTATGTATTTGAATAAGTCATACTTCTCTTACAAGTAGGTAAGAAGGCACAATATTTTCCACCTTTTTATTTTATTTTTTTTATTATATTTTATTTAAAAAGCCAAAAATATTTAACTAAAACACATTTTCTTTACACCACTACTTGTACTACCAGCAGTCGTGTTTGACTGTGTTAGTGCAGAAAGCCATATGATAAGAGCATATGCTTTTTTGAAATTAGAACCAATCCTAATTCCTATGACAAAAGCATATGCATTATGCTTTCATTGACGTGTGAATGAAATTTGCCGGCTTGAGGTTAGAAAAAAATAAATAAACAACAAATGAAATAATAAATTTTTTAAATAAAAAAATTAATAAATTAATTAAAAGTGATTAAAATGGCTTCAAAAAAAAAAAGATAATGCATTAAATTATATTTTAAACAATTACTACAATGCTAATTGTTGTAATTTGTATAGGTTGAATAGAACAGAGATTCGACATTACTGTTGTGAATTTTATTCCTTTAAAATAAATAACAAGTTTTTTTATAAGTTAAAACTTTTTATTAGCTTTTTAAACACTACAATTTTTACTAAAGGAAAAGAACCGTTCACTTAGATTGTTCAAACTTGAATGCATTAATTCTTTAGTCTTTTCAAAGAACAGACTACGTGATGAAACATGATCAAAACAGAAAGGAATGTGCAAGATCGCAAAAAGACAGGAAACGAAAATATAAAGACGACAAATAAGGTATAAGAAAAACAAGAAGGAATGTGCGATATCGCAAAAATATTCTAAAGCGATAACGAATGTATGAAAGATTAAATGCATGGTCAGCAAAAGATAGGAAACGAAAATATAAAGACGACAAATAAGTTATTAGAATAATGAGAAAAGTAATATGCGTGTAATATACTGATTCGTATGCATGTGTAATTTAGGGATTTACAACACGCCCCCCCTTAAGAATGGAAATCATACCTTGGATTGGTGTGATTTTCATTGTGGGGTTTACCGCTCGCGATTTCAATGCTTACATTTTTATTTCTCTCGTCCGGGGTTATTTCGATTCTGTTTTTACAATTTCGTTTGTAGTTCTTTCCCTTTTACATGAAAGTGACTTAGGATATGATTTAGAAATACATTTTAAAATTAACATGAGTAAGATTACAATTATGATTATATATAGTGTGTACATTTGGTAGGTATGCTTCTCAATAGATTTCAAAGGTACAATTTTTTGTTTAAGATTTTCTATACTATGACTTATCTTATGCAAATCTTTTATTTGATTGTTTAATTCTAATGAGCTTAAATTAGAGTTAACAATAATTTCTTTATAATTCTCGATATATTTAAAGTCTAAGTCAACATCTTTAAGGGTTTGTAAGTTTGTAAAGTAGTCTGCAGATATATTGCTGTTAAAACTTGCTTTTGAGTTCATAATTAGCCTTCGCGTATGCGAATTACATCCTTCTTTGATCCGCAAAATACCCACTCCTTGCAACTGGACTTGTTGGGTAATGTCCTTGCATTTGATGAGTATTTGCTCACTAGCGTCAATAATGAATATCCACGAATTTGATTTTGCTAGTTGCAAGAAAATAGCGTTGCTTAAATGTATAATTCTTACGCTGCACGATTTTGGTATAACATCGATAGGATCGAGTAGAATTCGCTCACATGCGCTATGTAGATGTGAAATCGAGATAGGCATCAGTTGTTCACAGATGTATTTTTGGCCACGAAGTCGTTTACAACTGTTAAGATTTTCATAATCTAAGAGAAAGTAGTGCTGTTTAACATTATCAACGGCGATGAATAATTTTTCTGGTATTATGATAGCGTATGTATTCTTTTGTATGTATTCAGGTATACTTGTCATCTTAAAGATGTTGAACTCTATAGAACTTATAAGTGGAATAATTAACAAAAAGTTTAGATTCTTATTACTATAATACAAATGTATATCTATGATTTTGTACAATTCTTCTAAATTTTGAATATTTGGCTGAATGGGCAAATACAAACCGTTCGGAAGAATACCTTGTATTTTTAATAATTCCTCTATCATGTGATGTAGCGGTAAGTATATCAATAATATGAGATTGTGCATGTGCGTATTGGCCTGTAGCCATAACAAATGATATTAATATTTCGTTAATTGTGGAAATTTGGTCTCGAACATATGTATGTTTCGGTTTTCGTTGTATTTTCTAATTTACCCAATATAAAAATTGCCTTTGATAAGAGGAACACAGTGGTCATTTTGCACCTGAAAGAGTACACTTGGATTATAGACAGTGAAAATTTAAAGGTTATAGTGTATAAGACGATTATTATGAACTTTGACAGCTTTATTTTTTACTAAAATTTTTGTATTAACGTCTTCCGAAGATAGAACTTTATATGGACCCTATGCCACACAGGTAACAATTTTTTACATTTAACTTTGTGAGGGTTATCATCTTTCAATAAAACTAAATCGTTTTCTTTAAAACACGATGGGTTTATGTATTTGTCGTATTGATCCTTAGCTGAATTTTTACTTTTTAATATGTTTTCCCCAGCTACGAGATGGACATGTTGGAGTCGAAACTTTAGTTCGTTTGTATATACATATATCATAATTATACTGAATTTCTGGCGGACGAGATATTCGTTAAAAACTCGATGACTTCGTTCGCAGGAGCCATTTGACTGCGGCCTGTGAGCAGTTGTTTGTATTTTCTTGAAGTTTGCTTGAAGACTTCCCCTATAAAGTTTTTACCTTGATCGGTTAAAACTTCACGAGGTGTGCCAAAACGAAAAATAATTTCGGTGACAAATTTTTCAGCTATAGTACATATTAGCTTCTTGATTAGGTATCGGGATAGTGTCCGAATACTTAGTTAAGTCATCAATGAATGTTAGGAGGTATTTATTACTATCATTAGTGACTGGGAAAGGTCCTACTATATCTATTGCAATTTTTTCGAATGCTTCTTTTGATGTGGAAGTAATGACCATCGGTTCTTTAGTATATCTATGTACCTTATTTTTCTTACAAATGTCACATTTTTTAATAAAGCTTTTAATATCATTGTACATATTCCGCCATTTTTAATATTTTCTAATTCTTTTGTAAGTTCGATTAACACCATTATGACCCCCGGTAGGAGTATAGTGATATTCGTATAAAATTTTATTTATTTCATCCTCCGATAATTTATTATAATTGTTCCCATGGTAGAAGATTATGTTTATATCTGTATTACGAAAAACGTACCTCACCATAGCTCGGATGTAATCAAAGTTCAAGTGCTTGTATGAGGAAAATTTTCAAGTATTGGGTAAAATAAGTTTAGTGACGCCGCGAGATAATAAGAACGCTTTTAAAGACATGAATGTATCAAAGAAATCTTTGTATTCAGTAATTTTTTCTTTAGAACTAACAACTACAATAGATAAAACGTAAGTTTATCAAGATTTTGTAGGCAGATTATACTACAGGGTTGCAATATTTTTCCTTGTAACGAATTGGAATGGCCTGTTTCATTTATAAGAGTTTCAGCAAAATTATTAAGTTCTAATTCTGTGTTTATAAAAATACCGACGTTATTTTTGCCGTCATTATGGAATTCAGATTCGTTGTCACTAATATTTGAATTAATAATTGGGTTACTGTTTAAACTGTTGATAAAATGATCGTATGACAATGTAGTGTTATTATTTGTAGTAGAGGTTTTATTGGTATTGTCTTCAGAACTCTTAAATTTCGCGTTTTCCTGACTTTTCGTATTAGATCTTAGCGTGACTTTACAAATTCGGCTGAGGCAGTCAGCATTCGTGTTGGAAGGCCCTTGTTTATAAATAATGTCGAAATCAAACTCTTCTAGTTTAAGCTTCCACCGCATCATACGAGAATTCGGGTCCTTACAATTATTAAGATAAACCAATGGTTTATGGTCGGTGAAAATTTTGAATTTTTTTCCAAATAAGTACGGGCGAAAATGTTGTACTGACTACTGACCAAACGATTGCTAAGAGTTCTTTGTCAATGGTCGAATAGTTGATCTCGCTTTTATTAAGTGTTCTCGAGGCGTTTTTTTTTGCAAAGTTTTTGATAAAACGGCGATAGTAACCGGCTAGGCCAAGGAAAATTTCAATTTCTTTAGGACTTTTCGGAACTGAGAAATTTTTGACGCTTTCGATTTTTTTTGGATCGGGACTGATTCCGTTCTCACTGATTACATGGCCAAGATAGATGAGTTCCTTTTTCAAAAACTCACATTTGTCGGGCTGTAGCTTTAGGTTGTGCGTACGTAACCTTTCAAAAACTTTTTTAAGTTTTTCGTTATCTTCTTCTAACGTGCGTCCATACAAAACGATATCGTCCATGTAAACAAATATTTTAATGCCCTGTAAACCAGCCAAGACGTTATTCATAAGTCGTTGAAAAGAGGCGGGAGCGCCCTTTAAACCAAAAGGCATACGAACGTATTCAAAGTGCCCTAGTGGCGTAGAAAATGCAGTTTTCTCCCTGTCTTTTGGGTTGACTTCGATCTGATGAAACCCACTCGCTAAATACAGAGTGGAGAAATATTTTGCGTTACTCAACTGGTCCAGAATATCAGTAGTATTTGGCAATGGGTCCGCATCACCGAGTGTGATGTCGTTAAGTTTTCTAAAATCGACACATAAACGCCATTTTTTATTACCCTTGCTATCTGGTTTTTTGGGTACAAGTACCAAAGGAAAATTCCATGGGCTTTTTGACTCCTTTATTATATTGTCATCTAACATTTGTTGTATCTGCGCGTTCACCTCAGGAGTGGCAGCACGTAACTTGTAACAGAAGGTTTGAAACGGGTTTTTTTTAAGTTGACAGCACGTAAGTTGTTTCGACCAAATTAAAATTTTGTTTCGATAAAGTTGGTAGCACGTAAATGTTGTTTCGAGTGTTTTTAGCATCTGTCACAAAATAATTTAGTCGACAGTAGAGGTGTTATCGACAGTAATTTTAAATCGAGTATTAATTAATTTCAAGTGATTTCATTTTGGAAAAAACTTTTTTTTAAAGTAAATAATTTCATAAAATGTAAGTACATATTTAACAAAATAGTATATTACATGTTTTGAAGTTGTTTTAATTTTTTTTAAGGGAGGAAGAAAAGCAAGGTTTAAGCAATAATAAGAACCAAATGAAATGCATGATTGAATTCATGCAAAATAATAATGATTTGGCGAAAGGAAGACTAAAAAATGGAATGGCAGTTTCACGGGTTGTTTCAATATTTATAGCTTCTAAGATCATTAGGAAGCACTCTTTATTTACTCTAAAATTTTGAATAAATCTGGAAAAAAACAATATTTAAATTTATATTAGAAACCATAAAAATTGTTAGAAAAAGACCTACACTGCTGTCGGCAAGTCAAAAATATTGCTGTCGCATCTCAACTTTTTGCGTGAGAGCTTATTTAGTACTTTATTTTCTTCTTCAGAATCGCTGGAGTCCTCAAAAAATATCATTTTAATCAATAAATTCAATATATTATAAAAATATTTCATACTATCTCTACAACTATTCAAACTCGTTTTGACGCTAATGACAGCAAAAAAAAAATTTTCTATGTGGCAACGTCAATTCAAACTCGTTTCAACTTACGTGCTATGAAATCAAAGTTGTAACGACTTCGACTAAGAGTGTGTGTGGAATCGAGTAAATTTTTACTACAGTAGTAAATTTTGACATTAGATTTTGTGGTAGAATAAAATTTACCGTGGTAAAAAGAAATTTTCACATTTGCTGTGCGAAATGGAGTAAATTTTAAAAGCTACAAAATTGTGTACTTGTTTCGATATTTCGAGTTTACATTATTTTACTATCAAACTGTCAAAATTTATACCAGCCCCAGACCCAGAGTAAATTTTGACAGTTAAATTCACCACGTTTTATGTCAAAATTTACTACTGTAGTAAAAATTTCTTCGATTCCACACACACTCTAAGTCGAAGAAAAAATAGTCGAAACAAGTTACGTGCTGCCACTCCAGATTTTTGGAATTCTGGTAGACGATAGGGTCTAACATGAATGGGTTGAGCACCTGGAGTTGGGATGTTATGTTGTACTGCTTGAGTACATGTTAACTTATCGCCCTTAAAGTGGAATAAATCGTTATATTCGGTGCATAAGTTTAGAATTGGTTCGCGTTGCTCTTTCGTCATGTGATCGGTTTTAATTTCTTCTTGCAGTTTTTTTATACGATCATAGTTTAACGCGTGAACATTTTCTGCAGAGATACGAGAGATTCGAAAAGCTGATAGATTTTCAAATTCTATGTTATTAATGTCAAGTTCGGTATCGTCCTCATTAGGATTTATTACTGAGATTACGCAAGCATTGTTTTTGGGCGATGAAATGCTATTAGAAATTAAAAGGCCATTTTCTAATTCTTTCGATAAACATACGACATCATTTCTAAAATCAGTTTTTACTGGAGTGATCAATTCGGATCTGGCTGGGACAATTATTTTTGTAACAGACGGCACTAATTCTGATTTGTACGGCGTATTATTTAATAACATCGAAAATTTTTTCAGACCATAGTCTAATTTGACTTTAAATTTTTGTAAAAAATCGGTACCTAGTACACCGTCGTTTGCGATTGGGAAATCCTTAGGAACAACATGGAAAATGTGTGAGATAATCTCGTTATTAATTTCGATATTCATGTAGGTAATGCCTAATGTTTCTATAATATCGTCGCCGATACCTTTTAATGTGGCTTTTGAATTTGTATAAACAATTTGGTCGTCAATAAGTTTGTTAATTTTGATCGCACATATTTCACTTCCACTGTCTACTAACAAGCTAATTTTGTTTTCGACCGCTGATGAAGATAGAAAAATAACTGAGTCATATTTTTTATAGTTTTCTAACACGATATTGTACATATTCTTAGGATGAGACGAATTAGTAGAAGAATTTTGTAATGATTTGGAATGAGTTTTATATTTTACAGATTTTCCAATGATATAGCTTGGATGAGAACTAGAAGAAGAATTTAGTAACGAGTTAGAATTTTGTAGAAGGCTTATATCACTCGAAGATGTAGAATTAGAATTTTGTAACGAATTAGGATTTTGTAACGAATTAGAATTTTGTAATAAATTAGGATTTTGTAATGAATTAGGATTTTGTAATAAGTTAGAATTATGCAAATTTCGAAAATTTGTAGAATTTGACGAATTTTTAGGTAAATTACTTGAAAAGGGGGTTGTTTTGACAATTTCATTTCATATCTGCTGCTCTGGTTGCGCCCCCATTCGCAACCGAGCTGTTTACGTTTCCCGTATTCGACAAGTTCGTGTTTCCGGGTTTCTTTTTCTTTTCATTATATGCTCGCTTACGGCAGTCCTTGATATGGTGTCCTTTGTTTTTGCAATAACTACACGTAACAACGTTCATTTTGAAAGCGGATTGTGGTTCTCTTTTTAGCTATGCTTTAGGTGGAAAACTAGGTAGTCTGTGGGCAGAGTTGTGGGCCGGATTTTAGGAAACAATTAGCTGAGCTATGACCCCGTTTGTGGCAAAATGAGCATTTAGAAGTGGAAGGGTTATGTTTAAAAGAATTCCGAGTGTTGAATAATGATTTTTCTTCCTCTACAGCAGTTTCGACAGCTTCAGATAGTGTAGTAAATCTACTGGCTTTAATTATTAGTCGCATAGATGGATTCAACCCTTCGACAAACGATTTCAAGGCTGTTTTTGAATTAAGACTTTGAACTATAGCAGCAGAATCTGCTCCTTCGCTAATGACACATGCGTCATTAAGATCAGCTAAAAGCTTTTCTACCCTATTGGCAAAGGTTCGCACATCTTCATTTGGATATTGTCTAGCATGAACTAATTCACTTTGTATTTGAGCTAGAGTTCTTTTTTTCAAGGAATTGATCTTGCAGCGCCTTTTTTAAATCACTCCAAGTCGATATAGTTTTATATTTAATGACACTGTATGCTAACCCTGAGAGTTTGCCCTTTATAATATTCATCAACATTGGCATATCAGTGGGCACCAAATCTGTCGATAGTACATCGCAACAACTAATAAATTTATGTAAGTCTTCCCTCTTCCCATCGAATTCGGGTATATATTTAAGCGCAAAATTTTTTTCTAATGGCACTGGCATTATTACACTATTTTCTTCGAATCCCAAAAATTCGCTTTCGTCTGAAGCACTATTTTGATCCTCCAACATAAAAAATATCAAAAGAATTTTTAACTGTCACACAAAATTTTGAAAATAAATTTCTTAAGTTTCAGGCGTATAAATAAATCGACCAAATTGCCACAATAAAAACCGTAGTAAAAACACAAATTTTCTTAAAATGTAGGCACATTGCACACTGTATGGTCAAGCTTTGCAATAGAGGATTTATGTTTTTTGTTTTTTATATTTTTACACAGAATATTAGCTAAAATTATGATTAACCATGGAATTACTTAAATTGTGCCCAAAAAAAAAAAAAAGTAATAAAGTTAATTCACAGTAGAGAGAAACAAAAGAAAAACAAACAAAAATTAAAATCTTATAACACTAAATTAAAACAATAAGACATTATATTGAAAAAATTTTCACTTTTTGTTGATTTTTTTTTTTTAAATTGTCTTAAAAATTTTGTACACCTTTCTTTTTTTTGAAAATTTTTTTTTGTACACAATGATACTAAATATTTGAAAAATAGGTTGCAAGATTTAAATTTTCACTAAAAATTTATTCGTAAAATACTGTAATTGATTAAAAAAAAAGTATTTATTAAAAGTTTTATTTTGGAAAATGTGCACCTGAGTTAAATGAGTCCCACGTTGATTTTATTGATGATCTAATCTAAAATTTCTGTATTAATTTTTTTCTAATGTTTTAAAAATTGGAAATAGTCTCTCTTGTTGAATTGTTGAAACTAAAAATTTGATGAAAATTGTTGACTGAGAACTTTAAAAATGCAATTTTCCCTCGCTGAAAATAATTTCTCCTCGTTGATTAAATTGTAGAAAAATAAGAAATTACAAATTGTAATTTATGAGCTGATCCAAGTTTAGTGGATGGTCGAGAAATTTCTCTTAACTTGTAGATTATATTATTCACTAATTTTGCGTTATTTATATAATTTAACAAAGGAATTTTTAATTCACTTTTATTACCCCACACCTGACACCAAAATTTATGTTGTGAATTTTATTCCTTTAAAATAAATAACAAGTTTTTTTATAAGTTAAAACTCTTTATTAGCTTTTTAAACACTACAATTTTTACTAAAGGAAAAGAACCGTTCACTTAGATTGTTCAAACTTGAATGCATTAATTCTTTAGTCTTTACAAAGAACAGACTACGTGATGAAACATGATCAAAACAGAAAGGAATGTGCAAGATCGCAAAAAGACAGGAAACGAAAATATAAAGACGACAAATAAGGTATAAGAAAAACAAGAAGGAATGTGCGATATCGCAAAAATATTCTAAAGCGAAAACGAATGTATGAAAGATTAAATGCATGGTCAGCAAAAGATAGGAAACGAAAATATAAAGACGACAAATAAGTTATTAGAATTATGAGAAAAGTAATATGCGTGTAATATACTGATTCGTATGCATGTGTAATTTAGGGCTTTACAACATTACAGCTAATTGAGTTTTGGGAACAGCATCATAGCATATAGAATAGGAATATGAATTTCAACTGCACATGCGTCATGCAGTCAAATATAAACATAATTTCAAATTAATTTGCACCCAAATCGAACTGAGCAAAAAATGCCGGATTCAACTCGAAAAGTCACGATGTCCCGATGAAAGTAGAAAATCCCGGAAATCAGGACAAATCCCGGACAATGGCATCACTGGTTCCCTGCATCAAAGATGTATCAATACTGTATAGTGTATTGATATTTTGTACTGATGCAATACTCATAGTTTTCGAGATTTGCAAAAATTGAAGATAGCAAATCGATGCAGAATCAATTGAGCTTTCTTTTTCTGAAATAAAAAATGAGGGTTAATTCAAGTCTTTTTTGTGTAAAGCAGGGTTAAACACAAAAAAATGGGTAAAAATTCACAAAATTTTGATTTTAAACGACTCTAACTTTTTAACAGTTAGGAAAAGAGGAACAAATAAGATATCGTTGAAAAGGGCAAAGAGTCTTCTACATTTTTTCTTAATACAAGGTGACCCTAGAGTGCCCCTGCAAAAAGTTATGGGGTGTTTAGTGGAAGAAGTGCGAAAAAACTTCAACTAGCGGCCAAACCGTTGAGATTCCCCCCCCCCCCCCCCCCCCTCCGATACGATTTTTTGTTTGTCTCGATGACTGTCAGTTGAAGTTTCGAGTTCTTTTATGTACATAGGCAGTTGATTTTTAGTGAAAAACTTAATTAAATTTAGTGACTAAGTACTTCTGCTTCATATTCCATCTTGACAATTTAGAATTTATAAACAGTCAACTTTTTAAACATGTCTTCTTTTTTTTTGATTAGTTCCACACAGCAAGTGAACCAAAAAAAATTTTATCACTTTTTTCACTTTAAGATTAGTTAAAAGCTGCTGAAAAGAATGGAAAACTAAGTGAGTGGAACAAATGTAGAACAAATGTGGAACTGTGGAACTGATAATTATCAGATAAATCGTGTGATTCGAACGCACTTAATATATCACTTAAAAAAATCCCTAATAATGATTTGTTTAATATACCATTATATAATGCGTGGTATTATTTATTCTGAAAAAAATATATATATGTATATATATTTTTCGTTTGTTTTAATATTCACATTATATAGTAGTACATAACCATGTAAAACGTAACTTACAAATTTGAATGTTTGAATTTTTCAATGTACTACCCACCCACAAATGTATTCATTTGGTAGCACTAAATTATTAATTTTAAACTGCTGAATTCATACAATGATTCAACTTTATTGTTAATAAATTCAAATTCGAAATTAAAAACGGCGGAAAAATTTTTTTATAAAAAATTATGATTATACATACATATACATACATTATTTATTAATAAATAAAAATTAAGAAGAAATTTATTAATTTTATTTTGAGTTTTTTTTACATTGAAAAAAGTTTTAAAGTATATTTTCAGGTACGTGAATAAAAAAGACATTTTAATTTGTAATAGTGTAGTAGTGGAATAATTTGTTCAGTAATCATATTTAATTTAATAAAATAATTTAATAGACTTTATATTGCACATCTACAGAATGAGGATCTGCATCGCATGTGGAGAAAAACAACACCCTTGGGATAATAAGAAATTTTTTAGTATTCCAAGTGATAAAACCACGTAAGTTATAAGTTTTCTTAAGCAATTATGTTTTAACAAAATGCTTTTCAGTATCACAATAAGTCTTTTCTAGAGCTACAATTAGTCCTTCCCAGGACTACAATAAGTTCTTTTCAGGACTACAAAGTAATTAACAAGGAGAGTCAAATAAAAGTTCTTTTCAGAAATAATTTTCATTTAGCTCTCTACATTGAGCGAACGCCGAAATGTGTAGCGAAAAGTGGAACTGGTTGGAAAAAAAATTTTTTGACCTTGAATATCTGGGTAACTTCTAACTATTAAAAAAAACTCCTCACTGAGATCTACCACCCTATTCAGTTTGGCACACGAACTGTGAAACACCCCACATATTTGGATTATGATTTTATTTTGTTATATATTTCTGTGTATTTTAAAAATATTTGTAGGAAAATACTATGGCTTTATAGTTTATAGTTTAAACAAAATGCATATATTGGAAAGTTTGAAAGAGACTAGTTGCATTTGTAGTAAACATTTTGAAGATGAAATGTTCACTGCAAACAAGCGAAGGTTGAAAAAAGGAGCAATACCTACTCTTGAAGTCGGCTGCGAAGATTTAGGACTTTTAATGAATTTCATCGAAAATCTTGATGTAATAATATTTTCAAATTTTTTCTTTAACTTTTATTTAATTTTTCTTTACGTTTTTTCATTTATTTTATAATTTTATAACCAACCATTCCTACTCCTTCTTTTGTTTCATTTTCTTACTTTTCATTTTATTAAACTTTTGGTTGCTTTATTTTTTAGGTTTCTAATTTTTCAGGTGTAAATGATGTGTATGTAGATAAAAATATAGGTGTTAGTTCAGTTCAAAAAATTCAGGTTTTAGATGAGGAAAAATTCTTAGATTATGGATGTATGAGTAGAGAAAAAGTTATAAGTTATAAGATTTTCAAAGAAGTAGGAACCCAAACAGAAAATATAAGTGACTGTGAAAGCACCCAAACAGAAAATATTGGAAAGAGCTGTACGAGTAGCCAGACAGAGAAAAGCCTTTCACATAATACCCCTCGTAAAGAAAAATTAAGATTGAGTTGTAAAAAGATAAAAGAACGTTTAGGAAGAAGAATTAGATTAGAAAAAAAACTTGACACCATGAAATTTAGAGAAGAGAAATTAGTCGAAGAGGCTTTCCAACTATTACCCCCGGAATTATCAAGTTTAATACATTCATGTGTAATAAACAAATCGCGTTCCAAGCATGGATATAGATTTTCCGAAGACTGTAAGCAATTTTCACTTTCTTTGTATTTCACCTCTCCCGTTGCTTATAAGTTATAGGTATATGTCCAAAGTCTTAACACTACCATGCATAGCTTCTTTAAATAATTATATTAGACTTTGGCCTTCAGGACCTGGGATATTAGATATTTATTTCAATTCACTCAAATTGAAGATGCAAAACTCTTCAAATATTTCAAAATTTTGTACAATTATGCTAGACGAAATGTCTTTAAAAACTAATTTAAAATACGATAGACTTAGGGGAGAGGTGGTCGGTTTAGAGGACGACGGGTGTCGGAAAACTATGAAGCCTGCGACACATGCCTTAGTTTTTATGGTAAAGGGAATTTTAACAAATTACAAACACTTTTTAGGGTATGAATTTGTGAATAATAGCTGCCCAGCGTCTAAAGTTAAATCTCAATTATTCGATATAATTCGAAAATTTAAGAATATAGGTTTGCAGCTAAAAGCTGTCGTCTGTGATCAAGGATCAAATTTTGTAGCCCTTTGTAAATTGTTAGGCATAAATAGGTATAAATCGTATTTCTGTGTAGATGACACAAAAATATACTTCTTTTTTGACCCACCTCACCTTATCAAATCTTTAAGAAATAATCTTATTGATAAGGATATTATTTATAAAGAGAGAGTTACAGAAGGGGATAAAGTGAGGAAAATTTCTAAAAAAGCTTCATGGGATGATGTTACGAGTTTTTATGAGTGGAACAAGAGCAGAGAGTTTAAGCTAGCTCATAAATTAACAGGAGCACATATTTGTCCTTCAAATTTTGATAAAATAAAAGTCAAATATGCAACACAGGTAGTTAGTAATACTGTTTCTATAGGAATTAGCATGCAAGTAAGTCTAGGCCAAGCCAACAATTCTGCTTTAGGAACATCGAATTTGTTAGAAAAATTTGATTGTTTATTCGATGTATTTAATTCATTGAAACTTAGAGAAGCGAAAAAATTTAAGCGTCCTTTTAGAGGGGATGAAGATCAAATAAAATTCCTTAGCGAAATGGCACAATTATTGGACTCTATGACATTTCAAAATAAAAAAGGGGAAATTATCAAAATAAGAGTTCAATTTTGTAACGGGTGGCTTGTTTCAATAAATAGTTTGAAACTTTTATTTAATGACTTAGAGAAAGAGAACATTAGATACATTTTAACTCGAAATATAAATCAGGATGCGTTGGAAAATTCTTTCGGTATGCTTAGAAATCGCGGAGGTAATAACCGAAACCCAACTCCTTATCAATTTCGTTGTAGCTTCAAAAAATCATTCGCGCTTAAGTATATGGAAGTACTAAAAACGGGTAATTGTGAAATTAGTATTGAAATTGTATTGCCTTCTTACCCAAGTAGCAACTTTTTTAATGTACCTGTGAGTGAAAAGTATAATCAATATACCCTTGAGAGTGATTACACCCAAATACTACGATTGTGTGAGGGTTTCAAAGATGAGGGAGAAAAAAATGCATTTACCTATTTGGCTGGTTGGATGACAAAAAAACACAGAGAGCGACATAACTGTTTGAACGTCAATCCAAATACTGAAAATATAAATACATTGTTTATATATTTCAAAGAATATGAAGGAGCAAATTTAGTTAGGCCATCATTAGATTTTGTCGACTATTTAGAGAAGTTGAGCAACGAAATAAATAGTAATTTAGATCGCGTAGCTACATCGAAAAATATAGAAAATAAAATGTATGATATCTTACAAACAATAGATTATCCTCCGTGTTGTAGTAACTCTAATAAAGAGTATATCATACGACTTTTTATTAGAGTTAAATTGTATTCCATTTTTAAAAAATTTAACGAAAAATTCAAAACGAGGCAGAATAGAAATAAGTATTTGTCTGTAGCTAATCTGTAGGAAATAGGAATATTTTGCATGTTTTTATACATATATTTTGTAGAATTTTTGTAGTATGTATTTAAATAGTAATTTTTTTTATAGTAATTTTTTTTATAGTTAAATATCAAAAATCCTAATATACATCTAGCTAAAACTGAGGAGTTCATTTCCGAAAAGTGTATGTAGATAAAAATAGCCATACACGAAATATTCAAAAACAGAAGATATTTGAAATGAAATATTATATGATACTAGCTGGCCCGGCAGACGTTGTTCTGCCCTTTCGTTTATGTGTCGTCCTTGATTTGAAGTTATCATTTATAATTGTTTATTTAAAAATTAACCTTCAAGTACATTATAATTTTATTTACTTTGTATCTATCTTAACGCTAATTCATGAACAATATTTTTTGTTAGTCCATCAGGTGCATAAATAAAAAGGTTTGATGGTTTTCCAACACGTGAACACGCAACATATAATTGTCCGTGAGAAAAACATGAATTTTCTAGATCTAATCCGCATATGGTCATTGTTTGTCCTTGCGACTTATTTATGGTCATCGCAAATGCCAAACGTATTGGAAATTGTAAACGTTTGAACTGAATTGGTGCGTCAGTAGGTATCATTGGAATGCGTGGTAGTAAAACATTTTCTCCTCTGAACTTTCCGTTTAATATTGTCGCTTTAATTACATTTCCCATAATTTTTCTAATAACTAATCTCGTTCCATTGCATAGTCTAGGTGCATTTAAGTTTCGAAGCAAAATTATAGGTGAACCAATTTTCAAACGTAAATTATGTGGTGGAAGTCCTGGTAAATGGTGAATTCAAGAATTCAGTTGGATAATTTACGCTTTCATTTTCATCTACCACTGTGTCAATTGATTTAAATGAAATTAATTCGCCAGGAAATGTTTCTTGTATTTTAAAGTTTATTTCGTCAACATCGACATTTTTAGCAGCCAAAATTGCTCGTTCACTAAGCCATTGATGGCTACGATAATTTTCGCGTATATTTGTAAATACACTTTCTATTAATGCATTTTTTGAATCAACAATATTGCAGAAATTTTCAGGCAGTTTAATTAAATTTGTATTTTGTTGACAACCAATTTTTTTATTACCAATATCTAGCAAGTGTTTGGAAAATACTACAGCGGATAAATCGTTTTGTAGAGCAACACGCATGTTTATTGTGAGTTGCAATGTTTGGACACTTCGCCACAAAATAGATGATTTTAAACATGCGTTGATTTCATCCGCATAAGTTGATCGTGGAATAACCGGTAATGTTTGTCTGAAATTATCTGACAATAAAATTAGAGCGCCACCAAACAATCTTTCGTTACCGTTCAAATCTTTTAGGGTTCGGTTTAATGCTTCCAGTGAATGTTTATGGGCCATTGTACATTCATCCCAAATAATAATTTGGCATTTTTGAAGTACTTTAGCCATCCCTGAGTGTTTCTTGATGTTACATACTGCATTTTCATTTGTCTGTATGTTTAATGGCAGTTTTAGAGCCGAATGTGCTGTTCTTCCACCATCCAACAACGTTGTAGCGATGCCAGATGAAGCAATTGCTAGTGCTATGTTACCTTGAGATCTAACTTCGGCAAGTATGAGTGAAATTAAAAACGTTTTCCCAGTTCCACCTGGCGCGTCCAAAAAGAAAAAACCACCTTCTTTTGCTGCAATCGTAAACATAATTTTATCATAAACGGTCTTTTGCTCGTTTGATAACGATTTTACATTCGTCTTAACAAATGAAACCAAATCATTAGTATTAAATTGTTGTTCACGTTGCATGTCAATATTAACTAAGTCTCTTGCTGGTCGATTAGGTGAAGGCATTCCCAAATTTATGAGTGGTTCATTCGAGATGAGTATGCACATATCTTCGATCATAACCAATGCTTCGTTATATATTTCTTGTGTGAATTGAAGATTTTCATTTTGATTTGTTGTTCGATTTCTATGCAGTATATCTTCACTTATTGAATCTTTATATTTTTCCCATAATTCAGTTGTGTTTGTTGGAAAATATGTTGTCAACAATATCGCGAATAATTGACGAATTTGATGTGGAGAAGAACTAAATGCTGCATCGGCAAGTGTTGTATCCCAATGATTGTCACCATCAAGCAATTTCAGTTTTTGGCAAGCGTCATGATTTGTAGCGTATAATTGATCATTAATTGTTCTCAAATATTCGTATGACGTTGGTCCACGTACATTTATTAATAGCAACCGTAAATAAAAGCATTCACGTTGTTTTGGATGAACAGTGTATAATCGTCCTAATGTTTTTGCTGCAAATATTCCTTCACAAACAGTAACACCTCGTTTGCGTGGCTCCCATTTTTTTGATTGTTTATTCCATGTGAAATATGTTGGAACTTCAGAATAAAGTAATGTTCTTGCGAATTGATCGTAAATATTTTGTTGTTTACATAATTCAAAGAACTCAGTTAATGTTGTTTTTGGTGCTGTTAATGATCTTTCTATTGCATTATTTTCGTTGAAGTAAACACGTTGACCATTTTCAAAATGTATAGCCAAATGTATGACTGATGGATCTCGTTCATGTATGTGAAAGCATAGAATTCGCCATATTGCTTCGTTACTGCTTATGTATCTGCCCATCTGATAGCGTGTTATTTCGTCTTTTTCATTCATATTTTGTATTCCAAATACTGCCATATCACTACTCGTACCTTTATGAACATATTTACAAATGTATTTTATTGATTTTACAGAACTGCAAAACTCTACATTTATGTGCGCTTTATATGTTTTTTATAACAAAGGCGACTATGGCACTACCCATCTATTGTCTATTTCAACTTCATTTTCACCATTTCTTATTTTCAATGAAAAGTTATGTCCCCCATTTTCTGGTTTTCTACGACGATACAGTGGGTAACCATCGACTGCAGTTATTGTATCTATCAAAACATCTTTTGGAAATCGTTTCGTACATTTACCATTTTCCATGCACGGCGATGTCATATTTATATTTCCACATGGATCATGGATCATATTTGTTGTTACAATGTCAAATAGCTCTTGATCAATATTTGGATCTGGTATTTCTGCAGAAATTATGTTGTCAACATCTTCTGGTCTGATTTTTTCAATTAACCAAATTAAAATGTGCGCATGAGGCAAACCTCGTTTTTGCCATTCAACAGAATACATCCAGCAACGTGTTTCACCGAATACATGGTATTTTACTATTAAATCAATCAACGATTTTAATTTTTGTTTAAAAACACGTGCAGTAATATCGTGGCGATGAATTGTTGTTTGTCCAGGTAGTAATAATTTTATTATTTCATCTCATTGCGGATTGCAAATGAATGTTATAAATAAGTCTGGTCGTCCATAAGCACGTACGAAAGTCATTGCATCTTGTATGTATTCTTGCATATGACGTGGGCTGCCAGTATATGAAGATGGAAGTATAAATACATTTCCGATATCATTGATGTTTAAATCTCCGTCTATATTATTATTAACAGCATCGCGTAAATGTATATATTCTTCTGAACGCAGTTTCGCTTGATTGAATCTTATGTATCGCAATCGTTCGCTTTCTATTTTCGCATACATATCCACAACGTATTGATGAAATAATTGACGACACTTTAATATATGATTGTCTTCATTTCGTCGAATCATTAGTCGATATGAGTAATAATTCATTGCGCTTATATTTTTGTTTGTTTCTTCACCTTTAATTTATTTTATTAAGTTTTTGTTATTTTAATTGGATTGTGTATATTAAAATTTGAAAATGTATACCTGTTGATGGATTTCGTTGTTTAATATTTATTTGATATCCATCTTCACCCTCCCAAAATATTAGTGGATATTGTAAAGCGTCGTAGGAACGATTAGTATCTGGAATCGTTTGCAATGTATTATCTCTACGTATTATTTTGATGTCTCGTTTATGGAATTGATCGCCAACCAATACAATAGCGACTTCATTTATTGTTGGAGCGTTAAATCTTCTGGCGTGTTCTCCAGCTGGTACTTTGTCTGCTTTGATGACGACCATGTAGTTGTCATTTTTTAATCTGTTTGACATTCGTTTGAACAACTTTATTAAGTTGTTGTTTTTGTTTAAAAATGTTTCCAAAGATGCCACTATTGCTTTTTGTTCATTTTCTTCTATGTGATTATAGTTGCATCTTATATTTACTTGTTCTTCTTCATCGCCAATAAAATTGATTTGTTGACGCGATTGTTTATTTCTTGATATATCTGTACGTGGCTGTGTCATTCTATTTCTATTATTTTGGTTATCTTGCGAGCGTTGTTCTGAAGTTCTGTTTTCTCTTCCGAATCGTACATTCCGATTGATACGTGTGCTTCGGCCAATATTTGATTTTTTTCTTTCTTTTGGCATCTTTCTATAAATAACACAGAAAGAATTATTTCATTTTTATTGCTTTAATTATTATGTTGAACAAACTTACTCTTTTTTAATATTATAAAAATATTTTTATACTTCAGTTTTTTATTTCACAAATTCACCTATTATATCTTTACTATATTAGAACTATACGCTTCATTTAAATAATTAATTTGATTAAGGTTACTTATATTTGAATTGAATCATTCAATGCTTTGTAATGAGAACATCGCAGTGTGACTTAACAAAATATTTAAATATCAAATAACTTTACTACAGCGCCACCTATCGGATCCTAGCATAGCTATGAACCATCGTCTTGACATAATAATTATATTGTGTGAATATGACTTCAACAGTGATGGATGTTGACGTGTCAACAATCATAATTTGACTGACACCGTCAACAATCGATATTTTTGTCAACAATTAAAAATTGTCAACAATGTGTCGACAATGTGTCAACTATCCTATCCTATCCGTAAGTCGAAACGTAACTGACGTATGTCTAGTCTGTAATCAAATCATTCTAACTAAGCCAACCTAATCTTGAAAAAAACTGAAAATTTGAAGTGATTATATTTAATAATTTATATATATAATATAATATATTAATTATATATAATAAAATAGAATAAAAATTTATAAATATAAAGTATAAATAAACTATAAATTATGAAAGCAACTAAATCATTTAGTTGTAAAATAGTTGGACGTCCTAAAAATGTTATGTTTAAAGAATTTTTTTATGTTTATAAATTTTATTTTTCCTTCCTTTGTTTTGAAATTTTTATTTATGGAATATAATTAAATAAAAATGAAATCGTTAACTTGACGTTAATAGTCAGTGTCAACAATGTCAACAATGCTAAGTAAACAATTAGTATTGTTGACACGTCAACAATACAATTGTTGACGTAGAATTGTTGACGTGCCCATCGCTGCTTCAATCGGTCAAGTCGTTCAGAAGTTACACGATAACAAACATCTCACACGCTACGATTATATATATAAAGATAGGTATGTACATACCTACAGGGTGTTTTGTTTCTAACTACCAAGAGTGGTACCACGATATTTGCTGGACTATTTCATGAAAAAAATTGTACTAGCGAAACTTTCGATCGTGTCTGTTTTCGCCGCTAGAGGGCGTTTAAAATTATGAGTTTCATGCAAGACCTCTCAACACCAAATCACCTGTAACTTTTTTTGCACCCTATGTATCAAAACTTTTCTTGTCATTATGAATGGCTATTAAAATTACCTTTAATTTTATGTATTACTTATTGTATGTAATAATCCCATTTTCAAGAAAAACGGCCATAAATTTGAAATTTATGATTTTTTTTCCTAAAATTTTCTCAATTAATTGGGCTCCTGAAAAAAAAATTTACTAACGAAAAATTTTTTTAAATTTATTTTGAAAGCTAATATTATGTATAATAAAACAAAAAAAATTTCAGTTCAATACCGCTATCCGTTATCATGTAATTAAGGATCATAGGTGTGCGAAAAGGGTGTTTTTGAATATTTCGTGTATGGCTATTTTTATCTACATACACTTTTCGGAAATGAACTCCTCAGTTTTAGCTAGATGTATATTAGGATTTTTGATGTACTCGTATGTAGGAAAATTAAGGTACATATATTTAGGATGGTGGAAAGTTAAATTTATACAGCAATTTTCTTGCTTAAGCGAACTTTATCTACGTAACTCAAACAAGACACGATAATAAGGTAGTTTCATTACCATGTTCTGTCTAAGCTACTTGAATAAAGTATGCTTGAACAAAAAAAGCTTAACAGTATAATTCTAACTAAATAGGCCTATCGGGGATTCCGGCCACCAAGAAAAAAATCCGGTAACGCGCCAGATGCTTACCTCTAATCTAGAACTCAAGTTTGTATAAATAAAAAACATAACTTTGAATTCTAGATCAAGGTGGCGTGGAAATAGCTTCCTTTAAAATAAAAGTATCACCAGATTTGTTACAAGTTACAAGAAAAGTAACAAGAAATTTGTTATTTTCAACCTTTTCTATAAAAGGTTAAACTTGAATAAAATTTAAGTCTTTTTTCATTTCCTAAAATAATAATTTTAGAAAAAATGACGTTATTATTTGTTGACGATTATTATTATGATTTAATAAATATTCCTTAATACTTGTACCACAATCAATTGAATGTCGTTTTTCAGTTTTTTTTCACATTATTATCCTCTTGGGGCCCTGCGTACACATATGTGCACATTCTTTAAATCCAGCTCATAATGTTTAAGAGTAATATAAAAATCATTTTTAAAATATTTTTTCTCTTCTATGAACTTTTTATAAATGTTCTCTTAGATTTTTAATTATGTCTTTAAAAATCACTTGTTTTGTGTAACGTGTTTTGAAAAAATATCACATGCAAGAGGTAAGTAGAAAAAAATTTGTTTTAATAATATAAAAAAAAGTCTAAAAAGGAATATACCTACTTGGATTTTATAATTTAGTTTTTTTTTTTTTTGCTCGTTAGAAAATTGGTCAGACAATTGTAGGGGCCCCGCGCATAGAGAACAAATTGACTTTTTTTTTATTTGCTTTTCTTAAATCCTCAATCTTAATTTAAAGTGCCTACGGCCTACGACGATCTTAAAACGGCCCTGCGTTTAACGAAAGCGTTGAAAAAACTGACAAACTCTGGAAGATTCGGCCACTAATTTCTAGAATTCAAAAAACATGCCAAACATTACCAGTGCCATTGCATGTTTCCTTAGATGAACAAATGATTCTTTTCAGTGGAAAATGTAGTTTTCGCCAGTATGTTCCTTCAAAGCCCAATCCAAAGGTTTGAAAAATTTTGTATTGGCCGCTCCTGATGGGCTTCTTTTGGATTTTAAAATTTATACTGGTCAAGGAACCATTTGTGATAGAGATATGAAAGAACTTGGTCTGGGCGCTGGTTTTGTGAAAGTTTTGACATCAAGATTAGCTTGGGAATTTCGGCATTTTGGGACAAAGAAACACCGAAAGATTCAACCTCATCCTGTAGACGAAGTTCGGCTGATTAATTATTCTTCCTAAATTTATTGATTCAACTTCTGCTTCTCGTTGCAGATATCAAAATTGCACAAGAAGAACACGAACAATCTGTGTAAAATGTAAAATTTTCTTGTGCAGATTATCCAGCAATTGCTTTTTTAAATACCACTAATAATTGTTTTAAATATTAGAATCTAAGATATAAAAACTGCCTATGAAAGACAAACTTTTACTTTGTTTATTTTTATTTCATTTGTTAAGTTTATGACTTTTTTTATTTATTTATTAATTTTTGTATAACTTTTATTTTTATAATTATTTTTTGACTCAACTTAATGTTATGAACTGAATTTTTTTTTATTTCAATAAATGCCTGAAGTAGGTATACATATTATGTGTACGTGCAAAATATAATATTATTAATATTTTTTTTTATAAAAATTGTTTTTTTAATTTTATTTCAGCCCAAAATAAAAATACTGTTTTTATTAATTTTCAATTTTTTCCACTACATAACTGTAGGGCCCCAAGAGGTTATTATTAACAAGATTTAATTTTTGTAAATAAAATTTATTAATGAATTATAATTTAAATTATCATCTTTTTTTATATTATTATTATTATGATTTTCTACTGATTGTGATGATATTGATGATAAATTATTATTTTTATTCACTTTGTTTCAATATTATTTATTATTGTTATTAAAATTTACATACCTACCCTACCTATAATCATGGTCAATTTGACGTTTAGGTTTAACATCTGATTCATAGAACGCTGAATGCTGAATTGAAAAAAAAATTTGAAAATTGAAGTGGGAATAATTTTATGTTTTATCTCTTTTCAGCTTTAATAATTTATAGTTCTATTTATTAAAGTGAAAGACAGACATGTTATATTTTTTTTTCCACTCACACCAATGAGAAAAACAACAATTTTCACAGAATCGGGAACACAATTTGTTCTACAGTTAGAGTGTGTGTGGAATCGAGTAAATTTTTACTACAGTAGTAAATTTTGACATAAATCGTGGTGAATTTAACTGTCAAAATTTACTCTGCCTCTGGGGCTAGTATACATTTTGACAGTTTGATAGTAAAATAATGTAAAGTCAAAATATCGAAACAAGTACACAATTTTGTAGCTTTTAAAATTTACTCCATTACGCACAGCAAATGTGAAAATTTCTTTTTACCACGGTAAATTTTATTCTACCACAAAGTCTAATGTCAAAATTTACTACTGTAGTAAAAATTTACTCGATTCCACACACACTCTTAGTATTCTATTCTATGACAGCATCCAGTGTTATATGATACAAAACATAAATTGTATCATAATAAACATGAGAGGTATGATGCATTAACAAAATTAGCGGAATGTATGGCATCAAAAATATATGAAATCACTCAAGAAGATGTGAAAGTCAAATTAACAAATTTAAGGTGAGTACTTTATTATTGAAGTGGTGTTTATAATGTATTAATTAGAAGTGTTTATAATATTTGTAGAAGCCAATACAACCATGACTTGGAAAACATCGACAAAGTCAAAGAAGTGGTGCTGGTGCTGATGAGCCTTTTGATACAACATATTGGTTTGATAAAATGAATTTACTTAAAAGTTTTATTAAACCAAGAAAAGGAAAGTCCACATTGGAAAACGTAGAGGTAGGTATTTTCAATACATATAAGTTTTGAATAACTTGTATAACTCACTTGTTTTTTTGTTTATGTAGGAACTAACACCCATAGACGAGAATGACAGACACGATCACGATTATTATACAAGCGAGTCGGCATGGTTTGATCCATTAAAAGTTCCAAGAAGAGAGGAAGTACAGAAGGGTGTACCATCAACATCGAATGTGTTGTCTGATGAAGACAAATTCCTTTTCGAAGCAGCCGAAGCCTTCAAAGTAGTGTCTGCCAACAGAAAAAGAAAATCAACCACAAAATGGATACCCTATAGATGTTGAGAATTTCGGCGAATATATAAAGTCGGAGCTGATAAAAATAGAAAACGAGGACATTAAAGACGATGCAAAACAGGAAATTGTTAATATAATTTATAAATATAAAAAGCAAAAATAATTAATGTAATGATTTTTAGTTGTCTTAACTTTTTATTTTAGTTTATTGGTTATTTTTCCCTTGTAAATATGTATTATTTTTTTTTAAATTTTCGGTCTGTAAGTTGTTTTCTAAATAATTAAAAAAAGTGTAAGGCAAAAAAAAAGTAAAACGAAAATAAATTGGTGGTGTAATCAGTAAAAAAAATTAAAATTTGTTGTGTTTTTGCTTTCCCCCCTGTAGGAGATTTGAATATCAATGTTTCAGTAGTAACTAAGAGCAGTGAACGGCATGACATTCGGTAGCTCAGTGGGTAGAGCAATTCCCCGGAAAGGTAA
This sequence comes from Bombylius major, assembly GCA_932526495.1. Classification (NCBI taxonomy): domain Eukaryota; kingdom Metazoa; phylum Arthropoda; class Insecta; order Diptera; family Bombyliidae; genus Bombylius; species Bombylius major. The sequence goes on from OW052042.1 coordinate 30,771,480, forward strand.
AGGTCTGTGATTCGATTCCCAGTCGAGTCGAATGTAGTTTTTTTCTGTTCTTAGCTACTACACCCCTTAAATGTAAATGTAGAGATTGATCCAAGAAAAATTTTCAATCAATTGCCAATCAATAAAATAATAAAAAATAATTGAGCAATAAATAAAATAAAAATAAATACGATATAATTAAAAATTGATTTTTTTTATTGCTTCCCATTGCCATGGTACAAAGCCATTTGTATTAAAATATTTTGAGAATCGGTTTCGGATTTCCATTGGAGCATCTACATATATATTCTATGGGTCTTTGTAAGCCCGTCACAAATCCTTCACTACGCCATCTTGCTGGGGTAAAAGTAACTTCACTTGTATTTTCCTCGTCGATGTCATCAATATATCTTATTCCATCTTCCTTTCGGATGAAGTTATGTAGAATACAAGCTGACAAGGTGATCAGCTCTACTTTTTCCACGCTAAGATTTATATCTTTTTGCAGAATTCGAAATTTCTGAGCCATAATGCCGAACGCATTCTCGACAACCCTACGAGCTCTACTCAGTCTATAATTGAATATTTTGTTTTCAGTTGTAGAGCGGTGACTGTAGGGTTTCATAAAATTTGTTGACAATATAAATGCTTCAACTGCAACTATCACGTATGGTAATTTGTCCTCTGTTTGTGAAAGGATTTCTTCTTCAGGGAAGTCAAAATAATTTCTTTCAATTCCTTAACATAACGTTGAATTGGAATATACTCCAGCATCATGAACGCGACCATTGTATCCCACATCAACATATAAAAAACAATAATTGGCGTCTACTAATGCTAACAAAATATGTAATGCTGTGAAAAATCTTTATAGTTGTAGTAGAAATTAATGCAAATTAATAGGACACGAATAAATTACTTAAAGCTTTATAATTAGGATTTATTTACCTATAGCTCCCGAACAATGCGGAAAATTCCACTGATCTTGAAATCTTCAGCATCCTTTCTCCATTCTTCCTTACTCATTGGCATCTGTAATACAAAAAAAACTTTTTAGTGTATTAATTATTCATATGCATTGTATTTATTACTTTTATATATTCACTCTGTAGTGAACTATTAATTGCTCTCAATGTTTCCGGAACTATTATCGAAATAGCTGGAACAGAAATTCTAAAGTTGAACAAGAGTTCTCTATATGTACATCCTGTAGCCAAGAATCGTAATGTCAAAAGTAATCTGTTAAAATTAATAACATAGCAGGTTAGAACTTTTTCAATTGCAAAACTGAAAAATTTATACAACCTTGTTGATGCTGATATCGATTCAAGCAAGATTGTATCTTATTTTTCAATTAGAGGTTCAATTTTTTCTAATAGTTTGTAGAAAGTTTCCTTTTTCATTCTTGTGTAATTGTTGAATAATGATAAATCCTGAAACTGCAGTTCTTTGAATACAAGGTCTGTGACATCTTTCCCATAACCTCTTTTCAATAACCATTTTCTAGACCATATTGACCTTTTCTTGTTTTTTTAATTTTTTTTCTGATTTATTTTCTTTTTTTATAAATTAACGTTATTGTTAAAACGTTTAATACATAGTATGAAAAGCTTTACTTTCCATTTTTATCACAACACAACAACTCGAATCACACAGCAAAGAAAAGTCAAATACGTGTTGTTCTTCTTCTTCGAATCACACAGTTGCCTACTAAAGTAGTATAAAGTGTATGACTGAACTCATACAACATTCTTGAATATTACCAATGACCATAGAAACTAATAAGACTTGGCTTTAGTACAAATCTATGAAAATAATTTTTTATTCAAAAATTCGTCTCGCATCCCAGTGAGAGCTTTTATTTTTCAAATCTAAAGCTTTGTTAGCTTAGAACAAAACCATTATAAACTTCATTTGTAATTTTGTAATGACGAATACAATAACAAAACTTTGACGTTACATATTTATTTTTTGACAGTATTTTATGACGTCATACATTATTATGATTGCTTTGATCATGTTTTTCCAAATTTCTGTTAAAAATTTTCATTTTTTACAAATGTATAACAAAAATTAATAATGATTACATTGTTGCCGTTATTTATATTTTTGAATTTTTTTTTATTTGATCAAAAATATATATTTGCTTTGAAAAATTTTTCTTTGAAATATAGAATATTTTTTTTTCATTCATTCAAAAATTAATAATGATTACATTGTTGCCGTTATTTATATTTTTGAATTTTTTTTTATTTGATCAAAAATATATATTTGCTTTGAAAAATTTTTCTTTGAAATATAGAATATTTTTTTTTCATTCATTCAAAAATTAATAATGATTACATTGTTGCCGTTATTTATATTTTTGAATTTTTTTTATTTGATCAAAAATATATATTTGCTTTGAAAACATTTTTTTTGATATATAGAATATTACAGTATGACCTCTTTAATCCGGACCTCGAAAATCCGAATTATCCAGTAATCCGATTCGATTTTCTGGATACACGTAAGTATTCTGTAGTCCGAAATAATGCCCTCAAGTATTCTATAATCCGGATCATATTTGTTAGATATATTTATTGTTAAGTGAAATTACGAATGTGGAATATGGTCGTTGTGAAGTACCGTAATTCTGTCTGGTTTTTTTTTTTTTTTTTTCGTGAATAAAACTATTTGATACATACTTCATTGAAGTGCAAAACAATTGTTTCCAATTTAAAGAAAAAGGTTTTTGTGAATATTCTCAGTCTCGAATCAGAGAATTTTTCATTTAATTAAAAAATTCTAAACATAAATTGTATATACCTATGCATTATTAATGGATAAATAATTTTCAAAAATAATGATGTTTTATACTGTTAAATACATATCCAGTAATCCGGATAAGGCCGTGCATTAATTAATACTGTATTTTTTTTCTATTCTTATATTATACCTCTAGATACTATATACATATATAAATATATATAAAGTGATATTCCAATAATCCGAATAATTGAATGCACACCCTCATTCGGATTTGTGAAATATTCGGATTACAGAGTACTATTGAATTATATTAAAAATGAACAAAAAATCATTAACGATGAAAATGTTTAATGTTTTGTGCACGCTTTTTATTAATCTACATTTTCACTCTCTTTTTATATTAATTTTTTTCCTTTCGGCAAACTTGTAACTAGTAAGGAATACTACAATACAATAAAAAGTGCACCAGACAAAGTTAAAAATATCACAAAACGGGATATTGCCAGACAGATAACATTTAGGTATATATAGAAAATATAAAAAAAAAGAAAAAAAAAAAGCAATGTTTCTCTAATTTTACATCAATTCGGATTATAGAAAACATTCAATTCGAATTATAGAATACATAATAGAGATTTTTTAATTGTTCGGACTATCACGGGACATTGAAGAACATTTTTTTAGAAATAAGAGAACAAAAAAATGTTTTTTAAGTACATACATAGTAAAATAATTAATAGGTTAGAAATGAACAATAGACAAAAAAACATGGTAATATATTATAATATAAAAGAATCGGAAGATATAAATAATATTTTAATAAATTATTTATTAAATTCCAAATTAGGAATAAACACCTCAGATAAAGAAATTGAAATTATCTAGAAGTTAAAAAAATTACAAAAAATAAAAAGCAATACAATCAGAAAACAAACGGGTTTTAAAATATTATAGAAATTGCAAGAAAATTAAAATGGAATTGGGCAGGTCATATAAGTAGAATGAAGGACCTGGACCAGAGATGGAGGAAAACTACTGAGGAATAAATACAACAAAAGGAATAGAGACCATCAAATAAAAGGCTACCACCTAAAAATTTACCATTAAACAGGAAGTGTGAAGTTATATACTTCGAAGAAAAATACTGTTGAATTTATGAGTGTAAAAACGAGTATCATTTCATGTCCCGTCCGTCATAGTCACTTATCGCCCTACATATAGAATTAAAACCAGAATTCTTGGGAAACATCTTCTTTTTCGGTTTGACAGGTCTTTGGGTGGATCATTATTTTTTACATTTAACTGAAATACATTTGAACTATATAAAGGTAAAAAAGAAGAAAGATTCAAAAAAATGTTCTTCAATGACCCGTCCGTCATGCATGGAATGGGCGAGATATATATTTATATATGTATGTATATAGTATCTAGAGGTATAATAAAAGAATAGAAAAAAAATATTCTATATTTCAAAGAAAAATTTTTTCAAAGCAAATATATATTTTTGATCAAATAAAAAAAAATTCAAAAATATAAATAACGGCAACAATGTAATCATTATTAATTTTTGAATGAATGAAAAAAAAATATTCTATATTTCAAAGAAAAATTTTTCAAAGCAAATATGTATGTATATATTTTTGATCAAATAAAAAAAAATTCAAAAATATAAATAACGGCAACAATGTAATCATTATTAATTTTTGTTATACATTTGTAAAAAATGAAAATTTTTAACAGAAATTTGGAAAAACATGATCAAAGCAATCATAATAATGTATGACGTCATAAAATACTGTCAAAAAATAAATATGTAACGTCAAAGTTTTGTTATTGTATTCGTCATTACAAAATTACAAATGAAGTTTATAATGGTTTTGTTCTAAGCTAACAAAGCTTTAGATTTGAAAAATAAAAGCTCTCACTGGGATGCGAGACGAATTTTTGAATAAAAAATTATTTTCATAGATTTGTACTAAAGCCAAGTCTTATTAGTTTCTATGGTCATTGATATTACTAATATGATATACATTTATATATATGTATGTTTAGTTTGCTCCCGACTTAACTTATTTATGATATTGAATGTAAAAATGAAAACAAAAAAAAATAAAAAATAAAGAACAAAAACAAAACAATTAATATGGAATCACATAATATTCATTTGTACTGTCATATCTAGTTACATATGTGTCTATTGGGATTAAAACCTGTTCTTTTCCAATTTTTGGCTTTTTCTAAAAACGTATGGAATTTGTAATATTGGCTATTATCTGCATTTGCAGATATCTATACATAATAAAATATCATTATTTCCTTAACAAATTTAATTCCAAAATTAAGGGTGTGTACCAAAATATAACCATTTCCATTAGGCTCGCAACAAAAAATGTTTATTTCCTTTATTTTTATGTATACATATGATTTGGAAGAGTGAGTTAAAGTATTAATTTAAAGAAAAATAATTTTATAATAAAGATATATGTACCTATGTGTCTTACGTTACAATAATAATTAATTAATTAGTGTTGAAAGAAGAATTAATTCTTTGGATCATAATCTTTTAAGTTAAAAAACACTATCAAAACCACACCTTTTCCAAAGACAAAAGGGAACTTACTAAAGAGTAAGTTTCAAAATCAATCATTTCCACACGTTCGTTTCAAAACCAACCTTTTCCAAGTTACTTTTCACTATAATATAAAAAGTTCAAAAAATTAATGTTACATTTTTGTAGCAAGACGAAGAAATACTATAACCATTAAAGTATAAAAGATGAAAATCCAAAAATATGAAAAATTGTAGCCGTTAAACAATTTTTTTGAATTACTCAAAAACATCATCGGAGGAAAAGAGCAGGTTTTGATCCCAATAGACACATATATGCTTTAGCTGCCTTTCCTTTAATTATTGTTAGCTTAAAAATAGTTAATGTTAAGACTATTTAATGTTAGACTATGAAATAATAAACTTTAAAAAACAAAGTACATATTAATAGTTTCAATAGTTATACAGACACTGATATAAAGAATAGTAATGATAAAAAAGTAATTTGTGCCTAATTGGTATTGTTCAAAACTATTTTATTCTGAAGTTAAATATTTATGAGTTTAAGGCACATAAACCTTAACTCTTATGTCGTATTGTACACGGCACTTGTTACCGCTACAAAAATTAATTTAACAAAAAAGGAACAGTGCTCTAAGCAGACTCACTTAGAGAAACGAAGAAAAGTCTTGAATTCACTGTTCTACAATAATAATTTATTAATTATTTTCAAAAATACTTCCTTATACAGGGTGATTCCGTTACGGTGTCCGACCGGGAAACTACGGACAGGTGTCGGCGAGGGGAACAAAAAATCGTAATGGTGGGGGGCGGAAATCTCAACGGTTTAGGAGTTAGAGGGGGTTAAACATTTTTGGTACTTTTTTCATATTTTACCCTATAACTTTTTACAAGGGCACGCTTGGCTCACCAATTCTTTTACATAATTGTGAAGGACTCCTGTGCCTTTCCATCAACATCTTACCTGCTGCTGTGTATCCGACTATTCAGAAGTTATAAGGCCTCAAAACCATAATTTTGTTATTTTTTCACAGATTTTTGATCTTTAAACCTGCTTAAATCAAAAAAGGCTTAAATTAACCCTCATTTTTTATTGCAGAAAATGAAGGCTCAATTAATTCTACATCGATTTGCTATCATCATTTTTTTTCAAAAAATGCATAGTTTTCGAGATATTTGCACTTGAAAACTAGCATTCCAAGCACCTATTTTCAATTTACACTGTAATAAAAGCACGTGTCCAATAATATAATGAATTTCAGACTAATATTTTCAAATTTTTTAAGAGGTCTTCCTCAATAGTTGCTTTCGATTTGCCACTTTCAAGTACTTACGGGTAGATAAGGTGGAAGTCTGTGCTAAATCATCTACACGTAGCTACTCATGTAAAATTTTTTAAATAGATACAAGTAGTTACGCACAATTTTTACAACAGAGGGCTTTATAGTTTAAAACTAATAGTTCTAGATGTGTTTTTCTTTTTTGTATGTATATTATGACAAAATAAAAATTATTTTAAGGTTTTGACACCTATCAAAATTTTTGTGTCGTTCGATTTACCCATTTATCCAAGACACATTTTAGTACTCGCAAGTACTTGGAAATGGCAAATCGAAAGCAGCTATTATTCTTCTGTCACACAAAAAAAAGAAGAAGAACTTGACAGCTTCACTTTCACCATAAAAATTAGAATCCGCCATATTGCATTTTACCTCACACATCCATATAAAAAAATTGGGATTAAACCAAAACCCTCTACAATAAAAGCCTCCTACTGGTGTTGTGTATATTAGTAAGAAGTGCCATGTTTTGTTTTGACATTTTAGTTTCTTATGGTTTCTTAATAAGAGTGGTGGAATATTAGTGTAAAGAAATAGTGTTTTAGCTGAATATTTTTGGTTTTTTAAATAAAATATGGTTTATAAAAGTTTTAAAATATAATAAATTAACAGTGTTTAATTTTTAAAGTGCACAATAGTCAAAAAAATTAAATAAAAAAGTGGAAAATGTTGTGCGTTCTTACCTACTTGTAAGAGAAAAAATTAAAGTATGACTACATAGTACATACCTATCTATGGTGAGGTTATATTATTTATATGTAATAAAGTGAATAAATTGATTTGATTTAATAGAATTTAATTTATTAGTTATCACAAATTAAGTGTCTATTTGCCTTCATTACACAATAAAGATTATGTACCAAATTATTTACTTTTTTATAGACTTTTTTTATATAAATTTTTGTGATTATGTTATGATGTGAGAAATTGATTTGATTCAATAATTTAACAATTAATACAAACTTATAAATAAAATTTTATTAAATTAAATGAATTTGTTCTGTATTTCGTTCACTTTATTATTTATTTTTTTCATATATTTGTGTTTACATTTCATTTCAATTTATTCACTTTTATAATATAACCTCACCATAGGTAATGTAGTCATTAGTCACATGTCAATATATAGGTACCTATAGAAGAAAAAAGTTTATATTATTTATTATTCTTTAAACTTTAATTATTCATATAAATACATATATGTATCAGAATTATTATAAATTAAATTTTATTAAATCAAATCAATTTATTCACTTTATTACATATAAATAATACATATAACCTCACCATACTTTAATTTTTTCTCTTAAAAGTAGGTAAGAAGGCATAATATTTTTCACCTTTTTATTTAACTTTTTGACTATTGTGCACTTTAGAAGTTATAACACTGTTAATTTATTATATTTCAAAACTTTTATAAACCATATTTTATTTAAAAAGCCAAAAATATTTAACTAAAACACATTTTCTTTACATCACTATTTGTACTACCAGCATTGAATCTTTTGACGTTTCAACACTTTTATCGTAGCGCGGCTTCTATATGTAGATGGTTTTGGATTAAACCCAAATAAATTGGGCTTAAGCCAAAATCCGAATTATCGAGTTTATACCACTAAAAATTGGGAGTACACCAAATTCGTATTAAAAGCGAAGCAGGCATAAACTCGTACAATGTTGTTTGATTCGTGTCAGCGAGAAGATGATTATAAAAAAATTATTAAATTTCAGGATTGCCGTAGCTATTGAAAGTATTGCCTTGATTAATAAAAAATTAATTTATGATAATAATTATATTCAGTATTTTTAATTTTATTGTAAAATTTAAATTTATCATTTTTAATATTTCTAATTGTTATTTTATATTTTACTTTTAATAAATATTTTTTTTGATGTTTGATTTATAAAATTATGTTTTCAATATAAATTTGATATTCAATTAAATGTATGCATACATAAGTACATATAATAATAATATACTCATATTTGTTAAATTATCATTTTCATCTATAATATTTTGTTTTATTTATGTACGTACTTGTTTGTAATTTCGTTACGTTTTTCAAGCCCGAATACTTTTCATTATTATTTAAAGTTGAATTTTTTCGAAATTCTTAATCAAACAATATTTTTATCATTATTTAAAAAAAACGTACGGCTTTTAGATCTATATATAAATTGTGTAAATTGTGAAAAAAAAAAAAAAATAATACTTAGAAATAAATTCTATTTAATTGAAAAAAAAATTTTTTTTCAAAAAATGCATAGTTTTCGAGATAATTGCACTTGAAAACTAGCATTCCAAGCACCTATTTTCAATTTACACTGTAATAAAAGCACGTGTCCAATAATATAATGAATTTCAGACTAATATTTTCAGATTTTTTAAGAGGTCTTCCTCAATATCTCAAAAACTATGCATTTTTTGAAAAAAAATGATGATAGCAAATCGATGTAGAATTAATTGAGCCTTCATTTTCTGCAATAAAAAATGAGGGTTAATTTAAGCCTTTTTTGAGTAAAGCAGGTTTAAAGACCAAAAATCTGTGAAAAAATAACAAAATTATGGTTTTGAGGCCTTATAACTTCTGAATAGTCGGATACACAGCAGCAGGTAAGATGTTGATGGAAAGGCACAGGAGTCCTTCATAATTATGTAAAAGAATTGGTGAGCCAAGCGTGCCCTTGTAAAAAGTTATAGGGTAAAATATGAAAAAAGTACCAAAAATGTTTAACCCCCTCTAACTCCTAAACCGTTGAGATTCCGCCCCCCCACCAATACGATTTTTTGTTCCCCTCGCCGAGACCTATCCGTAGTTTCCCGGTCGGACACCGTAACGGAATCACCCTGTATATACTTAATTCTAACAATTATTATTTAAATTTAAGGTGGGAGAAAAAATGCCGAATTTAATAAGAATATTTCTAAAACAGCATATAAAAGCATAAATATTTACATTACTAAAAATTTATTTCTATTATTTTATTTTAAGTTATTATTTATTCCCACATTTTTAGTGAGAAAAACAAAATAACAAGTTACATCAGCAACATTGTATGCCTTAATCAAAAGGAATGTACATACTCAGCATAATGCATGAGTTAGAATTATAAAAATTTATGTTATGAGCGATGTGTAATTATGAATCTATTGTATGGTCAAATATTTAAATGTATGAATGCAGCGTAATCAAATTTTTTACTGGAGATTTGTTCGTTAAAAGAAATATTTGTGTGTATAATCAAATTTACTTACAATGTTTAATAAAAATGAAGTTATAAAATAACTATAAAATTTTATTAAAAATATAAGTAGAATTTAAAATTGTGCTATGCTTATAAAAAATGACATATACTATGAAATCTCAAACAGGTATGATCTATTTTAATATACAATATATACAAGGGGAAAGGCACATCTAGCAATGGAGAGTTCTTGTATCCTAATGTTGTTATCCTCTGTAGTCTGTACATTAATGAGTAGGCTTTATTATAGAAGTTTAATTGTAGGCTTCTATTATCGAGTTCAAATAAAGGTAGACTATCAGAGTGAATAATATTGAAAGGGGATAATTGGTAATTAATGAATTAACATTTACGTTAAGAAATTTATGAGGTGTGGTCATTGGATATTAAAGAAGCAGTAAAGTTTAAATATTCTTGAATTTTTAGGTTAGAATTCTATATCAATTTGTATCTAGGCCAAAAGTATCGTATTTTAGAAATTAATTTTACAAAGGAAATGCCAAACAGGGAGATTGACTCATTAAGAAATTCATTAAATAAATTACTACCTTTGGGGCTGGACTGATTATTAACTGAGTTTTTGACTGTGTCAGCAAAGGAAGTGTTTTTGTTAATAATGTTGGAAACATAGTTTTCTACAGAACTTTTTCTATTATTGATTAAGGTCTTTCTTTTAGTTAATGTCGACGACCTAAGTAATTGAGGTAAGCTTGACAATTAACGTCGTTAGCACTATGACTCATGTGATTGTTACCTGCCTATTACAGTTACTACATTTAAGTTGCCTATCTTTTGCCTCACGGCTAGATTGGGGGCAATATACCGTTTTATCAGCACAAAGCATACATACCGGTTTGTTGGAGCAGTAATCGGCACAGTGACCAAATTCTTGGCATTTGAAGCAACGGTTAACCCCGTGTATTCTAAGTCTATCACAAGTAATTTTTTGATGGAGCAAAAGTCTCACCTTATCCAAATTCTTATCACTTTCCCTTTCATGTAAATGAATAGCGAATGTATTAAGTTTTATGTTATTTAATTTAGATCTAGGTGTGGAGAATAAAGTAATTTTATCAATTTTAACTTCAGATAGTGCCATTTCTTTAAGGCGCCGGTTGATTTCCACCGCTATTTCAGAGGCATCTGAGTCTGCATCATTTATGAGGAGAGTAGGTTTCTTTAGATCTTTTAGGCGAAAAGAATAAGCTTTGGCACTAGTACCGTCAAGGAATTCAATAATATTTCTGTGAATGGTCACATTGTCCACGAGAACTTTTAACTTACCGACGTCACGAGTAAAAAATTTATAGTTTACCTTAGTTTTTAGCGGAGTGGCTAAGTTTTCAATGATCTTAATCATAGTTTTAACATTACTCCCAGTTACAAAAATTGGTGGACAATAAGAAGAACTCTCCATTGCCTTAAAACTGTTTTATTAATATTTTTAGGTGGAGCCGAGTTAATACTAGATAAATTAGGTTAACATGGATTATTATTTACACTGTTTGAATCCACAAGTAAATCACATTGATTAGTCTTAGTATTATTATCAACGAAGAATGTTTCATTTTTGGTGCTGTCGTCGACTTCCATTTCTGCATTTAAGATGTCTCAACTATTTTCACTATGTTGCTGTTGAAGTTCTGACAAGTTACGTTATTAATTTTTTGAATATTCCTCCTTTTGTTCTTAGAGAAACTCTTTTTTTTTGACTATGATGTAATCATCAATTTTGTTCATACCTTTATTGATGTCAAAAGCAGGGGTTTTAGGGGACTGATTTTAACAGTTTATACGGTGAAATTGGGATTAAAAAAGTACATGCAAACGTTGATATTTTTATACACTTATAGTATACATATTATTCTTCTTCCACATAAAAAAAGAAGAAGAACGTGACAGCTTCACTTTCACCATAAAAATTAGAATCCGCCATATTGCATTTTACTTCACACATACATATAAAAAATTTGGGATTAAACCCAAATAAATTGGGCTTAAGCTAAAATCCGAATTATCGAGTTTATACGACAAAAAATTGGGAGTATACCAAAATCCGTATTGAATTCGGAGCAGGCATAAACACGTAGATTGTTGTTAACGACTACAAGGAGGATTGAAATATAAAAGAGATTCCCTCACGAGGAACGTATAAAATTCATAATTTTTACATTTTTATAAAAATTTATCTGAGAAAGCTCAAAAACTGGTCTGAGAAAGCTCTAGTCTGAAGCTCTTTCGAATTGAATAGAGCCAGAATACATTGGTTGTAATGCGCTAGTTGTAACAATTTTTTTCCTACTTGGTATAATAAGAATAGTCTAAAATAATTTTAGCTGCCGGTTGTAATACACTTACGCTCGTTACAACTTGGTCGTGCCACCATCAGGTGTATTTTCAGGAGTTGTTAAAACCGGTTATAAACTCGTTTGTGACGGTGGCAGCAGTCCAAGTCTATTCTCAGCCATAGAATGAATGGGGATTGATGAATGTGTTTGTAAATTGCTTTATGATCAATATGAAAAAATAAGAAAAAACAAAATCATTGTAAATGAAACTATACATATATGTTGTTATACATATTATATGTATACATTATGCTTAAAACAAATGATTTTAGTGTAGTGATTGCGACTAATTAATCGATTAATCGAATTAGTCGATTAATTCTTGATACTTTTAGTCGGATTTTAGTCGATTAATATTGTACACGACTAAGCGACTAAATGACTAATTTAACTTTAATTTAGTCGCTTTTGACTAATTCTAATTTTTCTTCAATTTTCTATGTGTAGTACAATACGAATCTTCAACTTTTTCGCCTTCTACTATGATACTTAATTGATAATAATTGCCAAATTCATTTGCTTTTACTATTTATACCATCCATAATCCATATTCCATATCCATCCCATCAATAACCAGACCATATTGCTTGTCAAGTGTCAAGTGTCAACAGTAGCGTGTTTTTCTTAATCTGATGAATTTGTTATGAAGTGTGTTTTTAAAGTTTTTAAAAGTTTCTAACTTTTTTATATCTAATTTAATTTTAAATTCTAAAATACAAAATGTTAACTTAAATAAAGTGTTTAAATTACACATGCTCTCCTATTTTAAGGAAAATCTATTATCTTGTTTATGCTAAGCGTTACTTCGCATTAACTCACTCCGTCTTGACTTAATACGGATGCATAAACAAAATTTCAAAACGCATTAAAGCTCTACGTCGTTTTGAGTTAATACACTATTAAATCCGCATTTAAAATTTCATTTCGTTTTTAAAATGTGCATAAACACTTACTTCGTTTTAAGTAGTTGCTATTACACACGCAGGTGTTCAACGTTTTGAGTGAGAACGAAATGTTGTATTACGCATAAACACCAATCAAAATGTATTATCTCAAAACGATGTTTAAAACGTTTTATCGTTAATACGTTTTAACCTTTGTGCATAAACAAGATATATGAAATCAATCGATTAATTTTCGATCGACTAATTTCGATTAATCGACTAAAAGTAGCTTGATAAGTTTTGACTAATTTGATTAATCGATTGATTTCAGTCCGATTATTTTTAGTCGACGACTAAACTAACAGTTTTCGTAATGTTAGTCGATTAATCGACTAACTACAAAGATTCCAGACATCACTATAGTGTTGTGTTTTTTTTCTTTATAGTTCTGTGTCATTTTTTTTGCAGCTGAAAAAAATGATATTTGTTGTTGGTATTTTTTGGCTTGATTTTTTCTTTGCTTTTATGTTTTTTCTTTTTTCAAGCATTTTTTATTTTTGTTTGCTTATTTCGATCCTATTCTTGACCTACCTCTACAAATCTGTTTTACATTGATATTTAATTTTATGGAATTATTAAATGAATTTATAATTATAATATTTTTCGTTGGTCAGTAAAATTTGATATGTAATATAAAAAGATAATTTTGAAGGGGCATTTTTAAAATTATCCTTTACGCTTTTCTTGTATTTTTTGTTTGTTTTCAAAATAAATTTCAAAACAAGACAAGAAATATAAAAACATTTAAATTAACACTTCATTCTATTTTTGATCGTTTTCGTAAAAAAATCCGACTTGAAAGGTAAATATCTCGGGACCCTGTAAAGGCATTGACTTAAAATTTCTGCACAATATTCTGCTTTTTATTCTCTACAAAATTCCCTAAGACACTAAAAAGATCACTGAAACAGGGCGCAAGTTATACGGCGCCAAATATAAAACTTCCTCTCATCAATTTTTAGAAACAAAATGTAACATTATGTAACGATACGATATTAATGACAGTAGTTTTAACAAGGATATTTAGGCTTTCCATTTACGATAGATAGATTTTGCCTTGTAATTACTGAATTATTGAATTTTAATATTTCTTTTGTTTTACACTTTATAAATATTAAAGGGGGTGAATCTGTTTTTGAAAAAAATACATATTTCAATTTTTTTTTTTTTTTTTTTTGAATTTCAGTTGCATAAACTAAAAATATACAGTGGCTCACAGTGAAAGTCGGACAAAGATTGTCAATACATTTCTATTTGTGTTTTCAACTGAAAAAATGCTTCTAATTGATTTTTTTTGTGTTTATTATTTGTTTATAATGTAATCTTATTAAATACAACAAAAAACTTCAATTCTTTAAAGTAAAAAATAAGAAAAAACAACAATATTCTAAATTTGTGAAGAAATTGACCTCGCAATGAAAGTCGGACAATTAGAAAGATATTATATAAACCAATACGAATATATTCAAATTGTGTTATTTGATATATAATTGCCTTTTTGTTTTGGTTTCTAACATTTTTCAACATTTTGGCCAGAAGTTCACAAATTTTCTGTTTTATTAGAAAAAAGTTTACTGCCAAGCTTTTACTTTTATTTACTGCCATAGGTGCTCAATAACATTGTGATCTGGTGTTTCAATCACTTTTGGGTAGTTTTATAAGAGCCAATTTCTCACAATATCAGCTTTTATGTTTCGGATCGTGGTCTCATAGAAGGCAAAATTGTCAATTAAGTTCAATTTTTTTACAGTTTTTTTAAAGTTCTGTTTAAGAATGTTCAAGTATGTACATTCATTGGATTATTGGACACGTGTTTTTATTGCAGTGTAAATTGAAAATAGGAGCTAGAAGTGCTAATTTTCAAATGCAAATATCTCGAAAATTATGCATTTCTTGCAAAAATTTATGATAACAAATCGATGCAGAATCAATTGAGCCTTCTTTTTCTGTAATAAAAAATGAGGGTTAATATCGAGTACTTTTCGAGTAAATTAGGGTTAAAGGTCAAAAATGGGTTAAAAAATGACAAAATTATGGATTTGTGGCCTTATAACTTTTGAACGGTAAGAGGTACAGTGGCAAGTCAGATTTTGATAGAAAGGCACAGGGGTCCTTTACAATTTTGCGAAAGGGTAGGTGAGCCTAGCGTTCCCCTGCAAAAAGTTATAGGGTAAAACAAGGAAAAAGCACCAAAAATCTTTCCACCTCTCTAACTCCGTAACGGTTGAGATAACCCCCACCCCCACCAATACGACTTTTTGTTCGCCTCGCCGAGACCTATCCATAGTTTCCCGGTCGGACACCGTAACGGAATCACCCTGTATATAAAACGTCGTTTGATATTCAATATACCAATTTCCAACTGTATTATCCAGTAAAATAAAATTTATTTTTATTTTTTTTTTCTATAGTATAGGAATTTCGAAAATATTTAAATTTAAACTATAATAAAAAATTTTCAGGTTTGATTTTATATAATTATATTTAATTAAAGTAATGGAACGAAATTATAAACAAGTGCGTAAATGAAACAAAGTAGACAAAAATGGACAAATTAACAAATTTGAATATACAGTTACGTTCGAAAAATTGCAGCGCTACCTGAAAAATTGTTGTTCAATGTATTTTTGTTCTTAAAATGAAATGAAAATTCTTGATACTGTTATCACGAATTGCTATACAGTTTCCAACCCAAAAATGATTTACAAAAACCAATATTATGTAATTAATTTTTTAATTTTACCACAAAATTAAAAAATTATTAATTGGAAAAAAAAACTGAAAAACAATTTTTCAGGTAGCGCTGCTCTTTTGTCGAACGTAACTGTATGTATACATTTAGTTCATATCAAAATTCAAAATCAAATTTATATTAAAAACAATTTTATACATATATGATATGTAGTGCGCTACAAGTATTCGAGACCTGAACCTGCTTAAATACACTTTGCTTAAATGCATAACTCTCATAATTGCAATACAAAATTATGTTACGTGTACAATATAAATGCATTATGTGCATTTCTGCTCGCATAAGTGCAACACGCTTTATTGCACAAATTTCGATTTTAATAATAATTATTCGTAATTGCACAAAATTTTTCCCACTATTTTTTCCGCTCTCCTACAAAATTCCTCGCTTAAAAACACATTTTGAAAAGCATTGACAGTTATATAAAAATCAAAAGAATGATGCCTAAATGAAGTGAATTGACATTAATGTCAAAACTGACATTTTGTTATTATGAATTACCCGTGTCTAAACACTAAAAGTTTTGTGCAATTTCAGTTTGTGAAATTTTTCTATTTTTAATTTTTATACGAAACTCGTATAAGACCACAAAATCTGCACTTATGTGAACGCCTCATAAATACAATACTTGGATAAATACAAACTTTTTTCGTGTCCCATTGGTGTGTATTTAAGCGGGTTCTACTGTACTTCTAGCAAGAATCACACTTCAAATTTTACACCGTCGGGGAGAGAGGTTTGTCAAATGCTTTTTCGTTCTAAATGATAGTCGATAGAAGATGACTCACGTGCAAAAGGTCCATCAGTGGTTGCCATTACGGATAACATTGAATAAGTGGAAAAAGTTGTACTAAGTGACCAGCGAATAAAATTGTAGGAAATATCAAAACATACTGGAATTTCAAAAATCAGCTTTTTGCGTATTCTATATCATGGTAAAAGAAACACTGATAAGGTAATATCAATCGGAACTCTCAGGCGCCATTAAAACGTAAGAAAGATCGTATGGCAATACAAAAGTATATGGACGATCTGAGAAATGAAATACAAAAGTATATGGAAATTTTACAATTTATTTTTTAAAATAAGATATCTCAGCATCCTCTGAACCAAAAACTGATATTTTTGGATTAAATTATTGGTTGAAATGTTACTTAAGAGTTATTTTATGCAATAAATCTGTAAGTACCTACCATAGTTTTCAACCAAAACGACAAAATACGCGAAAAACCATTAAGAAGTTAAACATTTTCAACCTTATTTTCCATTTTATCTTAAAAACCAGAAAAAATAAAAGACTGCAAGATTTCAATATAAAAATAATAATTTTTGGTTCACGGGATGCTGAGATACAGACCTTCAAAGTTAACTTTAGGTTTTAATTATGTTTGAGTTTGTAAATGTATGAAAATTCAACGTTTTTTAGTCTATTTTGCACTTTATCTCGAAAAATAAAAAAAAACACCAAAAGATAATACTAAAAAAACACTTTGATAAATCTTTTAGTATAAAAATAGTATTATGTCTACGGGATGCTGAGATACAAATCTTTGAAGTTGAAAATTAAGTCAAATATGTGTTTGGCCTACAAAATGTATGGAAAACTTTCGACTCTTTACCTTGTTTTGCACTCTATCTCAGAAAGTACAAATACTAGGAAAAAATCGTACGGCATAATCAAAGGAAACACTTCAACAAACAATTAGGTCAAATAATTACGGTTTTTAGTCCACGAGATGCCGAAATACTTTAAAATTACTAAATTATTTCATTATTCAACTAATGATAAAAATACTTATCACATATACATATACTCATATTCATGAGTCTTTCTTACGTCACGTTTTTTTTCTCATTCATTTTTTATAATACCTTATTAGTGTTCCTTTTACCATGGGTGTAGATGTTGTTTTTTTTCTTTATAGTTCTGCGTCATTTTGTGCTTCTTAAAAAATGAATCGCTGCTTGGGTGATGCTAATGTTCTTCTGTTTGTGATGCGTAAACATTACTTTGTAATGTATCTTTCAGGATGAATGTGAAGGTTCCTTTCTTTTGTACTAAATTTGTCGTTAATTGAGCGGCAGAGTCGCCATGTAATGTTTTGATATGATGGTGGTTGAATTTCTACTTGTCTGTATTTAAATTTGAAAAATCTTGAGCGGCAAGTGTATCTGCCTATGTATGCTCTATTGTGTTGGCAAAAATGCTGTACTGAAAAATGGCAATAAATGCCGACTAGTTTCCGGAATGGAAAAGATATAAAATTGACTCAAGTTTTAGTGTTTAAATCGAGAGTGGAGTTTATTGAAAAATGTCCAAGCTTATATACTAAATTTCTTACATTAAAATCCTAAAATATAATATTTCCTAGAAATACAATTAAATAAATTTAAATCTAAAATTACAAATATTTGATCATCGATTTGTCAATAATTCATTGACACTTATTAAATTACAACCTGTTGGGAAATGCATTTGAAACAATTTAAATAAATTAATATTCTGCATAATATTACATTCTCAATTTACTTCAATCAAATTATTTAATATTCTTAAAAGAATTTAATTTGTTAATTCTAGAAGAATTTATTTAGTTTATAATTTCACTTTTACATTGAGGTCAAAGTACGTATCATATTTCTCTCAGTATGAAGTATTACAATTGAATGTTTACTAATTGCATGCCAAATACTAAGTGGAATATGATCCAGTGTTATATGGAAAAATGCATAGTGTGCATTTTGTTTATGACCTAATTATGTGTTATTGTACTTTTGTGTATTATGTGTTCATATGCATTATGTTCATGACCTAATTATGTGTTATTGTACTTTTGTGTATTATGTGTTCATGTGCATTAAAACTTGTTTCTATGACAACGCAAAGTTTTTAGTTGGCGATGCAATGCAATGCTATTACATGACAGCTGAATATTACAAAGAATTTCGAATACTTGATTTGATGCGATGCTTTTTTGAATATGTGACAACGCATCATAAAAGTTGCATTGCATTTTTGTATTTGTGACAAGCATCAGCATCGCATCACCAAAGCAACGATAATGATAATGATAAAATCAAAATTAATAAATGATAAAAATGATTGTATAAAACCAAATAATCACGGTTTTTGGTCCACGGGATGCTGAAATACTTTAAAATTACTAAATTATTTAATTATTCTACATATGATAAAAATACTTATCACATACATACTCATATTCATGAGTCTTTCTTACGTTACGTTTCTTTTCTCATTCATTCTTTATAATACCTTACTCAAAAAGGATTAAAATATAATAGAAATCCGAAAAGGAAATGAAACAAAACCGTAAACAGGCCCTGTGCGGGCAGAGAAGGAGGTATCACATTTGTCTTTTTTATGAAAAAGAAAAAGCTTTCAATAGTTAATTTTGTGTTCTATACATATGACTAAAATTTTATTTTACATATGCTGAAGATTAAATGCACACATACAAGCGAAAACATTATTTGTTTATTTTTATACTATATTATAATATATACATATATATATATTATATATACACAAAAAGTATTAAAATATTTCTTTCTTCTCCCTTTTCGAGATTTTTAATGTATATTGTATATACATATAGGTATGTTGTTATACATATTATATGTATACATTATGCTTATATAGAACAAATGATTTTAGGTGTTGTGTTTTTTTTCTTTATAGTTCTGTGTAATTTTTTTGCAGCTGAAGTAAATGATATTTGTTGGTATTTTTTGGCTTGATTTTTTTTTTGCTTTTGTTTTTTCTTTTTTCAAGCATTTTTTATTTTTGTTTAATTATTTCGATCCTATTCTTGACCTACCTCTACAAATCTGTTTTACTTTGTTACATATTAAGTTTTATGGAATTATTAAATGAATATAATTCTTATTTTGTTGAAGGGACCTTTTTAAAATTATCCTTTACGATTTTGTTGTATTTTTTGTTTATTTTCAAGATAAATTCAATATTTAATATTATTTTACTATTTTAAAAAAATATAAAAAAATTAAAATCAAACATTTATACAATATCAATATTCATATGAGTTCATGAAATGTCAAAACAAATCATTCACAATAATTTAGAAAATTAATATGCAATTTAAATTCACATGAGGCAAAAAATTCTTCGATCGACTGTCGAATCGATGACCGCAATAGACACCATAATATACTATCAGACTTATTATCGCAGTACATCGAAATAGTCACAACCAAACGGATTCCAATCTTCAAAGCTGGCCTCCAATCTTAAAGCTGTTTTAAGCTCGTTCTTATTCTCAGGATTTTTTCCTAATTATCTACTCTAATTTTAAAATATATTCCCTTTTCTATCTATTTTCCATACAATACATACAAAATTTTTAAAAAAATTTGAGAAATTTTAACATTTTTAACACAATCATTCTCATGTTTCAAGCATTACAATATACAGAATCATATGGATGGAAACAGCTTTTCCTTTTCTCCATATATTCAGTATACATACTATTTGGTTCAGTATAAAAATTTGTATGAGAAATTGAAAATATAGGATTTGAGGGTATATTTCAAGTATTTCAAGAAGAAGAATATACAAGTAGCTAATTTGCATATGATCACATTTATAAATTCTGCTGATAATTTACATATCAAATTTAATCGTTTATCAGGTCAAATATAATTTTGATATACAAAATGGCCAGTACCAGACCTGTCTTCTTTCAGCTTCAATAACTGTTTTTTTTGTAGACAGAAGGCGAGTTGTAGTACATTTTATCCAAAAGTGGGGATAAAAAACCGGTTATTGAAGCTGAAAGAAGACAGGTCTGGTACTGGCCAATAATATACAAAATTCAGTATAGGAATGGGGATTGGGAATGTACATAAGTAAAGTATGTAGGTACATATGTACAGTGGTCAGTGACCGTAATTCCTATAAACGCACATAAAATTTTCGACAATATGTTCTGTAACTCATGAAAGAATCATTCTATCGTTCTCAAACTTTGCTAATATGTTCTGTTATAGTAAGCCGTTATTTTTTCTTGACATGTCACATGCGTCAGTCAATTTGTGCTGAATTATTTTTTTTCTATTGATTGTCTGAAAAGTGCCGTTTTTTGATAGCGAAATTTCTATAAACGCAGTTCGGCTTTTTCAAGTTTTTTCATGTTATCTCATTTTTTTCACAAGTTTTTACTAACAAAAATAAGTATTTGAAACAATTTAAATTTAATTATGTGAAAAAAACAAAATTTAATGTGAAATCTGAACAGGTAGCGTAATTTAAAGTCAAAATGGCGTGAGGAAAATTTCTCACATAAGAAAAGAAGATTAAAATAAAAATTTTGTTCAAAAACGGTGTATCAAAAAGCGAAATTGCAAGGAAATGGCGGCGAGCAGATAGCGTTGACCAAAATTTTTTGGAACTGAGCGAAAATTATGGAACACTGGCTAAAACAAAGGAAATGAAAAACTAATACATATATAAATATATTTTTAAAATTTGAAAAAAAAGGTATATAGGTATATTTTCCGGAAGGGATAAATAAATTGTATACAATATGTATAGTTAAAACGTGTAACATACCGGCAGGAAAAGTGAACATTCGAAATGCATAAAGGCCTTTCTGAAGAGCTTAGGAGAACTCCCTCTTCGTACTTTTTTATGCTCCTTTTTCCATAAGCATGTCCGCCAAAAGGAGTACTCCCTGAAAGCTCCTTAGTATGTTATGTTTACATAATGTAATGTTTAACGACATTAAATAAAATTCTAAATTTATGATTTTTCAATATTTTTTTATTAACAGTATTAATAGTACATAAAAAAAATATAATAACAATTCATTTTTTTTCTTTTTCTCCTCATACTGGGGGTAGCCAAAATCAACAGTTTTTATTGCTTCTGTAAAACAAAAAAAAATAAAAATAAAAAATGTAATATTAATTACATATTATAACAATCAAGTAATAGTTACCAAATGATATACCAAAACAAAGAGCATTAAAAATATTGTACTTTGATTTCTACTATGTAATAAGTATATTTTTAAGTAAAATAATAGAAAAAAATATTTTTCTCACCTTATTAATTGTTCTCTAATTAAAATAAATCAAACTTTGGACATTTATTTTTCACTAATAATGCAATCACAATTTTCCACTATTTAAACATCACTTCACAAAATCATTGATTAAACTGAGAATTACGTACTTTTACAACTCTAAATTAGATGAGTAATATAAATTGCGTTTTTTAATTTTTTCTTTGTTTAATCATATTTGACTCTTGTATTCATCCCATAGACCTCACTGAGGAGATTATTTTGCCTTCCTTTGTAATTTTTCTGAGCTCCCTTATCACTTTTTTTGGCATGCATACCAAATATTTCTACTGGGATGCGTCAGCACATACATATTGGGTGCTTTTCTTTATTCATTCTGAACGTTTGGAATATTCCATATGCGTTTCTTTATTCTATAAAAGTATTCCGAATGTTCCGTTCTATATTTCTTAATTTTTTCAGAATATATGGAACGCATTCTTTTCAATCCGCGAATAAATATGGAATAAAAACAGAATAAATGGAATTAACTTTACTTTTGTTGATATTTTGTTGATTGTCAAATATAAGACTATAAAAAAATAATTTTTTTGGATAAATAATATAAATAATGTAAATAATATAAATAGTATAAATAATATAATATGAATAATATAATATAAATAATATAATAATATAAATAATTAACTCAAATAATAATGGTGAGAATATATTATTATTTTTAAATAAAAATTTAAGTAATATCTAAATTAGAAGTAAAATAAAAAGATAAAATTGGTTTTAGATGGACGTATGGATGCTTTTAAGTGGACAAGTGGGGATATAAAATGTTTAATTGATCTTTATGAACAAAATATAGATAGATTTGATAAATTTCAAAAAAAAAAGAAAAATATGGGAAGACATAGCCAAAGAAATGCAGAAAATTAGAAATAAACCTTTCTCAATTTCCATGATATTATAGAAGATACATTTGCATTATTAAACGCAAGTTCTGATGTGTGTACAACAAGCTACTCTCGAAATCGAAAATCTAATTGTTTGCAGAAAGAAGCTAAAAACAAGCGGCATGCGGAAAAAATGGATAGAACTGACAAATTTTAAAATTTTTTTGAAAAGTTGGTTGAGAAAATAACTAAAGACTGATTTTATAAATGCAACCTAAAATTATTTTTTTATTTTTTATATGCCAATGAGGCCTTACGTTTTGTATACGTTGTTATATGTTTTGTTTTGTTTTGTTTAATGTTAAGTTTACTTTTTATAAAATAAATACCCTTTTTTTAAATTTTTATTTATTATTAATTATATTATTATTTATTTATATTATTTATCAAAAAAAATTATTTTTTTATAGTCTTATATTTGACAATCAACAAAATATCAACAAAAGTAAAATTAATTAATTAATATTTATCTATATTATATTTATTTATTTATTATTATTATTATATTAATGCACATATTTCACATAACCCCAATCTTTTTCTTAATGTTTATTCTTTTTTTGTTTCTTTATTCATTCTATTCAGAATATTCTAAAACTTATTCCGTTCGTTCTATTCCTTCTACGGAATGAATAAAGAAAAACACCCATTATATTTACGATCGTATACATTTGTTTTTTACTTTATTGGTATATTTTTGTGTTTTGTTGTTTTTAGAAGGATTATATATGAGAAAGTATACATGACATTTTGCCTTTTTTTTCTTGTTCGCTTGTGGGTACATTTTGAAATACATATATGTATTAAAAACTATCATTATACATAGTATTTTTATTTTTGGATGTCAGTACAGGCAAGATAGGCATACTTTTCTATATTTTTTCACAAATTGTTTGAATAAATTTGTCACATGTGTGGGGTGATCAGATCTCAATTTCAATCAAGGGAAATTTTTTAATAAAATTTTATCAAGGGCTGCCATATGAAATTTTTTTTTTTTTTTCAATTTTACAAAAAAGCAGGTAATTGTGGGAAATTTAAAATATCATAAAAATAAAATTATATACAACAAAATTATCAACTTGAATACATTATTTGCTTTAAAATCACTTTAATTCACCCACTTTTACTTACTGAATTTACTTGAAACACTTGGATTTTCACAATAAAAATACTTTAGTGAAACGAAAATAAATTAAGAGTAACAATAAAAAACCAATAACAAAGTACATATCTGCCGTACAAAGGACAATCGCGTCAATTACATTTTCACTCATTTTGAGTTAAATATATTTATGATATAATATATAGTTATATATATGAACTGAAGGAAAAATTCTCTATTAAAAAATATGTCTATATATTATATATTATATATATAATTTAATTTTTCCACTAGTTCATATGTATAACTATATATTATATCATAAATATATCTAAGTCAAAATGAGTGAAAATGTAATTGACGCGATTGTCCTTTGTACGGCAGATATTTAAAACGAAAATTCATACAAAATTAGTAGAAATTTCTCTGTAAGAGATGAAAAATATCTACGGTGTTGATGGAAGTAGTTTTAATCAAGGATTTTTATGTTTTCATTTAACGATAGATTGATTTTGCCTTGTAACTACTGAGTTATTGAATTTTTACTTTTTGCTATTTTTTTTGTATTTCGATAAAATAACAAACAACAACAAATTTCATTAGTCAAATGATAAATCGTTAAGTGTTAAGTACACTTAACAAAATATATCTTTTGTTTTTTGATATAATTTTGATATTCAATATTCTAATTGTATTATTCAATTAAATAAAATTGATTTCTAACTATTATTGTTTTATTTTTTTTTTTCACAATTTACACAATTTATCTGAAGATCCAAAAGCAAATTACGTTTTTTTTAAAATAATGATAAAAATATTGTTTGATTAAGAATTTCGAAAAAATTCAAATTTAAATAATAATACGAAGTATTCGGGCTTAAAAAATGTAACGAAATTACAAACAAGTTCGTACATAAATGAAACAAAATATCATAGTTATACTTATGTATGCATACATTTAATTCAAAATCAAATTTATATTGAAAACATAATTTTGGGAGAGCCCCGAAATCCCAAAAAAAAAAAATCCCCGAGCACAAAATCCCCAAATCCAAAATCCCCAAACACGAAATCCCAAAACCCAAAATCTCCAAACTCAAAATCCCCAAACACAAAATCCCCAAACTCAAAATCCCTAAACACGAAATTCCTAAACACAATACTTAAAAAATATTATATAAAAAAATAATTTAAAAAAAAAAAATTAAAAAAAGAACAGAAAAAAATAATAAGTTATCACTCACTTAGTTTAGCTCAATAATATCAAAGTAACACACAAAATCACTGTTGTAACAAAGCAATATCAAAGTAACATACAAAATCACTGTTGTAATAAAGCAACATCAAAGTAACACACAAAATCACTGTATTAAAAAAGGTATAAAAGAGCACAAATTGTAAAATAAATTAATTATAAGTTAATATTGTTACAATACAGATTTAAGGTTTTTTGTGATTTAAAATTAAAATATTTTTTTTAAAAAATAAAAAATGGATATTAAAGTTTTAAAATCGAATAAAGGAGGTGAAAAACTGTTTTTCGAAGGATATTCTTATCATTTCAGAAGCAAAAATAAAAATAATGTTTATAGGTGGTGCTGTGATAAAAGAAAAGATTATTTGTGCAAAAGTGTATTTTTTACGGAAAAAGAAAACGGTGAGCATGTTATTTACAGATATTCAACACAGCACAATCATGACAGTGAAGTGTTTTCTAAAAACATCACAAAATCAAATAATAATCTCAAAGATTTGGCCAGTGGTACATCACAGCAACCTTCACAAATTATAAGAGACGTCGTGATTAGAACTGACCAGAGTAGTAGAGTTCATCTCCCATCGAAGAAGGCCTTTAAAGAGAAAATATGTAGAGTACGTAGGAAAGAAAATTGTAATGAACCACAAAATGTGGAGAGTATTGACTTTCCTATTAATTTAAAATATTTAGAAGGCGAGAAATTCGTCTTATCTGAAAAAAAATTTGATAATAATATAAATATAATATTGGGAACAAAAACGTCGTTGAAAGCACTTAGCGACTCAAAATGCTGGTTTGTTGATGGCACATTTTATGTTGTACCAACAATAATGAGGCAACTTTTCACCATTCATGGCTACATTGATGGGCACGTTATTCCATTAATATTTTGCCTTATGAGCAAAAAAAGCAGAACAGCATACGAAGAACTATTTTACGAGTTATGCAAAATTGCAGTTGAAGATGGTTTTAATTTGAAGCCAGAAAAAGTAGTTTCTGATTTTGAAACTTCTATTTCCTCAACAATGAAACAATTTTTTCCTGAAACTTTGTTTAAGGGGTGCTTGTTTCATTTCGGACAAATTATATGGAGGAGAGTTCAGAAGGAACATTTACAAAAGAAATACGGCATTAACATTGAATTTAGTCTATTAGTAAAGATGCTTAAAAGTTTGGCTTTTGTTCCTGAAAGTGATATTCCAGTATATTTTAAAGAACTAGAAAAATATTCTAATGACAATGATTTTAAGAAAATTTGTGCGTGGTTCAAAAAGTTTTACGTTTCGGGTTCAGGAAGTTCTGGACCAAAATATAATCCGAAATTTTGGTCAGTCGTAGATAACCTTGAGAAAAACTTCCCACGCACGAATAATAGCGTTGAAGCTTGGCACCGCCGTTTAAAAGTGATAATTAATAAAAAGCATTGTGGTGTCAACAAATTAGTAAAAGAGCTCTCTAAAGAAATGATAATAGTTAAAACGAATCTGTTAAAAATCGCTCGTGGAGAAGTTACACAAAAAAAAAAAAAGAAAATTGAACAGTACAAAAACATAAAACAACTGATGAGAACACACGCGGAAAAAGAAAAAATTGAATTTTTAAAAGGTATTGCAAACAATTTATCTTTGTGTTGAAAAATTTAAAGTTCAATTTTATAGTGTGATAAAAAACAAAAAAAAAATTTAAAAAAAAACAACAAAGGACAAAAAAACAAAAAAAAAATATATAATAAAATAAAGTTAAGATACACTTAATATTTTAGTAAAGTTTAATTTTATAGAGTAATGAAAAACAAAAAAAATTAAAAAAAAACAACAAAGGACAAAAAAACAAAAAAAATATATATAATAAAATAAAGTTAAGATACACTTAATATTTTAGTAAAGTTTAATTTTATAGAGTAATGAAAAACAAAAAAAATTTCGGGGCTCTCCCGTTACGCTAAGAGTGAAACATGAAAGTAATTTATACATTTACATATACATTTATCTTTTGGTATAAATATATGTATTAGAAAAAATCCCCAAGCGAAACAATTATCGAATCGCAAGCGATTCGATAATTGTTTCGCTTGGGGATTTTTGGGGATTTTGTGTTTGGGGATTTTGTGTTTGGGGATTTTGGGTTTGGGGATTTTGTGTTTGGGGATTCTTTTGGGGATTTTGCAACCAACCCCATAATTTTATAAATCAAACATAAAAAAAATTTTTATTAAAAATAAAATATAAAATAACGATTACGTAGGAATATTAAAAATAATAAATTTAAATTTTACAATAAAATTAAAAATACTGAATATAATTATTATCATAAATTAATTTTTTACTAATCAAGGCAATACTTTCAATAGCTACGGCAATCCCGAAATTTAATCATTTTCTTTTATACTCATCTTCCCGCTGCTGACACGAATAAAATTGTTATAACAATGTTTGGGAAAAATGTTTATTTAATAAAAATCCACAAATTGATGATTGAATTCCTACTTGTCTGTATTTAAATTTGAAAAACTTTGAGCGGCAAGTGTATCTGCCTATGTATGCTCTATTGTGTTGGCAAAAATGCCGTACTGAAAAATGGCAATAAATGCCGACTAGTTTCCGGAATGGAAAAGATATAAATTGACTCAAGTTTTAGTGTTTAAATCAAGAGTGAAGTTTATTGAAAAATATCCAAGCTTATATACTAAATTTCTTACATTAAAATCCTAAATTATAATATTTCCTAGAAATACAATTAAATAAATTTAAATCTAAAATTACAAATATTTGATCATCGATTTGTCAATAATTCATTGACACTTATTAAATTACAACCTGTTGGGAAATGCATTTGAAACAATTTAAATAAATTAATATTCTGCATAATATTACATTCTCAATTTACTTCAATCAAATTATTTAATATTCTTAAAAGAATTTAATTTGTTAATTCTAGAAGAATTTATTTAGTTTATAATTTCACTTTTACATTGAGGTCAAAGTACGTATCATATTTCTCTCAGTATGAAGTATTACAATTGAATGTTTACTAATTGCATGCCAAATACTAAGTGGAATATGATCCAGTGTTATATGGAAAAATGCATAATGTGCATTTTGTTTATGACCTAATTATGTGTTATTGTACTTTTGTGTATTATGTGTTCATATGCATTATGTTCATGACCTAATTATGTGTTATTGTACTTTTGTGTATTATGTGTTCATATGCATTACAGTAGAACATTATAATTTAATACTTTTAGTAATTTGGAAGATTTAAAGAAAAATTGGTTTTCAGTTTTATGTTACTTAATATTTATCACGTTTTTTCTTTGATTTACGTTGCTCATAGATATTTAATATATTCGGTGAAAATAAAGCTAAGGATCTTCTCTACATTTTTTTTGAACATAATTTTCATGTAACTTTAATCAGAACTTAGTTATGATTGATTAAAAGCAATAAATTGTCATGTTAATTTGGTACTTCCAACACATATAAACAATAAAATAAAATTGAGCATTAAGTCTTGGTACTATAGGACTATTGGAGTCGTTGATTAAACTCAAATAAATTGGGCTTTTTTTGCATAACTGTCAATTAAAGAGTTTATACGGCAAAAAAATAATCCGAATTTTGAATTAAATTGGGAGTACACTATAAATGGTAAATTGGAATTAAAAAAGGATTTTTATAAACTTATAGTATACATATTATTCTTCTTCCACATAAAAAAAGAAGAAGAACGTGACAGCTTCTCTTTCACCATAAAAATTAGAATCCGCAATATTGCATTTTACCTCACACATACATATAATAAAATTAGGATTAAACCCAAATAAATTGGGCTTAAGCCAAAATCCGAATTATCGAGTTTATACGACAAAAAATTGGGAGTAAACCAAAATCCGTATTAAAAGCGAATTACGTACATACTCGTACAATCAAAATGATATGTGTATGTGTAACTGACGGTAAAACTGATGCTGACAAAATGATCTCGTGATTGTTCAGTTTTTTTCAGAGCTTTGGCGGGGCACTGTTCTACCAATCACACTATCGGATGCCATGTCGCTCACTGTTCTTAGATACTACGTAAACATTGATAAAGAACACTCAAATCTCCTACAATTCAAACATATTTTGATGGTTACCTCTTCAAGAAACAAATTAGTACATGAGTATTTAAGAAATTCAAAGAAAATGTTTTTAAAAAAAATGATAATTGAGTATTTTTACATATTACTTATTCGTTATCACAAACTTAATTTGTTATTTAATTTAAATCTATTTAAAGCCGTAGAGGTTTCTTGTGCAATATAATCCTTTGTATTTCTCCTGCAGGCTTCAATATTTTCTCTTCTTTGTTTTTTAATATTTTTGAAAAATTCCTGGAAAAATTGAAAAACATGTAAAATTAGTAGTGACAATTTTTTGAATATTATTTTACTCACTTTTTTTAAAGTTTCTTTAACAATTTGTTTATTTTTAACTGCTTTGGAAGGACCTTTTCTCCATTTCATTTTTCTACGTACTTTAAAGTCAATTGAAGGTGGTTTTACATATAAAATATTTTTTTTAATTTCTGTTTTATTTTTTAAAGATTTTGTATCAACATCAGTAATTTGATTTGGATCTAATGTAATAAATTCTGCTGGTATCTTTTCTAATAAAGCATGAATTTCATTTTCACGACGTTGTGATTTTGTTTGAAATGGATTTATTTCAAATGAATCAAAATTTGGTTCACCAGAACCTGAAACTAAAATTGATGTAAATCCTTCTCCAGTAGATATTCCTAAAA
Source organism: Bombylius major (assembly GCA_932526495.1). NCBI lineage: Eukaryota > Metazoa > Arthropoda > Insecta > Diptera > Bombyliidae > Bombylius > Bombylius major. The sequence goes on from OW052042.1 coordinate 30,801,571, forward strand.
CATCTTCGAATGGACAGAATTTTAAATTATATATAAAATCATCAGTTCGATGTTTCAGGTAGGATTCTAAATTTTGACCTTCAATCACAGTTTGAGGAAAAATTTCACAAAGATTACCCATTGAGAAAGCAAGAACACCTTTTTGAGAAATGTCGATTTGCTTTGGTGGTATCATAAGATTATATTGTGCCAATGGTGTACTGAATTGTCTTATATCCCAAACTTCAATTTTTCTATCTAAACCACCTGTTACTAATTGTACACCACGAGCATCAACTGCTAAAGATAATGGTTCACGAATTTTTGGACACCACATTGATACAATCCCATTACTACTTCCTATACAAGTAACACCATTTACAGGATTTTGTCTCATAATATGAATATTTCCAAGCTTCGAGTTATAATGTCCAATAATTTCACCAATTGATACATCAAGCCATGATAAAAAACCTTTTGAATTTGCAGTAGCAAGTAAAAAATGATATGGTAGAAATTCCATTTGATTTATATTATATAATTTTTTAACACAATGAATTTCTGTTCCTTTATCATCATAAAAATATACCCAATTTTTTTGTGCACATGCAAATAATGTTTCCGAATGAAGCCAAGATATATCTGCAACTTCCTCCATAACATTCATTTCACAATGTAATTTTTTTGTAATCCAATCAAAAGCAGCAATATGACCCATTTTACCACCTAAAAGAAGATGTCGTCCATTTCTTGTATATTGAAAATAATATGGACCGAAATCCAATGTTAGTTGAAAATATTTTGAAGCTGCTGTTATATCGACCTAAAATTATGTTTACTTTTAGAAGAAAATTAACTTTTTTAACCCATTCAGACCTTATTTTCCACGGGGAAAATAAACAGTTAGGGACATAAACTTTAACTTGAACAAAACAAAAATCGGTGAGTACAATGTAAATATTAAAATGTTTGCCTTTTATTTAGTCTCTTTCAAGTCTTAATGATCTTTTTGCAATATGTATTATTGAAAATTAATGAAAATAAAATTGATTTTAAGAAATGCTTGAATTAAAATTAGTGTAGAATTTTCTGGAATTCATAAGACGTTGTAGACCTTATTTGATAAAATAATTAGCTATGAGATATTCTATAAGGTCCATCAAATGAACAATACTTTTGATTTTCCACTAACGCAGTTATATTGAATACAAGAACTGCTCAAGAATAAATATACCTAAATTGGAAAAATTTGACCTTTTTGAAAAAAGGTCCGAGTTCGAGTTTCAAGGGCATTGCAGGAAAAACTATAGCCAAAAAAAAAGATGCATGGTCCTTTGTGAAATTCAACCAAACAGAGTTGAAGTTTGACCGTAAGAACCATGTCAAAACATGGTGGAGCAAAAAAAAAAAAAACCAAATTACAGAGACCCCCGAAATCAAAAAAAAAAAAAAATCCCCAAACACGAAATTCCTAAGCACAAAATTCCCAAACACAGTATTCAAAAAAAATAAATAAAAAAAGAATAAAAAAAAAAGAGATACAGTGCTTATTATGATTTTCGTCAAATGATCGAACAGCGTTCGATTTCATATTTTGGTATTATCTATCATTTTCGATTTTTTTCTTTATCGAACAGCTATTTCGATCACTTTTTCACTGACGAAATGCAATTTGTAATACGAAAAATATGAAAAAAAGATTGATATTTTAAAGAAAATGTAACTTTTAATGTTTTAAATGTAATAATAATACTAATTAAATGTGTTTTTATTAATTACTACATACATTATTTATTATTTTAATAGGAAAAAAACAGGTAATAAGAAACAATTAGAAGAGCTTGTGAATATCGTGGAAATTTTGACATAAATTTTTCTCACAGAAATCCGAAAAATTGTTCTAAAACAATAAAATACTTGCCTTTACTAATAACATTTTTTTAAAGTCGAATTTAACAAATGTCGACTCTAAAAACTGAGTATGCATTGAAGTTCTGTACACGAATACATACTTGTAAAAATAAAATCTTCAACATATTTTGTAAAATAGCACACTCAGTTTTTAAAGTCGACTTTTGTTAAACCCGACTTTAAAAAAATGTTATTTACTAATAACAACTACTTAAAACAATTTATTCAAATATGTTTCTTCAAATTTTAACAGCTGAAAAATTGTTCAAAGAAAATATATCCACACAATAATTCATGATAATGACTTTTGTTCGATCGATTGAGTTACGTAATACCGAAATTAAATTCAGTCGAATCGAAGAAGATTCTTCGATCAACCTACGAATCGAAAATCATAATAAGCACCACAGTGTAGATAAAATACTATTGAAAGTAGGCTATTTTAGAATGTAGGATTTTAATGTAAATATTTTACCCTATAACTTTTTACAGGGCCACGCTAGGCTCATCTACACTCTTGCAAAATTGTAGAAGACCTCTATGTCTTTCTATCAACACCTTACATGCCGCTATTATACGTCATTTTTTGAATTTAACTCTAATTTTCTCGAAAAGTGCTCGATATTAACCCTCATTTTTTATTGCAGAAAAGGAATGTTTAATTGATTATGCATCGATGTGCGACCCTCATTTTTTTCGAAAAATGTATAATTTTTGAGATATTGAGGAAGACCTTTTGAAAAAACTGGAAAATAGGTCTGAAATTCATTAGATTATTGAACACGTGCTTTTATTACAGTGTAAATTGAAAATAGGTGCAAATTATAATTTTCGAGATATAAAAATTTATACATTAACACATACATATATCTTCTGGTATGAAATATAAATACATAAATATATTATGGAAAATCCAAAAATGAGGATTTTTGGGGATTTTGGGATAGGGATTATATGTTTGGTTTGGGGATTCTTCTGGGGAATTTACAACCAACCCCAAATTACAGTGTCAAATCTGATATTCTTTGATTTGTTTAAATAAGAACAAACATTATACATAATTATCTTTAGACGATTTTTTCCTGTTTAGGTACATTCTGTTGAAAAGATATTAGGCAAGACAGACAAATTTTAACTTCATAAACGCGTTCAGAAATATAATCTCTTCCAAAAATCGATAAATATTTATTTTGTCTATTCGAGAAAAAAATCAGGCCTGAAAGAGTTAATCAACCTCTATTATGGTAGCTTACATTTTCAACAATTTTGCTTTGATTGTAGTCTTTTGTTCGTTTCTCTTCATCAGGAATAATAAAACTGAAATAATTATTTCGATATGATGAAAAAGTTACCTTTACTACAAATGTATATTTACCCTTCTTCTTCATTTAATAAAATTTCGGTACGTCCAGCCTGTTTATTTGCATAATCAATATAGACCTCTTTTCGTTTTATTTTCTCCTTGAAGAAATTTGTCTTTACTCCGGATTCTTCAGTTTTTGTCCCTCTTGAATATTTCTCATTTAAATTGCCGTCTGCATTTGACCATTTCTTACTGAAGTCCTTTTTTCGGCTCCAAATAATTGGCCTATCCTTCATAGGAAACTTTACAGCATTTGTAGATTTTTCATTACTTTTACGTACACTATCTCCACATTCGAAGTTAACTTCAGTAAACTTCAATTTACTTTTAACGGATTTTGCAGTCATTTTATCATTAACATAAAAAAAATATTCAAACTAATACTAACCACAAATAAAAACTCCCACGTGTTTAGAAATGTGATCGTAACTCGTAACACTTTTTGAGAAATTTAAGGAAAAATTGATTTTCAGTTTTGTTACTTAATATTTATCACGTTTTTTCTTTGATTTACGTTGCTCATAGATATTTAATATATTCGGTGAAAATAAAGCTAAGGATCTTCTCTACATTTTTTTTGAACATAATTTTCATGTAACTTTAATCAGAACTTAGTTATGATTGATTAAAAGCAATAAATTGTCATGTTAATTTGGTACTTCCAACACATATAAACAATAAAATAAAATTGAGCATTAAGTCTTGGTACTATAGGACTATTGGAGTCGTTGATTAAACTCAAATAAATTGGGCTTTTTTTGCATAACTGTCAATTAAAGAGTTTATACGGCAAAAAAATAATCCGAATTTTGAATTAAATTGGGAGTACACTATAAATGGTAAATTGGAATTAAAAAAGGACATGCAAACGTTGATATTTTTATAAACTTATAGTATACATATTATTCTTCTTCCACATAAAAAAAGAAGAAGAACGTGACAGCTTCTCTTTCACCATAAAAATTAGAATCCGCAATATTGCATTTTACCTCACACATACATATAATAAAATTAGGATTAAACCCAAATAAATTGGGCTTAAGCCAAAATCCGAATTATCGAGTTTATACGACAAAAAATTGGGAGTAAACCAAAATCCGTATTAAAAGCGAATTACGTACATACTCGTACAATCAAAATGATATGTGTATGTGTAACTGACGGTAAAACTGATGCTGACAAAATGATCTCGTGATTGTTCAGTTTTTTTCAGAGCTTTGGCGGGGCACTGTTCTACCAATCACACTATCGGATGCCATGTCGCTCACTGTTCTTAGATACTACGTAAACATTGATAAAGAACACTCAAATCTACTACAATTCAAACATATTTTGATGGTTACCTCTTCAAGAAACAAATTAGTACATGAGTATTTAAGAAATTCAAAGAAAATGTTTTTAAAAAAAATGATAATTGAGTATTTTTACATATTACTTATTCGTTATCACAAACTTAATTTGTTATTTAATTTAAATCTATTTAAAGCCGTAGAGGTTTCTTGTGCAATATAATCCTTTGTATTTCTCCTGCAGGCTTCAATATTTTCTCTTCTTTGTTTTTTAATATTTTTGAAAAATTCCTGGAAAAATTGAAAAACATGTAAAATTAGTAGTGACAATTTTTTGAATATTATTTTACTCACTTTTTTTAAAGTTTCTTTAACAATTTGTTTATTTTTAACTGCTTTGGAAGGACCTTTTCTCCATTTCATTTTTCTACGTACTTTAAAGTCAATTGAAGGTGGTTTTACATATAAAATATTTTTTTTAATTTCTGTTTTATTTTTTAAAGATTTTGTATCAACATCAGTAATTTGATTTGGATCTAATGTAATAAATTCTGCTGGTATCTTTTCTAATAAAGCATGAATTTCATTTTCACGACGTTGTGATTTTGTTTGAAATGGATTTATTTCAAATGAATCAAAATTTGGTTCACCAGAACCTGAAACTAAAATTGATGTAAATCCTTCTCCAGTAGATATTCCTAAAACATCTTCGAATGGACAGAATTTTAAATTATATATAAAATCATCAGTTCGATGTTTCAGGTAGGATTCTAAATTTTGACCTTCAATCACAGTTTGAGGAAAAATTTCACAAAGATTACCCATTGAGAAAGCAAGAACACCTTTTTGAGAAATGTCGATTTGCTTTGGTGGTATCATAAGATTATATTGTGCCAATGGTGTACTGAATTGTCTTATATCCCAAACTTCAATTTTTCTATCTAAACCACCTGTTACTAATTGTACACCACGAGCATCAACTGCTAAAGATAATGGTTCACGAATTTTTGGACACCACATTGATACAATCCCATTACTACTTCCTATACAAGTAACACCATTTACAGGATTTTGTCTCATAATATGAATATTTCCAAGCTTCGAATTATAATGTCCAATAATTTAACCAATTGATACATCAAGCCATGATAAGAAACCTTTTGAATTTGCAGTAGCAAGTAAAAAATGATATGGTAGAAATTCCATTTGATTTATATTATATAATTTTTTAACACAATGAATTTCTGTTCTTTTATCATCATAAAAATATACCCAATTTTTTTGTGCACATGCAAATAATGTTTCCGAATGAAGCCAAGATATATCTGCAACTTCCTCCATAACATTCATTTCACAATGTAATTTTTTTGTAATCCAATCAAAAGCAGCAATATGACCCATTTTACCACCTAAAAGAAGATGTCGTCCATTTCTTGTATATTGAAAATAATATGGACCGAAATCCAATGTTAGTTGAAAATATTTTGAAGCTGCTGTTATATCGACCTAAAATTATGTTTACTTTTAGAAGAAAATTAACTTTTTTAACCCATTCAGACCTTATTTTCCACGGGGAAAATAAACAGTTATAGGGACATAAACTTTAACTTGAACAAAACAAAAATCGGTGAGTACAATGTAAATATTAAAATGTTTGCCTTTTATTTAGTCTCTTTCAAGTCTTAGTGATCTTTTTGCAATATGTATTATTGAAAATTAATGAAAATAAAATTGATTTTAAGAAATGCTTGAATTAAAATCAGTGTAGAATTTTCTGGAATTCATAAGACGTTGTAGACCTTATTTGATAAAATAATTAGCTATGAGATATTCTATAAGGTCCATCAAATGAACAATACTTTTGATTTTCCACTAACGCAGTTATATTGAATACAAGAACTGCTCAAGAATAAATATACCTAAATTGGAAAAATTTGACCTTTTTGAAAAAAGGTCCGAGTTCGAGTTTCAAGGGCATTGCAGGAAAAACTATAGCCAAAAAAAAAGATGCATGGTCCTTTGTGAAATTCAACCAAACAGAGTTGAAGTTTGACCGTAAGAACCATGTCAAAACATGGTGGAGCAAAAAAAAAAAAAAAAGCCAAATTACAGAGACCCCCGAAATCAAAAAAAAAAAAAATCCCCAAACACGAAATTCCTAAGCACAAAATTCCCAAACACAGTATTCAAAAAAAAATAAATAAAAAAAGAATAAAAAAAAAAGAGATACAGTGCTTATTATGATTTTCGTCAAATGATCGAACAGCGTTCGATTTCATATTTTGGTATTATCTATCATTTTCGATTTTTTTCTTTATCGAACAGCTATTTCGATCACTTTTTTACTGACGAAATGCAATTTGTAATACGAAAAATATGAAAAAAAGATTGATATTTTAAAGAAAATGTAACTTTTAATGTTTTAAATGTAATAATAATACTAATTAAATGTGTTTTTATTAATTACTACATACATTATTTATTATTTTAATAGGAAAAAAACAGGTAATAAGAAACAATTAGAAGAGCTTGTGAATATCGTGGAAATTTTGACATAAATTTTTCTCACAGAAATCCGAAAAATTGTTCTAAAACAATAAAATACTTGCCTTTACTAATAACATTTTTTTAAAGTCGAATTTAACAAATGTCGACTCTAAAAACTGAGTATGCATTGAAGTTCTGTACACGAATACATACTTGTAAAAATAAAATCTTCAACATATTTTGTAAAATAGCATACTCAGTTTTTAAAGTCGACTTTTGTTAAACCCGACTTTAAAAAAATGTTATTTACTAATAACAACTACTTAAAACAATTTATTCAAATATGTTTCTTCAAATTTTAACAGCTGAAAAATTGTTCAAAGAAAATATATCTACACAATAATTCATGATAATGACCTTTGTTCGATCGATTGAGTTACGTAATACCGAAATTAAATTCAGTCGAATCGAAGAAGATTCTTCGATCAACCTACGAATCGAAAATCATAATAAGCACCACAGTGTAGATAAAATACTATTGAAAGTAGGCTATTTTAGAATGTAGGATTTTAATGTAAATATTTTACCCTATAACTTTTTACAGGGCCACGCTAGGCTCATCTACACTCTTGCAAAATTGTAGAAGACCTCTATGTCTTTCTATCAACACCTTACATGCCGCTATTATACGTCATTTTTTGAATTTAACTCTAATTTTCTCGAAAAGTGCTCGATATTAACCCTCATTTTTTATTGCAGAAAAGGAATGTTTAATTGATTATGCATCGATGTGCGACCCTCATTTTTTTCGAAAAATGTATAATTTTTGAGATATTGAGGAAGACCTTTTGAAAAAACTGGAAAATAGGTCTGAAATTCATTAGATTATTGAACACGTGCTTTTATTACAGTGTAAATTGAAAATAGGTGCAAATTATAATTTTCGAGATATAAAAATTTATACATTAACACATACATATATCTTCTGGTATGAAATATAAATACATAAATATATTATGGAAAATCCAAAAATGAGGATTTTTGGGGATTTTGGGATAGGGATTATATGTTTGGTTTGGGGATTCTTCTGGGGAATTTACAACCAACCCCAAATTACAGTGTCAAATCTGATATTCTTTGATTTGTTTAAATAAGAACAAACATTATACATAATTATCTTTAGACGATTTTTTCCTGTTTAGGTACATTCTGTTGAAAAGATATTAGGCAAGACAGACAAATTTTAACTTCATAAACGCGTTCAGAAATATAATCTCTTCCAAAAATCGATAAATATTTATTTTGTCTATTCGAGAAAAAAATCAGGCCTGAAAGAGTTAATCAACCTCTATTATGGTAGCTTACATTTTCAACAATTTTGCTTTGTTTGTAGTCTTTTGTTCGTTTCTCTTCATCGGGAATAATAAAACTGAAATAATTATTTCGATATGATGAAAAAGTTACCTTTACTACAAATGTATATTTACCCTTCTTCTTCATTTAATAAAATTTCGGTACGTCCAGCCTGTTTATTTGCATAATCAATATAGACCTCTTTTCGTTTTATTTTCTCCTTGAAGAAATTTGTCTTTACTCCGGATTCTTCAGTTTTTGTCCCTCTTGAATATTTCTCATTTAAATTGCCGTCTGCATTTGACCATTTCTTACTGAAGTCCTTTTTTCGGCTCCAAATAATTGGCCTATCCTTCATAGGAAACTTTACAGCATTTGTAGATTTTTCATTACTTTTACGTACACTATCTCCACATTCGAAGTTAACTTCAGTAAACTTCAATTTACTTTTAACGGATTTTGCAGTCATTTTATCATTAACATAAAAAAAATATTCAAACTAATACTAACCACAAATAAAAACTCCCACGTGTTCAGAAATGTGATCGTAACTCGTAACACTTTTTGAGAAATTTAAGGAAAAATTGATTTTCAGTTTTGTTACTTAATATTTATCACGTTTTTTCTTTGATTTACGTTGCTCATAGATATTTAATATATTCGGTGAAAATAAAGCTAAGGATCTTCTCTACATTTTTTTTGAACATAATTTTCATGTAACTTTAATCAGAACTTAGTTATGATTGATTAAAAGCAATAAATTGTCATGTTAATTTGGTACTTCCAACACATATAAACAATAAAATAAAATTGAGCATTAAGTCTTGGTACTATAGGACTATTGGAGTCGTTGATTAAACTCAAATAAATTGGGCTTTTTTTGCATAACTGTCAATTAAAGAGTTTATACGGCAAAAAAATAATCCGAATTTTGAATTAAATTGGGAGTACACTATAAATGGTAAATTGGAATTAAAAAAGGACATGCAAACGTTGATATTTTTATAAACTTATAGTATACATATTATTCTTCTTCCACATAAAAAAAGAAGAAGAACGTGACAGCTTCTCTTTCACCATAAAAATTAGAATCCGCAATATTGCATTTTACCTCACACATACATATAATAAAATTAGGATTAAACCCAAATAAATTGGGCTTAAGCCAAAATCCGAATTATCGAGTTTATACGACAAAAAATTGGGAGTAAACCAAAATCCGTATTAAAAGCGAATTACGTACATACTCGTACAATCAAAATGATATGTGTATGTGTAACTGACGGTAAAACTGATGCTGACAAAATGATCTCGTGATTGTTCAGTTTTTTTCAGAGCTTTGGCGGGGCACTGTTCTACCAATCACACTATCGGATGCCATGTCGCTCACTGTTCTTAGATACTACGTAAACATTGATAAAGAACACTCAAATCTACTACAATTCAAACATATTTTGATGGTTACCTCTTCAAGAAACAAATTAGTACATGAGTATTTAAGAAATTCAAAGAAAATGTTTTTAAAAAAAATGATAATTGAGTATTTTTACATATTACTTATTCGTTATCACAAACTTAATTTGTTATTTAATTTAAATCTATTTAAAGCCGTAGAGGATTCTTGTGCAATATAATCCTTTGTATTTCTCCTGCAGGCTTCAATATTTTCTCTTATTTGTTTTTTAATATTTTTGACAAATTCCTGGAAAAATTGAAAAACATGTAAAATTAGTAGTGACAATTTTTTGAATATTATTTTACTCACTTTTTTTAAAGTTTCTTTAACAATTTGTTTATTTTTAACTGCTTTGGAAGGACCTTTTCTCCATTTCATTTTTCTACGTACTTTAAAGTCAATTGAAGGTGGTTTTACATATAAAATATTTTTTTTAATTTCTGTTTTATTTTTTAAAGATTTTGTATCAACATCAGTAATTTGATTTGGATCTAATGTAATAAATTCTGCTGGTATCTTTTCTAATAAAGCATGAATTTCATTTTCACGACGTTGTGATTTTGTTTGAAATGGATTTATTTCAAATGAATCAAAATTTGGTTCACCAGAACCTGGAACTAAAATTGATGTAAATCCTTCTCCAGTAGATATTCCTAAAACATCTTCGAATGGACAGAATTTTAAATTATATATAAAATCATCAGTTCGATGTTTCAGGTAGGATTCTAAATTTTGACCTTCAATCACAGTTTGAGGAAAAATTTCACAAAGATTACCCATTGAGAAAGCAAGAACACCTTTTTGAGAAATGTCGATTTGCTTTGGTGGTATCATAAGATTATATTGTGCCAATGGTGTACTGAATTGTCTTATATCCCAAACTTTAATTTTTCTATCTAAACCACCTGTTACTAATTGTACACCACGAGCATCAACTGCTAAAGATAATGGTTCACGAATTTTTGGACACCACATTGATACAATCCCATTACTACTTCCTATACAAGTAACATCATTTACAGGATTTTGTCTCATAATATGAATATTTCCAAGCTTCGAGTTATAATGTCCAATAATTTCACCAATTGATACATCAAGCCATGATAAGAAACCTTTTGAATTTGCAGTAGCAAGTAAAAAATGATATGGTAGAAATTCCATTTGATTTACCTATATTATATAATTTTTTAACACAATGAATTTCTGTTCTTTTATCATCATAAAAATATACCCAATTTTTTTGTGCACATGCAAATAATGTTTCCGAATGAAGCCAAGATATATCTGCAACTTCCTCCATAACATTCATTTCACAATGTAATTTTTTTGTAATCCAATCAAAAGCAGCAATATGACCCATTTTACCACCTAAAAGAAGATGTCGTCCATTTCTTGTATATTGAAAATAATATGGACCGAAATCCAATGTTAGTTGAAAATATTTTGAAGCTGCTGTTATATCGACCTAAAATTATGTTTACTTTTAGAAGAAAATTAACTTTTTTAACCCATTCAGACCTTATTTTCCACGGGGAAAATAAACAGTTAGGGACATAAACTTTAACTTGAACAAAACAAAAATCGGTGAGTACAATGTAAATATTAAAATGTTTGCCTTTTATTTAGTCTCTTTCAAGTCTTAGTGATCTTTTTGCAATATGTATTATTGAAAATTAATGAAAATAAAATTGATTTTAAGAAATGCTTGAATTAAAATCAGTGTAGAATTTTCTGGAATTCATAAGACGTTGTAGACCTTATTTGATAAAATAATTAGCTATGAGATATTCTATAAGGTCCATCAAATGAACAATACTTTTGATTTTCCACTAACGCAGTTATATTGAATACAAGAACTGCTCAAGAATAAATATACCTAAATTGGAAAAATTTGACCTTTTTGAAAAAAGGTCCGAGTTCGAGTTTCAAGGGCATTGCAGGAAAAACTATAGCCAAAAAAAAAGATGCATGGTCCTTTGTGAAATTCAACCAAACAGAGTTGAAGTTTGACCGTAAGAACCATGTCAAAACATGGTGGAGCAAAAAAAAAAAAAAAAAAGCCAAATTACAGAGACCCCCGAAATCAAAAAAAAAAAAAAATCCCCAAACACGAAATTCCTAAGCACAAAATTCCCAAACACAGTATTCAAAAAAAAATAAATAAAAAAAGAATAAAAAAAAAAGAGATACAGTGCTTATTATGATTTTCGTCAAATGATCGAACAGCGTTCGATTTCATATTTTGGTATTATCTATCATTTTCGATTTTTTTCTTTATCGAACAGCTATTTCGATCACTTTTTTACTGACGAAATGCAATTTGTAATACGAAAAATATGAAAAAAAGATTGATATTTTAAAGAAAATGTAACTTTTAATGTTTTAAATGTAATAATAATACTAATTAAATGTGTTTTTATTAATTACTACATACATTATTTATTATTTTAATAGGAAAAAAACAGGTAATAAGAAACAATTAGAAGAGCTTGTGAATATCGTGGAAATTTTGACATAAATTTTTCTCACAGAAATCCGAAAAATTGTTCTAAAACAATAAAATACTTGCCTTTACTAATAACATTTTTTTAAAGTCGAATTTAACAAATGTCGACTCTAAAAACTGAGTATGCATTGAAGTTCTGTACACGAATACATACTTGTAAAAATAAAATCTTCAACATATTTTGTAAAATAGCACACTCAGTTTTTAAAGTCGACTTTTGTTAAACCCGACTTTAAAAAAATGTTATTTACTAATAACAACTACTTAAAACAATTTATTCAAATATGTTTCTTCAAATTTTAACAGCTGAAAAATTGTTCAAAGAAAATATATCTACACAATAATTCATGATAATGACCTTTGTTCGATAGATTGAGTTACGTAATACCGAAATTAAATTCAGTCGAATCGAAGAAGATTCTTCGATCAACCTACGAATCGAAAATCATAATAAGCACCACAGTGTAGATAAAATACTATTGAAAGTAGGCTATTTTAGAATGTAGGATTTTAATGTAAATATTTTACCCTATAACTTTTTACAGGGCCACGCTAGGCTCATCTACACTCTTGCAAAATTGTAGAAGACCTCTATGTCTTTCTATCAACACCTTACATGCCGCTATTATACGTCATTTTTTGAATTTAACTCTAATTTTCTCGAAAAGTGCTCGATATTAACCCTCATTTTTTATTGCAGAAAAGGAATGTTTAATTGATTATGCATCGATGTGCGACCCTCATTTTTTTCGAAAAATGTATAATTTTTGAGATATTGAGGAAGACCTTTTGAAAAAACTGGAAAATAGGTCTGAAATTCATTAGATTATTGAACACGTGCTTTTATTACAGTGTAAATTGAAAATAGGTGCAAATTATAATTTTCGAGATATAAAAATTTATACATTAACACATACATATATCTTCTGGTATGAAATATAAATACATAAATATATTATGGAAAATCCAAAAATGAGGATTTTTGGGGATTTTGGGATAGGGATTATATGTTTGGTTTGGGGATTCTTCTGGGGAATTTACAACCAACCCCAAATTACAGTGTCAAATCTGATATTCTTTGATTTGTTTAAATAAGAACAAACATTATACATAATTATCTTTAGACGATTTTTTCCTGTTTAGGTACATTCTGTTGAAAAGATATTAGGCAAGACAGACAAATTTTAACTTCATAAACGCGTTCAGAAATATAATCTCTTCCAAAAATCGATAAATATTTATTTTGTCTATTCGAGAAAAAAATCAGGCCTGAAAGAGTTAATCAACCTCTATTATGGTAGCTTACATTTTCAACAATTTTGCTTTGTTTGTAGTCTTTTGTTCGTTTCTCTTCATCAGGAATAATAAAACTGAAATAATTATTTCGATATGATGAAAAAGTTACCTTTACTACAAATGTATATTTACCCTTCTTCTTCATTTAATAAAATTTCGGTACGTCCAGCCTGTTTATTTGCATAATCAATATAGACCTCTTTTCGTTTTATTTTCTCCTTGAAGAAATTTGTCTTTACTCCGGATTCTTCAGTTTTTGTCCCTCTTGAATATTTCTCATTTAAATTGCCGTCTGCATTTGACCATTTCTTACTGAAGTCCTTTTTTCGGCTCCAAATAATTGGCCTATCCTTCATAGGAAACTTTACAGCATTTGTAGATTTTTCATTACTTTTACGTACACTATCTCTACATTCGAAGTTAACTTCAGTAAACTTCAATTTACTTTTAACGGATTTTGCAGTCATTTTATCATTAACATAAAAAAAATATTCAAACTAATACTAACCACAAATAAAAACTCCCACGTGTTCAGAAATGTGATCGTAACTCGTAACACTTTTTGAGAAATTTAAGGAAAAATTGATTTTCAGTTTTGTTACTTAATATTTATCACGTTTTTTCTTTGATTTACGTTGCTCATAGATATTTAATATATTCGGTGAAAATAAAGCTAAGGATCTTCTCTACATTTTTTTTGAACATAATTTTCATGTAACTTTAATCAGAACTTAGTTATGATTGATTAAAAGCAATAAATTGTCATGTTAATTTGGTACTTCCAACACATATAAACAATAAAATAAAATTGAGCATTAAGTCTTGGTACTATAGGACTATTGGAGTCGTTGATTAAACTCAAATAAATTGGGCTTTTTTTGCATAACTGTCAATTAAAGAGTTTATACGGCAAAAAAATAATCCGAATTTTGAATTAAATTGGGAGTACACTATAAATGGTAAATTGGAATTAAAAAAGGACATGCAAATGTTGATATTTTTATAAACTTATAGTATACATATTATTCTTCTTCCACATAAAAAAAGAAGAAGAACGTGACAGCTTCTCTTTCACCATAAAAATTAGAATCCGCAATATTGCATTTTACCTCACACATACATATAATAAAATTAGGATTAAACCCAAATAAATTGGGCTTAAGCCAAAATCCGAATTATCGAGTTTATACGACAAAAAATTGGGAGTAAACCAAAATCCGTATTAAAAGCGAATTACGTACATACTCGTACAATCAAAATGATATGTGTATGTGTAACTGACGGTAAAACTGATGCTGACAAAATGATCTCGTGATTGTTCAGTTTTTTTCAGAGCTTTGGCGGGGCACTGTTCTACCAATCACACTATCGGATGCCATGTCGCTCACTGTTCTTAGATACTACGTAAACATTGATAAAGAACACTCAAATCTACTACAATTCAAACATATTTTGATGGTTACCTCTTCAAGAAACAAATTAGTACATGAGTATTTAAGAAATTCAAAGAAAATGTTTTTAAAAAAAATGATAATTGAGTATTTTTACATATTACTTATTCGTTATCACAAACTTAATTTGTTATTTAATTTAAATCTATTTAAAGCCGTAGAGGATTCTTGTGCAATATAATCCTTTGTATTTCTCCTGCAGGCTTCAATATTTTCTCTTCTTTGTTTTTTAATATTTTTGAAAAATTCCTGGAAAAATTGAAAAACATGTAAAATTAGTAGTGACAATTTTTTGAATATTATTTTACTCACTTTTTTTAAAGTTTCTTTAACAATTTGTTTATTTTTAACTGCTTTGGAAGGACCTTTTCTCCATTTCATTTTTCTACGTACTTTAAAGTCAATTGAAGGTGATTTTACATATAAAATATTTTTTTTAATTTCTGTTTTATTTTTTAAAGATTTTGTATCAACATCAGTAATTTGATTTGGATCTAATGTAATAAATTCTGCTGGTATCTTTTCTAATAAAGCATGAATTTCATTTTCACGACGTTGTGATTTTGTTTGAAATGGATTTATTTCAAATGAATCAAAATTTGGTTCACCAGAACCTGGAACTAAAATTGATGTAAATCCTTCTCCAGTAGATATTCCTAAAACATCTTCGAATGGACAGAATTTTAAATTATATATAAAATCATCAGTTCGATGTTTCAGGTAGGATTCTAAATTTTGACCTTCAATCACAGTTTGAGGAAAAATTTCACAAAGATTACCCATTGAGAAAGCAAGAACACCTTTTTGAGAAATGTCGATTTGCTTTGGTGGTATCATAAGATTATATTGTGCCAATGGTGTACTGAATTGTCTTATATCCCAAACTTTAATTTTTCTATCTAAACCACCTGTTACTAATTGTACACCACGAGCATCAACTGCTAAAGATAATGGTTCACGAATTTTTGGACACCACATTGATACAATCCCATTACTACTTCCTATACAAGTAACACCATTTACAGGATTTTGTCTCATAATATGAATATTTCCAAGCTTCGAGTTATAATGTCCAATAATTTAACCAATTGATACATCAAGCCATGATAAGAAACCTTTTGAATTTGCAGTAGCAAGTAAAAAATGATATGGTAGAAATTCCATTTGATTTACCTATATTATATAATTTTTTAACACAATGAATTTCTGTTCCTTTATCATCATAAAAATATACCCAATTTTTTTGTGCACATGCAAATAATGTTTCCGAATGAAGCCAAGATATATCTGCAACTTCCTCCATAACATTCATTTCACAATGTAATTTTTTTGTAATCCAATCAAAAGCAGCAATATGACCCATTTTACCACCTAAAAGAAGATGTCGTCCATTTCTTGTATATTGAAAATAATATGGACCGAAATCCAATGTTAGTTGAAAATATTTTGAAGCTGCTGTTATATCGACCTAAAATTATGTTTACTTTTAGAAGAAAATTAACTTTTTTAACCCATTCAGACCTTATTTTCCACGGGGAAAATAAACAGTTAGGGACATAAACTTTAACTTGAACAAAACAAAAATCGGTGAGTACAATGTAAATATTAAAATGTTTGCCTTTTATTTAGTCTCTTTCAAGTCTTAGTGATCTTTTTGCAATATGTATTATTGAAAATTAATGAAAATAAAATTGATTTTAAGAAATGCTTGAATTAAAATCAGTGTAGAATTTTCTGGAATTCATAAGACGTTGTAGACCTTATTTGATAAAATAATTAGCTATGAGATATTCTATAAGGTCCATCAAATGAACAATACTTTTGATTTTCCACTAACGCAGTTATATTGAATACAAGAACTGCTCAAGAATAAATATACCTAAATTGGAAAAATTTGACCTTTTTGAAAAAAGGTCCGAGTTCGAGTTTCAAGGGCATTGCAGGAAAAACTATAGCCAAAAAAAAAGATGCATGGTCCTTTGTGAAGTTCAACCAAACAGAGTTGAAGTTTGACCGTAAGAACCATGTCAAAACATGGTGGAGCAAAAAAAAAAAAAAAAAGCCAAATTACAGAGACCCCCGAAATCAAAAAAAAAAAAAAATCCCCAAACACGAAATTCCTAAGCACAAAATTCCCAAACACAGTATTCAAAAAAAAAATAAATAAAAAAAGAATAAAAAAAAAAGAGATACAGTGCTTATTATGATTTTCGTCAAATGATCGAACAGCGTTCGATTTCATATTTTGGTATTATCTATCATTTTCGATTTTTTTCTTTATCGAACAGCTATTTCGATCACTTTTTTACTGACGAAATGCAATTTGTAATACGAAAAATATGAAAAAAAGATTGATATTTTAAAGAAAATGTAACTTTTAATGTTTTAAATGTAATAATAATACTAATTAAATGTGTTTTTATTAATTACTACATACATTATTTATTATTTTAATAGGAAAAAAACAGGTAATAAGAAACAATTAGAAGAGCTTGTGAATATCGTGGAAATTTTGACATAAATTTTTCTCACAGAAATCCGAAAAATTGTTCTAAAACAATAAAATACTTGCCTTTACTAATAACATTTTTTTAAAGTCGAATTTAACAAATGTCGACTCTAAAAACTGAGTATGCATTGAAGTTCTGTACACGAATACATACTTGTAAAAATAAAATCTTCAACATATTTTGTAAAATAGCATACTCAGTTTTTAAAGTCGACTTTTGTTAAACCCGACTTTAAAAAAATGTTATTTACTAATAACAACTACTTAAAACAATTTATTCAAATATGTTTCTTCAAATTTTAACAGCTGAAAAATTGTTCAAAGAAAATATATCTACACAATAATTCATGATAATGACCTTTGTTCGATCGATTGAGTTACGTAATACCGAAATTAAATTCAGTCGAATCGAAGAAGATTCTTCGATCAACCTACGAATCGAAAATCATAATAAGCACCACAGTATAGATAAAATACTATTGAAAGTAGGCTATTTTAGAATGTAGGATTTTAATGTAAATATTTTACCCTATAACTTTTTACAGGGCCACGCTAGGCTCATCTATACTCTTGCAAAATTGTAGAAGACCTCTATGTCTTTCTATCAACACCTTACATGCCGCTATTATACGTCATTTTTTGAATTTAACTCTAATTTTCTCGAAAAGTGCTCGATATTAACCCTCATTTTTTATTGCAGAAAAGGAATGTTTAATTGATTATGCATCGATGTGCGACCCTCATTTTTTTCGAAAAATGTATAATTTTTGAGATATTGAGGAAGACCTTTTGAAAAAACTGGAAAATAGGTCTGAAATTCATTAGATTATTGAACACGTGCTTTTATTACAGTGTAAATTGAAAATAGGTGCAAATTATAATTTTCGAGATATAAAAATTTATACATTAACACATACATATATCTTCTGGTATGAAATATAAATACATAAATATATTATGGAAAATCCAAAAATGAGGATTTTTGGGGATTTTGGGATAGGGATTATATGTTTGGTTTGGGGATTCTTCTGGGGAATTTACAACCAACCCCAAATTACAGTGTCAAATCTGATATTCTTTGATTTGTTTAAATAAGAACAAACATTATACATAATTATCTTTAGACGATTTTTTCCTGTTTAGGTACATTCTGTTGAAAAGATATTAGGCAAGACAGACAAATTTTAACTTCATAAACGCGTTCAGAAATATAATCTCTTCCAAAAATCGATAAACATTTATTTTGTCTATTCGAGAAAAAAATCAGGCCTGAAAGAGTTAATCAACCTCTATTATGGTAGCTTACATTTTCAACAATTTTGCTTTGTTTGTAGTCTTTTGTTCGTTTCTCTTCATCAGGAATAATAAAACTGAAATAATTATTTCGATATGATGAAAAAGTTACCTTTACTACAAATGTATATTTACCCTTCTTCTTCATTTAATAAAATTTCGGTACGTCCAGCCTGTTTATTTGCATAATCAATATAGACCTCTTTTCGTTTTATTTTCTCCTTGAAGAAATTTGTCTTTACTCCGGATTCTTCAGTTTTTGTCCCTCTTGAATATTTCTCATTTAAATTGCCGTCTGCATTTGACCATTTCTTACTGAAGTCCTTTTTTCGGCTCCAAATAATTGGCCTATCCTTCATAGGAAACTTTACAGCATTTGTAGATTTTTCATTACTTTTACGTACACTATCTCCACATTCGAAGTTAACTTCAGTAAACTTCAATTTACTTTTAACGGATTTTGCAGTCATTTTATCATTAACATAAAAAAAATATTCAAACTAATACTAACCACAAATAAAAACTCCCACGTGTTCAGAAATGTGATCGTAACTCGTAACACTTTTTGAGAAATTTAAGGAAAAATTGATTTTCAGTTTTGTTACTTAATATTTATCACGTTTTTTCTTTGATTTACGTTGCTCATAGATATTTAATATATTCGGTGAAAATAAAGCTAAGGATCTTCTCTACATTTTTTTTGAACATAATTTTCATGTAACTTTAATCAGAACTTAGTTATGATTGATTAAAAGCAATAAATTGTCATGTTAATTTGGTACTTCCAACACATATAAACAATAAAATAAAATTGAGCATTAAGTCTTGGTACTATAGGACTATTGGAGTCGTTGATTAAACTCAAATAAATTGGGCTTTTTTTGCATAACTGTCAATTAAAGAGTTTATACGGCAAAAAAATAATCCGAATTTTGAATTAAATTGGGAGTACACTATAAATGGTAAATTGGAATTAAAAAAGGACATGCAAACGTTGATATTTTTATAAACTTATAGTATACATATTATTCTTCTTCCACATAAAAAAAGAAGAAGAACGTGACAGCTTCTCTTTCACCATAAAAATTAGAATCCGCAATATTGCATTTTACCTCACACATACATATAATAAAATTAGGATTAAACCCAAATAAATTGGGCTTAAGCCAAAATCCGAATTATCGAGTTTATACGACAAAAAATTGGGAGTAAACCAAAATCCGTATTAAAAGCGAATTACGTACATACTCGTACAATCAAAATGATATGTGTATGTGTAACTGACGGTAAAACTGATGCTGACAAAATGATCTCGTGATTGTTCAGTTTTTTTCAGAGCTTTGGCGGGGCACTGTTCTACCAATCACACTATCGGATGCCATGTCGCTCACTGTTCTTAGATACTACGTAAACATTGATAAAGAACACTCAAATCTACTACAATTCAAACATATTTTGATGGTTACCTCTTCAAGAAACAAATTAGTACATGAGTATTTAAGAAATTCAAAGAAAATGTTTTTAAAAAAAATGATAATTGAGTATTTTTACATATTACTTATTCGTTATCACAAACTTAATTTGTTATTTAATTTAAATCTATTTAAAGCCGTAGAGGATTCTTGTGCAATATAATCCTTTGTATTTCTCCTGCAGGCTTCAATATTTTCTCTTCTTTGTTTTTTAATATTTTTGAAAAATTCCTGGAAAAATTGAAAAACATGTAAAATTAGTAGTGACAATTTTTTGAATATTATTTTACTCACTTTTTTTAAAGTTTCTTTAACAATTTGTTTATTTTTAACTGCTTTGGAAGGACCTTTTCTCCATTTCATTTTTCTACGTACTTTAAAGTCAATTGAAGGTGATTTTACATATAAAATATTTTTTTTAATTTCTGTTTTATTTTTTAAAGATTTTGTATCAACATCAGTAATTTGATTTGGATCTAATGTAATAAATTCTGCTGGTATCTTTTCTAATAAAGCATGAATTTCATTTTCACGACGTTGTGATTTTGTTTGAAATGGATTTATTTCAAATGAATCAAAATTTGGTTCACCAGAACCTGGAACTAAAATTGATGTAAATCCTTCTCCAGTAGATATTCCTAAAACATCTTCGAATGGACAGAATTTTAAATTATATATAAAATCATCAGTTCGATGTTTCAGGTAGGATTCTAAATTTTGACCTTCAATCACAGTTTGAGGAAAAATTTCACAAAGATTACCCATTGAGAAAGCAAGAACACCTTTTTGAGAAATGTCGATTTGCTTTGGTGGTATCATAAGATTATATTGTGCCAATGGTGTACTGAATTGTCTTATATCCCAAACTTTAATTTTTCTATCTAAACCACCTGTTACTAATTGTACACCACGAGCATCAACTGCTAAAGATAATGGTTCACGAATTTTTGGACACCACATTGATACAATCCCATTACTACTTCCTATACAAGTAACACCATTTACAGGATTTTGTCTCATAATATGAATATTTCCAAGCTTCGAGTTATAATGTCCAATAATTTAACCAATTGATACATCAAGCCATGATAAGAAACCTTTTGAATTTGCAGTAGCAAGTAAAAAATGATATGGTAGAAATTCCATTTGATTTACCTATATTATATAATTTTTTAACACAATGAATTTCTGTTCCTTTATCATCATAAAAATATACCCAATTTTTTTGTGCACATGCAAATAATGTTTCCGAATGAAGCCAAGATATATCTGCAACTTCCTCCATAACATTCATTTCACAATGTAATTTTTTTGTAATCCAATCAAAAGCAGCAATATGACCCATTTTACCACCTAAAAGAAGATGTCGTCCATTTCTTGTATATTGAAAATAATATGGACCGAAATCCAATGTTAGTTGAAAATATTTTGAAGCTGCTGTTATATCGACCTAAAATTATGTTTACTTTTAGAAGAAAATTAACTTTTTTAACCCATTCAGACCTTATTTTCCACGGGGAAAATAAACAGTTAGGGACATAAACTTTAACTTGAACAAAACAAAAATCGGTGAGTACAATGTAAATATTAAAATGTTTGCCTTTTATTTAGTCTCTTTCAAGTCTTAGTGATCTTTTTGCAATATGTATTATTGAAAATTAATGAAAATAAAATTGATTTTAAGAAATGCTTGAATTAAAATCAGTGTAGAATTTTCTGGAATTCATAAGACGTTGTAGACCTTATTTGATAAAATAATTAGCTATGAGATATTCTATAAGGTCCATCAAATGAACAATACTTTTGATTTTCCACTAACGCAGTTATATTGAATACAAGAACTGCTCAAGAATAAATATACCTAAATTGGAAAAATTTGACCTTTTTGAAAAAAGGTCCGAGTTCGAGTTTCAAGGGCATTGCAGGAAAAACTATAGCCAAAAAAAAAGATGCATGGTCCTTTGTGAAGTTCAACCAAACAGAGTTGAAGTTTGACCGTAAGAACCATGTCAAAACATGGTGGAGCAAAAAAAAAAAAAAAAAAGCCAAATTACAGAGACCCCCGAAATCAAAAAAAAAAAAAAATCCCCAAACACGAAATTCCTAAGCACAAAATTCCCAAACACAGTATTCAAAAAAAAAATAAATAAAAAAAGAATAAAAAAAAAAGAGATACAGTGCTTATTATGATTTTCGTCAAATGATCGAACAGCGTTCGATTTCATATTTTGGTATTATCTATCATTTTCGATTTTTTTCTTTATCGAACAGCTATTTCGATCACTTTTTTACTGACGAAATGCAATTTGTAATACGAAAAATATGAAAAAAAGATTGATATTTTAAAGAAAATGTAACTTTTAATGTTTTAAATGTAATAATAATACTAATTAAATGTGTTTTTATTAATTACTACATACATTATTTATTATTTTAATAGGAAAAAAACAGGTAATAAGAAACAATTAGAAGAGCTTGTGAATATCGTGGAAATTTTGACATAAATTTTTCTCACAGAAATCCGAAAAATTGTTCTAAAACAATAAAATACTTGCCTTTACTAATAACATTTTTTTAAAGTCGAATTTAACAAATGTCGACTCTAAAAACTGAGTATGCATTGAAGTTCTGTACACGAATACATACTTGTAAAAATAAAATCTTCAACATATTTTGTAAAATAGCATACTCAGTTTTTAAAGTCGACTTTTGTTAAACCCGACTTTAAAAAAATGTTATTTACTAATAACAACTACTTAAAACAATTTATTCAAATATGTTTCTTCAAATTTTAACAGCTGAAAAATTGTTCAAAGAAAATATATCTACACAATAATTCATGATAATGACCTTTGTTCGATCGATTGAGTTACGTAATACCGAAATTAAATTCAGTCGAATCGAAGAAGATTCTTCGATCAACCTACGAATCGAAAATCATAATAAGCACCACAGTATAGATAAAATACTATTGAAAGTAGGCTATTTTAGAATGTAGGATTTTAATGTAAATATTTTACCCTATAACTTTTTACAGGGCCACGCTAGGCTCATCTATACTCTTGCAAAATTGTAGAAGACCTCTATGTCTTTCTATCAACACCTTACATGCCGCTATTATACGTCATTTTTTGAATTTAACTCTAATTTTCTCGAAAAGTGCTCGATATTAACCCTCATTTTTTATTGCAGAAAAGGAATGTTTAATTGATTATGCATCGATGTGCGACCCTCATTTTTTTCGAAAAATGTATAATTTTTGAGATATTGAGGAAGACCTTTTGAAAAAACTGGAAAATAGGTCTGAAATTCATTAGATTATTGAACACGTGCTTTTATTACAGTGTAAATTGAAAATAGGTGCAAATTATAATTTTCGAGATATAAAAATTTATACATTAACACATACATATATCTTCTGGTATGAAATATAAATACATAAATATATTATGGAAAATCCAAAAATGAGGATTTTTGGGGATTTTGGGATAGGGATTATATGTTTGGTTTGGGGATTCTTCTGGGGAATTTACAACCAACCCCAAATTACAGTGTCAAATCTGATATTCTTTGATTTGTTTAAATAAGAACAAACATTATACATAATTATCTTTAGACGATTTTTTCCTGTTTAGGTACATTCTGTTGAAAAGATATTAGGCAAGACAGACAAATTTTAACTTCATAAACGCGTTCAGAAATATAATCTCTTCCAAAAATCGATAAACATTTATTTTGTCTATTCGAGAAAAAAATCAGGCCTGAAAGAGTTAATCAACCTCTATTATGGTAGCTTACATTTTCAACAATTTTGCTTTGTTTGTAGTCTTTTGTTCGTTTCTCTTCATCAGGAATAATAAAACTGAAATAATTATTTCGATATGATGAAAAAGTTACCTTTACTACAAATGTATATTTACCCTTCTTCTTCATTTAATAAAATTTCGGTACGTCCAGCCTGTTTATTTGCATAATCAATATAGACCTCTTTTCGTTTTATTTTCTCCTTGAAGAAATTTGTCTTTACTCCGGATTCTTCAGTTTTTGTCCCTCTTGAATATTTCTCATTTAAATTGCCGTCTGCATTTGACCATTTCTTACTGAAGTCCTTTTTTCGGCTCCAAATAATTGGCCTATCCTTCATAGGAAACTTTACAGCATTTGTAGATTTTTCATTACTTTTACGTACACTATCTCCACATTCGAAGTTAACTTCAGTAAACTTCAATTTACTTTTAACGGATTTTGCAGTCATTTTATCATTAACATAAAAAAAATATTCAAACTAATACTAACCACAAATAAAAACTCCCACGTGTTCAGAAATGTGATCGTAACTCGTAACACTTTTTGAGAAATTTAAGGAAAAATTGATTTTCAGTTTTGTTACTTAATATTTATCACGTTTTTTCTTTGATTTACGTTGCTCATAGATATTTAATATATTCGGTGAAAATAAAGCTAAGGATCTTCTCTACATTTTTTTTGAACATAATTTTCATGTAACTTTAATCAGAACTTAGTTATGATTGATTAAAAGCAATAAATTGTCATGTTAATTTGGTACTTCCAACACATATAAACAATAAAATAAAATTGAGCATTAAGTCTTGGTACTATAGGACTATTGGAGTCGTTGATTAAACTCAAATAAATTGGGCTTATTTTGCATAACTGTCAATTAAAGAGTTTATACGGCAAAAAAATAATCCGAATTTTGAATTAAATTGGGAGTACACTATAAATGGTAAATTGGAATTAAAAAAGGACATGCAAACGTTGATATTTTTATAAACTTATAGTATACATATTATTCTTCTTCCACATAAAAAAAGAAGAAGAACGTGACAGCTTCTCTTTCACCATAAAAATTAGAATCCGCAATATTGCATTTTACCTCACACATACATATAATAAAATTAGGATTAAACCCAAATAAATTGGGCTTAAGCCAAAATCCGAATTATCGAGTTTATACGACAAAAAATTGGGAGTAAACCAAAATCCGTATTAAAAGCGAATTACGTACATACTCGTACAATCAAAATGATATGTGTATGTGTAACTGACGGTAAAACTGATGCTGACAAAATGATCTCGTGATTGTTCAGTTTTTTTCAGAGCTTTGGCGGGGCACTGTTCTACCAATCACACTATCGGATGCCATGTCGCTCACTGTTCTTAGATACTACGTAAACATTGATAAAGAACACTCAAATCTACTACAATTCAAACATATTTTGATGGTTACCTCTTCAAGAAACAAATTAGTACATGAGTATTTAAGAAATTCAAAGAAAATGTTTTTAAAAAAAATGATAATTGAGTATTTTTACATATTACTTATTCGTTATCACAAACTTAATTTGTTATTTAATTTAAATCTATTTAAAGCCGTAGAGGATTCTTGTGCAATATAATCCTTTGTATTTCTCCTGCAGGCTTCAATATTTTCTCTTCTTTGTTTTTTAATATTTTTGAAAAATTCCTGGAAAAATTGAAAAACATGTAAAATTAGTAGTGACAATTTTTTGAATATTATTTTACTCACTTTTTTTAAAGTTTCTTTAACAATTTGTTTATTTTTAACTGCTTTGGAAGGACCTTTTCTCCATTTCATTTTTCTACGTACTTTAAAGTCAATTGAAGGTGATTTTACATATAAAATATTTTTTTTAATTTCTGTTTTATTTTTTAAAGATTTTGTATCAACATCAGTAATTTGATTTGGATCTAATGTAATAAATTCTGCTGGTATCTTTTCTAATAAAGCATGAATTTCATTTTCACGACGTTGTGATTTTGTTTGAAATGGATTTATTTCAAATGAATCAAAATTTGGTTCACCAGAACCTGGAACTAAAATTGATGTAAATCCTTCTCCAGTAGATATTCCTAAAACATCTTCGAATGGACAGAATTTTTAATTATATATAAAATCATCAGTTCGATGTTTTAGGTAGGATTCTAAATTTTGACCTTCAATCACAGTTTGAGGAAAAATTTCACAAAGATTACCCATTGAGAAAGCAAGAACACCTTTTTGAGAAATGTCGATTTGCTTTGGTGGTATCATAAGATTATATTGTGCCAAGGGTGTACTGAATTGTCTTATATCCCAAACTTCAATTTTTCTATCTAAACCACCTGTTACTAATTGTACACCACAAGCATCAACTGCTAAAGAAGTTACTGATGTTGAATGACATAAAATTTTAGCTAATGGTTCACGAATTTTTGGACACCACATTGATACAATCCCATTACTACTTCCTATACAAGTAACACCATTTACAGGATTTTGTCTCATAATATGAATATTTCCAAGCTTCGAGTTATAATGTCCAATAATTTAACCAATTGATACATCAAGCCATGATAAGAAACCTTTTGAATTTGCAGTAGCAAGTAAAAAATGATATGGTAGAAATTCCATTTGATTTATATTATATAATTTTTTAACACAATGAATTTCTGTTCCTTTATCATCATAAAAATATACCCAATTTTTTTGTGCACATGCAAATAATGTTTCCGAATGAAGCCAAGATATATCTGCAACTTCCTCCATAACATTCATTTCACAATGTAATTTTTTTGTAATCCAATCAAAAGCAGCAATATGACCCATTTTACCACCTAAAAGAAGATGTCGTCCATTTCTTGTATATTGAAAATAATATGGACCGAAATCCAATGTTAGTTGAAAATATTTTGAAGCTGCTGTTATATCGACCTAAAATTATGTTTACTTTTAGAAGAAAATTAACTTTTTTAACCCATTCAGACCTTATTTTCCACGGGGAAAATAAACAGTTAGGGACATAAACTTTAACTTGAACAAAACAAAAATCGGTGAGTACAATGTAAATATTAAAATGTTTGCCTTTTATTTAGTCTCTTTCAAGTCTTAATGATCTTTTTGCAATATGTATTATTGAAAATTAATGAAAATAAAATTGATTTTAAGAAATGCTTGAATTAAAATTAGTGTAGAATTTTCTGGAATTCATAAGACGTTGTAGACCTTATTTGATAAAATAATTAGCTATGAGATATTCTATAAGGTCCATCGTCCATCAAATGAACAATACTTTTGATTTTCCACTAACGCAGTTATATTGAATACAAGAACAGTAGAGTAGATATAGCGGAGCTAGACCAGGGAGGTTTTTGTGCACAGCTTTTTTGTGCACAGCTTTTTTTGGATGCTTTTTGGTTGTGACATGTGGTGTGCTTTGGGATATTTTGAGCTTTTTGGTTGTGACATGTGGTGTGCTTTGGGATATTTTGATCTTTTTGGTTGTGACATGTGGTGTGCTTTGGGATATTTTGGGTTTTTTGGTTGTGGCATGTGGTGTGCTTTGGGATATTATGGGCTTTTTGGTTATGGCATGTGGTGTGCTTTGGGATATTTTTGGGGGGTTTTTTTTTTTTGGTTGTGCCATATGGTGTGCTTTGAGAACCTTTGAGCTTTTTGGTTTCGGTGTGTGGTAGGTTAATATTGTTTATGATGTCATTGTTTTTTAAGTTAACTTTTTAGGATTATTCATATGTGCTGAGCATGTTGAGACATGTTTTTTCAAGTTTCATATTGTTTAAGCATAAACAATAACAGCAGTGTTATTTTTTAAATTAAAAAAAATACTTACCGTATTGTCAGAACCCGGATTTGAACCGGGGACCTTTAGAGTTTCAGTGTAACGCTCTCCCCACTGAGCTATTCTGACGATTGTTTTTACGTGTATTATTTGATGTTTTAATGTTTTAATTTCGGATTTCATCAAGTTGTGAAATTATTTTTATATGTATGTTTGTGTGTGGGTATAAATTTTGTCGGCACTTGTAAGCAGTTGAAAAAGAGTGGGGATACGATTTTTGTCTATAAATGGAAACAATTTCTTGAAACGGTATCAGTCCATAGTGAAATTTCAAAGTGTTTAATAAATTAAATAAGTTAAATTCATAATAAAAAATGAAGTTTACATGTGAATTATGTAATAAAGATTTTTCAACAAAATCAGTTTTAAAAAGACATGTTAATAGCATTCATGGTGAACGCATAGTTTGTGATATTTGTGGAAAACATTTCAGTAGGCAAAACAAATTATTAGAACATAAAAAGAAGATCCATTCTGACAAACTTTCCTGTGTAGTATGTGAAAAGGAATTCTCAAGGAGTGATCATTTATTATCTCATTTAAGAAAGAATCATACGGTTGAAGTGAAAAATCCAGTTGAGCCAATAGCGACAGCAAAATTTTGTGATGCATGTCAAAAAGATGTTTTAAAAAAGAATTGGTCATATCATGTAAGAACAAATTTTCACAAAAAAAATGCAGCTGAACCTTTAAATGAAAATTTGAAGGTAATCAAAAGTGCTTTTGAAGAAAGAGTTGAATCATATATGCTTGAAAACAAAGATGAAGGTGTATTAGATGTTTTAAAATTCTTTAATACATCAAAAGATCATATTTTAAATGCTTTAAGAAATCTGCTCGATAAACATTCATCATTCAAGTTTAATATGGAATTATTTTGTGAATATATGAAAATAACAAAAGGAAATGACGGCGAAGATGATATTACACTTTCAGTTAAATCATTTCAATCTTGTATGACAATTATACAGAAAATCAAAGATTTAAGTCAAGTTTATGAAGAGATGGTTGACAAAATTCATAAAAAAATGCAAGAATTTCAAGAAAGAGATAGCGGTTGGACTTTAATAAAAATTATTCATGTTGAAATTAATATTAATCAATGGAAGCCCTTACGAGGATCTCAGTACCTATCACTTCCAAAATCTATACAAAATAAAAAAGCTTGTATAAATGTGAAGAATGAGGATGAGTACTGTTTTAAATGGGCTATAATATCTGCATTGAATCCAGTTGACATACATTCTGACAGACCATCATCATATCAGATTGAAAATATCAAGTCTGAAAAAATAATTTTAAAAAATGGCGTTAATCTTGATTTTTCTACACTAGAGTTCCCACTAAAAACATCTGATATTCATAAATTTGAAATGCTGAATCCAAAAATCAGTATTAATGTATTTGGATTAGAAGATAATAAAATTATTGGACCATATTATTCAACTTCTAAAGAAAAAGAAATTCATATAAATTTATTATTTATACAAGAAGAAGAAAAGGCTCATTACGTTTGGATAAAAAACATGTCTAAGTAATAGTGTTAGTGTAAATTATGAAATTTTAATTATTAACAAAAAAAATTTTTCTTCAAAATTTCAGATTAATGAGGCAGCAGTTAACAAATTATCAGCATAAAATCTATATGTGTAATTCATGTTTATTATACTTTTCTTGTGAAAACGACTTGAATACTCACAGAATAGAATGTAATAAAATAGTGACAAGAATGCCAACAAAAGAAAAAAGTATTTTGAAATTTGAACATTATGAACGAGAATTAGATGTTCCTTTTGTAATATATGCTGATTTTGAATGTATTTTAAAGGATATTAGTACATGCATGCCAGATGCATCATCACCATCTACAACAAATGTACAGGAACATGTGCCTTGTGCTTTTGCATACTATATTAAGTGCAGCTTTGATGATAATTTAAATAAATTCAGAACTTACAAGGGAAAAGATTGCGTAAAAATATTTGTATCTTCAATTATTCAAGATGTAAAATATTTATATCACAATTATATCGAAAACTCAAAATCAATGAATCGTTTAACACTAAATGAAATGAAAATTCAAAGTGAGAGCACAGAATGTCATATTTGCAAACAGTTTTTAGATAAGGATAGAGTTCGAGATCACTGTCATCTAACTGGAAAATATAGAGGACCAGCTCATGAAAAATGTAATTTGCTATATCGCGTGCCTAAATTTTTCCCAATATTTTTTCATAATTTTTCTGGATACGATTGTCATTTGTTTATAAAGGAGTTATCATTTTTTGATGGAGATATAAATGTTATTCCTCTGAATAAGGAGCTATATGTGTCATTATCGAAGAGAATTTTCGTTGATGAAAAGAATACAATAGAATTGAGATTTCTAGATTCGAATAGATTCATGCAGTCTAGTTTAGATTCATTAGCGAAAAATTTGACAAATGATATGTTAAAAATAGTTCGATCAGAGTTCAGCGATGATGATAAATTTAAATTGATGACAAGAAAAGGAATATTCCCATATGAATATATCAATTCATGGGAACGATTAGATAAAACAAGTTTACCAGCACAAGAAGATTTCAGCAGTAAATTGACAAATAGTGAATGTAATAACGAAGATTATAATCATGCGCGAAAGGTTTGGCGTAAATTTGAATGTAAAAATCTTTGGGATTATTTATTATTATATTTGAAGACAGATGTACTACTTTTAGCTGATGTATTTGAAAATTTTAGAAAAGTTTGCAAAAGTATTTACTCACTCGATCCTTGTCAATATTATACTGCTCCAGGTTTATCATGGGATGCAATGTTGAAGGAAACAAAAATTGAACTGGAATTATTAACAGATATTATTATGCATAGTTTCATTAAAAAAAGCATTAGAGGTGGTATTTCTCAGTGTTGCCATAGACATTCTGTAGCAAATAATAAATATATGGATAATTATGACGAAAAAAAATTATCGCAATATCTAATGTATGTAGATGCAAACAATTTGTATGGTTGGGCAATGTCACAAGCTCTTCCTTATGGTGATTTTAAATGGATTGAAAATAAAAATATCGATATTAGAAATATTCCTGAAGATTCAGATACTGGTTACATATTAGAAGTTGATTTAGAATATCCTGAAGTATTACATGATATTCATAATGACTTACCATTTTGTTCAGAAAACAAAATTACTTCAAATTCAAAACATGTCAAATTAATCACAGATTTAACAAACAAGAAGCGATATGTTATTCATTATAGAAATCTACAAGATTGTATTAAACATGGTCTTAAAGTTACACATATTCATAGAGTTTTGCAGTTCAAACAATCAAAATGGATGAAACGATTCATTGATTTAAATAATCATCATCGTACGCTTGCAAAAAATGTGTTTGATAAAAATTTTTTCAAGTTAATGAATAATGCTTCATTCGGAAAAACTATGGAAAATGTTGATAAAAGAAAAGATGTTAAAATTGTAACAGAATGGGATAGTTATTATAGAAAATTAGGAGCTAGAGCTTTGATAGCAAGACCTAATTTTCATAGTGCTACACAATTCACTGATAACATGATTGCTATACAAATGAAGCGAATGCATACTTATTATGATAAGCCAATTTATTTAGGATTTTGTGTTTTAGAATTATCAAAATTAAATATGTATAAATTTCATTATGATTATATGAAACCGAAATATGGTGAAAACATTTTAATAAATTATATGGATACAGACTCTTTTATATATTCTATTCAAACTGAAGATTTTTATAGTGATATTAAAAATGATATTGATAAATACTTTGATACTTCTGAATATGCATTCAATAATCCTTATGATATTCCATTAAAAAATAAAAAAGTATTAGGTATGATGAAAGATGAAAATAATGGAAATATAATGACTGAATTTATTGGTTTAAGATCGAAAATGTATTCATTAAGTGTTAAAGATTCAAAAGATATAAAAAAAGTCAAAGGTGTAAAAAAGACAGTTGTTAATAATTTGAGTTTAAATAATTATAGAGATTGCTTGTATAAAAAGAAATTATTTTATAGTAATAATATGTATGTGTTTAGATCTAAAATTCATAATATTTATACACAAATAATTAATAAAGTAGCTTTAAGTTTTTCTGATGATAAAAGATTTATAAGAGAAAATGGGGTAAGCACATATGCTTGGGGGCATTTTAGGATTAATATGGATATAAATTAAAATAAATGTTTTTTAAAAAATTATATTAAATAAATTTATTATTACTAAAAAATAATAATACATGTTTTGTTTATTGTTGATTTTTTAAATTCAATAAGATATACGCGTACATACTCGTATATTTAAATAAGTAGCATAAGTTTTTTGATTGTTTCATGCAATTGAATTTTTATAAAGAAAGAGAAATTTTGAAGTATTTTTGAACTATGATTAGGTGTTAATTTCATTTAAAACACAAATGAAAGTATAAAAAATGATAATCATATTGCTAATATTATTAAAATATGAAAAGTTATTATTGATTTTTTAAAACTCAATAAGATATACGTCTACATTATCATATATTTTGATTGAAGTTGTATGAGTTTTTTTTATTTCATTCTATTGCATTTTTATAATGCAGGAGAAATTTTCAGGTAAATGTTCTATGATTTGACCTTAATTTCACTTAAAAACAAATAAAGTAATAAAATAAAATAGTATCTAATAATTGGAAAATAGAATAGATTCTGATTTGTATGAATGATCTGTTTTAGTTGTTTTATATACTATTTAGACTGTTTAAAGACCTGTTCAAACTGTTTAAAGACCTGTTCAAAGACCTGTTCAAGCTGTTTAAAGACCTGTTCAAGCTGTTTAAAGACCTGTTCAAAAACCTGTTCAAGCTGTTCAAAGACCTGTTCAAGCTGTTTCAGAGCTGTTTAAAGACCTGTTCAAGCTGTTCAACCCCAAAAATATCCCAAAGCACACCACATGCCATAAGCAAAAAGCCCATAATATCCCAAAGCACACCACATGCCACAACCAAAAAAAACCCAAAATATCCCAAAGCACACCACATGTCACAACCAAAAAGATCAAAATATCCCAAAGCACACCACATGTCACAACCAAAAAGCATCCAAAAAAAGCTGTGCACAAAAAAGCTGTGCACAAAAACCTCCCTGGTCTAGATCCGCTATATCTACTCTACTAAGAACTGCTCAAGAATAAATATACCTAAATTGGAAAAATTTGACCTTTTTGAAAAAAGGTCCGAGTTCGAGTTTCAAGGGCATTGCAGGAAAAACTATAGCCAAAAAAAAAGATGCATGGTCCTTTGTGAAGTTCAACCAAACAGAGTTGAAGTTTGACCGTAAGAACCATGTTAAAACATGGTGGAGCAAAAAAAAAAAAAAAGCCAAATTACAGAGACCCCCGAAATCAAAAAAAAAAAAAAAATCCCCAAACACGAAATTCCTAAGCACAAAATTCCCAAACACAGTATTCAAAAAAAAATAAATAAAAAAAGAATAAAAAAAAAAGAGATACAGTGCTTATTATGATTTTCGTCAAATGATCGAACAGCGTTCGATTTCATATTTTGGTATTATCTATCATTTTCGATTTTTTTCTTTATCGAACAGCTATTTTGATCACTTTTTTACTGACGAAATGCAATTTGTAATACGAAAAATATGAAAAAAAGATTGATATTTTAAAGAAAATGTAACTTTTAATGTTTTAAATGTAATAATAATACTAATTAAATGTGTTTTTATTAATTACTACATACATTATTTATTATTTTAATAGGAAAAAAACAGGTAATAAGAAACAATTAGAAGAGCTTGTGAATATCGTGGAAATTTTGACATAAATTTTTCTCACAGAAATCCGAAAAATTGTTCTAAAACAATAAAATACTTGCCTTTACTAATAACATTTTTTTAAAGTCGAATTTAACAAATGTCGACTCTAAAAACTGAGTATGCATTGAAGTTCTGTACACGAATACATACTTGTAAAAATAAAATCTTCAACATATTTTGTAAAATAGCATACTCAGTTTTTAAAGTCGACTTTTGTTAAACCCGACTTTAAAAAAATGTTATTTACTAATAACAACTACTTAAAACAATTTATTCAAATATGTTTCTTCAAATTTTAACAGCTGAAAAATTGTTCAAAGAAAATATATATATCTACACAATAATTCATGATAATGACCTTTGTTCGATCGATTGAGTTACGTAATACCGAAATTAAATTCAGTCGAATCGAAGAAGATTCTTCGATCAACCTACGAATCGAAAATCATAATAAGCACCACAGTGTAGATAAAATACTATTGAAAGTAGTAAATGTAAATATTTTACCCTATAACTTTTTACAGGGCCACGCTAGGCTCATCTACACTCTTGCAAAATTGTAGAAGACCTCTATGTCTTTCTATCAACACCTTACATGCCGCTATTATACTTCATTTTTGGAATTTAACTCTAATTTTCTCGAAAAGTGCTCGATATTAACCCTCATTTTTTATTGCAGAAAAGGAATGTTTAATTGATTATGCATCGATGTGCGACCCTCATTTTTTTCGAAAAATGTATAATTTTTGAGATATTGAGGAAGACCTTTTGAAAAAACTGGAAAATAGGTCTGAAATTCATTAGATTATTGAACACGTGCTTTTATTACAGTGTAAATTGAAAATAGGTGCAAATTATAATTTTCGAGATATAAAAATTTATACATTAACACATACATATATCTTCTGGTATGAAATATAAATACATAAATATATTATGGAAAATCCAAAAATGAGGATTTTTGGGGATTTTGGGATAGGGATTATATGTTTGGTTTGGGGATTTTTCTGGGGAATTTACAACCAACCCCAAATTACAGTGTCAAATCTGATATTCTTTGATTTTTTTAAATAAGAACAAACATTATACATAATTATCTTTAGACGATTTTTTCCTGTTTAGGTACATTCTGTTGAAAAGATATTAGGCAAGACAGACAAATTTTAACTTCATAAACGCGTTCAGAAATATAATCTCTTCCAAAAATCGATAAATATTTATTTTGTCTATTCGAGAAAAAAATCAGGCCTGAAAGAGTTAATCAACCTCTATTATGGTAGCTTACATTTTCAACAATTTTGCTTTGTTTGTAGTCTTTTGTTCGTTTCTCTTCATCAGGAATAATAAAACTGAAATAATTATTTCGATATGATGAAAAAGTTACCTTTACTACAAATGTATATTTACCCTTCTTCTTCATTTAATAAAATTTCGGTACGTCCAGCCTGTTTATTTGCATAATCAATATAGACCTCTTTTCGTTTTATTTTCTCCTTGAAGAAATTTGTCTTTACTCCGGATTCTTCAGTTTTTGTCCCTCTTGAATATTTCTCATTTAAATTTCCGTCTGCATTTGACCATTTCTTACTGAAGTCCTTTTTTCGGCTTCAAATAATTGGCCTATCCTTCATAGGAAACTTTACAGCATTTGTAGATTTTTCATTACTTTTACGTACACTATCTCCACATTCGAAGTTAACTTCAGTAAACTTCAATTTACTTTTAACGGATTTTGCAGTCATTTTATCATTAACATAAAAAAAATATTCAAACTAATACTAACCACAAATAAAAACTCCCACGTGTTCAGAAATGTGATCGTAACTCGTAACACTTTTTGAGAAATTTAAGGAAAAATTGATTTTCAGTTTTGTTACTTAATATTTATCACGTTTTTTCTTTGATTTACGTTGCTCATAGATATTTAATATATTCGGTGAAAATAAAGCTAAGGATCTTCTCTACATTTTTTTTGAACATAATTTTCATGTAACTTAAATCAGAACTTAGTTATGATTGATTAAAAACAATAAATTGTCCGAATTTTGAATTAAATTGGGAGTACACTATAAATGGTAAATTGGAATTAAAAAAGGACATGCAAACGTTGATATTTTTATAAACTTATAGTATACATATTATTCTTCTTCCACATAAAAAAAGAAGAAGAACGTGACAGCTTCTCTTTCACCATAAAAATTAGAATCCGCAATATTGCATTTTACCTCACACATACATATAATAAAATTAGGATTAAACCCAAATAAATTGGGCTTAAGCCAAAATCCGAATTATCGAGTTTATACGACAAAAAATTGGGAGTAAACCAAAATCCGTATTAAAAGCGAATTACGTACATACTCGTACAATCAAAATGATATGTGTATGTGTAACTGACGGTAAAACTGATGCTGACAAAATGATCTCGTGATTGTTCAGTTTTTTTCAGAGCTTTGGCGGGGCACTGTTCTACCAATCACACTATCGGATGCCATGTCGCTCACTGTTCTTAGATACTACGTAAACATTGATAAAGAACACTCAAATCTACTACAATTCAAACATATTTTGATGGTTACCTCTTCAAGAAACAAATTAGTACATGAGTATTTAAGAAATTCAAAGAAAATGTTTTTAAAAAAAATGATAATTGAGTATTTTTACATATTACTTATTCGTTATCACAAACTTAATTTGTTATTTAATTTAAATCTATTTAAAGCCTTAGAGGTTTCTTGTGCAATATAATCCTTTGTATTTCTCCTGCAGGCTTCAATATTTTCTCTTCTTTGTTTTTTAATATTTTTGAAAAATTCCTGGAAAAATTGAAAAACATGTAAAATTAGTAGTGACAATTTTTTGAATATTATTTTACTCACTTTTTTTAAAGTTTCTTTAACAATTTGTTTATTTTTAACTGCTTTGGAAGGACCTTTTCTCCATTTCATTTTTCTACGTACTTTAAAGTCAATTGAAGGTGATTTTACATATAAAATATTTTTTTTAATTTCTGTTTTATTTTTTAAAGATTTTGTATCAACATCAGTAATTTGATTTGGATCTAATGTAATAAATTCTGCTGGTATCTTTTCTAATAAAGCATGAATTTCATTTTCACGACGTTGTGATTTTGTTTGAAATGGATTTGTTTCAAATGAATCAAAATTTGGTTCACCAGAACCTGGAACTAAAATTGATGTAAATCCTTCTCCAGTAGATATTCCTAAAACATCTTCGAATGGACAGAATTTTAAATTATATATAAAATCATCAGTTCGATGTTTCAGGTAGGATTCTAAATTTTGACCTTCAATCACAGTTTGAGGAAAAATTTCACAAAGATTACCCATTGAGAAAGCAAGAACACCTTTTTGAGAAATGTCGATTTGCTTTGGTGGTATCATAAGATTATATTGTGCCAATGGTGTACTGAATTGTCTTATATCCCAAACTTTAATTTTTCTATCTAAACCACCTGTTACTAATTGTACACCACGAGCATCAACTGCTAAAGATAATGGTTCACGAATTTTTGGACACCACATTGATACAATCCCATTACTACTTCCTATACAAGTAACACCATTTACAGGATTTTGTCTCATAATATGAATATTTCCAAGCTTCGAGTTATAATGTCCAATAATTTCACCACTTGATACATCAAGCCATGATAAGAAACCTTTTGAATTTGCAGTAGCAAGTAAAAAATGATATGGTAGAAATTCCATTTGATTTATATTATATAATTTTTTAACACAATGAATTTCTGTTCCTTTATCATCATAAAAATATACCCAATTTTTTTGTGCACATGCAAATAATGTTTCCGAATGAAGCCAAGATATATCTGCAACTTCCTCCATAACATTCATTTCACAATGTAATTTTTTTGTAATCCAATCAAAAGCAGCAATATGACCCATTTTACCACCTAAAAGAAGATGTCGTCCATTTCTTGTATATTGAAAATAATATGGACCGAAATCCAATGTTATTTGAAAATATTTTGAAGCTGCTGTTATATCGACCTAAAATTATGTTTACTTTTAGAAGAAAATTAACTTTTTTAACCCATTCAGACCTTATTTTCCACGGGGAAAATAAACAGTTAGGGACATAAACTTTAACTTGAACAAAACAAAAATCGGTGAGTACAATGTAAATATTAAAATGTTTGCCTTTTATTTAGTCTCTTTCAAGTCTTAGTGATCTTTTTGCAATATGTATTATTGAAAATTAATGAAAATAAAATTGATTTTAAGAAATGCTTGAATTAAAATTAGTGTAGAATTTTCTGGAATTCATAAGACGTTGTAGACCTTATTTGATAAAATAATTAGCTATGAGATATTCTATAAGGTCCATCAAATGAACAATACTTTTGATTTTCCACTAACGCAGTTATATTGAATACAAGAACTGCTCAAGAATAAATATACCTAAATTGGAAAAATTTGACCTTTTTGAAAAAAGGTCCGAGTTCGAGTTTCAAGGGCATTGCAGGAAAAACTATAGCCAAAAAAAAAGATGCATGGTCCTTTGTGAAATTCAACCAAACAGAGTTGAAGTTTGACCGTAAGAACCATGTCAAAACATGGTGGAGCAAAAAAAAAAAAACCAAATTACAGAGACCCCCGAAATCAAAAAAAAAAAAAAATCCCCAAACACGAAATTCCTAAGCACAAAATTCCCAAACACAGTATTCAAAAAAAAATAAATAAAAAAAGAATAAAAAAAAAGAGATACAGTGCTTATTATGATTTTCGTCAAATGATCGAACAGCGTTCGATTTCATATTTTGGTATTATCTATCATTTTCGATTTTTTTCTTTATCGAACAGCTATTTCGATCACTTTTTTACTGACGAAATGCAATTTGTAATACGAAAAATATGAAAAAAAGATCGATATTTTAAAGAAAATGTAACTTTTAATGTTTTAAATGTAATAATAATACTAATTAAATGTGTTTTTATTAATTACTACATACATTATTTATTATTTTAGTAGGAAAAAAACAGGTAATAAGAAAAAATTAGAAGAGCTTGTGAATATCGTGGAAATTTTGACATAAATTTTTCTCACAGAAATCCGAAAAATTGTTCTAAAACAATAAAATACTTGCCTTTACTAATAACATTTTTTTAAAGTCGAATTTAACAAATGTCGACTCTAAAAACTGAGTATGCATTGAAGTTCTGTACACGAATACATACTTGTAAAAATAAAATCTTCAACATATTTTGTAAAATAGCATACTCAGTTTTTAAAGTCGACTTTTGTTAAACCCGACTTTAAAAAAATGTTATTTACTAATAACAACTACTTAAAACAATTTATTCAAATATGTTTCTTCAAATTTTAACAGCTGAAAAATTGTTCAAAGAAAATATATCTACACAATAATTCATGATAATGACCTTTGTTCGATCGATTGAGTTACGTAATACCGAAATTAAATTCAGTCGAATCGAAGAAGATTCTTCGATCAACCTACGAATCGAAAATCATAATAAGCACCACAGTGTAGATAAAATACTATTGAAAGTAGGCTATTTTAGAATGTAGGATTTTAATGTAAATATTTTACCCTATAACTTTTTACAGGGCCACGCTAGGCTCATCTACACTCTTGCAAAATTGTAGAAGACCTCTATGTCTTTCTATATCAACACCTTACATGCCGCTATTATACGTCATTTTTTGAATTTAACTCTAATTTTCTCGAAAAGTGCTCGATATTAACCCTCATTTTTTATTGCAGAAAAGGAATGTTTAATTGATTATGCATCGATGTGCGACCCTCATTTTTTTCGAAAAATGTATAATTTTTGAGATATTGAGGAAGACCTTTTGAAAAAACTGGAAAATAGGTCTGAAATTCATTAGATTATTGAACACGTGCTTTTATTAGTGTAAATTGAAAATAGGTGCAAATTATAATTTTCGAGATATAAAAATTTATACATTAACACATACATATATCTTCTGGTATGAAATATAAATACATAAATATATTATGGAAAATCCAAAAATGAGGATTTTTGGGGATTTTGGGATAGGGATTATATGTTTGGTTTGGGGATTCTTCTGGGGAATTTACAACCAACCCCAAATTACAGTGTCAAATCTGATATTCTTTGATTTTTTTAAATAAGAACAAACATTATACATAATTATCTTTAGACGATTTTTTCCTGTTTAGGTACATTCTGTTGAAAAGATATTAGGCAAGACAGACAAATTTTAACTTCATAAACGCGTTCAGAAATATAATCTCTTCCAAAAATCGATAAATATTTATTTTGTCTATTCGAGAAAAAAATCAGGCCTGAAAGAGTTAATCAACCTCTATTATGGTAGCTTACATTTTCAACAATTTTGCTTTGTTTGTAGTCTTTTGTTCGTTTCTCTTCATCAGGAATAATAAAACTGAAATAATTATTTCGATATGATGCAAAAATTTCCTTTACTACAAATGTTTATTTACCCTTCTTCTTCATTTAATAAAATTTCGGTACGTCCAGCCTGTTTATTTGCATAATCAATATAGACCTCTTTTCGTTTTATTTTCTCCTTGAAGAAATTTGTCTTTACTCCGGATTCTTCAGTTTTTGTTCCTCTTGAATATTTCTCATTTAAATTGCCGTCTGCATTTGACCATTTCTTACTGAAGTCCTTTTTTCGGCTCCAAATAATTGGCCTATCCTTCATAGGAAACTTTACAGCATTTGTAGATTTTTCATTACTTTTACGTACACTATCTCCACATTCGAAGTTAACTTCAGTAAACTTCAATTTACTTTTAACGGATTTTGCAGTCATTTTATCATTAACATAAAAAAAATATTCAAACTAATACTAACCACAAATAAAAACTCCCACGTGTTCAGAAATGTGATCGTAACTCGTAACACTTTTTGAGAAATTTAAGGAAAAATTGATTTTCAGTTTTGTTACTTAATATTTATCACGTTTTTTCTTTGATTTACGTTGCTCATAGATATTTAATATATTCGGTGAAAATAAAGCTAAGGATCTTCTCTACATTTTTTTTGAACATAATTTTCATGTAACTTAAATCAGAACTTAGTTATGATTGATTAAAAACAATAAATTGTCATGTTAATTTGGTACTTCCAACACATATAAACAATAAAATAAAATTGAGCATTAAGTCTTGGTACTATAGGACTATTGGAGTCGTTGATTAAACTCAAATAAATTGGGCTTATTTTGCATAACTGTCAATTAAAGAGTTTATACGGCAAAAAAATAATCCGAATTTTGAATTAAATTGGGAGTACACTATAAATGGTAAATTGGAATTAAAAAAGGACATGCAAACGTTGATATTTTTATAAACTTATAGTATACATATTATTCTTCTTCCACATAAAAAAAGAAGAAGAACGTGACAGCTTCTCTTTCACCATAAAAATTAGAATCCGCAATATTGCATTTTACCTCACACATACATATAATAAAATTAGGATTAAACCCAAATAAATTGGGCTTAAGCCAAAATCCGAATTATCGAGTTTATACGACAAAAAATTGGGAGTAAACCAAAATCCGTATTAAAAGCGAATTACGTACATACTCGTACAATCAAAATGATATGTGTATGTGTAACTGACGGTAAAACTGATGCTGACAAAATGATCTCGTGATTGTTCAGTTTTTTTCAGAGCTTTGGCGGGGCACTGTTCTACCAATCACACTATCGGATGCCATGTCGCTCACTGTTCTTAGATACTACGTAAACATTGATAAAGAACACTCAAATCTACTACAATTCAAACATATTTTGATGGTTACCTCTTCAAGAAACAAATTAGTACATGAGTATTTAAGAAATTCAAAGAAAATGTTTTTAAAAAAAATGATAATTGAGTATTTTTACATATTACTTATTCGTTATCACAAACTTAATTTGTTATTTAATTTAAATCTATTTAAAGCCGTAGAGGTTTCTTGTGCAATATAATCCTTTGTATTTCTCCTGCAGGCTTCAATATTTTCTCTTCTTTGTTTTTTAATATTTTTGAAAAATTCCTGGAAAAATTGAAAAACATGTAAAATTAGTAGTGACAATTTTTTGAATATTATTTTACTCACTTTTTTTAAAGTTTCTTTAACAATTTGTTTATTTTTAACTGCTTTGGAAGGACCTTTTCTCCATTTCATTTTTCTACGTACTTTAAAGTCAATTGAAGGTGGTTTTACATATAAAATATTTTTTTTAATTTCTGTTTTATTTTTTAAAGATTTTGTATCAACATCAGTAATTTGATTTGGATCTAATGTAATAAATTCTGCTGGTATCTTTTCTAATAAAGCATGAATTTCATTTTCACGACGTTGTGATTTTGTTTGAAATGGATTTATTTCAAATGAATCAAAATTTGGTTCACCAGAACCTGGAACTAAAATTGATGTAAATCCTTCTCCAGTAGATATTCCTAAAACATCTTCGAATGGACAGAATTTTAAATTATATATAAAATCATCAGTTCGATGTTTCAGGTAGGATTCTAAATTTTGACCTTCAATCACAGTTTGAGGAAAAATTTCACAAAGATTACCCATTGAGAAAGCAAGAACACCTTTTTGAGAAATGTCGATTTGCTTTGGTGGTATCATAAGATTATATTGTGCCAATGGTGTACTGAATTGTCTTATATCCCAAACTTTAATTTTTCTATCTAAACCACCTGTTACTAATTGTACACCACGAGCATCAACTGCTAAAGATAATGGTTCACGAATTTTTGGACACCACATTGATACAATCCCATTACTACTTCCTATACAAGTAACATCATTTACAGGATTTTGTCTCATAATATGAATATTTCCAAGCTTCGAGTTATAATGTCCAATAATTTCACCAATTGATACATCAAGCCATGATAAGAAACCTTTTGAATTTGCAGTAGCAAGTAAAAAATGATATGGTAGAAATTCCATTTGATTTATATTATATAATTTTTTAACACAATGAATTTCTGTTCTTTTATCATCATAAAAATATACCCAATTTTTTTGTGTACATGCAAATAATGTTTCCGAATGAAGCCAAGATATATCTGCAACTTCCTCCATAACATTCATTTCACAATGTAATTTTTTTGTAATCCAATCAAAAGCAGCAATATGACCCATTTTACCACCTAAAAGAAGATGTCGTCCATTTCTTGTATATTGAAAATAATATGGACCGAAATCCAATGTTAGTTGAAAATATTTTGAAGCTGCTGTTATATCGACCTAAAATTATGTTTACTTTTAGAAGAAAATTAACTTTTTTAACCCATTCAGACCTTATTTTCCACGGGGAAAATAAACAGTTAGGGACATAAACTTTAACTTGAACAAAACAAAAATCGGTGAGTACAATGTAAATATTAAAATGTTTGCCTTTTATTTAGTCTCTTTCAAGTCTTAGTGATCTTTTTGCAATATGTATTATTGAAAATTAATGAAAATAAAATTGATTTTAAGAAATGCTTGAATTAAAATTAGTGTAGAATTTTCTGGAATTCATAAGACGTTGTAGACCTTATTTGATAAAATAATTAGCTATGAGATATTCTATAAGGTCCATCAAATGAACAATACTTTTGATTTTCCACTAACGCAGTTATATTGAATACAAGAACTGCTCAAGAATAAATATACCTAAATTGGAAAAATTTGACCTTTTTGAAAAAAGGTCCGAGTTCGAGTTTCAAGGGCATTGCAGGAAAAACTATAGCCAAAAAAAAAAGATGCATGGTCCTTTGTGAAATTCAACCAAACAGAGTTGAAGTTTGACCGTAAGAACCATGTCAAAACATGGTGGAGCAAAAAAAAAAAAAAGCCAAATTACAGAGACCCCCGAAATCAAAAAAAAAAAAAAATCCCCAAACACGAAATTCCTAAGCACAAAATTCCCAAACACAGTATTCAAAAAAAAAATAAATAAAAAAAGAATAAAAAAAAAGAGATACAGTGCTTATTATGATTTTCGTCAAATGATCGAACAGCGTTCGATTTCATATTTTGGTATTATCTATCATTTTCGATTTTTTTCTTTATCGAACAGCTATTTCGATCACTTTTTTACTGACGAAATGCAATTTGTAATACGAAAAATATGAAAAAAAGATTGATATTAAAGAAAATGTAACTTTTAATGTTTTAAATGTAATAATAATACTAATTAAATGTGTTTTTATTAATTGCTACATACATTATTTATTATTTTAATAGGAAAAAAACAGGTAATAAGAAAAAATTAGAAGAGCTTGTGAATATCGTGCAAATTTTGACATAAATTTTTCTCACAGAAATCCGAAAAATTGTTCTAAAACAATAAAATACTTGCCTTTTACTAATAACATTTTTTTAAAGTCGAATTTAACAAATGTCGACTCTAAAAACTGAGTATGCATTGAAGTTCTGTACACGAATACATACTTGTAAAAATAAAATCTTCAACATATTTTGTAAAATAGCATACTCAGTTTTTAAAGTCGACTTTTGTTAAACCCGACTTTAAAAAAATGTTATTTACTAATAACAACTACTTAAAACAATTTATTCAAATATGTTTCTTCAAATTTTAACAGCTGAAAAATTGTTCAAAGAAAATATATCTACACAATAATTCATGATAATGACCTTTGTTCGATCGATTGAGTTACGTAATACCGAAATTAAATTCAGTCGAATCGAAGAAGATTCTTCGATCAACCTACGAATCGAAAATCATAATAAGCACCACAGTGTAGATAAAATACTATTGAAAGTAGGCTA
Organism: Bombylius major; assembly: GCA_932526495.1. NCBI lineage: Eukaryota > Metazoa > Arthropoda > Insecta > Diptera > Bombyliidae > Bombylius > Bombylius major. Next base: position 30,846,259 of record OW052042.1, read on the forward strand.
TTTTAGAATGTAGGATTTTAATGTAAATATTTTACCCTATAACTTTTTAAAGGGCCACGCTAGGCTCATCTACACTCTTGCAAAATTGTAGAAGACCTCTATGTCTTTCTATATCAACACCTTACATGCCAAATCTGATATTCTTTGATTTGTAATCAGTGCCGGTCTTTACATATGAGCAGACAGAGCAGCTGAACAGGGCGACAAAATTAGAGGGGCGCCATTAGAACAATGTACATAATATTAAAATTTTATATACATTTTTATTTTTGTGCAAACCAATTCTGTGGTCACATGTTCAAACTATTTAAGTCGACATAAGCATCTTCAGACTTAAGCGGTTAGTGCTTGTGACCACAGAATTATGTACAGCAGTTACATATGCACATAAGTCTCGTGTGAATGCCACAAAAACAACAATATATTATAGCAAACTGTTCAAAATAAAATCTTGCTCCCATAGTATTCGATCTTCATAAAAACAAACAACAACAAAAATACTATACACACAGTATTAGGTTCAATTTCAAATCTTGCACAGTCTCTGCTTTATCATTCTATGTGTTTCGTATGGGCGCTACAAAAACAACAATATACAAACTGTTCAACATAAAATCTTGCTCCTATAGTATTCGATCTTCATAAAAACAAACAAAAACAAAAATACTATACACACAGTATTAGGTTCAATTTCAAATCTTGCACAGTCTCTGCTTTATCATTCTATGTGTTTCGTATGGGCGCTACAAAAACAACAATGTATAGCAAACTGTTCAAAATAAAATCTTGCTCCTATAGTATATTTGCCTTTATGAATGTAGAAAAATGTACGAAAAATTCACATTTTTCATGTTGTTTTGTATTTTATCTTGAAAACTAAAAAAATTAGAACAATACTATAAAGGACAGTACTAAAGAGAACATTTTGATAAATGTTTTTGTATAAAAATATTAGTTTTCAGTTTGCGGGATGCTGAGATACAGATCTTTGAAGTTGAAATTTGCGTCAAATTTGTGTTTGGTTTTGAAAATGTATAGACATTTTTCTTCTCTTTACCTTGTTTTCCTATTTATCTCAAAAAGTAAAAACAGTAGAAAAAAATCAAACAAGTTAATCAAAGAGGACACTTCATCAAATAATTAGGTCAAAAAATTTTAAAATTTCCATATAAATTGTATGGTAGAATATATTTGTATACTCACGGCCAATTTTGTGTTTTTGCACAAAAAAGGATATTTTGTTCTACCGATTTTGAACTAGGACCTTGAATCGAATTTGGGTGTATAGGGAGGACCCTTCAATGGAGGAATTGGTGTAGTTTCAAGGTCCTAGCTCAAAAAGATCATATTCAAATTAAGGGTCAAAGTCCGAGTGTATATATTTGTATACCAGGCCAGGCAATACTAGGGTTTAAAGTCTACCTCAAGAGTCGTGCGGAAACGGCTTGAACATTTTGATATTCATTAAAAATTTAAACAAAATAAGGGCGAAATTTTGTTGTTCGAACAGGGCGACAAATTAGGTTGGGCCGGCCCTGGATTTGTTTAAATAAGAACAAACACAAACATTATACATAATTATCTTTAGACGATTTTTTCCTGTTTAGGTACATTCTGTTGAAAAGATATTAGGCAAGACAGACAAATTTTAACTTCATAAACGCGTTCAGAAATATAATCTCTTCCAAAAATCGATAAATATTTATTTTGTCTATTCGAGAAAAAAATCAGGCCTGAAAGAGTTAATCAACCTCTATTATGGTAGCTTACATTTTCAACAATTTTGCTTTGTTTGTAGTCTTTTGTTCGTTTCTCTTCATCAGGAATAATAAAACTGAAATAATTATTTCGATATGATGAAAAAGTTACCTTTACTACAAATGTATATTTACCCTTCTTCTTCATTTAATAAAATTTCGGTACGTCCAGCCTGTTTATTTGCATAATCAATATAGACCTCTTTTCGTTTTATTTTCTCCTTGAAGAAATTTGTCTTTACTCCGGATTCTTCAGTTTTTGTCCCTCTTGAATATTTCTCATTTAAATTGCCGTCTGCATTTGACCATTTCTTACTGAAGTCCTTTTTTCGGCTCCAAATAATTGGCCTATCCTTCATAGGAAACTTTACAGCATTTGTAGATTTTTCATTACTTTTACGTACCTACACTATCTCCACATTCGAAGTTAACTTCAGTAAACTTCAATTTACTTTTTATCATTAACATAAAAAAAATATTCAAACTAATACTAACCACAAATAAAAACTCCCACGTGTTCAGAAATGTGATCGTAACTCGTAACACTTTTTGAGAAATTTAAGGAAAAATTGATTTTCAGTTTTGTTACTTAATATTTATCACGTTTTTTCTTTGATTTACGTTGCTCATAGATATTTAATATATTCGGTGAAAATAAAGCTAAGGATCTTCTCTACATTTTTTTTGAACATAATTTTCATGTAACTTTAATCAGAACTTAGTTATGATTGATTAAAAGCAATAAATTGTCATGTTAATTTGGTACTTCCAACACATATAAACAATAAAATAAAATTGAGCATTAAGTCTTGGTACTATAGGACTATTGGAGTCGTTGATTAAACTCAAATAAATTGGGCTTTTTTTGCATAACTGTCAATTAAAGAGTTTATACGGCAAAAAAATAATCCGAATTTTGAATTAAATTGGGAGTACACTATAAATGGTAAATTGGAATTAAAAAAGGACATGCAAACGTTGATATTTTTATAAACTTATAGTATACATATTATTCTTCTTCCACATAAAAAAAGAAGAAGAACGTGACAGCTTCTCTTTCACCATAAAAATTAGAATCCGCAATATTGCATTTTACCTCACACATACATATAATAAAATTAGGATTAAACCCAAATAAATTGGGCTTAAGCCAAAATCCGAATTATCGAGTTTATACGACAAAAAATTGGGAGTAAACCAAAATCCGTATTAAAAGCGAATTACGTACATACTCGTACAATCAAAATGATATGTGTATGTGTAACTGACGGTAAAACTGATGCTGACAAAATGATCTCGTGATTGTTCAGTTTTTTTTCAGAGCTTTGGCGGGGCACTGTTCTACCAATCACACTATCGGATGCCATGTCGCTCACTGTTCTTAGATACTACGTAAACATTGATAAAGAACACTCAAATCTACTACAATTCAAACATATTTTGATGGTTACCTCTTCAAGAAACAAATTAGTACATGAGTATTTAAGAAATTCAAAGAAAATGTTTTTAAAAAAAATGATAATTGAGTATTTTTACATATTACTTATTCGTTATCACAAACTTAATTTGTTATTTAATTTAAATCTATTTAAAGCCGTAGAGGTTTCTTGTGCAATATAATCCTTTGTATTTCTCCTGCAGGCTTCAATATTTTCTCTTCTTTGTTTTTTAATATTTTTGAAAAATTCCTGGAAAAATTGAAAAACATGTAAAATTAGTAGTGACAATTTTTTGAATATTATTTTACTCACTTTTTTTAAAGTTTCTTTAACAATTTGTTTATTTTTAACTGCTTTGGAAGGACCTTTTCTCCATTTCATTTTTCTACGTAGGGGAAGGTGGGGCAAGATGAGCTACTTAAGCTTCAATGTCGAATTTTGTGGAAACCAAGTACACAATAAAATAAGTGATTAGAAAAATTGAATTGTTATTCGGTTACATGTTTAATATGACTTATAATAAACCACAAATTTCTCACTGAAAAAGTATTTTTTGAGGTCCACAAGTTGAGGTCAAATTGCCCATCTTGCCCCGTAGGTAGGGTCAAATGGGCTACCACGCGGGGCAAAATAGTCTGAGTGAAAATTCAAGTCTTATTCAATCAAAATTTTATTGTTTTTATTTTTTAAAACATAAAAAATAAGTTAAATTTAAATTCAAAATCCATACACGCAGTCTTTACCAGCTAATCCCTTTTCTTTGTTGAAAGGATGTGGAATTTGATTTTTCTCAGTCAACTGGAAAGCTTTTAGACGTAAATTTGATATTGTCACACCAAAAAAATATTTTTTTTCGGTCCAAAATACATATATTCCACCACCTTTTTTTTGATTTAAAGTGTAAACACTCTTATGTCGTTCAAGTAAAAACTACTTTTTTTTGTTCCTAAGCGCCTCTAAATTGTTGTACGAGGTACATTCGGGGTAAAACGGGTCACTAGCTCATATTGCCCCATTGAAATTGCCCGTGTTGCCCCTATATGACTTTTTTCATAAATATATTAAATAGTATATTTAAAAATATTCTATTTACTTTGTTTAATTCAAATTCATTGAACAAAATGAACTATGATGAATAAAAATTTAATCGCATTTCACTTCATCTAAACGAAAATGAAAAAACACTCCGAACGTTGGCGGTAAAAATTAGATCAGAACTGTCAAAAATTTGTTTTTCAGGATTGTATGAAAATAAACAATACGATTGATTTGAAAATTACAGAAATGTGTAATAGTACAATAATAAAACATAATTTAATTCTAAATATTAAATGTCACTATTCTAAATAAGGAAAATAAAGCTAGCCCATTTGACTCGCATAGCCTAACTTGCCCCACCTTCCCCTACTTTAAAGTCAATTGAAGGTGGTTTTACATATAAAATATTTTTTTTAATTTCTGTTTTATTTTTTAAAGATTTTGTATCAACATCAGTAATTTGATTTGGATCTAATGTAGTAAATTCTGCTGGTATCTTTTCTAATAAAGCATGAATTTCATTTTCACGACGTTGTGATTTTGTTTGAAATGGATTTATTTCAAATGAATCAAAATTTGGTTCACCAGAACCTGGAACTAAAATTGATGTAAATCCTTCTCCAGTAGATATTCCTAAAACATCTTCGAATGGACAGAATTTTAAATTATATATAAAATCATCAGTTCGATGTTTCAGGTAGGATTCTAAATTTTGACCTTCAATCACAGTTTGAGGAAAAATTTCACAAAGATTACCCATTGAGAAAGCAAGAACACCTTTTTGAGAAATGTCGATTTGCTTTGGTGGTATCATAAGATTATATTGTGCCAATGGTGTACTGAATTGTATTATATCCCAAACTTTAATTTTTCTATCTAAACCACCTGTTACTAATTGTACACCACGAGCATCAACTGCTAAAGATAATGGTTCACGAATTTTTGGACACCACATTGATACAATCCCATTACTACTTCCTATACAAGTAACATCATTTACAGGATTTTGTCTCATAATATGAATATTTCCAAGCTTCGAGTTATAATGTCCAATAATTTCACCACTTGATACATCAAGCCATGATAAGAAACCTTTTGAATTTGCAGTAGCAAGTAAAAAATGATATGGTAGAAATTCCATTTGATTTATATTATATAATTTTTTAACACAATGAATTTCTGTTCCTTTATCATCATAAAAATATACCCAATTTTTTTGTGCACATGCAAATAATGTTTCCGAATGAAGCCAAGATATATCTGCAACTTCCTCCATAACATTCATTTCACAATGTAATTTTTTTGTAATCCAATCAAAAGCAGCAATATGACCCATTTTACCACCTAAAAGAAGATGTCGTCCATTTCTTGTATATTGAAAATAATATGGACCGAAATCCAATGTTAGTTGAAAATATTTTGAAGCTGCTGTTATATCGACCTAAAATTATGTTTACTTTTAGAAGAAAATTAACTTTTTTAACCCATTTAGACCTTATTTTCCACGGGGAAAATAAACAGTTAGGGACATAAACTTTAACTTGAACAAAACAAAAATCGGTGAGTACAATGTAAATATTAAAATGTTTGCCTTTTATTTAGTCTCTTTCAAGTCTTAATGATCTTTTTGCAATATGTATTATTGAAAATTAATGAAAATAAAATTGATTTTAAGAAATGTTTGAATTAAAATTAGTGTAGAATTTTCTGGAATTCATAAGACGTTGTAGACCTTATTTGATAAAATAATTAGCTATGAGATATTCTATAAGGTCCATCAAATGAACAATACTTTTGATTTTCCACTAACGCAGTTATATTGAATACAAGAACTGCTCAAGAATAAATATACCTAAATTGGAAAAATTTGACCTTTTTGAAAAAAGGTCCGAGTTCGAGTTTCAAGGGCATTGCAGGAAAAACTATAGCCAAAAAAAAAGATGCATGGTCCTTTGTGAAATTCAACCAAACAGAGTTGAAGTTTGACCGTAAGAACCATGTCAAAACATGGTGGAGCAAAAAAAAAAAAAAAGCCAAATTACAGAGACCCCCGAAATCAAAAAAAAAAAAAATCCCCAAACACGAAATTCCTAAGCACAAAATTCCCAAACACAGTATTCAAAAAAAAAATAAATAAAAAAAGAATAAAAAAAAAGAGATACAGTGCTTATTATGATTTTCGTCAAATGATCGAACAGCGTTCGATTTCATATTTTGGTATTATCTATCATTTTCGATTTTTTTCTTTATCGAACAGCTATTTCGATCACTTTTTTACTGACGAAATGCAATTTGTAATACGAAAAATATGAAAAAAAGATTGACTTTAAAGAAAATGTAACTTTTAATGTTTTAAATGTAATAATAATACTAATTAAATGTGTTTTTATTAATTACTACATACATTATTTATTATTTTAATAGGAAAAAAACAGGTAATAAGAAAAAATTAGAAGAGCTTGTGAATATCGTGCAAATTTTGACATAAATTTTTCTCACAGAAATCCGAAAAATTGTTCTAAAACAATAAAATACTTGCCTTTACTAATAACATTTTTTTAAAGTCGAATTTAACAAATGTCGACTCTAAAAACTGAGTATGCATTGAAGTTCTGTACACGAATACATACTTGTAAAAATAAAATCTTCAACATATTTTGTAAAATAGCATACTCAGTTTTTAAAGTCGACTTTTGTTAAACCCGACTTTAAAAAAATGTTATTTACTAATAACAACTACTTAAAACAATTTATTCAAATATGTTTCTTCAAATTTTAACAGCTGAAAAATTGTTCAAAGAAAATATATCTACACAATAATTCATGATAATGACCTTTGTTCGATCGATTGAGTTACGTGTTGTTGTTGTTGTTGTGTGGGTGGGGGGATGCGGATAAGGCATCCACGAGCACTCAGACAGGAGAGTCCATTGTACTCAACGCCCCGTCTCTAGTAAAATCTCCTCGTTTTCTTAACAAACGAGAGGACTCTGTCTAGGGGTTGAGAACAGATGTCTTCCATTCTCATTACATCAGAGTTCCATGTATGAAGCCTTATCCTAGAGAAGGCCGGGCAACAGCAGAGATAGTGCTCTGTTGTTTCGGCCTCCTCCTGGCAGGCCCCACACGTTGGGTCCCTGACCACTTTCATGAGCGCCAGATGGTGGTTACACGTGTTGTGCCCTGTAATGAGCCCAACGAGAGCCCGACAGTCTTTTCTGCTAAGGTTTAGAAGAAATCTAGCCGTTCTTTCCTCAGGCTTTTTCACAAAGCATTTCGTACCACTGCAACCAAGTAGGGCAGACCATCTTTCCGCATGGATTTTCTCCATGTGTTTGGTGATCCATCCACTGATCAAGGCGCAGTTGATACCTATTGTTGGTTCCGGTCCCCATACAGAGTTAAACGTGCCCTCCTTCGCGAGGGCGTCGGAGAGTTCATTGCCCTCTATACCATGGTGACTTGGAACCCACAGAAGCTTAAGTTCATTGTGTTTGCTAATGGATTTAAGTTTCTTTTTGCATTCATGGACAATTTTGGATGTCGTGATTGGACTCTCCAGAGCCTGCAGCGCAGCTCTGCTATCACTGCAGATGCAGAGAGCCCTTCCACTCCATCTGTTATCAATTATCCAACATGCCGCTTTTAGTATGGCGTAAATCTCCGCTTGGAAGACAGAAGTCATACCACTTAGCGTATATGAGTATTTGATATCACTGTTCAAATACCAACCCGAACCAACACCGTTTCCGGATTTGGATCCATCCGTATAGATAATATCTGTTGCCCCACTTAGAACAGCAGTAGTATTTGACCACTCTTCCCTTGTGGGATACATTACATGATATTTTCTACCAAACATGACACTTGGAGTCATGTCATCCCAAGGCATGTTGGAAAGGTTGCACTTTTCAACAAGTCTGTCCGACATGACTGCATGTCCCACGCTTGTCTCTTCCCTCCAGCATCCGCTACGTTTCAGCCGGTAGACTGACTTCATCGCTACCTCCTGAATTTTGAGATCCAGTGGCAGCAGATTTAGCAACGCGTCGAGGGCTGCACCAGGAGCTGAGCTTAAGGCACCAGTGATCCCAATGCAGATTTCTCTCTGTAGCCCATTAGGTATTCGAACACAGGTGTTAACCTTAGTCCGTCTCCAAAAGACCACCGACGCATATGTTATAATGGGTCTAATAACTGCCACATACAACCAGTGAGTCATATACGGCCTTAGCCCCCATGTCTTACCAAAGACCCTCCGACATTGCCAAAAGGCACGCCGTGCCCGAGAGACCTTGTTGTTGACATGACTTTTCCACGAAAGCTTGGTATCTAGTGTTACTCCCAGATACTTTACCTCCGTGGAGAGTTCGATTACCACACCCTTAAGGCTGGGTAGTTTCAGACCGTCCGTTTTTCGTTTCCTCGTAAACAATTCACAATAGTTGTTTTCCTAGGATTAACAGAAAGTCCGTGTTTTTCACACCAGCTTTGAATCTTGTCAAGTGCTATCTGTAATTTATTACAGATGAGCGCCAACGATTTACCAGCGATCAATGAGCATACATCATCAGCATAAGCTTGAGTATGTACACCTGTTAAAGATTGCATCTCATCCAGTAGTGAGTCAATAAGCATGCTCCAAAGCAGTGGCGAAAGAACACCCCCCTGAGGACATCCTTTCACCGCCCTAACTAAGTCGCATTCCCCATCGATCATACCGTCAGTGAACAACAGTCTGTTGGATAGCATGTAGTGGATCCATCGAACAAGCGTTGGCTCCACTCCATGTCCACCAGCAGCATCGCACAGAGACTTATAGTTTGCATTGTCGAAAGCCCCCTCAATATCCACGAACACACCTAATGCGTACTGTCCTTTATCGTGCGCCTCTTCGATCCTGGAGACTAGATCGTGCAGCGCAGACTCACAGGACCTTCCGCTCTGATAAGCGTGTTGTTTGCTGTTGAGAGGAAATCTGAACAGTGCAAAGCCCCTAATGTGCTTCTCCACAAGTCGCTCCAGACTTTTCAGTAGAAATGACATTAAACTGATAGGTCTGAAGTTTTTTGCCAAGGTATAGTCATCTTTCCCAGGTTTGGGAATGAAGATTACCTTGACTTTCCGCCATTCAGAAGGAACGTAACCCATCGCTAGGCAAGCTCTGAATATTACATTCAAAGTTGGGGCTAGGATGTCACTTCCTTCTTTCAGCATTGCTGGATAAATGCCGTCCATCCCCGGTGTCTTGTAACTTTTGAAAGATGACAAAGCGAACTTTATTCTTTCTGTAGTTACCACCTTCGACGCGACAAACCAGTCAAGTCTAGAAGGTTTCGAAGCGTGAGCTGTGAAACCACCCGTTAAGCCTTCAACCTGGCAGCCCGAAAAATGAGCGTCCAAGAGAAGCTGGAGCGCTTCCTGCTTGGAGCAAGTAAACGATCCGTCAGTTTTCCGTAAACAATCCAGCTTGGCTACACTGTCGCACTGAAGCACTCTGTATAGCCTGGCTGTTTCGTTCAAGCTTGTCAGCTCTTCACAGTAGGCTCTGAAAGATGAGAGTTTGGCAATCCTCACCCTCTTCTTGTATTCCCTCTGCAAAGATCTGTATGCATCCCAGTCCACTTCCGCTTTAGATTTTAGAGCTCTATTTAGAAACTTCCTGGACGATTTTCTGAGTTTCTGTAGTTCAGGGTTCCACCAAGGAACACTTTTACCACTTCTACTCTTTCTGTTAGGACAGGCGCTCTCGAATGCATGTGTCAAAGAAGTATTCAACTTGTGAACAGCTACTTCAACCATAGCCGCCGATCGCACTTTAGGTACTGTAGTTACTTCATTATAAAGTAGCTGACGGTACTTTGTCCAATCAGTTTTTCTTGGATTACGACCCGCAGGGATGCTATTAGTAGCCACCGCGACTCGAAATTCAATGTATCTATGGTCAGAGAGAGTTTCCTCGTCTAAGACCTTCCAATTTGTGATTAGATCTTTAGCTATCTCATTAGAGAAGGTAAGATCAATCACCTCCTGCCTTCTGCTGGTCACAAAGGTTGGTTTAATGCCAACATTGTTGATCATCAGATTTGAGGATAATAGATATTCCAACAACTTTTCCCCCCTGGAATTGCATTTACTGCTTCCCCAAAGGGTGTTCTGAGCATTAGCGTCACAACCAATGATCAGCCCCATGTTGTTGGATTCTGCATACCTTACAATTTATACCAGCTCGCCCGAGGGAAGTGGGCCAATAGAATCGTATGGCAAGTAGGCAGATACAACAATGATATTGTATTTTCTACCCGCCATTTGGTGTGCGAAAGTAACCGCTACAATGTCTTGACTGCAAAACTGTCTCAACATTGTTGCCTCGATTGTTTTTGAGACAATCATACAGGCACGCGGACGTTCAGATCTTTCAAAATGAAAGAGCCGACCCCAGGAGACCCCACCTAAACCGCAGATACGTTTTCTACATATCCATGGTTCTTGGATTAAGGTTAACTGAGGTAATGTCTGCAGTCTTGAAAGTCTGTCACATAGTAAAGCAGTGGCAGACTTACAATGTTGCAGGTTAATCTGGGTAACTAACAGTCCATTCAGGGATTGCTCCATAAACAGACACGTTAGGAACCTTTTCTCTCAGCTGCTTTTTTGCAAAGTCTAAACTTGACTCTACTAAGAAGCAGATGAGGTCTTAGCCCGTACACGTTCTCCAGGACACTCCTCGACTCAGGGTCAATGCCCAACACCAGGTTATAGCCTTCGACTTTGTCGTCAGCCTTACCGGTATTGAGTGCATAGACGCGCCAAGCCTTGGTGTTGAGTCCCGGATTCTGTGCACTGAGCCGGGTGAGAATCTCTTTGGGATTCCTTGGTTTCCCTGGAATCCAGACTGTCACCCGTATCAGTTTGGGGAGGTCGCTAGTTTTTTTTACCAAAAACTTTACGCCTCCACAAACTGGCAGTGAACCAACAGTGTCAGTCAACCAATTGAGAGATTGTTCGTTCGAGCATTTAACCCAAAGGGCGCCTTCCCGAACGGACATACCCTCAAATCTAGGAGAAACTTTCGTATCTCCAAGTCGCTTCCACAGTTGGTTTTCAACAAAATCGAGATGCTTCTGTTCCAATTTCATTGCTGGATTTTCAGCCACAACTACCACAGTTAAAGCCCTCGAGGCAGCTTCAGCAAAGCTGCTCACTGAGGTCTTTTCCTGCTCCTCTGTGACTGCCAATCCAGCAGATGGACCAGGAACATCCCGAGGTTGTTGCATCTCAGGGTTTTTAGGCCCTTCGATGTTTCTCGTCACAGAAGAGTCCGCGGATTCAGCCTTAGCTTTCCTCCTCTTCTTCTTCCCAGACGGCACAACTGCTTTGTCAATCTCCCGTGAGCCACTAGCCTCAAGAGAGAGATCTTCTGCAGACCTACCTCTTTTGATGCCCATGGCTCCAGAAGTAGAAGGATCAGAGCCAGATGCTGCAACACATTCGGTGTTACTCACCTCCTGTGTTTTAGCCCTAGCCCTAGCCCTCCTTCGACGCCGCAATTGGTTTTTGGTAAGTTTGCCAGTTTCGGACGAGGCTTCCAAGGTTTTCTTGGCCTTTTTCACCATGTCTTCTACCAGCTCCCTTACTTTCAGATCAGAATTAGTCGTACTTTCCAAAGGATTTCCGACCCTTTCCTGATCTGTCAAAAGGAGGTTCTCCATTGACCGCGTCAATGATGCCTCCTGCATTGAACATGATGTTGCCACCTGCAGATCCGATGTGGCAGCCGCCGCCGAAGCGACGGGAGGATTTGGAGTTTTCTCCTTACCTCCTGCAGACATTAATCCTTTCGTTTTCGTCATGTTTGCTTTGTTTACCTGTATGCTCAGGTCCCACGCAGCCTCTTGGAAGGGTTGAGAAGTTACGTGGAATTTTGTGCATTGGTCCCGTTATTGGCCTCCCTTCCAACCTGCCAATAACGCTCAACACTCCCGCCTCGTGAAGGCTGCACTTGGGAGCTTGAGTTACGTAATACCGAAATTAAATTCAGTCGAATAAGCACCACAGTGTAGATAAAATACTATTGAAAGTAGGCTATTTTAGAATGTAGGATTTTAATGTAAATATTTTACCCTATAACTTTTTACAGGGCCACGCTATAGGCTCATCTACACTCTTGCAAAATTGTAGAAGACCTCTATGTCTTTCTATATCAACACCTTACATGCCGCTATTATACGTCATTTTTTGAATTTAACTCTAATTTTCTCGAAAAGTGCTCGATATTAACCCTCATTTTTTATTGCAGAAAAGGAATGTTTAATTGATTATGCATCGATGTGCGACCCTCATTTTTTTCGAAAAATGTATAATTTTTGAGATATTGAGGAAGACCTTTTGAAAAAACTGGAAAATAGGTCTGAAATTCATTAGATTATTGAACACGTGCTTTTATTAGTGTAAATTGAAAATAGGTGCAAATTATAATTTTCGAGATATAAAAATTTATACATTAACACATACATATATCTTCTGGTATGAAATATAAATACATAAATATATTATGGAAAATCCAAAAATGAGGATTTTTGGGGATTTTGGGATAGGGATTATATGTTTGGTTTGGGGATTCTTCTGGGGAATTTACAACCAACCCCAAATTACAGTGCCAAATCTGATATTCTTTGATTTGTTTAAATAAGAACAAACATTATACATAATTATCTTTAGACGATTTTTTCCTGTTTAGGTACATTCTGTTGAAAAGATATTAGGCAAGACAGACAAATTTTAACTTCATAAACGCGTTCAGAAATATAATCTCTTCCAAAAATCGATAAATATTTATTTTGTCTATTCGAGAAAAAAATCAGGCCTGAAAGAGTTAATCAACCTCTATTATGGTAGCTTACATTTTCAACAATTTTGCTTTGTTTGTAGTCTTTTGTTCGTTTCTCTTCATCAGGAATAATAAAACTGAAATAATTATTTCGATATGATGAAAAAGTTACCTTTACTACAAATGTATATTTACCCTTCTTCTTCATTTAATAAAATTTCGGTACGTCCAGCCTGTTTATTTGCATAATCAATATAGACCTCTTTTCGTTTTATTTTCTCCTTGAAGAAATTTGTCTTTACTCCGGATTCTTCAGTTTTTGTCCCTCTTGAATATTTCTCATTTAAATTGCCGTCTGCATTTGACCATTTCTTACTGAAGTCCTTTTTTCGGCTCCAAATAATTGGCCTATCCTTCATAGGAAACTTTACAGCATTTGTAGATTTTTCATTACTTTTACGTACACTATCTCCACATTCGAAGTTAACTTCAGTAAACTTCAATTTACTTTTAACGGATTTTGCAGTCATTTTATCATTAACATAAAAAAAATATTCAAACTAATACTAACCACAAATAAAAACTCCCACGTGTTCAGAAATGTGATCGTAACTCGTAACACTTTTTGAGAAATTTAAGGAAAAATTGATTTTCAGTTTTGTTACTTAATATTTATCACGTTTTTTCTTTGATTTACGTTGCTCATAGATATTTAATATATTCGGTGAAAATAAAGCTAAGGATCTTCTCTACATTTTTTTTGAACATAATTTTCATGTAACTTTAATCAGAACTTAGTTATGATTGATTAAAAGCAATAAATTGTCATGTTAATTTGGTACTTCCAACACATATAAACAATAAAATAAAATTGAGCATTAAGTCTTGGTACTATAGGACTATTGGAGTCGTTGATTAAACTCAAATAAATTGGGCTTTTTTTGCATAACTGTCAATTAAAGAGTTTATACGGCAAAAAAATAATCCGAATTTTGAATTAAATTGGGAGTACACTATAAATGGTAAATTGGAATTAAAAAAGGACATGCAAACGTTGATATTTTTATAAACTTATAGTATACATATTATTCTTCTTCCACATAAAAAAAGAAGAAGAACGTGACAGCTTCTCTTTCACCATAAAAATTAGAATCCGCAATATTGCATTTTACCTCACACATACATATAATAAAATTAGGATTAAACCCAAATAAATTGGGCTTAAGCCAAAATCCGAATTATCGAGTTTATACGACAAAAAATTGGGAGTAAACCAAAATCCGTATTAAAAGCGAATTACGTACATACTCGTACAATCAAAATGATATGTGTATGTGTAACTGACGGTAAAACTGATGCTGACAAAATGATCTCGTGATTGTTCAGTTTTTTTCAGAGCTTTGGCGGGGCACTGTTCTACCAATCACACTATCGGATGCCATGTCGCTCACTGTTCTTAGATACTACGTAAACATTGATAAAGAACACTCAAATCTACTACAATTCAAACATATTTTGATGGTTACCTCTTCAAAAAACAAATTAGTACATGAGTACTATTTTTATCATCATAAAAATATACCCAATTATTTGTGCACATGCAAATAATGTTTCCGAATGAAGCCAAGATTTATCTGCAACTTCCTCCATAACATTCATTTCACAATGTAATTTTTTTGTAATCCAATCAAAAGCAGCAATATGACCCATTTTACCACCTAAAAGAAGATGTCGTCCATTTCTTGTATATTGAAAATAATATGGACCGAAATCCAATGTTAGTTGAAAATATTTTGAAGCTGCTGTTATATCGACCTAAAATTATGTTTACTTTTAGAAGAAAATTAACTTTTTTAACCCATTTAGACCTTATTTTCCACGGGGAAAATAAACAGTTAGGGACATAAACTTTAACTTGAACAAAACAAAAATCGGTGAGTACAATGTAAATATTAAAATGTTTGCCTTTTATTTAGTCTCTTTCAAGTCTTAATGATCTTTTTGCAATATGTATTATTGAAAATTAATGAAAATAAAATTGATTTTAAGAAATGCTTGAATTAAAATTAGTGTAGAATTTTCTGGAATTCATAAGACGTTGTAGACCTTATTTGATAAAATAATTAGCTATGAGATATTCTATAAGGTCCATCAAATGAACAATACTTTTGATTTTCCACTAACGCAGTTATATTGAATACAAGAACTGCTCAAGAATAAATATACCTAAATTGGAAAAATTTGACCTTTTTGAAAAAAGGTCCGAGTTCGAGTTTCAAGGGCATTGCAGGAAAAACTATAGCCAAAAAAAAAGATGCATGGTCCTTTGTGAAATTCAACCAAACAGAGTTGAAGTTTGACCGTAAGAACCATGTCAAAACATGGTGGAGCAAAAAAAAAAAAAAAAGCCAAATTACAGAGACCCCCGAAATCAAAAAAAAAAAAATCCCCAAACACGAAATTCCTAAGCACAAAATTCCCAAACACAGTATTCAAAAAAAAAATATATAAAAAAAGAATAAAAAAAAAGAGATACAGTGCTTATTATGATTTTCGTCAAATGATCGAACAGCGTTCGATTTCATATTTTGGTATTATCTATCATTTTCGATTTTTTTCTTTATCGAACAGCTATTTCGATCACTTTTTTACTGACGAAATGCAATTTGTAATACGAAAAATATGAAAAAAAGATTGATATTTTAAAGAAAATGTAACTTTTAATGTTTTAAATGTAATAATAATACTAATTAAATGTGTTTTTATTAATTACTACATACATTATTTATTATTTTAATAGGAAAAAAACAGGTAATAAGAAAAAATTAGAAGAGCTTGTGAATATCGTGCAAATTTTGACATAAATTTTTCTCACAGAAATCCGAAAAATTGTTCTAAAACAATAAAATACTTGCCTTTACTAATAACATTTGGAACAAGTGAAGTATCTGTCGGATAGAACCGATTTTTTTATCTTATACACACATTTTTCCCCTTATTTTATGGTACTTTTCTACTTAGTACTGCCATGATTTTTTTTCGTCGAATCGGTAAATTTCAGTTAAACGATGGTTGTGCCATCTGTTATTTATATATAAAAGATTTTAAATTTGTTTAAATTATGCTCGTTATTTTACTCTATTTTACTGACATTTGTAAACAAAACAAATAAAGGAATAAAGGAAGGACAGAAAGAAATTTGCAAAGTAAAATAATAAATACAAAAATGAAGTACCTGAAGATGTTCATCATATAAGAAGTAAGAAAAATTTACTTATTTATTTAAAATCAAATTCATTAAGTAATTTTTGTTTTTTTTTAGAGTTTATGAAATTCGCGTATCTACAAAGTACGAATTGATAAGGTACCTATCTATCTATTTAAAAATTATAATCAAATAAGAAAATAAGTTTATAATTAATAAAAATGTTTTAGACATTTAATAATGCTTTAGATAGTTTTCAAAGCGGAAAAAGAACTTTAGCTGTTAATATAAAAAATCCAAAATCTCAGGATTTAATTAAAAAAATGTGTAAACATTATGATGTTTTAATTGAGCCATATCGTCCAGGTGTTATGGAAAAATATAAATTAGATCCAACAACATTATCAAAGGAAAATCCAAAATTAATTTATGCACGTTTAACAGGTACTTCAAACTTCTATCATTGATTACAATTGTGGTGCTATTAAAGTACATTTATTTTTTTAGAATTCGGTCAAAAAGGTCCACTAGTTTCTAGAGCTGGACATGATATTAACTATGTTGCTTTATCACTTCAGTTGACAATGGTGATAGAAAATTAACACGTAATCAAAAGAGGCGTCATGATGAAATTAATCATGTACAAAGGACATATGCTGAAATGGATCCAACAACGGCAGCATTGGAAAAAGAACATGAAGCAATAACAAAAGTTAAATATATTGATAAATTACGTATTGGTAAATTTGAAATTGATACATGATATTTTTCACCATATCCAGATGAATATGGTAAAGTTGGTACATTATATGTTTGTGAATATTGTTTAAAATATATGAAATATGCAAAAACATATAGATATATTATATGTTGAAAAAATGGTAATTAAATTTATAGAAAAGGTACAATATCAATATTTGAAATTGATGGAAAAGATCATAAAATTTATTGTCAAACATTATGTTTGATGGCAAAACTATTTTTAGATCATAAAACATTATATTATGATGTTGAACCATTTTTCTTTTATGTATTATGTGAAGTTGATAAAAAAGGTGCACATATTGTTGGTTATTTTTCAAAAGAAAAATAATCACCAGAAAATAATAATGTAGCATGTATTTTAATATTACCGCCGTATCAAAGAAAAGGATATGGTAAACTTTTAATACCATTTAGTTATGAATTATCATGACGTGAAGGTATTGTTGGTAGTGCAGAAAAACCATTATCAGATATAGGACATTTAAGCTATCGCAGTTATTGGGCACATACATTATTGGAATTAATGAAAGAGTTTCGTACAACAACACAATCAATTAAAGGATTAAGTGAATTAAGTGGTATTACACAAGATGATATTATTTACACTTTACAGTCAATGAAAATGGTTAAATATTGGAAAGAGCAACATGTAATTTGTGTAACACCAAAAACTGTTGTAGAACATTTACAAATTGCCACAATTTAAAAAGCCAAAATTAACTGTCGATCCAACATGTCTTTGTTGGATACCTCCAAAACGATCAGCAAATGCTAAATTTAAAAAAGGCAATTAATTTTCGTATTTATTACTAACTCTACCGTACAAAGGACAATCGCGTCAATTACATTTTCACTCATTTTGACTTAGATATATTTATGATATAATATATAGTTATACATATGAACTAGTGAAAAAATTAAATTATATATATAATATATAATATATAGACATATTTTTTAATAGAGAATTTTTCCTTCAGTTCATATATATAACTATATATTATATCATAAATATATTTAACTCAAAATGAGTGAAAATGTAATTGACGCGATTGTCCTTTGTACGGCAGAACTGTAGACTGAAATTATGAAAAGAAATAAAAAAACATTTTAAAGATTATGTTTTAAAAAAAAAAAAGTGAATTTCATTTCTCACCCTTTACCATTCGATTCAATTGAAAAAGAAATTCAATTAATGATCGTGCTTCAATTGATGTAAAGTTAACATTAAAATCAATTATACTTGATTTATTAATTGAAGTCAGTATTGTGCTTACGGAGGTAGTACCCGATGAGTTTGTTGCCCTTGATAATATTTAATTTAAAAGATTTCCCTCGATTGAACTTCAATTAATAAATCATGTATATTATTTTATCGTAATTTTTTCCAACTGAAGAGGCACAAACATATCACATACATACCAACATCTGAGATCCAAAAATATTCTTACCTATTAAAATAAGAAAGTTGTAGAAAAAAAATTCAAAAAAACATTTTGTTTTCTTATAAAGGCTTATATTTTATACAAGTGTATACACTTACAAAAAATATACATATATATATAATTTTCTATTTTTTTTTTTCTCATCAATAATTTATATACATGATTTATGGATATTTTTGTTGTTTTGGAAATTGTAAAATTTTTATCAAAAAATTTTCAATATGTATATTCCAATATAATGTCTGAAAAATATTTCTAGTACATACCACAATTTCATTCTGTTTTGCTTTGTTTTTTTTCGACGATATATCTGCCACTATAAAAATTTTTTTAAATTTTCCAAAATATAATTACATACATTGAGATATGAATTCTATATTATTTCTTATAATTTCATCTTCATTTAAAATAAATTGTATAAAACATTTTGAATTGATTTTAAATCAAATAATGTATGATATTTGTTTTAACGAAATATTTTAAATCATATTAAATCTTAATTTTTTTTAATACTATCGATACGTTTTTTCATAATATGTTCGATTATATCAAAAAATTGTTCTTAATTTATACCAAATATTGCTTTTAACATAATTTGAATATGATTTTCAAAATTTTCCATATTACGACAATCATTTATTTCATATTGAACTTTATTCATACAATTTTTTAAATTTTTCCATATTAAAAATAAATTAGAATAGAATTATGATTTATTGATATTGTATCAGTTAAATTCCATACTTGATGATACCAACCAGATGGTACAAATATTGGTTCATTCTCATTTTGATCAATTTTGTAATACTTTACATGATTTTCTATTAAAGTATTTGCATCAATACTAAATGGATCACTTCCAAAATTATCTTTTAATTTTAATTCTTCTTTTGGTGGTAACAATAATCATCTTTTAATACCTAAAATATTTGTTGACCAACTAAATGATGAAAAAACATCTGCATGAAATCCATTATTGTCCTAAAAATAAAATATAAAATAATTAAGATATTTTTTTTAAAATATGAAACTAAGCTTTAAATCTATAGCTATCGTGATATTTATCGCTAGTGATAAATTCGTGATAAAAATTGCTATATTGCATGTTTTACATGCCGTAGTGATCTTTTTGTGTATACAAGTTAACACCATTGAGTCAATATTGCCTATATAAGTTCAATTTAATGGGCAAACTGTATTGCAACACGCGCATCCGGTTATTTTGCTTAATTTACAATTCTTTGCACATTTTCTATTTTTCACACTTTCATCCAATTTTATATTTTTCAATAATAATCAAAATTATAACACAATAATTTCTAAAATCATTTTTGCTTACTTTTCAATTAATATTTAAATTCAACAGCATAACTTGCTTACTTGCATAAATCCGCTTATGACCAAATATGTAAATTTAATTATAAAATCAATTGGTAGAAAGTTTAATGTTTAAGAATTTGAAATTGTAAAATTAGAATTAAGTTGTTTCTCAATAAAGTAAGACGTAAACTTACAAACCTGGTTTTTTATTAACGAAAACCTTAACTTACATATACGAAAGAAGGAATCAGTGGGGGTATTCACGATGTGGTGTATTGTTAGGTGTACTGTTGTACTATTGTTAAATTATATATAAATTTGTATAATTTAACAACAGTACACCTAACAATACACCACATCGTGAATACCCCCAGTGTTTTTTAGAATTAACAACAATAAAAATGCATGTGTGTAAGTATCTTTTTTTCAGCGCATGTTTTTCTAGTATAATTCGATTTCTTAACTAAATTTCATCCGAATGAAACAAGGATTAAAACAAGATAGAATCATAAAGAATTTTTCATATCTATTCATTTTCATTCGTGAAAAGGAACGATATGGAATAAAATTTTATGAGTGATAAGAATTTGTAATGTATGTATTTTTTCTCTTTGTTAAATATTTGGTGATCCTGAAAAGGACCGATTTTTTTTTCTTTAAGCTCCCACATGTCATGTTCTTACAGTTCCTGCAAAGAAAAAAAGTAGAAACAATTTATTTCTATAGCATGATTTTTTCCACGTGTTAAACATCTTACTTCTTCCTGTCCTTCATCCACTATCATATACACCTCCACTAGTTCCTCCGACTCTCCTATCTCGTTTTGTTGTTCTGGATTCTGTAAATAAAAAAGAAATTACATTATTTAAAATTTAAAATTTAGTTGAGTTTCATACTTTCATTTGTTGGTAATCCACCAACGCATCAAAAAATATTCTCAAAGGATCACTATTATTTCTTTTGCAAAGAGACAAAAATTGAAACTTTGCCAAATAATAATGAAAGTAATCCTTTCGTCTGTTGAATGCTGGCAGCGAATTTTTTATTAATCTCCAATGCCCTTCAATGGTGTTGGTATGGGCATGGGTATGAGGGTCCTTAAAATTTTTTGAATGATTAACCTGCGAGAAATATAATAAATTAGTTTTGGTTTCTTATTAATTATTTTAAGTACAATATAGCATTACCGTAAAATGTATATATTTATTTTCATCTATTTTAATATACGCCTTCCAACAGTCAGAAATTATTGTAGACCCTGGCGCAATTCTTGAATTTATTAAAGGAATTAGAGTTTCTGCCTTCCGATTCTCAACTGGAACATGGAAACATTCCTTTGTCTCTCGACAAACACCTCCAAACACCCACTGTCCTTCAACAAAGTGTCCTTTGTTATATTTTCTTTTACCGAATTTCGATTCGTCTATTTCGACAGTTTTGCCAGGTCCACCTAAAATAATGAATCATTTTTTTTCTCTGTTTACATATACAAATACATATACATATGTATGTAGTTTAAAGAATAGTGCTTGCTTACCTATCGGTTTTAAATTTTTGTCGCAATAATATTGAACGACATCATAGCAAAACATGTTCCAATTTACTATGCTTCTGGATGACACACCGACATTTTTGCCAATGTCTTGAAGTTTCATGCCGGTCATCCAGTAATAGAAAATAAGTAGAACCTAAAAAACACATAAAAGTAAAGCATATATACAGTGTTTCCGGTTTAAGGTGTTATAAAATTTAACTAAAGGCACACACATATATATATATATATATATATATATATATATACATATATATATATATATGTATATGTATATAAATTAAAAAACTTGTACATACATTTCGAATAGACAATTTCGTTCCTTCAAAAACAGTTCCTGATTTTATGGAATAAGCTGTTTTGCAGTAATCAGTGCTGTTATTTTTCTTGCCGTTGCAATACCAACGTACTCTGCCGTCAGAACTTGGTCTTCTCAACACCATTTCTGTATTGCAGTTCTTACATATGGTATTCTCTGCTACCAACCCCCATTTTTGCAACTGCAAAATAAACTGCATTTTATCTCCATTGCCTATTTCAGTCAAATATGTGGCGTTGATTTCACTTTGCTATAAATACATACGTAGGTATATTATAAAGGGATGCAGTATGAAAGCTAGGTGCTTCAATAATTACTCTATAAATTTCTCATGTTTTCTTTCTACTTTTTACATAAAAGAATAAAGAATACATTTTACAATAATTACATATCATCAGCGAGATGTGTTTTTTTTTCATGAAATATGCGAGTAACACATTTTCTTTGAGCAAATACTTTTGCACACCACTGTATTAGAATAAGTTATAGAAAATTTAGAAGACGGTTGACGGTTTTCAGATTGAACAAAAAAAAAACTTTGTAAATTTTGTCAACCGTTGGATTGCACACTTGATTCAGAATTTCATATAGGTATGTACATAGAAAGGTGTGTTTGTATTTGTACTAAATTAAAAACAAAATAAAATTCATAGAGTAATAGAAATTAATTGAAAGACAGTTAAATTTATTTTTTCTTGTATTGTACATATTGTACAATACTTATTATAAAACACTTACCTGTGCCATTTTACAATATTCACTTTTGAAAAATTCACTTTATAATTTAATTCAAATAAATTAACTCAAAATTACCTATTTTTCACGTCTAAAAAACACAACAAAAACACGAGACAATTACTTGTGGAAAAATACCGTTTTAAATTTCCACGATTTGAAAAAAAAAAAAAAAACTAACGTATCTTAAATTTGTAATTATAGATTTATTTATTTTATAGATGTCACTTCACTTCGAAAAAGGCAAAAAAATCCCCATATTAACCTGGTTGCTATCATAAATATTAGCCAATGTAATTCTATGTAAAAACCCACAATGCAATTATTCATTAACTAATTTAGTCTTGACAATAAACGAACAAAAAGAAGATTGGAAGATAAGATAAAATTAATTAAACAATACAATAAGGGAAATTTGCTGGAAATTCTCTCGTTCAATTTTTTTTCTCACTATTTGCCTATTAGACGGCACCACCTCTGACAAAGATTTATTTTTTAACATAATGTACTTCAAAAACAAACTGATTAATGAATTCAATGAATATCTTCCTGTTTTTTTTTTTAATTGAAAAAAATACAAGTAATTCATTATTTTCTCAATCGACTAATTAATGCTATAACAAAACTTCAAAAAATTACGATTTTTTACATTTCATCGAATTTGAAACATTCTTTAATGAAAATTACTTTTCAAAACATTATTTTATTCATTTTAGTAATAAAAAAAAGTGAATTCTGATCAATTTTTCAAATAAATATTTTAAAATGATGTTAAATTATACTCTATTTGCTATTATTCGAATATTTTTATGTCCTTGTGTCAAGTGCAACATTTGAAGTTGGTTTTATTGCTCTTAAAAGATAATTACTTTAAAGACAAAAACATTTAAAATGTGAAATAAAGTTAGGACTTAAAAATAAAGGCTTTTTTGAGAAAACTGCAGAGTGATTTGTTTAAAAATTAATATTTTTTCAGATATTATACATTCATATTTAAAAAAATTTTATTAAAAAACCTAAAGTAATGAAAATTGATTACATATTCACTTTTAAGTGTTGTGTTACTAAGAAAAAAACATTTTTTTTTTCAATTGTTCGATAACTCGTGCCTATTTGTCGCCAGTTATTGAGTTTTGATATGAGGTATAGAATTTAAAATATTTATTTTAGGAAAAAGAATATCTAACATAAAATTCAAATTTTATTTTATCATAAACAGCACTCAATCTGATTTTTTTATGAATGTGTAAATATTGGAAATACATACAGTTGAAGATTTTTGAATGCGGTCAAAGGCAAATACAAAAAGAAGAGAATAACCTTTTATTTTGAAATATAAAATATAAAAAAATAAATATAGCTAAAGTAAATTCTCGACATATTTTGCTTCGAAGCGAAAATTTCACAATTTCGCAAATTTTGCAATTGAACTTTGAATGCTAATAATTTTTGAATGGTTTGTCGTAGAGCAATTAAATTCACACTGCTGTAAGAGAAATTAGTTCCCTTTAATTTAGTGTCAACAACTTTCAAATATATGACATAGTTCAATAGTTATCATACATAATAGCCGTAATGGAAACTTGCCTAGCTGAAAATTTTCAAACGCTTGTAACTGGGAGGGAATGAACATAGATCCTACCTTGCCATACAATTTATTTCCTTTCTGTATCTACTTATGTTTTGTAGACCACTCGTGAAACATTTGGTTGCTTGTAGAGGGAGTTTTTAAACTTCAATGGAATAGTAACACTTTTGCTACTAACATCATGTTGGAATAGTTTAAGTTTCGCGACCAATGCCAAATTTTACAACAATTTTTCAGGGGCATCAATGCAGTTTTCAAAATTGAAATTTTTCAGAATAAAAGCCCTCAACATAACGAACATTTTGCCATCATTAACTCAATTTTTTCAAAAAGTGGAAAAGATAAATTTTGCTTTTAATAGTCTCAATATATACTAGGACTTAGGAGTATAAAATTTACACTTCACTTTTATAAATTTTATATACACATAAAGTAAAAATTATAAATAAATTTATAAAGTTCTTTCATAAACAATTAGTGTAAAATTTATAATCTTATTTATAAACAATTTTTAAACTATTGATGTCTATATGAAAATAATAAATTTAATTTATAATTTTTACTTTATGTGTATAAAGTTTATAAAAGTGAAGTGTAAATTTTATACTCCTAGTACCATATAGTACAGATTTTTATAAAGTTGAAATTTATGAAATTTATGTATTTTTTAGATGGACCTATATGTATATATTTTTTTATAGAATATACACATGAGTTTTATAAACAGTTGGAGGAAATCTATTAGCGATATTTCTCTTGAATTTAGCAAAGACATATAATAAAAGAAAACACACTTTTTTGATCAAAAATCATTTATTTGTAATATATTTCATTATTATATTATACCTATTACATATTATAATACTTATTACTTATTACATAATTTACCACTTATTTTCTAACAAATTAACACTCCCTATATTATCTTTATCATTATTTGAATTTTAATAAACAATTTTATCACTTTTTTATGCAAATTAAATTGATAACTCCACTTTGACCAATACACGTTTTTCTAGAAAAACGATTTTTCTTTATTCGACTGATTTTTTTCTCTCACCATTTAAAAATAACAAGTTAGAACATGTTCCACTTTTATGTAGACATTACGTCCTGTAAACAATGATCTCTCAATACTCAAAAAAGGATTAAAATTATAAAAAGAATTTATAAAATAGATTTTCAGTTGTTAACTTTGTTTTTATATATAAAATGAGTAAAAATTAAACTTTTTCTGTGTCAAAAAGATCTATACTTTTGAATTTTATAAATTTAAAAAAATTTTTTAATAAAAAGTACATTATAAAGTACTAGGTGTAAATATTTTATAAAATTTACCGCTCAATTTTTAACCGTGAGTTTTTATAACTTCTGAACAGTTAAACGTACAAGGAAAGGATATGACATTGTGATACCTTGCTGCAAAGAGCAGAAAATTCTCTTATCTTTTTCAGAAGATAGTGTAGATTTCTAATGAGAGTGAAAATTCAAAAAAAGACTCAGAAACTAATAAGCATGCCTTAAAACAAATATTAACATTTGGGAGAATTTTCATGATAAATAATTTTTTAAATTAATACATATGTACTTTCAATTTTCTAGTGAATATATACATTTTTATTTTTTTATAAACAGATATTGCAATCTAAAAGTTAATTATTCATTAATTCTAGAATTAGATACATATACTACCCAAGTGCAAAAGAATTGATCCATCTGCATTTTCAATTATTTTGAAAATTTTAAAATATTGTAATTTTTTTGTTTTTTTGTAGAATATAATGTTTATATTTTTTTTATGAAAGCTAATAAAATGAACTTTTATTTTTAATAGTAATCATACATTTCGAAATATTTAAGTGAAAATATTTGCAGATGGATCAATTCTTATGCACTTGGGTAGTATACATATATTACTTTGCAAAATTTAGCAATTTTTTAAAATTTTGAATTTTGATTTTTTGCTTTAAAAACTTGTAAAACCAATATATGTATTTATACATTACAAACAAAATCTTACAATCACTTAGCTGAATATATTGAACACGTAGAAAATTATCGTTAAAGACAAGTTTTTATGAATATTTCAAGAAAAAAATTGTAACTTACTTTTCAAATTTAAATTGGCGTTTTTCGTATTCAATCATAGATGTCGCTTTTATTTAACAAGGTTTGTGTCTTTGATAACTTAATTTTCATTTAACGAATTTTTCATGGCAGTACCAATTATCAGTACACCAACCAGAGAAATAGTGGCAAAAGGATACATTTTCTAAACAGGATTTCTGCATGATTTTCTCAAAATTTAATAAAAGGATGCATTACAATCTATAAGAAACATAATAATAAAGGTTTAGAAACCGTTTCCTCTTGGAAAAAATTGCAGGAAGGGGTTGAAAATGGGCTTTTAAGTGAGCAACTTTGAAGTCCTTTTTCTCGAAAACTATTAAAGATACAGCAAAAAGGACTTCAGATTCGAATTCAGGACATCCAAATTTACTACGAAACGAATTTTCATGGATTTACGACAAATGTAAGTGCGTAAAAATCTTTCCGACAACAGGTTCACTTAAGCCTAACATTTTTTTAAAGTCGAATTTAACAAATGTCGACTCTAAAAACTGAGTATGCATTGAAGTTCTGTACACGAATACATACTTGTAAAAATAAAATCTTCAACATATTTTGTAAAATAGCATACTCAGTTTTTAAAGTCGACTTTTGTTAAGCCCGACTTTAAAAAAATGTTATTTACTAATAACAACTACTTAAAACAATTTATTCAAATATGTTTCTTCAAATTTTAACAGCTGAAAAATTGTTCAAAGAAAATATATCTACACAATAATTCATGATAATGACCTTTGTTCGATCGATTGAGTTACGTGTTGTTGTTGTTGTTGTGTGGGTGGGGGGGATGCGGATAAGGCATCCACGAGCACTCAGACAGGAGAGTCCATTGTACTCAACGCCCCGTCTTTAGTAAAATCTCCTCGTTTTCTTAACAAACGAGAGGACTCTGTCTAGGGGTTGAGAACAGATGTCTTCCATTCTCATTACATCAGAGTTCCATGTATGAAGCCTTATCCTAGAGAAGGCCGGGCAACAGCAGAGATAGTGCTCTGTTGTTTCGGCCTCCTCCTGGCAGGCCCCACACGTTGGGTCCCTGACCACTTTCATGACCGCCAGATGGTGGTTACACGTGTTGTGCCCTGTAATGAGCCCAACGAGAGCCCGACAGTCTTTTCTGCTAAGGTTTAGAAGAAATCTAGCCGTTCTTTCCTCAGGCTTTTTCACAAAGCATTTCGTACCACTGCAACCAAGTAGGGCAGACCATCTTTCCGCATGGATTTTCTCCATGTGTTTGGTGATCCATCCACTGATCAAGGCGCAGTTGATACCTATTGTTGGTTCCGGTCCCCATACAGAGTTAAACGTGCCCTCCTTCGCGAGGGCGTCGGAGAGTTCATTGCCCTCTATACCATGGTGACTTGGAACCCACAGAAGCTTAAGTTCATTGTGTTTGCTAATGGATTTAAGTTTCTTTTTGCATTCATGGACAATTTTGGATGTCGTGATTGGACTCTCCAGAGCCTGCAGCGCAGCTCTGCTATCACTGCAGATGCAGAGAGCCCTTCCACTCCATCTGTTATCAATTATCCAACATGCCGCTTTTAGTATGGCGTAAATCTCCGCTTGGAAGACAGAAGTCATACCACTTAGCGTATATGAGTATTTGATATCACTGTTCAAATACCAACCCGAACCAACACCGTTTCCGGATTTGGATCCATCCGTATAGATAATATCTGTTGCCCCACTTAGAACAGCAGTAGTATTTGACCACTCTTCCCTTGTGGGATACATTACATGATATTTTCTACCAAACATGACACTTGGAGTCATGTCATCCCAAGGCATGTTGGAAAGGTTGCACTTTTCAACAAGTCTGTCCGACATGACTGCATGTCACACGCTTGTCTCTTCCCTCCAGCATCCGCTACGTTTCAGCCGGTAGACTGACTTCATCGCTACCTCCTGAATTTTGAGATCCAGTGGCAGCAGATTTAGCAACGCGTCGAGGGCTGCACCAGGAGCTGAGCTTAAGGCACCAGTGATCCCAATGCAGATTTCTCTCTGTAGCCCATTAAGTATTCGAACACAGGTGTTAACCTTAGTCCGTCTCCAAAAGACCACCGACGCATATGTTATAATGGGTCTAATAACTGCCACATACAACCAGTGAGTCATATACGGCCTTAGCCCCCATGTCTTACCAAAGACCCTCCGACATTGCCAAAAGGCACACCGTGCCCGAGAGACCTTGTTGTTGACATGACTTTTCCACGAAAGCTTGGTATCTAGTGTTACTCCCAGATACTTTACCTCCGTGAAGAGTTCGATTACCACACCCTTAAGGCTGGGTAGTTTCAGACCGTCCGTTTTTCGTTTCCTCGTAAACAACACAATAGTTGTTTTCCTAGGATTAACAGAAAGTCCGTGTTTTTCACACCAGCTTTGAATCTTGTCAAGTGCTATCTGTAATTTATTACAGATGAGCGCCAACGATTCACCAGCGATCAGTGAGCATACATCATCAGCATAAGCTTGAGTATGTACACCTGTTAAAGATTGCATCTCATCCAGTAGTGAGTCAATAAGCATGCTCCAAAGCAGTGGCGAAAGAACACCCCCCTGAGGACATCCTTTCACCGCCCTAACTAAGTCGCATTCCCCATCGATCATACCGTCAGTGAACAACAGTCTGTTGGATAGCATGTAGTGGATCCATCGAACAAGCGTTGGCTCCACTCCATGTCCACCAGCAGCATCGCACAGAGACTTATAGTTTGCATTGTCGAAAGCCCCCTCAATATCCACGAACACACCTAATGCGTACTGTCCTTTATCGTGCGCCTCTTCGATCCTGGAGACTAGATCGTGCAGCGCAGACTCACAGGACCTTCCGCTCTGATAAGCGTGTTGTTTGCTGTTGAGAGGAAATCTGAACAGTGCAAAGCCCCTAATGTGCTTCTCCACAAGTCGCTCCAGACTTTTCAGTAGAAATGACATTAAACTGATAGGTCTGAAGTTTTTTGCCAAGGTATAGTCATCTTTCCCAGGTTTGGGAATGTAGATTACCTTGACTTTCCGCCATTCAGAAGGAACGTAACCCATCGCTAGGCAAGCTCTGAATATTACATTCAAAGTTGGGGCTAGGATGTCACTTCCTTCTTTCAGCATTGCTGGATAAATGCCGTCCATCCCCGGTGTCTTGTAACTTTTGAAAGATGACAAAGCGAACTTTATTCTTTCTGTAGTTACCACCTTCGACGCGACAAACCAGTCAAGTCTAGAAGGTTTCGAAGCGTGAGCTGTGAAACCACCCGTTAAGCCTTCAACCTGGCAGCCCGAAAAATGAGCGTCCAAGAGAAGCTGGAGCGCTTCCTGCTTGGAGCAAGTAAACGATCCGTCAGTTTTCCGTAAACAATCCAGCTTGGCTACACTGTCGCACTGAAGCACTCTGTATAGCCTGGCTGTTTCGTTCAAGCTTGTCAGCTCTTCACAGTAGGCTCTGAAAGATGAGAGTTTGGCAATCCTCACCCTCTTCTTGTATTCCCTCTGCAAAGATCTGTATGCATCCCAGTCCACTTCCGCTTTAGATTTTAAAACTCTATTTAGAAACTTCCTGGACGATTTTCTGAGTTTCTGTAGTTCAGGGTTCCACCAAGGAACACTTTTACCACTTCTACTCTTTCTGTTAGGACAGGCGCTCTCGAATGCATGTGTCAAAGAAGTATTCAACTTGTGAACAGCTACTTCAACCATAGCCGCCGATCGCACTTTAGGTACTGTAGTTACTTCATTATAAAGTAGCTGACGGTACTTTGTCCAATCAGTTTTTCTTGGATTACGACCCGCAGGGATGCTATTAGTAGCCACCGCGACTCGAAATTCAATGTATCTATGGTCAGAGAGAGTTTCCTCGTCTAAGACCTTCCAATTTGTGATTAGATCTTTAGCTATCTCATTAGAGAAGGTAAGATCAATCACCTCCTGCCTTCTGCTGGTCACAAAGGTTGGTTTAATGCCAACATTGTTGATCATCAGATTTGAGGATAATAGATATTCCAACAACTTTTCCCCCCTGGAATTGCATTTACTGCTTCCCCAAAGGGTGTTCTGAGCATTAGCGTCACAACCAATGATCAGCCCCATGTTGTTGGATTCTGCATACCTTACAATTTATACCAGCTCGCCCAAGGGAAGTGGGCCAATAGAATCGTATGGCAAGTAGGCAGATACAACAATGATATTGTATTTTCTACCCGCCATTTGGTGTGCGAAAGTAACCGCTACAATGTCTTGACTGCAAAACTGTCTCAACATTGTTGCCTCGATTGTTTTTGAGACAATCATACAGGCACGCGGACGTTCAGATCTTTCAAAATGAAAGAGCCGACCCCAGGAGACCCCACCTAAACCGCAGATACGTTTTCTACATATCCATGGTTCTTGGATTAAGGTTAACTGAGGTAATGTCTGCAGTCTTGAAAGTCTGTCACATAGTAAAGCAGTGGCAGACTTACAATGTTGCAGGTTAATCTGGGTAACTAACAGTCCATTCAGGGATTGCTCCATAAACAGACACGTTAGGAACCTTTTCTCTCAGCTGCTTTTTTGCAAAGTCTAAACTTGACTCTACTAAGAAGCAGATGAGGTCTTAGCCCGTACACGTTCTCCAGGACACTCCTCGACTCAGGGTCAATGCCCAACACCAGGTTATAGCCTTCGACTTTGTCGTCAGCCTTACCGGTATTGAGTGCATAGACGCGCCAAGCCTTGGTGTTGAGTCCCGGATTCTGTGCACTGAGCCGGGTGAGAATCTCTTTGGGATTCCTTGGTTTCCCTGGAATCCAGACTGTCACCCGTATCAGTTTGGGGAGGTCGCTAGTTTTTTTTACCAAAAACTTTACGCCTCCACAAACTGGCAGTGAACCAACAGTGTCAGTCAACCAATTGAGAGATTGTTCGTTCGAGCATTTAACCCAAAGGGCGCCTTCCCGAACGGACATACCCTCAAATCTAGGAGAAACTTTCGTATCTCCAAGTCGCTTCCACAGTTGGTTTTCAACAAAATCGAGATGCTTCTGTTCCAATTTCATTGCTGGATTTTCAGCCACAACTACCACAGTTAAAGCCCTCGAGGCAGCTTCAGCAAAGCTGCTCACTGAGGTCTTTTCCTGCTCCTCTGTGACT
The DNA here is from genome assembly GCA_932526495.1 of Bombylius major. NCBI lineage: Eukaryota > Metazoa > Arthropoda > Insecta > Diptera > Bombyliidae > Bombylius > Bombylius major. The sequence goes on from OW052042.1 coordinate 30,877,512, forward strand.
GCCAATCCAGCAGATGGACCAGGAACATCCCGAGGTTGTTGCATCTCAGGGTTTTTAGGCCCTTCGATGTTTCTCGTCACAGAAGAGTCCGCGGATTCAGCCTTAGCTTTCCTCCTCTTCTTCTTCCCAGACGGCACAACTGCTTTGTCAATCTCCCGTGAGCCACTAGCCTCAAGAGAGAGATCTTCTGCAGACCTACCTCTTTTGATGCCCGTGGCTCCAGAAGTAGAAGGATCAGAGCCAGATGCTGCAACACATTCGGTGTTACTCACCTCCTGTGTTTTAGCCCTAGCCCTAGCCCTCCTTCGACGCCGCAATTGGTTTTTGGTAAGTTTGCCAGTTTCGGACGAGGCTTCCAAGGTTTTCTTGGCCTTTTTCACCATGTCTTCTACCAGCTCCCTTACTTTCAGATCAGAATTAGTCGTACTTTCCAAAGGATTTCCGACCCTTTCCTGATCTGTCAAAAGGAGGTTCTCCATTGACCGCGTCAATGATGCCTCCTGCATTGAACATGATGTTGCCACCTGCAAATCCGATGTGGCAGCCGCCGCCGAAGCGACGGGAGGATTTGGAGTTTTCTCCTTACCTCCTGCAGACATTAATCCTTTCGTTTTCGTCATGTTTGCTTTGTTTACCTGTATGCTCAGGTCCCACGCAGCCTCTTGGAAGGGTTGAGAAGTTACGTGGAATTTTGTGCATTGGTCCCGTTATTGGCCTCCCTTCCAACCTGCCAATAACGCTCAACACTCCCGCCTCGTGAAGGCTGCACTTGGGAGCTTGAGTTACGTAATACCGAAATTAAATTCAGTCGAATAAGCACCACAGTGTAGATAAAATACTATTGAAAGTAGGCTATTTTAGAATGTAGGATTTTAATGTAAATATTTTACCCTATAACTTTTTACAGGGCCACGCTATAGGCTCATCTACACTCTTGCAAAATTGTAGAAGACCTCTATGTCTTTCTATATCAACACCTTACATGCCGCTATTATACGTCATTTTTTGAATTTAACTCTAATTTTCTCGAAAAGTGCTCGATATTAACCCTCATTTTTTATTGCAGAAAAGGAATGTTTAATTGATTATGCATCGATGTGCGACCCTCATTTTTTTCGAAAAATGTATAATTTTTGAGATATTGAGGAAGACCTTTTGAAAAAACTGGAAAATAGGTCTGAAATTCATTAGATTATTGAACACGTGCTTTTATTAGTGTAAATTGAAAATAGGTGCAAATTATAATTTTCGAGATATAAAAATTTATACATTAACACATACATATATCTTCTGGTATGAAATATAAATACATAAATATATTATGGAAAATCCAAAAATGAGGATTTTTGGGGATTTTGGGATAGGGATTATATGTTTGGTTTGGGGATTCTTCTGGGGAATTTACAACCAACCCCAAATTACAGTGTCAAATCTGATATTCTTTGATTTGTTTAAATAAGAACAAACACAAACATTATACATAATTATCTTTAGACGATTTTTTCCTGTTTAGGTACATTCTGTTGAAAAGATATTAGGCAAGACAGACAAATTTTAACTTCATAAACGCGTTCAGAAATATAATCTCTTCCAAAAATCGATAAATATTTATTTTGTCTATTCGAGAAAAAAATCAGGCCTGAAAGAGTTAATCAACCTCTATTATGGTAGCTTACATTTTCAACAATTTTGCTTTGTTTGTAGTCTTTTGTTCGTTTCTCTTCATCAGGAATAATAAAACTGAAATAATTATTTCGATATGATGAAAAAGTTACCTTTACTACAAATGTATATTTACCCTTCTTCTTCATTTAATAAAATTTCGGTACGTCCAGCCTGTTTATTTGCATAATCAATATAGACCTCTTTTCGTTTTATTTTCTCCTTGAAGAAATTTGTCTTTACTCCGGATTCTTCAGTTTTTGTCCCTCTTGAATATTTCTCATTTAAATTGCCGTCTGCATTTGACCATTTCTTACTGAAGTCCTTTTTTCGGCTCCAAATAATTGGCCTATCCTTCATAGGAAACTTTACAGCATTTGTAGATTTTTCATTACTTTTACGTACACTATCTCCACATTCGAAGTTAACTTCAGTAAACTTCAATTTACTTTTAACGGATTTTGCAGTCATTTTATCATTAACATAAAAAAAATATTCAAACTAATACTAACCACAAATAAAAACTCCCACGTGTTCAGAAATGTGATCGTAACTCGTAACACTTTTTGAGAAATTTAAGGAAAAATTGATTTTCAGTTTTGTTACTTAATATTTATCACGTTTTTTCTTTGATTTACGTTGCTCATAGATATTTAATATATTCGGTGAAAATAAAGCTAAGGATCTTCTCTACATTTTTTTTGAACATAATTTTCATGTAACTTTAATCAGAACTTAGTTATGATTGATTAAAAGCAATAAATTGTCATGTTAATTTGGTACTTCCAACACATATAAACAATAAAATAAAATTGAGCATTAAGTCTTGGTACTATAGGACTATTGGAGTCGTTGATTAAACTCAAATAAATTGGGCTTTTTTTGCATAACTGTCAATTAAAGAGTTTATACGGCAAAAAAATAATCCGAATTTTGAATTAAATTGGGAGTACACTATAAATGGTAAATTGGAATTAAAAAAGGACATGCAAACGTTGATATTTTTATAAACTTATAGTATACATATTATTCTTCTTCCACATAAAAAAAGAAGAAGAACGTGACAGCTTCTCTTTCACCATAAAAATTAGAATCCGCAATATTGCATTTTACCTCACACATACATATAATAAAATTAGGATTAAACCCAAATAAATTGGGCTTAAGCCAAAATCCGAATTATCGAGTTTATACGACAAAAAATTGGGAGTAAACCAAAATCCGTATTAAAAGCGAATTACGTACATACTCGTACAATCAAAATGATATGTGTATGTGTAACTGACGGTAAAACTGATGCTGACAAAATGATCTCGTGATTGTTCAGTTTTTTTCAGAGCTTTGGCGGGGCACTGTTCTACCAATCACACTATCGGATGCCATGTCGCTCACTGTTCTTAGATACTACGTAAACATTGATAAAGAACACTCAAATCTACTACAATTCAAACATATTTTGATGGTTACCTCTTCAAGAAACAAATTAGTACATGAGTATTTAAGAAATTCAAAGAAAATGTTTTTAAAAAAAATGATAATTGAGTATTTTTACATATTACTTATTCGTTATCACAAACTTAATTTGTTATTTAATTTAAATCTATTTAAAGCCGTAGAGGTTTCTTGTGCAATATAATCCTTTGTATTTCTCCTGCAGGCTTCAATATTTTCTCTTCTTTGTTTTTTAATATTTTTGAAAAATTCCTGGAAAAATTGAAAAACATGTAAAATTAGTAGTGACAATTTTTTGAATATTATTTTACTCACTTTTTTTAAAGTTTCTTTAACAATTTGTTTATTTTTAACTGCTTTGGAAGGACCTTTTCTCCATTTCATTTTTCTACGTACTTTAAAGTCAATTGAAGGTGATTTTACATATAAAATATTTTTTTTAATTTCTGTTTTATTTTTTAAAGATTTTGTATCAACATCAGTAATTTGATTTGGATCTAATGTAATAAATTCTGCTGGTATCTTTTCTAATAAAGCATGAATTTCATTTTCACGACGTTGTGATTTTGTTTGAAATGGATTTGTTTCAAATGAATCAAAATTTGGTTCACCAGAACCTGGAACTAAAATTGATGTAAATCCTTCTCCAGTAGATATTCCTAAAACATCTTCGAATGGACAGAATTTTAAATTATATATAAAATCATCAGTTCGATGTTTCAGGTAGGATTCTAAATTTTGACCTTCAATCACAGTTTGAGGAAAAATTTCACAAAGATTACCCATTGAGAAAGCAAGAACACCTTTTTGAGAAATGTCGATTTGCTTTGGTGGTATCATAAGATTATATTGTGCCAATGGTGTACTGAATTGTCTTATATCCCAAACTTTAATTTTTCTATCTAAACCACCTGTTACTAATTGTACACCACGAGCATCAACTGCTAAAGATAATGGTTCACGAATTTTTGGACACCACATTGATACAATCCCATTACTACTTCCTATACAAGTAACATCATTTACAGGATTTTGTCTCATAATATGAATATTTCCAAGCTTCGAGTTATAATGTCCAATAATTTCACCAATTGATACATCAAGCCATGATAAGAAACCTTTTGAATTTGCAGTAGCAAGTAAAAAATGATATGGTAGAAATTCCATTTGATTTATATTATATAATTTTTTAACACAATGAATTTCTGTTCTTTTATCATCATAAAAATATACCCAATTTTTTTGTGCACATGCAAATAATGTTTCCGAATGAAGCCAAGATATATCTGCAACTTCCTCCATAACATTCATTTCACAATGTAATTTTTTTGTAATCCAATCAAAAGCAGCAATATGACCCATTTTACCACCTAAAAGAAGATGTCGTCCATTTCTTGTATATTGAAAATAATATGGATCGAAATCCAATGTTAGTTGAAAATATTTTGAAGCTGCTGTTATATCGACCTAAAATTATGTTTACTTTTAGAAGAAAATTAACTTTTTTAACCCATTTAGACCTTATTTTCCACGGGGAAAATAAACAGTTAGGGACATAAACTTTAACTTGAACAAAACAAAAATCGGTGAGTACAATGTAAATATTAAAATGTTTGCCTTTTATTTAGTCTCTTTCAAGTCTTAATGATCTTTTTGCAATATGTATTATTGAAAATTAATGAAAATCAAATTGATTTTAAGAAATGCTTGAATTAAAATTAGTGTAGAATTTTCTGGAATTCATAAGACGTTGTAGACCTTATTTGATAAAATAATTAGCTATGAGATATTCTATAAGGTCCATCAAATGAACAATACTTTTGATTTTCCACTAACGCAGTTATATTGAATACAAGAACTGCTCAAGAATAAATATACCTAAATTGGAAAAATTTGACCTTTTTGAAAAAAGGTCCGAGTTCGAGTTTCAAGGGCATTGCAGGAAAAACTATAGCCAAAAAAAAAGATGCATGGTCCTTTGTGAAATTCAACCAAACAGAGTTGAAGTTTGACCGTAAGAACCATGTCAAAACATGGTGGAGCAAAAAAAAAAAAAAAGCCAAATTACAGAGACCCCCGAAATCAAAAAAAAAAAAAATCCCCAAACACGAAATTCCTAAGCACAAAATTCCCAAACACAGTATTCAAAAAAAAAATATATAAAAAAAGAATAAAAAAAAAGAGATACAGTGCTTATTATGATTTTCGTCAAATGATCGAACAGCGTTCGATTTCATATTTTGGTATTATCTATCATTTTCGATTTTTTTCTTTATCGAACAGCCATTTCGATCACTTTTTTACTGACGAAATGCAATTTGTAATACGAAAAATATGAAAAAAAGATTGATATTTTAAAGAAAATGTAACTTTTAATGTTTTAAATGTAATAATAATACTAATTAAATGTGTTTTTATTAATTACTACATACATTATTTATTATTTTAATAGGAAAAAAACAGGTAATAAGAAAAAATTAGAAGAGCTTGTGAATATCGTGGAAATTTTGACATAAATTTTTCTCACAGAAATCCGAAAAATTGTTCTAAAACAATAAAATACTTGCCTTTACTAATAACATTTTTTTAAAGTCGAATTTAACAAATGTCGACTCTAAAAACTGAGTATGCATTGAAGTTCTGTACACGAATACATATTTGTAAAAATAAAATCTTCAACATATTTTGTAAAATAGCATACTCAGTTTTTAAAGTCGACTTTTGTTAAACCCGACTTTAAAAAAATGTTATTTACTAATAACAACTACTTAAAACAATTTATTCAAATATGTTTCTTCAAATTTTAACAGCTGAAAAATTGTTCAAAGAAAATATATCTACACAATAATTCATGATAATGACCTTTGTTCGATCGATTGAGTTACGTAATACCGAAATTAAATTCAGTCGAATCGAAGAAGATTCTTCGATCAACCTACGAATCGAAAATCATAATAAGCACCACAGTGTAGATAAAATACTATTGAAAGTAGGCTATTTTAGAATGTAGGATTTTAATGTAAATATTTTACCCTATAACTTTTTACAGGGCCACGCTAGGCTCATCTACACTCTTGCAAAATTGTAGAAGACCTCTATGTCTTTCTATATCAACACCTTACATGCCGCTATTATACGTCATTTTTTGAATTTAACTCTAATTTTCTCGAAAAGTGCTCGATATTAACCCTCATTTTTTATTGCAGAAAAGGAATGTTTAATTGATTATGCATCGATGTGCGACCCTCATTTTTTTCGAAAAATGTATAATTTTTGAGATATTGAGGAAGACCTTTTGAAAAAACTGGAAAATAGGTCTGAAATTCATTAGATTATTGAACACGTGCTTTTATTAGTGTAAATTGAAAATAGGTGCAAATTATAATTTTCGAGATATAAAAATTTATACATTAACACATACATATATCTTCTGGTATGAAATATAAATACATAAATATATTATGGAAAATCCAAAAATGAGGATTTTTGGGGATTTTGGGATAGGGATTATATGTTTGGTTTGGGGATTCTTCTGGGGAATTTACAACCAACCCCAAATTACAGTGTCAAATCTGATATTCTTTGATTTTTTTAAATAAGAACAAACATTATATATTAGGAAAAATTCTCTATTCAAAAATATGTCTATATATTATATATTATATATATAATTTAATTTTTCCACTAGTTCATATGTATAACTAAATATTATATCATAAATATATCTAAGTCAAAATGAGTAAAAATGTAATTGACGCGATTAGCCTTTGTACGGTAGTATTGGAGTCGTTGATTAAACTCAAATAAATTGGGCTTTTTTTGCATAACTGTCAATTAAAGAGTTTATACGGCAAAAAAATAATCCGAATTTTGAATTAAATTGGGAGTACACTATAAATGGTAAATTGGAATTAAAAAAGGACATGCAAACGTTGATATTTTTATAAACTTATAGTATACATATTATTCTTCTTCCACATAAAAAAAGAAGAAGAACGTGACAGCTTCTCTTTCACCATAAAAATTAGAATCCGCAATATTGCATTTTACCTCACACATACATATAATAAAATTAGGCTTAAGCCAAAATCCGAATTATCGAGTTTATACGACAAAAAATTGGGAGTAAACCAAAATCCGTATTAAAAGCGAATTACGTACATACTCGTACAATCAAAATGATATGTGTATGTGTAACTGACGGTAAAACTGATGCTGACAAAATGATCTCGTGATTGTTCAGTTTTTTTCAGAGCTTTGGCGGGGCACTGTTCTACCAATCACACTATCGGATGCCATGTCGCTCACTGTTCTTAGATACTACGTAAACATTGATAAAGAACACTCAAATCTACTACAATTCAAACATATTTTGATGGTTACCTCTTCAAGAAACAAATTAGTACATGAGTATTTAAGAAATTCAAAGAAAATGTTTTTAAAAAAAATGATAATTGAGTATTTTTACATATTACTTATTCGTTATCACAAACTTAATTTGTTATTTAATTTAAATCTATTTAAAGCCTTAGAGGTTTCTTGTGCAATATAATCCTTTGTATTTCTCCTGCAGGCTTCAATATTTTCTCTTCTTTGTTTTTTAATATTTTTGAAAAATTCCTGGAAAAATTGAAAAACATGTAAAATTAGTAGTGACAATTTTTTGAATATTATTTTACTCACTTTTTTTAAAGTTTCTTTAACAATTTGTTTATTTTTAACTGCTTTGGAAGGACCTTTTCTCCATTTCATTTTTCTACGTACTTTAAAGTCAATTGAAGGTGATTTTACATATAAAATATTTTTTTTAATTTCTGTTTTATTTTTTAAAGATTTTGTATCAACATCAGTAATTTGATTTGGATCTAATGTAATAAATTCTGCTGGTATCTTTTCTAATAAAGCATGAATTTCATTTTCACGACGTTGTGATTTTGTTTGAAATGGATTTGTTTCAAATGAATCAAAATTTGGTTCACCAGAACCTGGAACTAAAATTGATGTAAATCCTTCTCCAGTAGATATTCCTAAAACATCTTCGAATGGACAGAATTTTAAATTATATATAAAATCATCAGTTCGATGTTTCAGGTAGGATTCTAAATTTTGACCTTCAATCACAGTTTGAGGAAAAATTTCACAAAGATTACCCATTGAGAAAGCAAGAACACCTTTTTGAGAAATGTCGATTTGCTTTGGTGGTATCATAAGATTATATTGTGCCAATGGTGTACTGAATTGTCTTATATCCCAAACTTTAATTTTTCTATCTAAACCACCTGTTACTAATTGTACACCACGAGCATCAACTGCTAAAGATAATGGTTCACGAATTTTTGGACACCACATTGATACAATCCCATTACTACTTCCTATACAAGTAACATCATTTACAGGATTTTGTCTCATAATATGAATATTTCCAAGCTTCGAGTTATAATGTCCAATAATTTCACCAATTGATACATCAAGCCATGATAAGAAACCTTTTGAATTTGCAGTAGCAAGTAAAAAATGATATGGTAGAAATTCCATTTGATTTATATTATATAATTTTTTAACACAATGAATTTCTGTTCTTTTATCATCATAAAAATATACCCAATTTTTTTGTGCACATGCAAATAATGTTTCCGAATGAAGCCAAGATATATCTGCAACTTCCTCCATAACATTCATTTCACAATGTAATTTTTTTGTAATCCAATCAAAAGCAGCAATATGACCCATTTTACCACCTAAAAGAAGATGTCGTCCATTTCTTGTATATTGAAAATAATATGGACCGAAATCCAATGTTATTTGAAAATATTTTGAAGCTGCTGTTATATCGACCTAAAATTATGTTTACTTTTAGAAGAAAATTAACTTTTTTAACCCATTCAGACCTTATTTTCCACGGGGAAAATAAACAGTTAGGGACATAAACTTTAACTTGAACAAAACAAAAATCGGTGAGTACAATGTAAATATTAAAATGTTTGCCTTTTATTTAGTCTCTTTCAAGTCTTAGTGATCTTTTTGCAATATGTATTATTGAAAATTAATGAAAATAAAATTGATTTTAAGAAATGCTTGAATTAAAATTAGTGTAGAATTTTCTGGAATTCATAAGACGTTGTAGACCTTATTTGATAAAATAATTAGCTATGAGATATTCTATAAGGTCCATCAAATGAACAATACTTTTGATTTTCCACTAACGCAGTTATATTGAATACAAGAACTGCTCAAGAATAAATATACCTAAATTGGAAAAATTTGACCTTTTTGAAAAAAGGTCCGAGTTCGAGTTTCAAGGGCATTGCAGGAAAAACTATAGCCAAAAAAAAAGATGCATGGTCCTTTGTGAAATTCAACCAAACAGAGTTGAAGTTTGACCGTAAGAACCATGTCAAAACATGGTGGAGCAAAAAAAAAAAAAAAGCCAAATTACAGAGACCCCCGAAATCAAAAAAAAAAAAAAATCCCCAAACACGAAATTCCTAAGCACAAAATTCCCAAACACAGTATTCAAAAAAAAAATATATAAAAAAAGAATAAAAAAAAAGAGATACAGTGCTTATTATGATTTTCGTCAAATGATCGAACAGCGTTCGATTTCATATTTTGGTATTATCTATCATTTTCGATTTTTTTCTTTATCGAACAGCTATTTCGATCACTTTTTTACTGACGAAATGCAATTTGTAATACGAAAAATATGAAAAAAAGATTGATATTTTAAAGAAAATGTAACTTTTAATGTTTTAAATGTAATAATAATACTAATTAAATGTGTTTTTATTAATTGCTACATACATTATTTATTATTTTAATAGGAAAAAAACAGGTAATAAGAAAAAATTAGAAGAGCTTGTGAATATCGTGGAAATTTTGACATAAATTTTTCTCACAGAAATCCGAAAAATTGTTCTAAAACAATAAAATACTTGCCTTTACTAATAACATTTTTTTAAAGTCGAATTTAACAAATGTCGACTCTAAAAACTGAGTATGCATTGAAGTTCTGTACACGAATACATACTTGTAAAAATAAAATCTTCAACATATTTTGTAAAATAGCATACTCAGTTTTTAAAGTCGACTTTTGTTAAACCCGACTTTAAAAAAATGTTATTTACTAATAACAACTACTTAAAACAATTTATTCAAATATGTTTCTTCAAATTTTAACAGCTGAAAAATTGTTCAAAGAAAATATATCTACACAATAATTCATGATAATGACCTTTGTTCGATCGATTGAGTTACGTAATACCGAAATTAAATTCAGTCGAATCGAAGAAGATTCTTCGATCAACCTACGAATCGAAAATCATAATAAGCACCACAGTGTAGATAAAATACTATTGAAAGTAGGCTATTTTAGAATGTAGGATTTTAATGTAAATATTTTACCCTATAACTTTTTACAGGGCCACGCTAGGCTCATCTACACTCTTGCAAAATTGTAGAAGACCTCTATGTCTTTCTATATCAACACCTTACATGCCGCTATTATACGTCATTTTTTGAATTTAACTCTAATTTTCTCGAAAAGTGCTCGATATTAACCCTCATTTTTTATTGCAGAGAAGGAATGTTTAATTGATTATGCATCGATGTGCGACCCTCATTTTTTTCGAAAAATGTATAATTTTTGAGATATTGAGGAAGACCTTTTGAAAAAACTGGAAAATAGGTCTGAAATTCATTAGATTATTGAACACGTGCTTTTATTAGTGTAAATTGAAAATAGGTGCAAATTATAATTTTCGACATATAAAAATTTATACATTAACACATACATATATCTTCTGGTATGAAATATAAATACATAAATATATTATGGAAAATCCAAAAATGAGGATTTTTGGGGATTTTGGGATAGGGATTATATGTTTGGTTTGGGGATTCTTCTGGGGAATTTACAACCAACCCCAAATTACAGTGTCAAATCTGATATTCTTTGATTTGTTTAAATAAGAACAAACACAAACATTATACATAATTATCTTTAGACGATTTTTTCCTGTTTAGGTACATTCTGTTGAAAAGATATTAGGCAAGACAGACAAATTTTAACTTCATAAACGCGTTCAGAAATATAATCTCTTCCAAAAATCGATAAATATTTATTTTGTCTATTCGAGAAAAAAATCAGGCCTGAAAGAGTTAATCAACCTCTATTATGGTAGCTTACATTTTCAACAATTTTGCTTTGTTTGTAGTCTTTTGTTCGTTTCTCTTCATCGGGAATAATAAAACTGAAATAATTATTTCGATATGATGAAAAAGTTACCTTTACTACAAATGTATATTTACCCTTCTTCTTCATTTAATAAAATTTCGGTACGTCCAGCCTGTTTATTTGCATAATCAATATAGACCTCTTTTCGTTTTATTTTCTCCTTGAAAAAATTTGTCTTTACTCCGGATTCTTCAGTTTTTGTCCCTCTTGAATATTTCTCATTTAAATTGCCGTCTGCATTTGACCATTTCTTACTGAAGTCCTTTTTTCGGCTCCAAATAATTGGCCTATCCTTCATAGGAAACTTTACAGCATTTGTAGATTTTTCATTACTTTTACGTACACTATCTCCACATTCGAAGTTAACTTCAGTAAACTTCAATTTACTTTTAACGGATTTTGCAGTCATTTTATCATTAACATAAAAAAAATATTCAAACTAATACTAACCACAAATAAAAACTCCCACGTGTTCAGAAATGTGATCGTAACTCGTAACACTTTTTGAGAAATTTAAGGAAAAATTGATTTTCAGTTTTGTTACTTAATATTTATCACGTTTTTTCTTTGATTTACGTTGCTCATAGATATTTAATATATTCGGTGAAAATAAAGCTAACGATCTTCTCTACATTTTTTTTGAACATAATTTTCATGTAACTTTAATCAGAACTTAGTTATGACTGATTAAAAGCAATAAATTGTCATGTTAATTTGGTACTTCCAACACATATAAACAATAAAATAAAATTGAGCATTAAGTCTTGGTACTATAGGACTATTGGAGTCGTTGATTAAACTCAAATAAATTGGGCTTATTTTGCATAACTGTCAATTAAAGAGTTTATACGGCAAAAAAATAATCCGAATTTTGAATTAAATTGGGAGTACACTATAAATGGTAAATTGGAATTAAAAAAGGACATGCAAACGTTGATATTTTTATAAACTTATAGTATACATATTATTCTTCTTCCACATAAAAAAAGAAGAAGAACGTGACAGCTTCTCTTTCACCATAAAAATTAGAATCCGCAATATTGCATTTTACCTCACACATACATATAATAAAATTAGGATTAAACCCAAATAAATTGGGCTTAAGCCAAAATCCGAATTATCGAGTTTATACGACAAAAAATTGGGAGTAAACCAAAATCCGTATTAAAAGCGAATTACGTACATACTCGTACAATCAAAATGATATGTGTATGTGTAACTGACGGTAAAACTGATGCTGACAAAATGATCTCGTGATTGTTCAGTTTTTTTCAGAGCTTTGGCGGGGCACTGTTCTACCAATCACACTATCGGATGCCATGTCGCTCACTGTTCTTAGATACTACGTAAACATTGATAAAGAACACTCAAATCTACTACAATTCAAACATATTTTGATGGTTACCTCTTCAAGAAATAAATTAGTACATGAGTATTTAAGAAATTCAAAGAAAATGTTTTTAAAAAAAATGATAATTGAGTATTTTTACATATTACTTATTCGTTATCACAAACTTAATTTGTTATTTAATTTAAATCTATTTAAAGCCGTAGAGGTTTCTTGTGCAATATAATCCTTTGTATTTCTCCTGCAGGCTTCAATATTTTCTCTTCTTTGTTTTTTAATATTTTTGAAAAATTCCTGGAAAAATTGAAAAACATGTAAAATTAGTAGTGACAATTTTTTGAATATTATTTTACTCACTTTTTTTAAAGTTTCTTTAACAATTTGTTTATTTTTAACTGCTTTGGAAGGACCTTTTCTCCATTTCATTTTTCTACGTACTTTAAAGTCAATTGAAGGTGGTTTTACATATAAAATATTTTTTTTAATTTCTGTTTTATTTTTTAAAGATTTTGTATCAACATCAGTAATTTGATTTGGATCTAATGTAATAAATTCTGCTGGTATCTTTTCTAATAAAGCATGAATTTCATTTTCACGACGTTGTGATTTTGTTTGAAATGGATTTATTTCAAATGAATCAAAATTTGGTTCACCAGAACCTGGAACTAAAATTGATGTAAATCCTTCTCCAGTAGATATTCCTAAAACATCTTCGAATGGACAGAATTTTAAATTATATATAAAATCATCAGTTCGATGTTTCAGGTAGGATTCTAAATTTTGACCTTCAATCACAGTTTGAGGAAAAATTTCACAAAGATTACCCATTGAGAAAGCAAGAACACCTTTTTGAGAAATGTCGATTTGCTTTGGTGGTATCATAAGATTATATTGTGCCAATGGTGTACTGAATTGTCTTATATCCCAAACTTTAATTTTTCTATCTAAACCACCTGTTACTAATTGTACACCACGAGCATCAACTGCTAAAGATAATGGTTCACGAATTTTTGGACACCACATTGATACAATCCCATTACTACTTCCTATACAAGTAACATCATTTACAGGATTTTGTCTCATAATATGAATATTTCCAAGCTTCGAGTTATAATGTCCAATAATTTCACCACTTGATACATCAAGCCATGATAAGAAACCTTTTGAATTTGCAGTAGCAAGTAAAAAATGATATGGTAGAAATTCCATTTGATTTATATTATATAATTTTTTAACACAATGAGTTTCTGTTCTTTTATCATCATAAAAATATACCCAATTTTTTTGTGCACATGCAAATAATGTTTCCGAATGAAGCCAAGATATATCTGCAACTTCCTCCATAACATTCATTTCACAATGTAATTTTTTTGTAATCCAATCAAAAGCAGCAATATGACCCATTTTACCACCTAAAAGAAGATGTCGTCCATTTCTTGTATATTGAAAATAATATGGACCGAAATCCAATGTTAGTTGAAAATATTTTGAAGCTGCTGTTATATCGACCTAAAATTATGTTTACTTTTAGAAGAAAATTAACTTTTTTAACCCATTTAGACCTTATTTTCCACGGGGAAAATAAACAGTTAGGGACATAAACTTTAACTTGAACAAAACAAAAATCGGTGAGTACAATGTAAATATTAAAATGTTTGCCTTTTATTTAGTCTCTTTCAAGTCTTAATGATCTTTTTGCAATATGTATTATTGAAAATTAATGAAAATAAAATTGATTTTAAGAAATGCTTGAATTAAAATTAGTGTAGAATTTTCTGGAATTCATAAGACGTTGTAGACCTTATTTGATAAAATAATTAGCTATGAGATATTCTATAAGGTCCATCAAATGAACAATACTTTTGATTTTCCACTAACGCAGTTATATTGAATACAAGAACTGCTCAAGAATAAATATACCTAAATTGGAAAAATTTGACCTTTTTGAAAAAAGGTCCGAGTTCGAGTTTCAAGGGCATTGCAGGAAAAACTATAGCCAAAAAAAAAGATGCATGGTCCTTTGTGAAATTCAACCAAACAGAGTTGAAGTTTGACCGTAAGAACCATGTCAAAACATGGTGGAGCAAAAAAAAAAAAAAAGCCAAATTACAGAGACCCCCGAAATCAAAAAAAAAAAAAATCCCCAAACACGAAATTCCTAAGCACAAAATTCCCAAACACAGTATTCAAAAAAAAAATAAATAAAAAAAGAATAAAAAAAAAGAGATACAGTGCTTATTATGATTTTCGTCAAATGATCGAACAGCGTTCGATTTCATATTTTGGTATTATCTATCATTTTCGATTTTTTTCTTTATCGAACAGCTATTTCGATCACTTTTTTACTGACGAAATGCAATTTGTAATACGAAAAATATGAAAAAAAGATTGATATTTTAAAGAAAATGTAACTTTTAATGTTTTAAATGTAATAATAATACTAATTAAATGTGTTTTTATTAATTACTACATACATTATTTATTATTTTAATAGGAAAAAAACAGGTAATAAGAAAAAATTAGAAGAGCTTGTGAATATCGTGGAAATTTTGACATAAATTTTTCTCACAGAAATCCGAAAAATTGTTCTAAAACAATAAAATACTTGCCTTTACTAATAACATTTTTTTAAAGTCGAATTTAACAAATGTCGACTCTAAAAACTGAGTATGCATTGAAGTTCTGTACACGAATACATACTTGTAAAAATAAAATCTTCAACATATTTTGTAAAATAGCATACTCAGTTTTTAAAGTCGACTTTTGTTAAACCCGACTTTAAAAAAATGTTATTTACTAATAACAACTACTTAAAACAATTTATTCAAATATGTTTCTTCAAATTTTAACAGCTGAAAAATTGTTCAAAGAAAATATATCTACACAATAATTCATGATAATGACCTTTGTTCGATCGATTGAGTTACGTAATACCGAAATTAAATTCAGTCGAATCGAAGAAGATTCTTCGATCAACCTACGAATCGAAAATCATAATAAGCACCACAGTGTAGATAAAATACTATTGAAAGTAGGCTATTTTAGAATGTAGGATTTTAATGTAAATATTTTACCCTATAACTTTTTACAGGGCCACGCTAGGCTCATCTACACTCTTGCAAAATTGTAGAAGACCTCTATGTCTTTCTATATCAACACCTTACATGCCGCTATTATACGTCATTTTTTGAATTTAACTCTAATTTTCTCGAAAAGTGCTCGATATTAACCCTCATTTTTTATTGCAGAAAAGGAATGTTTAATTGATTATGCATCGATGTGCGACCCTCATTTTTTTCGAAAAATGTATAATTTTTGAGATATTGAGGAAGACCTTTTGAAAAAACTGGAAAATAGGTCTGAAATTCATTAGATTATTGAACACGTGCTTTTATTAGTGTAAATTGAAAATAGGTGCAAATTATAATTTTCGACATATAAAAATTTATACATTAACACATACATATATCTTCTGGTATGAAATATAAATACATAAATATATTATGGAAAATCCAAAAATGAGGATTTTTGGGGATTTTGGGATAGGGATTATATGTTTGGTTTGGGGATTCTTCTGGGGAATTTACAACCAACCCCAAATTACAGTGTCAAATCTGATATTCTTTGATTTGTTTAAATAAGAACAAACACAAACATTATACATAATTATCTTTAGACGATTTTTTCCTGTTTAGGTACATTCTGTTGAAAAGATATTAGGCAAGACAGACAAATTTTAACTTCATAAACGCGTTCAGAAATATAATCTCTTCCAAAAATCGATAAATATTTATTTTGTCTATTCGAGAAAAAAATCAGGCCTGAAAGAGTTAATCAACCTCTATTATGGTAGCTTACATTTTCAACAATTTTGCTTTGTTTGTAGTCTTTTGTTCGTTTCTCTTCATCGGGAATAATAAAACTGAAATAATTATTTCGATATGATGAAAAAGTTACCTTTACTACAAATGTATATTTACCCTTCTTCTTCATTTAATAAAATTTCGGTACGTCCAGCCTGTTTATTTGCATAATCAATATAGACCTCTTTTCGTTTTATTTTCTCCTTGAAAAAATTTGTCTTTACTCCGGATTCTTCAGTTTTTGTCCCTCTTGAATATTTCTCATTTAAATTGCCGTCTGCATTTGACCATTTCTTACTGAAGTCCTTTTTTCGGCTCCAAATAATTGGCCTATCCTTCATAGGAAACTTTACAGCATTTGTAGATTTTTCATTACTTTTACGTACACTATCTCAACATTCGAAGTTAACTTCAGTAAACTTCAATTTACTTTTAACGGATTTTGCAGTCATTTTATCATTAACATAAAAAAAATATTCAAACTAATACTAACCACAAATAAAAACTCCCACGTGTTCAGAAATGTGATCGTAACTCGTAACACTTTTTGAGAAATTTAAGGAAAAATTGGTTTTCAGTTTTGTTACTTAATATTTATCACGTTTTTTCTTTGATTTACGTTGCTCATAGATATTTAATATATTCGGTGAAAATAAAGCTAAGGATCTTCTCTACATTTTTTTTGAACATAATTTTCATGTAACTTTAATCAGAACTTAGTTATGATTGATTAAAAGCAATAAATTGTCATGTTAATTTGGTACTTCCAACACATATAAACAATAAAATAAAATTGAGCATTAAGTCTTGGTACTATAGGACTATTGGAGTCGTTGATTAAACTCAAATAAATTGGGCTTTTTTTGCATAACTGTCAATTAAAGAGTTTATACGGCAAAAAAATAATCCGAATTTTGAATTAAATTGGGAGTACACTATAAATGGTAAATTGGAATTAAAAAAGGACATGCAAACGTTGATATTTTTATAAACTTATAGTATACATATTATTCTTCTTCCACATAAAAAAAGAAGAAGAACGTGACAGCTTCTCTTTCACCATAAAAATTAGAATCCGCAATATTGCATTTTACCTCACACATACATATAATAAAATTAGGATTAAACCCAAATAAATTGGGCTTAAGCCAAAATCCGAATTATCGAGTTTATACGACAAAAAATTGGGAGTAAACCAAAATCCGTATTAAAAGCGAATTACGTACATACTCGTACAATCAAAATGATATGTGTATGTGTAACTGACGGTAAAACTGATGCTGACAAAATGATCTCGTGATTGTTCAGTTTTTTTCAGAGCTTTGGCGGGGCACTGTTCTACCAATCACACTATCGGATGCCATGTCGCTCACTGTTCTTAGATACTACGTAAACATTGATAAAGAACACTCAAATCTACTACAATTCAAACATATTTTGATGGTTACCTCTTCAAGAAACAAATTAGTACATGAGTATTTAAGAAATTCAAAGAAAATGTTTTTAAAAAAAATGATAATTGAGTATTTTTACATATTACTTATTCGTTATCACAAACTTAATTTGTTATTTAATTTAAATCTATTTAAAGCCGTAGAGGTTTCTTGTGCAATATAATCCTTTGTATTTCTCCTGCAGGCTTCAATATTTTCTCTTCTTTGTTTTTTAATATTTTTGAAAAATTCCTGGAAAAATTGAAAAACATGTAAAATTAGTAGTGACAATTTTTTGAATATTATTTTACTCACTTTTTTTAAAGTTTCTTTAACAATTTGTTTATTTTTAACTGCTTTGGAAGGACCTTTTCTCCATTTCATTTTTCTACGTACTTTAAAGTCAATTGAAGGTGGTTTTACATATAAAATATTTTTTTTAATTTCTGTTTTATTTTTTAAAGATTTTGTATCAACATCAGTAATTTGATTTGGATCTAATGTAATAAATTCTGCTGGTATCTTTTCTAATAAAGCATGAATTTCATTTTCACGACGTTGTGATTTTGTTTGAAATGGATTTATTTCAAATGAATCAAAATTTGGTTCACCAGAACCTGGAACTAAAATTGATGTAAATCCTTCTCCAGTAGATATTCCTAAAACATCTTCGAATGGACAGAATTTTAAATTATATATAAAATCATCAGTTCGATGTTTCAGGTAGGATTCTAAATTTTGACCTTCAATCACAGTTTGAGGAAAAATTTCACAAAGATTACCCATTGAGAAAGCAAGAACACCTTTTTGAGAAATGTCGATTTGCTTTGGTGGTATCATAAGATTATATTGTGCCAATGGTGTACTGAATTGTCTTATATCCCAAACTTTAATTTTTCTATCTAAACCACCTGTTACTAATTGTACACCACGAGCATCAACTGCTAAAGATAATGGTTCACGAATTTTTGGACACCACATTGATACAATCCCATTACTACTTCCTATACAAGTAACATCATTTACAGGATTTTGTCTCATAATATGAATATTTCCAAGCTTCGAGTTATAATGTCCAATAATTTCACCAATTGATACATCAAGCCATGATAAGAAACCTTTTGAATTTGCAGTAGCAAGTAAAAAATGATATGGTAGAAATTCCATTTGATTTATATTATATAATTTTTTAACACAATGAATTTCTGTTCTTTTATCATCATAAAAATATACCCAATTTTTTTGTGCACATGCAAATAATGTTTCCGAATGAAGCCAAGATATATCTGCAACTTCCTCCATAACATTCATTTCACAATGTAATTTTTTTGTAATCCAATCAAAAGCAGCAATATGACCCATTTTACCACCTAAAAGAAGATGTCGTCCATTTCTTGTATATTGAAAATAATATGGACCGAAATCCAATGTTAGTTGAAAATATTTTGAAGCTGCTGTTATATCGACCTAAAATTATGTTTACTTTTAAAAGAAAATTAACTTTTTTAACCCATTTAGACCTTATTTTCCACGGGGAAAATAAACAGTTAGGGACATAAACTTTAACTTGAACAAAACAAAAATCGGTGAGTACAATGTAAATATTAAAATGTTTGCCTTTTATTTAGTCTCTTTCAAGTCTTAATGATCTTTTTGCAATATGTATTATTGAAAATTAATGAAAATAAAATTGATTTTAAGAAATGCTTGAATTAAAATTAGTGTAGAATTTTCTGGAATTCATAAGACGTTGTAGACCTTATTTGATAAAATAATTAGCTATGAGATATTCTATAAGGTCCATCAAATGAACAATACTTTTGATTTTCCACTAACGCAGTTATATTGAATACAAGAACTGCTGAAGAATAAATATACCTAAATTGGAAAAATTTGACCTTTTTGAAAAAAGGTCCGAGTTCGAGTTTCAAGGGCATTGCAGGAAAAACTATAGCCAAAAAAAAAGATGCATGGTCCTTTGTGAAATTCAACCAAACAGAGTTGAAGTTTGACCGTAAGAACCATGTCAAAACATGGTGGAGCAAAAAAAAAAAAAAAGCCAAATTACAGAGACCCCCGAAATCAAAAAAAAAAAAAAATCCCCAAACACGAAATTCCTAAGCACAAAATTCCCAAACACAGTATTCAAAAAAAAAATAGATAAAAAAAGAATAAAAAAAAAGAGATACAGTGCTTATTATGATTTTCGTCAAATGATCGAACAGCGTTCGATTTCATATTTTGGTATTATCTATCATTTTCGATTTTTTTCTTTATCGAACAGCTATTTCGATCACTTTTTTACTGACGAAATGCAATTTGTAATACGAAAAATATGAAAAAAAGATTGATATTTTAAAGAAAATGTAACTTTTAATGTTTTAAATGTAATAATAATACTAATTAAATGTGTTTTTATTAATTACTACATACATTATTTATTATTTTAATAGGAAAAAAACAGGTACAGAATAAGAAAAAATTAGAAGAGCTTGTGAATATCGTGGAAATTTTGACATAAATTTTTCTCACAGAAATCCGAAAAATTGTTCTAAAACAATAAAATACTTGCCTTTACTAATAACATTTTTTTAAAGTCGAATTTAACAAATGTCGACTCTAAAAACTGAGTATGCATTGAAGTTCTGTACACGAATACATACTTGTAAAAATAAAATCTTCAACATATTTTGTAAAATAGCATACTCAGTTTTTAAAGTCGACTTTTGTTAAACCCGACTTTAAAAAAATGTTATTTACTAATAACAACTACTTAAAACAATTTATTCAAATATGTTTCTTCAAATTTTAACAGCTGAAAAATTGTTCAAAGAAAATATATCTACACAATAATTCATGATAATGACCTTTGTTCGATCGATTGAGTTACGTAATACCGAAATTAAATTCAGTCGAATCGAAGAAGATTCTTCGATCAACCTACGAATCGAAAATCATAGTAAGCACCACAGTGTAGATAAAATACTATTGAAAGTAGGCTATTTTAGAATGTAGGATTTTAATGTAAATATTTTACCCTATAACTTTTTACAGGGCCACGCTAGGCTCATCTACACTCTTGCAAAATTGTAGAAGACCTCTATGTCTTTCTATCAACACCTTACATGCCGCTATTATACGTCATTTTTTGAATTTAACTCTAATTTTCTCGAAAAGTGCTCGATATTAACCCTCATTTTTTATTGCAGAAAAGGAATGTTTAATTGATTATGCATCGATGTGCGACCCTCATTTTTTTCGAAAAATGTATAATTTTTGAGATATTGAGGAAGACCTTTTGAAAAAACTGGAAAATAGGTCTGAAATTCATTAGATTATTGAACACGTGCTTTTATTACAGTGTAAATTGAAAATAGGTGCAAATTATAATTTTCGAGATATAAAAATTTATACATTAACACATACATATATCTTCTGGTATGAAATATAAATACATAAATATATTATGGAAAATCCAAAAATGAGGATTTTTGGGGATTTTGGGATAGGGATTATATGTTTGGTTTGAGGATTCTTTTGGGGAATTTACAACCAACCCCAAATTACAGTGCCAAATCTGATATTCTTTGATTTGTTTAAATAACAACAAACACAAACATTATACATAATTATCTTTAGACGATTTTTTCCTGTTTAGGTACATTCTGTTGAAAAGATATTAGGCAAGACAGACAAATTTTAACTTCATAAACGCGTTCAGAAATATAATCTCTTCCAAAAATCGATAAACATTTATTTTGTCTATTCGAGAAAAAAATCAGGCCTGAAAGAGTTAATCAACCTCTATTATGGTAGCTTACATTTTCAACAATTTTGCTTTGTTTGTAGTCTTTTGTTCGTTTCTCTTCATCAGGAATAATAAAACTGAAATAATTATTTCGATATGATGAAAAAGTTACCTTTACTACAAATGTATATTTACCCTTCTTCTTCATTTAATAAAATTTCGGTACGTCCAGCCTGTTTATTTGCATAATCAATATAGACCTCTTTTCGTTTTATTTTCTCCTTGAAGAAATTTGTCTTTACTCCGGATTCTTCAGTTTTTGTCCCTCTTGAATATTTCTCATTTAAATTGCCGTCTGCATTTGACCATTTCTTACTGAAGTCCTTTTTTCGGCTCCAAATAATTGGCCTATCCTTCATAGGAAACTTTACAGCATTTGTAGATTTTTCATTACTTTTACGTACACTATCTCCACATTCGAAGTTAACTTCAGTAAACTTCAATGTACTTTTAACGGATTTTGCAGTCATTTTGTCATTAACATAAAAAAAATATTCAAACTAATACTAACCACAAATAAAAACTCCCACGTGTTGAGAAATGTGATCGTAACTCGTAACACTTTTTGAGAAATTTAAGGAAAAATTGATTTTCAGTTTTGTTACTTTATATTTATCACGTTTTTTCTTTGATTTACGTTGCTCATAGATATTTAATATATTCGGTGAAAATAAAGCTAAGGATCTTCTCTACATTTTTTTTGAACATAATTTTCATGTAACTTTAATCAGAACTTAGTTATGATTGATTAAAAGCAATAAATTGTCATGTTAATTTGGTACTTCCAACACATATAAACAATAAAATAAAATTGAGCATTAAGTCTTGGTACTATAGGACTATTGGAGTCGTTGATTAAACTCAAATAAATTGGGCTTTTTTTGCATAACTGTCAATTAAAGAGTTTATATGGCAAAAAAATAATCCGAATTTTGAATTAAATTGGGAGTACACTATAAATGGTAAATTGGAATTAAAAAAGGACATGCAAACGTTGATATTTTTATAAACTTATAGTATACATATTATTCTTCTTCCACATAAAAAAAGAAGAAGAACGTGACAGCTTCTCTTTCACCATAAAAATTAGAATCCGCAATATTGCATTTTACCTCACACATACATATAATAAAATTAGGATTAAACCCAAATAAATTGGGCTTAAGCCAAAATCCGAATTATCGAGTTTATACGACAAAAAATTGGGAGTAAACCAAAATCCGTATTAAAAGCGAATTACGTACATACTCGTACAATCAAAATGATATGTGTATGTGTAACTGACGGTAAAACTGATGCTGACAAAATGATCTCGTGATTGTTCAGTTTTTTTCAGAGCTTTGGCGGGGCACTGTTCTACCAATCACACTATCGGATGCCATGTCGCTCACTGTTCTTAGATACTACGTAAACATTGATAAAGAACACTCAAATCTACTACAATTCAAACATATTTTGATGGTTACCTCTTCAAGAAACAAATTAGTACATGAGTATTTAAGAAATTCAAAGAAAATGTTTTTAAAAAAAATGATAATTGAGTATTTTTACATATTACTTATTCGTTATCACAAACTTAATTTGTTATTTAATTTAAATCTATTTAAAGCCGTAGAGGTTTCTTGTGCAATATAATCCTTTGTATTTCTCCTGCAGGCTTCAATATTTTCTCTTCTTTGTTTTTTAATATTTTTGAAAAATTCCTGGAAAAATTGAAAAACATGTAAAATTAGTAGTGACAATTTTTTGAATATTATTTTACTCACTTTTTTTAAAGTTTCTTTAACAATTTGTTTATTTTTAACTGCTTTGGAAGGACCTTTTCTCCATTTCATTTTTCTACGTACTTTAAAGTCAATTGAAGGTGGTTTTACATATAAAATATTTTTTTTAATTTCTGTTTTATTTTTTAAAGATTTTGTATCAACATCAGTAATTTGATTTGGATCTAATGTAATAAATTCTGCTGGTATCTTTTCTAATAAAGCATGAATTTCATTTTCACGACGTTGTGATTTTGTTTGAAATGGATTTATTTCAAATGAATCAAAATTTGGTTCACCAGAACCTGGAACTAAAATTGATGTAAATCCTTCTCCAGTAGATATTCCTAAAACATCTTCGAATGGACAGAATTTTAAATTATATATAAAATCATCAGTTCGATGTTTCAGGTAGGATTCTAAATTTTGACCTTCAATCACAGTTTGAGGAAAAATTTCACAAAGATTACCCATTGAGAAAGCAAGAACACCTTTTTGAGAAATGTCGATTTGCTTTGGTGGTATCATAAGATTATATTGTGCCAATGGTGTACTGAATTGTCTTATATCCCAAACTTTAATTTTTCTATCTAAACCACCTGTTACTAATTGTACACCACGAGCATCAACTGCTAAAGAAGTTACTGATGTTGAATGACATAAAATTTTAGCTAATGGTTCACGAATTTTTGGACACCACATTGATACAATCCCATTACTACTTCCTATACAAGTAACACCATTTACAGGATTTTGTCTCATAATATGAATATTTCCAAGCTTCGAGTTATAATGTCCAATAATTTCACCAATTGATACATCAAGCCATGATAAGAAACCTTTTGAATTTGCAGTAGCAAGTAAAAAATGATATGGTAGAAATTCCATTTGATTTATATTATATAATTTTTTAACACAATGAATTTCTGTTCCTTTATCATCATAAAAATATACCCAATTTTTTTGTGCACATGCAAATAATGTTTCCGAATGAAGCCAAGATATATCTGCAACTTCCTCCATAACATTCATTTCACAATGTAATTTTTTTGTAATCCAATCAAAAGCAGCAATATGACCCATTTTACCACCTAAAAGAAGATGTCGTCCATTTCTTGTATATTGAAAATAATATGGACCGAAATCCAATGTTATTTGAAAATATTTTGAAGCTGCTGTTATATCGACCTAAAATTATGTTTACTTTTAGAAGAAAATTAACTTTTTTAACCCATTTAGACCTTATTTTCCACGGGGAAAATAAACAGTTAGGGACATAAACTTTAACTTGAACAAAACAAAAATCGGTGAGTACAATGTAGATATTAAAATGTTTGCCTTTTATTTAGTCTCTTTCAAGTTTTAGTGATCTTTTTGCAATATGTATTATTGAAAATTAATGAAAATAAAATTGATTTTAAGAAATGTTTGAATTAAAATTAGTGTAGAATTTTCTGGAATTCATAAGACGTTGTAGACCTTATTTGATAAAATAATTAGCTATGAGATATTCTATAAGGTCCATCAAATGAACAATACTTTTGATTTTCCACTAACGCAGTTATATTGAATACAAGAACTGCTCAAGAATAAATATACCTAAATTGGAAAAATTTGACCTTTTTGAAAAAAGGTCCGAGTTCGAGTTTCAAGGGCATTGCAGAAAAAACTATAGCCAAAAAAAAAGATGCATGGTCCTTTGTGAAATTCAACCAAACAGAGTTGAAGTTTGACCGTAAGAACCATGTCAAAACATGGTGGAGCAAAAAAAAAAAAAAACCAAATTACAGAGACCCCCGAAATCAAAAAAAAAAAAAAATCCCCAAACACGAAATTCCTAAGCACAAAATTCCCAAACACAGTATTCAAAAAAAAATAAATAAAAAAAGAATAAAAAAAAAAGAGATACAGTGCTTATTATGATTTTCGTCAAATGATCGAACAGCGTTCGATTTCATATTTTGGTATTATCTATCATTTTCGATTTTTTTCTTTATCGAACAGCTATTTCGATCACTTTTTTACTGACGAAATGCAATTTGTAATACGAAAAAGATGAAAAAAAGATTGATATTTTAAAGAAAATGTAACTTTTAATGTTTTAAATGTAATAATAATACTAATTAAATGTGTTTTTATTAATTACTACATACATTATTTATTATTTTAATAGGAAAAAAACAGGTAATAAGAAACAATTAGAAGAGCTTGTGAATATCGTGGAAATTTTGACATAAATTTTTCTCACAGAAATCCGAAAAATTGTTCTAAAACAATAAAATACTTGCCTTTACTAATAACATTTTTTTAAAGTCGAATTTAACAAATGTCGACTCTAAAAACTGAGTATGCATTGAAGTCCTGTACACGAATACATATACTTGTAAAAATAAAATCTTCAACATATTTTGTAAAATAGCATACTCAGTTTTTAAAGTCGACTTTTGTTAAACCCGACTTTAAAAAAATGTTATTTACTAATAACAACTACTTAAAACAATTTATTCAAATATGTTTCTTCAAATTTTAACAGCTGAAAAATTGTTCAAAGAAAATATATCTACACAATAATTCATGATAATGACCTTTGTTCGATCGATTGAGTTACGTAATACCGAAATTAAATTCAGTCGAATCGAAGAAGATTCTTCGATCAACCTACGAATCGAAAATCATAGTAAGCACCACAGTGTAGATAAAATACTATTGAAAGTAGGCTATTTTAGAATGTAGGATTTTAATGTAAATATTTTACCCTATAACTTTTTACAGGGCCACGCTAGGCTCATCTACACTCTTGCAAAATTGTAGAAGACCTCTATGTCTTTCTATCAACACCTTACATGCCGCTATTATACGTCATTTTTTGAATTTAACTCTAATTTTCTCGAAAAGTGCTCGATATTAACCCTCATTTTTTATTGCAGAAAAGGAATGTTTAATTGATTATGCATCGATGTGCGACCCTCATTTTTTTCGAAAAATGTATAATTTTTGAGATATTGAGGAAGACCTTTTGAAAAAACTGGAAAATAGGTCTGAAATTCATTAGATTATTGAACACGTGCTTTTATTACAGTGTAAATTGAAAATAGGTGCAAATTATAATTTTCGAGATATAAAAATTTATACATTAACACATACATATATCTTCTGGTATGAAATATAAATACATAAATATATTATGGAAAATCCAAAAATGAGGAGTTTTGGGGATTTTGGGATAGGGATTATATGTTTGGTTTGAGGATTCTTTTGGGGAATTTACAACCAACCCCAAATTACAGTGCCAAATCTGATATTCTTTGATTTGTTTAAATAACAACAAACACAAACATTATACATAATTATCTTTAGACGATTTTTTCCTGTTTAGGTACATTCTGTTGAAAAGATATTAGGCAAGACAGACAAATTTTAACTTCATAAACGCGTTCAGAAATATAATCTCTTCCAAAAATCGATAAACATTTATTTTGTCTATTCGAGAAAAAAATCAGGCCTGAAAGAGTTAATCAACCTCTATTATGGTAGCTTACATTTTCAACAATTTTGCTTTGTTTGTAGTCTTTTGTTCGTTTCTCTTCATCAGGAATAATAAAACTGAAATAATTATTTCGATATGATGAAAAAGTTACCTTTACTACAAATGTATATTTACCCTTCTTCTTCATTTAATAAAATTTCGGTACGTCCAGCCTGTTTATTTGCATAATCAATATAGACCTCTTTTCGTTTTATTTTCTCCTTGAAGAAATTTGTCTTTACTCCGGATTCTTCAGTTTTTGTCCCTCTTGAATATTTCTCATTTAAATTGCCGTCTGCATTTGACCATTTCTTACTGAAGTCCTTTTTTCGGCTCCAAATAATTGGCCTATCCTTCATAGGAAACTTTACAGCATTTGTAGATTTTTCATTACTTTTACGTACACTATCTCCACATTCGAAGTTAACTTCAGTAAACTTCAATGTACTTTTAACGGATTTTGCAGTCATTTTATCATTAACATAAAAAAAATATTCAAACTAATACTAACCACAAATAAAAACTCCCACGTGTTGAGAAATGTGATCGTAACTCGTAACACTTTTTGAGAAATTTAAGCAAAAATTGATTTTCAGTTTTGTTACTTTATATTTATCACGTTTTTTCTTTGATTTACGTTGCTCATAGATATTTAATATATTCGGTGAAAATAAAGCTAAGGATCTTCTCTACATTTTTTTTGAACATAATTTTCATGTAACTTTAATTAGAACTTAGTTATGATTGATTAAAAGCAATAAATTGTCATGTTAATTTGGTACTTCCAACACATATAAACAATAAAATAAAATTGAGCATTAAGTCTTGGTACTATAGGACTATTGGAGTCGTTGATTAAACTCAAATAAATTGGGCTTTTTTTTGCATAACTGTCAATTAAAGAGTTTATATGGCAAAAAAATAATCCGAATTTTGAATTAAATTGGGAGTACACTATAAATGGTAAATTGGAATTAAAAAAGGACATGCAAACGTTGATATTTTTATAAACTTATAGTATACATATTATTCTTCTTCCACATAAAAAAAGAAGAAGAACGTGACAGCTTCTCTTTCACCATAAAAATTAGAATTCGCAATATTGCATTTTACCTCACACATACATATAATAAAATTAGGATTAAACCCAAATAAATTGGGCTTAAGCCAAAATCCGAATTATCGAGTTTATACGACAAAAAATTGGGAGTAAACCAAAATCCGTATTAAAAGCGAATTACGTACATACTCGTACAATCAAAATGATATGTGTATGTGTAACTGGCGGTAAAACTGATGCTGACAAAATGATCTCGTGATTGTTCAGTTTTTTTCAGAGCTTTGGCGGGGCACTGTTCTACCAATCACACTATCGGATGCCATGTCGCTCACTGTTCTTAGATACTACGTAAACATTGATAAAGAACACTCAAATCTACTACAATTCAAACATATTTTGATGGTTACCTCTTCAAGAAACAAATTAGTACATGAGTATTTAAGAAATTCAAAGAAAATGTTTTTAAAAAAAATGATAATTGAGTATTTTTACATGTTACTTATTCGTTATCACAAACTTAATTTGTTATTTAATTTAAATCTATTTAAAGCCGTAGAGGTTTCTTGTGCAATATAATCCTTTGTATTTCTCCTGCAGGCTTCAATATTTTCTCTTCTTTGTTTTTTAATATTTTTGAAAAATTCCTGGAAAAATTGAAAAACATGTAAAATTAGTAGTGACAATTTTTTGAATATTATTTTACTCACTTTTTTTAAAGTTTCTTTAACAATTTGTTTATTTTTAACTGCTTTGGAAGGACCTTTTCTCCATTTCATTTTTCTACGTACTTTAAAGTCAATTGAAGGTGGTTTTACATATAAAATATTTTTTTTAATTTCTGTTTTATTTTTTAAAGATTTTGTATCAACATCAGTAATTTGATTTGGATCTAATGTAATAAATTCTGCTGGTATCTTTTCTAATAAAGCATGAATTTCATTTTCACGACGTTGTGATTTTGTTTGAAATGGATTTATTTCAAATGAATCAAAATTTGGTTCACCAGAACCTGGAACTAAAATTGATGTAAATCCTTCTCCAGTAGATATTCCTAAAACATCTTCGAATGGACAGAATTTTAAATTATATATAAAATCATCAGTTCGATGTTTCAGGTAGGATTCTAAATTTTGACCTTCAATCACAGTTTGAGGAAAAATTTCACAAAGATTACCCATTGAGAAAGCAAGAACACCTTTTTGAGAAATGTCGATTTGCTTTGGTGGTATCATAAGATTATATTGTGCCAATGGTGTACTGAATTGTCTTATATCCCAAACTTTAATTTTTCTATCTAAACCACCTGTTACTAATTGTACACCACGAGCATCAACTGCTAAAGAAGTTACTGATGTTGAATGACATAAAATTTTAGCTAATGGTTCACGAATTTTTGGACACCACATTGATACAATCCCATTACTACTTCCTATACAAGTAACACCATTTACAGGATTTTGTCTCATAATATGAATATTTCCAAGCTTCGAGTTATAATGTCCAATAATTTCACCAATTGATACATCAAGCCATGATAAGAAACCTTTTGAATTTGCAGTAGCAAGTAAAAAATGATATGGTAGAAATTCCATATGATTTATATTATATAATTTTTTAACACAATGAATTTCTGTTCCTTTATCATCATAAAAATATACCCAATTTTTTTGTGCACATGAAAATAATGTTTCCGAATGAAGCCAAGATATATCTGCAACTTCCTCCATAACATTCATTTCACAATGTAATTTTTTTGTAATCCAATCAAAAGCAGCAATATGACCCATTTTACCACCTAAAAGAAGATGTCGTCCATTTCTTGTATATTGAAAATAATATGGACCGAAATCCAATGTTATTTGAAAATATTTTGAAGCTGCTGTTATATCGACCTAAAATTATGTTTACTTTTAGAAGAAAATTAACTTTTTTAACCCATTCAGACCTTATTTTCCACGGGGAAAATAAACAGTTAGGGACATAAACTTTAACTTGAACAAAACAAAAATCGGTGAGTACAATGTAAATATTAAAATGTTTGCCTTTTATTTAGTCTCTTTCAAGTCTTAGTGATCTTTTTGCAATATGTATTATTGAAAATTAATGAAAATAAAATTGATTTTAAGAAATGCTTGAATTAAAATTAGTGTAGAATTTTCTGGAATTCATAAGACGTTGTAGACCTTATTTGATAAAATAATTAGCTATGAGATATTCTATAAGGTCCATCAAATGAACAATACTTTTGATTTTCCACTAACGCAGTTATATTGAATACAAGAACTGCTCAAGAATAAATATACCTAAATTGGAAAAATTTGACCTTATTGAAAAAAGGTCCGAGTTCGAGTTTCAAGGGCATTGCAGGAAAAACTATAGCCAAAAAAAAAGATGCATGGTCCTTTGTGAAATTCAACCAAACAGAGTTGAAGTTTGACCGTAAGAACCATGTCAAAACATGGTGGAGCAAAAAAAAAAAAAACCAAATTACAGAGACCCCCGAAATCAAAAAAAAAAAAAAATCCCCAAACACGAAATTCCTAAGCACAAAATTCCCAAACACAGTATTCAAAAAAAAATAAATAAAAAAAGAATAAAAAAAAAAGAGATACAGTGCTTATTATGATTTTCGTCAAATGATCGAACAGCGTTCGATTTCATATTTTGGTATTATCTATCATTTTCGATTTTTTTCTTTATCGAACAGCTATTTCGATCACTTTTTTACTGACGAAATGCAATTTGTAATACGAAAAAGATGAAAAAAAGATTGATATTTTAAAGAAAATGTAACTTTTAATGTTTTAAATGTAATAATAATACTAATTAAATGTGTTTTTATTAATTACTACATACATTATTTATTATTTTAATAGGAAAAAAACAGGTAATAAGAAACAATTAGAAGAGCTTGTGAATATCGTGGAAATTTTGACATAAATTTTTCTCACAGAAATCCGAAAAATTGTTCTAAAACAATAAAATACTTGCCTTTACTAATAACATTTTTTTAAAGTCGAATTTAACAAATGTCGACTCTAAAAACTGAGTATGCATTGAAGTCCTGTACACGAATACATATACTTGTAAAAATAAAATCTTCAACATATTTTGTAAAATAGCATACTCAGTTTTTAAAGTCGACTTTTGTTAAACCCGACTTTAAAAAAATGTTATTTACTAATAACAACTACTTAAAACAATTTATTCAAATATGTTTCTTCAAATTTTAACAGCTGAAAAATTGTTCAAAGAAAATATATCTACACAATAATTCATGATAATGACCTTTGTTCGATCGATTGAGTTACGTAATACCGAAATTAAATTCAGTCGAATCGAAGAAGATTCTTCGATCAACCTACGAATCGAAAATCATAGTAAGCACCACAGTGTAGATAAAATACTATTGAAAGTAGGCTATTTTAGAATGTAGGATTTTAATGTAAATATTTTACCCTATAACTTTTTACAGGGCCACGCTAGGCTCATCTACACTCTTGCAAAATTGTAGAAGACCTCTATGTCTTTCTATCAACACCTTACATGCCGCTATTATACGTCATTTTTTGAATTTAACTCTAATTTTCTCGAAAAGTGCTCGATATTAACCCTCATTTTTTATTGCAGAAAAGGAATGTTTAATTGATTATGCATCGATGTGCGACCCTCATTTTTTTCGAAAAATGTATAATTTTTGAGATATTGAGGAAGACCTTTTGAAAAAACTGGAAAATAGGTCTGAAATTCATTAGATTATTGAACACGTGCTTTTATTACAGTGTAAATTGAAAATAGGTGCAAATTATAATTTTCGAGATATAAAAATTTATACATTAACACATACATATATCTTCTGGTATGAAATATAAATACATAAATATATTATGGAAAATCCAAAAATGAGGAGTTTTGGGGATTTTGGGATAGGGATTATATGTTTGGTTTGAGGATTCTTTTGGGGAATTTACAACCAACCCCAAATTACAGTGCCAAATCTGATATTCTTTGATTTGTTTAAATAACAACAAACACAAACATTATACATAATTATCTTTAGACGATTTTTTCCTGTTTAGGTACATTCTGTTGAAAAGATATTAGGCAAGACAGACAAATTTTAACTTCATAAACGCGTTCAGAAATATAATCTCTTCCAAAAATCGATAAACATTTATTTTGTCTATTCGAGAAAAAAATCAGGCCTGAAAGAGTTAATCAACCTCTATTATGGTAGCTTACATTTTCAACAATTTTGCTTTGTTTGTAGTCTTTTGTTCGTTTCTCTTCATCAGGAATAATAAAACTGAAATAATTATTTCGATATGATGAAAAAGTTACCTTTACTACAAATGTATATTTACCCTTCTTCTTCATTTAATAAAATTTCGGTACGTCCAGCCTGTTTATTTGCATAATCAATATAGACCTCTTTTCGTTTTATTTTCTCCTTGAAGAAATTTGTCTTTACTCCGGATTCTTCAGTTTTTGTCCCTCTTGAATATTTCTCATTTAAATTGCCGTCTGCATTTGACCATTTCTTACTGAAGTCCTTTTTTCGGCTCCAAATAATTGGCCTATCCTTCATAGGAAACTTTACAGCATTTGTAGATTTTTCATTACTTTTACGTACACTATCTCCACATTCGAAGTTAACTTCAGTAAACTTCAATGTACTTTTAACGGATTTTGCAGTCATTTTATCATTAACATAAAAAAAATATTCAAACTAATACTAACCACAAATAAAAACTCCCACGTGTTGAGAAATGTGATCGTAACTCGTAACACTTTTTGAGAAATTTAAGCAAAAATTGATTTTCAGTTTTGTTACTTTATATTTATCACGTTTTTTCTTTGATTTACGTTGCTCATAGATATTTAATATATTCGGTGAAAATAAAGCTAAGGATCTTCTCTACATTTTTTTTGAACATAATTTTCATGTAACTTTAATTAGAACTTAGTTATGATTGATTAAAAGCAATAAATTGTCATGTTAATTTGGTACTTCCAACACATATAAACAATAAAATAAAATTGAGCATTAAGTCTTGGTACTATAGGACTATTGGAGTCGTTGATTAAACTCAAATAAATTGGGCTTTTTTTTGCATAACTGTCAATTAAAGAGTTTATATGGCAAAAAAATAATCCGAATTTTGAATTAAATTGGGAGTACACTATAAATGGTAAATTGGAATTAAAAAAGGACATGCAAACGTTGATATTTTTATAAACTTATAGTATACATATTATTCTTCTTCCACATAAAAAAAGAAGAAGAACGTGACAGCTTCTCTTTCACCATAAAAATTAGAATCCGCAATATTGCATTTTACCTCACACATACATATAATAAAATTAGGATTAAACCCAAATAAATTGGGCTTAAGCCAAAATCCGAATTATCGAGTTTATACGACAAAAAATTGGGAGTAAACCAAAATCCGTATTAAAAGCGAATTACGTACATACTCGTACAATCAAAATGATATGTGTATGTGTAACTGGCGGTAAAACTGATGCTGACAAAATGATCTCGTGATTGTTCAGTTTTTTTCAGAGCTTTGGCGGGGCACTGTTCTACCAATCACACTATCGGATGCCATGTCGCTCACTGTTCTTAGATACTACGTAAACATTGATAAAGAACACTCAAATCTACTACAATTCAAACATATTTTGATGGTTACCTCTTCAAGAAACAAATTAGTACATGAGTATTTAAGAAATTCAAAGAAAATGTTTTTAAAAAAAATGATAATTGAGTATTTTTACATGTTACTTATTCGTTATCACAAACTTAATTTGTTATTTAATTTAAATCTATTTAAAGCCGTAGAGGTTTCTTGTGCAATATAATCCTTTGTATTTCTCCTGCAGGCTTCAATATTTTCTCTTCTTTGTTTTTTAATATTTTTGAAAAATTCCTGGAAAAATTGAAAAACATGTAAAATTAGTAGTGACAATTTTTTGAATATTATTTTACTCACTTTTTTTAAAGTTTCTTTAACAATTTGTTTATTTTTAACTGCTTTGGAAGGACCTTTTCTCCATTTCATTTTTCTACGTACTTTAAAGTCAATTGAAGGTGGTTTTACATATAAAATATTTTTTTTAATTTCTGTTTTATTTTTTAAAGATTTTGTATCAACATCAGTAATTTGATTTGGATCTAATGTAATAAATTCTGCTGGTATCTTTTCTAATAAAGCATGAATTTCATTTTCACGACGTTGTGATTTTGTTTGAAATGGATTTATTTCAAATGAATCAAAATTTGGTTCACCAGAACCTGGAACTAAAATTGATGTAAATCCTTCTCCAGTAGATATTCCTAAAACATCTTCGAATGGACAGAATTTTAAATTATATATAAAATCATCAGTTCGATGTTTCAGGTAGGATTCTAAATTTTGACCTTCAATCACAGTTTGAGGAAAAATTTCACAAAGATTACCCATTGAGAAAGCAAGAACACCTTTTTGAGAAATGTCGATTTGCTTTGGTGGTATCATAAGATTATATTGTGCCAATGGTGTACTGAATTGTCTTATATCCCAAACTTTAATTTTTCTATCTAAACCACCTGTTACTAATTGTACACCACGAGCATCAACTGCTAAAGAAGTTACTGATGTTGAATGACATAAAATTTTAGCTAATGGTTCACGAATTTTTGGACACCACATTGATACAATCCCATTACTACTTCCTATACAAGTAACACCATTTACAGGATTTTGTCTCATAATATGAATATTTCCAAGCTTCGAGTTATAATGTCCAATAATTTCACCAATTGATACATCAAGCCATGATAAGAAACCTTTTGAATTTGCAGTAGCAAGTAAAAAATGATATGGTAGAAATTCCATATGATTTATATTATATAATTTTTTAACACAATGAATTTCTGTTCCTTTATCATCATAAAAATATACCCAATTTTTTTGTGCACATGAAAATAATGTTTCCGAATGAAGCCAAGATATATCTGCAACTTCCTCCATAACATTCATTTCACAATGTAATTTTTTTGTAATCCAATCAAAAGCAGCAATATGACCCATTTTACCACCTAAAAGAAGATGTCGTCCATTTCTTGTATATTGAAAATAATATGGACCGAAATCCAATGTTATTTGAAAATATTTTGAAGCTGCTGTTATATCGACCTAAAATTATGTTTACTTTTAGAAGAAAATTAACTTTTTTAACCCATTCAGACCTTATTTTCCACGGGGAAAATAAACAGTTAGGGACATAAACTTTAACTTGAACAAAACAAAAATCGGTGAGTACAATGTAAATATTAAAATGTTTGCCTTTTATTTAGTCTCTTTCAAGTCTTAGTGATCTTTTTGCAATATGTATTATTGAAAATTAATGAAAATAAAATTGATTTTAAGAAATGCTTGAATTAAAATTAGTGTAGAATTTTCTGGAATTCATAAGACGTTGTAGACCTTATTTGATAAAATAATTAGCTATGAGATATTCTATAAGGTCCATCAAATGAACAATACTTTTGATTTTCCACTAACGCAGTTATATTGAATACAAGAACTGCTCAAGAATAAATATACCTAAATTGGAAAAATTTGACCTTATTGAAAAAAGGTCCGAGTTCGAGTTTCAAGGGCATTGCAGGAAAAACTATAGCCAAAAAAAAGGATGCATGGTCCTTTGTGAAATTCAACCAAACAGAGTTGAAGTTTGACCGTAAGAACCATGTCAAAACATGGTGGAGCAAAAAAAAAAAAAACCAAATTACAGAGACCCCCGAAATCAAAAAAAAAAAAAAATCCCCAAACACGAAATTCCTAAGCACAAAATTCCCAAACACAGTATTCAAAAAAAAATAAATAAAAAAAGAATAAAAAAAAAAGAGATACAGTGCTTATTATGATTTTCGTCAAATGATCGAACAGCGTTCGATTTCATATTTTGGTATTATCTATCATTTTCGATTTTTTTCTTTATCGAACAGCTATTTCGATCACTTTTTTACTGACGAAATGCAATTTGTAATACGAAAAAGATGAAAAAAAGATTGATATTTTAAAGAAAATGTAACTTTTAATGTTTTAAATGTAATAATAATACTAATTAAATGTGTTTTTATTAATTACTACATACATTATTTATTATTTTAATAGGAAAAAAACAGGTAATAAGAAACAATTAGAAGAGCTTGTGAATATCGTGGAAATTTTGACATAAATTTTTCTCACAGAAATGCGAAAAATTGTTCTAAAACAATAAAATACTTGCCTTTACTAATAACATTTTTTTAAAGTCGAATTTAACAAATGTCGACTCTAAAAACTGAGTATGCATTGAAGTTCTGTACACGAATACATACTTGTAAAAATAAAATCTTCAACATATTTTGTAAAATAGCATACTCAGTTTTTAAAGTCGACTTTTGTTAAACCCGACTTTAAAAAAATGTTATTTACTAATAACAACTACTTAAAACAATTTATTCAAATATTGTAGGATTTTTATTTAAAGTTATATTATATTTTCGTTTATTATAATAAAAACACAATTTTAGGCTGCCGCCGTATTGTAATACTTTTATTTATTATGTTCAAAATTAAATTACAAATCTTTAATAACTTTTGTATTAATTTACTGTCAAGACCTATCATTGACTGTTCACTATCAAGACCTATCATTGACTGTTCACTATCAAGACCTATCATTGACTGTTCACTATCAAGACCTATCATTGACTGTTCACTATCTATCTTTTTCCTTTCTCTTTTTTTTTTTTTTTGTTTCTTAAAATATTCACCTACAACTCGGCTAACCTGACTGAAATCGACCTCGATTTCTTTTATTAATATTAATTAAATTATTATCATTTTTTTTTTTTTTTTTTTTTTTTTTTTTTTTTTTTTTTTTTTTTTTTAAATCTAATTTGAATATACATAAATCCATTATTATTAATATTGTACATCATATTAAATTTCAAACAAATTTATTTTACATTTTTTTCCTATTGTTTATGTTTAAATTCAAAGAATTTGATCTTAAATTAATGTAAGGCTTCATTCTTGTAATATCAAAAATTCCTTCAAACGGTTTCTGGGTAATTGAAAACCCTTCTACATCTTTTACTAAATATCTGTCATTACCTAGACATTTTGTTATTTTATATGGTCCTTTGAACTTCGGAATGAATTTCTTGTTTATTCCAACTGTCGTATCTATATTTGATATCATAACCAAATTCCCTTCTTCATAGATTCTGGCCGGTTTACGCTTCTTGTCGAATTGAATTTTATTATAATTTTGCGAATCTTTCATTGTTTCTATAGCGTTTTCGCGTATTGTACCTAGGTTGCGTTCAAAATCATTAATGTCATTTTCTATGTACTCAGTAATTTTATCGGAATCAGAATTTCTTTGGTTTACGCCAAACAACATTTTACTCGGTGTGGTATCTACAGACCTATTAAATGTGTTATTATGAACGTATTCAACTTTTGTAAGCACCTTGTCCCAATGAACATTATTTTCCAGATTAATTAATTTAGATATCATCGGTATTATTTCGCGATTAATGCGTTCTACCTGTCCATTGGACTTGGGCGAGCCGGTTGCAACAAGGACGTGTTTAATATTTTGTTTCTCTAGAAATCTCTTAAAAACTTCAGAAGTAAATGCAGATCCACGATCGGAAATTACTCTGACTGGCTTACTGAAAGTACTGAAATAAGCTTTTAGACAATTAACAACTTCGGTTGTATTAGTAGTACGAGTTGGGCACAATTTCAAAAACTTAGTAAACGCATCAATAATAACTAAAACATATCGGTTTTTTTTCCGTGTGAGCTCGAGAGGTCCTAAGTGATCGATATGAATTGTCAAAAATGGTTGGTCCTCCTTAGGAATTGGATACAAAAAACCCTCAGATTTTCCAGTAGGCACGTTATAAGCTATACATTTGGGACAGTTTTGTATGTATTCCTTAACAATGGGTGTTAGGTTTGGAAACCAATATGCCCTTTGAATAATCTCAACAACTTTATTCACACCCACATGAGAATGCAAATCATGAGCAATTCTCAGTATGTGTATACGCATAGCTTCAGGTACGTAAAACAATAACTTGTTTTTAGCTTTTCCAGCTTTCCTATAAACCAAATTTTCTCTTATTTCAAAAGAGGAACTCTCTTTAAGGGTAAGCTCTTCCTTTAGCTTTTTTATGTTAGGATCTTCGGCTTGACAAATTGCTAATTGTTGTTCGAAAGGACTTTCCTCCAAAACAAGAATGTTATGGTATCTGCTAAGGGCGTCGACATGTCTCATGCGTTTGGATGGTCTATGTTCTATTTCGTAATCGTAATCTTGCATTTCTAGTACCCATCTATTAATCTTAGCGTTTATGAACCTTTTCCCTATTGTCAAAGCCAACGCGTTACAATCTGTTATTATTCTGAATTTAATACCATGCAAGTATATTCTAAAACGTCTAAGCGCATAAATTATCGCAAGTGTCTCTAATTCATAAGAATGATATCGCGACTCGACATCTGAAGTACGCTTCGAAAAATAACTGATAGGATGCATTTTTCCATCGTCCTTTCTTTGTAATAAAATAGCACCGAACCCATGGGAACTAGCATCACAATGTAGTTCTGTATAATCATGAGGTGAATAGATTTTAAGTACAGGTGCTTCAATTAATTTCGATTTCAACATATTAAAACACTCAACTTTCTCTTCATCAAAAACAAATTCTTTTTCTAGTTTTAAAACATCATACAACGGTTTACTTATTATAGAAAAATCGGGAATGAATTTCCTAAAATAAGATATTAGACCTAAGAAACTTCTTAGTTCATTAAAACTTCTTGGGACATTGAAATCTTGAACCGCTTCAAGCTTTCTTGAATTAGGTTTAATACCTTCCTGTGATACTCTATAACCAAGATAATTTATTTCGTTGAATAGGAATTTACACTTGTCTAACCTCAACACTAGTTTGTTATCCCGTAAAACTTTAAAAACTTCAGCAAGAATTTCAAAATGTTCTTCTAAATCTTTTGTTGCAATTAATATGTCATCTAAATATATGAATACCTTTTTCTCGTCTATCAATTTTTTAAAAACTCTATTCACATAGCGCTGGAACACTGAAGGAGAATTTTTAAGTCCGAAAGGCATTTTCAAATACTCGAATTGCCCCATTGGCGTTACAAAACTTGTATATTTTATGGAATTTTCTTCCATTTTTACGTGGTGGAAACCACTCTTAAGGTCTAAACTGGTAAAATAAGTTTTGTCTCTTAATTCGTCTATTAAGTCTTCTATTAAAGGCAAGGGGTAGTTGTCGCGC
This sequence comes from Bombylius major, assembly GCA_932526495.1. Lineage (NCBI taxonomy): Eukaryota > Metazoa > Arthropoda > Insecta > Diptera > Bombyliidae > Bombylius > Bombylius major. The sequence continues at coordinate 30,917,019 of OW052042.1, forward strand.
TGAGTAATTTTATTCAAAGCCCTGTAATCAACACACATACGAATTTCTCTGTTACTTTTTTTCACCAATACTATTGGACTTGAATATGGAGAATTACTATGTCTTATGACTCTTTGTTTCAGAAGATCATCAATTATTTTCTGGACCTGTTCTTTTTCGTAAAATGAAAGTCTTCGAGGTGTATGATTTATTTGTTTATCACTCGACAATGTAATTGACATTTTAAAATCCACTCCCGGTTCTGATTCTATATCCGACGTTTGTAAATAATTGTTTTCAAAAGAAGTAATTAACCGTTTCTTATTGCTATGACCCAACTTTGGATCAACAAGAAGTTCAACAGAATGATCATTTGACTCGACTTGGATGTTTAAAATTTCCTTTGAAAAACCTTCATATTCGTTAGAATTTAAAGATTTTCCAACAAATAATTTTGATTGACTGTCGTTAAGAAAATCGCGACCAAGAATACAATTTGGACCCATAGTTTTATTATCAACTACATAAAATTTAATATTATACATCAATTCACCAACAAAAATATCAGTTTTTAATAACCCAAGAATGATAACCTTACTATTATTTACACCTGTAATAAAATTATTTTCAAAATATTCCTCGATTACAAATTCAGGTAATAATTGTTTTTTGATTAAACTTACAGGACTACCCGTATCAATTAACGCATTTACATACAAATTAATATTAATACCAAAAATATCATTTATTATTTTTATATTGAAATTTATTTTAAAATCATCACTAAGTGGTTGGTTTTCTAAATTTACCTGATCCATGAAATGAGTTGAATTATTAATATTCTGCATAGGACAGTTGTTGCTCATATGTCCAGACTTACCACACTTGTAGCAATTACCTCTTTGTCTATTCGGTTTGGTACAGTCCTTTGAAAGATGGCCTGATATGTTACAGTTGAAACACCTTGGTCTAAATGGTTGTTTAGCAGGAACAGGTTGTGGTTTATTTTTACCTGGTTGTTGTAAAGTAGGAGTGTATGATGGTTTATGATGGTAAACCTTTTGATGAGACACCGGTTTGATATTTTCATAATGATTCAGTTGTTGTAGTAAATCATAAGTGTTTTCAAATTTTTGTAACGATAATATTTGTTGAACGGCAGGATCTGGTAACCCTTGGATAATATATTTAATTAATACTTGCTCCTCTAGATTTATTTTACTAGCAATATGTTTCATTGTGTAAATATATTCTTCGTAATTCTCATCGGTTTTCATTTTCCTATTATTAAGTTTTGAATGTATGTCAGCTGTATCATGAACAGAAGGAAATGCAATTAAAAATTCAGTTTTAAATTTTCTCCATGTATTAATTTTATCTTCAACACTTAATCTCCACATTTTAGCGCAACCTTTAAGGCGAAGAGAAGCATAATGTAATAGAGTTTCATCTGTCCATTTATATACAGATTGAAACTTTTCTAACTTTTCTAACCATTTCGGTGCAGGATCACATAGTTCACTTTTAGAATCAAAACATGGTAACAATTCTTCGATTTCAGTTGGATGCAAAAGCTTTTCTTTTTGTAAATTTTTAGATTCTTCCTTTTTTTCCTCTTCTGTTTCATTTTGATTTCTAACCTTTAAATCAGCAAGCTGTTTTAAAAGCCCATTCTCCCTTTTTAAAAATTCCATTTCACGTTCCATAAGTTTCTTCTCATATTCTGCTTCCATACTGTTTCTTTTTTGATTCTTACCGCCTGAACTTACACAATTCAAATGCAGCTGACTCAATTCATTACTTTCTAACGAATTATTCTCAGTACTGTTGTCCAACACATCATCAATATTACCAGTATCATCATTAAAATTTAAACCTCGATGTTGCTGACTCAATTCATCAGTGTGTGAATCATTATTACCACCACTAACGCAACCGCTAGATTGCCGCTTTAAATATGCTTCTTTATATCTAGATATAAGAGCACTTTTGTTTCCCGATGTAGAAAGATTTAATTTTTTTAATCGTTCCTTAATTTCTTTCACTTTTAGTTCTTCTAATTTTATGCTATTCATACTTGTTTATTAATGTAGGTATATGGTATTATGGTTATTCACTTCCACTTCCAACGCACGTTGAATGTTGGTGTTCCCCTTTTTTTTTTTTAGTTAATGGCGTCTCAAATTCTTTGTTTTATTTTATATAAAAATTTTAATGGGTTAAACTCCACACCTGATTTTATTGTAGGATTTTTATTTAAAGTTATATTATATTTTCGTTTATTATAACAAAAACACAATTTTAGGCTGCCGCCGTATTGTAATACTTTTATTTATTATGTTCAAAATTAAATTACAAATCTTTAATAACTTTTGTATTAATTTACTGTCAAGACCTATCATTGACTGTTCACTATCAAGACCTATCATTGACTGTTCACTATCAAGACCTATCATTGACTGTTCACTATCAAGACCTATCATTGACTGTTCACTATCTATCTTTTTCCTTTCTCTTTTTTTTTTTTTTTGTTTCTTAAAATATTCACCTACAATATGTTTCTTCAAATTTTAACAGCTGAAAAATTGTTCAAAGAAAATATATCTACACAATAATTCATGATAATGACCTTTGTTCGATCGATTGAGTTACGTAATACCGAAATTAAATTCAGTCGAATCGAAGAAGATTCTTCGATCAACCTACGAATCGAAAATCATAATAAGCACCACAGTGTAGATAAAATACTATTGAAAGTAGGCTATTTTAGAATGTAGGATTTTAATGTAAATATTTTACCCTATAACTTTTTACAGGGCCACGCTAGGCTCATCTACACTCTTGCAAAATTGTAGAAGACCTCTATGTCTTTCTATCAACACCTTACATGCCGCTATTATACGTCATTTTTTGAATTTAACTCTAATTTTCTCGAAAAGTGCTCGATATTAACCATCATTTTTTATTGCAGAAAAGGAATGTTTAATTGATTATGCATCGATGTGCGACCCTCATTTTTTTCGAAAAATGTATAATTTTTGAGATATTGAGGAAGACCTTTTGAAAAAACTGGAAAATAGGTCTGAAATTCATTAGATTATTGAACACGTGCTTTTATTACAGTGTAAATTGAAAATAGGTGCAAATTATAATTTTCGAGATATAAAAATTTATACATTAACACATACATATATCTTCTGGTATGAAATATAAATACATAAATATATTATGGAAAATCCAAAAATGAGGAGTTTTTGGGGATTTTGGGATAGGGATTATATGTTTGGTTTGGGGATTCTTCTGGGGAATTTACAACCAACCCCAAATTACAGTGTCAAATCTGATATTCTTTGATTTGTTTAAATAAGAACAAACATTATACATAATTATCTTTAGACGATTTTTTCCTGTTTAGGTACATTCTGTTGAAAAGATATTAGGCAAGACAGACAAATTTTAACTTCATAAACGCGTTCAGAAATATAATCTCTTCCAAAAATCGATAAACATTTATTTTGTCTATTCGAGAAAAAAATCAGGCCTGAAAGAGTTAATCAACCTCTATTATGGTAGCTTACATTTTCAACAATTTTGCTTTGTTTGTAGTCTTTTGTTCGTTTCTCTTCATCAGGAATAATAAAACTGAAATAATTATTTCGATATGATGAAAAAGTTACCTTTACTACAAATGTATATTTACCCTTCTTCTTCATTTAATAAAATTTCGGTACGTCCAGCCTGTTTATTTGCATAATCAATATAGACCTCTTTTCGTTTTATTTTCTCCTTGAAGAAATTTGTCTTTACTCCGGATTCTTCAGTTTTTGTCCCTCTTGAATATTTCTCATTTAAATTGCCGTCTGCATTTGACCATTTCTTACTGAAGTCCTTTTTTCGGCTCCAAATAATTGGCCTATCCTTCATAGGAAACTTTACAGCATTTGTAGATTTTTCATTACTTTTACGTACACTATCTCCACATTCGAAGTTAACTTCAGTAAACTTCAATTTACTTTTAACGGATTTTGCAGTCATTTTATCATTAACATAAAAAAAATATTCAAACTAATACTAACCACAAATAAAAACTCCCACGTGTTCAGAAATGTGATCGTAACTCGTAACACTTTTTGAGAAATTTAAGGAAAAATTGATTTTCAGTTTTGTTACTTAATATTTATCACGTTTTTTCTTTGATTTACGTTGCTCATAGATATTTAATATATTCGGTGAAAATAAAGCTAAGGATCTTCTCTACATTTTTTTTGAACATAATTTTCATGTAACTTTAATCAGAACTTAGTTATGATTGATTAAAAGCAATAAATTGTCATGTTAATTTGGTACTTCCAACACATATAAACAATAAAATAAAATTGAGCATTAAGTCTTGGTACTATAGGACTATTGGAGTCGTTGATTAAACTCAAATAAATTGGGCTTTTTTTGCATAACTGTCAATTAAAGAGTTTATACGGCAAAAAAATAATCCGAATTTTGAATTAAATTGGGAGTACACTATAAATGGTAAATTGGAATTAAAAAAGGACATGCAAACGTTGATATTTTTATAAACTTATAGTATACATATTATTCTTCTTCCACATAAAAAAAGAAGAAGAACGTGACAGCTTCTCTTTCACCATAAAAATTAGAATCCGCAATATTGCATTTTACCTCACACATACATATAATAAAATTAGGATTAAACCCAAATAAATTGGGCTTAAGCCAAAATCCGAATTATCGAGTTTATACGACAAAAAATTGGGAGTAAACCAAAATCCGTATTAAAAGCGAATTACGTACATACTCGTACAATCAAAATGATATGTGTATGTGTAACTGACGGTAAAACTGATGCTGACAAAATGATCTCGTGATTGTTCAGTTTTTTTCAGAGCTTTGGCGGGGCACTGTTCTACCAATCACACTATCGGATGCCATGTCGCTCACTGTTCTTAGATACTACGTAAACATTGATAAAGAACACTCAAATCTACTACAATTCAAACATATTTTGATGGTTACCTCTTCAAGAAACAAATTAGTACATGAGTATTTAAGAAATTCAAAGAAAATGTTTTTAAAAAAAATGATAATTGAGTATTTTTACATATTACTTATTCGTTATCACAAACTTAATTTGTTATTTAATTTAAATCTATTTAAAGCCGTAGAGGTTTCTTGTGCAATATAACCCTTTGTATTTCTCCTGCAGGCTTCAATATTTTCTCTTCTTTGTTTTTTAATATTTTTGAAAAATTCCTGGAAAAATTGAAAAACATGTAAAATTAGTAGTGACAATTTTTTGAATATTATTTTACTCACTTTTTTTAAAGTTTCTTTAACAATTTGTTTATTTTTAACTGCTTTGGAAGGACCTTTTCTCCATTTCATTTTTCTACGTACTTTAAAGTCAATTGAAGGTGGTTTTACATATAAAATATTTTTTTTAATTTCTGTTTTATTTTTTAAAGATTTTGTATCAACATCAGTAATTTGATTTGGATCTAATGTAATAAATTCTGCTGGTATCTTTTCTAATAAAGCATGAATTTCATTTTCACGACGTTGTGATTTTGTTTGAAATGGATTTATTTCAAATGAATCAAAATTTGGTTCACCAGAACCTGGAACTAAAATTGATGTAAATCCTTCTCCAGTAGATATTCCTAAAACATCTTCGAATGGACAGAATTTTAAATTATATATAAAATCATCAGTTCGATGTTTCAGGTAGGATTCTAAATTTTGACCTTCAATCACAGTTTGAGGAAAAATTTCACAAAGATTACCCATTGAGAAAGCAAGAACACCTTTTTGAGAAATGTCGATTTGCTTTGGTGGTATCATAAGATTATATTGTGCCAATGGTGTACTGAATTGTCTTATATCCCAAACTTTAATTTTTCTATCTAAACCACCTGTTACTAATTGTACACCACGAGCATCAACTGCTAAAGAAGTTACTGATGTTGAATGACATAAAATTTTAGCTAATGGTTCACGAATTTTTGGACACCACATTGATACAATCCCATTACTACTTCCTATACAAGTAACACCATTTACAGGATTTTGTCTCATAATATGAATATTTCCAAGCTTCGAGTTATAATGTCCAATAATTTCACCAATTGATACATCAAGCCATGATAAGAAACCTTTTGAATTTGCAGTAGCAAGTAAAAAATGATATGGTAGAAATTCCATTTGATTTATATTATATAATTTTTTAACACAATGAATTTCTGTTCCTTTATCATCATAAAAATATACCCAATTTTTTTGTGCACATGCAAATAATGTTTCCGAATGAAGCCAAGATATATCTGCAACTTCCTCCATAACATTCATTTCACAATGTAATTTTTTTGTAATCCAATCAAAAGCAGCAATATGACCCATTTTACCACCTAAAAGAAGATGTCGTCCATTTCTTGTATATTGAAAATAATATGGACCGAAATCCAATGTTATTTGAAAATATTTTGAAGCTGCTGTTATATCGACCTAAAATTATGTTTACTTTTAGAAGAAAATTAACTTTTTTAACCCATTCAGACCTTATTTTCCACGGGGAAAATAAACAGTTAGGGACATAAACTTTAACTTGAACAAAACAAAAATCGGTGAGTACAATGTAAATATTAAAATGTTTGCCTTTTATTTAGTCTCTTTCAAGTCTTAGTGATCTTTTTGCAATATGTATTATTGAAAATTAATGAAAATAAAATTGATTTTAAGAAATGCTTGAATTAAAATTAGTGTAGAATTTTCTGGAATTCATTAGACGTTGTAGACCTTATTTGATAAAATAATTAGCTATGAGATATTCTGTAAGGTCCATCAAATGAACAATACTTTTGATTTTCCACTAACGCAGTTATATTGAATACAAGAACTGCTCAAGAATAAATATACCTAAATTGGAAAAATTTGACCTTTTTGAAAAAAGGTCCGAGTTCGAGTTTCAAGGGCATTGCAGGAAAAACTATAGCCAAAAAAAAAGATGCATGGTCCTTTGTGAAATTCAACCAAACAGAGTTGAAGTTTGACCGTAAGAACCATGTCAAAACATGGTGGAGCAAAAAAAAAAAAAACCAAATTACAGAGACCCCCGAAATCAAAAAAAAAAAAAATCCCCAAACACGAAATTCCTAAGCACAAAATTCCCAAACACAGTATTCAAAAAATTAGGCTAGGCTCATCTACACTCTTGCAAAATTGTAGAAGACCTCTATGTCTTTCTATCAACACCTTACATGCCGCTATTATATGTACGTCATTTTTTGAATTTAACTCTAATTTTCTCGAAAAGTGCTCGATATTAACCATCATTTTTTATTGCAGAAAAGGAATGTTTAATTGATTATGCATCGATGTGCGACCCTCATTTTTTTCGAAAAATGTATAATTTTTGAGATATTGAGGAAGACCTTTTGAAAAAACTGGAAAATAGGTCTGAAATTCATTAGATTATTGAACACGTGCTTTTATTACAGTGTAAATTGAAAATAGGTGCAAATTATAATTTTCGAGATATAAAAATTTATACATTAACACATACATATATCTTCTGGTATGAAATATAAATACATAAATATATTATGGAAAATCCAAAAATGAGGAGTTTTTGGGGATTTTGGGATAGGGATTATATGTTTGGTTTGGGGATTCTTCTGGGGAATTTACAACCAACCCCAAATTACAGTGTCAAATCTGATATTCTTTGATTTGTTTAAATAAGAACAAACATTATACATAATTATCTTTAGACGATTTTTTCCTGTTTAGGTACATTCTGTTGAAAAGATATTAGGCAAGACAGACAAATTTTAACTTCATAAACGCGTTCAGAAATATAATCTCTTCCAAAAATCGATAAACATTTATTTTGTCTATTCGAGAAAAAAATCAGGCCTGAAAGAGTTAATCAACCTCTATTATGGTAGCTTACATTTTCAACAATTTTGCTTTGTTTGTAGTCTTTTGTTCGTTTCTCTTCATCAGGAATAATAAAACTGAAATAATTATTTCGATATGATGAAAAAGTTACCTTTACTACAAATGTATATTTACCCTTCTTCTTCATTTAATAAAATTTCGGTACGTCCAGCCTGTTTATTTGCATAATCAATATAGACCTCTTTTCGTTTTATTTTCTCCTTGAAGAAATTTGTCTTTACTCCGGATTCTTCAGTTTTTGTCCCTCTTGAATATTTCTCATTTAAATTGCCGTCTGCATTTGACCATTTCTTACTGAAGTCCTTTTTTCGGCTCCAAATAATTGGCCTATCCTTCATAGGAAACTTTACAGCATTTGTAGATTTTTCATTACTTTTACGTACACTATCTCCACATTCGAAGTTAACTTCAGTAAACTTCAATTTACTTTTAACGGATTTTGCAGTCATTTTATCATTAACATAAAAAAAATATTCAAACTAATACTAACCACAAATAAAAACTCCCACGTGTTCAGAAATGTGATCGTAACTCGTAACACTTTTTGAGAAATTTAAGGAAAAATTGATTTTCAGTTTTGTTACTTAATATTTATCACGTTTTTTCTTTGATTTACGTTGCTCATAGATATTTAATATATTCGGTGAAAATAAAGCTAAGGATCTTCTCTACATTTTTTTTGAACATAATTTTCATGTAACTTTAATCAGAACTTAGTTATGATTGATTAAAAGCAATAAATTGTCATGTTAATTTGGTACTTCCAACACATATAAACAATAAAATAAAATTGAGCATTAAGTCTTGGTACTATAGGACTATTGGAGTCGTTGATTAAACTCAAATAAATTGGGCTTTTTTTGCATAACTGTCAATTAAAGAGTTTATACGGCAAAAAAATAATCCGAATTTTGAATTAAATTGGGAGTACACTATAAATGGTAAATTGGAATTAAAAAAGGACATGCAAACGTTGATATTTTTATAAACTTATAGTATACATATTATTCTTCTTCCACATAAAAAAAGAAGAAGAACGTGACAGCTTCTCTTTCACCATAAAAATTAGAATCCGCAATATTGCATTTTACCTCACACATACATATAATAAAATTAGGATTAAACCCAAATAAATTGGGCTTAAGCCAAAATCCGAATTATCGAGTTTATACGACAAAAAATTGGGAGTAAACCAAAATCCGTATTAAAAGCGAATTACGTACATACTCGTACAATCAAAATGATATGTGTATGTGTAACTGACGGTAAAACTGATGCTGACAAAATGATCTCGTGATTGTTCAGTTTTTTTCAGAGCTTTGGCGGGGCACTGTTCTACCAATCACACTATCGGATGCCATGTCGCTCACTGTTCTTAGATACTACGTAAACATTGATAAAGAACACTCAAATCTACTACAATTCAAACATATTTTGATGGTTACCTCTTCAAGAAACAAATTAGTACATGAGTATTTAAGAAATTCAAAGAAAATGTTTTTAAAAAAAATGATAATTGAGTATTTTTACATATTACTTATTCGTTATCACAAACTTAATTTGTTATTTAATTTAAATCTATTTAAAGCCGTAGAGGTTTCTTGTGCAATATAACCCTTTGTATTTCTCCTGCAGGCTTCAATATTTTCTCTTCTTTGTTTTTTAATATTTTTGAAAAATTCCTGGAAAAATTGAAAAACATGTAAAATTAGTAGTGACAATTTTTTGAATATTATTTTACTCACTTTTTTTAAAGTTTCTTTAACAATTTGTTTATTTTTAACTGCTTTGGAAGGACCTTTTCTCCATTTCATTTTTCTACGTACTTTAAAGTCAATTGAAGGTGGTTTTACATATAAAATATTTTTTTTAATTTCTGTTTTATTTTTTAAAGATTTTGTATCAACATCAGTAATTTGATTTGGATCTAATGTAATAAATTCTGCTGGTATCTTTTCTAATAAAGCATGAATTTCATTTTCACGACGTTGTGATTTTGTTTGAAATGGATTTATTTCAAATGAATCAAAATTTGGTTCACCAGAACCTGGAACTAAAATTGATGTAAATCCTTCTCCAGTAGATATTCCTAAAACATCTTCGAATGGACAGAATTTTAAATTATATATAAAATCATCAGTTCGATGTTTCAGGTAGGATTCTAAATTTTGACCTTCAATCACAGTTTGAGGAAAAATTTCACAAAGATTACCCATTGAGAAAGCAAGAACACCTTTTTGAGAAATGTCGATTTGCTTTGGTGGTATCATAAGATTATATTGTGCCAATGGTGTACTGAATTGTCTTATATCCCAAACTTTAATTTTTCTATCTAAACCACCTGTTACTAATTGTACACCACGAGCATCAACTGCTAAAGAAGTTACTGATGTTGAATGACATAAAATTTTAGCTAATGGTTCACGAATTTTTGGACACCACATTGATACAATCCCATTACTACTTCCTATACAAGTAACACCATTTACAGGATTTTGTCTCATAATATGAATATTTCCAAGCTTCGAGTTATAATGTCCAATAATTTCACCAATTGATACATCAAGCCATGATAAGAAACCTTTTGAATTTGCAGTAGCAAGTAAAAAATGATATGGTAGAAATTCCATTTGATTTATATTATATAATTTTTTAACACAATGAATTTCTGTTCCTTTATCATCATAAAAATATACCCAATTTTTTTGTGCACATGCAAATAATGTTTCCGAATGAAGCCAAGATATATCTGCAACTTCCTCCATAACATTCATTTCACAATGTAATTTTTTTGTAATCCAATCAAAAGCAGCAATATGACCCATTTTACCACCTAAAAGAAGATGTCGTCCATTTCTTGTATATTGAAAATAATATGGACCGAAATCCAATGTTATTTGAAAATATTTTGAAGCTGCTGTTATATCGACCTAAAATTATGTTTACTTTTAGAAGAAAATTAACTTTTTTAACCCATTCAGACCTTATTTTCCACGGGGAAAATAAACAGTTAGGGACATAAACTTTAACTTGAACAAAACAAAAATCGGTGAGTACAATGTAAATATTAAAATGTTTGCCTTTTATTTAGTCTCTTTCAAGTCTTAGTGATCTTTTTGCAATATGTATTATTGAAAATTAATGAAAATAAAATTGATTTTAAGAAATGCTTGAATTAAAATTAGTGTAGAATTTTCTGGAATTCATTAGACGTTGTAGACCTTATTTGATAAAATAATTAGCTATGAGATATTCTGTAAGGTCCATCAAATGAACAATACTTTTGATTTTCCACTAACGCAGTTATATTGAATACAAGAACTGCTCAAGAATAAATATACCTAAATTGGAAAAATTTGACCTTTTTGAAAAAAGGTCCGAGTTCGAGTTTCAAGGGCATTGCAGGAAAAACTATAGCCAAAAAAAAAGATGCATGGTCCTTTGTGAAATTCAACCAAACAGAGTTGAAGTTTGACCGTAAGAACCATGTCAAAACATGGTGGAGCAAAAAAAAAAAAAACCAAATTACAGAGACCCCCGAAATCAAAAAAAAAAAAAAATCCCCAAACACGAAATTCCTAAGCACAAAATTCCCAAACACAGTATTCAAAAAATTAGGCTAGGCTCATCTACACTCTTGCAAAATTGTAGAAGACCTCTATGTCTTTCTATCAACACCTTACATGCCGCTATTATACGTCATTTTTTGAATTTAACTCTAATTTTCTCGAAAAGTGCTCGATATTAACCCTCATTTTTTATTGCAGAAAAGGAATGTTTAATTGATTATGCATCGATGTGCGACCCTCATTTTTTTCGAAAAATGTATAATTTTTGAGATATTGAGGAAGACCTTTTGAAAAAACTGGAAAATAGGTCTGAAATTCATTAGATTATTGAACACGTGCTTTTATTACAGTGTAAATTGAAAATAGGTGCAAATTATAATTTTCGAGATATAAAAATTTATACATTAACACATACATATATCTTCTGGTATGAAATATAAATACATAAATATATTATAGAAAATCCAAAACTGAGGAGTTTTTGGGGATTTTGGGATAGGGATTATATGTTTGGTTTGGGGATTCTTCTGGGGAATTTACAACCAACCCCAAATTACAGTGTCAAATCTGATATTCTTTGATTTGTTTAAATAAGAACAAACATTATACATAATTATCTTTAGACGATTTTTTCCTGTTTAGGTACATTCTGTTGAAAAGATATTAGGCAAGACAGACAAATTTTAACTTCATAAACGCGTTCAGAAATATAATCTCTTCCAAAAATCGATAAACATTTATTTTGTCTATTCGAGAAAAAAATCAGGCCTGAAAGAGTTAATCAACCTCTATTATGGTAGCTTACATTTTCAACAATTTTGCTTTGTTTGTAGTCTTTTGTTCGTTTCTCTTCATCAGGAATAATAAAACTGAAATAATTATTTCGATATGATGAAAAAGTTACCTTTACTACAAATGTATATTTACCCTTCTTCTTCATTTAATAAAATTTCGGTACGTCCAGCCTGTTTATTTGCATAATCAATATAGACCTCTTTTCGTTTTATTTTCTCCTTGAAGAAATTTGTCTTTACTCCGGATTCTTCAGTTTTTGTCCCTCTTGAATATTTCTCATTTAAATTGCCGTCTGCATTTGACCATTTCTTACTGAAGTCCTTTTTTCGGCTCCAAATAATTGGCCTATCCCTTATAGGAAACTTTACAGCATTTGTAGATTTTTCATTACTTTTACGTACACTATCTCCACATTCGAAGTTAACTTCAGTAAACTTCAATTTACTTTTAACGGATTTTGCAGTCATTTTATCATTAACATAAAAAAAATATTCAAACTAATACTAACCACAAATAAAAACTCCCACGTGTTCAGAAATGTGATCGTAACTCGTAACACTTTTTGAGAAATTTAAGGAAAAATTGATTTTCAGTTTTGTTACTTAATATTTATCACGTTTTTTCTTTGATTTACGTTGCTCATAGATATTTAATATATTCGGTGAAAATAAAGCTAAGGATCTTCTCTACATTTTTTTTGAACATAATTTTCATGTAACTTTAATCAGAACTTAGTTATGATTGATTAAAAGCAATAAATTGTCATGTTAATTTGGTACTTCCAACACATATAAACAATAAAATAAAATTGAGCATTAAGTCTTGGTACTATAGGACTATTGGAGTCGTTGATTAAACTCAAATAAATTGGGCTTTTTTTGCATAACTGTCAATTAAAGAGTTTATATGGCAAAAAAATAATCCGAATTTTGAATTAAATTGGGAGTACACTATAAATGGTAAATTGGAATTAAAAAATGACATGCAAACGTTGATATTTTTATAAACTTATAGTATACATATTATTCTTCTTCCACATAAAAAAAGAAGAAGAACGTGACAGCTTCTCTTTCACCATAAAAATTAGAATCCGCAATATTGCATTTTACCTCACACATACATATAATAAAATTAGGATTAAACCCAAATAAATTGGGCTTAAGCCAAAATCCGAATTATCGAGTTTATACGACAAAAAATTGGGAGTAAACCAAAATCCGTATTAAAAGCGAATTACGTACATACTCGTACAATCAAAATGATATGTGTATGTGTAACTGACGGTAAAACTGATGCTGACAAAATGATCTCGTGATTGTTCAGTTTTTTTCAGAGCTTTGGCGGGGCACTGTTCTACCAATCACACTATCGGATGCCATGTCGCTCACTGTTCTTAGATACTACGTAAACATTGATAAAGAACACTCAAATCTACTACAATTCAAACATATTTTGATGGTTACCTCTTCAAGAAACAAATTAGTACATGAGTATTTAAGAAATTCAAAGAAAATGTTTTTAAAAAAAATGATAATTGAGTATTTTTACATATTACTTATTCGTTATCACAAACTTAATTTGTTATTTAATTTAAATCTATTTAAAGCCGTAGAGGTTTCTTGTGCAATATAACCCTTTGTATTTCTCCTGCAGGCTTCAATATTTTCTCTTCTTTGTTTTTTAATATTTTTGAAAAATTCCTGGAAAAATTGAAAAACATGTAAAATTAGTAGTGACAATTTTTTGAATATTATTTTACTCACTTTTTTTAAAGTTTCTTTAACAATTTTTTTTTTTTTAACTGCTTTGGAAGGACCTTTTCTCCATTTCATTTTTCTACGTACTTTAAAGTCAATTGAAGGTGGTTTTACATATAAAATATTTTTTTTAATTTCTGTTTTATTTTTTAAAGATTTTGTATCAACATCAGTAATTTGATTTGGATCTAATGTAATAAATTCTGCTGGTATCTTTTCTAATAAAGCATGAATTTCATTTTCACGACGTTGTGATTTTGTTTGAAATGGATTTATTTCAAATGAATCAAAATTTGGTTCACCAGAACCTGGAACTAAAATTGATGTAAATCCTTCTCCAGTAGATATTCCTAAAACATCTTCGAATGGACAGAATTTTAAATTATATATAAAATCATCAGTTCGATGTTTCAGGTAGGATTCTAAATTTTGACCTTCAATCACAGTTTGAGGAAAAATTTCACAAAGATTACCCATTGAGAAAGCAAGAACACTTTTTTGAGAAATGTCGATTTGCTTTGGTGGTATCATAAGATTATATTGTGCCAATGGTGTACTGAATTGTCTTATATCCCAAACTTTAATTTTTCTATCTAAACCACCTGTTACTAATTGTACACCACGAGCATCAACTGCTAAAGAAGTTACTGATGTTGAATGACATAAAATTTTAGCTAATGGTTCACGAATTTTTGGACACCACATTGATACAATCCCATTACTACTTCCTATACAAGTAACACCATTTACAGGATTTTGTCTCATAATATGAATATTTCCAAGCTTCGAGTTATAATGTCCAATAATTTCACCAATTGATACATCAAGCCATGATAAGAAACCTTTTGAATTTGCAGTAGCAAGTAAAAAATGATATGGTAGAAATTCCATATGATTTATATTATATAATTTTTTAACACAATGAATTTCTGTTCCTTTATCATCATAAAAATATACCCAATTTTTTTGTGCACATGAAAATAATGTTTCCGAATGAAGCCAAGATATATCTGCAACTTCCTCCATAACATTCATTTCACAATGTAATTTTTTTGTAATCCAATCAAAAGCAGCAATATGA
The DNA here is from genome assembly GCA_932526495.1 of Bombylius major. Lineage (NCBI taxonomy): Eukaryota > Metazoa > Arthropoda > Insecta > Diptera > Bombyliidae > Bombylius > Bombylius major. The sequence goes on from OW052042.1 coordinate 30,932,171, forward strand.
CCCATTTTACCACCTAAAAGAAGATGTCGTCCATTTCTTGTATATTGAAAATAATATGGACCGAAATCCAATGTTATTTGAAAATATTTTGAAGCTGCTGTTATATCGACCTAAAATTATGTTTACTTTTAGAAGAAAATTAACTTTTTTAACCCATTCAGACCTTATTTTCCACGGGGAAAATAAACAGTTAGGGACATAAACTTTAACTTGAACAAAACAAAAATCGGTGAGTACAATGTAAATATTAAAATGTTTGCCTTTTATTTAGTCTCTTTCAAGTCTTAGTGATCTTTTTGCAATATGTATTATTGAAAATTAATGAAAATAAAATTGATTTTAAGAAATGCTTGAATTAAAATTAGTGTAGAATTTTCTGGAATTCATAAGACGTTGTAGACCTTATTTGATAAAATAATTAGCTATGAGATATTCTATAAGGTCCATCAAATGAACAATACTTTTGATTTTCCACTAACGCAGTTATATTGAATACAAGAACTGCTCAAGAATAAATATACCTAAATTGGAAAAATTTGACCTTTTTGAAAAAAGGTCCGAGTTCGAGTTTCAAGGGCATTGCAGGAAAAACTATAGCCAAAAAAAAAGATGCATGGTCCTTTGTGAAATTCAACCAAACAGAGTTGAAGTTTGACCGTAAGAACCATGTCAAAACATGGTGGAGCAAAAAAAAAAAAAAAAGCCAAATTACAGAGACCCCCGAAATCAAAAAAAAAAAAAAATCCCCAAACACGAAATTCCTAAGCACAAAATTCCCAAACACAGTATTCAAAAAAAAAATAAATAAAAAAAGAATAAAAAAAAAAGAGATACAGTGCTTATTATGATTTTCGTCAAATGATCGAACAGCGTTCGATTTCATATTTTGGTATTATCTATCATTTTCGATTTTTTTCTTTATCGAACAGCTATTTCGATCACTTTTTTACTGACGAAATGCAATTTGTAATACGAAAAATATGAAAAAAAGATTGATATTTTAAAGAAAATGTAACTTTTAATGTTTTAAATGTAATAATAATACTAATTAAATGTGTTTTTATTAATTACTAACTACATACATTATTTATTATTTTAATAGGAAAAAAACAGGTAATAAGAAACAATTAGAAGAGCTTGTGAATATCGTGGAAATTTTGACATAAATTTTTCTCACAGAAATCCGAAAAATTGTTCTAAAACAATAAAATACTTGCCTTTACTAATAACATTTTTTTAAAGTCGAATTTAAGAAATGTCGACTCTAAAAACTGAGTATGCATTGAAGTTCTGTACACGAATACATACTTGTAAAAATAAAATCTTCAACATATTTTGTAAAATAGCATACTCAGTTTTTAAAGTCGACTTTTGTTAAACCCGACTTTAAAAAAATGTTATTTACTAATAACAACTACTTAAAACAATTTATTCAAATATGTTTCTTCAAATTTTAACAGCTGAAAAATTGTTCAAAGAAAATATATCTACACAATAATTCATGATAATGACCTTTGTTCGATCGATTGAGTTACGTAATACCGAAATTAAATTCAGTCGAATCGAAGAAGATTCTTCGATCAACCTACGAATCGAAAATCATAATAAGCACCACAGTGTAGATAAAATACTATTGAAAGTAGGCTATTTTAGAATGTAGGATTTTAATGTAAATATTTTACCCTATAACTTTTTACAGGGCCACGCTAGGCTCATTTACACTCTTGCAAAATTGTAGAAGACCTCTATGTCTTTCTATCAACACCTTACATGCCGCTATTATACGTCATTTTTTGAATTTAACTCTAATTTTCTCGAAAAGTGCTCGATATTAACCCTCATTTTTTATTGCAGAAAAGGAATGTTTAATTGATTATGCATCGATGTGCGACCCTCATTTTTTTCGAAAAATGTATAATTTTTGAGATATTGAGGAAGACCTTTTGAAAAAACTGGAAAATAGGTCTGAAATTCATTAGATTATTGAACACGTGCTTTTATTACAGTGTAAATTGAAAATAGGTGCAAATTATAATTTTCGAGATATAAAAATTTATACATTAACACATACATATATCTTCTGGTATGAAATATAAATACATAAATATATTATGGAAAATCCAAAAATGAGGATTTTTTGGGATTTTGGGATAGGGATTATATGTTTGGTTTGGGGATTCTTCTGGGGAATTTACAACCAACCCCAAATTACAGTGTCAAATCTGATACTCTTTGATTTGTTTAAATAAGAACAAACATTATACATAATTATCTTTAGACTATTTTTTCCTGTTTAGGTACATTCTGTTGAAAAGATATTAGGCAAGACAGACAAATTTTAACTTCATAAACGCGTTCAGAAATATAATCTCTTCCAAAAATCGATAAATATTTATTTTGTCTATTCGAGAAAAAAATCAGGCCTGAAAGAGTTAATCAACCTCTATTATGGTAGCTTACATTTTCAACAATTTTGCTTTGTTTGTAGTCTTTTGTTCGTTTCTCTTCATCAGGAATAATAAAACTGAAATAATTATTTCGATATGATGAAAAAGTTACCTTAACTACAAATGTATATTTACCCTTCTTCTTCATTTAATAAAATTTCGGTACGTCCAGCCTGTTTATTTGCATAATCAATATAGACCTCTTTTCGTTTTATTTTCTCCTTGAAGAAATTTGTCTTTACTCCGGATTCTTCAGTTTTTGTCCCTCTTGAATATTTCTCATTTAAATTGCCGTCTGCATTTGACCATTTCTTACTGAAGTCCTTTTTTCGGCTCCAAATAATTGGCCTATCCCTTATAGGAAACTTTACAGCATTTGTAGATTTTTCATTACTTTTACGTACACTATCTCCACATTCGAAGTTAACTTCAGTAAACTTCAATTTACTTTTAACGGATTTTGCAGTCATTTTATCATTAACATAAAAAAAATATTCAAACTAATACTAACCACAAATAAAAACTCCCACGTGTTCAGAAATGTGATCGTAACTCGTAACACTTTTTGAGAAATTTAAGGAAAAATTGATTTTCAGTTTTGTTACTTAATATTTATCACGTTTTTTCTTTGATTTACGTTGCTCATAGATATTTAATATATTCGGTGAAAATAAAGCTAAGGATCTTCTCTACATTTTTTTTGAACATAATTTTCATGTAACTTTAATCAGAACTTAGTTATGATTGATTAAAAGCAATAAATTGTCATGTTAATTTGGTACTTCCAACACATATAAACAATAAAATAAAATTGAGCATTAAGTCTTGGTACTATAGGACTACATATAATAAAATTAGGATTAAACCCAAATAAATTGGGCTTAAGCCAAAATCCGAATTATCGAGTTTATACGACAAAAAATTGGGAGTAAACCAAAATCCGTATTAAAAGCGAATTACGTACATACTCGTACAATCAAAATGATATGTGTATGTGTAACTGACGGTAAAACTGATGCTGACAAAATGATCTCGTGATTGTTCAGTTTTTTTCAGAGCTTTGGCGGGGCACTGTTCTACCAATCACACTATCGGATGCCATGTCGCTCACTGTTCTTAGATACTACGTAAACACTGATAAAGAACACTCAAATCTACTACAATTCAAACATATTTTGATGGTTACCTCTTCAAGAAACAAATTAGTACATGAGTATTTAAGAAATTCAAAGAAAATGTTTTTAAAAAAAATGACAATTGAGTATTTTTACATATTACTTATTCGTTATCACAAACTTAATTTGTTATTTAATTTAAATCTATTTAAAGCCGTAGAGGTTTCTTGTGCAATATAATCCTTTGTATTTCTCCTGCAGGCTTCAATATTTTCTCTTCTTTGTTTTTTAATATTTTTGAAAAATTCCTGGAAAAATTGAAAAACATGTAAAATTAGTAGTGACAATTTTTTGAATATTATTTTACTCACTTTTTTTAAAGTTTCTTTAACAATTTGTTTATTTTTAACTGCTTTGGAAGGACCTTTTCTCCATTTCATTTTTCTACGTACTTTAAAGTCAATTGAAGGTGGTTTTACATATAAAATATTTTTTTTAATTTCTGTTTTATTTTTTAAAGATTTTGTATCAACATCAGTAATTTGATTTGGATCTAATGTAATAAATTCTGCTGGTATCTTTTCTAATAAAGCATGAATTTCATTTTCACGACGTTGTGATTTTGTTTGAAATGGATTTATTTCAAATGAATCAAAATTTGGTTCACCAGAACCTGGAACTAAAATTGATGTAAATCCTTCTCCAGTAGATATTCCTAAAACATCTTCGAATGGACAGAATTTTAAATTATATATAAAATCATCAGTTCGATGTTTCAGGTAGGATTCTAAATTTTGACCTTCAATCACAGTTTGAGGAAAAATTTCACAAAGATTACCCATTGAGAAAGCAAGAACACCTTTTTGAGAAATGTCGATTTGCTTTGGTGGTATCATAAGATTATATTGTGCCAATGGTGTACTGAATTGTCTTATATCCCAAACTTTAATTTTTCTATCTAAACCACCTGTTACTAATTGTACACCACGAGCATCAACTGCTAAAGAAGTTACTGATGTTGAATGACATAAAATTTTAGCTAATGGTTCACGAATTTTTGGACACCACATTGATACAATCCCATTACTACTTCCTATACAATTAACACCATTTACAGGATTTTGTCTCATAATATGAATATTTCCAAGCTTCGAGTTATAATGTCCAATAATTTCACCAATTGATACATCAAGCCATGATAAGAAACCTTTTGAATTTGCAGTAGCAAGTAAAAAATGATATGGTAGAAATTCCATTTGATTTATATTATATAATTTTTTAACACAATGAATTTCTGTTCCTTTATCATCATAAAAATATACCCAATTTTTTTGTGCACATGCAAACAATGTTTCCGAATGAAGCCAAGATATATCTGCAACTTCCTCCATAACATTCATTTCACAATGTAATTTTTTTGTAATCCAATCAAAAGCAGCAATATGACCCATTTTACCACCTAAAAGAAGATGTCGTCCATTTCTTGTATATTGAAAATAATATGGACCGAAATCCAATGTTATTTGAAAATATTTTGAAGCTGCTGTTATATCGACCTAAAATTATGTTTACTTTTAGAAGAAAATTAACTTTTTTAACCCATTCAGACCTTATTTTCCACGGGGAAAATAAACAGTTAGGGACATAAACTTTAACTTGAACAAAACAAAAATCGGTGAGTACAATGTAAATATTAAAATGTTTGCCTTTTATTTAGTCTCTTTCAAGTCTTAGTGATCTTTTTGCAATATGTATTATTGAAAATTAATGAAAATAAAATTGATTTTAAGAAATGCTTGAATTAAAATTAGTGTAGAATTTTCTGGAATTCATTAGACGTTGTAGACCTTATTTGATAAAATAATTAGCTATGAGATATTCTGTAAGGTCCATCAAATGAACAATACTTTTGATTTTCCACTAACGCAGTTATATTGAATACAAGAACTGCTCAAGAATAAATATACCTAAATTGGAAAAATTTGACCTTTTTGAAAAAAGGTCCGAGTTCGAGTTTCAAGGGCATTGCAGGAAAAACTATAGCCAAAAAAAAAGATGCATGGTCCTTTGTGAAATTCAACCAAACAGAGTTGAAGTTTGACCGTAAGAACCATGTCAAAACATGGTGGAGCAAAAAAAAAAAAAACCAAATTACAGAGACCCCCGAAATCAAAAAAAAAAAAAATCCCCAAACACGAAATTCCTAAGCACAAAATTCCCAAACACAGTATTCAAAAAATTAGGCTAGGCTCATCTACACTCTTGCAAAATTGTAGAAGACCTCTATGTCTTTCTATCAACACCTTACATGCCGCTATTATACGTCATTTTTTGAATTTAACTCTAATTTTCTCGAAAAGTGCTCGATATTAACCCTCATTTTTTATTGCAGAAAAGGAATGTTTAATTGATTATGCATCGATGTGCGACCCTCATTTTTTTCGAAAAATGTATAATTTTTGAGATATTGAGGAAGACCTTTTGAAAAAACTGGAAAATAGGTCTGAAATTCATTAGATTATTGAACACGTGCTTTTATTACAGTGTAAATTGAAAATAGGTGCAAATTATAATTTTCGAGATATAAAAATTTATACATTAACACATACATATATCTTCTGGTATGAAATATAAATACATAAATATATTATGGAAAATCCAAAAATGAGGATTTTTTGGGGATTTTGGGATAGGGATTATATGTTTGGTTTGGGGATTCTTCTGGGGAATTTACAACCAACCCCAAATTACAGTGTCAAATCTGATACTCTTTGATTTGTTTAAATAAGAACAAACATTATACATAATTATCTTTAGACGATTTTTTCCTGTTTAGGTACATTCTGTTGAAAAGATATTAGGCAAGACAGACAAATTTTAACTTCATAAACGCGTTCAGAAATATAATCTCTTCCAAAAATCGATAAACATTTATTTTGTCTATTCGAGAAAAAAATCAGGCCTGAAAGAGTTAATCAACCTCTATTATGGTAGCTTACATTTTCAACAATTTTGCTTTGTTTGTAGTCTTTTGTTCGTTTCTCTTCATCATTAATAATAAAACTGAAATAATTATTTCGATATGATGAAAAAGTTACCTTTACTACAAATGTATATTTACCCTTCTTCTTCATTTAATAAAATTTCGGTACGTCCAGCCTGTTTATTTGCATAATCAATATAGACCTCTTTTCGTTTTATTTTCTCCTTGAAGAAATTTGTCTTTACTCCGGATTCTTCAGTTTTTGTCCCTCTTGAATATTTCTCATTTAAATTGCCGTCTGCATTTGACCATTTCTTACTGAAGTCCTTTTTTCGGCTCCAAATAATTGGCCTATCCTTCATAGGAAACTTTACAGCATTTGTAGATTTTTCATTACTTTTACGTACACTATCTCCACATTCGAAGTTAACTTCAGTAAACTTCAATTTACTTTTAACGGATTTTGCAGTCATTTTATCATTAACATAAAAAAAATATTCAAACTAATACTAACCACAAATAAAAACTCCCACGTGTTCAGAAATGTGATCGTAACTCGTAACACTTTTTGAGAAATTTAAGGAAAAATTGATTTTCAGTTTTGTTACTTTATATTTATCACGTTTTTTCTTTGATTTACGTTGCTCATAGATATTTAATATATTCGGTGAAAATAAAGCTAAGGATCTTCTCTACATTTTTTTTGAACATAATTTTCATGTAACTTTAATCAGAACTTAGTTATGATTGATTAAAAGCAATAAATTGTCATGTTAATTTGGTACTTCCAACACATATAAACAATAAAATAAAATTGAGCATTAAGTCTTGGTACTATAGGACTATTGGAGTCGTTGATTAAACTCAAATAAATTGGGCTTTTTTTGCATAACTGTCAATTAAAGAGTTTATACGGCAAAAAAATAATCCGAATTTTGAATTAAATTGGGAGTACACTATAAATGGTAAATTGGAATTAAAAAATGACATGCAAACGTTGATATTTTTATAAACTTATAGTATACATATTATTCTTCTTCCACATAAAAAAAGAAGAAGAACGTGACAGCTTCTCTTTCACCATAAAAATTAGAATCCGCAATATTGCATTTTACCTCACACATACATATAATAAAATTAGGATTAAACCCAAATAAATTGGGCTTAAGCCAAAATCCGAATTATCGAGTTTATACGACAAAAAATTGGGAGTAAACCAAAATCCGTATTAAAAGCGAATTACGTACATACTCGTACAATCAAAATGATATGTGTATGTGTAACTGACGGTAAAACTGATGCTGACAAAATGATCTCGTGATTGTTCAGTTTTTTTCAGAGCTTTGGCGGGGCACTGTTCTACCAATCACACTATCGGATGCCATGTCGCTCACTGTTCTTAGATACTACGTAAACATTGATAAAGAACACTCAAATCTACTACAATTCAAACATATTTTGATGGTTACCTCTTCAAGAAACAAATTAGTACATGAGTATTTAAGAAATTCAAAGAAAATGTTTTTAAAAAAAATGATAATTGAGTATTTTTACATATTACCATAGACTAGTATCTAGATGACTCAGGATTTAATAAAAATTTCGGTAAAATTGTACACAATAACACCCGACAATAACACCCAAGCTTTCATCATAACACCCGAGCTTTACTTTTGAAAGTTTCCAATCAATATAAATAAGTATTATACATTAGTATTGCAGCAATGACACCCAACAACAACATCGTAGTATTGATCATAACACCCGAGCTTTACACACTGAATGGCCCAAACCAGACTAATCTTCTTCCAGCAGCGGTTTTTAGGAGAGCGATAAGATAGAGATAATACATTTTGATTGGTGTTTATGCGTAATACAACATTTCGTTGAAATTTTAAAAGCGGATTTAATATTGTATTTACTCAAAACGTCGTAGACGTTTGTGCATAAACAAGGTACCTATATGAAATTTTAATTGTAATCGCTTTTTACTTTAAACATAAAGTAGTTAACTATATGTATAACTATACGATGTATGTACATACTACGTTGTGTATGGCTAGAAAATATATGTATAGCATTACTATATATTCATATAATATGTATGTATGTATGTATATCCTATTCAGTGTGTAAAATTCGGGTGTTATGATCTTAAATACCGACGATGTTGTTGTTGGGTGTCGTTGCTGCAAATTGCAATACTAAATTACTAATGTATAATAACTACATACATATATGTATACATAATATAACATTTAAAAGCTTCTCGCTTTTTTTTTTTACTTTTTTTTTCAAATTCGTTCATATACGAAAAATTTTGTTCAAACTGATAAATCTAGATTAGTTATCTATGATATTACTTATTCGTTATCACAAACTTAATTTGTTATTTAATTTAAATCTATTTAAAGCCGTAGAGGTTTCTTGTGCAATATAACCCTTTGTATTTCTCCTGCAGGCTTCAATATTTTCTCTTCTTTGTTTTTTAATATTTTTGAAAAATTCCTGGAAAAATTGAAAAACATGTAAAATTAGTAGTGACAATTTTTTGAATATTATTTTACTCACTTTTTTTAAAGTTTCTTTAACAATTTGTTTATTTTTAACTGCTTTGGAAGGACCTTTTCTCCATTTCATTTTTCTACGTACTTTAAAGTCAATTGAAGGTGGTTTTACATATAAAATATTTTTTTTAATTTCTGTTTTATTTTTTAAAGATTTTGTATCAACATCAGTAATTTGATTTGGATCTAATGTAATAAATTCTGCTGGTATCTTTTCTAATAAAGCATGAATTTCATTTTCACGACGTTGTGATTTTGTTTGAAATGGATTTATTTCAAATGAATCAAAATTTGGTTCACCAGAACCTGGAACTAAAATTGATGTAAATCCTTCTCCAGTAGATATTCCTAAAACATCTTCGAATGGACAGAATTTTAAATTATATATAAAATCATCAGTTCGATGTTTCAGGTAGGATTCTAAATTTTGACCTTCAATCACAGTTTGAGGAAAAATTTCACAAAGATTACCCATTGAGAAAGCAAGAACACCTTTTTGAGAAATGTCGATTTGCTTTGGTGGTATCATAAGATTATATTGTGCCAATGGTGTACTGAATTGTCTTATATCCCAAACTTTAATTTTTCTATCTAAACCACCTGTTACTAATTGTACACCACGAGCATCAACTGCTAAAGAAGTTACTGATGTTGAATGACATAAAATTTTAGCTAATGGTTCACGAATTTTTGGACACCACATTGATACAATCCCATTACTACTTCCTATACAAGTACACCATTTACAGGATTTTGTCTCATAATATGAATATTTCCAAGCTTCGAGTTATAATGTCCAATAATTTCACCAATTGATACATCAAGCCATGATAAGAAACCTTTTGAATTTGCAGTAGCAAGTAAAAAATGATATGGTAGAAATTCCATTTGATTTATATTATAGGTATAATTTTTTAACACAATGAGTTTCTGTTCCTTTATCATCATAAAAATATACCCAATTTTTTTGTGCACATGCAAATAATGTTTCCGAATGAAGCCAAGATATATCTGCAACTTCCTCCATAACATTCATTTCACAATGTAATTTTTTTGTAATCCAATCAAAAGCAGCAATATGACCCATTTTACCACCTAAAAGAAGATGTCGTCCATTTCTTGTATATTGAAAATAATATGGACCGAAATCCAATGTTATTTGAAAATATTTTGAAGCTGCTGTTATATCGACCTAAAATTATGTTTACTTTTAGAAGAAAATTAACTTTTTTAACCCATTCAGACCTTATTTTCCACGGGGAAAATAAACAGTTAGGGACATAAACTTTAACTTGAACAAAACAAAAATCGGTGAGTACAATGTAAATATTAAAATGTTTGCCTTTTATTTAGTCTTTCAAGTCTTAGTGATCTTTTTGCAATATGTATTATTGAAAATTAATGAAAATAAAATTGATTTTAAGAAATGCTTGAATTAAAATTAGTGTAGAATTTTCTGGAATTCATTAGACGTTGTAGACCTTATTTGATAAAATAATTAGCTATGAGATATTCTGTAAGGTCCATCAAATGAACAATACTTTTGATTTTCCACTAACGCAGTTATATTGAATACAAGAACTGCTCAAGAATAAATATACCTAAATTGGAAAAATTTGACCTTTTTGAAAAAAGGTCCGAGTTCGAGTTTCAAGGGCATTGCAGGAAAAACTATAGCCAAAAAAAAAGATGCATGGTCCTTTGTGAAATTCAACCAAACAGAGTTGAAGTTTGACCGTAAGAACCATGTCAAAACATGGTGGAGCAAAAAAAAAAAAAAAGCCAAATTACAGAGACCCCCGAAATCAAAAAAAAAAAAAATCCCCAAACACGAAATTCCTAAGCACAAAATTCCCAAACACAGTATTCAAAAAAAAAATAAATAAAAAAAGAATAAAAAAAAAAGAGATACAGTGCTTATTATGATTTTCGTCAAATGATCGAACAGCGTTCGATTTCATATTTTGGTATTATCTATCATTTTCGATTTTTTTCTTTATCGAACAGCTATTTCGATCACTTTTTTACTGACGAAATGCAATTTGTAATACGAAAAATATGAAAAAAAGATTGATATTTTAAAGAAAATGTAACTTTTAATGTTTTAAATGTAATAATAATACTAATTAAATGTGTTTTTATTAATTACTACATACATTATTTATTATTTTAATAGGAAAAAAACAGGTAATAAGAAACAATTAGAAGAGCTTGTGAATATCGTGGAAATTTTGACATAAATTTTTCTCACAGAAATCCGAAAAATTGTTCTAAAACAATAAAATACTTGCCTTTACTAATAACATTTTTTTAAAGTCGAATTTAACAAATGTCGACTCTAAAAACTGAGTATGCATTGAAGTTCTGTACACGAATACATACTTGTAAAAATAAAATCTTCAACATATTTTGTAAAATAGCATACTCAGTTTTTAAAGTCGACTTTTGTTAAACCCGACTTTAAAAAAATGTTATTTACTAATAACAACTACTTAAAACAATTTATTCAAATATGTTTCTTCAAATTTTAACAGCTGAAAAATTGTTCAAAGAAAATATATCTACACAATAATTCATGATAATGACCTTTGTTCGATCGATTGAGTTACGTAATACCGAAATTAAATTCAGTCGAATCGAAGAAGATTCTTCGATCAACCTACGAATCGAAAATCATAATAAGCACCACAGTGTAGATAAAATACTATTGAAAGTAGGCTATTTTAGAATGTAGGATTTTAATGTAAATATTTTACCCTATAACTTTTTACAGGGTAGGCTCATCTACACTCTTGCAAAATTGTAGAAGACCTCTATGTCTTTCTATCAACACCTTACATGCCGCTATTATACGTCATTTTTTGAATTTAACTCTAATTTTCTCGAAAAGTGCTCGATATTAACCCTCATTTTTTATTGCAGAAAAGGAATGTTTAATTGATTATGCATCGATGTGCGACCCTCATTTTTTTCGAAAAATGTATAATTTTTGAGATATTGAGGAAGACCTTTTGAAAAAACTGGAAAATAGGTCTGAAATTCATTAGATTATTGAACACGTGCTTTTATTACAGTGTAAATTGAAAATAGGTGCAAATTATAATTTTCGAGATATAAAAATTTATACATTAACACATACATATATCTTCTGGTATGAAATATAAATACATAAATATATTATGGAAAATCCAAAAATGAGGAGTTTTTGGGGATTTTGGGATAGGGATTATATGTTTGGTTTGGGGATTCTTCTGGAGAATTTACAACCAACCCCAAATTACAGTGTCAAATCTGATATTCTTTGATTTGTTTAAATAAGAACAAACATTATACATAATTATCTTTAGACGATTTTTTCCTGTTTAGGTACATTTTGTTGAAAAGATATTAGGCAAGACAGACAAATTTTAACTTCATAAACGCGTTCAGAAATATAATCTCTTCCAAAAATCGATAAACATTTATTTTGTCTATTCGAGAAAAAAATCAGGCCTGAAAGAGTTAATCAACCTCTATTATGGTAGCTTACATTTTCAACAATTTTGCTTTGTTTGTAGTCTTTTGTTCGTTTCTCTTCATCATTAATAATAAAACTGAAATAATTATTTCGATATGATGAAAAAGTTACCTTTACTACAAATGTATATTTACCCTTCTTCTTCATTTAATAAAATTTCGGTACGTCCAGCCTGTTTATTTGCATAATCAATATAGACCTCTTTTCGTTTTATTTTCTCCTTGAAGAAATTTGTCTTTACTCCGGATTCTTCAGTTTTTGTCCCTCTTGAATATTTCTCATTTAAATTGCCGTCTGCATTTGACCATTTCTTACTGAAGTCCTTTTTTCGGCTCCAAATAATTGGCCTATCCTTCATAGGAAACTTTACAGCATTTGTAGATTTTTCATTACTTTTACGTACACTATCTCCACATTCGAAGTTAACTTCAGTAAACTTCAATTTACTTTTAACGGATTTTGCAGTCATTTTATCATTAACATAAAAAAAATATTCAAACTAATACTAACCACAAATAAAAACTCCCACGTGTTCAGAAATGTGATCGTAACTCGTAACACTTTTTGAGAAATTTAAGGAAAAATTGATTTTCAGTTTTGTTACTTAATATTTATCACGTTTTTTCTTTGATTTACGTTGCTCATAGATATTTAATATATTCGGTGAAAATAAAGCTAAGGATCTTCTCTACATTTTTTTTGAACATAATTTTCATGTAACTTTAATCAGAACTTAGTTATGATTGATTAAAAGCAATAAATTGTCATGTTAATTTGGTACTTCCAACACATATAAACAATAAAATAAAATTGAGCATTAAGTCTTGGTACTATAGGACTATTGGAGTCGTTGATTAAACTCAAATAAATTGGGCTTTTTTTGCATAACTGTCAATTAAAGAGTTTATACGGCAAAAAAATAATCCGAATTTTGAATTAAATTGGGAGTACACTATAAATGGTAAATTGGAATTAAAAAATGACATGCAAACGTTGATATTTTTATAAACTTATAGTATACATATTATTCTTCTTCCACATAAAAAAAGAAGAAGAACGTGACAGCTTCTCTTTCACCATAAAAATTAGAATCCGCAATATTGCATTTTACCTCACACATACATATAATAAAATTAGGATTAAACCCAAATAAATTGGGCTTAAGCCAAAATCCGAATTATCGAGTTTATACGACAAAAAATTGGGAGTAAACCAAAATCCGTATTAAAAGCGAATTACGTACATACTCGTACAATCAAAATGATATGTGTATGTGTAACTGACGGTAAAACTGATGCTGACAAAATGATCTCGTGATTGTTCAGTTTTTTTCAGAGCTTTGGCGGGGCACTGTTCTACCAATCACACTATCGGATGCCATGTCGCTCACTGTTCTTAGATACTACGTAAACATTGATAAAGAACACTCAAATCTACTACAATTCAAACATATTTTGATGGTTACCTCTTCAAGAAACAAATTAGTACATGAGTATTTAAGAAATTCAAAGAAAATGTTTTTAAAAAAAATGATAATTGAGTATTTTTACATATTACCATAGACTAGTATCTAGATGACTCAGGATTTAATAAAAATTTCGGTAAAATTGTACACAATAACACCCGACAATAACACCCAAGCTTTCATCATAACACCCGAGCTTTACTTTTGAAAGTTTCCAATCAATATAAATAATTATTATACATTAGTATTGCAGCAATGACACCCAACAACAACATCGTAGTATTGATCATAACACCCGAGCTTTACACACTGAATGGCCCAAACCAGACTAATCTTCTTCCAGCAGCGGTTTTTAGGAGAGCGATAAGATAGAGATAATACATTTTGATTGGTGTTTATGCGTAATACAACATTTCGTTGAAATTTTAAAAGCGGATTTAATATTGTATTTACTCAAAACGTCGTAGACGTTTGTGCATAAACAAGGTACCTATATGAAATTTTAATTGTAATCGCTTTTTACTTTAAACATAAAGTAGTTAACTATATGTATAACTATACGATGTATGTACATACTACGTTATGTATGGCTAGAAAATATATGTATAGCATTACTATATATTCATATAATATGTATGTATGTATGTATATCCTATTCAGTGTGTAAAATTCGGGTGTTATGATCTTAAATACCGACGATGTTGTTGTTGGGTGTCGTTGCTGCAAATTGCAATACTAAATTACTAATGTATAATAACTACATACATATATGTATACATAATATAACATTTAAAAGCTTCTCGCTTTTTTTTTTTACTTTTTTTTTCAAATTCGTTCATATACGAAAAATTTTGTTCAAACTGATAAATCTAGATTAGTTATCTATGATATTACTTATTCGTTATCACAAACTTAATTTGTTATTTAATTTAAATCTATTTAAAGCCGTAGAGGTTTCTTGTGCAATATAACCCTTTGTATTTCTCCTGCAGGCTTCAATATTTTCTCTTCTTTGTTTTTTAATATTTTTGAAAAATTCCTGGAAAAATTGAAAAACATGTAAAATTAGTAGTGACAATTTTTTGAATATTATTTTACTCACTTTTTTTAAAGTTTCTTTAACAATTTGTTTATTTTTAACTGCTTTGGAAGGACCTTTTCTCCATTTCATTTTTCTACGTACTTTAAAGTCAATTGAAGGTGGTTTTACATATAAAATATTTTTTTTAATTTCTGTTTTATTTTTTAAAGATTTTGTATCAACATCAGTAATTTGATTTGGATCTAATGTAATAAATTCTGCTGGTATCTTTTCTAATAAAGCATGAATTTCATTTTCACGACGTTGTGATTTTGTTTGAAATGGATTTATTTCAAATGAATCAAAATTTGGTTCACCAGAACCTGGAACTAAAATTGATGTAAATCCTTCTCCAGTAGATATTCCTAAAACATCTTCGAATGGACAGAATTTTAAATTATATATAAAATCATCAGTTCGATGTTTCAGGTAGGATTCTAAATTTTGACCTTCAATCACAGTTTGAGGAAAAATTTCACAAAGATTACCCATTGAGAAAGCAAGAACACCTTTTTGAGAAATGTCGATTTGCTTTGGTGGTATCATAAGATTATATTGTGCCAATGGTGTACTGAATTGTCTTATATCCCAAACTTTAATTTTTCTATCTAAACCACCTGTTACTAATTGTACACCACGAGCATCAACTGCTAAAGAAGTTACTGATGTTGAATGACATAAAATTTTAGCTAATGGTTCACGAATTTTTGGACACCACATTGATACAATCCCATTACTACTTCCTATACAAGTACACCATTTACAGGATTTTGTCTCATAATATGAATATTTCCAAGCTTCGAGTTATAATGTCCAATAATTTCACCAATTGATACATCAAGCCATGATAAGAAACCTTTTGAATTTGCAGTAGCAAGTAAAAAATGATATGGTAGAAATTCCATTTGATTTATATTATAGGTATAATTTTTTAACACAATGAGTTTCTGTTCCTTTATCATCATAAAAATATACCCAATTTTTTTGTGCACATGCAAATAATGTTTCCGAATGAAGCCAAGATATATCTGCAACTTCCTCCATAACATTCATTTCACAATGTAATTTTTTTGTAATCCAATCAAAAGCAGCAATATGACCCATTTTACCACCTAAAAGAAGATGTCGTCCATTTCTTGTATATTGAAAATAATATGGACCGAAATCCAATGTTATTTGAAAATATTTTGAAGCTGCTGTTATATCGACCTAAAATTATGTTTACTTTTAGAAGAAAATTAACTTTTTTAACCCATTCAGACCTTATTTTCCACGGGGAAAATAAACAGTTAGGGACATAAACTTTAACTTGAACAAAACAAAAATCGGTGAGTACAATGTAAATATTAAAATGTTTGCCTTTTATTTAGTCTCTTTCAAGTCTTAGTGATCTTTTTGCAATATGTATTATTGAAAATTAATGAAAATAAAATTGATTTTAAGAAATGCTTGAATTAAAATTAGTGTAGAATTTTCTGGAATTCATTAGACGTTGTAGACCTTATTTGATAAAATAATTAGCTATGACATATTCTGTAAGGTCCATCAAATGAACAATACTTTTGATTTTCCACTAACGCAGTTATATTGAATACAAGAACTGCTCAAGAATAAATATACCTAAATTGGAAAAATTTGACCTTTTTGAAAAAAGGTCCGAGTTCGAGTTTCAAGGGCATTGCAGGAAAAACTATAGCCAAAAAAAAAGATGCATGGTCCTTTGTGAAATTCAACCAAACAGAGTTGAAGTTTGACCGTAAGAACCATGTCAAAACATGGTGGAGCAAAAAAAAAAAAAAAGCCAAATTACAGAGACCCCCGAAATCAAAAAAAAAAAAAATCCCCAAACACGAAAATCCTAAGCACAAAATTCCCAAACACAGTATTCAAAAAAAAAAAAAATAAAAAAAGAATAAAAAAAAAAGAGATACAGTGCTTATTATGATTTTCGTCAAATGATCGAACAGCGTTCGATTTCATATTTTGGTATTATCTATCATTTTCGATTTTTTTCTTTATCGAACAGCTATTTCGATCACTTTTTTACTGACGAAATGCAATTTGTAATACGAAAAATATGAAAAAAAGATTGATATTTTAAAGAAAATGTAACTTTTAATGTTTTAAATGTAATAATAATACTAATTAAATGTGTTTTTATTAATTACTACATACATTATTTATTATTTTAATAGGAAAAAAACAGGTAATAAGAAACAATTAGAAGAGCTTGTGAATATCGTGGAAATTTTGACATAAATTTTTCTCACAGAAATCCGAAAAATTGTTCTAAAACAATAAAATACTTGCCTTTACTAATAACATTTTTTTAAAGTCGAATTTAACAAATGTCGACTCTAAAAACTGAGTATGCATTGAAGTTCTGTACACGAATACATACTTGTAAAAATAAAATCTTCAACATATTTTGTAAAATAGCATACTCAGTTTTTAAAGTCGACTTTTGTTAAACCCGACTTTAAAAAAATGTTATTTACTAATAACAACTACTTAAAACAATTTATTCAAATATGTTTCTTCAAATTTTAACAGCTGAAAAATTGTTCAAAGAAAATATATCTACACAATAATTCATGATAATGACCTTTGTTCGATCGATTGAGTTACGTAATACCGAAATTAAATTCAGTCGAATCGAAGAAGATTCTTCGATCAACCTACGAATCGAAAATCATAATAAGCACCACAGTGTAGATAAAATACTATTGAAAGTAGGCTATTTTAGAATGTAGGATTTTAATGTAAATATTTTACCCTATAACTTTTTACAGGGTAGGCTCATCTACACTCTTGCAAAATTGTAGAAGACCTCTATGTCTTTCTATCAACACCTTACATGCCGCTATTATACGTCATTTTTTGAATTTAACTCTAATTTTCTCGAAAAGTGCTCGATATTAACCCTCATTTTTTATTGCAGAAAAGGAATGTTTAATTGATTATGCATCGATGTGCGACCCTCATTTTTTTCGAAAAATGTATAATTTTTGAGATATTGAGGAAGACCTTTTGAAAAAACTGGAAAATAGGTCTGAAATTCATTAGATTATTGAACACGTGCTTTTATTACAGTGTAAATTGAAAATAGGTGCAAATTATAATTTTCGAGATATAAAAATTTATACATTAACACATACATATATCTTCTGGTATGAAATATAAATACATAAATATATTATGGAAAATCCAAAAATGAGGAGTTTTTGGGGATTTTGGGATAGGGATTATATGTTTGGTTTGGGGATTCTTCTGGGGAATTTACAACCAACCCCAAATTACAGTGTCAAATCTGATATTCTTTGATTTGTTTAAATAAGAACAAACATTATACATAATTATCTTTAGACGATTTTTTCCTGTTTAGGTACATTCTGTTGAAAAGATATTAGGCAAGACAGACAAATTTTAACTTCATAAACGCGTTCAGAAATATAATCTCTTCCAAAAATCGATAAACATTTATTTTGTCTATTCGAGAAAAAAATCAGGCCTGAAAGAGTTAATCAACCTCTATTATGGTAGCTTACATTTTCAACAATTTTGCTTTGTTTGTAGTCTTTTGTTCGTTTCTCTTCATCATTAATAATAAAACTGAAATAATTATTTCGATATGATGAAAAAGTTACCTTTACTACAAATGTATATTTACCCTTCTTCTTCATTTAATAAAATTTCGGTACGTCCAGCCTGTTTATTTGCATAATCAATATAGACCTCTTTTCGTTTTATTTTCTCCTTGAAGAAATTTGTCTTTACTCCGGATTCTTCAGTTTTTGTCCCTCTTGAATATTTCTCATTTAAATTGCCGTCTGCATTTGACCATTTCTTACTGAAGTCCTTTTTTCGGCTCCAAATAATTGGCCTATCCTTCATAGGAAACTTTACAGCATTTGTAGATTTTTCATTACTTTTACGTACACTATCTCCACATTCGAAGTTAACTTCAGTAAACTTCAATTTACTTTTAACGGATTTTGCAGTCATTTTATCATTAACATAAAAAAAATATTCAAACTAATACTAACCACAAATAAAAACTCCCACGTGTTCAGAAATGTGATCGTAACTCGTAACACTTTTTGAGAAATTTAAGGAAAAATTGATTTTCAGTTTTGTTACTTAATATTTATCACGTTTTTTCTTTGATTTACGTTGCTCATAGATATTTAATATATTCGGTGAAAATAAAGCTAAGGATCTTCTCTACATTTTTTTTGAACATAATTTTCATGTAACTTTAATCAGAACTTAGTTATGATTGATTAAAAGCAATAAATTGTCATGTTAATTTGGTACTTCCAACACATATAAACAATAAAATAAAATTGAGCATTAAGTCTTGGTACTATAGGACTATTGGAGTCGTTGATTAAACTCAAATAAATTGGGCTTTTTTTGCATAACTGTCAATTAAAGAGTTTATACGGCAAAAAAATAATCCGAATTTTGAATTAAATTGGGAGTACACTATAAATGGTAAATTGGAATTAAAAAATGACATGCAAACGTTGATATTTTTATAAACTTATAGTATACATATTATTCTTCTTCCACATAAAAAAAGAAGAAGAACGTGACAGCTTCTCTTTCACCATAAAAATTAGAATCCGCAATATTGCATTTTACCTCACACATACATATAATAAAATTAGGATTAAACCCAAATAAATTGGGCTTAAGCCAAAATCCGAATTATCGAGTTTATACGACAAAAAATTGGGAGTAAACCAAAATCCGTATTAAAAGCGAATTACGTACATACTCGTACAATCAAAAATCATACAATGTGTATGTGTAACTGACGGTAAAACTGATGCTGACAAAATGATCTCGTGATTGTTCAGTTTTTTTCAGAGCTTTGGCGGGGCACTGTTCTACCAATCACACTATCGGATGCCATGTCGCTCACTGTTCTTAGATACTACGTAAACATTGATAAAGAACACTCAAATCTACTACAATTCAAACATATTTTGATGGTTACCTCTTCAAGAAACAAATTAGTACATGAGTATTTAAGAAATTCAAAGAAAATGTTTTTAAAAAAAATGATAATTGAGTATTTTTACATATTACTTATTCGTTATCACAAACTTAATTTGTTATTTAATTTAAATCTATTTAAAGCCGTAGAGGTTTCTTGTGCAATATAACCCTTTGTATTTCTCCTGCAGGCTTCAATATTTTCTCTTCTTTGTTTTTTAATATTTTTGAAAAATTCCTGGAAAAATTGAAAAACATGTAAAATTAGTAGTGACAATTTTTTGAATATTATTTTACTCACTTTTTTTAAAGTTTCTTTAACAATTTGTTTATTTTTAACTGCTTTGGAAGGACCTTTTCTCCATTTCATTTTTCTACGTACTTTAAAGTCAATTGAAGGTGGTTTTACATATAAAATATTTTTTTTAATTTCTGTTTTATTTTTTAAAGATTTTGTATCAACATCAGTAATTTGATTTGGATCTAATGTAATAAATTCTGCTGGTATCTTTTCTAATAAAGCATGAATTTCATTTTCACGACGTTGTGATTTTGTTTGAAATGGATTTATTTCAAATGAATCAAAATTTGGTTCACCAGAACCTGGAACTAAAATTGATGTAAATCCTTCTCCAGTAGATATTCCTAAAACATCTTCGAATGGACAGAATTTTAAATTATATATAAAATCATCAGTTCGATGTTTCAGGTAGGATTCTAAATTTTGACCTTCAATCACAGTTTGAGGAAAAATTTCACAAAGATTACCCATTGAGAAAGCAAGAACACCTTTTTGAGAAATGTCGATTTGCTTTGGTGGTATCATAAGATTATATTGTGCCAATGGTGTACTGAATTGTCTTATATCCCAAACTTTAATTTTTCTATCTAAACCACCTGTTACTAATTGTACACCACGAGCATCAACTGCTAAAGAAGTTACTGATGTTGAATGACATAAAATTTTAGCTAATGGTTCACGAATTTTTGGACACCACATTGATACAATCCCATTACTACTTCCTATACAAGTAACACCATTTACAGGATTTTGTCTCATAATATGAATATTTCCAAGCTTCGAGTTATAATGTCCAATAATTTCACCAATTGATACATCAAGCCATGATAAGAAACCTTTTGAATTTGCAGTAGCAAGTAAAAAATGATATGGTAGAAATTCCATTTGATTTATATTATATAATTTTTTAACACAATGAATTTCTGTTCCTTTATCATCATAAAAATATACCCAATTTTTTTGTGCACATGCAAATAATGTTTCCGAATGAAGCCAAGATATATCTGCAACTTCCTCCATAACATTCATTTCACAATGTAATTTTTTTGTAATCCAATCAAAAGCAGCAATATGACCCATTTTACCACCTAAAAGAAGATGTCGTCCATTTCTTGTATATTGAAAATAATATGGACCGAAATCCAATGTTATTTGAAAATATTTTGAAGCTGCTGTTATATCGACCTAAAATTATGTTTACTTTTAGAAGAAAATTAACTTTTTTAACCCATTCAGACCTTATTTTCCACGGGGAAAATAAACAGTTAGGGACATAAACTTTAACTTGAACAAAACAAAAATCGGTGAGTACAATGTAAATATTAAAATGTTTGCCTTTTATTTAGTCTCTTTCAAGTTTTAGTGATCTTTTTGCAATATGTATTATTGAAAATTAATGAAAATAAAATTGATTTTAAGAAATGCTTGAATTAAAATTAGTGTAGAATTTTCTGGAATTCATAAGACGTTGTAGACCTTATTTGATAAAATAATTAGCTATGAGATATTCTATAAGGTCCATCAAATGAACAATACTTTTGATTTTCCACTAACGCAGTTATATTGAATACAAGAACTGCTCAAGAATAAATATACCTAAATTGGAAAAATTTGACCTTTTTGAAAAAAGGTCCGAGTTCGAGTTTCAAGGGCATTGCAGGAAAAACTATAGCCAAAAAAAAAGATGCATGGTCCTTTGTGAAATTCAACCAAACAGAGTTGAAGTTTGACCGTAAGAACCATGTCAAAACATGGTGGAGCAAAAAAAAAAAAAAAAGCCAAATTACAGAGACCCCCGAAATCAAAAAAAAAAAAAATCCCCAAACACGAAATTCCTAAGCACAAAATTCCCAAACACAGTATTCAAAAAAAAAATAAATAAAAAAAGAATAAAAAAAAAAGAGATACAGTGCTTATTATGATTTTCGTCAAATGATCGAACAGCGTTCGATTTCATATTTTGGTATTATCTATCATTTTCGATTTTTTTCTTTATCGAACAGCTATTTCGATCACTTTTTTACTGACGAAATGCAATTTGTAATACGAAAAAGATGAAAAAAAGATTGATATTTTAAAGAAAATGTAACTTTTAATGTTTTAAATGTAATAATAATACTAATTAAATGTGTTTTTATTAATTACTACATACATTATTTATTATTTTAATAGGAAAAAAACAGGTAATAAGAAACAATTAGAAGAGCTTGTGAATATCGTGGAAATTTTGACATAAATTTTTCTCACAGAAATCCGAAAAATTGTTCTAAAACAATAAAATACTTGCCTTTACTAATAACATTTTTTTAAAGTCGAATTTAACAAATGTCGACTCTAAAAACTGAGTATGCATTGAAGTTCTGTACACGAATACATACTTGTAAAAATAAAATCTTCAACATATTTTGTAAAATAGCATACTCAGTTTTTAAAGTCGACTTTTGTTAAACCCGACTTTAAAAAAATGTTATTTACTAATAACAACTACTTAAAACAATTTATTCAAATATGTTTCTTCAAATTTTAACAGCTGAAAAATTGTTCAAAGAAAATATATCTACACAATAATTCATGATAATGACCTTTGTTCGATCGATTGAGTTACGTAATACCGAAATTAAATTCAGTCGAATCGAAGAAGATTCTTCGATCAACCTACGAATCGAAAATCATAATAAGCACCACAGTGTAGATAAAATACTATTGAAAGTAGGCTATTTTAGAATGTAGGATTTTAATGTAAATATTTTACCCTATAACTTTTTACAGGGCCACGCTAGGCTCATCTACACTCTTGCAAAATTGTAGAAGACCTCTATGTCTTTCTATCAACACCTTACATGCCGCTATTATACGTCATTTTTTGAATTTAACTCTAATTTTCTCGAAAAGTGCTCGATATTAACCCTCATTTTTTATTGCAGAAAAGGAATGTTTAATTGATTATGCATCGATGTGCGACCCTCATTTTTTTCGAAAAATGTATAATTTTTGAGATATTGAGGAAGACCTTTTGAAAAAACTGGAAAATAGGTCTGATATTCATTAGATTATTGAACACGTGCTTTTATTACAGTGTAAATTGAAAATAGGTGCAAATTATAATTTTCGAGATATAAAAATTTATACATTAACACATACATATATCTTCTGGTATGAAATATAAATACATAAATATATTATGGAAAATCCAAAAATGAGGATTTTTGGGGATTTTGGGATAGGGATTATATGTTTGGTTTGGGGATTCTTCTGGGGAATTTACAACCAACCCCAAATTACAGTGTCAAATCTAATATTCTTTGATTTGTTTAAATAAGAACAAACATTATACATAATTATCTTTAGACGATTTTTTCCTGTTTAGGTACATTCTGTTGAAAAGATATTAGGCAAGACAGACAAATTTTAACTTCATAAACGCGTTCAGAAATATAATCTCTTCCAAAAATCGATAAACATTTATTTTGTCTATTCGAGAAAAAAATCAGGCCTGAAAGAGTTAATCAACCTCTATTATGGTAGCTTACATTTTCAACAATTTTGCTTTGTTTGTAGTCTTTTGTTCGTTTCTCTTCATCAGGAATAATAAAACTGAAATAATTATTTCGATATGATGAAAAAGTTACCTTTACTACAAATGTATATTTACCCTTCTTCTTCATTTAATAAAATTTCGGTACGTCCAGCCTGTTTATTTGCATAATCAATATAGACCTCTTTTCGTTTTATTTTCTCCTTGAAGAAATTTGTCTTTACTCCGGATTCTTCAGTTTTTGTCCCTCTTGAATATTTCTCATTTAAATTGCCGTCTGCATTTGACCATTTCTTACTGAAGTCCTTTTTTCGGCTCCAAATAATTGGCCTATCCTTCATAGGAAACTTTACAGCATTTGTAGATTTTTCATTACTTTTACGTACACTATCTCCACATTCGAAGTTAACTTCAGTAAACTTCAATTTACTTTTAACGGATTTTGCAGTCATTTTATCATTAACATAAAAAAAATATTCAAACTAATACTAACCACAAATAAAAACTCCCACGTGTTCAGAAATGTGATCGTAACTCGTAACACTTTTTGAGAAATTTAAGGAAAAATTGATTTTCAGTTTTGTTACTTAATATTTATCACGTTTTTTCTTTGATTTACGTTGCTCATAGATATTTAATATATTCGGTGAAAATAAAGCTAAGGATCTTCTCTACATTTTTTTTGAACATAATTTTCATGTAACTTTAATCAGAACTTAGTTATGATTGATTAAAAGCAATAAATTGTCATGTTAATTTGGTACTTCCAACACATATAAACAATAAAATAAAATTGAGCATTAAGTCTTGGTACTATAGGACTATTGGAGTCGTTGATTAAACTCAAATAAATTGGGCTTTTTTTGCATAACTGTCAATTAAAGAGTTTATACGGCAAAAAAATAATCCGAATTTTGAATTAAATTGGGAGTACACTATAAATGGTAAATTGGAATTAAAAAAGGACATGCAAACGTTGATATTTTTATAAACTTATAGTATACATATTATTCTTCTTCCACATAAAAAAAGAAGAAGAACGTGACAGCTTCTCTTTCACCATAAAAATTAGAATCCGCAATATTGCATTTTACCTCACACATACATATAATAAAATTAGGATTAAACCCAAATAAATTGGGCTTAAGCCAAAATCCGAATTATCGAGTTTATACGACAAAAAATTGGGAGTAAACCAAAATCCGTATTAAAAGCGAATTACGTACATACTCGTACAATCAAAATGATATGTGTATGTGTAACTGACGGTAAAACTGATGCTGACAAAATGATCTCGTGATTGTTCAGTTTTTTTCAGAGCTTTGGCGGGGCACTGTTCTACCAATCACACTATCGGATGCCATGTCGCTCACTGTTCTTAGATATTACGTAAACATTGATAAAGAACACTCAAATCTACTACAATTCAAACATATTTTGATGGTTACCTCTTCAAGAAACAAATTAGTACATGAGTATTTAAGAAATTCAAAGAAAATGTTTTTAAAAAAAATGATAATTGAGTATTTTTACATATTACTTATCCGTTATCACAAACTTAATTTGTTATTTAATTTAAATCTATTTAAAGCCGTAGAGGTTTCTTGTGCAATATAACCCTTTGTATTTCTCCTGCAGGCTTCAATATTTTCTCTTCTTTGTTTTTTAATATTTTTGAAAAATTCCTGGAAAAATTGAAAAACATGTAAAATTAGTAGTGACAATTTTTTGAATATTATTTTACTCACTTTTTTTAAAGTTTCTTTAACAATTTGTTTATTTTTAACTGCTTTGGAAGGACCTTTTCTCCATTTCATTTTTCTACGTACTTTAAAGTCAATTAAAGGTGGTTTTACATATAAAATATTTTTTTTAATTTCTGTTTTATTTTTTAAAGATTTTGTATCAACATCAGTAATTTGATTTGGATCTAATGTAATAAATTCTGCTGGTATCTTTTCTAATAAAGCATGAATTTCATTTTCACGACGTTGTGATTTTGTTTGAAATGGATTTATTTCAAATGAATCAAAATTTGGTTCACCAGAACCTGGAACTAAAATTGATGTAAATCCTTCTCCAGTAGATATTCCTAAAACATCTTCGAATGGACAGAATTTTAAATTATATATAAAATCATCAGTTCGATGTTTCAGGTAGGATTCTAAATTTTGACCTTCAATCACAGTTTGAGGAAAAATTTCACAAAGATTACCCATTGAGAAAGCAAGAAAACCTTTTTGAGAAATGTCGATTTGCTTTGGTGGTATCATAAGATTATATTGTGCCAATGGTGTACTGAATTGTCTTATATCCCAAACTTTAATTTTTCTATCTAAACCACCTGTTACTAATTGTACACCACGAGCATCAACTGCTAAAGAAGTTACTGATGTTGAATGACATAAAATTTTAGCTAATGGTTCACGAATTTTTGGACACCACATTGATACAATCCCATTACTACTTCCTATACAAGTAACACCATTTACAGGATTTTGTCTCATAATATGAATATTTCCAAGCTTCGAGTTATAATGTCCAATAATTTCACCAATTGATACATCAAGCCATGATAAGAAACCTTTTGAATTTGCAGTAGCAAGTAAAAAATGATATGGTAGAAATTCCATTTGATTTATATTATATAATTTTTTAACACAATGAATTTCTGTTCCTTTATCATCATAAAAATATACCCAATTTTTTTGTGCACATGCAAATAATGTTTCCGAATGAAGCCAAGATATATCTGCAACTTCCTCCATAACATTCATTTCACAATGTAATTTTTTTGTAATCCAATCAAAAGCAGCAATATGACCCATTTTACCACCTAAAAGAAGATGTCGTCCATTTCTTGTATATTGAAAATAATATGGACCGAAATCCAATGTTATTTGAAAATATTTTGAAGCTGCTGTTATATCGACCTAAAATTATGTTTACTTTTAGAAGAAAATTAACTTTTTTAACCCATTCAGACCTTATTTTCCACGGGGAAAATAAACAGTTAGGGACATAAACTTTAACTTGAACAAAACAAAAATCGGTGAGTACAATGTAAATATTAAAATGTTTGCCTTTTATTTAGTCTCTTTCAAGTTTTAGTGATCTTTTTGCAATATGTATTATTGAAAATTAATGAAAATAAAATTGATTTTAAGAAATGCTTGAATTAAAATTAGTGTAGAATTTTCTGGAATTCATAAGACGTTGTAGACCTTATTTGATAAAATAATTAGCTATGAGATATTCTATAAGGTCCATCAAATGAACAATACTTTTGATTTTCCACTAACGCAGTTATATTGAATACAAGAACTGCTCAAGAATAAATATACCTAAATTGGAAAAATTTGACCTTTTTGAAAAAAGGTCCGAGTTCGAGTTTCAAGGGCATTGCAGGAAAAACTATAGCCAAAAAAAAAGATGCATGGTCCTTTGTGAAATTCAACCAAACAGAGTTGAAGTTTGACCGTAAGAACCATGTCAAAACATGGTGGAGCAAAAAAAAAAAAAAAAGCCAAATTACAGAGACCCCCGAAATCAAAAAAAAAAAAAATCCCCAAACACGAAATTCCTAAGCACAAAATTCCCAAACACAGTATTCAAAAAAAAAATAAATAAAAAAAGAATAAAAAAAAAAGAGATACAGTGCTTATTATGATTTTCGTCAAATGATCGAACAGCGTTCGATTTCATATTTTGGTATTATCTATCATTTTCGATTTTTTTCTTTATCGAACAGCTATTTCGATCACTTTTTTACTGACGAAATGCAATTTGTAATACGAAAAAGATGAAAAAAAGATTGATATTTTAAAGAAAATGTAACTTTTAATGTTTTAAATGTAATAATAATACTAATTAAATGTGTTTTTATTAATTACTACATACATTATTTATTATTTTAATAGGAAAAAAACAGGTAATAAGAAACAATTAGAAGAGCTTGTGAATATCGTGGAAATTTTGACATAAATTTTTCTCACAGAAATCCGAAAAATTGTTCTAAAACAATAAAATACTTGCCTTTACTAATAACATTTTTTTAAAGTCGAATTTAACAAATGTCGACTCTAAAAACTGAGTATGCATTGAAGTTCTGTACACGAATACATACTTGTAAAAATAAAATCTTCAACATATTTTGTAAAATAGCATACTCAGTTTTTAAAGTCGACTTTTGTTAAACCCGACTTTAAAAAAATGTTATTTACTAATAACAACTACTTAAAACAATTTATTCAAATATGTTTCTTCAAATTTTAACAGCTGAAAAATTGTTCAAAGAAAATATATCTACACAATAATTCATGATAATGACCTTTGTTCGATCGATTGAGTTACGTAATACCGAAATTAAATTCAGTCGAATCGAAGAAGATTCTTCGATCAACCTACGAATCGAAAATCATAATAAGCACCACAGTGTAGATAAAATACTATTGAAAGTAGGCTATTTTAGAATGTAGGATTTTAATGTAAATATTTTACCCTATAACTTTTTACAGGGCCACGCTAGGCTCATCTACACTCTTGCAAAATTGTAGAAGACCTCTATGTCTTTCTATCAACACCTTACATGCCGCTATTATACGTCATTTTTTGAATTTAACTCTAATTTTCTCGAAAAGTGCTCGATATTAACCCTCATTTTTTATTGCAGAAAAGGAATGTTTAATTGATTATGCATCGATGTGCGACCCTCATTTTTTTCGAAAAATGTATAATTTTTGAGATATTGAGGAAGACCTTTTGAAAAAACTGGAAAATAGGTCTGATATATTCATTAGATTATTGAACACGTGCTTTTATTACAGTGTAAATTGAAAATAGGTGCAAATTATAATTTTCGAGATATAAAAATTTATACATTAACACATACATATATCTTCTGGTATGAAATATAAATACATAAATATATTATGGAAAATCCAAAAATGAGGATTTTTGGGGATTTTGGGATAGGGATTATATGTTTGGTTTGGGGATTCTTCTGGGGAATTTACAACCAACCCCAAATTACAGTGTCAAATCTAATATTCTTTGATTTGTTTAAATAAGAACAAACATTATACATAATTATCTTTAGACGATTTTTTCCTGTTTAGGTACATTCTGTTGAAAAGATATTAGGCAAGACAGACAAATTTTAACTTCATAAACGCGTTCAGAAATATAATCTCTTCCAAAAATCGATAAACATTTATTTTGTCTATTCGAGAAAAAAATCAGGCCTGAAAGAGTTAATCAACCTCTATTATGGTAGCTTACATTTTCAACAATTTTGCTTTGTTTGTAGTCTTTTGTTCGTTTCTCTTCATCAGGAATAATAAAACTGAAATAATTATTTCGATATGATGAAAAAGTTACCTTTACTACAAATGTATATTTACCCTTCTTCTTCATTTAATAAAATTTCGGTACGTCCAGCCTGTTTATTTGCATAATCAATATAGACCTCTTTTCGTTTTATTTTCTCCTTGAAGAAATTTGTCTTTACTCCGGATTCTTCAGTTTTTGTCCCTCTTGAATATTTCTCATTTAAATTGCCGTCTGCATTTGACCATTTCTTACTGAAGTCCTTTTTTCGGCTCCAAATAATTGGCCTATCCTTCATAGGAAACTTTACAGCATTTGTAGATTTTTCATTACTTTTACGTACACTATCTCCACATTCGAAGTTAACTTCAGTAAACTTCAATTTACTTTTAACGGATTTTGCAGTCATTTTATCATTAACATAAAAAAAATATTCAAACTAATACTAACCACAAATAAAAACTCCCACGTGTTCAGAAATGTGATCGTAACTCGTAACACTTTTTGAGAAATTTAAGGAAAAATTGATTTTCAGTTTTGTTACTTAATATTTATCACGTTTTTTCTTTGATTTACGTTGCTCATAGATATTTAATATATTCGGTGAAAATAAAGCTAAGGATCTTCTCTACATTTTTTTTGAACATAATTTTCATGTAACTTTAATCAGAACTTAGTTATGATTGATTAAAAGCAATAAATTGTCATGTTAATTTGGTACTTCCAACACATATAAACAATAAAATAAAATTGAGCATTAAGTCTTGGTACTATAGGACTATTGGAGTCGTTGATTAAACTCAAATAAATTGGGCTTTTTTTGCATAACTGTCAATTAAAGAGTTTATACGGCAAAAAAATAATCCGAATTTTGAATTAAATTGGGAGTACACTATAAATGGTAAATTGGAATTAAAAAAGGACATGCAAACGTTGATATTTTTATAAACTTATAGTATACATATTATTCTTCTTCCACATAAAAAAAGAAGAAGAACGTGACAGCTTCTCTTTCACCATAAAAATTAGAATCCGCAATATTGCATTTTACCTCACACATACATATAATAAAATTAGGATTAAACCCAAATAAATTGGGCTTAAGCCAAAATCCGAATTATCGAGTTTATACGACAAAAAATTGGGAGTAAACCAAAATCCGTATTAAAAGCGAATTACGTACATACTCGTACAATCAAAATGATATGTGTATGTGTAACTGACGGTAAAACTGATGCTGACAAAATGATCTCGTGATTGTTCAGTTTTTTTCAGAGCTTTGGCGGGGCACTGTTCTACCAATCACACTATCGGATGCCATGTCGCTCACTGTTCTTAGATATTACGTAAACATTGATAAAGAACACTCAAATCTACTACAATTCAAACATATTTTGATGGTTACCTCTTCAAGAAACAAATTAGTACATGAGTATTTAAGAAATTCAAAGAAAATGTTTTTAAAAAAAATGATAATTGAGTATTTTTACATATTACTTATCCGTTATCACAAACTTAATTTGTTATTTAATTTAAATCTATTTAAAGCCGTAGAGGTTTCTTGTGCAATATAACCCTTTGTATTTCTCCTGCAGGCTTCAATATTTTCTCTTCTTTGTTTTTTAATATTTTTGAAAAATTCCTGGAAAAATTGAAAAACATGTAAAATTAGTAGTGACAATTTTTTGAATATTATTTTACTCACTTTTTTTAAAGTTTCTTTAACAATTTGTTTATTTTTAACTGCTTTGGAAGGACCTTTTCTCCATTTCATTTTTCTACGTACTTTAAAGTCAATTAAAGGTGGTTTTACATATAAAATATTTTTTTTAATTTCTGTTTTATTTTTTAAAGATTTTGTATCAACATCAGTAATTTGATTTGGATCTAATGTAATAAATTCTGCTGGTATCTTTTCTAATAAAGCATGAATTTCATTTTCACGACGTTGTGATTTTGTTTGAAATGGATTTATTTCAAATGAATCAAAATTTGGTTCACCAGAACCTGGAACTAAAATTGATGTAAATCCTTCTCCAGTAGATATTCCTAAAACATCTTCGAATGGACAGAATTTTAAATTATATATAAAATCATCAGTTCGATGTTTCAGGTAGGATTCTAAATTTTGACCTTCAATCACAGTTTGAGGAAAAATTTCACAAAGATTACCCATTGAGAAAGCAAGAAAACCTTTTTGAGAAATGTCGATTTGCTTTGGTGGTATCATAAGATTATATTGTGCCAATGGTGTACTGAATTGTCTTATATCCCAAACTTTAATTTTTCTATCTAAACCACCTGTTACTAATTGTACACCACGAGCATCAACTGCTAAAGAAGTTACTGATGTTGAATGACATAAAATTTTAGCTAATGGTTCACGAATTTTTGGACACCACATTGATACAATCCCATTACTACTTCCTATACAAGTAACACCATTTACAGGATTTTGTCTCATAATATGAATATTTCCAAGCTTCGAGTTATAATGTCCAATAATTTCACCAATTGATACATCAAGCCATGATAAGAAACCTTTTGAATTTGCAGTAGCAAGTAAAAAATGATATGGTAGAAATTCCATTTGATTTATATTATATAATTTTTTAACACAATGAATTTCTGTTCCTTTATCATCATAAAAATATACCCAATTTTTTTGTGCACATGCAAATAATGTTTCCGAATGAAGCCAAGATATATCTGCAACTTCCTCCATAACATTCATTTCACAATGTAATTTTTTTGTAATCCAATCAAAAGCAGCAATATGACCCATTTTACCACCTAAAAGAAGATGTCGTCCATTTCTTGTATATTGAAAATAATATGGACCGAAATCCAATGTTATTTGAAAATATTTTGAAGCTGCTGTTATATCGACCTAAAATTATGTTTACTTTTAGAAGAAAATTAACTTTTTTAACCCATTCAGACCTTATTTTCCACGGGGAAAATAAACAGTTAGGGACATAAACTTTAACTTGAACAAAACAAAAATCGGTGAGTACAATGTAAATATTAAAATGTTTGCCTTTTATTTAGTCTCTTTCAAGTTTTAGTGATCTTTTTGCAATATGTATTATTGAAAATTAATGAAAATAAAATTGATTTTAAGAAATGCTTGAATTAAAATTAGTGTAGAATTTTCTGGAATTCATAAGACGTTGTAGACCTTATTTGATAAAATAATTAGCTATGAGATATTCTATAAGGTCCATCAAATGAACAATACTTTTGATTTTCCACTAACGCAGTTATATTGAATACAAGAACTGCTCAAGAATAAATATACCTAAATTGGAAAAATTTGACCTTTTTGAAAAAAGGTCCGAGTTCGAGTTTCAAGGGCATTGCAGGAAAAACTATAGCCAAAAAAAAAGATGCATGGTCCTTTGTGAAATTCAACCAAACAGAGTTGAAGTTTGACCGTAAGAACCATGTGGAGCAAAAAAAAAAAAAAAAGCCAAATTACAGAGACCCCCGAAATCAAAAAAAAAAAAAATCCCCAAACACGAAATTCCTAAGCACAAAATTCCCAAACACAGTATTCAAAAAAAAAATAAATAAAAAAAGAATAAAAAAAAAAGAGATACAGTGCTTATTATGATTTTCGTCAAATGATCGAACAGCGTTCGATTTCATATTTTGGTATTATCTATCATTTTCGATTTTTTTCTTTATCGAACAGCTATTTCGATCACTTTTTTACTGACGAAATGCAATTTGTAATACGAAAAAGATGAAAAAAAGATTGATATTTTAAAGAAAATGTAACTTTTAATGTTTTAAATGTAATAATAATACTAATTAAATGTGTTTTTATTAATTACTACATACATTATTTATTATTTTAATAGGAAAAAAACAGGTAATAAGAAACAATTAGAAGAGCTTGTGAATATCGTGGAAATTTTGACATAAATTTTTCTCACAGAAATCCGAAAAATTGTTCTAAAACAATAAAATACTTGCCTTTACTAATAACATTTTTTTAAAGTCGAATTTAACAAATGTCGACTCTAAAAACTGAGTATGCATTGAAGTTCTGTACACGAATACATACTTGTAAAAATAAAATCTTCAACATATTTTGTAAAATAGCATACTCAGTTTTTAAAGTCGACTTTTGTTAAACCCGACTTTAAAAAAATGTTATTTACTAATAACAACTACTTAAAACAATTTATTCAAATATGTTTCTTCAAATTTTAACAGCTGAAAAATTGTTCAAAGAAAATATATCTACACAATAATTCATGATAATGACCTTTGTTCGATCGATTGAGTTACGTAATACCGAAATTAAATTCAGTCGAATCGAAGAAGATTCTTCGATCAACCTACGAATCGAAAATCATAATAAGCACCACAGTGTAGATAAAATACTATTGAAAGTAGGCTATTTTAGAATGTAGGATTTTAATGTAAATATTTTACCCTATAACTTTTTACAGGGCCACGCTAGGCTCATCTACACTCTTGCAAAATTGTAGAAGACCTCTATGTCTTTCTATCAACACCTTACATGCCGCTATTATACGTCATTTTTTGAATTTAACTCTAATTTTCTCGAAAAGTGCTCGATATTAACCCTCATTTTTTATTGCAGAAAAGGAATGTTTAATTGATTATGCATCGATGTGCGACCCTCATTTTTTTCGAAAAATGTATAATTTTTGAGATATTGAGGAAGACCTTTTGAAAAAACTGGAAAATAGGTCTGATATATTCATTAGATTATTGAACACGTGCTTTTATTACAGTGTAAATTGAAAATAGGTGCAAATTATAATTTTCGAGATATAAAAATTTATACATTAACACATACATATATCTTCTGGTATGAAATATAAATACATAAATATATTATGGAAAATCCAAAAATGAGGATTTTTGGGGATTTTGGGATAGGGATTATATGTTTGGTTTGGGGATTCTTCTGGGGAATTTACAACCAACCCCAAATTACAGTGTCAAATCTAATATTCTTTGATTTGTTTAAATAAGAACAAACATTATACATAATTATCTTTAGACGATTTTTTCCTGTTTAGGTACATTCTGTTGAAAAGATATTAGGCAAGACAGACAAATTTTAACTTCATAAACGCGTTCAGAAATATAATCTCTTCCAAAAATCGATAAACATTTATTTTGTCTATTCGAGAAAAAAATCAGGCCTGAAAGAGTTAATCAACCTCTATTATGGTAGCTTACATTTTCAACAATTTTGCTTTGTTTGTAGTCTTTTGTTCGTTTCTCTTCATCAGGAATAATAAAACTGAAATAATTATTTCGATATGATGAAAAAGTTACCTTTACTACAAATGTATATTTACCCTTCTTCTTCATTTAATAAAATTTCGGTACGTCCAGCCTGTTTATTTGCATAATCAATATAGACCTCTTTTCGTTTTATTTTCTCCTTGAAGAAATTTGTCTTTACTCCGGATTCTTCAGTTTTTGTCCCTCTTGAATATTTCTCATTTAAATTGCCGTCTGCATTTGACCATTTCTTACTGAAGTCCTTTTTTCGGCTCCAAATAATTGGCCTATCCTTCATAGGAAACTTTACAGCATTTGTAGATTTTTCATTACTTTTACGTACACTATCTCCACATTCGAAGTTAACTTCAGTAAACTTCAATTTACTTTTAACGGATTTTGCAGTCATTTTATCATTAACATAAAAAAAATATTCAAACTAATACTAACCACAAATAAAAACTCCCACGTGTTCAGAAATGTGATCGTAACTCGTAACACTTTTTGAGAAATTTAAGGAAAAATTGATTTTCAGTTTTGTTACTTAATATTTATCACGTTTTTTCTTTGATTTACGTTGCTCATAGATATTTAATATATTCGGTGAAAATAAAGCTAAGGATCTTCTCTACATTTTTTTTGAACATAATTTTCATGTAACTTTAATCAGAACTTAGTTATGATTGATTAAAAGCAATAAATTGTCATGTTAATTTGGTACTTCCAACACATATAAACAATAAAATAAAATTGAGCATTAAGTCTTGGTACTATAGGACTATTGGAGTCGTTGATTAAACTCAAATAAATTGGGCTTTTTTTGCATAACTGTCAATTAAAGAGTTTATACGGCAAAAAAATAATCCGAATTTTGAATTAAATTGGGAGTACACTATAAATGGTAAATTGGAATTAAAAAAGGACATGCAAACGTTGATATTTTTATAAACTTATAGTATACATATTATTCTTCTTCCACATAAAAAAAGAAGAAGAACGTGACAGCTTCTCTTTCACCATAAAAATTAGAATCCGCAATATTGCATTTTACCTCACACATACATATAATAAAATTAGGATTAAACCCAAATAAATTGGGCTTAAGCCAAAATCCGAATTATCGAGTTTATACGACAAAAAATTGGGAGTAAACCAAAATCCGTATTAAAAGCGAATTACGTACATACTCGTACAATCAAAATGATATGTGTATGTGTAACTGACGGTAAAACTGATGCTGACAAAATGATCTCGTGATTGTTCAGTTTTTTTCAGAGCTTTGGCGGGGCACTGTTCTACCAATCACACTATCGGATGCCATGTCGCTCACTGTTCTTAGATATTACGTAAACATTGATAAAGAACACTCAAATCTACTACAATTCAAACATATTTTGATGGTTACCTCTTCAAGAAACAAATTAGTACATGAGTATTTAAGAAATTCAAAGAAAATGTTTTTAAAAAAAATGATAATTGAGTATTTTTACATATTACTTATCCGTTATCACAAACTTAATTTGTTATTTAATTTAAATCTATTTAAAGCCGTAGAGGTTTCTTGTGCAATATAACCCTTTGTATTTCTCCTGCAGGCTTCAATATTTTCTCTTCTTTGTTTTTTAATATTTTTGAAAAATTCCTGGAAAAATTGAAAAACATGTAAAATTAGTAGTGACAATTTTTTGAATATTATTTTACTCACTTTTTTTAA
The DNA here is from genome assembly GCA_932526495.1 of Bombylius major. Classification (NCBI taxonomy): domain Eukaryota; kingdom Metazoa; phylum Arthropoda; class Insecta; order Diptera; family Bombyliidae; genus Bombylius; species Bombylius major. The sequence goes on from OW052042.1 coordinate 30,968,502, forward strand.
AGTTTCTTTAACAATTTGTTTATTTTTAACTGCTTTGGAAGGACCTTTTCTCCATTTCATTTTTCTACGTACTTTAAAGTCAATTGAAGGTGGTTTTACATATAAAATATTTTTTTTAATTTCTGTTTTATTTTTTAAAGATTTTGTATCAACATCAGTAATTTGATTTGGATCTAATGTAATAAATTCTGCTGGTATCTTTTCTAATAAAGCATGAATTTCATTTTCACGACGTTGTGATTTTGTTTGAAATGGATTTATTTCAAATGAATCAAAATTTGGTTCACCAGAACCTGGAACTAAAATTGATGTAAATCCTTCTCCAGTAGATATTCCTAAAACATCTTCGAATGGACAGAATTTTAAATTATATATAAAATCATCAGTTCGATGTTTCAGGTAGGATTCTAAATTTTGACCTTCAATCACAGTTTGAGGAAAAATTTCACAAAGATTACCCATTGAGAAAGCAAGAACACCTTTTTGAGAAATGTCGATTTGCTTTGGTGGTATCATAAGATTATATTGTGCCAATGGTGTACTGAATTGTCTTATATCCCAAACTTTAATTTTTCTATCTAAACCACCTGTTACTAATTGTACACCACGAGCATCAACTGCTAAAGAAGTTACTGATGTTGAATGACATAAAATTTTAGCTAATGGTTCACGAATTTTTGGACACCACATTGATACAATCCCATTACTACTTCCTATACAAGTAACACCATTTACAGGATTTTGTCTCATAATATGAATATTTCCAAGCTTCGAGTTATAATGTCCAATAATTTCACCAATTGATACATCAAGCCATGATAAGAAACCTTTTGAATTTGCAGTAGCAAGTAAAAAATGATATGGTAGAAATTCCATTTGATTTATATTATATAATTTTTTAACACAATGAATTTCTGTTCCTTTATCATCATAAAAATATACCCAATTTTTTTGTGCACATGCAAATAATGTTTCCGAATGAAGCCAAGATATATCTGCAACTTCCTCCATAACATTCATTTCACAATGTAATTTTTTTGTAATCCAATCAAAAGCAGCAATATGACCCATTTTACCACCTAAAAGAAGATGTCGTCCATTTCTTGTATATTGAAAATAATATGGACCGAAATCCAATGTTATTTGAAAATATTTTGAAGCTGCTGTTATATCGACCTAAAATTATGTTTACTTTTAGAAGAAAATTAACTTTTTTAACCCATTCAGACCTTATTTTCCACGGGGAAAATAAACAGTTAGGGACATAAACTTTAACTTGAACAAAACAAAAATCGGTGAGTACAATGTAAATATTAAAATGTTTGCCTTTTATTTAGTCTCTTTCAAGTTTTAGTGATCTTTTTGCAATATGTATTATTGAAAATTAATGAAAATAAAATTGATTTTAAGAAATGCTTGAATTAAAATTAGTGTAGAATTTTCTGGAATTCATAAGACGTTGTAGACCTTATTTGATAAAATAATTAGCTATGAGATATTCTATAAGGTCCATCAAATGAACAATACTTTTGATTTTCCACTAACGCAGTTATATTGAATACAAGAACTGCTCAAGAATAAATATACCTAAATTGGAAAAATTTGACCTTTTTTCAAAAAGGTCCGAGTTCGAGTTTCAAGGGCATTGCAGGAAAAACTATAGCCAAAAAAAAAGATGCATGGTCCTTTGTGAAATTCAACCAAACAGAGTTGAAGTTTGACCGTAAGAACCATGTCAAAACATGGTGGAGCAAAAAAAAAAAAAAAAAGCCAAATTACAGAGACCCCCGAAATCAAAAAAAAAAAAAATCCCCAAACACGAAATTCCTAAGCACAAAATTCCCAAACACAGTATTCAAAAAAAAAATAAATAAAAAAAGAATAAAAAAAAAAGAGATACAGTGCTTATTATGATTTTCGTCAAATGATCGAACAGCGTTCGATTTCATATTTTGGTATTATCTATCATTTTCGATTTTTTTCTTTATCGAACAGCTATTTCGATCACTTTTTTACTGACGAAATGCAATTTGTAATACGAAAAAGATGAAAAAAAGATTGATATTTTAAAGAAAATGTAACTTTTAATGTTTTAAATGTAATAATAATACTAATTAAATGTGTTTTTATTAATTACTACATACATTATTTATTATTTTAATAGGAAAAAAACAGGTAATAAGAAACAATTAGAAGAGCTTGTGAATATCGTGGAAATTTTGACATAAATTTTTCTCACAGAAATCCGAAAAATTGTTCTAAAACAATAAAATACTTGCCTTTACTAATAACATTTTTTTAAAGTCGAATTTAACAAATGTCGACTCTAAAAACTGAGTATGCATTGAAGTTCTGTACACGAATACATACTTGTAAAAATAAAATCTTCAACATATTTTGTAAAATAGCATACTCAGTTTTTAAAGTCGACTTTTGTTAAACCCGACTTTAAAAAAATGTTATTTACTAATAACAACTACTTAAAACAATTTATTCAAATATGTTTCTTCAAATTTTAACAGCTGAAAAATTGTTCAAAGAAAATATATCTACACAATAATTCATGATAATGACCTTTGTTCGATCGATTGAGTTACGTAATACCGAAATTAAATTCAGTCGAATCGAAAAAGATTCTTCGATCAACCTACGAATCGAAAATCATAATAAGCACCACAGTGTAGATAAAATACTATTGAAAGTAGGCTATTTTAGAATGTAGGATTTTAATGTAAATATTTTACCCTATAACTTTTTACAGGGCCACGCTAGGCTCATCTACACTCTTGCAAAATTGTAGAAGACCTCTATGTCTTTCTATCAACACCTTACATGCCGCTATTATACGTCATTTTTTGAATTTAACTCTAATTTTCTCGAAAAGTGCTCGATATTAACCCTCATTTTTTATTGCAGAAAAGGAATGTTTAATTGATTATGCATCGATGTGCGACCCTCATTTTTTTCGAAAAATGTATAATTTTTGAGATATTGAGGAAGACCTTTTGAAAAAACTGGAAAATAGGTCTGATATTCATTAGATTATTGAACACGTGCTTTTATTACAGTGTAAATTGAAAATAGGTGCAAATTATAATTTTCGAGATATAAAAATTTATACATTAACACATACATATATCTTCTGGTATGAAATATAAATACATAAATATATTATGGAAAATCCAAAAATGAGGATTTTTGGGGATTTTGGGATAGGGATTATATGTTTGGTTTGGGGATTCTTCTGGGGAATTTACAACCAACCCCAAATTACAGTGTCAAATCTAATATTCTTTGATTTGTTTAAATAAGAACAAACATTATACATAATTATCTTTAGACGATTTTTTCCTGTTTAGGTACATTCTGTTGAAAAGATATTAGGCAAGACAGACAAATTTTAACTTCATAAACGCGTTCAGAAATATAATCTCTTCCAAAAATCGATAAACATTTATTTTGTCTATTCGAGAAAAAAATCAGGCCTGAAAGAGTTAATCAACCTCTATTATGGTAGCTTACATTTTCAACAATTTTGCTTTGTTTGTAGTCTTTTGTTCGTTTCTCTTCATCAGGAATAATAAAACTGAAATAATTATTTCGATATGATGAAAAAGTTACCTTTACTACAAATGTATATTTACCCTTCTTCTTCATTTAATAAAATTTCGGTACGTCCAGCCTGTTTATTTGCATAATCAATATAGACCTCTTTTCGTTTTATTTTCTCCTTGAAGAAATTTGTCTTTACTCCGGATTCTTCAGTTTTTGTCCCTCTTGAATATTTCTCATTTAAATTGCCGTCTGCATTTGACCATTTCTTACTGAAGTCCTTTTTTCGGCTCCAAATAATTGGCCTATCCTTCATAGGAAACTTTACAGCATTTGTAGATTTTTCATTACTTTTACGTACACTATCTCCACATTCGAAGTTAACTTCAGTAAACTTCAATTTACTTTTAACGGATTTTGCAGTCATTTTATCATTAACATAAAAAAAATATTCAAACTAATACTAACCACAAATAAAAACTCCCACGTGTTCAGAAATGTGATCGTAACTCGTAACACTTTTTGAGAAATTTAAGGAAAAATTGATTTTCAGTTTTGTTACTTAATATTTATCACGTTTTTTCTTTGATTTACGTTGCTCATAGATATTTAATATATTCGGTGAAAATAAAGCTAAGGATCTTCTCTACATTTTTTTTGAACATAATTTTCATGTAACTTTAATCAGAACTTAGTTATGATTGATTAAAAGCAATAAATTGTCATGTTAATTTGGTACTTCCAACACATATAAACAATAAAATAAAATTGAGCATTAAGTCTTGGTACTATAGGACTATTGGAGTCGTTGATTAAACTCAAATAAATTGGGCTTTTTTTGCATAACTGTCAATTAAAGAGTTTATACGGCAAAAAAATAATCCGAATTTTGAATTAAATTGGGAGTACACTATAAATGGTAAATTGGAATTAAAAAAGGACATGCAAACGTTGATATTTTTATAAACTTATAGTATACATATTATTCTTCTTCCACATAAAAAAAGAAGAAGAACGTGACAGCTTCTCTTTCACCATAAAAATTAGAATCCGCAATATTGCATTTTACCTCACACATACATATAATAAAATTAGGATTAAACCCAAATAAATTGGGCTTAAGCCAAAATCCGAATTATCGAGTTTATACGACAAAAAATTGGGAGTAAACCAAAATCCGTATTAAAAGCGAATTACGTACATACTCGTACAATCAAAATGATATGTGTATGTGTAACTGACGGTAAAACTGATGCTGACAAAATGATCTCGTGATTGTTCAGTTTTTTTCAGAGCTTTGGCGGGGCACTGTTCTACCAATCACACTATCGGATGCCATGTCGCTCACTGTTCTTAGATATTACGTAAACATTGATAAAGAACACTCAAATCTACTACAATTCAAACATATTTTGATGGTTACCTCTTCAAGAAACAAATTAGTACATGAGTATTTAAGAAATTCAAAGAAAATGTTTTTAAAAAAAATGATAATTGAGTATTTTTACATATTACTTATCCGTTATCACAAACTTAATTTGTTATTTAATTTAAATCTATTTAAAGCCGTAGAGGTTTCTTGTGCAATATAACCCTTTGTATTTCTCCTGCAGGCTTCAATATTTTCTCTTCTTTGTTTTTTAATATTTTTGAAAAATTCCTGGAAAAATTGAAAAACATGTAAAATTAGTAGTGACAATTTTTTGAATATTATTTTACTCACTTTTTTTAAAGTTTCTTTAACAATTTGTTTATTTTTAACTGCTTTGGAAGGACCTTTTCTCCATTTCATTTTTCTACGTACTTTAAAGTCAATTGAAGGTGGTTTTACATATAAAATATTTTTTTTAATTTCTGTTTTATTTTTTAAAGATTTTGTATCAACATCAGTAATTTGATTTGGATCTAATGTAATAAATTCTGCTGGTATCTTTTCTAATAAAGCATGAATTTCATTTTCACGACGTTGTGATTTTGTTTGAAATGGATTTATTTCAAATGAATCAAAATTTGGTTCACCAGAACCTGGAACTAAAATTGATGTAAATCCTTCTCCAGTAGATATTCCTAAAACATCTTCGAATGGACAGAATTTTAAATTATATATAAAATCATCAGTTCGATGTTTCAGGTAGGATTCTAAATTTTGACCTTCAATCACAGTTTGAGGAAAAATTTCACAAAGATTACCCATTGAGAAAGCAAGAACACCTTTTTGAGAAATGTCGATTTGCTTTGGTGGTATCATAAGATTATATTGTGCCAATGGTGTACTGAATTGTCTTATATCCCAAACTTTAATTTTTCTATCTAAACCACCTGTTACTAATTGTACACCACGAGCATCAACTGCTAAAGAAGTTACTGATGTTGAATGACATAAAATTTTAGCTAATGGTTCACGAATTTTTGGACACCACATTGATACAATCCCATTACTACTTCCTATACAAGTAACACCATTTACAGGATTTTGTCTCATAATATGAATATTTCCAAGCTTCGAGTTATAATGTCCAATAATTTCACCAATTGATACATCAAGCCATGATAAGAAACCTTTTGAATTTGCAGTAGCAAGTAAAAAATGATATGGTAGAAATTCCATTTGATTTATATTATATAATTTTTTAACACAATGAATTTCTGTTCCTTTATCATCATAAAAATATACCCAATTTTTTTGTGCACATGCAAATAATGTTTCCGAATGAAGCCAAGATATATCTGCAACTTCCTCCATAACATTCATTTCACAATGTAATTTTTTTGTAATCCAATCAAAAGCAGCAATATGACCCATTTTACCACCTAAAAGAAGATGTCGTCCATTTCTTGTATATTGAAAATAATATGGACCGAAATCCAATGTTATTTGAAAATATTTTGAAGCTGCTGTTATATCGACCTAAAATTATGTTTACTTTTAGAAGAAAATTAACTTTTTTAACCCATTCAGACCTTATTTTCCACGGGGAAAATAAACAGTTAGGGACATAAACTTTAACTTGAACAAAACAAAAATCGGTGAGTACAATGTAAATATTAAAATGTTTGCCTTTTATTTAGTCTCTTTCAAGTCTTAGTGATCTTTTTGCAATATGTATTATTGAAAATTAATGAAAATAAAATTGATTTTAAGAAATGCTTGAATTAAAATTAGTGTAGAATTTTCTGGAATTCATAAGACGTTGTAGACCTTATTTGATAAAATAATTAGCTATGAGATATTCTATAAGGTCCATCAAATGAACAATACTTTTGATTTTCCACTAACGCAGTTATATTGAATACAAGAACTGCTCAAGAATAAATATACCTAAATTGGAAAAATTTGACCTTTTTGAAAAAAGGTCCGAGTTCGAGTTTCAAGGGCATTGCAGGAAAAACTATAGCCAAAAAAAAAGATGCATGGTCCTTTGTGAAATTCAACCAAACAGAGTTGAAGTTTGACCGTAAGAACCATGTCAAAACATGGTGGAGCAAAAAAAAAAAAACCAAATTACAGAGACCCCCGAAATCAAAAAAAAAAAAAAATCCCCAAACACGAAATTCCTAAGCACAAAATTCCCAAACACAGTATTCAAAAAAAAATAAATAAAAAAAGAATAAAAAAAAAGAGATACAGTGCTTATTATGATTTTCGTCAAATGATCGAACAGCGTTCGATTTCATATTTTGGTATTATCTATCATTTTCGATTTTTTTCTTTATCGAACAGCTATTTCGATCACTTTTTTACTGACGAAATGCAATTTGTAATACGAAAAATATGAAAAAAAGATTGATATTTTAAAGAAAATGTAACTTTTAATGTTTTAAATGTAATAATAATACTAATTAAATGTGTTTTTATTAATTACTACATACATTATTTATTATTTTAATAGGAAAAAAACAGGTAATAAGAAACAATTAGAAGAGCTTGTGAATATCGTGGAAATTTTGACATAAATTTTTCTCACAGAAATCCGAAAAATTGTTCTAAAACAATAAAATACTTGCCTTTACTAATAACATTTTTTTAAAGTCGAATTTAACAAATGTCGACTCTAAAAACTGAGTATGCATTGAAGTTCTGTACACGAATACATACTTGTAAAAATAAAATCTTCAACATATTTTGTAAAATAGCATACTCAGTTTTTAAAGTCGACTTTTGTTAAACCCGACTTTAAAAAAATGTTATTTACTAATAACAACTACTTAAAACAATTTATTCAAATATGTTTCTTCAAATTTTAACAGCTGAAAAATTGTTCAAAGAAAATATATCTACACAATAATTCATGATAATGACCTTTGTTCGATCGATTGAGTTACGTAATACCGAAATTAAATTCAGTCGAATCGAAGAAGATTCTTCGATCAACCTACGAATCGAAAATCATAATAAGCACCACAGTGTAGATAAAATACTATTGAAAGTAGGCTATTTTAGAATGTAGGATTTTAATGTAAATATTTTACCCTATAACTTTTTACAGGGCCACGCTAGGCTCATCTACACTCTTGCAAAATTGTAGAAGACCTCTATGTCTTTCTATCAACACCTTACATGCCGCTATTATACGTCATTTTTTGAATTTAACTCTAATTTTCTCGAAAAGTGCTCGATATTAACCCTCATTTTTTATTGCAGAAAAGGAATGTTTAATTGATTATGCATCGATGTGCGACCCTCATTTTTTTCGAAAAATGTATAATTTTTGAGATATTGAGGACGACCTTTTGAAAAAACTGGAAAATAGGTCTGAAATTCATTAGATTATTGAACACGTGCTTTTATTACAGTGTAAATTGAAAATAGGTGCAAATTATAATTTTCGAGATATAAAAATTTATACATTAACACATACATACATATATCTTCTGGTATGAAATATAAATACATAAATATATTATGGAAAATCCAAAAATGAGGATTTTTTGGGATTTTGGGATAGGGATTATATGTTTGGTTTGGGGATTCTTCTGGGGAATTTACAACCAACCCCAAATTACAGTGTCAAATCTGATACTCTTTGATTTGTTTAAATAAGAACAAACATTATACATAATTATCTTTAGACTATTTTTTCCTGTTTAGGTACATTCTGTTGAAAAGATATTAGGCAAGACAGACAAATTTTAACTTCATAAACGCGTTCAGAAATATAATCTCTTCCAAAAATCGATAAATATTTATTTTGTCTATTCGAGAAAAAAATCAGGCCTGAAAGAGTTAATCAACCTCTATTATGGTAGCTTACATTTTCAACAATTTTGCTTTGTTTGTAGTCTTTTGTTCGTTTCTCTTCATCAGGAATAATAAAACTGAAATAATTATTTCGATATGATGAAAAAGTTACCTTTACTACAAATGTATATTTACCCTTCTTCTTCATTTAATAAAATTTCGGTACGTCCAGCCTGTTTATTTGCATAATCAATATAGACCTCTTTTCGTTTTATTTTCTCCTTGAAGAAATTTGTCTTTACTCCGGATTCTTCAGTTTTTGTCCCTCTTGAATATTTCTCATTTAAATTGCCGTCTGCATTTGACCATTTCTTACTGAAGTCCTTTTTTCGGCTCCAAATAATTGGCCTATCCTTCATAGGAAACTTTACAGCATTTGTAGATTTTTCATTACTTTTACGTACACTATCTCCACATTCGAAGTTAACTTCAGTAAACTTCAATTTACTTTTAACGGATTTTGCAGTCATTTTATCATTAACATAAAAAAAATATTCAAACTAATACTAACCACAAATAAAAACTCCCACGTGTTCAGAAATGTGATCGTAACTCGTTACTCGTAACACTTTACAACAATTTAATTACATACATATAAAAATGTCATAAACTAAACCTTTCATCATCATAATCAGTGATGCCAACTCTGAATAATGGTCGTAAATTGCTAGCTAAATTGAACAGTTGGTAGCTAATATTGAAAAAATGTAGTAGCATAAGCTGTAGCCTGTTTCTGTAACTTGATCGAGAATTTGTCGATCAAAAATGGCGTCTTATGTTCTCGATTGGTAATTCTCGATTGATCGAGTATTAGTGTGTCTGTAACTCAAAATTCACCACTCGTGAAATCTGTGGTTGGTATTATGTTATGTATCGAAACGGAATAATGGAATTGAAACTCAAATTACCATAGTTTGACAGTTAATATTGTTATTGTGCTTTTGTTCACTTGAAAGAGTTTAATTATAAATATTAAATATTATATATTTTATTATAAGACAATTGAGTCTTTCTATTGGAAATTAAAGTAATAATATAAATGTAATAGAAAAATATATATATAAATTTCATTTGGAAGCTTTTAAAATGGGAGATATTGTGATGCTTATGATTGCAGAGATGTATGACCGTAAAAATATGCTACGAGTTCACAGTAGAAATCTAAGAGATATAACTGATCCATTCCATATACCAGAAGCGCGTTTTATCGAATTGTTTCGATTTAATAAAGAATCAGCTCTAGACCTTTTAAGAGAAATAAGTCCTCATATGAAGAGTGGTATCAGGAAAACATTTATACCAAAAAGCCTTAGGTTGGTTGCTGCATTACATTTCTATGCCACAGGATCCTTCCAAAGAGATATTGGACAAGATTTTGTTTGCCCCATGAGCAAAACAATGATATGCCGAATTGAAATTATCTTTATAATTCAAAATAAGCTCATGAGCTCATGAGCTCATGGAGAAGTATGTAAAATTTCCTACCACTGTAGAAGAGCAAAATATTCTTCGGCAGAGGTAAGTAAAACAAATATTTTGGGCATTTTTGTTGCTGTCTGGCCCTGCAAATTGTCCGCATGCGATCCGTCGATGCTCTTTCATTAATTCAAGCAGTTTTTTTTTGCGGCTTACTTACGCGCCCAGTCAAAATTTTTTTCTGTAAAAGTTCAAAAAATATTAAATATTCATATATATTATATATTAATATTTTCTAATAACAACTTTATTTTGTTATTTATTTATTTATAACTAGATTGTACTTACTTCACTCATTCTAAATATTCTTTAAACAAATTTGTATTATTATTATTTTCATTCTTCTTAAAATACAACTTTGAACTTTCACTTACAAAACACCAGTCGAGAATAAACTCGATTGACAGATAGTCGGTTCTCGATTCACTACAGTTACAGAAACACTAAAGTCGAGAATTATGACAGATCGAGAAAACCAATCGAGAAATGATACAGAAACGGGCTACTGTTATAACATGATATTGGGAGCTATTCTGTAGGTTTCTGCTAATTTGACATTCTGCTAACTCTCATACAAAATTTTGACAGCTTGTAAAAAAAGCTGCTAAGACAAAAATTGGTATTCTGGTACCAAAAATTAACATAAAAATCTGCTAATTTTTCGTTAACTTAGCAGGTCCTATTTTCGATTTCGTTATCGTTTAAGTTTTTTGCTAACTTCTGTCATTTTTAAGTTTTAGTGTATAAATAGTGAATTTAATAAAATGGATGTTGTTTTAGCGTTGAGAACTCCCAGATTACTTCGTAGAATTGCAATGTAAGTAATTTATTTTATTAAAATTACAGGACGAACACAAAACAGTAAATTGAAAACATAAACGAAAACCGTATAATTACATTACAGGACGAACACAAAATACTAAATTGTTAATTAAATTAAACTATTAAACGAATAACTTACCTTGATGTTCTTTGTTTTCCAATTTTTTTTTTATTTAATTTATTTTTTTTTATTGTTTTATTTTATTGTTTTATTTTAAAGTTTTTAATTTGTTTTTAATTTGCAACGATGAACCATTTAGGCCAGGACCAGACCTGGCTTCTTTCAGCTTCAATAACCGTTTTTTTTTTTTTGTAGACAGATGGCGAGTTGTAGTACATTTTATCCAAAAGTGGGGATAAAAAACCGGATATTGAAGCTGAAAGAAGACAGGTCTGGTTCTGGCCAAATGTAAACAAAATAAAATGACAGCAAATTTCTTTAAAGTGACATTTGTTAGCAGATTTCGAATTTCTGTTGACAGCTTCATAAAGATTTCGAAAAATCTTACTAACCAGAATACGAACTTTTAAGAATCTGCTAACATCATAATCTGCTAACTTTTTTAGCAGAAAATACTATTGGGAATTTTAAGTACTTAAAGAAAGAGACAACAGATTTGAGAAACAGAGATACACAATCAAAATCAGCTGACATTTTCTTAAAGTTGTATTGCCGGTATCTCTGTTTAAAGTAAATGACAATCATATAGAGTGTTTCCGTTACAACCGACCAAAAGGATACCGTAGATAGGTCTCATCGTGACAAACAAAAAATCGTGGGGGGGGGGAAATTCCAACAATTTCGCCGCTAGAGGGCGTTGAAGTTTTTTTGCTCTTATTTCACGATGTACCCTATAACTTTTTACAAGAGCACTCAAGGGTCACTTTGTGTTGAGAAAAAATGTAGAGGACCCTTTGCCCTTGTAACAATACCTTACTTGTGCCACTGTTCTTCTGTTAAAAAATTAGAGGCCTTCAAAGAGGCCAAATAAATTGGGCTTAAGCCAAAATCCAAATTATCGTGTTTATACCACAAAAAATTGGGAGTAAACCAAAATCCGTATTAAAATCGAATCAGGCATAAACTCGTACATTGATTCCTATTATGTACTTATTTTGGACAGAATTAAGTGGAATAAAAAATGTATTAAACGAACCATTGTTTATGAACATTTCTGAATTTATGTTATGTAATACTTCTTAGTTTGCCACACGGAAGTGCATCTGAAGAAAGAGTTTTTTCTAGGTTAAATAATATTAAAACAGACAATAAAAATCGTTTGTCGTGTGTAGTAATTGATGCTTTAATTTTAATGTGCCTTAATGAATTAGTAAAAACTCAAACATGCCAAAATTTTGTTCCTCCTGCAGATTTACGAATTTAAGTTTTGTATGTATGTAAATGTAATGCAGTGCAATTTATTTATTTTTCATTATTTTATTATTTGAGCTATTCAGACATACATAATTTGTAAAGAATTTGGAAATTTCTTTTAATATTTCTTTTTATTGTTGTTTATTTGTTATTAGTAGGTACTATATAATATGATTTGTATGAAGTGTTCAATTAATTTTTAAATTGTAAGACTAGAAATAAATGTGTTTATTGTATGTTCTGCGGTTTAATTGTTTTAACTTTTAGAGGTAAAAATATTGAAAAGAAAATGTGGCACGCTAATTGCGAAAATGACACGTTTTTCTCTCTGTGATGGCTTCAATTTTAAAGAAAAATAAACTTTATACATTTTAACATTTTTTTTTATTATTTGCAGAAAAACAAATATAACAAAAAAAAAATAATTTAACATTTCAATAAAAAAAAACTAAAATAAAAAACAAAAATTAAGAAACAGTCTTATTAGTCCTCCTAATTATTTTTAAAATTTCATTAATATCAAGGTACTCATTTGTTTCATAGTCGTAGTCCCTATTTTTTGAATTACGCTGTCCAGCAAGTCATAATCTTTACAGCATTTATTATGTCTTTGCAAGCAAAATTTAACCGATAATCAGCACTGGAATGAGGAAGTGACAATAATTTTATTGCAAATAAACAAAGATCTGCAAATGGATTTTTTCTAGCTGAATCCTTATTCATAAATTTCTAACCATAAATCAACGGTGGTTTTAGAGGTCCATTTTAAATCACAAACGTTATAATATGAATAATTATATATATATATATGTATATATACACAAGAACAAATTTTAGCTACCGTTTCGTAGCTTAAAAATACAGTTGGTAGCTAAATTGTAGCTAAAATTGTAAATTGGTGGCTAAATGAAAAATTTCGTAGCTAAAATTGTTTGGTTGTAGCTAAATCTAGCTACCGCGTAGCTAAATTAGCATCACTGATCACAATCTAGATTCTAGGGCTACCAGAGCACTTTAACACATGACGGGTTTTCTGACAACTTTTGTGAAATATTGGCAAAAAGTATCAAGTATTAAGAGATTCCTTCACGAAGAAGGTCACAATTCATAGTTTTTACATTTTTAAAAAAATTTATCTGAGAAAGCTCAAAAACTGGTCTGAGAAAGCTCTGGTCTGAAGCTCTGTCGAATTGAATAGAATGAATGGGAATTGATGAATGTGATTGTAAATTGCATTATGATCAATATGAAAAATAAGAAAAAACAAAACCATTGTAAATGAAACGATACATACTTCTTAGAGAAGTATGTTCCCGTGAACTAGAGAGCTGAAATTTGGCCAGGATATTCCTTGAAGGGTCTAACATTGCGTAAACTGTAAGCGGTGTAAATCTGTTCTCTAGGGCAAAAGTCATAGGGTTATTTTTTATATCATAAAAAGTTTTGTAGAGAATGACAAGCAGAATATTGTGCAGAAATTTTAAGACAATAGGTTTACAGGGTCCAGAGAGATTTACCTTTAAAATCGGATTTTTTGACGAAAACGATAAAAAATAGAATGTTTTTATATTTCTTGTCCTGTTTTGAAATTATTCTTGAAGACAAACAAAAAACACAAAATAAGCTTAAAGGTTAAAAAAACTTTTATAACATATACTTTTTAAAAATTGATTATAAAGCCTCTGATATTCAAGTAAAGAGTTGTTCAGAACTTTCTCCGTTCTTTAAATTCATATTTTTCGAATATTCCATCACATTTAATTATTTTAAAGAAAGGAATCGATTCTAGACAGGAAGCATTCTATTCACTCATGCCAAATCCGAAAACCCCATGTAAATCCGTTCACGTTTACTACCCTAAAGGCTAAAACTCTTTCCAAAATTTCAATTACGTCACGAGGAACACTCTTACCCACAAAGCAAAAAGTAAGTGGATAAAAAGTAGATAAGAACGTAAAGGATAATTTTAAAAAAGGCCCCTTCAACAAAATGCTAAATTAAAATTATATTCATTTAATAATTCCATGAAATTTAATATCTACTTATGTAATACAAATTTGTAGAGGTAGGTCAAGACTCAAGAATAAGATCGAAATAAACAAACAAAAATAAAAAATGCTTGAAAAAATAAAAAAACATAAAAACAAAGAAAAAATCAAGCCAAAAAAACACCAACAAAAAATATCATTTATTTTAGTTGTATAAAATAACACAGAAGTAAAAAAAAACAACAACTAAAATCATTCATCCTATAAGTTCTAAGCATAACTAACATAACATAACATATACATAATAAGGGGATTCACTCTTTGGTGCAAACTTACTTTTTTTACACTTTTACTACGAATATTTGCAACGAAGAATGAGCGCACCTTGAACCTGAATTAAAATAATGGCTGTCAACACCAACACTAATGATATTTCAAAGCTAACATGCACTACGTATACATGATCGGATCCAAAGTAAAAGGATTGAAAGATCGAATTATTATTATTTTTTTTTTATGTATTTAACTAATTTAATTTAGTTCTAAATAACACAAACGCTCATAAATATTATAAATTTCGATAAATAACATAACCTTAAACGATTTTAACTCGTTCCAGGCAGCGTTGTGCACGTAGACTACGTCGATGTAATCTACGCAGTTGTATACGCGTAGAGTACGTATGTAGACAATTACAGATTTTTTGACGTAAATAATGTAAACAAAGTAAACAGTGCAAAAACTGAAGAATTGGGACACTAATAAAATAAAAATAATTAAATTCAATTCAATTAATTTAAAAAAGGATGTGCTTTTTTAACTTTATAGCATACAACAATTTTTATATTTATTAAAATCTCTAATTTCCGTTTACATCATTATCAAATAATCTCATCATTATTCATCATTATCATTTCATCAACATCATTATTATTTGATTTATCCTGTATACGCAAAGAATAATATAGACAGCTGTGTAGTAATCTTTTAGAGCACTCAAAAGTCAATCTGTTACGATTAGAACTGTGAACGTAGCCCCAGCTAGAAAATAAACGTTCTATTTTTTGGGTGTCCTTTCTTGGAGATTTTAAATTAATAAAGATAAATTTTACCTCACTGAAATAAAAAAAAATCCAACCGAATGCCGAAGCGAAAATCCAATGAAGGACTATGACTAATGAAATGAGTATAATGACAGCTTTTTTTCTACATTTTCTACTTTGTTTACCCTTTGTCTACATTGTTTACGCCACGTTATTTGTATACGCTGTATAATACCAATTTAGGGCGTTAGTAATACTTTAGTTTAAAATATTATTAAGTTAATTAATTAAGTTCATTGTTGTACAATTAAATATTATAGTCGCATTTTTGTATTATATTCATATCATTATTTTATTCAATATAATGTATCTACATAATTGCAATTATTTTATTATCATAATTTAGATTTGCACACAATAAATGTTTACGTTGCTTTTTTACCAGACGAAATATGATACTTGTTGGTCAATGGAATGTGCTATCACATAAGAATATTTGTATGATATAATTCTTTGTATACATATTCATAATATTTTTATCTTCAATTCAATGTATGAAGAATGTTTAATATTTTGTATCTTTAATTTTAAGTTAGAATTTTGCTTAGTTAGCTATTTACATTGAAACCCATTATAAATTATTAGTATATAAGAAATTAATTTTTTAATAAAGTTTCAGTTTCGTTGAAACAGTGAACCAAGACTTTTTATTTACTTCAAGTGAGTCTGCTTGAAGCACTGTGAAGAAACTCTAAATTGTGTTATTGTTAAGGTACCATAGCACGCTCGACGTACAAATCAAGGTTTATGTGCCTTGATTAATTAAAATTTCCATTGTTTTTTTTTGATTCTTTTTGGTGTTGATTGATTCAAAATATCTTTGAATCATCATATTAATTCAGAATAAAAGCATTCTGAACATTTTTGGTGACCCCGACGTGATTTCTTTGACTTATTACAATGAGTAGGAATTTGGAAGAGCTCGTAGAACTTCAAAAGCTTACAGGGCAGGAAATTTGTCGCCTTCTAACAAATTTTAAAAAGGATTCAGCCGATAGAAAAACCTTTCAATATTTGCAAAGAAAGTCTCAAGCACTCAACAAATTATGAACAGACTTTGAAGCACAAGATCAGGAAATTCGCTTAAATTATGCACATGTTAACCATCGGTACTTTGAAACAAAGTACTATGATCAAATATTAAGCTCATATATTGAACTCAATAGCAAATTAGAAGAATTGACTGCAGGGCTACAATCTCGAGACATAGCTACAGAGAGTAATACAAAGGCTTTTGTACAACAATCACTTGTTTTAGATAACATAAACAACAAGAAAACTTCGTCAGAAGATACACAACAAATCATAAATACAGTCAACGCAATTTCTCGTGGGCAAGGAATATCAGTCATACATACACAATATACCATGTTAATGAACAAATTAAAGAATTTATGTTCATCATTGAGTACTGATACACAGACACACAATTCTAATTATTATAACTTAAAAATAACTGCTTTAGATCAACATTGGAATGAACTTCTACGTATGCAACAGCGAATTGTTGAAAATTTGAATGACCAGGCACCTGCTGCTTTCAATATGCAAGACTACTTTGATCTAGAAGAACAATATCACAAAACGTTGTTACATCTTCAGGAGATGGCTCGTATAAATACAGATATTCAAACCACTTCTCAACAGAATGCTTCAACAACGATATTCAATACAAATCCTTCCTCAACAATGAAATTGCCCAAAATTCAAATTCCTAAATTTGATGGTAACTACCTGAAGTGGCATCAGTTCCGTGATTTGTTCAATGAACTAGTACACAAGCAACAAATTGCAAAATGTCAGAAAATGTGGTACTTAAAAGGCAGTCTTGTAGGAGAAGCAGAAAGGTTGATACAACATTTAACCACCTCAGATCACAGTTATGAGACCGCTTGGCAAATCATTTGTAATCGTTATGAAAACAAAAGGTTGTTAATCACAGCTTGGTTGAATAAATTATTTTCACAGGCCTCATTAACAAATGAAAGTGCTTCAGCACTAAAAAACTTGCACGACATTACACAAGAATGTCTTTGTGCTTTAAAGAATATGGATATTGATACCACAAATTGGGATCCAATTTTAGTATACATTTTAATCAAGAAATTGGACAAAACAACACACAACTTATGGGAGCAGGCCTTAAAGCAGCCTAGAGCAATTCCAACTATAAGGGAACTGCTCAATTTTATTGAGACAAGATTTCAATCGTTGGAGGCTTTGGGAAGTACAGAAAGGAAACACATAATTACTTACAAAACTCTTTCAGCAACTATCAAAGCTAACTGTCCTGTTTGACTTCAAGGTCAAGAACAATCAACAATGGATATGTTCTATTGAGCACTGTCATGATTAAGGCTTACAACAATGCTGGCACATCTATTAGCTGCCGGGCAATACTAGATTCAGGATCACAACTGAACTTCATCACACATAAACTAGCAACTAAATTAGGTCTTCAAAAAACAATTCAAGACATGAATATTGAAGGCATTGGTTCAACTAAAAAACAATCTAAGCAGCGTGTGAACATTACAATTGAATCTTGCGTTAACGGGTTTAAAACAAACATGGAAGCTTTCGTTTTACCACGTATAACCTCACCTCAACCATCACAATCTTTCGACATATCTCAGTGGCAGATTCCAGCAAACATAACTTTGGCAGATCCGAAATTTAATCAACCTAATACCATAGATCTACTTATTGGTGCTGAATTAGATTACCAAATCTTGGCAGTAGGCCAAATAAAACTCAGTGAAACGCTACCTACTCTACAGAATACAGTTTTCGGATGGACAGCTGCAGGTAAAATCCACGATTCAAAACTTACACAAGCCTTTTGTGGAATATATACCGATGACGATGAATTTGAACAACATTTAGAAAAATCTTGGCTTCTTGATGATGTTGAATCTGCCAAGAAACCATGGACTTTAGCAGAAAAACAGTGCGAACTTCACTTTCTTCAAAATGTTAAAAGAAATGATGATGGACGATTCATCGTTAGGTTACCGTTTGCAGGCAATCCTAAGGATTTAGGGGAATCAAAGGAAATCGCCTATCAACGATTTTTAGCTATTGAAAGAAAACTGTCACAGGACAAGAATTTGATGACTCAATATCAGAACTTCATGCAAGAATATATCGATTTAGGTCACATGAGGGAAATAAATTTCAACGAGGTTCATATGCCGTATTATTTTCTTCCTCACCACTGCGTTCTTAAGGCAGACAGCAGCACAACAAAGCTAAGGGTAGTGTTTGATGGATCAGCCAAGACAACCACAAACTTATCGCTAAATGATGTACTAGCAGCTGCACCTACTCTTCAAGATGACATTTTCTCTATTCTGGTCAGATTCAGATTACATCGTTATGTATTTACCGCCGACATAGAGAAAATGTACCGACAGGTACAAGTTGATGAAAGAGACCGAAAATATCAGCTCATATGGTGGAGGAACAACTCCAATGAAAAATTAAAATGTTATGAACTCTCAACTGTAACATACGGAACAAAATGTGCTCCTTATCTAGCTACTAGATGCTTGCAAAAATTGGCTGAGCAACACAATCAAAAATATCCACTTGCAGCTGAAGTAATCAAACAAGACTTCTATGTGGATGATGTTCTGTCTGGTACTAACAATATATCTGAAGCAATAGACATCCAAACACAACTTCTAGCACTTCTCAAGTCAGCTGGACTTAAGCTGAGAAAATGGTGCAGCAACAATTCATTACTGTTACGAAACATCCCACAACAAGATCAAGAATTACAATTGGAATTTCAAAATAAAACTGGCAACAGTGTTAAAACGGTAGGACTTATATGGCTTCCTAAGGAGGATGAGTTTTCCATAAAGTCCACATGGATTGAATCTACCAAGATAACAAAACGTTCCGCTTACTCTGATATTTCTAGATTATTCGATCCTTTAGGAATGATGGCTCCAGTAACAACAACAGCAAGAATATTTTTACAAAATTTATGGAAACTTAAATGCGACTGGGATGCTGCATTACCCCAGGAAATGCATACATTTTGGCTCAACTTTAGAGAAGAATTGACGGATCTCACCAAATTTAAATTTCCAAGACATGTATATGGCAACAACCAAGTTCAAGAGACTCAAGTACATATATTTGCCGATGCATCTGAGAAGGCGTATGGAGCAGCAGCATATATAAGGGCACAAGATACATCTGGATGCATAACAGTACGTTTACTTCGTGCAAAATCAAGAATAGCTCCTCTCAAACAAACCACTTTGCCACGACTTGAACTCTGTGCAGCAAAATTAGCTGCAGAACTTGCACATCGCCTTAATAAGGATTCAAGGCTTAAGGACACACCAACGTATTTATGGTCAGACTCCACTATCGTACTATCATGGATTAACTCTCCGTCGTCAGATTATCATACCTTCGTAGCCAACAGAATCTCGACTATTCAGCAATTAACAAATTGTGAACAGTGGCGGCATGTCAACTCAGAAAATAATCCAGCAGATATAGTTTCAAGAGGGCTTATGCCAAGAAAGTTGCCTACAGCACATCTGTGGTTTTATGGACCACGATTTCTTTATGGTTCAAATTCATTATGGCCTCAACAGTCTATGCACAACGAAATAGAGAATATGGAAAGAAAGCCAAAATCCACATGTTTGGCTGCACACGAACAGACAAAAACAGAAGACAATAACTATGACTCTATTCTAGAAGCCATAGGCAGTAAGAGTTCATTTAGAAAGATTCAGCGAATCCTTGCTTACATCATGCGTTTCGTACAACGTATTAAATATCCAGGTCAAGACAGAGAAGATGGCTGTGCATTATCTACCACCGAACTAGATAGTGCATATAAACACATGATTAAGGAGATCCAACATTCAGAATTCAAACAAGATTTAACACATTTAAAACATTTTGGAGAAGTTGCAAGGAGCAGTTGTCTCATAAGTCTTACACCGTTCCTGGATTCACACAACATAATGAGGTGGGCGGTCGATTGGAGACCTCTAATTTGTCATATGATGCTAAGCATCCCATGCTACTACCATACTCACATCCACTAACAAAATATCTGCTTGCTGATCTTCACAAGGAACACAAACATGTAGGACCACAAACCCTACTTTCTATTGCTCGATCAACAGTATGGCCTATCAAGGGTAAGACACTGGCTAGATCTGTAGTACAACACTGCGTATTTTGTGCGAGAGCTACTCCAAAATTGGCAACTCAATTAATGGGCAATCTTCCAGCACACAGAGTACAACCCGCAAGACCATTTGTAAATTCTGGAGTGGATCTCTGTGGTCCAATAGAAATTCATTTCAAAATTCGAGGCAAACGACCACAAAAAGCTTACATTACAGTATTCTGTTGCTTTTCAACCAAGGCCACTCATCTAGAAATCGTTAGTGATTTAACCACACAAGGATTCTTAGGCGCATTAAGACGTTTCATGGCCAGAAGAGGGCATTGTAAAACCATATATTGTGACAATGCGACTAACTTTGTTGGTGCCAATAACTCATTAGAAGAAGTGAAACAAATCTTGCAATCAGAAAGGGCACAAAATGAAATTATGTCAGAGTGCAGCTCCAGGGGAATTGACTTTAAATTTATTCCACCCCGAGCTCCACATTTTGGAGGACTTTGGGAGGCAGCTGTCAAATCTGCTAAACACCTCCTCAAGCAAACATTATCTACAGCTTCCCTAACATATGAAGAATTGGAGACGATTGTACTTGAGGTCGAAGCCATTTTGAATTCTAGACCACTTACACCAATGTCTAATGATCCAAATGACTTAAGTGCTTTAACTCCAGGGCACTTTCTGATTGGAGAATCACTAACTAGTACAATTGATCCAACCACAACACCCTTCAAGGGCAACTTAATCAGTCGCTGGAAAACCATAAATCATTTCAAAAATGAATTCTGGAAGCGTTGGTCCTCAGAATATCTCAATCAACTGCAATGTAGATACAAATGGAGGCAAAAATGCCAGAACATAATCCCAGGTGACATGGTCATAGTTAAGGAAGACAATGTACCGTCACTAAGATGGCCACTTGGACGTGTAATTTCAACTATAAGAGGAAAAGATGACTTAGTGCGAGTGGTCGACATTAGAACAGCCAATGGCACAATTCGTCGTCCCATTCACAAATTAGCTCCTCTTCCCGTTGAAACAGCAAAGGAAGATATCATGTTCTCACCTGATACGAATGAACCAGATTTGGAAGACACTCCATCCAATTGTCGTTCCAGTTCCTCTCAAACTCAGGGCTCCTCAAAAAAGAAGGGGCAAGCAAGAAAACGGCAACGAATCTCATTAGGATCAGCTCTAGTCACTCTTCTCATGACTTGCTTGATAATACCAACACACAGCTCAACAATACAAGTAACACAATTTGTGAATCAACCTGGAATATATTTTGAAGGGTTGGGAACAGCAACCATAATTTCAAGCGAATGGAATCTTATAACATTTTTCAACATGGCTCCATATTGGAAGGAGTACCAGTTTCTTCAAAATTGCACCCAAGCTCTTCAAGATATGTGTCACCGTCTGCAAGAAAGGGAACTCTGTACCGGAATCACAAATCATTTACGCCATTTACAAGATCATTTACAAGATAATCACCAATTTTTGTCTGTAAGGAACCTAACACGAAATATAAGGGGAGCCATAAACCTCATAGGTAGCATGGCCAATTCTCTTTTCGGTGTTTTGGATTCAGACTACGCAGAACAAATGTCTAAAACTATTGAAAACATACACATCAAGGAAGGACATCTACAAGACCTTTTACGTAATCAAACATCCATATTAGATGCCACGTTAAATGTAATTAAAAAAGGAGAAGAATCAGTAAACAAACAATTTCAACAGCTCGACCTGCATTTAAAACAAATTAATGACCGAATTAGTAGCATAATTACTGAATTTCAACAAGAAAGGATATCTCAGGCCTTCAATTCAATTAGCATATTAGCATCATTTAGTGTGTCAAATTTATTACAAATACAATCATCCATACTGGATACATTAGTAGATACACACCACGGTAGGATTAATCCTTTGCTGATCACTTCTACTCAATTAGAAAATGAATTGGTGAAAATCAAAGCAACATTACCACATTCGCTACGTTTACCTATATCACAAAATAATATACTTGATTATTTCAAAATAATGAACGTTAAAGGGAGAGTCACATCAAGGCACATAATTTTTCAAATCAGCATACCACTAGCATCTTACGAAGATTTCGAGTTATTTAAAATCATTCCATTACCAGTTTTCATCAATAATACCTTCGTTTCAATCAAACCATCTTCATCATATCTTGTGATCAACTCATACAGAGACCAGTACTATCCATTCGATGAAATGGACCATCATTCTTGTATTTTAATTTCAAATGGATAATACTTATGCAAACAAAATCATCCCATGCATAGAAGGGGCTCGTTAGTAAGCGCATGTGAATTAGACTTCATAAATCACACTCCACATCCATCAAAATGTCAAATCACCAAGTTAGGAGATGGTCCACATTGGATTCAATTAAATTCTCCTAATCAATGGATCTACGCCTTTAAAGAAAAATCAACTATTGATGTCATATGCGGCTCAAACGTAACACAATGTATGTTAAATGGCACTGGAATTTTAAAATTTCATGATCAATGTCTCATAAAGCACCTTTTTGTAAAAATTCAAGGACACAACACATATCAGTCCAGCACCAAATTATCATTCATACCACCAATTAATTTAACCGAATGGATTATTAAGAATCACACAATTATATATGACCTAAATTACACAAGTCAATATCAATCTTCTGTATACGAAATTGGTAAAATAAGGGAAGAACTACAACAATTCAAGAATTCTATACCAATGACATTTACCATACATGACGCTCATCAAGTTGCAATTGGCTATGGAGCATTAATACTAATTGCAGCTCTAGCAGGTTTCCTTGCATGGAGATTTCGTTCATTGCTTTTCCGAAAATCACTATGAAGCAGCATCAAGTCACCTGTTTCACCACGTATCTCCAGAACACTCACATAGGCAGTCTAAGGACATTGATATTCCTGAATAATAATTCAGCGCGGCGGAGGATGTGTAATACCAATTTAGGGCGTTAGTAATACTTTAGTTTAAAATATTATTAAGTTAATTAATTAAGTTCATTGTTGTACAATTAAATATTATAGTCGCATTTTTGTATTATATTCATATCATTATTTTATTCAATATAATGTATCTACATAATTGCAATTATTTTATTATCATAACTTAGATTTGCACACAATAAATGTTTACGTTGCTTTTTTACCAGACGAAATATGATACTTGTTGGTCAATGGAATGTGCTATCATGCTATCATGTGCTATTCATAATATTTTTATCTTCAATTCAATGTATGAAGAATGTTTAATATTTTGTATCTTTAATTTTAAGTTAGAATTTTGCTTAGTTAGCTATTTACATTGAAACCCATTATAAATTATTAGTATATAAGAAATTAATTTTTTAATAAAGTTTCAGTTTCGTTGAAACAGTGAACCAAGACTTTTTATTTACTTCAAGTGAGTCTGCTTGAAGCACTGTGGAGAAACTCTAAATTGTGTTATTGTTAAGGTACCATAGCACGCTCGACGTACAAATCAAGGTTTATGTGCCTTGATTAATTAAAATTTCCATTGTTTTTTTTTGATTCTTTTTTGTGTTGATTGATTCAAAATATCTTTGAATCATCATATTAATTCAGAATAAAAGCATTCTGAACATACGCTATACTTTACATCAAAACGTAGACTTTAATAGTTTACGTGTAATTCCACAACACTGGTTCCAGGAGAGAATGATCATGATCCAATATGGACTCAATCTTCATTTACATGTATTCATAGGGGATTCAAACCGGATTAAATTCAGATTCAACCCTGCATGCATACGTAGTAATGACTGACATTTCACTTTGCAATATGCAACACCTGTTTGCAATGGTTTGCAATAGGTCTTAGGTATTGCAAATGTGCAAGACTGTAGCAAAATTAGTTTTTTAGTAATTTTTGTTGTATCGTTGCAAATTCGTGATAAGATACACCGAATGCAACGATGCAATACCTATTTGCACCAAAGAGTGAATCCCCTTAGTTTTTTAGTAATTGTTGTTGTATCGTTGCAAATTTGTGCTACGATACACCGAATGCTACGATGCAATACCTATTTGCACCAAAGAGTGAAAACCCTTAATATGTTTAACAACATATATGTTTAGTTTCATTTACAATGGTTTTGTTTTTATTATTTTTTCATATTGATCATACAGCAATTTACAAACACAGTCATCAGTCCCTATTCATTCTATCAAAGATAATTAATAATAATAATTAATTAATTAATTAATTAATAATTAATAATAATTAAAAAAAATTAATAATGTCTTTACTATTAGGGAATTAACGAAATTAGCAGATATCGGGTTTATGGTGGGTATCAAATATCAATATCCGGGTATTCACTATACCCGCATTAAACGCGATATGTGTCAGCGGGTATTCATTGGATATCCGGGTATACATCGAAAGCAAAACCTACTACAATAAAAGCCTCGAACAAGAGTTTTGTATGTATTAGTTAGAAGTGCCATGTTTTGTTTTGACATTTTAGTTTCTTATGGGTTTCTTAATAAGAGTGGTGGAATATTAGTGTAAAGAAATAGTGTTTTAATTAAATATTTTTGGTTTTTTAAATAAAATATGGTTTATAAAAGTTTTAAAATATAATAAATTAACAGTGTTACAATTTTTAAAGTGCACAATAGTCAAAAAAATAAAATAAAAAGGTGGAAAATATTGTGCGTTCTTACCTACTTGTAAGAGAAAAAATTGAAGTATGACTATACCTATGATGAGGTTATATTATATGTAATAAAGTGAATAAATTGATTTGATTTAATAGAATTTAATTTATAAGTTATCACAAATTGTCTATTTGCCTTCATTACACAATAAAGATTATGTACCAAATTATTTACTTTTTCATAGACTTTTTTTATATAAATTTTTGTGATTATGTTATGATGTGAGAAATTGATTTGATTCAATAATTTAACAATTAATATAAACTTATAAATAAAATATAATTAAATTAAATCAATTTGTTCTGTATTTCCTTCACTTTATTTATTTTTTTCATATATTTGTGTTTACATTTCATTTCAATTTATTCACTTTTATAATATAACCTCGCCAATGTAGTCATTTGTCACATGTCAATATATAGGTATAGAAGAAAAAAGTTTATATGTATTATTATTCTTCAAACTTTAATTATTTATATAAATACATAGGTATATGTATCAGAATTATTATAAATTAAATTTTATTAAATCAAATCAATTTATTCACTTTATTACAAATAATATAACCTCACCATAGGTATGTACTATGTAGTTATACTTTAATTTTTTCTCTTACAAGTAGGTAAGAAGGCACAATATTTTTCACCTTTTTATTTTATTTTTTGACTATTGTGCACTTTAAAAATTATAACACTGTTAATTTATTATATTTCAAAACTTTTATAAACCATATTTTATTAAAAAAAACCAAAAATATTTAATTAGAACACTATTTCTTTACACTAATATTTGTACTACCAGTACTGAACGTTTTGACGTTTCAACACTTTTATCGTGTTTGATTGTGTTAGTGCAGAAAGCCACAGGGAGGCTTGTGATATAGAGGGTTTTGATCGAAAGCAATCGAGTATGAAGCGAGTATCCTATACCCACATAAAACAGCCGAGTATTGACAGTGTTGTGAACTTGAAATAGGAAATTCTTCATATGACAAAAAACGTCAAATGTGTAGGAATGTGAATGTAATGAAAAGAAGAAGACTAAAATTTGAAAAAATCGTTATATCAACTTTAATATAATGAAATATTAATTATAATAATAATAATTATTTATATAATGATAATAAATTAAAAAACTAATAAAATTATTATAAATTCATTTAAAATTTCAATTTCACACAAATTCCAACCATATAATATACGTACGATACTCGGGTTATGTGTGTCACCTATGGGAGTATTGTCAATACCCGGGTACTTATGCCCGGATATTGATACCCACCATATACCCGCTAGCTGTCAGTACCAGTACCACTCTCTTACGTCAACAGGTCCATTTGATGTGACAAGTTAGTCGTGTTTACAAGTGAATAAAATTAATTTTGTGTTTTTAATAAAAATTTGAATAATTATAATTTCTAAAAATGAAGTGTTCGGTTATTAATTGTAAAAATAATACGAGTGGGAAAAATTTCTAATAAAACTGAAAAAAATTATAAAATATATTTTATTTTATAAATAAGGAAACAATTAATGAGAGTGCAAATTATTCAAGTAATCTTCAAAACACTGCAAAACATTGATTTAGATATAAAAATTAAAACGTTATTTTTTAGATGCAGAATGTTCTTTAGAATTAGAGAGTTAAATAAAAAATTTATATTTGATAATTTAAGTAAAAAACGCAAAAAAACGTTCACTTAAATATACTTTTTATTTCTAAATAAAATTCCCTCATGAACATTCCTATTGATTCCTATATATGTACACCAAACACATGGACCAGGTGACGTCACAAACTCATAGCCGAGAATTTAGCTGGCTCTATCATACCTCTGTTGTCTATTTATCTTAGTCAGTACTATTAGGTGGAGTGGAAACTCGTGTTTTAAATTATTTTGAATAGAAACAAAATATAATTTAATTTCTTTTAAAAATCTGAACATCCGGAAATAGTAGCAGTGTAGAAATTTAGAAGAGACAAGAGACGGACAAAATTTTGAGGGGATAACACTGCCCAAGAAAAAGAAAATGTTGCTGTTGTGTGAAGCAGTATTGTTCTTCTTCTTCGAGTTACACAGAAATATCAAATAGGTGTGAACAAACAAATATCTAACGCCATGATTTTTTGAATCATATAACAAAACATATAAAAGTTATATGACTGAAGCATATGCTAAATAATGTAGTCTGAAGCAAGCTTAAGTACGTACATTGCCTTTGTACTTCATTCTGGTGACACACCGGCTTTTGTACTTAATTTTGACGTTTAAATTAACTTCGAATAAAAATTATATTATATTACAGCCAAATTTTATTTCTTATAAACTCAGAAAAATACTAAAGCTGTTATGATACGGTATTAATTTCATGATTAATTTCGTTATTAAAAAGAGATAATAAGTATGCTTTATGGAAAAAGCAACTAGAAAGAAAGAGAGATATGACTAACACTTATTTCAGTATTAATACTGAAAATGTCAAAAAATAACTCTCCCAATTCTCCAAATTCCAATATCCTTCCATTAATCATGAAATTAATCATGAAATTTGAACATTAATATTATTTTTGTGTTGCCATCGTGTTTAGACATTTTTCATAGTTTAATATTATATTTAAACGAGTGTGACGTGTCTAATTATTTATTTCTAATTTTTTTCACTGAGTGCAAACAAAATGAATAGAAAAGAAATAATAAGCACGAACATTCATTTACTAAAATATTTAATTGCCATTTACTTTAAACAGAAATACCGGCAACACAACTTTAAGAAAATGTCAGCTGATTTTTGATAGTGTGTCTCTGTTTCTCAAATCTGTTGTCTCTTTCTTTAAGTACTTAAAATTTCCAATAGTATTAATACCGTATCATAACAGCATAACCAATTATTAAATTATGAATATTTATTTTTTATTTTAATTATTTCATATTTCATTTCATACTACACACCGACACACCTCGCAGTTGTCAGTTAAAGGGTTGTAACTTGTAAGCTCTTCTGTCATACACGCACCTACAGTTTACAGTTTTTCTTCTATACCTATATATTGACGTGTGACTAATGACTACATTACCTATGGTGAGGTTATATTATAAAAGTGAATAAATTGAAATGAAATGTAAACACAAATATATGAAAAAAATAAATAAAGTGAACGAAATACAGAACAAATTCATTTAATTTAATAAAATTTTATTTATAAGTTTGTATTAATTGTTAAATTATTGAATCAAATCAATTTCTCACATCATAACATAATCACAAAAATTTATATAAAAAAAGTCTATGAGAAAGTAAATAATTTGGTACATAATCTTTATTGTGTAATGAAGGCAAATAGACACTTAATTTGTGATAACTTATAAAATAAATTCTATTAAATCAAATCAATTTATTCACTTTATTACATATAAATAATATAACCTCACCATAGATAGGTATGTACTATGTAGTCATACTTTAATTTTTTCTCTTACAAGTAGGTAAGAACGCACAATATTTTCCACCTTTTTATTTTATTTTTTTGACTATTGTGCACTTTAAAAATTATAACACTGTTAATTTATTATATTTTAAAACTTTTATAAACAATATTTTATTTAAAAAACCAAAAATATTCAGCTAAAACACTATTTCTTTACACTAATATTCCACCACTCTTATTAAGAAACCATAAGAAACTAAAATGTCAAAACAAAACATGGCACTTCTTACTAATACATACACAACACTAGTAGGAGGCTTTTATTGTAGAGGGTTTTGATAGTACCAAAACCTAATGCTCATTTTGTGTATGTGTTGGAAGTACCAAATTAACATTACAATTTATTGTTTTTAATCAATTATAACTAAGTTGTGATTAAAGTTACATGAAAATTATGTTCAAATGAAATGTAGAGAAGATCCTAAAATTTATGTTCACCGAATATATTAAATATCTATGAGCAACGTAAATCAAAGAAAAAACGTGTTAAATATTTAGTAACATAAAACTGAAAATCAATTTTTCCTTAAATCTCCCAAATTACTAAAAATATCAAATTATAATGTTCTACAAATTTGTAGATTTTTATTAAATTAACATTTTTCCCAAACATTGTTATATCATAAAATTAATAGAAATTAAGTTATTAAAGAAAAATGATAATTTTTTATTAAAATCACAATTATCTCTCTCATTTCTCATTTTTAACAGTCACCTCTGAAAATGTGATACCACTTGAAGAATTTTTTTTATTAATTTGTTTATTTCTTCTTTCAAAAATATTGTTCATAAACAAAAAAAAATTTTTCAAGTGGTACCACATTTTCAAAGGTGACTGTTAAAAAATGAGAAATGAGAGAGATAATTGTGATTTTAATAAAAAATTATCATTTTTCTTTAATAACTTAATTTCTATTAATTTTATGATATAACAATGTTTGGGAAAAATGTTAATTTAATAGAAATCTACAAATTTGTAGAACATTATAATTTGATATTTTTAGTAATTTGGGAGATTTCAGGCAAAATTGATTTTCAGTTTTATGTTACTAAATATTTAACACGTTTTTTCTTTGATTTACGTTGCTCATAGATATTTAATATATTCGGTGAAAATAAAGCTAAGGATCTTCTCTACATTTCATTTGAACATAATTTTCATGTAACTTTAATCACAACTTAGTTATGATTGATTAAAAGCAATAAATTGTCATGTTAATTTGGTACTTCCAACACATACACAAAATGAGCATTAAGACTTGGTACTATAGGAGTCGTTGGCTTGTCCCAAAAGAGTTGAAGTTTCGTATTGTACTACGTTAGCATGCGCAGAAGAAAACATACTTACACACGTTTTTGGTGTTGTAAATTCTAATAAACAGGTTTCTTATTTCGTATATGTATACACAATAAGATCACTACGCCATGTAAAACATGCGCGAGAAAACTTCAACTCATATTATTTTGTCTATACTTATACTTTATTAAACAATTATAGTCAAAATAATATGAGTTGGCGCAATCTCGCGCATGTCTTACATGTGTTAGTGATCTTCTTGTGTATACATATACGAAGGAGGAAACCTCTTTCTTAGAATTTACAAAAACAAAAATGCGCGTGCGTAAGTATCTTTTCTTCTGCGCATGTTTCTCTAGTATAATACGAAATGCCATCTTTTTTGAATCGCAGTATAAAGTTAGTATTGTGCTTATGGAGGCAGTACTCGATGAGTTTGTGATAATTTTACATATAGTTGTTTGTAGGAAATTCTAAAAATCATATTTCTGTCAACCCTAACAAAGGTACTTTTTAAATTTAAAATATGCTAACGGAGTGTTTCAAATTGTACAGAAATCATTTCAACTTTTGTTGTTCAGAAACATTTTTTAAAAAAAGAGTTTCTGTACGAATTTTACATTCCTGTATCTTTATATTTGATAAAGCAGCAATTCAAATTGAAAATATCATAAAAATTTTCGATTTTCAATGAGATATTCCAATTTTTGTTCGCTAATTTTTTAATTTCTAAGAACGAATCATCCTGTACTTTTAAAGTTTTTATTATTTTTTTATTATGGAAAAAAGAAGTACATCCTACCGTTCGATGTTGTCTGTCTGCTGTCACACCACACCGCGTGAAGACAAGACAACTGAACACTGAACTGATTTATTTTATTCAGTTGTCGCCATTTGTTTTTATGAAAAATAAAAAACCGAAGTAAAAAATATAAATTCGTTGCACAGCCGATTTGCACTCAAAGGGCCAGAATACATTGGTTGTAATGCGCTATTTGTAACAATTTTTTTCCTACTTGGTATAATAAGAATAGTCTAAAATAATTTTAGCTGACGGTTCTAATACACTCACGCTCGTTACAACTTCGTCGTGCCACCATCAGGTGTATTTTCAAGAGTTGCTAAAACCGGTTATAAACTCGTTTGCGACGGTGGCAGCAGCCCAAGTCTATTCTCAGCCAAAGAAAGTAGTAATATTTGTTGTTTGATTTGTGTCAGCACTCAGCAGCGGGAATATGAGTATAAAAGAAAATGATTAAATTTCAGGATTGCCGTAGATATTGAAACTATTGACTTGATTAATAAAAACTAAATTTATGATAATAATGATATTCAGTATTTTTAATTTTATTGTAAAATTTAAATTTATTATTATTAATATTCCTACGTAATCGTTATTTTATATTTTATTTTTAATAAGAATTTTTTTTATGTTTGATTTATAAAATTATGTTTTCAATATAAATTTGATTTTGAATTAAATTTATGCATACATAAGTATAATATTAATATACCCGTATTTGTTAAATTATCCTTTTTTATCTATGATATTTTGTTTTATTTATGTACGAACTTGTTTGTAATTTCGTTACGTTTTTCAAGCCTAAATACTTCTCATTATTATTTAAATTTGAATTTTTTCCAAATTTCCCAAACAAACAATTTAAATCATTATTTAAAAAAAAAACGTAATGCTTTCGGATCTTTATATAAATTGTGTAAATTGTGAAAAAAAAAAGAATAACAATAAACAAAAGATATATTTTATTAATTGTACTTCACATTTAGCAATTTATCATTTGATTTATCATTTGACTAATGACACTAGTCATTTGATAAATCAAAAATTAAATTGTTAAGTGAAGTACACTTTAGATTATGTTATCGAAATACCAAAAAAATAGCAAAAAGTAAAAATTCAATAACTCAGTAGTTACAAGGCAAAATCAATCTATCGTTAAATGAAAACAGAAAAATCCTTGATTAAAACTACTTTCATCAACACCGTAGATATTATTCATCTCTTATAGAGAAATTTCCATTAATTTTGTATGAATTTTCGATTTAAATACTTTGTTATTGGTTTTTTATTGTTACTCTTAATTTATTTTCGTTTCACTAAAGTATTTTTATTGTAAAAATCCAAGTGTTTCAAGTAAATTCAGTAAGTAAAAGTGGGTAAATTAAAGTGATTTTAAAGCAAATAATGTATTCAAGTTGGTAATTCTGTTGTATATAATTTTATTTTTATGATATTTTAAATTTCCCACAATTACCTGCTTTTTTGTAGAATTGAAAAAGAAATAAAAAATTTCATCTGGCAGCCCTTGATAAAATTTTAATAAAAAATTTTCCTTGATTGAAATTGAGATCTGATCACCCCGCACACGAGACAGATATGTACAAACGAAATGCAAGGTTAATATAATATAGGTTACATCTTCCCATAGGCATTACCTACTTACAATAAAAAAGTGATCAATGTGACGTCAATGTGACGTCACAAGTATCAAATAATTGACATAAAAAACAAACAAAAATTTCTTTCATATATGGGAAGATGTAATCCAAGGCTAATATAATATACAGGTTACATCTTCCCATATATGAAAGAAATTTTTGTTTGCTTTTATGTCAATTGTTTGATACTTGTGACGTCACATTGACGTCACATTGATCACTTTTTTATTGTAAGTAGGTAATGCCTATGGGAAGATATAACCTATATTATATTAACCTTGAACGAAATGTAAAAGAGTATATAAAAGTATGCCTATCTAGCCTGTACTGACTTTAATTGTTAAATAAAGTATAAGTACATACTTTATATTGAAGCATATGCTTCAGTCATATAACTTTCATATGTTTTGCTACAAGATTCAAAAAATCATGGCGTTTGATATTTCTGTGTGATTCGAGTTTGTGTTGTCATAAAAATGGAAAGTGAAGATCAATAATGCTTCACACAACAGCAACATTTCCTTTTTCTTTGGCAGTGTTATCCCCTCAAAATTTTGTCCGTCTCTTCTAAATTCCTACACTGCACAGTGGTCGGAATTCCCAATTTTTTGGCCAAAATTAAAAAAATAGAAAATTTACTTTTTTTTTTGTCTTAAAATATTTTATTGGTATTAAAAGCATAAAAATTCACTTTAAAGAAAAGTATGTCACTTAAAATTAATTTTTACAAAAATATTCGTATTTGTGATGTTGTAATAGTACATAAATTTCAAGTATAAATATCGGTAAAAAATTGTTTATAACTTAAAAGTAAAATTTTATTGCTTTAATTTATTAAAAACTTATTGAAAAAACTATTTTTATTTATTCAGATTCTAATTCTATACTATCTAATAAATCTACATTAATTACTGTATTTAATTCTATTATTTCTTCGAAACTGGTGTCTGTTTCCACTTCCTCAAAAGAAAGAAAATCGATAAATCGATACACATCTGAAAAGATCGAGAAATTTAGAGAAGGCGCAGCTGGGCGCACTTGATTTTTTTTGAAGCATATTTAAATCAAAGTATTCGGTTAAATAGCGTTAATTTCGCTTTATACAAATGCATACGAAATTTTGTAGCTCTATATTTAAATTGACGTACAAGAAATAATTGATAAAAATAGCATGCATATGTCAAGTGATTTTTTTAAATATTAAGAAAGTTGTATTTTTGACAACTAAATAATAAATATAAAGTACATACCTGTCATATTATACACAATATCTCACTTCGTCCAAAATAATAAAAAAAATATTACTTTAAATCACTTTGAAATAACTTTTCACTTTCACTCAGGTGAAACAAAGGGTACAAACTCTCACTTTCAACAACTGTACCTCACAAAATGACCTGTGAACAAGGGTAATAAATGTTGATTTTTTGGTTTTGGTATGTTTACTTTTAAATCAGGTACCCAAAATTGCTAAGCTGGAAAGTTGAAAAATCGAATTTTGGCGAGAAAAATGGGGTTTTCAACCATAGTGCACTGCTACCATTTAAAAGACGATGATCATGTAGGCTTAAAAATGAAAAAGCATATGCTTTTTTCATTGGAATTAGGGTTTGTCCTAATTTCAAAAAATCATATGCTTTTGTCATATGACTGAAAAATGACAGATATGTATAAATTCACACCGTTTGAGTTTTTAAACATAAGAAAAAGCATATTCTAAATAATGTAGTCTGAAGCAAGCTTCTATACCTTATTTAACAATTAAAGTCAGTACAGGCGAGATAGGCATACTTTTCTATACTCTTTTACATTTCGTTTGTATAAATCTGTCTCCAGGCCCGGACCTACTTACAATAAAAAAGTGATCAATGTGACGTCACAAGTATCAAATAATTGACATAAAAAACAAACAAAAATTTCTTTCATATATGGGAAGATGTAATCCAAGGTTAATATAATATATAGGTTACATCTTCCCATATATGAGAAAGAAATTTTTGTTTGTTTTTATGTCAATTGTTTGATACTTGTGACGTCACATTGACGTCACATTGATCACTTTTTTATTGTAAGTAGGTAATGCCTATGGGAAGATGTAACCTATATTATATTAACCTTGCTATATACCCATATTTGTTAGCATTATACTATACTTTATTTAACAATTAAAGTCAGTACAGGCGAGATAGGCATACTTTTCTATACTCTTTTACATTTCGTTTGTATAAATCTGTCTCGTGTGTGGGTGATTAGATCTCAATTTCAATCGAGAAAAATCTTTCAAATTAAATATTACCAAGGCAAAAAACTCATCGGGTACTGCCTCCATAAGCACAATACTGACTTTAATTGTTAAATAGAGTATAGTACAACAATTGATTGATTATCTTCTATTCTTTTTTCAAATTCAAACGTCACTTTTAAAGTTTATCAATTCAGTTGGTTAGTGAATGACGCCTAAAAATTGAAAAATTTTGTTCATGGATCGGTAAGTTACACTATAGGCATGAAATCTATAAAATAAGAGAAGAATAATATCACATTTACAAAATTTATTTTGTAGATTTCTAAAAAAGAAAAGCCCTGCACCTGTTATACTTGAAATCAATAGATTCTAATGTTCAATTTTATTCTTTCATATTGTACTTTTCAAAAAATTTCAAAACGTACTACTTTTTTTTGCGAAATACTCCGTTTTCAACTCCTTTCATACTCCACTTGAAAATTGTCAAACGACAACGCTGGTTCTTGATATCTTGATTGTAACGAGTTTCATCGCATACTCACTTTTCTTCTCTTTTACTTTGAAACTTGGGTTGAAAAGGTACAAGTAAAAAATTTGCGCCATTGCATCTCTCGTTTTTGATTATAACGAGTTTCATCGCATACTCACTTTTCTTCTCTTTTACTATGAAACTTGCGTTGAAATGGTACAAGTAAAAAATTTGGTCCAAGACGAATTGCTCAATTTTATTTTATTGGTTATATGACCATGACGACTTATTGTTTTTAATCAATTATAACTAAGTTGTGATTAAAGTTACATGAAAATTATGTTCTAATGAAATGTTAATAAGATCCTTAGCTTTATTTTCACTGAATATATTAATTATCTAAGAGCAACGTAAATCAAAGAAAAAACGTGGTAAATATTAAGTAACATAAAACTGAGATCAATTTTGCCTGAAATCTCCCAAATTATTACAAATATCAAATTATAATGGTTTACAAAATTTTAGATTTTTTATTAAATAAACATTTTTCCCAAACATTGTTATGTCATAAAATTAATAGAAATTGAGTTATTAAAGAAAAATGATAATTTTTAATCAATATAACAATAAGAAAGATAATCACTTTCAATGAGAAGCTGTTTTAAATAATTTTTGTTCAGTTTTTATAACTAATATTTGTTATGTTGTTGTTTTGGATTGTTATTAATATTTTATTTCATTTTAAGATACAATTACATATTTTTTCAAATGGAACAACATAAATGATTTTTTTAGTTTTTAAATAATTAAAAAGTCAATATCAGAGGATAATTTTTAATGATCGATTATTTTTCAAATAGCTCTGAAATATGTTTCAATTTGAAAAAATATGTCGAACGAAATGAATATGCGTTATACATATAGGTAGGTATTTAAAAAATTTTCATAACAAGGGGCGGCAAAAATTATAAGTGCGCCGGGCGCCTAAATCATCGGATCCGGCCCTGTCTGTCTCGTGTGTGGGGTGATCAGATCTCAATTTCAATCGAGGGAAATCTTTTAAATTAAATATTACCAAGGGCAACAAACTCATCGGGTACTGCCTCCATAAGCACAACACTGACTTTAATTGTTAAATAAAGTATAATGGTTCAAGATTTTTGTTCTTTTGCTCAGTGGCATCTTTTATTTGCCATTATTTTTGTGAAAAGCCGTTTTTTCACGGGTCTGCAAGCACGAAGACCCATGTCATTTAGACGTCGCTATATTGTGCGAACTAAAGCGACCATCTTTCAAAAGTCCCAATCCGGGACATTTATGGAATACAGCGAGAGTAGAGGGGGGGGGGGTGGATATTAAAAATATTTGGAAGAGGGTGTATTCAACGAAAAGAAAATAATTACAATTCAAAAAAAAAGAAGACGAATTTATTTGTTTTTTCTCGAAACAACACAAAATGAAGAAAAATATAAGAAAACATTCTTGATATTTACATACTACATATACATATATGTGAATAATACTTATATTAAAACTTAAAAAAAGAAACATAAAAACGAATGAAATAAAAAAAATAAAAATTCATATTAAGTATGATTAATAAAGGTACTTAAGGTAAAGTAGCGTATTTCTTTACACTCTGTATTTCGCTCAGCATAGCATTGTCATTTTCTAAGTAGTTCGCAAATTCGTCACAAGTTCCAAAATTTACTCTTGCCATTAAAATTCCTGGAGGGTTTCAATTTTCAAAGAGGTTTTGTCGTCTGTCCATATTTTATTAATCAAAGAAAAGACTCTTTCGGTGCAAGCAATGGACCCTGGAATGCAAAGTGCAAATTCCACAATAAATTTAATATTTCTAAAGTTGATATTCTTGTTCCGAAAATAGTCAAATATTTCAATTTACCGTTGATCTGACAGTTTGGCATTTATTTTCCATTCTTCTAGTTTTTCAAGTGAGCAAAAATCGTTTACATATAACACTTCGTCGAACAAATGGTTTTCATCTGCGTATGAGACAGAAATTGTTAGCTTTATCAATAAACTTCAGTGTTTCTTGTACTTGTTCATATTTTAATGTATATATATATGTATGTATATATATGTTTTAATGTATATAGGTAAAATTGTCTAAAAACAAAAACTGTCAAATACTGTTTGAACGTTTGAACAAAATAAAATGGAAGAAAAACTAATGAACTAGGATAGCGATAGATAGAATATTGGGACAATCCAGGACATTTTTTCGAAATGCAGGACTTTTGTGAAGCTCAGCGGGATACGGGACAAAGGTGATAAATCCGGGACAATCCCGCATAATCCGGGACGAATGGTCGCCTTATGCGAACACTTACAAGGAGGATTGAAATATAATAGAGATGCGAAAAGAAAATGAAACAAAATTGTAAACAGGCCCTGTGCGGGCAGAGAAGGAAGTCATTTGTCTTTTTTATGAAAAAGAAAAAGCTTCAATAGTTAATTTTGTTTTACGTTATGTTCTGAAGATTGAATGCATACACGCAAGCAAAAGCAGCTGTTTTACATTATTTGTTTATTTCTAATTCTATGTATATACACAAAAAGCATTAAAATATTTCTTTTTCCATTTTCAAGATTTTTATTGTATATGTATATATTGCATTATTTGACTTACAGCTGAATTAATTATTTGTATTTGTTGTTGGTGTTTTTTTAGCTTGATTTTTTCTTTGCTTTTATGTTTTTTTTTATTTTTTCAAGCATTTTTATTTTTGTTTGTTTATTTCGATCTTATTCTTGAGTCTTGACCTACCTCTACAAATTTGTATTACATAGGTAGATATTAAATTTCATGGAATTATTAAATGAATATAATTCTAATTTAGCATTTTATTGAAGGGGCCTTTTTTAAAATTATCCTTTGCGTTTTTTTGTGTTTTTTGTTTGTTTTCAAGATAAATTTCAAAATAGGAAAAGAAATATAAAAACATTTAAATTAACACTTCATTCTATTTTTTATCGTTTTCGTCAAAAAATCCGATTTTAAAGGTAAATCTCTCGGGACCCTGTAAACCCATTGTCTTAAAATTTCTGCACAATATTCTGCCTGTCATTCTCTACAACACTCCCTATGATATTAAAAACATCACTGCAACAGGGGGCAAGTGATACGGCGCTAAACAAAAAACTTTCTCGCATCAATTTTTAGAAACAAAATGTAACATTTTTGACTACCTAGGAAAGTATGTTACCGTGAACTAGGGAGCTGAAATTTGGCTAAAATATTCCCTGAAGGGTCTAACATTGCGTTAACTGTAAGCGGTGTAAATTCGTTTACTAGGGCAAAAGTCATAGGGTTAAATACAAAACAAGTTTTTTTTGTTTAAAACAGATTCAATAAAATACAAAGACTAGCTTGTCTAGTATTACAAGAGCTCTAAGACCACTTCAACTGCGTCAAAGGAAGCCATGCTCAACCTGCCACCTCTAAATATACAAATTAGGAAAGAAGCACTCAACTGGGCCCTAAAACTTCAGAGAACTAGGAAACTTAAACCGAATAATCTGACACATAACCTTCAAATCTTTGAGAATTTAAGGACTTCCAAATCAGTCAAGTGACTGACGAAATATTGAATATTGAACTTCGAGAAACTGTTGAAAGTACTGTTTCTGTATCGTGAATCTTGGCGCAAAAAGAAAATAACCTTTGAAAATGGAGCCTCAATATGGTACGCAGGTGGCTCAAAAACCGAGTTGGGAATGGGAGCAGGGGTAGCAGGCCCGAAAAGAAGCCTATGTAAATCCCTAGGGAAGTTTTCATCGGTCTATCAAGCTGAAATCTATGCCATAGATTTATTAATTTAGTTAATTAATTTAATTAATTAATAGATTTATTTATTAAAATACGCTTCAATAAAGCCACAGTCTACATAATTTCAGACAGTCAGACAGCGCTGGAAGCACTCAACACTCACAAAATTGAGTCCAGGCTAGTATTGGAATGTCTTAAGACAGTGAAACACTCGCGAGAACAAATAAAGTTTATCTTATGTGGGTTCCGGGACACGAGGGAATTTAGGGCAACGAGCTGGCGGACTCTTTAGCAAAAAAAGGCGCTAGCTCCAAGATTTTTGGTCCAGAACCCTTCTGTGGACTGCCTAAAAGCTACACCAAGGGTTCTATAAGGGAATGGGAAATGGAGAGGTTCACCTCCTACTGGGAAAAGACTCCCGGTAACAAGCAAGCGAAGGAGTTTATTAAATCTTCAGCTAATATTGCTAATATCGTCTAACTTTTGTAGAGTTTAAAGTATACATTTTGATACTGTTTGAAAGATAAAAGGGTTTGTTAATACAGATGACCGTAGAGTGCCTTTGTAAAAAGTTATAGTTATATATACATAGTCTGTTCAAAATAAACGTGTTGTCTGTTTTACAAAGTCCACAGGGTTTATTTAAAAAGTACTTAGCAATATAAAAACTACATTAAATTGCGAGTTGCGCAGGCGAACTAACATCGAGTCCAGTCGCCTTCGTTGTCTATAATGAACTGTCATCTTTTTGAGAAAAATTTCGACTAATTTTTTAGCATTCTCTGTAGGAATTCATCTCTATATCGTTTTTACGGCTGTGATAACTGTTTTGTAGTAGTTATTCCTTTTTTTTAAAGCTTCTGCTTCATGTAAGACCACACATTTTCAATTAGATTGGCATCTGGTGATTGTGGTGTCCAATCCATTCTAATGATATCATTCTGGTTTTTCCAATTTTTGCATAACGTACTGCAGTGTTTGGGATCATCATCTATCAGTGGTTCCAGAATCAGAATCCAGTGGTTATTTTTTTTCCCGAAAAGTTGTCTCCGTTGTTGTTGTAAGTTGTCAATAAATACTATAAGATCCTGTTTACGTTTTTGGGGAAAAAATAACAATCGGTAGAACAAAATATCCTTTTTTGTGCAAAACCACAAAATTGAGTATACAAATTTAGGTATACTATACATTTTATATGGAAATTTTAAAATTTGTATTTCAAGAAACGATATCTCAGCATCCCGTGGACCAAAACCCGTAATTTTTTGACCTAATTATTTCTTAAAGTGTCCTCTTTGATTAACTTGTACTTTTTTTCTTGTATTTTTACTTTTTGAGATAAATGGCAAAACAAGGTACATACATTTTCAAAACCAAACACAAATTTGACGCAAATTTCAACTTCAAAAGTCTATATCTCAGCATCCCGCAAACTGAGCACTAATATTTTTATACAAAAACATTTACCATAGTGTTCTCTTTAGTATTCTCTTGTATAGTATTGTTCTAAGTTTTTTAGTTTCCAAGATAAAATACAAAACAACAAGAAAAATGTGGATGTTTCATACATTTTTCTACATTCATAAAGGCAAACATACTATAGGAGCAAGATTTTATTTTGAACAGTTTGCTATATATTGTTGTTTTTGTAGCGCT
Organism: Bombylius major; assembly: GCA_932526495.1. Lineage (NCBI taxonomy): Eukaryota > Metazoa > Arthropoda > Insecta > Diptera > Bombyliidae > Bombylius > Bombylius major. The sequence continues at coordinate 31,009,369 of OW052042.1, forward strand.
CATACGAAACATATAGAATGATAAAGCAGAGACTGTGCAAGATTTGAAATTGAACATAATAGCATTTTTGTTGTTGTTTGTTTTTATGAAGATCGAATACTATAGGAGCAAGATTTTATTTTGAACAGTTTACATTTATACGAGAGTTATGTGCATGTACTAATTGGTTCGCACAAAAATAAAAATGCAGGTACTTGTATAAAGTTTTAATATGAAATACATATATTGTTTTAAGGGCGCCCCTCTGATTTTGTCGCCCTATTCAGCTGCTCTGTCTGCTCAGGGCCGGATCCGATGATTTAGGCGCCCGGCGCACTTATAATTTTTGCCGCCCCTTGTTATGAAAATTTTTCAACTACCTAACTATATGTATACGCATATTCATTTCGTTCGACATATTTTTTCAAATTGAAACATATTTCAGAGCTATTTTAAAAATAAATATTTTTATAATAATAATCGATCATTAAAAATTATTCTTTGATATTGACTTTTTAATTATTTAAAAACTAAAAAATTTATTTATGTTGTTCCATTTGAAAAAATATGTAATTGTATCTTAAAATGAAATAAAATAATAATAACAATCCAAAATAACAACATAACAAATATTAATTATAAAAACTGAACAAAAATTATTTAAAACAGCTTCTCATTGAAAATGATTATCTTTCTTATTGTTATATTGATTAAAAATTATCATTTTTCTTTAATAACTCAATTTCTATTAATTTTATGATATAACAATGTTTGGGAAAAATGTTAATTTAATAAAAAATCTAAAGATTTGTAAACCATTATAATTTGATATTTGTAATTGTAGTACCTAATTTGGGAGATTTCAGGCAAAATTGATTTTCAGTTTTATGTTACTAAATATTTATCACGTTTTTTCTTTGATTTACGTTGCTCATAGATATTTAATATATTTGGTGAAAATAAAGCTAAGGATCTTCTCTACATTTCATTTAAACATAATTTTCATGTAACTTTAATCACAACTTAGTTATAATTGATTAAAAACAATAAGTCGTCATGGTCATATAACCAATAAAATAAAATTGAGCAATTCGTCTTGGACCAAATTTTTTACTTGTACCATTTCAACGCAAGTTTCATAGTAAAAGAGAAGAAAAGTGAGTATGCGATGAAACTCGTTATAATCAAAAACGAGAGATGCAATGGCGCAAATTTTTTACTTGCACCATTTCAACGCAAGTTTCATAATAAAATTTAAAGAAAATGTGTGTGCGATAAGGAACGATACAAATTTTACCATATAAAATTTTGATAACGCTGGAGCAAGAAACTTTTCTGCTCCATGAGTTGAAATTGAAGCTGCTGCTTATGTACATTCGCATTCTGTTTTGACGTTTTCTTCTTAATAGACAAAATAGTATCAATATACATAAATGCAAGTATGTACATAATATTATATAGTTAAATGTATTTTTAAATGAATGTACATTATATATATTCGTGCGTCGAATAAAAGGTACTTTTTAGAAATGTTATGCATATAAGAATATAATTTGAATATACATATTGCATAATTCATATGTGTATATTAAATACATATATGTATTTAAATTAGTGAACTTTGAAAATTGTTCACTTTTATGTTATTTTTTATTACACAAAATTTAAATAAGTGAGCAGTTATTTCCAGCGCCCCTAAGTTTTAGCGCCCGGAGCGAGTGCTCCAGCCACTCCTATGGTAGGTCCGGGCCTGTGTCTGCTCATATGTAAAGACCGGCCCTGCCCTGCTTGTATGATTACAAAAACCACAAAATATGTCAATGAATATCCTTAATTTCTTCAAACAATCGTGGAAAATAAAAAATAAAGTAAACGGATATAGTTTGTCCCAAAAGAGTTGAAGTTTCGTATTGTACTACGTTGGCATGCGCCGAAGAAAAGATACTTACACACATGCGTTTTTGTTTTTGTAAATTCTAATAAACAGGTTTCTTCTGGCATATATGTATACACAAGAAGATCACTACGCCATGTAAAACATCCGCAATGAACCTTCAACTGAAATAATTTCAGCTATACACAAATACATATATCTTTTATAACTGTCTCAATGATCATGAGAAATTAGTAGTAGTAATAAGGCAAGTTAAAAGGGTACATTAATATGTCAACAGATATCAACGGTGGAGGGTGGTATGGTTCAGGGCGTTCAGTGAACACCCTAAAATTATTACATTTCAACGTGATCATAAAATTTTCTTACCAAATTCTAAAACAAATTTTTTTTGGTAACAAGAAGAGTAAATAAAAACAATACAATTTAAACTCTTTTTTAATTTTGCATACATAAATCATTAGGTTAATATTTAAAAATGAATTCACAGAAAATATAAAAGAGTATTTTTTTGTTACTTTTCGTTTCTCATTTCGTCTTCTAATAATTTTATATGCAAGATGTGCCCATTTTAAAGTGAACATTGGAAAAGCCGTAGTACAACATATATTGTTTTATATTTTTCTCTTTTCAAATTCGTTTTCTTATACATCATTCAGATTCATATTTAAAAGTGAACCATAGTAGAAAATTATGAAAAAATATTTTTTTAAACTTTCGTTTCTCTTTTTTCTTTCAAATAATACCTCTTAGGTAGAGGTGCTTTGAATTATTTTGAATAGAAATAAAATTTAACTTCAATTTCTTTTAAAATCTGAACACCCGGAAAAAAAATACTGGCTCGTTTTTACTACCCTAGTGATCGTAAAAAGTATGTAAGAAATCAAGTAGCAAATAACATAAAATATATATTTAAATTTAAAGATAAGTAATTTTCTCACGACATTTTTAAGAAAATATGTACGAAACCAAGGTTTAATTAAAGAATTTGTTTTTTTGTTGAGTTTTAATTTGTACACTAAAATGAGCGGTTTTCTTTTTTAGAAGAATTTGAAAACGCTAATTCTAATAAGCACGCAGTATAACGGTGTTTTTACACCGTTGATTGTAAATATTGTGATTGATAAACTGAATATATTTATTGGCAAATTAATATTCTTTATATACAATTTTTGATTGCTAAAGTTATTAATTATACATTACCATATTTAGACATTGCTAAGTGCATTATTGTCTTATTAACAAAAAGAGCTTACCTATACTATTTTTCTTTTTGGATGTCAGTACAGGCAAGATAGGCATACTTTTCTATATTCTTTCACAAATTGTTTGATTAAATCTGTCTCGTGTGTGGGGTGATCAGATCTCAATTTTAGTCGAGGGAAATATTTTAAATTAAATGTTTCCAAGGCAAAAAACTCATCGGGTACTGCCTCCATAGGCACAATACTGACTTCCAAAAAGAAAAATAGTATAAGTAATTAAAAATTTTCTTTTACCTTGAACTTCGGTAGTACAATGCACTGAATAATGTTTACACCATGAAATGTTACGTTAACAAAAAAATCTGTACATTAAATAATTTTGCATATATGACAAAAACTATTATGACAAATAATATAAACGAAATATTATAAATTAAATTTATTTATATTAACTAAAAATGTAGGTTAAAAATATTATGTTTTTTATACAAGTATATAATAATATAATATATAATATATATTCTATTTCCCAATACTCCGTTATAAGTTTGAAAATTCACATTTCTTTAATAAAATAAAGTCTTTCATTTTAAAATAATTCTCAGAGTTTAATTACAAATAATTTTTAATTATTATTATTTTTTTTTTTTTTAATCAAGTGAAAACATTAATAATATAATTGGCGCAGTCAGTAGGATACTTCGCAAAGAGTTAGTTTAGTATCCAGCGAAACGAAAACTTACAGTTTGTGTTTTTTTTTTAAAATTCGAGTGGTTAACGCAGCGGGACTAAAAGTCGGATCTACGTAGATACAAAGCTCGGGTTTCTTCCAACCATCATAAATTTTTTTTATAATTTAAATAAATAAAAAAACAAGTTTATAATTATATACGTATAATATATAAACAGTTCTGTACTAAACAGTAACAACCAGGAATCATTGTGAAAATTTTTTGTGAAAAAAAAGAAAAATAAATAAGCAAGAGAAAAATATAAAATAAAAAAAAATACTACTAAAAGAGAAAATATTATTAATAAGAATAATAATTATAATAAAGTTATACACATATATAAAATACATGTGCATATAGGTGGAATAAGTATACAATTTTTACAGCGAAAATTTTGGCTTGTATAAAAAGCGAAAGAAATAAAATCTTCGATATAAATAGAGAAAGAACACAGGAGAATAAAATGACAACTGCAATGAGGGAATTAAAGAAAGTGATCCAGAATATCAATCACAGATGCAACAATTGCAAAAACAAATTACTAAACAGAACCAAGTAATTCAACAACAACGAGAATCGCTACAACAACGAGAATCGCTGCAATAACAACAACCACTGCAACAACAACAATAGCTGCAACAAAAACAGCAACCACAAGGTGCTCCATCTCTGTTCATATAGTCAATTATAGTTTTTCAATTTATTTATAAGTCACTTTATTTATAAAATAATTAGTTAACCATTAGCAAAGAATTTAGAATACTTATATAAGAAGTCTCAAGTTGTAAATTTTAAATAAAACAGCTTCAAACATTAGATCCCAAAATCAACGGGGAAACTTTTTTTCGAATAAAATGAGATACCAACTTCAACGTGCATAATAAAATTTGTCTAAACTTCGATGTTGATTTTTGTTGTTTACAAATGCATAACAAATATTCGTTGCTACGGAAACAATAAGAATTACGATTTATATTTTTGAATTTTTTTTCGTTTTGAATAAAAATACATACATAGGTATTTGTTTTGGAAAAAAAAAATTTTTTTTTTTTGAATATGAATTATTATTTTTTTCAAGATAATTATTATCTAAAGAAATTAAAAGAGTAAGTATTTCAGTTATTTTTAAGGAAGAAAAAAAAATATTTAAATCAAAAATTTGGAAGTTCAAAATTCGTATGTATTCATGATATTTCAATCATTTCAGATCATTGACAAAATCATTGAATGAATTTACACCAGATTTAATTGTTTATAATGCTGGAACAGATATTTTAATAAATGATCCACTTGGTTTATTATCAATAACATCATCTGGTGTTATACAACATGATGAAGTGGTATTTCGACAAGCAACTACAAAAAAAATTCCTATTGTAATGCTTTTAAGTGGCGGTTATTTGAGATCATCAGCTAAAGTTATTGCCGATTCTATAATGAATTTAAAAGCTAAATCATTAATTTCAACAAAAATGTAAAGAAAGGAAAAAACGAGCCATATATTGAAACACAACATTTTTTATTAACCAGAAAAGCTTCAGAACAAAAAAAAAAAAAACGACAAACTATTTTAAAAGATAAAATTTAAAAACAATAATTAATCAAATAAAAAAGAATTTTTAATACTAAAATTTTTTTGACTTGGAAATCAGAGTTTGCTTCGATTAAATTTTAATGAATAAACATTATAGTATTTTATTTGTGATAGACCAAATTTGAGGATCGAATATCATAAAAAGTAAAATCTTAAAACTTTCATTAGCGATGTAATATTGCATTGTCATGCAGTTCTGAGCTATGTTGAAAGTTTCAAGTCTCTATCTTATCAAAAAGTTGGTTAAAAATCAATTTCTAAATTTGTACCGAACAGCCAGACAAGAAACCAAGCTAATAAAAATATTTTAATAATATTTTAAAAAAGACTCAAAAATGAATCAAAGACAAAACAAGCTTATAGTTATAAGAAAAAATGGTGTAGGAGGAGGGTTATTATTTGTTTTTTTTTTTTTTTAATTTTTAAAGGTGATGAATGTGATCAAGAAATGTACCAGTCTTAAGTGCATAACTAACTAGTAAAATGGGATAAGTATTTAAATTAATAAAAAAAATATATATGGGCCAATTGTAGAACATTGAAAAAATGTAGATTTAAAAAAAGGTACAACTTCAAAAGACTATTTTACTCTTATTTTTCTTGCCTGTTACGTAATAGGACTTTTTATTTTAAATATTATTAATATTCAAGCAAAATATATGTTTATTACATTATAATACTCTCGTATGTATGTCGTATGGTATATGTATTTAAGTTATGTCAATAAAATAAAATATTTAAGTGCAAATATAATATGTATACTATGTAGTTGTCTGTAACAAATTTTTAATATTAATTTTTCCCTTTTAAATCGATTCATTCAGAATTTTTTTCATAGCTCACGAAATAGTTTGAGTATCGAAAAAACAAAACATTTTCTGAATTCTTAAGACTCAAATCTATAAAAAAGAAATCAATTCAACTCATTTCTAAGCAAAAAATTTCTGACCCAAAAATCGAGAAAAATGAAAGGCTTAACCTCTTTGAATTTTTCACGAAAACCGATATAGTTTAGATTTTCCAGAAAAGGACTGGAAATTATAATTTGGGATGTCATGAATTCAAATCTGCACCGGACTTGGCTGTCCGAATTTTAGTTTTCGAGACACAGCTTTTCAAAGTTTGCAAAAAATGATGATTTCTCAATTAGTAGAGGGGATATGGCGTTTCTAGACCAGGGAGGGTTTTGTGCAAAACTTTTTTGGATGACGTCATGAGCTTTGAGCTTTTTGGTTGTGACGTGTGGTGTGCTTCGGAGCTTTTGTGCTTTTTGGCTGTGTTCTGTGGTGTGCTTTTGGAGCTTTTGTGCTTTTTGGTTGTGGTATGTGGGTAGTAGGTAGGATTGGGGAGTTCTGGCACCACCACCGAGTGTGTAAAAGAATGTGTTGTTGTTTTGTTGTTGTTTGAGATGAAGAAAAAATGAAAAAAATGTGATGTCGGTGGGATGCGAGCCCGAGACCTGTGGCATGATAGTCCGTGGCATATATCATGGGGCTATAGAGAATCTTAATATGTGGTGATTATGTTGTGTGTATATACATACGTATATGACGAATTTTAATACGTATGCTATTAGAAGAAAAAAAAAGATTGTGAAATAGTTGTGATGAGATTCGAACTCGTGAATAAAAATGGAAAAATTTCTATGTATCAGATTTTTATTCATTTCTGTGATAAGAAAAAAAAAGATTGTGAAATAGTTGTGATGAGATTCGAACTCGCGAATAAAAATGGAAAAATTTCTATGTATCAGATTTGTATTTTTTGATGTTTTTATTTCGGATTTCACCAAGTTGTGAAATTATTGTTTTGTGTTTTGTGTTTAAATTTTGTCAGCACTTGTAAGCAGTAGAAAAAGAGAGTGTTTAAATTTTGTCAGCACTTGTAAGCAGTTGAAAAAGGGTGGGGATAAGATTTTTGTCTATAAATGGAGACAATTTCTTGAAACGGTATCAGTCCATAGTGAAATTTCAAAGTGTTAATTTAATTTTATCTTAAAGTTTGTAAAAATGAGTGAAGTACAGAAACCTGAAAAAGTTGGTTCAAAGAAGACATCAAAAGTAGTTAAACGGAAACAAGAAGATAATCTTGTAAGAGATGAACTACCAAACAAAGTATTTGCTTCTGAGCTGGAAGAGTTAAAATTATTTCGATACAATATATACTTAAACTTGGGAAATATGGTGAAAAATCATCCATATAAAATCATCAGTGCAGAAAACGTTAACACAAAATTTGGTGATCGAGTTTCGCTTGAATTAGAAGGAAGTCAACGATTGAATTTACCAGAAAAATACAATAAGTTATCAGATAATGTGATAACAGGTTTAAACAAGGGGAAATATCACTTAATCAACTATGGTCAAGTAGGAAAAGCTTACAGTATAGACTTTACCGAATTACCAATGTCTAATGATGTTCAAGAAGAAGAACAACAACAAGAACTACCGCAAATAACAGTGAATGAGCAGCAACCTGTACAATCAGAATCAGATCAGCAATGTTCAACAGAAACGGAAGCTGATATAAATTATGATGAATATTCACAACAATTTGATATAAGTTTACCTGGTTTTTATAATAACATAATATAAAATCAATAAAAAACAATTTTTTTTTAAAATGAATATCAAGTGTTTTTATTTATTAACTAATAATCAGCAAAATAATTATAATATATTGTTCCAAGAAATTCATCTATAAGCCTAATAGCTTCTTTAGCTCTATCAACGTAATGAGATCCATGAATTGATGTGATTTTTTCCATGTTTTCATATTGTTGTACATATATATTTTCGATAGTATACAAAAGTTCTCCTATCTTCGTCTGTTAAATAACCTGTGTAAAACTCGACTTCAAAATCCATCTTTATAATTTGAATAATGTTGGTTAACTATTAATTATTTTGAGAATGAATTGACTTTTATTAATGATTATTTATTTGTTTAACATTTTCGATTTTCGTGTATTAATATACTTGTGATCGGTTCTGTAGTTATAGTCTTGAAATCGTACAAGTTATATTTCACCATTGCTTAGAATTCAATCTGTTTCAAATTCATGATATTCATAGCATGATAATATATGTTGAGTATGTGTACGTTTTGTATAGTTGCTACTTTATCAGTTTTCATGTTGAGACATGTTTGTTCTTGTTTAAAAAAATGAAACAATGAAGTCTTTTGTTTTTCAGACGGATTATGCTGTCAGCAACGTTATTGTTTTTAAGTTCAGAAGAAAAGAATTTCTAACAAAGTATTTTGCTTTTGGATTATATGACTAATATTAGAATTATCGATTATATTATTAAGCTTTTAAAATACATTCGAGACTAGGTATATAAAACACATGTGAATCACTTTTATGCTTCATTAATTTCAAGACTTTTTTACCTCCTGTTAGTCAAGCAAGTGATTCTTTCTTAGTCGGTTTTATAATTTTAAAAATGGAAAATATAAGTAAAGCACGAGAAATTTTGGAATTTCTAAAAGAAATTTTTGAAACTCACAACATGGAGTTTCTAGACGAACAAGAAGATAACAACATGGAGTTTCTGGATGATCAAGAAGATTGCAACAGTAACATCAACAATTTCAACATGGAGTTTTTAGATGAAGAAGAAGGCTACAACGGCATCTCATATAAAATAAGTTTTCAATATTTTAATAAATTTTTTGAAAACAGTACAAATATTAAATTTTGTTTTGATTGTAAAAACCATAAATACATGCCTGTAAATGTATGTAGAGTTTCAGGGAATTTTGAAGCAAATAGTAATTTTGAAATAAAAGATTTTATTGAAAAACACAACTTGAAATGTTTTTTATGTACATAATACCAATTTATTTTCAATAATTTATAATAAAATTTAATGGAATAAAAATAAAATATCATTAGACCATAAACAGTTTGTTATTTATTTATTTATTTTTTTTAATAACTCTTTCTCCTCTACCCAAGAATTATGTTGATTAGAAAATCCTAGCCATTTCACAAAAACTTTGCTTCCTTTTTTTTTTTAAATTTTTTCCACTAAATAAAGATCTGGGTGTTTGGTTTTAATTATTTCTTTTTCGTAAAAGCCCCCTTTAATTGATTGTCCTTCGTAGTCTTCTAAAAGATATGTTATTGGATTCGTGTTTTGAACTTTTTTTATCGTAAAAATTTCGGCGGTCCAGTTGGGTGTATATCCCTTCTCAAAAATATGTTTATATTTGCTTATTCGTACTTTGTCTCCAACTTTGTATTTTGGTTTATGTAAAACTTTTAAGTTATTGTATACTTTCTTTAATAAAAATTTTTCATTGTTTTTATTAACATCTTTGGGACGCATTTTTATTGTTCGATGAACAGTGTTATTGTATTTGATAACTAACGTTTTTACGTTATCAATCCATTTATATGACCATATCCATTTATATGATCCATTCATACTGAATTCTTTCCACATCATCTCTTTTAATGTTCTGTTAAATCGTTCAACAATTGATGCTTTCAATGTGCTATATGTTGAGTAATGATTAACATTATGTTTTTTCATAAGTTGATTAAATTGTGTATTGTAAAATTCTTTCCCTAAATCTGTTTGTAAATTTTTTGGTGATGTTTGTGTTATGTTAAATATATTATTCATTGCTTCAGTAACATCTTTAGCATTTTTTGTTTTAACAGGGTGTACCCATGCGTATTTTGAGAAAGTGTCAATTACAGTTAATAAATATTTATAATTTTTGTTAAATAAAGAGTAATTTCCCATTTCAACTAAATCAGCTTGCCACAAATCACTAATTCCTTTTACTATAACATGTCGCCGTTTAAAATTTTTTCTTGCAGGTTTATGAAGTTCTTCTACAAGTTGCTGTTTTTGCATATTTATTCTGGTACACTTTCTAATGGGAAAATCGATTCTTCAGGTTTATGTTTTTTCTTTATTTCATCAAATAAAAATTGTTGAATATTTTCAATATTATAATTTAAACTATATAGTTTTTCACTGTGACTTTTTAACATGTCCTGATTCTTTGCAAGATCCTGACGAAATGTTTCTATTTTTATAAGATTTTCGTGTAAAGCATTGATTTCATTATCAACATACTTTTTTGTCACTGCATCATTATCATTTAAAGGATTTTCAAGATTTTCCATTCGTTTTGAATTAATATTAAAGTTTCCTTCATTTGTTAAAATAAAACCTATTCCTGGCAAACCTACAGGACCAGGAGGCCCACGTTCAGATGAAATTGTAGCATGGTGATTGGTGATGTCTCCGAATAGAGAAACGTCCAAACTTGTCAACGCTCATAATGTAAATAATAAATTTCACGTTGTAGAATATAAATTTATACGATAATATCTGCTTCTCTGAGCTCCTCAATTATTGAAACTATCTCATTGTTGTGATTATTATGACCTGCATGTGTAGATGCTAATAGTAATTTCAATCTATTCACTATTTCATTTGAATCATCCCAGTATACATAATTAGATTTTTCTTTTAGTAAATGCATTAATCCAGAACCAGAATGAGATTTAAACAATCCCTTAATTAGTCTATACTTCGTGCTTTTGTTTCCAGATAGTTGTCCTCCGTCCTCATAATCTCGTTTATTTGCACTTGTTTGTATTATGATTTTTTTATAATTTTTGAAGTCATCGTTAGTGCATACCGTTTTATCAGGATGTTTTAAAAACAATAATTGTATCAAACCAGGTGTTAGAGAATAAAAGTTTCCATCAATAACAATCGTTTTATCGTTAATATCAAAAGAAGAGTTTCCTATTTTCCAAATATTTCCATCATGATCTAAATGTGGTCCGTATTTATAATCAATATCATCTTCTTTCAATTTCATTTCTTTCAAAAATCGATTTGGCGAGTTTGAAAATGCTGGTTGTTGTAGTTGTTGTGGTTCATCAAAACTTTTACCAAATGATTCCAGTGAAAAATCAGGTTGTTTAATTGTTTGAGGTGTTTCAAAGTTTTCCTCTAACTTATTGGAATATTCATGTGGTGTACTTGAGAATTCAGTTTTCAAACGTTTAGACTTAAATGGAGTCTCACATTCTTCTTTTACTTCAGATTTAATATCCGGATAATTAGTTTTATCTACTATTTTCTTCAAAGGTTGAGTTATTGGTTTAAAAACACTTTCCAATTGTATTTCTTCTTCTGCTTTACCAGTTTTTAGAACTTTATATTTCTTACGAATAACGTTTCTTGTTTTTATAATATTCTTAATTATCTCGTTTTCCATGATAATGCTTTGAAAAACAGCTTTAAAACAGGTATTCAAACAGCTCTGAAACAGCTATAAAACAGCTTAAACAGGTCCAAAAACAGCTCTGAAACAGCTTGAACAGGTCCAAAAACAGCTTTAAAACAGCTTAAACAGGTCTTTAACCCATTAATGCCCATAGAAAAACTAGCGATATTTAAGAAGCGCAACTTTATTTTTCTTTATAACATTTACAAAATAAAAATGAAATTCAATTAAAAAAAAATTAAAAATATATGTCTATGCTTTTATGATGGTGTACTCGGATGAGTACACTGCACTGGGTACCTATGTATGAAAATTTTTGAAGCAAGATTTTTCAATACATAAGGTTATATTACACCTTTCACACTGCCATCTTATTCGCGAATGACATAGAACACATCTCAATTGTTTTTCCAATTTTTTCGGATTATGTCCATTATTATTGCGTGGTAAAACATCGAGGTGAGCCGACGAGGGTCGTGCTCTTGAAGATGAAGCCTGATTCTGACGTAGGTAAGTCCTTACTATGCTTCTTCTGAAAGCAAGCTGATCCAGTGGGTTATCCTTCGCAATTACATGAATGCGCCATGCATTTGATACTGCCATATCCAGCAAATAAGTAAATATGACCCACCACCACTTTTTGCCACGAATTGCTACTCTGTATAGTGCAACTGACTGGTCCATTTGGTCCACTCCACCCATTCCCTTATTATAATTCTGGAAGACATGTGGAATATCTACATCTACTTTTTCTTTCGTGTCTGTGCACCATCTCTTCACTTTTCCAAGTGGCTCAATCGTGTCATAATTGGTAGCGATAGTACATACACTGTTGTCTTTCCAGCGCACAAAAAGTAATTCGTTCTTACAGTCAAATCTGTAATCGAACTCTGCTCTTTTACTTTTCTTCATTTGTTTTGCAGGTAAAAGTGGACATTTTTTTGTTCGGTTTTCTCGAGCTGTACCAGTCGCACGATAACCGTCTTGACTCAAGTCTGCCAGCAAGTTATAACTTGTGAAAAAGTTGTCAAAAAAAATTTTATGATCCTGAGGAGTGGTATGTATTTCTCTTAAAAGCTTTTCAACAACATCATGTCCTAAACCCTTGCTCCGAGTATTGCCAGGTGTTTTGCCGCAATAAATATCAAACGAGTAGCAGTATCCGTTTGAACTAGTTAGGGCCCAGTTTTTGTATCCGAATCGCACTGGTTTTCCTCTGATAAATTGCTTCGCAGAATGATGACCAAAATACTTGATCATCGATTCGTCAATCGATAAATCTTCATGGAATACACCCCACTGGCAAAATTTTCGCTGGAGCATTGTGCAAAGCGGTCTCACTTTGAATAATTTGTCTTGGGTTCTATCGGCCAGTGAGTTATCTGCAAAATGCAAATTCCTTTTTATATCAGTAAACTTATTGCGTGACATACATTTTGCAACAGTATCCACACCAACATCCTCATCAAGAGCCCAGTAGAGTCTTTCGCGTGGCAACTTATGGTAACCTGTCAGAAGTAAAATTCCAATAAATGTTTTCAATTCGTTCCTGTTTATATCGAAATTATGTCGATTATTTTGCCCAGCATACAGCTTTGTTTGTTCGATCATAAGATCTTCATCAAAAATTTTTTCAAATATTTCATGCGGCGAAAGATCTCTCATCAGCTCGGACACGCAGGTCATTCTGGAATTTACGGAATTTGTTGCTTGAAAAACTCGACTATATGATGGTTGACATTTTTTCCATTTTGGCATTTCTGTATTTGCATCAGGTCGGCGACGCTTAGCATCAAACAATGGCTCCTCATCACTACTGCTCCAGATATCTTCAGCATTTTTATCATGACTCATAACCTGAAAGGTACCAGGAACATCATTTGGTATAAGGGGTGTATCCAAATCATCTTCCTGGCCTTCTTCTTCATCCGTCACAACAGCTGGCTCCGGTGGGATGATAACCATATCATACAACTCATCATCACTTGCATCTAAAATGGAATTCACAGCCTCTTCAAGCCCTTTAAAGGCATTCTTACTGCTAAAAAATTGCTTTTTGTCCATTATTCACAAACAAAAATTCTGAGTAGCAAAAAAAAAAAAAGTAATGTTAGAGCCCGTTGTACTCAATTGATAAAAAATATCACGTATAATATTTATATTTTTAAAAATTAAAAATGACACGTGTTTCTCTATATTACTGCCAACAATTTTATGAGAAACTACTCCAGAAAAAAATTCGGTTTATATTTAAAAATATTTTTAAAAAACTTACCTCAAAACGAAACACACTTGCTTTTACGAAATTAAGATAAAACTAACACAACTTATGACAAAATTTCTTCTAAATAGTATTAAACGACACAAATATAACAACCGCTACAATTTTTACAGACGATGAGTAATAACCGTTAGCCAGAACGAGTACAAAAAATTTCAAAGTGGTGTACTCGTTTGAGTACGGCAGGCATTAATGGGTTAAACAGGTCTGAAACAGCTTAAACAGGTCTTTAAACAGCTTAAACAGGTCTTTAAACAGCTTAAACAGGTCTTTGAACAGCTCTAAAACAGCTTAAACAAGTCCAAGAACAGCTCTGAAACAGCTTAAACAGGTCTTTAAAAAGGTATGAAACAGCTTAAACAGGTCTTTCAACAGCTCGGTAGATGAAATAATAATGATATACAACTCTTACACACGTATCTATTTATAATAATATAAAAGTATCGAATCCTTTTCTGTATCGTCCACAATCTAATAAACTATCTTTGTTTATTACTAAAAATCCTTACGGATTTTTACTTATCTTTCCAACATTTTGAACACATATCTCGAAATTTGTCATATGACATGTCGGTGTTTACATGATCATTAAAAATATGCTTTAAATTCATTTCATCTTGTTTAAAAATTACAATAAAGTTTGAGTTATCACGTATCAAGTGTTTTGGAATATGTGTATAAGTCTGACATAAGTAAAAGCTATCGATATTCTTATGACGTCCCATACAAAAATATGAACGTATATTATTTTGTTTTTCGCAGGCAACATCATCAAATATGAAAATAGAGTTTTGTTTAGCCTGTTCTGGTGACATTATTTCAGTATTCTCAGAAAATGTGTTGTATCCTAACCCTTTAATTGGTGAAATTAGTTTTTTAAGATACTCATATTTTGGTTGATACAAAGATTTTGAGTATATGTAAATATTTTCAAATTTAAGACCATTCGGATGTTCAAGTAAACTCATCATTACATTTGTTTTTCCACAACTCGATGGACCACAATAATGGCACGTACATTGTTAGGTAATAGCTTACTATGTTTAATTTTATTTGAAGTATTTGTTATAAAATCTATATTTTTTACATTTAATGTATCACGTTGTGTAACGAAACGCATATTGATAATAACTAAAGAAAAAAACTATAAATACCTAATACATATATAGGTTTTCAACATCATTCTATTAATCTTTTTGTGTGAGAAAACATATAAAATGATTAAATATAATCGAAAAACATTTAGTCGAACTGAAACTCGCAAAGGTAAAGGATTAGTGAATACATTAATTAATAAGTTACCAGTAGAGCTTCATCTTCCTGGTTATCAATATTGTGGACCTGGTACAAAACTACAACAACGTTTTGCTAGAGGTGATCAAGGAATCAATCATTTAGATCAAGCTTGCAAACAACACGATATATTTTATTCTAAACATAAAGACAAAAGTCAACGTCATACAGATGACAGAATATTAGCGGATAAAGCTTGGGAAAGAGTAAAGGCAAAAGATTCAAGTATAAGTGAACGTATAAACTCTTGGTTTGTTACAAACGCAATGAAAGCTAAAGTGAAATTAGGTATGGGAATCAAGAAGATGAAGAAATCAACAAATAACAAGAAGAATAAAGCGAAAACGCGTAAAATGTTCCGAAAAGCTATTCAAAGTGCTCGTGAAATATTAAAAGCACAAAAACCAGAAGAAATGAATAATGCCATTAGAATAGCATTAACTGCAGCCAAGAACACCATAAAGGGAAAAAAGTCATCAATTGAACTACCTCGAATCATACCTGTTCCAAAAACAGGCGGTATTTTACCATTCTTAGTTCAACTTTTTGCGGGATTCTCAGCAGCAGGAGCATTATCTGGTGGTGCAGCGACAATAGCAAAGGCAATCAATGATGCAAAACAAGCTAGAGAACAACTAGCTGAAAACCAACGACATAATAAAACTATGGAAGCAATAGCAATGGGAAAAGGATTACAACTTAAACCATACAGGAAAGGTCTTGGTCTTTTTTTAAATCCAAACCCAAAAAACTTTTAAGTAAGCTACCCAATAAACCTCTCAGTGAAATCTCTCTATTTAATAATAGCCCTATAAAAGAGTAATATTTCATATATTTCGTGTATGAATAATTCTCTCTCTTTATTCACATTTGTTCAGAAAAAATTTGTGTTCGTAGCAAAGTTTATCTATATATTAAGTTAGGAAACTCTTTTTTTACAAAAACACATACAACTGATAACAACACATTAACAAAAAAATCCATTAAGTGGAAGTAGTAAAGATCTAATTACTTGGTTCATGTCCATTATCTTATACCATTTGCCTATAAGAACGAGAGAATACAATATGAGTCATAAAAAAAAAATGATAATACGTGACTGTACATGCATATTTTTCATAATGTAATTTTAAAGGCGAGATGAAAGGTTTTTTTTGTATGCGTGAAACACGTAAAGTATAGGGAAATGTGAAAAATGGACTAGTACAAATACATACAAAGGCAATGTAAATATTGTATTTTTGATATTTTCCCATAATGCTTTTTTAAAGGCGAGATGAAACGAATTTATTTGTATTTTGGTTTTTGTTTGAATTATAGTACAAGGTGATACAGTATATTTTTGATAAAATTAGTGGATATTTTTTTCAAAGTGAATTTGTGATTTATATATGTAATATAATATATTTTTTTGAAAATAATACAAACTTTTTTTTGAAAAATATAAATAATAATAAAAAAAACAAAATAAACAATAAAAACAGTGAATTGTTGTACGTAGTTGATTTAATTAAAAACCTTAAACCTGCACCCTGTAATAATGTTTTGATTTCCACATTAAATGATGTCACTTTTTTTGAATTTTTTATCTTTTTCTTACAAACAAACTCCTTATTACCATCTATTTTTCGCAAATCCGTTAAGGACATTTGAATAACGGGACCAAGGTCGAAAATTGATAAGAAAACATGCTTTCAGTTTCCTAACTTTATATATAGATAAACTTTGGTTCGTAGGGCTATTTTAGTTTAGCCCCTAAAGTGAGAAAATGTTTCAATACAAAAATAACAATACAACACAAATTTTTCTCTTAATTTATTTTCTCATAAGAGTCATAGGATTTTACATAGTTAAAAATGTATCTCTCAAAATAAATTTCTTGTTTTAAAATTATTTTTGGAAAAATTGCTATAAATTCTGAAAACAATAAATATTCATATTATTTTTATTTATTCATGATATTTATTTTATAATTATTGTATTAGTAAGTATAGTTAGTACATTTTTTTTCCATTTTAAATTACGAATTTTACAACATTTATGAAATTAATATTCTACAATTAGAAAATATTAATTTGAAACAATTTGTTTAGTTTTATAAACATTTTTAATCAATTTTCCATAAATTTTGTTACAACTTAGTGATGAATTAATATTTTACATAAAATTTTTTTACTATGTACGTAAATGTTCTAATCATACATATTCGTTTTTTTTCGTTTCATCTATACAAAAGTGTATGATCATGTTATACTACGGGGCTGTTGGTTTAATAGCCCAATGTTGTAAACCAACAAGAAAAGTACATTTCTTCTTTCCTATCAACACAACATAATGTTCGTTCTCATATAATTTTTTCCAATACAACATAATGTTTAAATTTTGTTGCTTTTTTTTTTTTTGTATAAATTTTATTATTGCATTTTTTTTTTTAAATTTTTATATGGAAGGAATGCGACTAGCCAACTTTGAGATATTATATCTTGGGCTATGTTGTATCAATTTAAATCAAATAAGAAGCACAATTCAAGGAAACACTTCACCTGTGTATTTATTAGGCTTTCAAAAATACATACTGCAAATTTCCAACCGTAAATTGAGGAAATAATAAATATTTCCTTAAAAAAATCTTCAATATTATTTTTCTCTTAATAAATTTTTTTTTAAAAAAGGATTTAAGCGTAACTTTAGATTGACACAACTTTTTTAAATTTTAAAATAAAGTTAAAAAACAAAATTGAAAAACGAATTTTTATCTAATAAACTGTTAATTTTCATATTTTGCTAAGATCCTTTTTTAAAATCAATTCCTAAATAAAAAAAAACATCCTACAGCTTTTTAAATATTTAAAAGTGTTGAAAACAGAACAGAAGTCCAAATAAACTGTTTTCACAAAAAACGTTTTTTTCTTTCGGAACCTAAGCATTATGATACGCGTATTTTTTTTGGTACACTATAACTCGCATCCTATTGATATTGATAGGATCTTTTTCGTGTCAAGGGAGTTTTGTAAAGAATAATAAACAAAATACCTTGCAAAAATTTCAAATCAGTCGGATAGTAGAGTTCGGATATTTTCAAATTAAAAAAACAAATTTATTTTTGAGAAAAACGTGTTAACATTGATTCGGGTGTTAAATCCTTGAAACTTTAAGCAGCCCCACCAAGTGATTTCTTTACGAGCCGCCACTGCTTCACATTTATACAAGCTTTTTTATTTTGTATAGATTTTGGAAGTGATATGTACTGAGATCCTCGTAAGGGCTTCCATTGATTAATATTAATTTCAACATGAATAATTTTTATTAAAGTCCAACCGCTATCTCTTTCTTGAAATTCTTGCATTTTTTTATGAATTTTGTCAATCATCTCTTCATAAACTTGACTTAAATCTTCGATTTTCTGTATAATTGACATACAAGATTCAAATGATTTAACTGAAAGTGTAATATCATCTTCGCCGTCATTTCCTTTTGTTATTTTCATATATTCACAAAATAATTCCATATTAAACTTGAATGATGAATGTTTATCGAGCAGATTTCTTAAAGCATTTAAAATATGATCTTTTGATGTATTAAAGAATTTTAAAACATCTAATACACCTTCATCTTTGTTTTCAAGCATATATGATTCAAATCTTTCTTCAAAAGCACTTTTGATTACCTTCAAATTTTCATTTAAAGGTTCAGCTGCATTTTTTTTGTGAAAATTTGTTCTTACATGATATGACCAATTCTTTTTTAAAACATCTTTTTGACATGCATCACAAAATTTTGCTGTCGCTATTGGCTCAACTGGATTTTTCACTTCAACCGTATGATTCTTTCTTAAATGAGATAATAAATGATCACTCCTTGAGAATTCCTTTTCACATACTACACAGGAAAGTTTATCAGAATGGATCTTCTTTTTATGTTCTAATAATTTGTTTTGCCTACTGAAATGTTTCCCACAAATATCACAAACTATGCGTTCACCATGAATGGTATTAACATGTCTTTTTAAAACTGATTTTGTTGAAAAATCTTTATTGCATAATTCACATGTAAACTTCATTTTTTATTATAAATTTAACTTATTTAATTTATTAAATACTTTGAAATTTCACGTTTCACGATGGACTGATACCGTTTCAAGAAATTGTTTCCATTTATAGGCGAAAATCTTATCCCCACTCTTTTTCAACTGCTTACAACTGCCGACAAAATTTATACACACACACACACAAAACAATAATTTCATAACTTGATGAAATCCGAAATAAAAACATCAAATAATACACTTAGAAATACACAAATGAATAAAAATCTGATACATAGAAATTTTTCCATTTTTATTCGCGAGTTCGAATCTCATCACAACTATTTCACAATCTTTTTTTTTCTTATCACAGAAATGAATAAAAATCTGATACATAGAAATTTTTCCATTTTTATTCACGAGTTCGAATCTCATCACAACTATTTCACAATCTTTTTTTTTCTTCTAATAGCATACGTATTAAAATTCGTCATATACGTATGTATATACACACAACATAATCACCACATATTAAGATTCTCTATAGCCCCATGATATATGCCACGGACTATCATGCCACAGGTCTCGGGCTCGCATCCCACCGACATCACATTTTTTTCATTTTTTCTTCATCTCAAACAACAACAAAACAACAACACATTCTTTTACACACTCGGTGGTGGTGCCAGAACTCCCCAATCCTACCTACTACCCACATACCACAACCAAAAAGCACAAAAGCTCCAAAAGCACACCACAGAACACAGCCAAAAAGCACAAAAGCTCCGAAGCACACCACACGTCACAACCAAAAAGCTCAAAGCTCATGGCGTCATCCAAAAAAGCTGTGTACAAAACCCTCCCTGGTCTAGAAACGCCATATCCACTCTACTTCAATTTCATATATTGGAAATCAAGGAAAATATATTTCAATCCTACGTAGTACATTTCATGTCCATATTCAAAAAAGGTTTTTGCAAAAAAAAATTGAACAAAATATACATAAATAGAGAACAATTTCATAAACATATTATTTTCGAGAAAATTTTCTTTTCAACGTACGTGTATAATAGCTGCTTTCGATTTGCCATTTCCAAGTACTTGCGAGTACTAAAATGTGTCTTGGATAAATGGGTAAATCGAACGACACAAAAATTTTGATAGGTGTCAAAACCCAAAAATAACTTTTATTTTGTCATATATACATACAAAAAAGAAAAACACATCTAGTGTTCTTAGTTTTTAACTATAAAGCCCTCTGTTGTAAAAATTGTGCGTAACTACTTGTATCTACTTGAAAAATTTTACATGAGTAGCTACGCAAAAAGTATATAAAATCATTAGAGATTCCAGTTTACATTTTTTTTGAAATTATAAAATTTTAGTTTTCCAAGCAATAATAGATGGCGCAACCAGGTAATTCCAATGGTAAAGCTCATTTTTGAATTTAAAATTTTGATTTTTTCGTTGATTTCGAAATTCGATAATTTTGTATAATGTTGCAATTTTTTTTACATTACCCATACGATCATTATTATGTATGTGTAATGCTTATATATGAATTGTTATGAGTATGCATATATTATGTATATTTTTTACAACTGTACATATAAATGTTTTTTATGTGATTGATAATGACTTGAATTATTTTTTGTTTATAATTTTTTTTCAGTTTAATTTTTCGTAAAATAATTTATTAATATTAGTTTAAATAGTTATAATTCTATTACAGATTTTTATTTTTAAATAGTATTTTTCTTTTTCTTCTTATTCTTTTAATATCCTAAAGCATATCAGCTGACTTTTATTTTCGAATTAGTAGGAGGAATTAAGAAAATATGTAAAAATAATGACACAAATTATAAATGCATTTCACTTTTTTGAAGATAGAGAAAGAAAGACAGAAGACAAAGAAGAAGAAGAATTGACCAATATAAATATCAATTATAAATATAATATGAATGTTAAATGTAATAAGTAATAACGATAAACATACTTTTATTGTTTTTTTTTCTTACAGTTTAATATTTTTTGAAAATATTTTATCAATTTAGTTTAAATAGTTTAGAAAGTTTTTGTTTAATAAAATAAAACTATTACAGATTTATCCTTCAAAAATTTCACTTCTTCTTTTTCTTTAAGAGCCAAATTTAGTGAAATGGCCTGCAAAGTGACCACCTACAGCTTACAATTTTCAACCGATTCTCATGAAATTTCGAATATAGATAGATGGAAGGGAATTGTGGTCCTTAAGCGAAACAGATTTTTGAAAAAGGCCTTTATTTCAAAAATACAAGGATTCAAAGTGAGTCAGTTTTGCGATTTTGGGCCTTCAAAGTGACCACCTACAGCTTACAATTTTCAACCGATTTTCATGAAATTTTGAATATAGATAGGTTGAACGGAATTGTGGTCCTTAAGCGGAACACATTTTTTAATTTTGATCCTTAAATTTTTTTATATTCGATTTTCGAAGGTACAGACAAAACAAAAATTCACTAAACTTTTCACAAATTTTTCATGTATTAAAACGTTTAGATATTGTGATTTCTTCTTGTAGGATTTAAATATAACCTTTTCCCAAAAGTTTAAAATAAATTTCAAGAAAATTGGTTACGTATTTTAATTATTATAAATAAAACAAATTGTTAATTTTTCATAAAATTTTATTACTAATTTTTCTCATCACAGGATTTTTTTTGCATACCTTTAGGATGGAATAAGAATTACACAGATAGTATAAAGTATAAACCAGCGATGGGCACGTCAACAATTCTACGTCAACAATTGTATTGTTGACGTGTCAACAATACTAATTGTTTACTTAGCATTGTTGACATTGTTGACACTGACTGTTAACGTCAAGTTAACGATTTTATTTTTATTTAATAATATTCCATAAATAAAAATTTCAAAACAAAGGAAGGAAAAATAAAATTTATAAGCATAAAAAAATAACATTACATATTTAGGACGTCCAACCATTTTAAAACTAGATGATTTAGTTGCTTTTATAATTTATAGTTTATTCTTTATATTTATAAATTTTTATTCTTATTTTATTATGTATAATTAATACATTATACCATTATAAGTTTTATAAGTATGCCTATTATAAATTATTAAATATAATCACCTTAAATTTTCAGTTTTTTTTAAAGGTTAGGTTGGCTTAGTTATATTAGAATGATTTGATTACAGATTAGACGTACGTCAGTTACGTTACGACTTACGGTTAGGGATAGGATAGGATAGTTGACACATTGTTGACAATTTTAACTGTTGACAGATTGTTGACGGTGTCAGTCAAATTATGATTGTTGACACGTCAACATCCATCACTGGTATAAACTCTATAAACGCGATGCAATAAAAATTTCGATTGTAGGGTAATATCTGTGATGATAAAAAGTAACGTAAGCAGCATGTAAAACTTATGTTGTTTACTTAGGCTGCACATTGTATTGTATATAAATATACGAAAAAATTTTTATGTAAAATTCAAAAATTTTGAGTTATTTTATTTTTTTAAATTTTTACATGAAAGGATATGTGACTTTCTAACTTTGAACTATTATATATCAGGCTGTATTGCATCGATTTGAGTCAAATAAAATGCACTAAGTCAGAAAATAGTTCAAGAATTAAAATGTTTACTTTTTTCAAGGATCAAGGTATGAACCAAGGAGAACCCCATTGAGGTGAAAAAAAAGTTGTTTGTCGAAGGGAGTTTTGTAGAGGTGTTGTAGGTGTTTTTATTTCGAATGTTTGCTACCGGAAATTATAGATGCCCAAAATACAATCTGTTTCTTAATTTATCTTTTCATCTAATTGAATTTCCGTTTATATTGCATGAGTATAATTTTTTATATATGATATGATATATTCATACAGTTTGTTCAAAAAAATTGTGTTGTCAGTTTTACAAAGTGCATAGCGTTTATTTGAAAATTATTTAGCAAATTAGTCAAAAATTAGGCAACAGCAAAGATTTCATAAAAGAATGAAATCTATTCAACGTAGGTAAAATTGTACGTACAGTACAGCCCAATAAGATTGGCGAAGGGGAAGTATGCGCAGTAGGATCTACGTATCCTTTCCACTTAAATTTCACTGTGATGTAAGCATCACATTTTACAAAAATCCTTCTTGAAAAGAGAAATTCTCATTTTGTTACTTTAGTAGGAATTTATTATACACATATATTTTCATTTTCTTATTCATAATAATTTCCTATTTTAAAAGGATACTTATTACTTATCATCACTGATCACTCATATTGTTTTTGTTATTTTGTATTATCTTCAATTTCCTTCAAATTATTCTTCAGTAGTATGGCATTCATCATACGAAGAACATCGCATCCGCATGGTAGGATGTTGATGTTTTTTTCAGCTAAAAAGAGGATTTGCTTGTGTGTGCGATAGATGATCGCTAGTCATTATGCTTGCTGAGTGGAAGATTTAATCTTTATTTTCTTTTGCAGTTTTCTTCAAAATAGGGGAAATGAAAGGATATTTTTAATATTTTCAAAATTTCTCCCACCAGCGCAACTTTTCGCCAATCTTATTGACCTGTACTGTACTGTGTGGAAAATAATGATTGGTCAGTACCAGACCTGTCTTCTTTCAGCTTCAATAACCGGTTTTTTCTGAAGACACAAGGCGAGTTGTAGTACATTTTATCCAAAAGTGTGAAGCTGAAAGAAGACAGGTCTGGTACTGGCCATTGAGAAGAAACAATAACAACTTCAGCATAACAGCTGTATGCTAGCTGTAGCCTGTAGAACAAAAGAAAAGATGTACACATTTTACCATGCAATATGATCGCTATACCCAGTTAACTTAGAACATATTTTTGATATATTAAGTTTGTATTCTTAGAGCACGAGAACATATTCTGTTGACATTAAGATTAAATGGTGAACTGGGTTTGAAATTTTTTCAAATCATGTACACCAACACTTAGAAGAAATTTATTTGCTTGTGTTGATGAAGACACAAATACATTTCAGACGATGTTGTTGTTGTTTTCGAAAAAAAATTTCACTAAATTTGGCTCTTAAATATCGTAATGCATATCAGCTGACTTTTGTTTATTTTCAAAGTAGATAAGAAAAGTAGGAAGGATTAAGAAAATGTGTAAAAAGAAAAATACAAATAAATGCATATCACTTTTCTGAAGATAGACAAAGACAGAAGAAATATTTGTTCAATGATCAATATGGAATGAAATATGAATTATATTTGAGATACAGTATTAGATCGGTAATTTGAACCTCTATATTTTCAACACCTAAATTTCTGTAATTTCGGTTTCTGTATTTTTGTAAAGAGGTTTTTTGTGATTTTACTTTATAAAATAGCATGAAATAAAACCAGGTTAAATATGTTGTACCTAATTTCAATGACTGATTTTTGCAATGAAAAATTAATTTTAAAATCGTCATAATCAATTTCGTAATTATTGTTTTAATAATGCAAATGAATTTTATTACAGAATTATGGGGTGTTTTTGTTTAAAGTAGTGTTGAAAGTGTAAACTGGTTTCTATATCAATTTTAAAATTTTAACAAGGTCGGTTTGAAATTAGTTCAAATTATAGAGATTATACTGTTATGTATATTTATTGAATGGATATATTGAAAATCATGTTTGTAAAAAAAAAAAATTAATTTTTCTTCAATAGTTGAAAATTTTTATCTACCTACATTTTTAACCCTAGGATTGCCTGATCGTATACAAACGTATACACACGGACTTTGACCCTTGATAAAATACGATACCTTTGAGCTAGGACCTTGAAACTATTTTTATACTAAAACATTTATCAAAGTGTTCTTTTTAGTATTGTTCTTTACAGTATTTTTTTAGTTTTTTTAGTTTTCAAGATAAAGTGCATAATAACATGAAAAACGTGAATGTTCCATACATTCTTGTACATTCATAAAAGCAAACATCTATTGTTGGCTTTGAAGTTCTATATCTCAACATCCTCTGAACCAAAAACTAATATTTTTGGATTAAAATATTTGCTGAAGTATTGCTTAAAAGCTGTCTTATACAGTAATTCTGTAAGTGCCATAGTTTTCAACCAAAAGGACAAAATACGCGAAAAACCATTAAGAAGTTCAACATTTTCAACCTTATTTTCCATTTTACCTCGGAAACTAGAAAAAATATGAAACTGTTACAGCAACAACATTAAAGAGAACACTTTAATAAAGATTTCAATATAAAAATAATAGTTTTTGGTTCATGGGATGCTGAGATACAGCTCTTTGAAAAAAAAATTTCAAAATTTCCATATAAAATGTATGGTATACATTTGTATACTCACGGCCAAATTTGTGACATTCTTGATCAGGCAATCCTAGGGTTGAATAACAATACAATTGAGGGAAAAGTTCATTGCAAAATAAAATTTGTAGGTAGATACATACCTACTACATAATATAACAATATTTTTAGTTAAGTTTTTTCTTCTTCTAGTTCACTTTGTTTTAAATATTTTAAAAATTATTAGTACATATGTACTTACATACATACTTATATTTCCGAATATAGGTATATACCTACATATTTTTCAAAAATTATAAAAATAATTGATCTATTAGTTAAACTCATAATACCCACATAATATGATAATAAAAAATTTTCCTAAACTTAAGTTGAATTACATACATTATGTAGGTATGTACCTATATCTACTACAAAAAATTAAAATAAATTTTTCTTTTCAGAATGAAAATAAGTTAGAAAAAACATGAAATTTGACAACAACAAAAATCATAAGAAGAAGTAAGATTTATATCCGATTTAATAAATTTATCATTATTTTATAAAAATTAAAAAAATGATTTAGAAGCAGAATATGTTAAAAAATATGAAAATTAAAAATTTTTTTTCATTTTATACATAATTTACATGTCACAAGACACATTAATATCATAATCAACAATCATATGCATAGCATTAACGATCCATTATTCTCAATTGTATTGTTTTTGTTTTTCGAAACAAAATATAAATATCCAAAAATATATACAATCAGAATCAAAACAAAATTTAAAAAAATCATATGGTATACAAAAACAATTAATACAATAATGTGTGTGAATGAAATAGAAAATAAAATAAAAATGGTAGATTTCGACGATATTTACGAAAATTCTTAAATACATATTTAAAAAACTTTATACTTGTACAATATTGTACTTGCAGAGCTTGAAGAACTCAAGAGCTTTACTATTGGAAAATAACGATCAAATTTTGTTGATTGTTTAAGAAATTTGAAATGTAACAGTCAAGTAACGGAAAAATTGATCGTCTAATTATATATGGTCTTTGAGCTACGTGTAGATGATTTAGCACAGAGTTCCACCTTATCTACTCGCAAGTACTTGAAAGTGGCAAATCGAAAGCAACTAATGTATGTACATTAGACTGTCCCTTATTTGTTCTACGAAAAATTGTTTTTTCAGGAAACTCGTGTGCTACCCCTCAATTTTCTAAGTTATTACAAAATAACTGAAATCCTAAAATTTCATAACTTTTAAAAGTTATTTACCCGTTCCGACAAAGGGTTCTTTTTACCTAAGAAAATGTACTGAAAATACATATAAGTTCGTATGATAGCACGATTTTGTCAAAAATCAGATTTAAAATTTGAATATCTCCGGAATTCGGATATTAATTTTTTTAAATTTTAGTTACGCACATATGTATGTATAGGCACATATTATGTAGTTATATGTATTTGTATATACGTACATATGTATAATACATAAAACATTTATATACCTACATATTTTCTTTTCAACGTAATTGTATATTAAGTGCGTTCGAATCACACGATTTATCTGATATTATCAGTTCGGTTCTGATTTAAAATAAGCGAAGCTTCAAATCGTACAAATTGATATTAAACTGAAAAATTTGGATGACTGGAACGTCAAAAATATCAGCTAGCTGATTTTTGACTGTCAGTTGAAGTTTCGAGTTCTTTTATGTACATAGGCAGTTGATTTTTAGTGAAAAACTTAATTAAATTTAGTGAGTAAGTACTTCTACTTCATATTCCATCTTGACAATTTAGAATTCATAAACAGTCAACTTTTTAAACATGTCTTCTTCTTTTTTGATTAGTTCCACACAGCAAGTGAACCAAAAAAATTGTTATCTCTTTTTTCATTTTAAGATTAGTTAAAAGCTAGCGACATCTACTGAAAAGAAT
This sequence comes from Bombylius major, assembly GCA_932526495.1. Classification (NCBI taxonomy): domain Eukaryota; kingdom Metazoa; phylum Arthropoda; class Insecta; order Diptera; family Bombyliidae; genus Bombylius; species Bombylius major. The sequence goes on from OW052042.1 coordinate 31,036,869, forward strand.
GGAAAACTAGGTGAGTGGAACATATGTAGAACAAATGTGGAACTGTGGAAGTGATAATTATCAGATAAATCGTGTGATTCGAACGCACTTAATAATGTATATGTACACATGTATATACAAATACCATAGTAAAATTTAATAAAAAATATATTCAGCTATTCAGATATATGATATATGTATTGTATATACATAGTATTTAGAGTTATAATAAAAATAACAGAAAAAAATAATATTTCATATTCAAAAAAAAAAATTTTTTTTTCCAAAACAAATATGTATGTATTTTTATTCACAACGAAAAAAACTTCAAAAATATAAATCGTAATTCTTATTGTTTCCGTAGCAACGAATATTTGTTATACATTTGTAAACAACGAAAATCAACGTCGAAGTTTAGAGAAATTTTATTATGCACGTTGAAGTTGGTATCTCATTTTATTCGAAAAAAAGTTTCCCCGTTGATTTTGGGATCTAATGTTTGAAGCTGTTTTATTTAAAATTTACAACTTGAGACTTCTTATATAAGTATTCTAAATTCTTCACCATTAGCCACTATGAAAACAACATAAAAACAAAATGTAAACAAAAACTTTTTAGTCGCAGCTACGTCATCAACTTATTGTAATGTCACTAAAAAACGAAAAAAAATCTCCGCCATATTGCTTCTCAGCATATCTTCCTATTCTACTTCTTTTTACCATGCTAGCTACGTTCCCACATCGCTACTTTTGGTGCTGCGCAGCACAAAAAACTGCGTTGGCAGCAAGTAGCGATGTGTGATCAATGTAGAAACCTTGAAAACTGCGCCTGCAGCCAGGCTGCGGTTGCAACTTGCAGTTTCAAAAGTAGCGATGTGTGAAGAGCTAAACAATGAGTTGCAAACGCAGCAAAAAAATATTGATTTGGTTGAAACTTTACTGCGGCTGCGACTGCAACTTTTCGTTTGTTATTGTCGTGATTAGAGTATTGAGAAATTTTGATAAGTGTAGTGTAGTCTAGTGATTCAAATTTTATTATTTTTTACGGTAAGTATTTCAAAATATGTAAATTATTATTTAACAAAAATAAATTTTGTTTAAACTAATTTATTATAAATTTAGGAAATGGCTAAGTACAATTGGCCGAAAGAATTAGTGTACAAATTATGATCTTTAATTGAAGAAAAAATACATATTATCTGAACTGGTTGAAAATTCATAACAAACTAAACAATAATGAATAAGCTAAACAGTAAAATACTGCAACAAAGGTTACGCGCAGCAAAAACTGCGAGTTATGTGTGAACACCTTCGCAGTTTTCTTTGCAAAAAGTTGCAGCTACCAGGTTGTGAGTTGCGAGCAGTAAAAGTAGCGGGTTGCACACACTATGTGTGAACAGAGTTAGCAGTTTTTTGCTTCTGCAACCATAAAACTGCGCAGTAAAAGTAGCGAAGTGGGACCTTAGCTTAAATGCCATTAGCAGCCATCACTAAGGTGGAATTCTAATGGATGCGTTTGGTGCGTTAAATGACAGCTAGTAGAAATAAGCTTTTCTTATGAGAGCTGACTAAATGGTCAACGCACACAACGCGCATAACGCTCCAAAAGTTGAACAATTTTCTACTTTTTGGTGCGTTATGCGCGTTGCCAGTGTTTCTGGCATTATTTTTTAATATGTATTAAGTGACAATGACAGCTGAAAAATAATTTTTGTTACTTAACAACACTGTATAAATTTCAAAAGTATATAAAGTTGGTCTTAAACCATGGTAAAAAGAATAGGAAGGTATGCTGAAAAGGGGGTTTTAACCTAAAATAAAAAAGTCAGTTACAGATGACGTAGCTGCGAAGAAATTTTGAATTTTTAGAAATAAAAACTGTTGTACGTTCACAATAATTATATACATATTATGTATACATTTTTTGTTTGCAAAACTTCAAATTTTTTTCATTTTCTGTTCAGATTGTAATCAATTAATTAATTGTATAAAATTTATACAAATATTTTTCTCATCATTTCTGTGAAATATCGAAACTATACATTTTTTTGCTACCTAAAATATTTTATATATTTTAGGTAGGTATTTATATACATTTTATCAGAATCACATCCTCATATCCCATACTTTATAAGCTCATATTATAAAAAATCTAAAAATAAAATATTTGTTTTAATTGTGTAAATTTTTTTTCTTTTTCATCCATCGCGACCGCTTGTCTTCAAATACAAACAATCATTTATATCATCTGAATAATTAATTTGCATTAAATGTGTCACACCAAAATGATTATGAAGATTTTTTAAAGTATATTTCAATTCCACAATATTATTTTTTAATGAATATAAATAAACATGTCCTTGACGGTTACATATTAAAAACCAACGATTTTTTATAATTTCTGCCGTTGTAAACCATTTTTCTTTAATTGATGATGGTAATTGAAAATTAATATGATACAATGGATTTTCAATATTTTCATATGAATTTATATAAATACAATTACCATTATCATCACATAATAATATTTCTTTAGTTTCGTCACATATAAAAATTGATTTAATATAACTTTTTGTAATTTCAATTTGTTCAAATTTTAATTTTTTTGGTTTTTTACAACCATGTTCATAAATTAAAAGTTTCTTATAACCGCCAATTAAAATTAAACAATTATTTTCATTTGTTACAAATGTTTCTAAAATTGTACAATTTTTCAATTGAATATCTTCTTTTATTTCCAAACTAAATGTTTTTATATAAATGTAATCTGTTGTAATTCCAACATAATTTTGTGAATTTTCGCAATTTTTAAATTGATAACATTTAAATTTTGTGAAATTATTAATATTGAATGAATTTATCACTGTTGGAATTTCTTGATATAATTTAACTTTTAAATTATTATCATCATCATCACCATTCACGCTGAATGATTTGAAAATTTTTTCTAATTCAAATTTAATTAAATTTCCGTCATTACTGGTTGTTAATAATGTTTTAGTTTTTTCATAATAATCAAAATTCCATATAATTGCACCAAAATGATGTCGCCGCTTGAATATTAATTCACCATTTAAATTCCATACACATAAATTTGAATCTTCACCAACAGAAATTGCAAACTGATGATTATCTAAAATAAATTCAAAAATTTAAGACTTAAAAAAGACTGGCTACGTTTCAGAATTCAACATTGAGTCCACACTAGGTATATGGTGAATTCACCTTCGTGAATTGATGATTATTGAAACATCGAAATGTAGTTTTGGTGGAAAGATTGTGCAAAGTGTTGAATTTTGAAACAATCGAAATGATTCAATTTATTAATTATTTCCCTTCTACCTACCATTTTCAATAATTTTTCCTTTGAATACCCTTGCTGTATGAGCATAACCACTTTTGTATGGTGAAATTTCTTTATTTTTCCAATCATCATCAACGGTGGTAGTATCATGGATCATTTTATTTTGTATTTTCCAAAAACGTATCGATCTATCATCTGAAGTTGTTGTCATCAACATAAATTTCATATTTACATGAATAGAAAATATTACACCAGAATGAGCAGAAATACGATGTAAAACTGGATAATGATTGGTAATTTTTTCATTATTTATGGTCCAGATAATCACTTCACCAAATGCGTTTTCTATAAATTACAAAATGAAATTAATTTAATACGAAAAAAATTCTAAAAATAATTCCCTAATTACCTCCAAAAATTGTTAAATTTGAATTTGATTCCATTAAATGCGAACAATACATTGTGGATTTATCAATACATAAATATTTTTCTAGAATTTTAAATGCGTTTTCATGAAAACAATATTCAACAATTAAAAGGACACTATGAGCTGTTAATAGATAAAATTTTACAATTTCTGGGTTTGTATTTTTATTTAAAAACAGCCCATTACTAATCCAATCCGTAATTTTCGAACAGGAAAGTAGTTTAAATTCTTCGTTGATATTTTTTCCTTCATATTTCTAAAAAAAAAGAGCCAAAAAGACAATTTTCCTAAGATTTTAAATCAAAATATTTTACTACTCACACAATTATGAGAGATCAAAGAAAATTCTTTTGCTCCATACGTTAAAAGAACATTATGATCTGTTTCATATTCTAGACCATGGATTTTTTCTTTGAATTTACAATGTAATTTTTCACGTTGAACTTCATTCGGCTCATTCTTTGGGGAGTCTGATGTATTCAAATAGCTATTGTGCACCACATGAACAGTACTTTCATGAATGCGTCGACGGCGCTGACGGCGTAAAAATCATGTTCATAATGCTGTTATGATACGGTATTAATTTCATGATTAATTTCGTTATTAAAAAGAGATAAAAAGTATGCTTTACGGAAAAAGCAATTAGAAAGAAAGAGAGATATGACTAACACTTATTTCAGTATTAATACTGAAAATGTCAAAAAATAACTCTCCCAATTCTCCAAATTCCAATATCCTTCCATTAATCATGAAATTAATCATGAAATTTGAACATTAATATTATTTTTGTGTTGCCATCGTGTTTAGACATTTTTCATAGTTTAATATTATGTTTAAACGAGTGTGACGTGTCTAATTATTTATTTCTAATTTTTTTCAGTGAGTGCAAAAAAATGAATAGAAAAAAAATAATAATCACGAATATTCATTTACTAAATTATTTAATTGCCATTTAGTTTAAGCAGAGATACAGGCAACACAACTTTAAGAAAATGTCAGCTGATTTTGATAGTGTGTCTCTGTTTCTCAAATCTGTTGTCTCTTTCTTTAAGTACTTAAAATTTCCAATAGTATTAATACCGTATCATACAAGCTTAAATGGCTTTCCAGTGCAGTCGTGGAATGGTATCATGTTCATTAATTCAAGCATGCAGCGCAGTCGGCTGAATTTACTCAATCGTTTTCAGGCGACTGCGGTGTTTATTTTCAATTAAAACGAATAGTGTTAAACATTTTTTTTCTGATATTTCTTTGGTTCGATTTTAAATTTAAAATAAGATTTAAATTAATTAAAAATTATTAAATTTTATAAACATTTTGACGTCATAATTGAAGATGGCGAATCATGTTCATTTATACTAATAACTGCTTGCATGCACAGTTGACGACTCCGATTACAATTCCAGTGCATTCGAGTCGTCGACGTAGGTTGACGACGCATTAATGAAAGTACCGTCCAGTTTTTACAATGAAGTAATCGCCTAAACCTAATTTTTATTTCGCCCAAATTCGCCCAATGTAAAAATGTATATGCATTCGTAAATGTGTATATTTTTGTAGCTTCTTGTTCTGCTAAAACTCCTATACTCATTATTTTTTACTTATCGAACAATCGAACAAAGCCCAGCACAATAATAAAACAGTAATGTATGTTGAAAAGATATATGGCGGAAGTTTTTTTTCTTTTTTTTTTCATGTTTTGTATTCTAGTTCAGTGCATGATTTAGTAAAAGTTCAGTGATGTCAGTTCACAAATCTGATACTTCATTGAAACGTAGCAGAATATACGTATAGTTTCATCATATACATATAATTTGATCATTAAAATTATTTCACATTTAATATAAAAGTGTTTATACATAAAATGAATAAGTTAAATAAATCCATTTATAACATAATTTTGTAACGATCATTATTTTATGAGTCAAAATATTTTAAAATTAGAAAGAACCAATTCCGTAACAGTCAAATTTAGCTGTCAAATTTGTCTTTTAGGTTATATAGAGCTTTTCAGCATACCTCCCTTTTCTATTTACCATGCCCACCACCCCAGTAACCACCAATATTTTAAAATTTGACAGCAATTAATGTTTTCCTTGTAATATTATGAAGTTTATAAAAATTATAGTAGATCACAATTAATTGTGATATTAGAAATTAATTCACTTAAGCTGTTATGATACGGTATTAATACTATTGGAAATTTTAAGTACTTAAAGAAAGAGACAACATATTTGAGTAACAGAGACACACTATCAAAATCAGCTGACATTTTCTTAAAGTTGTGTTGCCTGTATCTCTGTTTATAGTAAATGGCAATTAAATAATTTAGTAAATGAATATTCGTGATTATTATTTCTTTTCTATTCATTTTTTTGCACTCACTGAAAAAAATTAGAAATTAATAATTAGACACGTCACACTCGTTTAAACATAATATTAAACTATGAAACAGCATAAACTAACAGCATTATGCTGTTATGATACGGTATTAATTTCATGATTAATTTCGTTATTAAAAAGAGATAACAAGTATGCTTTACGGAAAAAGCAATTAGAAAGAAAGAGAGATATGACTAACACTTATTTCAGTATTAATACTGAAAATGTCAAAAAATAACTCTCCCAACTCTCCAAATTCCAATATCCTTCCATTAATCATGAAATTAATCATGAAATTTGAACATTAATATTATTTTTGTGTTGCCATCGTGTTTAGACATTTTTCATAGTTTAATATTATGTTTAAACGAGTGTGACGTGTCTAATTATTTATTTCTAATTTTTTTCAGTGAGTGCAAAAAAATGAATAGAAAAGAAATAATAATCACGAATATTCATTTACTAAATTATTTAATTGCCATTTACTTTAAACAGAGATACAGGCAACACAACTTTAAGAAAATGTCAGCTGATTTTGATAGTGTGTCTCTGTTACTCAAATCTGTTGTCTCTTTCTTTAAGTACTTAAAATTTCCAATAGTATTAATACCGTATCATAACAGCTTTAGCAAGGAAAATTCTTCTTGTTAAAAATTGAAGGATCATCATCAAAATTCGCCCAAATCGCCCAACAGTTAAAATATTCGCAAATTATAAAATATTGTCGCAAAACTCGGAAAAATATCGCCCAATTTGCGAAATTTCGCCCAATCTGGAGCTGCTTGCATGCACAGTTGACGACTCTGATTACAATTCCAGTGCATTCGAGTCGTCGACGTAGGTTGACGACGCATTGATGAAAGTACCGGAAGTTCATTTCCGATTGCTGAAGAAAAAAAGGAACTGATTAGAAAAAATAACTATCATAAGTATGTATAACAATTTGAAGATTTATAAAAAAACTCTACATGAACCCTTTTAAGGAGCTTAAAAGGTTTTAAGGAGTTCGTTTTTGCAGAGGTGTGTTTTAGCAGTCTGTCTTTTAATAAATAATCTTCCTCCACAAAATGATTTGAACATACGGCCCAATTATTTTTCATATACTTAAAACATTTCACACCACAGACCCGAATCCACTTCTCAAACATATTTTTTTCAGATGGAAATCTGAAAAATTTAACTTTTTCTTTTGTTTTTCCTGTATAATTTTTACAGGACATCACCACACATTTAACCATTTTAATAGATTTTTTTTTCAATAATATATAGTCAATTATAGTTTTTAAATATATTTAAATTCACATTATTTATAAAATAATACAACTTTATCACTAGCCACTATGCAAACTACATAAAAAAAAATGTAAACAAAAACTTTTACGTCGCAGCTACGTCATCAACTTATTGTAATGTCACTAAAAAACGAAAAAAAATCTCCGCCGTATTGCTTTTCAGCATACCTTCCTGTTCCTATTCTATTTCTATTTCCCATGGTCTTACACTATCAAAAAAAACTTACAACGTGTTTCATTTATATATGTATACTAAAAGCAAAAAAAACTTTTATTAAATATTCAATATAAATTTAATAAAAAAATATTCCTTTAATAATACATTATAATTTCTTTCTAGCTTAAATAAATTTATTTATATTTAATATTAAAATAAAAAAATTAGAAGATTTTATATAAAAAAAAATTGGATAGTGTAATACGAACTTAATGTTTTAATTGGATATTTCAACGCGACAAACGCTTCCATTGGGTCAGCAACGCCGTCAACGCTCCAAACGCGCAAGTGGTTGTCATTTAACGTACAAACGCAACGCTCCAAACGCGTGCATTGAAACTCCACCTTTACTGATTTATTTTTTTTTTAATTTGACAAGATGTTAGATGACTATAAGTTTATATTCGGTCGGTGTTCGTGTTGGTTCTGGTTGGTTGCTGGCTTATATGAATAGGACTCAGGAGACGTATTCGGAAATTTAATAAGCGTGGCTGGTCAAAGTATCAAGAGGTAAAAGTTGGTTTTTTATTTGTGATTTAATCGGATTTTGTGGCTTTATTTTCATTAAATCTGCTTAAAATTTCAAGTGTAATACTTTCTTCTTAAGAGAAATCAATAGAGTAATAAATCAAACCCATCAATAAATTAGTAAAAACAAAAATAACAATTGTATGTACGAGAAAATGTTTTCATTTTTTAATTTAGATTATTTTTTGAATTAGTAATTTAGTACCTATATAGTTTGTTTAAAAAATTAATATAACCCATGTTTTTGTACATATGCATGCACTTTTTGAAAAACCTTTTGTGTTAAAGGCCGATTCCTCAAAGGCAAAATTGAAAAAATTAAAAGTAAAAGTTAAATAAAGATCTTCAGAAAAAATGTCTTCTGCGTCACCAGAGAATTGGCCCTTAATTTTTATGCTGTGACTGAAACAATTATCTAATTCTAAGTTGTTTTTTTTTTTTAAATTTATAAGGTTTTTATAAGAATTTTAATTTCAGAAAACAATTTAAAGTTGTAAAGATTTTTTGATTTCAAAATTTCATTTCACCAGAATATTTTTTTGAATTGATTTTACTCAGTAAAAAAAATCTTAATATATGTATATATACAGGGTTTCCCGTTTGGTTTGCTTAACCTTGATACCAGTGAAGGGTCTCATCAAGACACCGAGATATTTGCATTTGAAAATTAGCACTTCTAGCTCCTATTTTCAACTTACACTGCAATAAAAACACGTGTTCTATAATCCAATGAATTTCAGACTTATTTTTTCAGTTTTTTCAGAAGGTCTTCCTTAATATCTCGAAAATTATGCATTTTTCGAGAAAAATAGGGATAGCAAATCGGTGCAGAATCAATTGAGCTTTCATTTTCTGCCATAAAAACTTGGGGTCAATTTAAGCCTTTTTTGAGAAAGACAGGGTTAAACACAAAAATTTGGAAAAAATTCACAAAATTTTGATTTTGAATGCGTGTGACTTTTTAACAGTTAGAAGAAGAGGAACAAGTAAGGTATCGTTGAAAAGGGCAAAGGGTTCTTCACATTTTGTCTCAAAACAAAGTGACCCTTGAGTAACCCTGTAAAAAGTTATAGGGTACATCGTGAATTAAAAGCAAAAAAACTTCAACGCCCTCTAGCGGCGAAACCGTTGGGATTTACCCCCCCCCCCCCCCCCCCCCTCCATCCGATACGATTTTTTATTTGTCTTGATGGGACCTATCACTGGTATCAAGGTTAAGCAAACCAAACAGGACACCCTGCATATATATACGGGTATATATGTACTCACATTTTCTTTAAAAAATTCGTATACGGGTTGAGAAATACATCATTTGAATACTTTTTTAAACTTTTTATTTCATTCTAAAAATTATAAATATTTGTGTAAATGATATTTTTTTTAGAAAAATGAGCAGTTCTGAAGAAGTATCTTGGGTTACATGGTTCTGTGGATTACGTGGAAATGAATTCTTTTGTGAAGTATAATTTTAATTGTTTTTTTGAAAATAAATTTTTGAAAATTTCATTAATGTTATAAATAATTATAGGTTGATGAAGATTATATTCAAGATAAATTTAATTTAACTGGATTAAATGAGCAAGTTCCAAATTACAGACAGGCACTTGATATGATATTAGATTTAGAACCTGGTATGTTTTTTTTTTTCAGATTATTTAATTATGGTAAATTTATTTGAGTCTAATTACAGAGGATGAATTAGAAGATAATCCTCATCAATCTGATATGACAGAACAAGCAGCTGAAATGTTATATGGATTAATTCATGCGAGATACATTCTAACAAATCGTGGTATTGCTCAAATGATTGAAAAATATCAAACTGGTGATTTTGGACATTGTCCTCGTGTTTATTGTGAAAGTCAACCTATGCTACCTTTAGGTAATTTTTTAAATTTTAATTACTCAATAATCTGTGTCGTTTTGTTGACAAGCGTTGCTTCTCTCTGTACTGGAAGTTTTCTTATCATCACTCGATAATTTAATAAGTCTAATCGTTTTTTCAAAAAAAAAAATATTTTAGAATTTCCATATAAAATGTATGGTATACATTTGTATACGCACGGCCAAAATTTGAACAACGTTGGTGGCCTGCTTTCCTTTCTGCATTTTTTGATTCTTCTTGGTTTTCTTTCTACACCTTGGCTTGTTATATGTACAGCCCAATGTAATCGCAGAAATCTTGAGTAGAAGCACGTAATTTGTTTCAAGCTTCTTATAAGTGAATTTGGATTCAGCTTAAGCAAGTCGAGCAAAAAAAAAAACGTCTCTCCCTTAGCACAAACAGTGATAACCGTGGCTTCTATGACGCTTTTCCCGTCTAGTTCCATTGCACAGTTTCGGAGGACCCAGACTTCGAAGCAATATTACTGGTGCTCCGATCCTAAGAGTAAGTTTAGGCGTTGAAGACTAGAAGGATTCATGGTGTTGAGAAATTCTGTGGGGTAGTGAACGACATCATTAATTATAAGTCCAACTTATGTGAGCACATCACTTTCTCAGTTCAACTTCAACAAATTGTTATCTACGGAGTTATATTTTAGTACTTCTTATGATACAAAAATTGTACGAAATTAACAAAAGAGCTGCGTGACTTTTCAAATCCTCTACAATCATCAAAAACTATACTTGAGTTATGGCCCGCGCACAATAAACCATGAACCAATCATGAATGGTAATGACGTCACGAACCAAAACAGGGTTGACAAAATAATTTTAGTACTAAAAATGAACAGAAATTCATTGCAGTGTTCATTTACATTATTTTTTTAAAAAACGAAAACCAGCGAAGCAAATGCTAATAGAAGCATGATATATCTACACATTGTCGGCCTAGTGCTTATTTATTCAATAGACTATGCATCAAGTTTTAAGAAAAACAAAATTTTAGTTTGAAATAATAAAATTCCTTACAAAATAGAAAAGAGAAATTATTTTTTGGGTAAATAGAAAAACACTGGGTTAGCTTCATCCTAGTTCATTTTTTTATTTTTATTTTCATCTTTCTAAAAGTTATTCATTAATATAAAGAGATATACGTTCGGATATTGAACAAACTTCTATAAGCAACAAACACTTTTTTTAGTTGTGGGATATACAGGGTGTCCTGTTTGGTTTGCTTAACCTTGATACCAGTGATAGGTCTCATCAAGACAAATAAAAAATCGTATCGGATGGAGGGGGGGGGGGGGTAAATCCCAACGGTTTCGCCGCTAGAGGGCGTTGAAGTTTTTTTGCTTTTAATTCACGATGTACCCTATAACTTTTTACAGGGTTACTCAAGGGTCACTTTGTTTTGAGACAAAATGTGAAGAACCCTTTGCCCTTTTCAACGATACCTTACTTGTTCCTCTTCTTCTAACTGTTAAAAAGTCACACGCATTCAAAATCAAAATTTTGTGAATTTTTTCCAAATTTTTGTGTTTAACCCTGTCTTTCTCAAAAAAGGCTTAAATTGACCCCAAGTTTTTATGGCAGAAAATGAAAGCTCAATTGATTCTGCACCGATTTGCTATCCCTATTTTTCTCGAAAAATGCATAATTTTCGAGATATTAAGGAAGACCTTTTGAAAAAACTGAAAAAATAAGTCTGAAATTCATTGGATTATAGAACACGTGTTTTTATTGCAGTGTAAATTGAAAATAGGAGCTAGAAGTGCTAATTTTCAAATGCAAATATCCGGGATCTATCACCCTGCTCAGTTTGGCACACGAACTGTGAAACACCCTGTATAGACATATATTTTGTTCAATAATAAATAGGATACAAGACTACGCTCGCATTATTGAACAAATAAGCACGGAAAATATAAACAAAATTGGATTTTAGCACAAAAAAGCAACTGTAACTCCAGAATGGAAGCACATAGAGCAATTCTAAGTACACCAATCGAAAGAAAAATTCGAAATTAGTATGTCTGCATTAATAACTCAATTTCGAAAGAAAAAAAAGGTCTATTGAACAAATAAGCACTAGGCCGACGATATGTATTTAGTTTTTTTGATTTCAGAATTAATACAGAAATGAAAATAAATATATTACTGTATAATAAGTATGTAATGCTTCATTAAAATACAAATAATTACTAAGCCAAATTATAATTAATATTCAAAATATGTTTTTAACATACATTTCTGCTGCCGAATTTTATTGTGTTGTGTTTCCATATTATATTTTTCACTTTTTACACGGAGCGGAATATTACAGCTGATTTTTGTAAAATATAAACAAATTTTCACAGCACAACTACATAGACAGAGAGTATACATCGTCGGCCTAGAGACAAAGGAACGTAACTGAATTTTAAAAATTTTGGAAGAGAACATGAAATTGTTTTAGAATTTTGGTCATTGAATTGTTTTCTACCATCTGGAAAAGAAAATAAGAAAAAAAGATCTGATACTGTTTTATTTTTAAAATGGTATAGATAAAAAACAAAAGATTTCAACATAAAGAATCAGAAAATATGAAAAACATAATTTTGGAAATTTTTCAGTTACGTTCCTTTGGCTCTAGGCCGACGACATATTATTGTTCTAAACTTAGTTCTAAATGGTTTTTGGTTGGTTGATTTGATGGTTTTATTGTGCGGCTGTCATTACACACATTGGGCTCTAGAAAGCGCGTTTTAGAGGTTTTTTACATTTGTGATTTATTCCTGAAGTTTTCTGTCGCGAATAAAAATATTCCTCTCAGTTTCGTTTACACGGCAATCGACATTTCTTCTGTGAATAAATTTATATAAAAAACTGTCGCGAAGAAAATATCGTGTGCGTTTACATTACATCAAATATTCCGTGAAATTTATTGCGGAAGTGTTTACATTAGATGACATGTCTTTCAATACGTGTTCATTTTAATACTATACTAAAAATTTTCAAGAAATTCCTGAAAATTCAAATGATAAAAATAATAAAATAGAATATCAAATAAGAGGCATAATATTTAATTGTATTCGTAAATATTCAAAACAGATTTACAATTATAAGTTCGTAATTTAAAATAAACTAATAAATAATTCGATGTAAAATTATTTTTCTTTAAGTATTGAATTATTTATAAAAACATTTTTTTTATAATTCTTTGAATTACTCTCTTAGCAATTTGTCTTAAAATTTTTTTAATTGATTCAATCGAAGTCTTATACTTTTTTATGATTGAATTTTACAGATAAAATTAAAAAGCAAGATTGACATTTTTTCAAAAATAATAAATGCATACATACATTTTAACACGAAAAATTCGCCAACCATGAAATTAATAAACATAAACGACTCAAATTACATGGAAAGGATGAATGAATTAAATGTTCTCGAATAAAAAAAATGAATTGTTTTATTTTCGAAACGTTTCGAATGCAACAATACCACTTTCTCTAGTTTCGAATTTCGATCAACCGGTTTCTTTTTCAAAGATAAAATAAAATAAATATAAAATACTAGTAAAATAAAATTTGTGTTGAGCCTTGCACTAGTAAGATAAATGTGTGAAGTAATGTATTTGAAGAAGAAGCCTAGCGTTCTTTGTGCTTTATTTTTGTATTAAGTACGCACTTTAGCTTGGTGTGTCTAGGCTTTAAATAACGTTTATAAATTTTTAGTTTTTCTTCTCTGGTAACATTACTTGAACGAAGCATTTTATAAATCGTTGTGTAGACTTTATTACTTTCTTTCAATTTTTTGTTAGTTTCCGTGTCTAGCGTACCATCTGCATTGACATAGGATCCTAAGTTATTGAAAGATGCTATAACGTTGAAGTTAAACTCCATAAAATATTAATTTTGTCCAATTCTACGTTTTTTAATGCAACATATACATTTTGTCATTTCTTTTCGTTCACTACTAGGCTTGTAACTCTTTCTCAAATTTAAGAAAACTACAAGCCTGATGATGGTTTTATCAAATCTTACCTTTGAACTTTTGGACTTTAGTTTCGATTTCAAACAGTTTCGCGTGAGCATAATTGGTTTGCTTTTTAGATATTCTCTTGCATTACATTTGAGCTTGAGCTTTGAATTTTCAGAGCAATGTATTTTCGTTTATGTATTTATTTTTTCTTTTATTTAAAGGTCTATCTGATATTCCTGGAGAAGCGATGGTAAAATCATACTGTCCAAAATGTATCGATGTTTATACACCAAAATCTTCACGTCATCATCATACAGATGGAGCTTATTTTGGAACAGGATTTCCCCATATGCTTTTTATGGTTCATCCAGAATATCGTCCAAAACGTCCCACCAATCAGTTTGTACCAAGGTATAATAAAATTAATTGATTAAAGATGGTCCAATAAATGCGTCACGTGTGTTAAATAACTGCTTATATAAGCGCACGGTAATGCGCGCCCAAGTTCAATACATAGGCCGAATGCACTTCGTACACTATTTACACGAACTGTTTCGAGCCATTTTTGACCTCTCACAGCTCAGTGTCTAATAAAGCTAAACAGACAAAATTTGATCCACGCAATAGTGTGCTTCGTCCCGCCCGCTGTATCAAATTTCATGTGTATAAGTTCAATGCGACCCCAGAAAAAGCTAATTTTGGCACTCACTCACTGACCTCTAGGGTACTTCTGATAAGCGTAGAACCATGAAACTTTACACGTAGGTAGTCTTTAACGCGTAGGTCAAGGAAAAATTACGAAATCTGTCGAATGTGTGCTGGACAAATAAATATTTCTATAATTGTTACAGTAATTGAGTATTTTATATTATTTTTCTATCATTTACAACTCTAGATTTAGTTTTCATAGTTTGCTTAATAAAATAAAAAAATGTCATATTTTATAATTAATTTTATTAGACACATAAAATATAAAATATATAGGTACTGTTCGATACTAATGTTATAAAAATTAGCAGTGATTAGTAAAAAATATTCACCACCTGAAAATTTTATATAATTTTAAGGCTGTAATGTATTAAAATTCAAATGATTTGTAAACTTTCTTCCTTATTGCAGTATTGTATGTGTGCACAAATATCGGAGAAAATAAGACTTTAGATGTACCAACCAAATCAATGTAAATCTAATACCTATATGTATATTAGTACAACAAAAATAGTTGAAATCTAACCAAAAGCATAAATGTTAAAAGGGGGCTAAGTTCTTATTCGTTAACTGTTGGGCCAGCAAAAGTAATGAAATCTGCATTAATGCCAAGTTCAAAGAACTTTTTCACATACAAAAGTTCAATACAGAACGTATTAATAATTATGAAATTGACGGGTTTAATTTTATAATTTTAAAAGTAATATAATACCAATAATTCAAGTTAAATAAAATGAAGTGTTAATTTAAATGTTTTTATACCTAATTCTTGTCTTGTTTTGAAATTTATACACGAATTCATACTTGTAAAAATAAAATCTTCAACATATTTTGTAAAATAGCATACTCAGTTTTTAAAGTCGACTTTTGTTAAACCCGACTTTAAAAAAATGTTATTAGTAACTTAAAACAATTTATTCAAATATGTATCTTCAAATTTTAACAGCTGAAAAATTGTTCGAAGAAAATATACACAATAATTCACGATAATGACGTTTGTTCGATCGATTGAGTTACGTAATACCGAAATTAAATTCAGTCGAATCGAAGAAGGTTCTTCGATCAACCTACGAATAGAAAATCATAATAAGCACCTGTGTTTCTATATTGTTTGTTTCAATGCTTTCAGTTTTAAGTTACGCACGTTATTTTCAAATACAAAGTTTGGGAGGCATAACAAATTGTTTTTTCAATGTTTTTTGATAATATTTAATTTAAAAGATTTCCCTCGTTTTAAATTGAGATCTGTGTCCCGTTTCTATAACTTGGGTAGAAAATTTTCTACTAATTGTGGCGAAACATGTATTTTCTATTTCAAATTCAATTAGTCAAATTCCGATGTTTCTGTATGAGTGATTGAAAATTTTTTGGTGAGATAGAAAAGGTGAAGAGGAATTAGGAAATTGAACAATAAATTCAATTGTCAATTCAAAAAAGAGACAATTTGAATTAAAATAAATTTTGCTTTTACATTTTTATTGCTAAATATTTTAAATATTTAGAAAAATTAATTATTTATACTAATAATAGAAGAGAACATAAAACAAAATCAACTTTGAAAAACAAAAACAAAAATAAAATAAAAATTAGAAATAAAATTTAATTAAAAATTTACTTATTTGTTTACTCATTTTCCTTTTTTCTGTATTTTAAATATTTGTTTTTGGTATTACATTTTTTTAATCAATACAAAACACAAAATTTCACCAGTTGAAATCTTTTTCACAAGCTAAATAGCTGTTGAAAAGAAATTCTATCGATAGAAAATATTCCATCGTTCAAAAACCATACAGAAACATTTGAGAATTGAAAATTTCACATTGGTGAATTCCATTTTCTACTGATTCTTTTCTACTACTACTTTTCTTTTCTTACAGAAACACTTCGTTAGAAAATTACGTCAATTTGACGTCAAATTGAATATTTTCTACTGTGAAATCTATTTTCTATTCTTACAGAAACGGGACACTGATCACCCCACGCACGAGACAGATTTATACAAACGAAATGTAAAAGAGAATAGAAAATCATGCCTATCTTCCCTGTACTGACTTATATTAATAAATCAAGTATAGTTGTATTTAAAAACCATAAAATTGTTAGATACAACAATTAATTATTTATTTCAGTGATAATATGTCTGAATTTGTTTAAACTTTTTTGTTTGGAATAACTCGCGTCATGTTTCAGGGTTTTTTGTTATGTGTTATAGTAAATTAAGAGCCACAGAATGAAGTAAACATAAAATAGTGTCAAATATTTCAAGAGACAAAATTAAAAAATTTTTTTTTAGACATTTATGTTAATTACTTAAAAAAATTAATTTTAATTTTACAGGTTATATGGATTTAAGATTCATAGTCTAGCATATCAGATTCAATTGCAAGCAGCAGCTAATTTCAAAGTGCCTCTTCGAGCGGTAAATTTGAAATAAAAAAATGAACACAAAAAAAATTTATAAAAAATTCTAGAAAAATAAAAAAAGAAACGATTCTGAGTATTAATATTCAAAATAATTGAAATAGTTACGAAAAAAAATAGGCGTTCTTGAAAAACAAAAATGGAATATGTTTCATTTTTTTATTATTTATGAACTAACTAAAAATAATTTATACTTATAAAAACTTTCATTTCTAAATAAAAGCATCTTTTATTATTTTTTAAGATCTTATCTTATACATTTATTTTTCTTGTAAAATTGTTGTATTTAAAAATAAAAAAAAAATACAGTTATATTTCACTAGGTCAAATCGTGAGCTACCATCAAATTTTATTCCTGTAGGAGTACTCTATAGAGTATTTTTAACAATCGAAGTCAGTACAGGCCAGATAATGCTTTTCTTTATTCTTCCACAGATTGTATACGAGTATGTATACAAAGAGAATTGAAATATTATAGAAAATGGAACAAAATTGTATCAGACCCTGTGCGGGCAGAGAAGGAGGTATCATATTTGTCTTTTTTATGAAAAAAAAAGCTTTCAATCGTTGATTTTTTGCTCTATAACTTAAATTTTGTTTTACATTATGTTCTGAAGATTAAATGCACACATGCAAGAGAAAATAGGTTTTACATTATTTGTTTATTTCTAATTATAAAGGGGGTTCCGTTTGGTATGCTTAATCTTGATACCAGTGATTAGTCTTATCGAGACAAACAAAAAATTGTATCGGTTGGGGGGGGGGGGGGGGGGGGGGGTAAATCCCAACGATTTGGCCGCTAGAGGGCGTTGAAGTTTTTTTTGCTCTTATTTCACGTCATACTCTATAACTTTCAACAAGCGCACTTAAGGTCACTTTGTGTTAAGAAAAATTGTAGAGGACCCTTTGCCTTTTTCAACGATATCTTACTTGATCCTCTTTTTTTGAATGTTAAAAAGTTAGACGCATTCAAAGTCAAAATTTTGTGAATTTTCCCCTAATTTTTGTGTTTAACCCTGTTTTGCTCAAATAAAGGCTTAAATTAACCCCAATTTTCTATTGCAGAAAATGAAAGTCCAATCGATTAGCTATCTTTATTTTTTTCGAAAAACGCATAATTGTCGAGATATTAAAGAATACTTTTTGAAAAAACTGAAAAAATTAGTCTGAAATTCATTGGATTATTGGACACGTGTTTTTATTGCAGTGTAAATTAAAAATAGGAGCTAGAAGTGCTAATTTTTAAATGCAAATATCTCGACAATTATGCGTTTTTCGAAAATAATGAAGATAGCAAACCGATGTAGAATCAATTGGGCTTTCATTTTCTGCAATAGAAAATTGGGGTTAATTTAAGCCCACAAGTCTCGTCGAGACAAGCAAAAAATTGTATGAGCGGTGGGGGTGGTGGTGTTATATTATCAACGGTTTGGCCTCTAGAGGGCGTTGACTATTTTTGTGACTTTTCTTATAAAACACCCTGTATTTTCGTCTGACAAAATCTGACAAAATAGACCCCTTTTACCTTTCAAATAGCAAAAGCACTATCTCTCAATTCCCTTACTACAGAAGTTATTAGCGATCAAAGTCAGAAATTTGCAATTTTTTACCTAATTTTTGGAAAAATCCAGTGATTTCTCGATTGTTTTACAATAAATAAAAAGCGCAACTTGAAGACAGAATAAATCTTTTTGTTGATAGAATTTACTGACACTGACAGTCTACGTTTGGTATAGGCTAATAAGAATAAATAATTGTCATTTAATAACTAATAAGTAAACAATATTCTAAATATTTTTGGATTCTATTCGATAGTGTAGATAACATACAGAGAATTGTTTCAACCCTGTTCGGTATACATTTTTTTTTCATTGATTCATGTAAAATCCAATTCAAAATTTACTGTACACAATAGCATATATTGAATAGGAACTTATTTTAGATAATTTTATTATTTTTTAATTTTTTCTAAAACAAAAATTTTTTTTTTGACCCGGAAACTACTGATAGGTCTCGGTGAGGCGAACAAAAAATCCTATTGATGGGAAGGTGGTAATCTCAACCGCACTAAACGTGTTCATTCACCTTTACGGAGTTAAAGAAGAGACAAATTTTTGTAATTTTTCCTTATTTTACCCTATAACTCATCTACCCTTTCGCAAAATTGTAGAGCACCCACATGTATTTCATTCAGCATCTTACATGCTCCTGTACCTCTTACCACTCAGAAGTTTTAAGGCCTCAAAATCAAAATTTTGTCATTTTTCACCCATTTTTTGATTTTAACCCTAATTTTATCAAAAAGTACTCGACATTAACCCTCATTTTTTATTGCAGAAAAAGCATGCTCAATTGATTCTGCATCGATTTTCTATCTTCAGTTTTTTCGTAAAATGCATAGTTTCTGAGATACATATTTGCATTTGAAAATTAGCATTCCGAGCTCCTATTTTCAATTTACACTGTAATAAAACCACGTGTCCAATAATCCAGTGAATTTCAGACTTAGGGGTGGTCAGAAATGATTTTACTTGAAGAGCTTGCGCAGAACTTACTTATTGCTAATGCAGTTTTAGATTTATGCATGCAGACAACACTTTTGCAGATTTATGTTTCTGAACACATTGCACATGCAGTAAAAAATTACAATTTATAAATTTTAATAGTGAGGGTGAAACGTGAAATTAAAAGATAAAAATGAATTCTTATCTATGGTAATGATTAGCTGCACATTAAATACAATTTTCGAAAAAAGAACCACTTCCGATGTAATATTATGTTGTTGTTTAAGTACATGCATTAGCAAAACAAAAACTGCGTGATCGACTTAGATTTGTTGCAGAACTTACTTCCAGTTTCAATTTTAAACGTACTGCATGGGCAGATGTGGAGTTTTAGACGCACTGCAATTAAGAAATGCAGCAGTTCTTAATTTCTGAACACCCTCTTGTTTTTTCAGTTTTGTCAAAAGGTCTTCCTCAATATCTCGAAAATTATTATTTGGTTTTGAGGCCTTAAAACTTCTGAGCGGTATGAGGTACGGGAGCATGTAAGATGTTGATGGTAATACACAAAGGTCCTCTGCAATTTTGCGAAAAGGTAGATGAGCCTAGCGTGTCCTTGTAAAAAGTTATTGGGTAAAAAAAGGAAAAAGTACTAAAAGTCTTTCCCCCCTCTAACTCCGTAACGGTAGTCTTAACTCAATAAAAATTTTAATTTGTATGTGAATATTAATATAGAATGTAAAATGTTCTAAAAAAGTTACATTTCAAAATTTAGAATTTTGTCCATAAAAATAACTTCAGAACAAAAATGCAAATTTTTCAGGCACACGTAGAGTATTTTCCTACTCTAAATTATTTCAACATTGGTTACTGATCTTCTATTTTCAAATAAATCTTGCACTCACTGGTAGTATGAAGACACTATCGATTTTAGAAAAAAACTTGTGTAACCGACCTATACTACCCGACCGTTTTGAATATCAGACTGCTTTTTAAGGGGTAATTCAATACCCCTGGCATAGCATGGAGAATTAAAAAACAGACTATGCTTTATTTATTAATTGAAGTCAGTACAGGCAAGATAGACACACTTTTCTACACTCTTTTACATTTCGTTTGTATAAATTTGTCCCGTGTGAGGGGGATCAGATCTCAATTTCAATCGAGGGAAATCTTTTAAATTAAATATTACCAAGGGCAACAAAAACATCGGGTACTGCCTCCATAAGCACAATACTGACTTCCAAAAATAAAAATAGTATAGTGAAAATTTATCACATTATTTATATACATTTCATTTAAGTGGAAATCTTTTAACAGTATTACCAAAATATTTATTTAAAACTCAACAAAAATTAGAAGTTTTTAAATTATCTAATAATAAAATATAATATTTAGATTTTAGTACTTTTTCTTTTTTTAATATCTATAATATTTTGATCAGATACTTTCTTATTAAACATTTTTTTAACTTTTAACATTAACATTTATGTTAATTACTTAAAAAAATTAATTTTAATTTTACAGGTTATATGGATTTAAGATTCATAGTCTAGCATATCAGATTCAATTGCAAGCAGCAGCTAATTTCAAAGTGCCTCTTCGAGCGGTAAATTTGAAATAAAAAAATGAACACAAAAAAAATTTATAAAAAATTCTAGAAAAATAAAAAAAGAAACGATTCTGAGTATTAATATTCAAAATAATTGAAATAGTTACGAAAAAAAATAGGCGTTCTTGAAAAACAAAAATGGAATATGTTTCATTTTTTTATTATTTATGAACTAACTAAAAATAATTTATACTTATAAAAACTTTCATTTCTAAATAAAAGCATCTTTTATTATTTTTTAAGATCTTATCTTATACATTTATTTTTCTTGTAAAATTGTTGTATTTAAAAATAAAAAAAAAATACAGTTATATTTCACTAGGTCAAATCGTGAGCTACCATCAAATTTTATTCCTGTAGGAGTACTCTATAGAGTATTTTTAACAATCGAAGTCAGTACAGGCCAGATAATGCTTTTCTTTATTCTTCCACAGATTGTATACGAGTATGTATACAAAGAGAATTGAAATATTATAGAAAATGGAACAAAATTGTATCAGACCCTGTGCGGGCAGAGAAGGAGGTATCATATTTGTCTTTTTTATGAAAAAAAAAGCTTTCAATCGTTGATTTTTTGCTCTATAACTTAAATTTTGTTTTACATTATGTTCTGAAGATTAAATGCACACATGCAAGAGAAAATAGGTTTTACATTATTTGTTTATTTCTAATTATAAAGGGGGTTCCGTTTGGTATGCTTAATCTTGATACCAGTGATTAGTCTTATCGAGACAAACAAAAAATTGTATCGGTTGGGGGGGGGGGGGGTAAATCCCAACGATTTGGCCGCTAGAGGGCGTTGAAGTTTTTTTTGCTCTTATTTCACGTCATACTCTATAACTTTCAACAAGCGCACTTAAGGTCACTTTGTGTTAAGAAAAATTGTAGAGGACCCTTTGCCTTTTTCAACGATATCTTACTTGATCCTCTTTTTTTGAATGTTAAAAAGTTAGACGCATTCAAAGTCAAAATTTTGTGAATTTTCCCCTAATTTTTGTGTTTAACCCTGTTTTGCTCAAATAAAGGCTTAAATTAACCCCAATTTTCTATTGCAGAAAATGAAAGTCCAATTGATTCTACATCGATTAGCTATCTTTATTTTTTACGAAAGACGCATAATTGTCGAGATATTAAAGAATACTTTTTGAAAAAACTGAAAAAATTAGTCTGAAATTCATTGGATTATTGGACACGTGTTTTTATTGCAGTGTAAATTAAATAATTAAAATTGTTATGTTCCAGCATTCCTCCTAATACTTTTTCACATAATTTACATTATATTATTATAATTATTAATAATTACTCCAATAATACTCTTTCTCATAAATCATATCAATGTTATAAGTAAAATTCTAAGAATTATAACGTTAACTTTCACATCAATTATCTCCCATGTAATATTTCTATCAATAATTTACTTCTTGCATAATTTCATTCTCACCAAATAAATTCTAAGAATTGCATTACTTCCCATGAGAACTTAGCACCTGTGAAGTCAGTACAGATTCCAAGAAACCCCCAATTGACTATTATTCATTAAGCTTTCACCTACTTGCTATAAATTGGTCAAACGGGTCGAAGTTGATTTTTAAAAGTTAAACAGTTCACTTTGTAACGTGTTATTCAATTATTCAAAATCAATAAAATCTAAGTTCGTGATTAAATAGTAAAATTAATTTAAATGAAAATTTGAATAAAAAAAATCTAAGTTGTGATTAAATAGTTAAATTAATTTGAATTAAATAATTTAAGTTTTGTTATTAAACAGTTAAATTAATGGAAATTTGAACAGTTAAATTCAGTTAAATAGAAATTTGAATCATATAATTAAATTTTGATTTGGTGACTAAATAAAAGATTTAATTAAATGAAATAGAAATAATAAAATTTCCCTTTATTGTAAAAGATCATAATTATTTTATTTAAATAAAATAAGTTTGTAAACAAAACTAAATCATAGTTAAATTAATAATAATAATTAAAGTTTTACAAAAAAAGGTGTTTTATTTGTAACGGGGCCATAACAAAAATTTGGTGTCAGAAGTGGGATACTGTTAAAAGTGAAAAATCGGTCAAGCCGCTTTACTTTTACAGCGGAAAGCCCAAAAACAATTTTTACAAATAAAACAAACTTATATGTCTACTCCAGAGGAATTTTCAGACGACGAAGGGCAAACAACGGATTTTATTGATTACATTCGGCAACAGTATCAAGGAAAAGAAGATAAAATCGACCCAATTTTACAAAATCTCATCAATCAACGAATTGAAGAACAACAACTTCCAAATCAAGATCACCAACAAGAATCATCTTTAAATCAATCTACAAATCAACAAAATTAAATTTAATCTTCATCATGAATTTTTTTAATTCTTCTTTTAGTTCTGTAAGTACTACAATTCAATTTAATCTTAATTTATAAGAAAAAAATAAAAAAATAAATAAATATTTTTCTTTTATAAATTTTTTTTTATATACACATTTAAATATAATACAAACATACTTGTAAAACTATAATCTCTATGTGCACCTTTTAAATAAATAAATAAGTTTATGAATGATACTATTGTAATAAAATATCTGTCAATGAATAATTGAATAACATATAACATTTTTACAACAAAATTTTTTTTTATCAGAGTGTCTCAAAACGCATATTACAAAAAATAAAATAAATAAAATAATTTTTTTTTATATATAATACGTGAGGTCTGATGGTAATATTCATTTAAGGGGTTAAAATAATCATAATAAATATATAGTACACTACAAAAAAAAAAAAAAAAAAAAAAAAAACACACACACACATATTCACATTTTAACATGAATCATCCTGTACTTCCCGACGACGGTGGGGACAATGTACCCTTACCTATCGAACTTAATTTAAATACCCTCTTTAAATTTATAAAACCCTTCGATGGAGATCGCGAAAAATTAGTAGCTTACTTAAATAATACTGACTCTGCATTTGAACTAGCTTCTGAAGATCAAAAGCCTGTTCTTTTGGCCTACGCAAAGGCTCAACTTACTGGTAAAGCAGAAACAGCTTGTGCAAATCATATTTTTACAACATGGGAAGATTTGAAAACCTATCTAAAGGGGATGTATGCAGATAAAAAACATTATGGCCATTTACTAATGGATCTACAAAATTGTAAACAACTCCCAAATGAAACCGTTTCACAGTATATGCTTCGTATAGAAACAGCCTTGAAACGAGTATTAACTGCTACTAGCCAAAATAACCCAAATCCAGAAGAGTTAGTAGGTCGATTAGCAGCCCTAAATGACCTCGCTCTATATACATTCATTCTAAACATTAAACCAGAAATAAGTCAAATGTTGCGTTCTCGTGAAATAAAAACCCTAAATGAAGCATGTAATATAGCATTAGAAGAAGAAAAGGTTCAATTATTGCTTCGTGCACAAATTCAGAAAAGGCCTACATGTAGTTTCTGTAAGAAAACAGGTCACGTCTCTCAAAATTGCTACAAAAAAACTAACAATAAAACAATTCTCCAGGCTAATGGAAGTCAAAATTCCTGTAGATACTGCAAGCATTTAGGACATACAATAGAAGAATGTCGAAAAAGAGCCTATAAAAATCAGAGTCAAAACCAAAGTCAACAATCTCAAAATTTTAAAAGAGTCGAAAATTCAAACAAAAATAAATCTGAACAGGGAAACGTACAGAATCTCGAGGGGAACGCAGCAACGCCTCGAGAATTGGGAAAATTTGCTGCACTAACTATGAATTAATTCTTAATAATGAAAATACTATATATCTAAAAGTTAATTGTGAAAATTCGAAATCTAGATGTCTCAAATTTCTCATAGATAGTGGTGCAAATATCTCACTCGTAAAATCAAAATCTCTTAAGTCCAATACAAAATATTATGACAACGAAATTCTAAATCTTAAAGGCATCGATAAAAACGATAACCCTCTTAAAACAATAGGATTCACGTATTTAAATTTAAAATCCAATAATTTCGATGTAGTAGGAAAATTCCATATCATAGCATCAACTTCCAATATACCTTATGATGGAATCCTGGGTAATGACTTCTTGCAAAAATACAAAGCAAATCTCAATTATGAAAAAAATGTTCTCGTTATAATTAAAAATGAAAAATCATATCAAATTCCATTTTATAAGTGTTCTGCTAGCACTTCCAATCAATTCATTCTAGATGCTCGAAGCGAGACACTAATTGAAGTCAATGTAGAAAACCCTAATATACTTGAAGGACTTTTGCCTGAAATAACAATCCTTGATGGTGTCTATATAAGTAGAGCTATCACAAAAGTAAACCAAAATCAAAAAGCTTTCGCAACAATTCTTAATACACTCGAAAAACGAGTTCTTATAAATAATCCAACGGTTAAATTAGAACCAATTCCTAAAGACATGTATGTATTCAGTACAGACTCAAATTATAAAACAAATCGTATCAATCTTTTAAAATCTCAAATTCGTTGCGATCACTTAAACAATGAGGAAAAACAAAGTCTCATGAGCCTATGCACAGAATTTAATCATTTATTTTTCCTAGAAGGAGATGTCTTAACCTCAACAAACGTATTAAAACACAAAATTCATACAAATGACTCTCCTCCAATTACTAATAAGACTTATAGGTACCCGCAAATTCATAAAGAGGAAGTTAATAGACAAGTCAATGAAATGCTCAAACAAGAAATCATTAGACCGTCTTCCTCTCCTTGGTCATCACCATTATGGGTTGTACCAAAAAAATCAGATGCCTCAGGTAAAAAGAAGTGGCGAATTGTTATTGACTATAGGGGCCTCAATCAAGTCTCTTCAGGAGATAGTTATCCTCTTCCGAATATAACCGAAATATTGGACCAACTTGGTCATAGCGTATATTTTACAACCCTCGACTTAGCCTCAGGGTTTCACCAAATTGAAATGGAAGAAAGTGATAAATGTAAAACAGCATTTTCTACGCCAACTGGTCACTACGAATATAACCGTATGCCATTCGGACTTAAAAACGCGCCCGCGACATTTCAAAGAGTAATGAACACAGTCCTTTCAGGGCTAAATGGAACATCCTGTTACGTCTATTTAGATGATGTAGTTGTTTATGCCTCAAGTCTTCAAGATCACGAACAAAAATTACGCGATATCTTTAAAAGGTTTGAATTTAATAACCTCAAACTCCAACCAGATAAGTGTGAATTCCTACGTAAAGAAGTAGCTTACCTTGGTCACATAATATCTAAAGATGGAGTAAAACCAAACCCTGATAAGGTCAAGGCGATAGAAAATTTCCCACGACCTCAATCAGTCAAAGATATTAGAGCTTTTTTGGGTTTAGTTGGTTATTATAGAAGGTTCATTGAGAATTTCAGTACTTTGGCTAGGCCATTAAATTGTCTATTAAAGAAAGATTGCCAATTTAAGTGGACATTTCAACAGGAAGAATCGTTCAATACTCTTCGCGAGAAATTAGTAAAGGAACCAATCCTTCAATACCCAGATTTCAAACGTGAATTTATTCTCACCACGGATGCTTCAAACTTTGCTATCGGAGCTATTCTTTCACAAGGAGAAATTGGCAAGGATCTTCCTATAGCATACGCTTCTCGTACGTTGAATCACGCAGAAACAAATTACAGTACAACTGAGCGTGAGCTCTTGGCAATTGTGTGGGCCGTACAACATTTTCGTCCGTATATCTATGGCAGAAAATTTAAAATAGTGACTGATCATCGTCCGTTAGTCTGGTTATTTAACTGCAAGGACCCTGGATCTAGACTTGTACGATGGCGTCTGAAACTCGAGGAATATGAATATGAAATAGTTTACAAACAAGGAAAAATAAACTCAAATGCAGATTGTTTGTCAAGAATTTCTAACACTAATATAAACATTGCCGTCACAAGCAATGAAGACACTTACGACGATTATATAAAATTCTTTTATTGTTCTCTATCTCCTAAAATATATGAATATTCTGAATCTGATGCCATTCTAACAGAGGCCAATGATAACATAGCTTACATAACTAGCGCAGATCTGGACGATAACAATAAATATTGCGAAGAATTATTAACCTTATCACATAATACAGAACAATTGAAAGCACATCCTCATGAAATATATTCAAATTTCAAATCAAGTAATATTAAAAACAAAAATTTTATTTTTCACTGCTTTATCAAAAGAAACAGTTGGGAAAAAGCATCGTATCAAGATTTTTTCTATACCATACGAAACTTAAAGAAAAAACTTCTCGAAGATAATATTCAATCAATTGCTTTTCCAAACTTCGAAGATCCTATAAATCAATTAAAATTCAACAAAGTAAAAGACGGGTCTAGGAAAATTCATCGCCAGCAATTCTTCGCCAGCAATTCACCGCCAGCAATTCTTCGCCAGCAATTCATCGCCTCAACAATTCATCGCTACAGCAATTCACCGCCGAGTTGCTGGCAAAGAATTGCTGGCGGTGAATTGCTGTGGCGATGAATTGTTGAGGCGATGAATTGCTGGCGAAGAATTGCTGGCGGTGAATTGCTGGCGAAGAATTGCTGGCGATGAATTTTCCGGATCCCGTAAAAGACATCATATTATTTATTTTTAGAAATACAAAAATTAAAATAACTGTTTTTAAAAACAAAATAATAACTCCACCAAAAGACCAAATTCCAATAATATTAAAGGAAAATCATGATAACCCTCAATCTGGACACTCTGGGTTCCATAAAACATATAACAGAATCAAGTCCAAATACAAATGGCAAAACATGAAATCTGACATCAAAAGATACGTAAAAGCTTGTGAATCTTGCCAAAAAAATAAAACAATGCGTAAAACAATCAAAGCTCCTATGGAAATCACCTCAACAGCTTCTCAAGCATTTGAAAAATTATGTATTGACATTGTAGGTCCCTTACCTATAACAGAAGAAGGTAATCGATTCATAGTAACATTACAAGATGACCTCACAAAATTCTCTCAAGCTTATGCAGTTGAACGACATGACGCTGAAACTATCGCAAATAAATTACTTTATTTTATAAGTCACATGGGAATTCCGAAAACAATTTTATCAGATCAAGGTCCAGATTTGATGTCCGAAATCATAACAAAATTCACGAAACTATTTCATATACGTAAATTAACTTCAACAGCATATCATCCACAAACAAACGGAGCACTCGAAAGGTCTCATTCCACTTTGAAAGATTACTTAAAACACTATATCAATTCAGCCCAGAACGACTGGGATAAATGGTTACCTATGGCCGTTTTCTCATATAATACATCAGTTCACACCACCACTAAATTTACACCTTACGAATTAGTTTTTGGAACAAAACCAACACTTCCAAGTTCTTTAACTCAAACACCCGAGTTTAACTATACTTACGATAATTACATCGACCAGTTAAAATACAGATTCAATAAATCACTTGAAATTGCCAAAGAAAATATCCAAAAATCTAAAGAAAACTCAAAAAGAAGATACGACAATAAAATAATTAACCCAGATTACAAAGAAGGGGACAAGGTATATTTACAAAATACTTCATCAAAACTAAATAAGAAATTATCTCCGAATTACAACGGTCCCTACGAAATAATCAAAGTACACAATAATCAAAACGTAACTTTAAAAATTAAGAACAAAAAAGTACGAGTTCACAAAAACAGAATTAAACCCTCGATATCCCTCTTTTCAGATCCATTGGGTCAGTCCAACCCTTCGACTTCAAATTAACTAAGGTTGAGAATGGAAGCGGTATTTTTTATGATAACATTGGACAAGTAAAGCTGTACTCCGCAAAGTGGAAGTTGCTAACTTACGTAAATATAACAACCTTTTCAGAAAAATTAAATTTAATAAAATCAACTTATGATAAATCCGAAAATCTTTGTAAAAATAGAATGGAGGATCACATAGCTTTTTATTGTACTCAATCTTTAAACTTTATAAAAGCCCAATTACCAAATTTATACATGAAATCTCAATCCATCAAAGATATTATAGGACACACAAGACAAAAACGTGGTTGGTTTAATGCAGTAGGAACTCTTTTTAAAACCGTTTTCGGAACAATGAATGCTGATGATGCAGAATATTATGATAAAATAATACAACAAGTAAAGGATGATGACTCTCACATGCTAAATGTCATGAAGGATCAAATACAAGTTGTGAGATCAACCATAGCCAATTTTAACGAAACCATTAATACCTTTAAATTAAACGAGGAGATTTTCAATGAAAATATAAGAAAATTCAATTCTTATAATAAACAAGTCACAAATAGAATTAATACAATAATTTCCTCAGATTTAGTACAGCAACACATTTCCCTTTTAACATATTTAACAAATGAATTAAATGAAGAATTAGACAGTCTAATAAATGCAATTCTCTTTGCGAAACAAAGCATTCTTCATCCTTTCATAATAACCCCAATTCAGCTAATAACAGAATTAAAATTCAATTCCCGTTTAACTAAAGGACTAGAATTTCCAATACCATGTAATGTTGAAAACGCACATATATTTATAGATATATCAGATTTGCAAGTTTACTTCATTAATGGGAAATTAGTATTTATTATCAACATTCCTTTAACTCAAGAAAATGAATTTAATTTCTATGAAATTCTTCCTCTTCTCATACCACACTCAAACAGTAATAGTTATGCATATATACAACCAAGCTTCAAATATGTAGCACTATCTACAACTCGTTTAAGATACTCATATGTCGAAAAACTAGAAAAATGTAAATTACTATCGCAAAATAGATTCTTATGTGAAATAAGTGTAATCTATTCTACAAGTAATAAAATGGATTGCGAAATTACACTATTGACTTCACATCCTAAAACTTTACCTGAAAATTGCAATACAAAATTAATGGCAGGAGACATTGAAATCATACATAAATTAAAATCAAATAGATGGATAATTGTCACAACAAATCGCAAACCAATCACCATACTTTGTAATAAAATTATTGATGAAGAAATTTCTGGAACACTAGTCCTTAAATTAAATGATACTTGTGAAGCCTATTTTGGATCTTCCAGGCTTGTTCCTAAACATATTATTCAAACAGAATTACAAATAATAATACCTAAGGTAAATATTACTGAGGATGATTGCTGTAAACGAGAAAAACTTAACATTTCACATGAATACATGTCACTTTCTCCAATAACACTAACAAACATTAACCTAGACGGTTTAAAAGTCGTCTCTCACACTTTAGACAGAATGAATGATGAACTGCAACAAGCAGCAAATCATCCGAAGTTAATAAGATACCCATCAATTTTTTCAATAACAATCTATTCAATTTTAGGTTTAATTACACTTTATATTATACACAAATTATTTAAATTCTGCAAACCTCATTTAAATCATGGTACGGATAATTGTTTAGTCAAAGTGTTCAATAACTATAATCCTTCAACTGATCATAGAGTTGACCATATTGTAGAATATCAAAATCAAGTTCCTGAAACAGTCCTAGGTCACCCAACGCCAAGGCGTCCAATTAGACGCACAGCATCACAGCTGAGTTTTAATCTTCAAAATTGATTTCCTTCAGTAATCAATTTTTCTTCTTAGGGGGAAGGTGTTATGTTCCAGCATTCCTCCTAATACTTTTTCACATAATTTACATTATATTATTATAATTATTAATAATTACTCCAATAATACTCTTTCTCATAAATCATATCAATGTTATAAGTAAAATTCTAAGAATTATAACGTTAACTTTCACATCAATTATCTCCCATGTAATATTTCTATCAATAATTTACTTCTTGCATAATTTCATTCTCACCAAATAAATTCTAAGAATTGCATTACTTCCCATGAGAACTTAGCACCTGTGAAGTCAGTACAGATTCCAAGAAACCCCCAATTGACTATTATTCATTAAGCTTTCACCTACTTGCTATAAATTGACACACTCTGGTCAAACGGGTCGAAGTTGATTTTTAAAAGTTAAACAGTTCACTTTGTAACGTGTTATTCAATTATTCAAAATCAATAAAATCTAAGTTCGTGATTAAATAGTAAAATTAATTTAAATGAAAATTTGAATAAAAAAAATCTAAGTTGTGATTAAATAGTTAAATTAATTTGAATTAAATAATTTAAGTTTTGTTATTAAACAGTTAAATTAATGGAAATTTGAACAGTTAAATTCAGTTAAATAGAAATTTGAATCATATAATTAAATTTTGATTTGGTGACTAAATAAAAGATTTAATTAAATGAAATAGAAATAATAAAATTTCCCTTTATTGTAAAAGATCATAATTATTTTATTTAAATAAAATAAGTTTGTAAACAAAACTAAATCATAGTTAAATTAATAATAATAATTAAAGTTTTACAAAAAAAGGTGTTTTATTTGTAACGGGGCCATAACAAAATAAAAAAATTTTTTTAATATAAAACGTTTTTAAAACGGATTCAAAAGCATAAAATAATTTTTCCTAGCCACATACACATTCTCAACCCCATACAGATAATCCTGAAAATTTGTGATTGCGAATTTTTAATAGCTATAAAAATACTTGTAAGATCAAAAACGAAAAACGTGGGGCGCTATTCTTTACACTTCTTACTATTAACTTGCGCTATTCTTTACACTTCTTACTACTATCTTGCGCTACTATTTACACTTCTTACTATTATCTTGCGCCCCATGTTTTTCGTTTTTGATCTTACAAGTATTTTTATAGCTATTAAAAATTCGCAATCACAAATTTTCAGGATTATCTGTATGGGGTTGAGAATGTGTATGTGGCTAGGAAAAATTATTTTATGCTTTTGAGTCCGTTTTAAAAACGTTTTATATTAAAAAATTTTTTTTATTTTAATTATTTTTTGCTTTTTAGTCTTATGTGAAATTTGTCAATCGATTTTATTGATATTATTTTACATTAAAAAACAATATAAGTAAAACTAAAAAAGTTTTTTTAATTTTAAAAAACGAATATATTTGTATATACATATATGTAAAATACAGTCGCTCTCAAAACATTTGCAACTGAATAAATTTAACGTGTGTATATATTAAAATTGTAAAATTTTTTTTACCTATTTAAATAATTATATACTTTCTTGGTATATTTTTGCCGAATGTTCTTTTCCTTTTTCTTTTTCTTGTAATAAATATATTTTATATATAGACGTTTGGTATAGGTCATTGAACATTTATTTAAAATTAACAAATTTTCAGTATTGTTGAAACCAACGACTCCTATAGTACCAAGACTTAATGCTCAATTTTATTTTATTGTTTATATGTGTTGGAAGTACCAAATTGACATCACAACTTATTGCTTTTAATCAATCATAACTAAGTTGTGATTAAAGTTACATGAAAATTATGTTCTAATGAAATGTAAAGAAGATCCTTAGCTTTATTTTCACCGAATATATTAAATATCTATGAGCAACATAAATCAAAGAAAAAACGTGATAAATATTAAGTAACATAAAACTGAGAATCAATTTTTCCTTAAATCTCCCAAATTACTAAAAATATTAAATTAAAATGTTCTATAAATTTGTAGATTTTATTAAATAAACATTTTTCCCAAACATTATTATATTATAAAATTAATAGAAATGGAGTTATTAAAGAAAAATGATAATTTTTTATTAAAATCACAATTATCTCTCTCATTTCTCATTTTTAACAGTCACCTCTGAAAATGTAGTACCACTTGAAGAATTTTTTTATTCATTTGTTTATTTTTTCTTTTAAAAATATTATTCATAAACAAAAAAAAATTTTTCAAGTGGTACCTACTACATTTTCAGAGGTGGCTGTTAAAAATGAGAAATGAAGTATACTAAAATATTTTTGACTTGAAAATCAGAGTTTGCTTAGATTAAATTTTAGTAAAGAAAATTTAATATTTTATTTGTTTTAGACCAAATTTGAGGATCGAATATCATAAAAAGTAAAATCTTAAAACTTTCATTAGCGATGTAATATTGCATTGTCATGCAGTTCTGAGCTATGTTGAAAGTTTCAAGTCTCTATCTCATCAAAAAGTTGGTTAAAAATTAAAAATCAATTTCCAAATTTGTACCGAACAGACAGACAAGAAACCAAGCTAATAAAAACATTTTAAAATAGGAGCTAGAAGTGCTAATTTTTAAATGCAAATATCTCGACAATTATGCGTTTTTCGAAAATAATGAAGATAGCAAACCGATGTAGAATCAATTGGGCTTTCATTTTCTGCAATAGAAAATTGGGGTTAATTTAAGCCCACAAGTCTCGTCGAGACAAGCAAAAAATTGTATGAGCGGTGGGGGTGGTGGTGTTATATTATCAACGGTTTGGCCTCTAGAGGGCGTTGACTATTTTTGTGACTTTTCTTATAAAACACCCTGTATTTTCGTCTGACAAAATCTGACAAAATAGACCCCTTTTACCTTTCAAATAGCAAAAGCACTATCTCTCAATTCCCTTACTACAGAAGTTATTAGCGATCAAAGTCAGAAATTTGCAATTTTTTACCTAATTTTTGGAAAAATCCAGTGATTTCTCGATTGTTTTACAATAAATAAAAAGCGCAACTTGAAGACAGAATAAATCTTTTTGTTGATAGAATTTACTGACACTGACAGTCTACGTTTGGTATAGGCTAATAAGAATAAATAATTGTCATTTAATAACTAATAAGTAAACAATATTCTAAATATTTTTGGATTCTATTCGATAGTGTAGATAACATACAGAGAATTGTATCAACCCTGTTCGGTATACATTTTTTTTTTCATTGATTCATGATAAATCCAATTCAAAATTTACTGTACACAATAGCATATATTGAATAGGAACTTATTTTAGATAATTTTATTATTTTTTAATTGTTTCTAAAATAAAAAATTTTTTTTTTGACCCGGAAACTACTGATAGGTCTCGGTGAGGCGAACAAAAAATCCTATTGATGGGAAGGTGGTAATCTCAACCGCACTAAACGTGTTCATTCACCTTTACGGAGTTAAAGAAGAGACACATTTTTGTAATTTTTCCTTATTTTACCCTATAACCAAAAATCATATAACTACAAAGATAAACAATTGCCATATATCCTCATGTCACCATTAATTTTTACTTCTACACCTGATATCAGGTGGCTACATGTTTACTGAATGTTATCAACATTTTATGCTTATGCAACAATTTTAAAATCCAGAGCAAACCAAAAATACGTTTATGTTGCTAAACATTATATGTACCCAATAATGTGTCTGTTTACCAAATATAAATAATGGTTGTTGCTACGGCAACATAAATTACGATTTATACTTTTGAATTTATTTTCATTTTGAATAAAAATATATATTTGCTTTAAAAAAAAGAATTTTTAATACTAAAATATTTTTGACTTGAAAATCAGAGTTTGCTTAGATTAAATTTTAATGAATAAACATTATAGTATTTCTAAAACTAGCATTAGATATTCTATAATGTAAAAGAAAATGAAATAACGTGCCTATTGATTCTGATCTTCTGATTCATTACGAATAAAATTTTCATATTTCTCAATGAAGATGAAAAATATTAAAATATATTTTTAAAATTTGAAAAATAAAATGTATTTTGTATATAGTATATGTATATACGAGTATTTATATATGTAGTATTTAGAGGTATAGCATAGTACTTAGATCGACCTGAATTCAGTTTCTTATTTTTACTATTTATTTCTACACGGAAAAATTTTGTGTATATAGTGACGTAGAAATATTTGGAGAAACGTAAATTAAACGACATTTTTGTTTAAATTTAAATTTAAAAATTAAAAAAGCATCCATAAAAAATGAAGCAGGTGTTGTTTTTAAATTGTTGTTGACAACAACTGTCAAATTTACCACATCGCTTGAACGGAATAAATGTCTGTACATTTATTTTGTTTCAATGGTTGCGGAAAAGTAGTGGAGAGTGATCGTCAGCGCCACCTCTTGAAAAGTTTTAGAAATTTTAGCAAAGACAATTTAAACTTATTTTCCGTCTCGAACTCAGTACTGCAAAACAAAAAGGGAACGGAATATTTTCTTGACGGAATTCAGTCACCTTTTTTTACATGTATTTTGAATAGGAAACTGAATTCAGGTCGATCTGAGTACTATGCTTATAATAGAAATAATATTTCATATTAAAATAAGCTTAAGGTTAAAAAAACTTTTATAACATATACTTTTTAAAAATTGATTATAAAGCCTCTGTAACTACGATGATATTCAAGAAAGAGTTGTTCGAGGACGTTTCGGAAGTTTCTCAGTAACTTTCTCCGTTCTTTAAATTCATGTTTTTCGAATATTCCATCATATTTAATTATTTTCAAGAAAGGAATCGATTCTAGACAGGAAGCATTCTATTCACTCATCCCAAATCCGAAAACCCCATGTAAATCCGTTCACGTTTTCTACCCTAAAACTCTTTCCAAAATTTCAATTACGTCACGAGGAACACTCTTACCCACAAAGGAAAAAGTAAGTGGATAAAAAGTATATAAAAAAGAGCAACAACCATTATTTATATTTGGTAAACAGACACATTATTGGGTACATATAATGTTTAGCAACATCAACGTATTTTTGGTTTGCTCTGGATTTTAAAATTGTTGCATAAGCATAAAATGTTGATAACATTCAGTAAACATGTCGCCACCTGATATCAGGTGTAGAAGTAAAAATTAATGGTGA
Source organism: Bombylius major (assembly GCA_932526495.1). NCBI lineage: Eukaryota > Metazoa > Arthropoda > Insecta > Diptera > Bombyliidae > Bombylius > Bombylius major. The sequence goes on from OW052042.1 coordinate 31,072,841, forward strand.
CATGAGGATATATGGCAATTGTTTATCTTTGTAGTTATATGATTTTTGCTATAACTCATCTACCCTTTCGCAAAATTGTAGAGCACCCACATGTATTTCATTCAGCATCTTACATGCTCCTGTACCTCTTACCACTCAGAAGTTTTAAGGCCTCAAAATCAAAATTTTGTCATTTTTTCACCCATTTTTTGATTTTAACCCTAATTTTATCAAAAAGTACTCGACATTAACCCTCATTTTTTATTGCAGAAAAAGCATGCTCAATTGATTCTGCATCGATTTTCTATCTTCAGTTTTTTCGTAAAATGCATAGTTTCTGAGATACATATTTGCATTTGAAAATTAGCATTCCGAGCTCCTATTTTCAATTTACACTGTAATAAAACAACGTGAGTAGTGTATTTGTGAGAGTTCTGGATCAAGCTCGGAGGAGGAGCTTTTTTGGCGGTTATTTTTTTGAAATGTGGGAAGCTTTTGATGGTTGTGAGATTGGATGAAGCTTTGTCGGTTATTTTTTGAAAATGGAGGATAGATGGCGATGTTGACGGTTGTGATATTGGGTGAATCTTTGGCGGTTATTTTTTGAAAATGGAAGGTGTTGATAGATGGCGGCTGTGAAATTGGATGAAGCTTTGGCGGTTATTTTTGGAAAGTGAAGGGTGTTGATAGATGGCGGTGTTGACGGTTGTGAGATTGGATGGAGGATCATTGATCTTGTTGAAAAAAAAATTGTGACTGTTTGGGATTCGAACCGGGGTACCTTTGGGTGATGGTTGGCGGTAATGTGTAGGCTATAGTCGATGTTGATGTTTGTTGTTTGAATTGTGTATATATGGATATGTATTTGGAAGTTTTAGAAATTGAAAGTTTGTGCCCAAGCTTTAGAAAATGAAAGTTGAAAAATTTGATGAGAACTTTTTTCTGTAAAAAAAAAAAATTGGTACTGCCTGAAAAAAAATCGGTTGTTGATGGAATTGAACCCGGGAACTTTGTGTGATGAGCATTGAGCTATGAACGATATTGATGTTTGTTGTTTGAATTGGTTATATATGGATATGTTGTATAAGATTTAGAAAAAATAGATGAAGATCTTTTTTTCCGTTAAAAAAAAAATTGAAAGTTAGGTTCTATAAATAGATTTTTTTTCTGTTGTTTACAATTAACATAGTTTTCTTACCAAAAAGATACGCCACGATATCGGAAGGAGCTTTGAATGGCTTAAACGATGGTACGTTTGCAATGAAACTTGTGGATGTTGTAGGTAAAACATTTAATATTAACTTTTGTAAATCTTCTGTAAATCTTGATATTGATATTGTAGACATTGATGAAACATTTTTTGATAATAACGAATTAGGTTATTTTAGAGATATTGATGTTTTTAAAAATTAAAAATATAATGTATTATAATAATTATTCTTTTTAAATAAAATGTAAAAAAAAATTAAATGATTATGTGTTTTTTTTTTTATTCTGGCTTTTTCTTTAAAAAAAAAAAAAAAAAAAAATTGGAGTACTTTCTATCTATTTGTTTGCAGTGTATTTACTTCTTTTTGTTTTGAATAATGCTGGTTTTTGTATTAATACTATATGGTAAGTAAAAAAATATATTTTTTTTTCAATTGGGGTTTTTGTGTTGCTTTCTCAACGATGATTTGTCTATTTCGTTTCAATTGATAAAAACTGATAAGGTGTTATTGCAAAATTTATTTTTTATTGTTCAAAGTTTGTTTAAACTTTCTAGTGAAAAGGTTGTGCTATCTATTATTTAAAATATTTTTGAAAATAATTTCTTTAAAATGATTTCATGTAATTTGTGTGGTGTTTCTTTCAAACGGTCGGATAATCTTAAAAGGCATATGAAAGAATTTCATAAAAATAAACAAATTTTCAAATGTGAAATATGTTTAGCAGATATTTTAGGAAAAGACAATTATGAAAAACATATGAATATTGAACATGGTGATATATATCGGGCATCAACATCAGCGGTGAAGCGATCTAATGATGGCGATGATGGTGAAAAAATGTGTAAGAAAATTAAACATTGTGATATTTGCGATGAAGATATACCTATTTCCAAATATTCAGGACATTTAAAAAGCAATAAACATAAAAATGTCGCGTGTGAAAAGATTGAAGATTGTGAAAATATCGAGTTAATAAAAAGTGCATTTAAAAAAAGATTAGCTTCGTATAGAATTCGTAGTAGTGAAAACTTTATAGATATGGAAGATTTTCTAATAGAAAAAGAAACCGCTATAGATTTAATAAAAAAAATTCTTTCTATTCAGACTGCTATAAAAATCAATTTTGAATTATTTGCTATGTATATTCAAGCTTCTGATGAAAATTTTATTGGAGAAATTAAATCATTTAACACGCGAAACGTTATAATAACAGAGGGTAGTTCTTTAAGTGAAGAATACGAGAAGTTTGTATGTAAAATATAAAAAAAAAGTGAAGATTTCCAAGAACGTGATAGCGGATGGGCGCTGCAAAAAATCTTATATTTGGAAATTAATTTTGCAAAATATAATCCGCTGAAAGCATCATCATACATAGATCTACCATCATGGATTAAAAAAAAAAAAGCAGTCGTAAATGTTGACAATAAGGATGATGCCTGTTTTGCTTGGGCCATCGTTAGTGCTATATACCCACAAAATATGAATGTGTGTAGAACGACATCGTATCCTTATTATACTACAGTATTAAACTTGGATGGAATAATATTTCCTGTGAGTTTTAAACAAATTGAAATTTTTGAAAATTTGAATAATATTAGTGTAAATGTGTATGGTGTAGAAGATAATCAGATTGTTGGGCCATTGTATTTTACATCAAAACGGCAAACAACACATGTGAATTTTTTATATGTTGAGAAAGAAAGTGTTGGACATTTCTGTTGGATTAAAAATCTATCGCGATTGATTACTTCTCAACTAAGCAAACACAGCGGTAGGAAGTTTCTTTGTGATGGATGCCTCTTGTATTTCAAAGACGAAGACCGCTTAAAACTAAAAAAAAACGTTTGAAGCACGTTTGCTGCAAAAGTTTAAACGTTTACAGTTGAAAAAACAGTTATTGTAAATAATGAAACTTTTGCTCTAAAAGCAAACGTTTGCTTCAAATGTATTTATGTTGGTACAAATACTTGTTTTGTTTGGGTGTAATACACAAAATTTTTTACTTACGAGAAACGTAAAACGTTTCAGCCAAACAAATAAATGTATTTCCTCCAAACGAAAAACTTTTGCAGGAAAAGAGACTGAGCTAGTACTTTGTTAAAATACATTGTACTAAACGAACAACGTTTAGGTCAAAATCATAAAAATTTTTGTGTTTACTACAAATAAAACCTATTTGAGACAAACGTTTTTTGAATTTTCATCATACTTTTAATTTTGCCACAAACGTAAAACGTTTCAGCCAAACAAATAATGTATTTGCTTCAAACGAAAAATTGTTGCAGGAAAAAAAAAACATTTGAGACAAATATAAATAGTTTAAAATAAGTTGAACGATATTTTTTCAAAGTATAAACTATTCATCATATGCAGTTTGTGCTTCAAGTCTCAAGACAGCTAGTTCGTTTTTTAAAGTGAAAATAGTACATCATAGTTAAATTTTAAAAAGTGTAGTTTCAAAAAAAGTGATATAAATATTGAAAATAAATATTGTTGGAAAACAAAAAAACATTTTGTGTAATTAAAATTATAATATACTATATTAGGTATTATTAAGTATTTAATATAAACAAAAAAATAATAATTATAGCCTTATTTTATGTATATAAGTTAAGTTTAAATATTTTAAGAATAAAATTATGATTTATAAAAGAATGTATCATGTTGTTTTTATTTATATTTTAAAGATTCTAGGAAATTTGGCCTGAACTAAATTTTTTATATATGAAAAATTAATCCGAAAATAGTGCAATGTTAATAGAAATACCTTACTTTTATCACAAAATTTATTTTGTTTAGAGCAACTGAAAAATATTACCCTCAATAGTATGAAAACGTTTGCAGCAACTGAAAAATATTACCCTCAATAGTACGAAAACGTTTGCAGCAACTGAAAAATGTTACTTTCTACTATATGAAAACGTTTGCAGCAAAAGAAAAACGTTACCCTCAAATCAAAGAAAGTTTGTGGCAAAATTAACTCGTTTCCATCAAAATTTTACTCATTTGGGCTAACTAAATATATTTTGAGGCAAATGATACAACTTTTATCCTAAGTGTTTTTCATTTGACATAAAGTTTAAATCAAATTATAAAACGTTTGTAGGAAATATAATATGGTTGCCACAAAAAAATGCCCCAAACGAAGTTCGTTTGCTTAATTTTTCGTTTGTGACAAACGTTTTTTTTCTTTCCGTGTATGTATACAATTTTACCTAATGAACATGAAAAGATCATGAAATTTAAAAACTTCAAACATAAGCTGCGCATTCCTTTCGTGATTTATGGAGATTTTGAATCTTTATTAAAGCCTATACATACATGTCTTCCAAACGATAAGAATTCATATACTGAAAATGTTCAAATTCATGAACCATATAGTTTTGCTTACTATATTAAATGTTGTTATGATGAAAGCCTGAGCAAATTTGAAACATATAGAGGTATCGATTGCGGTAAAATGTTTATGGAATCAATTCGTCGTGATATTAAAAATATCTACACTATCATTAAAAAAAAAGTGCCTATGCAACGTTTAACAAAAGAACAAACACAATTATTCCACAATGAATTTGTATGTCATATATGTGAGAAGCTGTTTACTGAAAACGATATTAAAGTACGAGATCATTGCCATTTAACCGGTCAATTCAGAGGAGCTGCACATTCATCTTGTAATTTAGAACTCCAAATTCCTGATTTCATTCCAGTTATTTTTCACAATTTATCAGGATATGATGCGCATTTTATTACTCGCGAACTCGGTTTTGATGTTGAAAAAATTGATTTAATTGCTCAAAATAAAGAAAAATATATTTCATTAACTAAACGAATTTCCATAGACGATGAAAACTATATAAAACTCCGGTTTATTGATTCGTTTAAATTTATGATAGCAAGTTTAAGTAAACTAGCAGAAACTTTAACACCGTCTCAATACACTACTATGAAAAAAGCCTACACAGATAATAACCAATTCGATTTGTTGACTCGAAAAGGAGTTTTTCCATATGATTATATAACTTGTATGGATGTATTGGAAGAGAATTCTTTACCATCGCAAGAAGCTTTTTATGATGCAATGACATTATCTCAAATATCTGCAAATGATTATGCTCACGCAAAAAAAGTATGGGAAATATTCAACTGCAAAACATTAGGAGAATATTCTGATTTATATCTTAAAACAGATGTTTTACTATTAACAGATATTTTTGAACAATTTAGAAATTTATGTTTGGAAACATATAAACTTGATCCAGCATATTATTACACAGGTCCTGGCTTCAGTTGGGATGCTATGCTTAAATATACGAACGTTGAGTTGGAATTGTTAACAGACATAGATATGTATCATTTTATTCGAAAAGGAATCAGAGGTGGTCTATCACAGTGTTCGTTAAAATATGCGCTAGCTAATAATAAATATATGAACAACTATATAACCCGAATAAAGCTTCATCATATATAATTTATCTTGACGCTAATAATTTATATGGATGGGCTATGCATCAATACTTACCATATGGAAATTTTCGATGGTTGCTCGAAAATGAAATAGAAAAATTAATTCTGAGAGATATGCATCCTGAAATGTCTAAGGGATATATATTTGAAGTTGATTTAAAGTATCCAGAAGAATTACATTTTCACCACTCAGACTTACCATTTTGTGCAGAAAAAATCAAGCCTCTATATGCAAATAGTAAAGAGTTAAAATTAATCACGAGCTTAAACGACAAGAAAAACTATGTTATACATTATTTGAATTTAAAACAATGTTTGGAAGCCGGCATGTTAATTGATAAAATTCATAGAGTTCTAGAGTTTGAGCAAAGTCCGTGGTTAAAAAAATATATATATTTATTTACAAATTTAAGAATTAAAGCAACCACAGAGTTTGCAAAAGATCATTATAAACAGATTAACAATTGTGTCTTTGGAAAAACTATGGAGAACGTTGACAAAAGAATTGATGTCAGACTGCTTACACATTGGAAAAGCATAGGTAAAAAATATGGTGTTAACGCGTTAGTAAGTAAACCTAACTTTCATAGCTATTCAATTTTCACACAAAATCTTGCAGCAGTTCAGATGAATCGTTTAAAAGTCACATATAATCGACCTTTATATATTGGTTTTTGTATATTAGATATTTCCAAAGTTCTAATGTATGACTTTCACTACAACTATATGAAACCTAAATTTAACGATGCATTGCAACTATTGTATACTCATACGGATTCCTTAATATATTATATTCAAACTGAAGACTTGTATAAAGATATAAAACTTGATATTGATAAATTTGATACAAGCAATTATGCCATAGATAATAAGTACGATATTCCTTTAGTTAATAAAAAAATTATTGGAAAATTCAAAGACGAAAATGGTGGGAAAATAATGGTAGAATTCATAGGCATCAAATCAAAATCTTATTGCTGTGTTACGGAAGGAGAAGATTATCCACTTAAAAAAATTAAAGGTATCCAAAAATCGGTAATGTCAAAGCAAATCACAACAGAACACTTTAAAGAATGTTTAAGCGGTGCTACACCACTCTATAGTGTAGTTAGAACATTTAAAAGTTTAAAACATGTCATATATACACAGTTTAGAAATAAAATAGCTTTATCAAATAACGATGATAAAAGATTTGTTGTACCAAATTCTTATAAAACACTACCATGGGGGCATAAATCTATTGATGAATTTTACTTCATTTAAAAAAAAAAAAGAAGATTATTATTTTAGAAAAACAAAATTTTTTTCACTATATTTTAATACTAATAATAATGAATAAATAAATATTAAAAAAAACTTTTACTATGTATAATTTTTTTCACTACCTACCATAGGTTATCAAGAAATAAAAAAAAAAAAGATCTATTTATAAATTTTACTACATTTTAAAAAAAAAGATTATTTTTTTTCACTATATTTTAGTACTAATAATAATAATGAATAAATAAATATTTAAAAAACATTTACTGTGTGTAATTTTTTCAAGAAATAAAAAAAAAAAAGATTGTTATTTCATATACATACTCATTTATTTTCTCTATTTTTTTACATAATTTTTTAATTGTGATTAGAATTCATTAATACAAAAATTATCACTTTCTAATTATTTTCTTTATTTTTTTACATAATTTTTTTTTTAATTGTGATTAGAATTCATTAATACAAAAATTATCACTTTTTAAATGAAAGTCAACAAAATTTCTTAAAAGTAAAACATTTTCAAGGGCACAATATCCATTATGAGTTGGACAACGTGTTTTAGGATACTTTTTTCGTAGATATTGTAAATTAGGACAATTAAGGTCATCTAAATCATATATATGAACATCATTTTCATTAAGTATACTACTTATCCATTTAATTTTTTCATTTCCCTTCACATAGATATTAGTATTTTTTAAATTTGATTTTAAAAATTGTTTAATACTCTCAAAGTTAATACAACCTTCTTCCCATAACAATCCATGATGATTATTGTATAACCATTTAGCTTGTTTTTGTAACCTAATTGACAAATCATCAAAACTGAATGGTGGTTTAATTAAAAAGTGTTGAAATTCAATTAAATTGTATGAAACTGCTAATTCTTTGACAATAAAATTATTCTGAGGTCCTCTAAAACCTTGCACGTCTATAATTACAGATAATTTTTCTGTCTGCATTTTCTGACTTTAAACTATATAATGACACATAACTTTATCAAAATATGGTTTTATAGTTTTCTAAATTTTTTTCCATATGAAAGTCAGCAAAAATTTCAATTAATATATCTTTATATTAATTTCCTAACTTCATTTGTTAATGGGTTGTATTCAACAATTCGATCATGTAATAATAAACAAAATGCTGTTGTTTTATCAGGAAAATTACTTGATGCTTTGAATTCTACTTTAACATCAACAGGCCCAGATTTAATAGATTCATTCTGATGCGAGCAATCGATAACTATTATTGGGGCATAGTTTTTAAAATCCTTCCACTTTAGTATAGGATGAGAATTATGTCCATAATATGATTGTTGGAATTTAACATACATTTCATATAATATTGCATAACGATTGCGTTCGAATTTAATATTAAGATCATCATAAGGAAATGTTTCAGAATTCAAATGTACTTTAACATCAGTTAAGTTACAATGGTTTAATAAAGTATTATCTTCACTTTTTTCATTATTTTTACCTGTTTGCAAGGCAAAAATAATAAATCGAGGTTTTTCAAGCTGTGATGAAGTTTTCACCGTCCACACATGATGACTTGATGCAGATGGTAATACAGGATATTCATACATATCCCAACTTCTGAATGGTATTTTTATTATACGACCTTCATTGATAATCTTAAGCAGTTTTAAACGTTCAATATTAGAAACGTTTAAATGTGGTATACGCCAAAATAATTTGTGAATACCAATTTTATAATCTTTTGTAGTATTAACTACATTATTGTCAGATCTGGATCGAATTAAAATCAACTCATGGCGCGAATTAGCAATAATTTGCTTGTAATCTTCAACAAACCCTAAAAGCATTTTCAATGGTATACAAAAATTGAAAAAACTATCTGGTACATCAATATTTGTTCGTGGGCACCATCCTGCATTGTATAAAGTATTGCTTTGATCTTCAGTGAGAGATATATAATTTTTTAATGTGCTTGTAATTCCTAAGTTACGTGTTCTATCAATTTCAACACCATTGAGCTCATAACGTATTTCATCAAAAAGAAAGCTCATACAATTATTGTTGAGTATTGAGTCAACTGTGTTTAATTTTTTACCATCACTTTCAGTTAAAGCACCTTCAATGTAAATGTAACTATCATTAGGTAATACATATAAATCTTGATGCTGTATTGATATTCTAATTTCATCACTATTTTGAAATGAAGATGAGAATGGTAAATAATTATGATACTCTTTTTTTACAATACTTTCATCAAATGTAGGCTGATTTACAATATTCAATACATTACTCATTTTATTTTTCTTTAATCTTAAATCCTAATGACTTTAGATATATTTTATTATGTTCCGTTAAAGGTTTTTTTATTGATTTAAGAGGTGTTGATGAGTTAATTAATAATGATGTACTATCTAGATTTCGAATATTGTTTTGATTATATAGTATCATATTTACAATGGTTTTAAATGAAGTCGTACGGTAATTGTTTCACCTCTAAAATTTATTATGTCGCCGTCTTGATCCAGAAACTTGATTTCTATATACTTTACTTGTTTAGTGTTCAATGCTAAGTAAATAACATTTTTCGGTACTTCTATTATTAAAATGTTTTTATTAGCTTGGTTTCTTGTCTGTCTGTTCGGTACAAATTTGGAAATTGATTTTTAATTTTTAACCAACTTTTTGATGAGATAGAGACTTGAAACTTTCAACATAGCTCAGACCTGCATGACAATGCAATATTACATCGCTAATGAAAGTTTTAAGATTTTACTTTTTATGATATTCGATCCTCAAATTTGGTCTAAAACAAAGAAAGTATTAATTTTTCTTTACTAAAATTTAATCTAAGCAAACTCTGATTTTCAAGTCAAAAATATTTTAGTATGCTTCATTTCTCATTTTTAACAGCCACCTCTGAAAATGTAGTACCACTTGAAAAATTTTTTTTTGTTTATGAATAATATTTTTGAAAGAAAAAATAAACAAATGAATAAAAAAATTCTTAAAGTGGTACTACATTTTTAGAGGTGGCTGTTAAAATGAGAAATGAGAGAGATAATTGTGATTTTAATAAAAAATTATCATTTTTCTTCAATAACTCAATTTATATTAATTTTATGATATAACAATGTTTGGGAAAAATGTTTATTTAATAAAAATCTACAAATTTATAGAACATTATAATTTGATATTTGTAGTAATTTGGGAGATTTCAGGGAAAATTGATTCTCAGTTTTATGTTACTTAATATTTATCACGTTTTTTCTTTGATTTACGTTGCTCATAGATATTTAATATATTTGGTGAAAATAAAGCTAAGGATCTTCTCTACATTTCATTAGAATATAATTTTCATGTAACTTTAATCACAACTTAGTTATGATTGATTAAAAGCAATAAGTTGTGATGTCAATTTGGTACTTCCAACACATATATACAAATATATTTGTTTTTTAAAATTAAAAAAACTTTTTTAGTTTTACTTATATTGTTTTTTAATGTAAAATAATATCAATAAAATCGATTGACAAATTTCACATAAGACTAAAAAGCAAAAAATAATTGAAATAAAAAAAATTTTTTAATATAAAATGTTTTTAAAACGGACTCAAAAGTATAAAATAATTTTTCCTAGCCACATACACATTCTCAACCCCATACAGATAATCCTGAAAATTTGTGATTGCGAATTTTTAATAACTATAAAAATACTTGTAAGATTAAAAACGAAAAACATGGGGCGCAAGATAAAATAGTAAGAAGTGTAAAGAGTAGTGCAAGTTAATAGTAAGAAGTGTAAAGAATAGCGCAAGTTAATAGTAAGAAGTGTAAAGAATAGCGCAAGTTAGGAAGTGTAAAGAATAGCGCCCCACGTTTTTCGTTTTTAATCTTACATGTATTTTTATAGTTATTAAAAATTCGCAATCACAAATTTTCAGGATTATCTGTATGGGGTTGAGAATGTGTATGTGGCTAGGAAAAATTATTTTATACTTTTGAGTCCGTTTTAAAAACATTTTATATTAAAAAATTTTTTTTATTTCAATTATTTTATACCCAGGTCCTACGTCTGGAAAAAATTCATGTAGAGTATGTGCAGTCTTATTATTAATATACGATCCAGTAATAAGGTTGCATTCTATACGAATAACATTCACTTTATTTATGTTCACTGGTGATGTTGATAAATAAGTTTTATTTGCTTCTAATACAACATTTTCAAAGCCTAAGAGTTTACCAACAGATTGCTTTCTGTTAAAGTAGATTTTCGCACTACTTTTAATTTCTGTTTTGAGTGTGTTGTTATTTGCTGTAATTTCGAGCTCATATTTTCCTTCTTTTTTCTCCAACTCTTTTTGCAAGTAAAGTGCAATATCATCAATCTCATAAGATCCCATAGGTATTTCGATCGTTTCATTATCAATATGGAATAAATTATTACTGCTATCAATATTTGGGATAGAATTATATGTTTGAAAATCAATTAGTCCACATAAATAATCTCTGTTTAATTCAATAGGAGGAAAGTAATCAGTTTTTAGTATGGATGTATTACCACTTAGAGTTAGTGTTATTGACATACTGACTTCAAAATAATAAATAAAAGTAAAAGAATTTGAATTATCTTATTTAAACCTTTTTTTATATGTTGAAAAGAAACACACTTTTTTTCTTTTTAAATTTATGATTTAATTTCGTTTTTATAAAATGTTACACAATCATATAAAAATTTTAAACACAAGTGACCGCATATAAATGAATTATATTGTTGATATCGATAGTAATTGTATCTTATATCAGATCCAAGATAATGAATAATTTCTTTTGGTGGTTGTAGATTACCAAAACTATCAAAGTAATCAATGTTTTTAAAATGTTTGTAATATGCAACCCAATGAGTACCTAATCCTGATGAAGTATCTAAGTTAACAATTCCACACTCTTTACACCAGGGATGTTTTGGTAGTTCATTACGCATAAAAACACCTCTAAATTGGGGGATGTATTTTGCGCATTTTAAAATATCATTTTTATTTAGAGCTCTATTGGGTAACTCTGCTAGAAGTTTTTTGGATGCGGTGCTAAATAAAGTCCTAATCCTGTCTTATATGGTTTTAGATGAAGACCTTTTCCAATTGCTATAGCTTCTATTTGTTTATTATGTCTTACATTTTCAACCAATTGCTTTTTTGCATCTTTAGCACTATTTATTGCTTTAGCTATTTGAGATGCTCCACCAGTTAAAGCACCAAGTGCTGATAAACCGGCAAATATAGGCAAGATAGGTAAAATACCACCAACTTTAGGTATTGGTATTATTCTCGGTATTTCAACTAAAGATTTTTTCCCCTTTGTTGCATTTTTTGCTGTTTTTAGTGCCAAATTAATGCTTTGCGATAGATCATCAGGTTTATTCTTATTTAAAATAGATTTAACATTTTTCAAAGCATTTTTGAATAATTTTTTACCACACTGCTTCTTACGTTTTGTTTTACAAATTTTCCTTTTCTTCAAACCCATTCCGAATTTCAATTTAGATTTCATTGCATTTGTAACAAACCATGCATTAGCTTTTTCACCTAAACCAGCATCGCTAGACTTGAATCTTTCCCAAGCCTTCTGTGCTAAAACGTTATCAGCTTTATGCCTATTACTTATATCTTGATACTTCAAATAAGCTATATCATGCTCTTTACATGCTTCATCAAGAAGATTGATACCTTTATCACCTCTTTCTAAACGCTTTTGAAGTTTTGTTCCAGGTCCGCAAAAATTATATCCTGGTAAGTGTGCTTCAAATGGTAATTTGTTGATAAGAGAATTAATCAATCCTTTACCTTCATGATTATGATTTCGACTAATAAATTTTCGTTTATAATCAATCATTTTATATCCTTTTCAATTTCAAGTTCAAAACAAAATAGGTGTAATAGTATATAAAGCAGTCTATTTATGCTTTATTAGATTATTGTTTAAAATGAAACTAGTAAAACAGCTTAATACATTACAAGTGAAAAATATGGATTTTGAAAGTAAATCAATAAAATGCATAAAACATAGTGTTTTGCTACCGAATAATATACGTGCAATTGTTGCCGGCCCATCAAATTGTGGTTAAACTAATGTTATATTGTCTTTATTAGAACATCCTAATGGATTAAAATTTGAAAATATTTATTTATATTCAAAGTCATTATTTCAACCAAAATATGAATATTTAAAAAAAATCATTTCACCCATAAAAGGAATGGGATTTCATACATTTTCTGAGAACACTGAAGTAATAGCACCTGAAGAAGCTAAAAAAAATTCAGTTTTCATTTTCGATGATGTTGCATGTGAAAAACAAAACAACATGAAATCGTATTTTTGTATGGGTCGTCATAAAGATATCGATAGTTTTTATTTATGTCAAACATATTCACACATACCTAAACATTTAATAAGAGATAATGCGAATGTTATTATATTATTTAAACAAGATGAAATGAATTTGAAACATATATACAGTGATCATGTGAATACAGATATGTCATTTGAAGAATTTAAAAAAATTTGTGCAGAATGTTGGAAAGATACTTATGGATTTCTCGCAATAATCAAAGATTCTTCAATAAACGATGGACGATATAGAAAAGGATTTGATGTATTCATAAACCTATGAATAGTTCATGTAATGCAGACTTCTTATTTGTTTACAGATGATTACATACTGTTAACACGTTGTTTTAGCTGTTTGTTTGTTGTTTACACGTTGTCTACACATTGATTACAAGTTGTTTGTGTTATCTGCATATATTTGTTAGCACATGTTTGTGTGTTGATTACATATTAAAGTTTTTTTATACGATGGAGACAAAGTTGATAAGAAATATAATAAAATCAACAAATGATATTCGAAAAAATACAAAGCAATCAAAACTGGAAGAATTGATAAGGAAATATTACTTGAAGAAACATTTAAACCTATTAGCCAACCTTTACATGAGTTAAAAGTGATAAATAATGAAGAGATTGGTAGAAAAGTTAAAGCTGAAATAAAAAAAGAATTACCATCAATAAAACAATCATCGAGTTTTGAAAATAATGACTTACCTCAACCATCAACAACACATCTTTTCAGACCATCATCATCGTCATCACCGAAAAATTTCAATTTTAAAACATCAAATAAATCTTTTCAAAGCATGCCCATGATAAATTTCAATGAATCTAAAGAAAATGATAACATTGATAACAGCAAACAGCAGAATACATCTGCTTTAAGAGAAACTTTAAATAAAATAAATAACAGTGAACAACAACAAAATATATCTACTTCAAGGGAATCTTTGAATAAAATTAATGATTTTTCTAAATTCTACATAAAAGAATATGAATTTGGTAGTCGAAACATAGATAAAGCCTTTGGACCAAAATATGATGTAGAACTAGATGAATTTAAAATTGGTCGCCTTAAAATAGCTTTCAAAAAAGATTCAATAGATGTTGAAGGTGATGAATATCCTGCTACTCAAGGATTATATGAGCTAATTTTCATGAAAAATCCAACAGGTTTTTCTCAGTTAGATCCAGAAAATTATAAAAATATTATAATCAAATCAAATGTCTACAGACAAAAAGCTATTGATGATAATAGCAGAGTCAAAGGTAATAGTAGTGAAAAATATAAAAATATTATTCAACCATTCGTGAAAGAAAAACGTGGGAAAGGTCTTATGGTATTGAACGAACAAAAACCTAACTATATTTACTGGGATGATCCAAATGAATTAGTTGAAAGATTGCAGCTACTTATCGCTTCACATCAAGCAGGACATACTAATCATGATAATGAGATAGTATCGATTATTGATGAATTACGTGAAGCTGAAATAATTTATTAAATTTATACATGTTCAATAAAAAATCATTAGTGCAATAATGAGTCTTGACAAATTCGGTCGTTTTTCAAACCATAAAAGTTATTATATTGATGGTGGAGAACGAGGTTCACCTGGAATTGGTTTTAAATTAACATCTGATGGACATTATGATTTAGAATATAAACGTCTACAAAATGTTAGTATTCCCATTAAAGATTCTGATGTGGTCAATAAAATTTTTTTAGAAGAATTCATAGATAAATATGATGCAAATGTAACAGATGTGACCTCAGAATTGTTAAAAAAAATTAAACGTTTAGAAACGATTGTGAACGAATTTTATAAAAAGTTTGAAGAAAAAAACTCTACTTTAGATCTTTAAATAACTGAAATTTTTGCTATATTGAAAGTTTTACATGAGAATTTCAAAGTCGCATCAGTAGGGAACATTAGTAATTTATAATAATAATAATTTTTTAAATGTTGAAATATGAGTAAAGAAGAACTTGTTGAAGAGTTGCATAAATCAGCTCGAAAGAATTTTAAGAAGAGTTATAATGAAAGGTTTTGATGATTTGTGGCAAATAGATTTGGTTGAAATGGGTTCATGTTCATATTCTGCAAATAATAAAGGACATCGTTATTTATTAACTATAATTGATACATTATCTAAATTTGCTTGGGTAGCCCCATTAAAAGCAAAAACAGGAAAATGCTATGGAAAATGTGTTGATTTCATCAAATAGAACACCAAAGAATATTCAAAGCGACTTTGGTAAGGAGTTTTATAATCATCAGTTTCAAAGCTTAATGAAAAAGTATCAAATAAATCACTATTCTACATATAGTACACTTAAAGCATCAATTGTTGAACGTTTTAATAGAACTCTTAAGGCAATGATGTGGAAAGAATTTAGCATTGCGGGCTCATATAAATGGATACATAATGTTTAAAATTTAGTTGATAAATATAATAAAAAAATACATCATACAATAAAAATGCCACCATACAAAGTTAATAAATCAAATGAAAAACTTTTGTTAAAAACAGTATACAACAATATAAAAGTATTTATAAAACCAAAATATAAAGTTGATGATTTAGTACGTATTAGCAAATATAAACATGTATTTGAAAAAGGATATACACCAAATTGGACAACTGAGATTTTCAAAATAAAATCTATAAAAAATACAAATCCTGTTACATATTTGTTAGAAGACTATAAAGGAAACCCGATTCACGGAAGTTTTTATGAAAAGGAACTATTAAAATCAAAACAACCAAACATCTATTTAGTTGAAAAAGTTATAAAAAGAAAAGGAGATAAGGTTAATGTGAAGTGGTTAGGTTTTTCAAATGAACATAATTCATGGATTGAAAAAAAAGATTTGATTTAAAATATGTACTTTTTTATTAAATAAAACAATTTTTTACACTACAATGATTACAAGTTTTATTTCTTAACCTATAATAAAAATGTCTAAGTTGTTCTAATCTTCTAATATTTTTTGCAACGTCAACACATTCGCATGTATCTGGACCTGTTGTATATTTTAACCATGGGCAGCTTAAATAGTGTATACCAAAAATTGACTTTACTTGCTCCATATCATGATAAGGTTTAATAAATGCCAAACGGTGTAAAATTTCATCTCGATGATCTTCTAATAAAAAATCATCAAACTCAGCAGCAAAATCTTCATATTTTGAAAAATCCATTGTTAAAAAATTATCAAAATCGGTAGAAAAAGCTTTCGAAAAATCCATTTTACTTTTAAAGCTTATACTTAGACTGTTGCATATAAACTAAATTTATGTTTCTAATGATTGCTTATTTATGAAATATTCATTGTGTAAACTTGTTTAACATTTCTTGCATCAATATACTCAACGTCTGTTTTAAACTCCATATCCTGCATTCGAATCATTTCTACTTCACCATTACTTAAAATTCTCTCTGTTTCATACTCATGATATTCATAACAGCTTATATTTAAAGCACGTCTTGAATAATTTGCATCATAAGTACAACGAATTGATAAATTTATATTCTCATCAAACTCTAGTTTAAAATGTCTGTAAAATGGATGATTGCTTTCAATAATTCCAGCAATGTCTTTCTCTTTTTTTATTAATTCTTGCCTAAAACTTTCAATTGCCTCTTGAACTGTTACATATTTTGGCTCAGGCTTCACAGTTGTGGTAATAATATCCACATCCGTAGTAGTACTAGCTGTTGTTGTTGCTGTTTCATTGTTTAACTCATCAATTTTTGTATTTAATGAATTATCTAAAGCCTTACTAATTGTTAGTAATTGAAAAGATAAATCAATTTGTACTGTGTCGTTATTTGGTAATTGTAATGCGAATTCTAAATTTCCTGTACTTCCTTTAGACGAATCCAATTTTATTGGGATAGGTCCAGATAATATAGTTGTGAAAACTAAACTCAAAAGATATAAATAAGAAACTATTTTTTCCATTTTTTCCCGGTGATGTTAACTCGAAGATGATATTTTTAAAAATGATTGATTCTTTAACAAAAGCATTACATTTTATTTATATTAAATGGTTTTTTCGAACTCTTTCTATCCAATTTTTCAATCTTCTTTGTTCTTCATCATTTAGAATTATTTTAAGTTTGAGTTTTCCAGCTTTTTATATAATTCCTCATCAGAAAGCGGAGGTTTCCGATATTCAATGATTTTTTCTCTTCTATCATTTTCATTCAAAGTTTCTACGTCTCCAAATGGACAACCTGTTAGAAAATTATTGTAATTTCTTTTAGGAATTGACCCATCATATGCATTTCCAGCTATTGTGATTTCACCACCATAAACTTCTACTTTAACATGCTGATGTGGTTTAAATTTAAATTCAACAGTTGATAGTGATGGGTTTGGTTGACCACATCTCTTTTTCAAAATCGAACATCTATTTCCTTCATCAGGTGTAAAGAAGACTTCTAGCAAACCAGTACAGTTTATGCTAGCATTAATTATTCTAAAATTTGTCCACACACCTTCGCATGAACAAAATTTATTACCATGTTTAATTGTTTCACACCAGAACATTGTGTATTGATATTTTAATATTTATAAGGTCTTTATATACCTTTTCATGAAATCACCCATATGTATTCCACATTATCAAATATTAATTGCAAACAACAGAAAAAAAATCTATTTATAGAACTTAACTTTCAATTTTTTTTTTTAACGGAAAAAAAGATCTTCATCTATTTTTTCTAAATCTTATACAACATATCCATATATAACCAATTCAAACAACAAACATCAATATCGTTCATAGCTCAATGCTCATCACACAGAGTTCCCGGGTTCAATTCCATCAACAACCGATTTTTTTTTCAGGCAGTACCAATTTTTTTTTTTACAGAAAAAAGTTCTCATCAAATTTTTCAACTTTCATTTTCTAAAGCTTGGGCACAAACTTTCAATTTCTAAAACTTCCAAATACATTTCCATATATACACAATTCAAACAACAAACATCAACATCGAGTATAGCCATATATAAAATAATATTATTTTTTATATGCTATAGCCACAAATAATATAACAATACAGATGGGTATTGTAAATGAACTGAAATGTTATTCAGTGGTAATAAAGAAGAAGAACAAACAATTTTTATGTTTGCGTCTTAACTAAAATTTTTTAAAAACTTAAAACAACAACAACATTACCGAACAACTTTGAGTTTTTTTTATTTATGTTTCCACTTTTCATTTCATCATGATTTTTTGATTTTTTCCATTTCTAACTTGTAGCTGACATTTACCTTGTTTATGCACAAAGATTAAAACGTATTAAGTATAAAACGTTTTAAGCATCGTTTTGAGATAATACATTTTAATTAGTGTTTATGCGTAATACAACATTTCGTTCTCACTCAAAACGTTAACCATCTGCGTGTGTAGTGTAATAACAATTACTTAAAACGAATAAAATGTATATGCACACTTTAAATGCGCATTGAAATTTGGTTTATGCATCCGTATTTAGTCAAGACGGAGTGAGTTAATGCGAATTAATGTGTCGCATAAACAAGGTAATTGTTTATGATTTGTTATAAACATAGGTTTAGAAAGTGGGGCATCCAATTATCAAAAAAGCGAATACAGTAGAATCTCGATAATTTTACTACCTGATAATTTCCTATATTTACAACGAAAGAAATTTTGCTTACTCTATAATTTCAACAGCCATAATTTATACATGAATTTACACATAAAATACATATTTGAACATGTTAAATCGCAAAAAATCTAAATTTGATTTGATTTGTGAAAGGCTTTATTTTTGATTTTTTTGTTGTGTTAATTAAAAATTGAGAAATAAATAAACTAATCTTTTTTTAATTTCATGTGTGCGTTTTACTTCCATACATACATATGTACATATTTAGTTTAAATTTTGTATTCAATAATTTCGACTATCCCGTAATTTCAACGAGGGTAGTTTTAATTAGGTAAAATTATCGAGATTCTACTGTACATAAATCTAAAATACCTAATTCTTTAAACCATACAATGTCGGTTGAACTGAACAGTTACTTGTGCGTCAGCAAAAGTAAAATACAATATTTATGTACACAATATACCTACATACAATAATAATGTCTTTTATTTGCTTGTCACATATTTTTGTTGTTGTCGGTTAACAATTATTGTACCTAAAGGAAAAGGAAACAAAAAACTGAAAACTTTGTCAGTTTATTTTATTATATAACATCATGATAGGTTTATGTCTTTACTAATCATATCACATTTGTCAGTTGATCGTTGTCAGTTAACCAAAATTCATATGCAACATTTTGTACAACAGTTTTTATATATCTGTATTATTATATTGTTTGTGCTATAGCCCACATTACCGCCAACCATCACCCAAAGGTACCCCGGTTCGATTCCCAAACAGTCACAATTTTTTTTTCAACAAAATCAATGATCCTCCATCCAATCTCACAACCGTCAACACCGCCATCTATCAACACCTTCCATTTTCAAAAACTAACTGCCAAAGCTTCATCCTATTTCACAGCCGCCATCTATCAACACCCAAAAAGTATGTAAAAGCATTAGAGATTCCAGTTTACATTTTTTTTGAAATTATAAAATTTTAGTTTTCCAAGCAATAATAGATGGCGCAACCAGGTAATTCCAATGGTAAAGCTCATTCTTGAATTTAAAATTTTAAATTTTTACGTTGATTTCGAAATTCGATAATATTATATAATACAATTATAGTATATACAATACAATTATTGCAATTTTGTTTACATTACCCATATGATCATTATTATGTATGTGTGATAATATGCTTGTATGCAATGTTATGAGTATGCATATATAATACCTATATCTATATTTTTTACAACTGTTTCTTTCTGTTTTAGAAATTAAAATTGTGATTAAATATACTGATAATAATTAGTGAAGTGAATTAAATTTTATTATATTGTTTTAGAATAATTGTTATATGTGTGTGTGTATTGCTGATATTTGAGGGTAAGTATCTTTTTAATATGTACTTTATAAAAAAAGGCAAAAATTTAAAACTACATAATATAGTAAAATTGTCTCTCACTTCTACTGTAAAATGGACAAAATACCATACAATGGCATTCACCTTAACTGATGAAGTGGTTTATATAGCACTTACGCCTTGACCTACATGTTGATCTCATAGTTTTTATGTATTTCCTTGACTTAGTGTTTTTTATTCGATTTAAATAGGTGAAATTTTTAATGGAAATAAATAGAGACACCCTTTATATACGGCTAATTCTTATTAGAATCGGTCGACAATGATGAATTTTTTAAATTTGATGTGATGAAAAAATTGTGTTTAAAAATTTTTTTTTTTTATAAATTTATGTTTTTTGTTTTGATATCATAAATTAATAAGCTTTTTAACTTATTTAACTTTAAAATAATTTTCTTCTCAATTCTGATGACTTTACAAAAAAATATTTCTTTATACAAAGTGTTTCACGGCTCGTGTGCCAAACTGAACAGGGTGGTAGATCTCGGTGAGAAAGGAAAAAAACCGTATGGAAGGGTGGGATCTATTCCCAATAGTTACTGAGATATTCAAGGTCAAAGACAATTTTTTTCAAAAAGTAACCAGTTCTACTTTTCGCAACATATTTCAGCATTCACTCAATGTAGAGAGATAAATGAAAATTATTTCAATAGAGAACCTTCAGACCTTTCAAAAAATGTCTTTTACAAATTTTTTTGTAAAATGATTTAAAAGTTATTGTAACTCAAAGTCAAAAAATTTTGAAAAAAATTCGTCATTTTTATGTTCAAGGTCGAATATTTCGAAAAGAACCCTTATTATTTTTTAAATTTTTTTAGCTTAAATGAAAGCTTAATTTGTTGACTCTAACATGGCTTTTGCTTTATTACATTATCTTTATTCATTCGTAATTTATAAATCATAATTTAAGGGCAGTTTTTTCAAAATTTGGTAAATTTGTTGTTCTTTAGAATTATTCAATTGTCTTTTGGTATGTTTATTTGACTCTCTGTGTTAATTACTTTGTATTCCTGAAAAGGACTTATTCTAGTCCTAGTTAGGAGTTATTTTAGTCCTGAAAAGGACTTATTGTAGTCCTGATAAGGAGTTATTGTAGTCCTGAAAAGAGCCTATTGTAGTCCAGGAAAGGACTTTTTTGAAATTCTGAAATGGACTTTTTGTAGTCCTGGAAGAAGTTATTATTACCTAAAATGCTTTTTAAAAATTGTTTTCGATGTGTCACCCTCAATTTTGGATACAAATAAGAGCCGGAAGAAAAGTTAAGAAAATTTATTATTAATTAATTTGAAAGGCGCAATCAGACAAAGAGCTCCAAAACGTATTCAAAAACATTGAAAACTACAATTAGCTTCTTCCAGGACTACAAAAAGTCCTTTCCCATTTCAGTTTGGCACACAATGTGTGAAACACCCTGTATATTTTCCAAAGTCTTTTATTTTAGAAAGTTTTGTAATATGAAAAGTGTTTCTATGATTTCCTTTTACTAATGTTTCCGCCGAATTAATACTATATGTATTAAAAAAATATTTTTAGGCTAGTCTGAATTTTAGAGTCTTTATTTCGAAAGGTTGTAGGACATTCTTTACCCTTTTAAAAGTGTTGTGAGACGTTTTTCTATTTTCATTCATTTAAAACCAATTTATATTTCAAATAAACTCAATTTCAGTGCAAAAGATGCTTAAATCAAAATGTTACGGACGTTGCTGCGTGCCTGGTTGTGGAAATAAAAGATTTAAAGGCGGTAAAATTGTTTTTTTTTCTTTCCCAAAAGATGAAGCTGAACGAAAGATATGGATTGAGTTATGCGGTCTCGCAAATTGTTATAATTCGCGCGCGCTTATTATTTGTGAATCGCATTTTAAGTTAGACTACCCAAAACAAAAAAAATTATCTCAAAATGTTAGACCATCGCTTAACCTTTCAGCTTGTTCAAATTCCCAAATTTCAAATGAAATTTCGGAGAATTTCCCGATTTTTAAATCTTCGAATGCATGCCTTCGTACATACACTTCTAAAAAGTTAGAAAAACCTTCAACTTTTGTGCCATCGTCTTCTATTCGAATATCACCCGCGCGCTCTAATGCATCTTCAATTGAAAATATAGAATTTTCGTTTCCTAGCTTTTTAGATCATCGAGGATTATACATTCCTACGCCAGATGGAACCAGTACCGTCAGATCCTCTCGGGAAGAAATTACTTTCAAATGCAGTCAATGTGAGAATAATTCAAAAAAAAATTTTTATTACACGAAACGAATTTCTAGATTAGGAAGAATTTTGAACCGCGTTTCGAGTGAAAAAAGAAATTTGTTAAAAATTTTACGAAAATCTAAACGGGAAATTAAAGAATTAAAAAATAAGGTGAAATTATACGAGGAAAAATCGGTATATAAGAACGAAAATGTTGAAAATTTTTGTAATATTTTGACAAAATGGAATCAAGGAAGATATTCAGAAGAAGAGAAAGTACTTTGCCAAAGTATTCATTTCAGATCTCCAAAATGTTATCGGTTTATGAAGGAGGTTTTACATTTTCCATTACCATCTTATTCTTCTCTTTATAGGTGGCGTCCGCTAAAAAATATTGTTCCGGGTTTAAATTTAGAAAATATCAGGTTAATTCAATCTAAAATTCAAACATTGAATGAGCACTCGAGAAATGTCGTTCTTATTTTTGATGAAATTTTAATAAAAAAAGATTTAAAATACAATAGTCGCAGCGATCAAATAGAAGGATTTGTTGACAATGGTAATGAAAGAAAGAATATTTTGGCAAAGTCTGTCTTGGATTCATGATTTGCAACACCTTTCATTTTCAAAAAATAACCGCCAAAGATTCACTCAATATCACAACCGTCAACATCGCCATCTATCCTCCATTTTCAAAAAATAACCGCCAAAGCTTCATCCAATCTCACAACCGTCAAAAGCTTCCCACATTTCAAAAAAATAACCGCTCCTCCTCCGAGCTTGATCCAGAACTCTAACAAATACACTACTCACGTGTCCAATAATCCAGTGAATTTCAGACTTAGGGGTGGTCAGAAATGATTTTACTTGAAGAGCTTGCGCAGAACTTACTTATTGCTAATGCAGTTTTAGATTTATGCATGCAGACAACACTTTTGCAGATTTATGTTTCTGAACACATTGCACATGCAGTAAAAAATTACAATTTATAAATTTTTATAGTGAGGGTGAAACGTGAAATTAAAAGATAAAAATGAATTCTTATCTATGGTAATGATTAGCTGCACATTAAATACAATTTTTGAAAAAAGAACCACTCCCGATGTAATATTATGTTGTTGTTTAAGTACATGCATTAGCAAAACAAAAACTGCGTGATCGACTTAGATTTGTTGCAGAACTTACTTCCAGTTTCAATTTTAAACGTACTGCATGGGTAGATGTGGAGTTTTAGACGCACTGCAATTAAGAAATGCAGCAGTTCTTAATTTCTGAACACCCTCTTGTTTTTTCAGTTTTGTCGAAAGGTCTTCCTCAATATCTCGAAAATTATTATTTGGTTTTGAGGCCTTAAAACTTCTGAGCGGTATGAGGTACGGGAGCATGTAAGATGTTGATGGTAATACACAAAGGTCCTCTACAATTTTGCGAAAAGGTAGATGAGCCTAGCGTGTCCCTGTAAAAAGTTATTGGGTAAAAAAAGGAAAAAGTACTAAAAGTCTTTCCCCCCTTTTAACTCCGTAACGGTAGTCTTAACTCAATAAAAATTTTAATTTGTATGTGAATATTAATATAGAATGTAAAATGTTCTAAAAAAGTTACATTTCAAAATTTAGAATTTTGTCCATAAAAATAACTTTAAATAAAATAAATTTTCAAATAAATCTTGCACTCACTGGTAGTATGCAGACACTATCGATTTTAGAAAAAAACTTGTGTAACCGACCTATACTACCCGACCGTTTTGAATATCAGACAGCTTTTTAAGGGGTAATTCAATACCCCTGGCATAGCATGGAGAATTAAAAAACAGACTATGCTTTATTTATTAATTGAAGTCAGTACAGGCAAGATAGACACACTTTTCTACACTCTTTTACATTTCGTTTGTATAAATTTGTCCCGTGTGAGGGGGATCAGATCTCAATTTCAATCGAGGGAAATCTTTTAAATTAAATATTACGAAGGGCAACAAAAACATCGGGTACTGCCTCCATAAGCACAATACTGACTTCCAAAAATAAAAATAGTATAGTGAAAATTTATCACATTATTTATATACATTTGATTTAAGTGGAAATCTTTTAACAGTATTACCAAAATATTTATTTAAAACTCAACAAAAATTAGAAGTTTTTAAATTATCTAATAATAAAATATAATATTTAGATTTTAGTACTTTTTCTTTTTTTAATATCTATAATATTTTGATCAGATACTTTCTTATTAAACATTTTTTTAACTTTTAACATTAACATTTATGTTAATTACTTAAAAAAATTAATTTTAATTTTACAGGTTATATGGATTTAAGATTCATAGTCTAGCATATCAGATTCAATTGCAAGCAGCAGCTAATTTCAAAGTGCCTCTTCGAGCGGTAAATTTGAAATAAAAAAATGAACACAAAAAAAATTTATAAAAAATTCTAGAAAAATAAAAAAAGAAACGATTCTGAGTAGAGTATTAATATTCAAAATAATTGAAATAGTTACGAAAAATTTGCGTTTTGTTACGGCAATTATGCGTTTTTCGAAAATAATGAAGAGCAAATCGATGTAGAATCAATTGGGCTTTCATTTTCTGCAATAGAAAATTGGGGTTAATTTAAGCCCACAAGTCTCATCGAGAGAAGCAAAAAATTGTATGAGTGGTGGGGGTGGTGGTGTTATAATATCAACGGTTTGGCCCCTAGAGGGCGTTGACTATTTTTGTGACTTTTCTTATAAAACACCCTATATTTTCGTCTGACAAAATCTGACAAAATAGACCCCTTTTACCTTTCAAATAGCAAAAGCACTATCTCTCAATTCCCTTACTACAGAAGTTATTAGCGATCAAAGTCAGAAATTTGCAATTTTTTACCTAATTTTTGGAAAAATCCAGTGATTTCTCGATTGTTTTACAATAAATAAAAAGCGCAACTTGAAGACAGAATAAATCTTTTTGTTGATAGAATTTACTGACACTGACAGTCTACGTTTGGTATAGGCTAATAAGAATAAATAATTGTCATTTAATAACTAATAAGTAAACAATATTCTAAATATTTTTGGATTCTATTCGATAGTGTAGATAACATACAGAGAATTGTTTCAACCCTGTTCGGTATACATTTTTTTTTCATTGATTCATGATAAATCCAATTCAAAATTTACTGTACACAATAGCATGTATTGAATAGAAACTTATTTTAGATAATTTTATTATTTTTTAATTTTTTCTAAAATAAAAATTTTTTTTTTGAAAAAAATGTAATGTAGCACAACGCAAATCTCTTATGTATAAATTAAACTATTTTACTTCCAAATATAAGTGTATACACGGTGATTCCGTTACGGTGTCCGACCCGGAAACTACTGATAGGTCTCGGTGAGGCGAACAAAAAATCCTATTGATGGGAAGGTGGTACGCACTAAACGTGTTCATTCACCTTTACGGAGTTAAAGAAGAGACAAATTTTTGTAATTTTTCCTTATTTTACCCTATAACTCATCTACCCTTTCGCAAAATTGTAGAGCACCCACATGTATTTCATTCAGCATCTTACATGCTCCTGTACCTCTTACCACTCAGAAGTTTTAAGGCCTCAAAATCAAAATTTTGTCATTTTTTCACCCATTTTTTGATTTTAACCCTAATTTTATCAAAAAGTACTCGATATTAACCCTCATTTTTTATTGCAGAAAAAGCATGCTCATTTGATTCTGCATCGATTTTCTATCTTCAGTTTTTTCGTAAAATGCATAGTTTCTGAGATACATATTTGCATTTGAAAATTAACATTCCGAGCTCCTATTTTCAATTTACACTGTAATAAAACCACGTGTCCAATAATCCAGTGAATTTCAGACTTAGGGGTGGTCAGAAATGATTTTACTTGAAGAGCTTGCGCAGAACTTACTTATTGCTAATGCAGTTTTAGATTTATGCATGCAGACAACACTTTTGCAGATTTATGTTTCTGAACACATTGCACATGCAGTAAAAAATTACAATTTATAAATTTTTATAGTGAGGGTGAAACGTGAAATTAAAAGATAAAAATGAATTCTTATCTATGGTAATGATTAGCTGCACATTAAATACAATTTTTGAAAAAAGAACCACTCCCGATGTAATATTATGTTGTTGTTTAAGTACATGCATTAGCAAAACAAAAACTGCGTGATCGACTTAGATTTGTTGCAGAACTTACTTCCAGTTTCAATTTTAAACGTACTGCATGGGTAGATGTGGAGTTTTAGACGCACTGCAATTAAGAAATGCAGCAGTTCTTAATTTCTGAACACCCTCTTGTTTTTTCAGTTTTGTCGAAAGGTCTTCCTCAATATCTCGAAAATTATTATTTGGTTTTGAGGCCTTAAAACTTCTGAGCGGTATGAGGTACGGGAGCATGTAAGATGTTGATGGTAATACACAAAGGTCCTCTACAATTTTGCGAAAAGGTAGATGAGCCTAGCGTGTCCCTGTAAAAAGTTATTGGGTAAAAAAAGGAAAAAGTACTAAAAGTCTTTCCCCCCTTTTAACTCCGTAACGGTAGTCTTAACTCAATAAAAATTTTAATTTGTATGTGAATATTAATATAGAATGTAAAATGTTCTAAAAAAGTTACATTTCAAAATTTAGAATTTTGTCCATAAAAATAACTTTAAATAAAATAAATTTTCAAATAAATCTTGCACTCACTGGTAGTATGCAGACACTATCGATTTTAGAAAAAAACTTGTGTAACCGACCTATACTACCCGACCGTTTTGAATATCAGACAGCTTTTTAAGGGGTAATTCAATACCCCTGGCATAGCATGGAGAATTAAAAAACAGACTATGCTTTATTTATTAATTGAAGTCAGTACAGGCAAGATAGACACACTTTTCTACACTCTTTTACATTTCGTTTGTATAAATTTGTCCCGTGTGAGGGGGATCAGATCTCAATTTCAATCGAGGGAAATCTTTTAAATTAAATATTACGAAGGGCAACAAAAACATCGGGTACTGCCTCCATAAGCACAATACTGACTTCCAAAAATAAAAATAGTATAGTGAAAATTTATCACATTATTTATATACATTTGATTTAAGTGGAAATCTTTTAACAGTATTACCAAAATATTTATTTAAAACTCAACAAAAATTAGAAGTTTTTAAATTATCTAATAATAAAATATAATATTTAGATTTTAGTACTTTTTCTTTTTTTAATATCTATAATATTTTGATCAGATACTTTCTTATTAAACATTTTTTTAACTTTTAACATTAACATTTATGTTAATTACTTAAAAAAATTAATTTTAATTTTACAGGTTATATGGATTTAAGATTCATAGTCTAGCATATCAGATTCAATTGCAAGCAGCAGCTAATTTCAAAGTGCCTCTTCGAGCGGTAAATTTGAAATAAAAAAATGAACACAAAAAAAATTTATAAAAAATTCTAGAAAAATAAAAAAAGAAACGATTCTGAGTAGAGTATTAATATTCAAAATAATTGAAATAGTTACGAAAAATTTGCGTTTTGTTACGGCAATTATGCGTTTTTCGAAAATAATGAAGAGCAAATCGATGTAGAATCAATTGGGCTTTCATTTTCTGCAATAGAAAATTGGGGTTAATTTAAGCCCACAAGTCTCATCGAGAGAAGCAAAAAATTGTATGAGTGGTGGGGGTGGTGGTGTTATAATATCAACGGTTTGGCCCCTAGAGGGCGTTGACTATTTTTGTGACTTTTCTTATAAAACACCCTATATTTTCGTCTGACAAAATCTGACAAAATAGACCCCTTTTACCTTTCAAATAGCAAAAGCACTATCTCTCAATTCCCTTACTACAGAAGTTATTAGCGATCAAAGTCAGAAATTTGCAATTTTTTACCTAATTTTTGGAAAAATCCAGTGATTTCTCGATTGTTTTACAATAAATAAAAAGCGCAACTTGAAGACAGAATAAATCTTTTTGTTGATAGAATTTACTGACACTGACAGTCTACGTTTGGTATAGGCTAATAAGAATAAATAATTGTCATTTAATAACTAATAAGTAAACAATATTCTAAATATTTTTGGATTCTATTCGATAGTGTAGATAACATACAGAGAATTGTTTCAACCCTGTTCGGTATACATTTTTTTTTCATTGATTCATGATAAATCCAATTCAAAATTTACTGTACACAATAGCATATATTGAATAGAAACTTATTTTAGATAATTTTATTATTTTTTAATTTTTTCTAAAATAAAAATTTTTTTTTTGAAAAAAATGTAATGTAGCACAACGCAAATCTCTTATGTATAAATTAAACTATTTTACTTCCAAATATAAGTGTATACACGGTGATTCCGTTACGGTGTCCGACCCGGAAACTACTGATAGGTCTCGGTGAGGCGAACAAAAAATCCTATTGATGGGAAGGTGGTACGCACTAAACGTGTTCATTCACCTTTACGGAGTTAAAGAAGAGACAAATTTTTGTAATTTTTCCTTATTTTACCCTATAACTCATCTACCCTTTCGCAAAATTGTAGAGCACCCACATGTATTTCATTCAGCATCTTACATGCTCCTGTACCTCTTACCACTCAGAAGTTTTAAGGCCTCAAAATCAAAATTTTGTCATTTTTTCACCCATTTTTTGATTTTAACCCTAATTTTATCAAAAAGTACTCGATATTAACCCTCATTTTTTATTGCAGAAAAAGCATGCTCAATTGATTCTGCATCGATTTTCTATCTTCAGTTTTTTCGTAAAATGCATAGTTTCTGAGATACATATTTGCATTTGAAAATTAACATTCCGAGCTCCTATTTTCAATTTACACTGTAATAAAACCACGTGTCCAATAATCCAGTGAATTTCAGACTTAGGGGTGGTCAGAAATGATTTTACTTGAAGAGCTTGCGCAGAACTTACTTATTGCTAATGCAGTTTTAGATTTATGCATGCAGACAACACTTTTGCAGATTTATGTTTCTGAACACATTGCACATGCAGTAAAAAATTACAATTTATAAATTTTTATAGTGAGGGTGAAACGTGAAATTAAAAGATAAAAATGAATTCTTATCTATGGTAATGATTAGCTGCACATTAAATACAATTTTTGAAAAAAGAACCACTCCCGATGTAATATTATGTTGTTGTTTAAGTACATGCATTAGCAAAACAAAAACTGCGTGATCGACTTAGATTTGTTGCAGAACTTACTTCCAGTTTCAATTTTAAACGTACTGCATGGGTAGATGTGGAGTTTTAGACGCACTGCAATTAAGAAATGCAGCAGTTCTTAATTTCTGAACACCCTCTTGTTTTTTCAGTTTTGTCGAAAGGTCTTCCTCAATATCTCGAAAATTATTATTTGGTTTTGAGGCCTTAAAACTTCTGAGCGGTATGAGGTACGGGAGCATGTAAGATGTTGATGGTAATACACAAAGGTCCTCTACAATTTTGCGAAAAGGTAGATGAGCCTAGCGTGTCCCTGTAAAAAGTTATTGGGTAAAAAAAGGAAAAAGTACTAAAAGTCTTTCCCCCCTTTTAACTCCGTAACGGTAGTCTTAACTCAATAAAAATTTTAATTTGTATGTGAATATTAATATAGAATGTAAAATGTTCTAAAAAAGTTACATTTCAAAATTTAGAATTTTGTCCATAAAAATAACTTTAAATAAAATAAATTTTCAAATAAATCTTGCACTCACTGGTAGTATGCAGACACTATCGATTTTAGAAAAAAACTTGTGTAACCGACCTATACTACCCGACCGTTTTGAATATCAGACAGCTTTTTAAGGGGTAATTCAATACCCCTGGCATAGCATGGAGAATTAAAAAACAGACTATGCTTTATTTATTAATTGAAGTCAGTACAGGCAAGATAGACACACTTTTCTACACTCTTTTACATTTCGTTTGTATAAATTTGTCCCGTGTGAGGGGGATCAGATCTCAATTTCAATCGAGGGAAATCTTTTAAATTAAATATTACGAAGGGCAACAAAAACATCGGGTACTGCCTCCATAAGCACAATACTGACTTCCAAAAATAAAAATAGTATAGTGAAAATTTATCACATTATTTATATACATTTGATTTAAGTGGAAATCTTTTAACAGTATTACCAAAATATTTATTTAAAACTCAACAAAAATTAGAAGTTTTTAAATTATCTAATAATAAAATATAATATTTAGATTTTAGTACTTTTTCTTTTTTTAATATCTATAATATTTTGATCAGATACTTTCTTATTAAACATTTTTTTAACTTTTAACATTAACATTTATGTTAATTACTTAAAAAAATTAATTTTAATTTTACAGGTTATATGGATTTAAGATTCATAGTCTAGCATATCAGATTCAATTGCAAGCAGCAGCTAATTTCAAAGTGCCTCTTCGAGCGGTAAATTTGAAATAAAAAAATGAACACAAAAAAAATTTATAAAAAATTCTAGAAAAATAAAAAAAGAAACGATTCTGAGTAGAGTATTAATATTCAAAATAATTGAAATAGTTACGAAAAATTTGCGTTTTGTTACGGCAATTATGCGTTTTTCGAAAATAATGAAGAGCAAATCGATGTAGAATCAATTGGGCTTTCATTTTCTGCAATAGAAAATTGGGGTTAATTTAAGCCCACAAGTCTCATCGAGAGAAGCAAAAAATTGTATGAGTGGTGGGGGTGGTGGTGTTATAATATCAACGGTTTGGCCCCTAGAGGGCGTTGACTATTTTTGTGACTTTTCTTATAAAACACCCTATATTTTCGTCTGACAAAATCTGACAAAATAGACCCCTTTTACCTTTCAAATAGCAAAAGCACTATCTCTCAATTCCCTTACTACAGAAGTTATTAGCGATCAAAGTCAGAAATTTGCAATTTTTTACCTAATTTTTGGAAAAATCCAGTGATTTCTCGATTGTTTTACAATAAATAAAAAGCGCAACTTGAAGACAGAATAAATCTTTTTGTTGATAGAATTTACTGACACTGACAGTCTACGTTTGGTATAGGCTAATAAGAATAAATAATTGTCATTTAATAACTAATAAGTAAACAATATTCTAAATATTTTTGGATTCTATTCGATAGTGTAGATAACATACAGAGAATTGTTTCAACCCTGTTCGGTATACATTTTTTTTTCATTGATTCATGATAAATCCAATTCAAAATTTACTGTACACAATAGCATATATTGAATAGAAACTTATTTTAGATAATTTTATTATTTTTTAATTTTTTCTAAAATAAAAATTTTTTTTTTGAAAAAAATGTAATGTAGCACAACGCAAATCTCTTATGTATAAATTAAACTATTTTACTTCCAAATATAAGTGTATACACGGTGATTCCGTTACGGTGTCCGACCCGGAAACTACTGATAGGTCTCGGTGAGGCGAACAAAAAATCCTATTGATGGGAAGGTGGTACGCACTAAACGTGTTCATTCACCTTTACGGAGTTAAAGAAGAGACAAATTTTTGTAATTTTTCCTTATTTTACCCTATAACTCATCTACCCTTTCGCAAAATTGTAGAGCACCCACATGTATTTCATTCAGCATCTTACATGCTCCTGTACCTCTTACCACTCAGAAGTTTTAAGGCCTCAAAATCAAAATTTTGTCATTTTTTCACCCATTTTTTGATTTTAACCCTAATTTTATCAAAAAGTACTCGATATTAACCCTCATTTTTTATTGCAGAAAAAGCATGCTCAATTGATTCTGCATCGATTTTCTATCTTCAGTTTTTTCGTAAAATGCATAGTTTCTGAGATACATATTTGCATTTGAAAATTAACATTCCGAGCTCCTATTTTCAATTTACACTGTAATAAAACCACGTGTCCAATAATCCAGTGAATTTCAGACTTAGGGGTGGTCAGAAATGATTTTACTTGAAGAGCTTGCGCAGAACTTACTTATTGCTAATGCAGTTTTAGATTTATGCATGCAGACAACACTTTTGCAGATTTATGTTTCTGAACACATTGCACATGCAGTAAAAAATTACAATTTATAAATTTTTATAGTGAGGGTGAAACGTGAAATTAAAAGATAAAAATGAATTCTTATCTATGGTAATGATTAGCTGCACATTAAATACAATTTTTGAAAAAAGAACCACTCCCGATGTAATATTATGTTGTTGTTTAAGTACATGCATTAGCAAAACAAAAACTGCGTGATCGACTTAGATTTGTTGCAGAACTTACTTCCAGTTTCAATTTTAAACGTACTGCATGGGTAGATGTGGAGTTTTAGACGCACTGCAATTAAGAAATGCAGCAGTTCTTAATTTCTGAACACCCTCTTGTTTTTTCAGTTTTGTCGAAAGGTCTTCCTCAATATCTCGAAAATTATTATTTGGTTTTGAGGCCTTAAAACTTCTGAGCGGTATGAGGTACGGGAGCATGTAAGATGTTGATGGTAATACACAAAGGTCCTCTACAATTTTGCGAAAAGGTAGATGAGCCTAGCGTGTCCCTGTAAAAAGTTATTGGGTAAAAAAAGGAAAAAGTACTAAAAGTCTTTCCCCCCTTTTAACTCCGTAACGGTAGTCTTAACTCAATAAAAATTTTAATTTGTATGTGAATATTAATATAGAATGTAAAATGTTCTAAAAAAGTTACATTTCAAAATTTAGAATTTTGTCCATAAAAATAACTTTAAATAAAATAAATTTTCAAATAAATCTTGCACTCACTGGTAGTATGCAGACACTATCGATTTTAGAAAAAAACTTGTGTAACCGACCTATACTACCCGACCGTTTTGAATATCAGACAGCTTTTTAAGGGGTAATTCAATACCCCTGGCATAGCATGGAGAATTAAAAAACAGACTATGCTTTATTTATTAATTGAAGTCAGTACAGGCAAGATAGACACACTTTTCTACACTCTTTTACATTTCGTTTGTATAAATTTGTCCCGTGTGAGGGGGATCAGATCTCAATTTCAATCGAGGGAAATCTTTTAAATTAAATATTACGAAGGGCAACAAAAACATCGGGTACTGCCTCCATAAGCACAATACTGACTTCCAAAAATAAAAATAGTATAGTGAAAATTTATCACATTATTTATATACATTTGATTTAAGTGGAAATCTTTTAACAGTATTACCAAAATATTTATTTAAAACTCAACAAAAATTAGAAGTTTTTAAATTATCTAATAATAAAATATAATATTTAGATTTTAGTACTTTTTCTTTTTTTAATATCTATAATATTTTGATCAGATACTTTCTTATTAAACATTTTTTTAACTTTTAACATTAACATTTATGTTAATTACTTAAAAAAATTAATTTTAATTTTACAGGTTATATGGATTTAAGATTCATAGTCTAGCATATCAGATTCAATTGCAAGCAGCAGCTAATTTCAAAGTGCCTCTTCGAGCGGTAAATTTGAAATAAAAAAATGAACACAAAAAAAATTTATAAAAAATTCTAGAAAAATAAAAAAAGAAACGATTCTGAGTAGAGTATTAATATTCAAAATAATTGAAATAGTTACGAAAAATTTGCGTTTTGTTACGGCAATTATGCGTTTTTCGAAAATAATGAAGAGCAAATCGATGTAGAATCAATTGGGCTTTCATTTTCTGCAATAGAAAATTGGGGTTAATTTAAGCCCACAAGTCTCATCGAGAGAAGCAAAAAATTGTATGAGTGGTGGGGGTGGTGGTGTTATAATATCAACGGTTTGGCCCCTAGAGGGCGTTGACTATTTTTGTGACTTTTCTTATAAAACACCCTATATTTTCGTCTGACAAAATCTGACAAAATAGACCCCTTTTACCTTTCAAATAGCAAAAGCACTATCTCTCAATTCCCTTACTACAGAAGTTATTAGCGATCAAAGTCAGAAATTTGCAATTTTTTACCTAATTTTTGGAAAAATCCAGTGATTTCTCGATTGTTTTACAATAAATAAAAAGCGCAACTTGAAGACAGAATAAATCTTTTTGTTGATAGAATTTACTGACACTGACAGTCTACGTTTGGTATAGGCTAATAAGAATAAATAATTGTCATTTAATAACTAATAAGTAAACAATATTCTAAATATTTTTGGATTCTATTCGATAGTGTAGATAACATACAGAGAATTGTTTCAACCCTGTTCGGTATACATTTTTTTTTCATTGATTCATGATAAATCCAATTCAAAATTTACTGTACACAATAGCATATATTGAATAGAAACTTATTTTAGATAATTTTATTATTTTTTAATTTTTTCTAAAATAAAAATTTTTTTTTTGAAAAAAATGTAATGTAGCACAACGCAAATCTCTTATGTATAAATTAAACTATTTTACTTCCAAATATAAGTGTATACACGGTGATTCCGTTACGGTGTCCGACCCGGAAACTACTGATAGGTCTCGGTGAGGCGAACAAAAAATCCTATTGATGGGAAGGTGGTACGCACTAAACGTGTTCATTCACCTTTACGGAGTTAAAGAAGAGACAAATTTTTGTAATTTTTCCTTATTTTACCCTATAACTCATCTACCCTTTCGCAAAATTGTAGAGCACCCACATGTATTTCATTCAGCATCTTACATGCTCCTGTACCTCTTACCACTCAGAAGTTTTAAGGCCTCAAAATCAAAATTTTGTCATTTTTTCACCCATTTTTTGATTTTAACCCTAATTTTATCAAAAAGTACTCGATATTAACCCTCATTTTTTATTGCAGAAAAAGCATGCTCAATTGATTCTGCATCGATTTTCTATCTTCAGTTTTTTCGTAAAATGCATAGTTTCTGAGATACATATTTGCATTTGAAAATTAACATTCCGAGCTCCTATTTTCAATTTACACTGTAATAAAACCACGTGTCCAATAATCCAGTGAATTTCAGACTTAGGGGTGGTCAGAAATGATTTTACTTGAAGAGCTTGCGCAGAACTTACTTATTGCTAATGCAGTTTTAGATTTATGCATGCAGACAACACTTTTGCAGATTTATGTTTCTGAACACATTGCACATGCAGTAAAAAATTACAATTTATAAATTTTTATAGTGAGGGTGAAACGTGAAATTAAAAGATAAAAATGAATTCTTATCTATGGTAATGATTAGCTGCACATTAAATACAATTTTTGAAAAAAGAACCACTCCCGATGTAATATTATGTTGTTGTTTAAGTACATGCATTAGCAAAACAAAAACTGCGTGATCGACTTAGATTTGTTGCAGAACTTACTTCCAGTTTCAATTTTAAACGTACTGCATGGGTAGATGTGGAGTTTTAGACGCACTGCAATTAAGAAATGCAGCAGTTCTTAATTTCTGAACACCCTCTTGTTTTTTCAGTTTTGTCGAAAGGTCTTCCTCAATATCTCGAAAATTATTATTTGGTTTTGAGGCCTTAAAACTTCTGAGCGGTATGAGGTACGGGAGCATGTAAGATGTTGATGGTAATACACAAAGGTCCTCTACAATTTTGCGAAAAGGTAGATGAGCCTAGCGTGTCCCTGTAAAAAGTTATTGGGTAAAAAAAGGAAAAAGTACTAAAAGTCTTTCCCCCCTTTTAACTCCGTAACGGTAGTCTTAACTCAATAAAAATTTTAATTTGTATGTGAATATTAATATAGAATGTAAAATGTTCTAAAAAAGTTACATTTCAAAATTTAGAATTTTGTCCATAAAAATAACTTTAAATAAAATAAATTTTCAAATAAATCTTGCACTCACTGGTAGTATGCAGACACTATCGATTTTAGAAAAAAACTTGTGTAACCGACCTATACTACCCGACCGTTTTGAATATCAGACAGCTTTTTAAGGGGTAATTCAATACCCCTGGCATAGCATGGAGAATTAAAAAACAGACTATGCTTTATTTATTAATTGAAGTCAGTACAGGCAAGATAGACACACTTTTCTACACTCTTTTACATTTCGTTTGTATAAATTTGTCCCGTGTGAGGGGGATCAGATCTCAATTTCAATCGAGGGAAATCTTTTAAATTAAATATTACCAAGGGCAACAAAAACATCGGGTACTGCCTCCATAAGCACAATACTGACTTCAAGAATTTTTTTATTCATTTGTTTATTTCTTCTTTCAAAAATATTATTCATAAACAAAATAAAAATTTTCAAGTGGTACTACATTTTCAGAGGTGACTGTTAAAAATGAGAAATGAGAGAGATAATTGTGATTTTAATAAAAAAATTATCATTTTTCTTTAATAACTCAATTTCTATTAATTTTATGATATAACAATGTTTGGGAAAAATGTTTATTTAATAAAAATCCACAAATTTGTAGAACATTATAATTTAATATTTTTAGTAATTTGGGAGATTTAAGGAAAAATTGATTTTCAGTTTTATGTTACTAAATATTTATCACGTTTTTTCTTTGATTTACGTTGCTCATAGATATTTAATATATTCGGTGAAAATAAAGCTAAGGATCTTCTTTACATTTCATTAGAACATAATTTTCATGTAACTTCAATCACAACTTAGTTATAATTGATTAAAAACAATAAATTGTAATGTTAATTTGGTACTTCCAACACATATAAACAACAAAATAAAATTGAGCATTAAGTCTTGGTCAAAACCCTCTACATATAGAAGCCGTGTTATGGATGGCTGCACTAACACAATCAAACACGATAAAAGTGTTGAAACGTCAAAACATTCAATGCTGGTAGTACAAATAGTGATGTAAAGAAAATGTGTTTTAGTTAAATATTTTTGGCTTTTTAATTAAAATATGGTTTATAAAAGTTTTGAAATATAATAAATTAACAGTGTTATAATTTTTAAAGTGCACAATAGTCAAAAAGTTAAATAAAAAGGTGAAAAATATTATGCCTTCTTATCTACTTTTAAGAGAAAAAATTAAAGTACGGTGAGGTTATATGTATTATTTATATGTAATTAAGTGAATAAATTGATTTGATTTAATAAAATTTAATTTATAATAATTCTGATACATATATGTATT
This sequence comes from Bombylius major, assembly GCA_932526495.1. NCBI lineage: Eukaryota > Metazoa > Arthropoda > Insecta > Diptera > Bombyliidae > Bombylius > Bombylius major. Next base: position 31,110,371 of record OW052042.1, read on the forward strand.
TATATGAATAATTAAAGTTTAAACAATAATAAATAATATAAACTTTTTTCTTCTATACCTATATGTATATTGACATGTGACTAATGACTACATTACCTATGGTGAGGTTATATTATAAAAGTGAATAAATTGAAACGAAATGTAAACACAAATATATGAAAAAAATAAATAAAGTGAACGAAATACAGAACAAATTGATTTAATTTAATAAAATTTTATTTATAAGTTTGTATTAATTGTTAAATTATTGAATCAAATCAATTTCTCACATCATAACATAATCACAAAAATTTATATAAAAAAAGACTATGAAAAAGTAAATAATTGGGTACATAATCTTTATTGTGTAATGAAGGCAAATAGACACTTAATTTGTGATAACTAATAAATTAAATTCTATTAAATCAAATCAATTTATTCACTTTATTCCATATAAATAATATAACCTCACCATAGATAGGTATGTACTATGTAGTCATACTTTTATTTTTTCTCTTACAAGTAGGTAATAACGCACAACATTTTCCACCTTTTTATTTAATTTTTTTGACTATTGTGCACTTTAAAAATTAAACACTGTTAATTTATTATATTTTAAAACTTTTATAAACCATATTTTATTTAAAAAACCAAAAATATTCAGCTAAAACACTATTTCTTCACACTAATATTCCACCACTCTTATTAAGAAACCATAAGAAACTAAAATGTCAAAACAAAACATGGCACTTCTTACTAATACATACACAACACCAGTAGGAGGCTTTTATTGTAGAGGGTTTTGGTCTTGGTACTATAGGAGTCGTTGTCATTGCGCATGTTTTACATGCCGTAATGATCTTCTTGTGTATACATACATATACGACAGAAGAAACCTGTTTATTAGAATTTACAAAAACAAAAACGCATGTGTGTAAGTATCTTTTCTTCTGCGCATGCCAACCAGCGCTGTCGTTTGACTACTATCGGAGCATTTTTGCTCCTTTTTTCGTGAATGTGCTCCTGTGCTACGCCTTTCAATTTCATGCGCCCTTTTTATCAAAATAATCAATAAACATGCAAATTGTTCAAACTATATGAATTTAGAAAACAAAAAATTGTACTTTCACCAAAATAGTGAATTTTTTTGGAATATTAAAATAAATAATCATATTAATTGAGGAATCGATTCATAGGACAACAAAGTTATAGCCCTAGCATAAAACATGGAGTTTTGACAGCTTTATCATTATTCATTATCAATGTAATAAGTCAAGTCATTCATACACTATACAGCACGGCATACACATAACAAGGCAATGTAAGTATCGTAGTGACCGTTAGCATTTTGACGTCATCCTGGTCGTTTTATATGAAACAAATGAATAAAATTTAAAAAAAAAAAAAAATAAAAAAAAAAATTTCTATATATTTACGACCTGAGTGACGTCACAAAACAAATGAAAAAATTTATTTACATTGCCTTGTTATGTGTATGCCGTGCTATACAGCAGCTGTCATAATCATAAAGTCGTTTGTTGATTTTTGTAATTTTCACATCTACAAATCGTATATTAAAAATTTTATTATTATGGATAGGTAAGCAATATTTTTATATAAATTATTTTTTTAATTTTTAATATAAACGTTAATTAAGTTTAACAATAAATTACGTAGATATGTTGTAAAACGTGCTCGAAACGAGAGCAACGAAAAGCTGAATTATTAATAAAAAGCAACAAATTGACAGAGTCAGACATTAAGGAAATAAAACAAAACTGCTTAAATTATTATGTCGACAAATACATTCACGTTTCAACTTTAGTGACGAAGTTCTTATTGCTCTTCAAGGAATTAATCCAGATAAATTAAGCGACAGCCTTACTTCTCTAGTTGGTTTGTTTCCGAATATAATAGATGAAAATGAAATTGAGGAGCTTGATTTGGAATGGAGGAGTATGTTAATTTGTATCAAAACAATAATTGGAGACGAGTACTATCAAGATATAGAAAAATTTTGGAGCAGGATCTTTGAAATTTCCATACAAACGGCATTTTTTTTTTTTCGATTAAGCATTTTTGATCAAGATCATCTGGCACCACTGCAATAAGTGTTTAAAAAAAGGGGAAAAATACGAATTTATTTTTGGGTTTTCAAATACCTATTTGTTGAGTTTTTTCCTTTTTTTTTTGGAAGATGTATATTGTATATTATGTACGTTTATTTATATTTTCTTAATATGTACTCCTAATTTAATTTTCAAATAAACAAGGATTTTAAAAGAATTGTTCTGTTTGCTCCTTTTTTTATTGAAGTGCTCCTTTTTAAATTTCTTTTTGCTACTATTTCAAAATCCCAAACGACAGCCCTGATGCCAACGTAGTACAGTTAACAGTACAATACGAAACTTCAACTCTTTTGGGACAAGCTATATCAGATTCAATTGCAAGCAGCAGCTAATTTCAAAGTGCCTCTTCGAGCGGTAAATTTGAAATAAAAAAATGAACACAAAAAAAATTTATAAAAAATTCTAGAAAAATAAAAAAAGAAACGATTCTGAGTGTTAATATTCAAAATAATTGAAATAGTTACGAAAAAAAATAGGCGTTCTTGAAAAACAAAAAAGGAATATGTTTCATTTTTTTATTATTTATGAACTAACTAAAAATAATTTATACTTATAAAAACTTTCATTTCTAAATAAAAGCATCTTTTATTATTTTTTAAGATCTTATCTTGTACATTTATTTTTCTTCTAAAATTGTTGTATTTAAAAATTAAAAAAATACAGTTATATTTCACTAGATCAAATCGTGAGCTACCATCAAATTTTATTCCTGTAGGAGTACTCTATACCACTGGTATCGGGTACGCTATAATCGAATCATTTTTAATGTTAAATTACAGTAAAAAACAATTTTTTCCATGTAGATATTTTTTTAATAGTTAATTTAAACAAAATTCATAACTCGTATTTAGAAAATTTTCATAATACCTTTTAGAAAAAAAAAATTTAAAAATTCCATTCATCTTCACTGCAGTCTCTGCATTTTCTCCATACGTTTCCCCAACAACCTATTTCTGGTTTTGTTCAACGTGAATCCTGGGGGTCGATTATGAACATATTTTATCGTTATTACTTTATCGCTATAAATGGATAAAGAATAATCGGTATTATGAACCCACTATGTCGTTATGACGAATTAGAAATTCTCTCAAATTCTTTATTTTTTGTGGTGACTTTGAAAATTACGATAAAGCGGTATTATGAAACAACTTTATTGTTATTTTTGTATCGTTATTTATACTTTAAAATAACGTGAATTCTGTTAAGGTCTTTATTGTATAAAGTTGTTATTTTTAGTGAACACATTGTGAAAAAAATAGCGTAAACAATTAAAATAAATTAAATATTGTAAGTATTTATGTTTTTGCTTATTATGAATAATATATAAATCGTGGTAAAGTCCATTTTTACTTTTTTTAAGATGATGACTTTATGATGTTATATATTCGAGTTTTCAGTTCATAAAATCATACATTTATTTTAAAATGTGAATCTTCTATCATTTTAAAATTTATTAAATGTATTGTATTGTATGTATTTATACACTGTAATGTATTATATTTGTATAAAAACCTTTATTTCAAATACATTTTTTTCTAAAAATGGATTTATACCACCTGAGCCGGTCTTTACATATGAGCAGACAGAGCAGCTGAACAGGGCGACAAAACTAGAGGGGCGCCATTAGAACAATGTACATAATATTAAAATTTTATATACATATGTACATTTTTATTTTTGTGCGAACCAATTCTGTGGTCACATGTTCAAACCACTTAGGTTGACATAAGCATGTCCAGACTTAAGCGGTTAGTATTTGTGACCACAGAATTATGTACAGCAGTTACATATGCACATAAGTCTCGTGTGAATGCCACAAAAACAACAATGTATAGCAAACTGTTCAAAATAAAATCTTGCTCCTATAGTATTCGATCTTCATAAAAACAAACAACAACAAAAATGCTATACACACAGTATTAGGTTCAGTTTCAAATCTTGCACAGTCTCTGCTTTATCATTCTATGTGTTTCGTATGGGCGCTATAAAAAAAAACAATGTACGAGTTTATGCCTGATTCGCTTTTAATACGGATTTTGGTTTAATTCCAAATTTGTGGTATAAACTCGATAATTCGGATTTTGGCTTAAGCCCAATTTATTTGGGTTTAATCCCAATTTTTTTATATGTATGTGTGAGGTAAAATGCAATATGGCGGATTCTAATTTTTATGGTGAAAGTGAAGCTGTCACGTTCTTCTTCTATTTTTTATGTGGAAGAAGAATAGTATACTTTTTTAATCCCAATTTTACCTTTTTTACGCTACTCCCAATTTAATCCAAAATTCGGATTAACAATATATAGCAAACTGTTAAAATTAAAATCTATAGTATGTTTGCCTTTATGAATGTAGAAAAACGTATGAAACATTCACATTTTTCATGCTATTTTGTATTTTATCTTGAAAACTAAAAAAATTAGAACAATACTAAAGAGAACACTATGGTAAATGTTTTTGTATAAAAGTATTAGTTTTTGTTTTGCGGTATGCTGAATTGCTGAGATACAGATCTTTGAAGTTGAAATTCACGTCAAATTTGTTTGTTTTTAAAAATGAATAGGCATTTTTTGTCTCTTTACATTGTTTTCCCATTTATTTTAAAAAGTAAAAATAGTAGAAAAAAATCCAACAATCAAAGAGGACACTTCAACAAATAAATAGGTCAAAAAATTACGGTTTTTGGTGCACGGGATGCTGAAGTATCGTTTCTTGAAAAAATAAAATTTAAAATTTTCATATAAATTGTATGGTATACCCTAATAACCAAAAATCCAATGTCCTAAGTTTGTCCGTAATTTTGAAAAATTTCGTTGGACAAATGTCCTTATTTTGGGCAGACTTTGTAAAACAGGAAAATGTGTGTAATTTTTTCGCACTATTTCTTCAGAGTTTATCTTTCATAATTCCAAAAAGATATAATCCAGTGTTTGTCTGCTCAATGTTGGAATTTGTCCTATGTAAATCCACTATTATTCTTCAGATATTTGTTTCGGATAATGTACGGATAATGTCCAATACTTGTCCGTTCAATGTTGGAATTTGTCCTATGTAAATCCACTATTATTCTTCAGATATTTGTTTCGGATAATGTCCAATACTTGTCCGCACTATTTCTTCAGAGAAAAATTCCAATGCTAGTCTGTTTTATGTTCTGCTCTAGCAAAAACTTTGATCCTCTTTTATTCAGTTTTAGTCTACTAACGCGTACGCAGGTGAGTTGTTATTAACGTGCGAGTGAAATGTCTTAAATTTGTGGTAAGTAAAATTATAGATGATTTTTTAAATTTTTTTTCAAATATAATATGTATATATAAATGTACATAAATTATTAGAAAGAGTTATCAAGTAAAAGTGGGAAAAAAAATTTTCTGAAAATAACATTCAAACCAATTATTATTTTTTTTTATTACTCAATAGTTACGGACATAAATGTGGAAAAGTGTTATTATTTTTAATGTTAGTTTCTTTTACAACATGATGTTGTTATTTTCTTATTTTGAAATATTTGATATTTGTTTATTATTTATTACTATTTTTTTAACCAATTCGTCCATTTAACCACTTTAACCAAAATAAGTGACAGACATATACATAGCTGGTTTATTTTGACATTTCGTCGCTTGAAAATTGGTTTGCCGTATACGCCAAAATGAGGTTTCGAGATAAAAGCATTTTAAAGTTATGATTGTTATAATAAAAAATGTAGTCGATAAATTTTTTTTGTTTTCACTATAAATATTTTTGAATTCCTTGTCTAAATAATTGACAAATAATATATGGGCTATTAGAGTTAAAAATTCTAAAGTTTTAATAATATTTGCACTAAAATCGCACGTACGGTAAACCAATACAGAATACATTTATTGCTTTAGAACTCTGATACTCTGTCACATACGGTAAAGTACTGACTTTAGGTACATGAAAAATAATTATACAATTTAAATTCCTTTTATATTATGTATTGTATATGTATATAGATAATTATTTTATTATTTTTATAAAACCTAGATTAAATGAGTAATTGAATATGTTTCTATATACCTACACCAATAGAAACTGGACTAGTAGCATTTTGTATCTAAAAATCGCGCATTGCGTTTTCTTTTGGTTTGCCGTTTGTTGCACTAAAATGACACGTACGGCAAACCAATAATGGGCCCTATCGCGTATGGCGATATTATTGCCAATCGACTCATTTAAGGCGAGGCGAGGCGAATTTGTGATCATGTATGGCGATTTTTGTCGATTTTCTCGTGCAATACTGGCGATCGGCTGATAGGTATCGCCGAGGTGTCATTTATATAATATAATTTAATTTTTTATTAATTACATTTTATAATTTAAGGGTTAAAATATCCACAAAACAACAATTACTAGAAATAGAGAAGGAGCAGTTTCAGATTCAAAATTCGTAAACAAAAATCAAAAGTGATATTTTCTTATTATTTTTATTTTTTTTATTTTATTGAATTTCATATTATTTTTTTTAAATTAATATTTTGTTTTTTTTAATGAATTTTATATTGTTTTTGTTTTTATTTTTTATTTTTAATTTAAACTTGTAATTTATTCTTAAGTAATTATTAACCTGCCTTTATTGTATTTAATCCACAGAATTTTAAAAAATTTCAAATTTACAACATAAAATGTGACGTTAATGTTCTCACATTCGTCTCTCTCTAATTCAATCATTGGCCTGATAAAATTATTTCTTTCTTCTTCTTTTCCTATTAGTAAATATTTATTTACTAGCTTTATTTAATACACAAACCTTTTTTTACAGATAAAAATACATATTGTTAAAAATAACACATGGTAATGATATTTGGGCGAGGCGATCCATTTACATGATACCAAATTGCAATCGCCTCGCCTCGCCTCGAATGTGTCGCCATACGCGATAGGGCCCAATAATATTTTTGAAGACTTCTTTTATATAGAATTTTTGCCTTATGAACTATACTTGTACTACAAACGGCAACCCAATTTTTAAAACTCAACAATATCTTGGATATACGGCAAATTGAACACAAAATATTTTAAAAAATTAACGGTCGTACAACAAAACAGAGTGCACCATTCGATTCAGCGGCATCAAAAACCATAAAATCAATTATAAACTAAAAATCGTGAAATTTCACGGCCTATACGGCAAACCAATTTTCAAGCGACGATTTGTTTCTTTGAATTTTTTGTTGTTAAAAGATTTCGTACTGATATTCTTACATATTTTCTGAATTTTGTTAATTATTTTGTTTTTGAACGGGCCTATACATATGTGTAACTGACTCTAATATGATAAGTTAAAGTTGTATTTTTAATTTGTATTTATCATATTTCAGGCTCACTCTCCTGAAAAATATACGTTCTATATACCATGTATATACCCTCTCTTAAATCGACATAAAAGATATGTCGATTTAAAATTGGTTTTATTCTGAACCCATCTCTGTGTTTATACCCTTTGTAACAACCATAAGAATCGTTTGAACCGGTTATTTAAATCGGTTAATTTTATATCGATTTAAACTTTAATTCGATTTAAAGAAGCGTTTATACCATGGGTCTATTTTGTGTCGACACATTTTATGTCGATTTAAGTGAGGGTATATACATGGTAATAGACACATCAGATTTTTTTAGAAAATGTTTGTTAAAATCATTTTCTGATGATCTAATTTTAAAATTGACATGGAATGACTCCTAAATGGAAAATGAAATATGTGTGAGGAAAAGTAAATTTTTTCAATGTTTATAAGGTAAATTTTAAATTATGAAAAAAAGCAAATACTTGCTACTGAATAATTCTTTGTCTTTCTTTTTTCCAGAATTATCGTTACAAATTCATGGAGGTGCATCTTTGAGCACAAATGAAGACAGCTTTAAAAAAACCTTAACAAAGGTCAAAGATGCAATTCGAAAATCAGCAATAAGGAAAGCAGCAAAGTGAGTATCAGTATCAAAATTTAAAATTAATTACCTATTGAAAAATATTATTTTCAAAATCAAAGTAGATTCTTGATGTCCTTATATAATTAACAAAATTCATTGTTTTTTGTATTTACTAAATATATTTTTGTATTCTACTTCCAGATCCATCTAACTTCCAGATATATCTAACTCAAAATGAGTAAAAATGCACTTAGGCCTTTTGTCCATTGTACGGTAGATATGTTAATCAATTTTTGGAATTGCTCATGAGTCAAATGTGAGCAGCACACGAGTGAGCTGTATTATAAAACTCATGAGCAAATGAATTGCTTATGAGCAGCTCGAGAGTGAGTAATTCGTTCTCTGAATTGAATAAATAATAATTATGTAAATAAAATAGTGCTCCTTCAAAAATGCATCGCTGCTTTGGTGATGCTAAAGGCTGAAATACAATGTGTAGCTGTAGTATGTAGTATTATACATTGTAAAACTACGATCTGTACGAAAGTACAATACATACCTTATTTGTCATATGACGCATCACAAATTGTGATTCATAATGTGTAGTGTGTAGCTGAAAGTAGAACTTTTTCTACTTCATACTACAAATTTACGTTACAGCTACAGATACACATTGTATTCCAGCCTTAATGCTCTTCTATTCGTGATGCGAAAACACTACTTTGTTGCTAAGACAATGCAATGTTTTAAGTTGGCGATGCAATGCTAATACATGAAAGCTGAATATTACAAGGAATTTTTTATACTTGATTTGATGCGATGCTTTTTTGAATATGTGACAAGCATCATCATTGCATCAACTGTGCAGCGATGCATTTTTGAAGATACACATAGTCATAATAGTTATAGTAGCTACTATTAAGTAGTTTGAAAAATAATCTAAAGAAATATTTATGTTTTTTTTTTGTTGTTGTATTGTTTTTTATAATTTAAGAAAAAGAATAATATGTGAAATATATCTTATAAAATGTAAATTATGTTTTTTGTTTTTTAATTAAAATTTGCATTTCTTCTAAAATTAGCCAAAAAATCCTCGAAATAAGTGGAAAGTCCTCTGAAAATATGAGGATTTTTTCCTCCGAAATTGTACGGATATTTTCTTAAGAAAATCCGAAGAATATTTTCAGATTTTATCCTTAGAAATTGTATGGACATATTCTGAAGAAAGTCCTCTGAATATATGAGGATTTCTTCCTTAGAAATTGTATAGACATATTCTTAAGAAAATCCGAAGAATACTTCTGTTTTCTGTGGCACGGAGACAATCATGATATTTTCTTAGGACGTTCCCAGGAAAACGGTTTTGTTATTTCTTTGGAAAGCGTTACATTTCTCATAGGACAATCCTTTAAATTTCTATGGATTTTCTTCAGATAATTCCTTGGAATTTGAAGTACGGACAGGATATATGTATTCAATGGATATTCTACTAAATATCTGCAGACTTGGTTACTAGGGTATACATATTTGTATACTGACGGCCAATTTTCTGTTTTTGCACAAAAAAGAATATTTAGTTCTGCCGATTTTGAGCTAGGACCTTGAATCGAATTTAGGTGTATGGGGAGAACCCTTCAATGGAAGAATTGGTGAAGTTTCAAGGTTCCAGCTCAAAAACATCATATTCAAATTAAGAGTCAAAGTCCGAGTGTATACATTTGTGTACCAGGCCAGGCAGTTCTAGGATTGAAGGTCTACCTCAAGGGTGGTGTGAAAACGGCTTGAACATTTTAATATTCATTAAAAATTTGAACAAAAAAAGGGCGAAATTTTGTTCTTCGAACATGGCGAAAAATAAGGTTGGGACGGCCCTGTATACCACTTAAAAAAAGGCTTAGGTATATGCATTTCAAAATATTTATCATTCTTTTATTTTTTTCATTTTTTACATTTTCATTTCAGAATGAAAAATATTACACAAAAGCAGTATAAAATAATAACAAATCATATCACTTAACAATTATAATATATTTTATTTATAATAATTTATAAAACTTATACTTTTTATATTATTTATTTTTCACAATAAATAATTCACTAATCACTTTTAAACGTCAAACTATGGATGATGAGCAAGAAAATAAAGTGTGGTGATCTCTCACGAAAATTATTTATCGTAGAGAGTTTGTAATATCACTATATCTTTATTTTACTTTATCGTTATTTATAACGAAAGTTCATAATCGGGCCCCTGCTTTGGAAAACAAACGTTCTGCTGGGACCGACGCAGCTGGTATAATCAAATATTTTACTGCCAACTTAGATTTAGAGAAAGATATGATTGAATATGATGACCACATGGACATGACAATTGACTGACAAGGAAATCTAGAAAAACATAACCTAATATATAACCATCACTTCAAATTAACCCTACGTCCATACCAACTGTAAAAGGTCATTTCAGATTTCAGAATCAGATGAAATACGACGACGACGGCATTGAAACGTTCATTTCAATGATTCGTTTCGATACCGAGGATAAAGTACTCATATGAGTAAAAATATCGAAACAGAAGAATCGACTACTAAAAATACTATACTTTGTTTAACAATTAAAGTCAGTACAGGCAAGATAGGCATACTTTTCTATATTCTGTCACAAATTGTTTGAATAAATCGTCTCGTGTGTGGGGTGATCAGATCTCAATTTCAATCGAGGAGAATCTTTTAAATTAAATATTACCAAGGGCAACAAACTCATCGGGTACTGCCTCCATAAGCACAATACTGACTTTAATTGTTAAATAAAATATAGTATCGGAACGAAAGTACTCATATGAGTAAAGTATCGAGTACCAATACCGAATCCCTAAGTACAGGCTAGGGACTATATGCTCGAAACCACTCGTAACTTTAAGTATACGTAAATTCACCATTTACGAGTGGTTTTGACATATGGCTTATTCTCGAGATCCGCATACGTAAATATTCGAATGAAAACCATTCGAAATGATACGAGTGCCTATTTGCACTCGTAACTATTTTACGAGTACTAGGTTAATACGGTCTAGAATAAATAGATAGTTACTTAATATAATGTATGTATGTAAATGTATATATTTATATTATATATTATATATTATATAAAATACCATAAAAGTAAAATTATGAATTAAAAATACTATATTAATAATAAAAATAACAATTATTGATACAATCCTTTGTTTAATTTCATCCACAATACACATTTTTTTAATCTGAGTAATTTTACAAATTTCTCTTTGATATTCTCAAAATAATTATTAAATTACATATTTCTTCTCTCATTATTCATTAATCCTCATCCCTCTCTAAATATCTGATACACAAACCAGTTTTGAACTGGTAACTTTACGAGTGATTTCGAGAATGGCGGTCCAGATAATGCTTTTCTTTATTCTTTCATAGATTATATATGTATAGTATACAAAGAGAATTGAAATATAATAGAAAATGGAACAAAATTGTATCAGATTCTGTGCGGGCAGAGAATGAGGTATCATATTTGTCTTTTTTATGAAAAAAAAGCTTTCAATCGTTGATTTTTTGTTCTATAACAAATTTTGTTTTATATTATGTTCTGAAGATTGAATGCACACATGCAAGAGAAAATAGGTTTTTAACATTATTTGTTTATTTCTAATTATATATACACAGAAAGCATCAAAATATTCCTACAGCCGTTAAGATTGGCGAAGGGGAAATATGCGTAGTCGAATCTGCCTACCCTTTTCACTGAAATTTTACTGTGATGTACACATTCGTTCTATACAGGGTATCCGGTATTAAAGTTTACAAAATTAATCCACAGCACTATCATTGATTAATTATTATACATTGTATAATAATTAATCAATGGCACTATGGTATAGAAATTTAAGTTTCTGGCCAAAATTAAAAACACAGTATTTTACAAATTTTTGAATATGATAATTTATTTTTTTGATAAAACTAAATTAAAAATGTTGAAATAATAAAACTTTTCTAATATTTTAAAAATATATTAATGAAAATATGACATGTTATTATTAAAAGAGGTACGTACATAATAATATGAATTTTTTCTAAGATCGTTCATACTAAAACAAATAAGAAAATAAATGAATATTACAAAAAGTTTTACAATAGTTCTGCTTCTAATTGAAGATCATCAAAGGTTTTAAAATTTAAATATAAACTAGATTCGGTTCGTCTTCTTCAGAAGATTCGTCATCGGAACCATGGTAAATAGAATAGGAAGGTATGCTGAAAAGCAATATGGCGGAGATTTTTTTTCGTTTTTTAGTGACATTACAATACAATTAGTTGATGACGTAGCTGCGACGAAAAAGTTTTTGTTTACATTTTGTTTATATGTTGTTTTCATAGTGGCTAATGGTTAACTAATTATTTTATAAATAAAGTGACTTATAAATAAATTAAAAAACTATAATTGACTATATAGTTGAAAAAAAAAATACCTATTAAAATGGTTAAATGTGTGGTGATGTCCTGTAAAAATTATACAGGAAAAACAAAAGAAAAAGTTAAATTTTTCAGATTTCCATCTGAAAAAAATGTGAAACCAGTAAAATGTATTGAATACATGAGAAATAATTGTTATTATTATTATTTTTATTGTAAATTTTGTCAAATAAATATTTAAATGTTTATTTTTTTTTTCGTCATATTTTTTTTGAAATCTATACAAAGTTCTATTCACTCCCTGCCACTTTAATTGAAGGGTTCTACAGAATTTTCTAACTTTTTCTGTTATTTGGGTGGTATTAAAATGTGTATAGTATTTTTATTTATGGAAGTCAGTGTTGTGCTTATGGAGGCAGTACCCGATGAGTTTGTGATAATTTTACATATAATTGTTTTTAGGAAATTCTAAAAATCATATTTCTGTCAACCCTAACAAAGGTACTTTTTAAATTTAAAATATGCTAACGGGGTGTTTCAAGTTGTACAGAAATCATTTCAACTTTTTTTGTTCAGAAAAAATTATTTAAAAAAGCAGTTTCTGTTCGAATTTTACATTCCTGTATCTTTATATTTGATAAAGAAGTTATTCAAATTGGAAATATCATAAAAATTTTCAATTTTCAATGAAATATTCCAATTTTTGTTCGCTAATTTTTTAATTTCTAAGAACGAATCATCCTGTACATTTTAAGTTTTTATTTTTTTTTATTATGAAAAAAAGAAGTACATCCTCCCATTTGATGTTGTCTATCACATCGCGTGAAGACCAAGGTAAATAGAATAGGAAGGTATGCTGAAAAGGGGGTTTTAACCTAAAATAAAAATATCAGTTACAGATGACGTAGCTGCGACGTAATTTTGAATTTTTAGAAATAAAACTGTTGTATATGCTATTGTAAGTTTACAATAATTATATATGCATATTCTGTTCAGATTGTTTTCAATTAATTAATTGTAAAAAATTTACCAAATTACCAATATTACCAAGTGAAAAATACTCATCGGGTACTGCCTCCATAAGCACAATACTGACTTCCAAAAATAAAAATACTATAAATATGTACATATGTATGGAAGTAAAACGCACACATGAAATTAAAAAAAGATTAGTTTATTTATTTCTCAATTTTTAATTAACACAACACAAAATCAAAAATAAAGCCTTTCACAAATCAAATCAAATTTAGATTTTTTGCGATTTAACATGTTCAAATATGTATTTTATGTGTAAATTCATGTATAAATTATGGCTGTTGAAATTATAGAGTAAGCAAAATTTCTTTCGCTGTAAATATAGGAAATTATCAGGTAGTAAAATTATCGAGATTCTACTGTATTCGCTTTTTTGATAATTGGATGCCCCACTTTCTAAACCTATGTTTATAACAAATCATAAACAATTACCTTGTTTATGCGACACATTAATTCGCATTAACTCACTCCGTCTTGACTAAATACGGATGCATAAACCAAATTTCAATGCGCATTTAAAGTGTGCATATACATTTTATTCGTTTTAAGTAATTGTTATTACACTACACACGCAGATGGTTAACGTTTTGAGTGAGAACGAAATGTTGTATTACGCATAAACACTAATTAAAATGTATTATCTCAAAACGATGCTTAAAACGTTTTAGAGTTAATACGTTTTAATCTTTGTGCATAAACAAGGTAAATGTCAGCTACAAGTTAGAAATGGAAAAAATCAAAAAATCGTGATGAAATGAAAAGTGGAAACATAAATAAAAAAAACTCAAAGTTGTTCGGTAATGTTGTTGTTGTTTTAAGTTTTTAAAAAAACTATAGTTAAGACGCAAACATAAAAATTGTTTGTTCTTCTTCTTTATTACCACTGAATAACATTTCAGTTCATTTACAATACTCATCTGTATTATTATATTATTTGTGGTTTTGGTGGAAAGATTGTGCAAAGTGTTGAATTTTGAAACAATCGAAATGATTCAATTTATTAATTATTTCCCTTCTACCTACCATTTTCAATAATTTTTCCTTTGAAAACCCTTGCTGTATGAGCATAACCACTTTTGTATGGTGAAATTTCTGTATTTTTCCAATCATCATCAACGGTGGTATGGTAGTATCATGGATCATTTTATTTTGTATTTTCCAAAAACGTATCGATATATCATCTGAAGTTGTTGTCATCAACATAAATTTCATATTTACATCAATAGAAAATATTACACCAGAATGAGCAGAAATACGATGTAAAACTGGATAATGATTGGTAATTTTTTCATCATTTATGGTCCAGATAATCACTTCACCAAATGCGTTTCCTATAAAATACAAAATGAAATTAATTTAATACGAAAAAAATTCTAAAAAGAATTCCCTAATTACCTCCAAAAATTGTTAAATTTGAATTTGATTCCATTAAATGCGAACAATACATGAATATTTTTCTAAAATTTTAAATGCGTTTTCATGAAAACAATATTCAACAATTAAAAGGACACTATGAGCTGTTAATAGATAAAATTTTACAATTTCTGGGTTTGTATTTTTATTTAAAAACAGCCCATTACTAATCCAATCCGTAATTTTCGAACAGGAAAGTAGTTTAAATTCTTCGTTGATATTTTTTCCTTCATATTTCTAAAAAAAAAAGAGCCAAAAAGACAATTTTCCTAAGATTTTAAATCAAAATATTTTACTACTCACACAATTATGAGAGATCAAAGAAAATTCTTTTGCTCCATACGTTAAAAGAACATTATGATCTGTTTCATATTCTAGACCATGGATTTTTACTTTGAATTTACAATGTAATTTTTCACGTTGAACTTCATTCGGCTCATTCTTTGGGGAGTCTGATGATGATGTATTCAAATAGCTATTGTGCACCACATGAAGTTCATTTCCGATTGCTGTAGAAAAAAAGGAACTGATTAGAAAAAATAACTATCATAAGTATGTATAACAATTTGAAGATTTATAAAAAAAACTGTACATGAACCCTTAAGGAGTTTAAAAGGTTTTAAGGAGTTCGTTTTTGCAGAGGTGTATTTAGCAGTCTGTCTTTTAATAAATAATCTTCCTCCACAAAATGATTTGAACACACGGCCCAATTATTTTTCATATACTTAAAACATTTTACTGGTTTCACACCACAGGCCCGAATCCATTACTCAAACATATTTTTTTCAGATGGAAATCTGAAAAATTTAACTTTTTCTTTTGTTTTTCCTGTATAATTTTTACAGGACATCACCACACATTTAACCATTTTAATAGACTTTTTTTTTCAATAATATATAGTCAATTATAGTTTTTAAATATATTTAAATTCACTTTATTTATAAAATAATACAACTTTATCACTAGCCACTTTGTAAACTACATATAAAAAAAAATGTAAACAAAAACTTTTACGTCGCAGCTACGTCATCAACTTTTTGTAATGTCACTAAAAAACGAAAAAAAACTCCGCCATATTGCTTTTCAGCATACCTTCCTATTCTATTCACCATGGTGAAGACAACTGATTTATTCAGTTGTCGCCATCGCCATTTGTTTTTATGAAAAATAAAAAACCGAAGTAAAAAATATAAATTCGTTGCGCAGCCGATGTCCACTCAAAGTAGTAAATGTTGTTTGATTCGTGTCAGCGGGAAGATGAGTATGAGTGTGTGTGGAATAGAGTAAATTTTTACTACAGTAGTAAATTTTGACATTAGATTTTGTGGTAGAATAAAATTTACCGTGGTAAAAAAAAATTTTCACATTTGCTGTGCGTAATGGAGTAAATTTTAAAAGCTACAAAATTGTGTACTTGTTTCGATATTTTGACTTTACATTATTTTACTATCAAACTGTCTAAATTTATACTAGCCCCAGAGCCAGAGTAAATTTTGACAGTTAAATTCACCACGTTTTATGTCAAAATTTACTACTGTAGTAAAAATTTACTCGATTCCACACCCACTCTCTATAAAAGAAAATGATAAAATTTCAGGATTGCCGTAGCTATTGAAAGTATTGCCTTGATGAATAAAAAATAAATTTATGATAATTGATATTCAGTATTTTTAATTTTATTGTAAAATTTAAATTTATTATTTTTAATATTCCTACGTAATTGTTATTTTATATTTTATTTTTAATAAATATTTTTTTTATGTTTGATTTATAAAATTATGTTTTCAATATAAATTTGATTTTGACTTAAATGTATGCATACATAAGTACATATAATAATAATATACTCGTATTTCTTAAATTATCCTTTTTAATCTATGATATTTTGTATCATTTATGTACGTACTTGTTTGTAATTTCGTTACATTTTTCAAGCCCGAATACGTATTATTATTTAAATTTGAATTTTTTCGAAATTCTTAATCAAACAATATTTTTATCATTATTTTAAAAAAAACGTAATTTGCTTTTGGATCTTCATATAAATTGTGTAAATTGTGAAAAAAAAGCAATAATAATTAGAAATAAATTTTATTTATTGAGATAATACAATTAGAATATTGAATATCAAAGTAATATCAAACGACAAAAGATATATTTTATTAAGTGTAATTAACACTCAACGATTTATCATTTGACTAATGAAATTGGTTGTTGTTGTTTGTTATGTTATCGAAATACCAAAAAAGTAGCACAAAGTAAAAATTCAATAACTCAGTAGTTACAAGGCAAAATCAATCTATCGTTAAATGAAAACATAAAAATCCTTGATTAAAACTACTTTCATCAACACCGTAGATATTTTTGATCTGTTATACAGAAATTTCCATTAATTTTGTATGAATTTTCGATTTAAATACTTTGTTATTGGTTTTTTATTGTTATTCTTAATTTATTTTCGTTTCACTAAGGTATTTTTATTGTAAAAATCCAAGTGTTTCAAGTAAATTAAGTAAGTAAAAGTGGGTGAATTAAAGTGATTTTAAAGCTAATAATGTATTTAAGTAAATAATTTTGTTGTATATATTATTACTTTTATTTTTATTTTAAATTTCCCATAAATTTCCCACAATTACCTGCTTTTTTGTAAAATTGAAAAAAAATAAAAAATTTCATCTGGCAGCCCTCGGTAATTTTTAATTTAAAAATTTCCCTCGATTGAAATTGAGATCTGATCACCCCACACACGAGACAGATTTATACAAACGAAATGTAAAAGAATATAGAAAAGTATGCCTATCTTGCCTGTACTGACATCCATTAATAAAAATACTATAGGTTTACAACTTGTCTTTTAAAATAATGATCATTAAATAATATGACATATAGATATATATTATACTGTATAGTGTATACAGAATAGATAGATAATGTATTTCATAGGATTTTGCAATTATATCCTATAATTATACATACATATATTGCTGGTATGGTTTTTTCTTTTCTTTTTCTTTTTGTACACATGCATATTGTTGCGACAGCAAATAGCCCCCTTCATTCTTTTTAGATATTTTCGTACGCCGCTGTATTTGTACAGACGGTAGTACACATAATTTTTAAAAATGTTTAAAAATGTACATTTATTGGAATTTTTCATCAAAATCTTCCAATAAATGAACTGTAAATCCAATTCCGTTGCACACGCGCAACATCAAATTTAATCTTGTTTTGTTCAAAAATTGAACAAAGATTTTTGTATTAATCACATTGATTATTACAAAAATCACGCCACTTCGAGAATAATCCCATATATTTAATACAAATACATGAGATTATTCCATATTTTTCTCGAAATTAATCTTGTTCAAATTCTCAATACTTTTCTCTATTTATTTCCACAATACTAAAATATTATGAACTTCAGTGTATTTGTCATTATACAAATACACCATATAAATTTTTCACACAACATTTGATTTATTCTTATATAAATCAATGTGTATGAAAAATCAATAATACCATCTGATCCATATAATTACATTATATGACCTATTTACCTAGAGTAAATAGTCAAGGTTAATATAATATAGGTTACATCTTCCCATAGGCATTACCTACTTACAATAAAAAAGTGATCAATGTGACGTCAATGTGACGTCACACGTATCAAACAATTGACATAAAAACAAACAAAAATTTATTTCATATATGGGAAGATGTAACCTATACATTATATTAACCTTGGATTACATCTTCCCATATATGAAATAAATTTTTGTTTGTTTTTTATGTCAATTATTTGATACTTGTGACGTCACATTGATCACTTTTTTATTGTAAGTAGGTAATGCCTATGGGAAGATGTAACCTATATTATATTAACCTTGGTAAATAGTATAATGTAATACCCATCTTCTACTGCACACACACCATGCCAACTTCCATAATCTTAATACCTACTCTATTACACTATGCATAGAATGATGTATCGAATATTCTGAAATGCATAGTGATGATGGGTACTCGTACATTGCATCATGTTATTGGCGATACATTATAGTTTTGCCGCACATGTACCACTACAAAATAATAGGTGCAAATGGTTTAGTGAGCACATTGGTTATATAATTCGAGAAAAAATTTTTAGTCGTCTCTTCTCGACTGGTCTTCTTTGAAGTCGGTTGTTAAAAATAAAAAAATACGATGGGACATTCTCTACTGTCTAGTGGTAGAATCAAGTGGTTTTTTTTTGAAGAAATTCCATTTTTTTTTTTAAGAACGTGATTGGAACAAATTTAATAATTCTTGTGAATCTTTTTTTTCTTAAATATGGTTTAATTAATTAATGCAAATTTCAATAAATTTTCAAAAAAAAAAAAATATATAGAAATAATTCGAAGTTTTTGTAGTAATTAAATTTAAAATGGGTGTTCTTAAAAGAAAAAAAAAAGAAGAAATTTTTTTTTTGTGTGAATTTTTTTTTCGTTGATGTCGTTGTTCAGTAACTGAATTTACAATTTAAGAAAAAAAAAGTAAAAATTAAAATTCATATTTTTATGGTGGTTAATAGTCATTAATAAAAAAAAAAAAAAAAAAAAACATGTCATAGAGAAAAAGTGATTAGTAAAGTATCTTATTATAGAGTGTCAGATAAAATTGAATGTGATTAAGAACCAGTGCTGTCGTTTCGGATTTTTGAATTGCAGTAGATTTATTTTCAAATTGCAGTAAATTTCATAAAATTGCAGTAAATCACATTATAAACGGTTATTTCCATATAATTCTATTTTTTACGTCCTTAGTGTTTAGTTAAGCACAGCCCTACCTATTATCTGACGTCTGTTCTTCTAATTCTTTCATATGTCAATATCATAATCATACGTTTATGATTATTTGTTTCTGGATCTAAAATATGGAGAGGTAAATATGAAGAAATTTTCTTAATCTTAATCATTTCAAAACTTTAAAAAAACAATAATTGCTAAATAATAATTGAAATAAAAAAGAAAAATTTAAAAAAAAAAGTTTTTTTTTCTTCTTGAAATATACGCCCATGTTCTGAAATACATAAGACAAAGCAATTAGAATTGGCTCAGAGATACATGAAAGAATCTGAACATTTTTGGAAAAATATTTTATGGGCGGATGAGAGCTCTTTCTAGTACCCTAGCAGCTTTGGGAGAAAGTTCCTTACACCTCCTTTGGATTGTCCTTTGGATGATCTGATTTGCCAATAATATTTCAGGTCCACATGCAATCTTTTCATAACTTACTTCTGGATTTTCCCTCACAACACATGGTATAATTCTATCTTGAAGTCTGCTGGCAACCCGTTTTCGCCCACTCCTTGCCCGATTTTGTATGGATCCAAAAGTGTCTTTTTTTCTAACGGGATTATAGACTGTTTGGCGGATAATTTTTTAAATTTTTGTTAATTATGTTGCATAAACTCCACATTAACATTTAAAAACCACTTTTGATCAAAAATACAGAGGCATTTCTTTGATTTTTACCATTTTGCACTAGTTTTTAATTTAATTCTGCACAGACAGAATTTTATAAATAAGCAGAAAACTATAATTCACCAAATTACCAACTTTTCTGTAAAAATAATAGTCCAAAACTGAACTTAACTTAATTTCGTTTTTTGTAAAAATACTTTTACCGTTGTAAAAATACTTTTGCCCCATGAAGTGATCACGTTATACCGTTATTTTTCCAAGAACTATTGAACATCTGAGCATGAAAATTCGCACAGTCTTTTTAGGCACTTGATGTAAAGAAATGAAAAAAAAAGTAAAATGATTCATTGGAAAATTAAAAAGTTATGTAGCTTTTAATTTTTACTACGATAAAAAAAGTCATTGTAAATAATTAAAATTAAAAAATTTTTTTAATATAAAACGTTTTTAAAACGGACTCAAAAGTATAAAATAATTTTTCCTAGCCACATACACATTCTCAACCCCATACAGATAATCCTGAAAATTTGTGATTGCGAATTTTTAATAGCTATAAAAATACTTGTAAGATTAAAAACGAAAAACGTGGGGCGCTATTCTTTACACTTCTTACTTTTAACTTGCACTACTCTTTACACTTCTTACTATTTTATCTTGCGCCCCATGTTTTTCGTTTTTAATCTTACAAGTATTTTTATAGCTATTAAAAATTCGCAATCACAAATTTTCAGGATTATCTGTATGGGGTTGAGAATGTGTATGTGGCTAGGAAAAATTATTTTATACTTTTGAGTCCGTTTTAAAAACATTTTATATTAAAAATTTTTTTTATTTTAATTATTTTTTGCTTTTTAGTCTTATGTAAATTTTTCAATCAATTTTATTGATATTATTTTACATTAAAAAACAATATAAGTAAAAATAAAAAAGTTTTTTTAATATTGTGAAATTTTTTTACCTATTTAAATAATTATATACTTTCTTGGTATATTTTTGCCGAATGTTCTTTTCCTTTTTCTTTTTCTTGTAATAAATATATTTTATATATGGTATACACGTTTGGTATAGGTCATTGAACACTTATTTAAAATTAACAAATTTTCAGTATTGTTGAAACCAACGACTCCTATAGTACCAAGACTTAATGCTCAATTTTATTTTATTGTTTATATGTGTTAGAAGTACCAAATTGACATTACAACTTATTGCTTTTAATCAATCATAACTAAGTTGTGATTAAAGTTACATGAAAATTATGTTCTAATGAAATGTAGAGAAGATCCTTAGCTTTATTTTCACCGAATATATTAAATATCTATGAGCAACGTAAATCAAAGAAAAAACGTGATAAATATTAAGTAACATAAAACTGAGAATCATTTTTTCCTTAAATCTCCCAAATTACTAAAAATATTAAATTATAATGTTCTATAAATTTGTAGATTTTTATTAAATAAACATTTTTCCCAAACATTGTTATATTATAAAATTAATAGAAATTAAGTTATTAAAGAAAAATGATAATTTTTTATTAAAATCACAATTATCTCTCTCATTTCTCATTTTTAACAGCCACCTCTGAAAATGTAGTACCACTTGAAGAATTTTTTTATTCATTTGTTTATTTTTTCTTTCAAAAATATTATTCATAAACAAAAAAAAATTTTTCAAGTGGTACTACATTTTCAGAGGTGGCTGTTAAAAATGAGAAATGAAGCATACTAAAATATTTTTGGCTTGAAAATCAGAGTTTGCTTATAGATTAAATTTTAGTAAAGAAAAATTAATGTTTTATTTGTTTTAGACCAAATTTGAGGATCGAATATCATAAAAAGTAAAATCTTAAAACTTTCATTAGCGATGTAATATTGCATTGTCATGCAGTTCTGAGCTATGTTGAAAGTTTCAAGTCTCTATCTCATCAAAAAGTTGGTTAAAAATTAAAAATCAATTTCCAAATTTGTACCGAACAGACAGACAAGAAACCAAGCTAATAAAAACATTTTAAAATACTTATGCCCACCACTGTATATGACATGTTGATGTTGATTCGAACTTGAGTTTGTTTGGTTTATTCTTGAAATAGGATCGGTGTTAGTTGTGTGTGGTATAGTAACTTGTAAGTAATATAGTAAAATAAAACACGAAAAGTACCAAAGCATTAAAATTGCAGTAGATCGAAAACAATTGCAGTGTTGCAGCAGATGGACATAAAATGCAGTAAAAACACTGCAATTGCAGCAGAACGACAGCACTGTTAAGAACCTATCTAATAATTTTTTTTTGTTTTCGAATCGGTATAACGATAAAAAATTTTTTTTTGTCTTATTTTACATATATCAAATTAGAAAAAAAAAAAATTTGAAAAGAAAGGGAGAGAAGAAGAAAGAAAAAAAAATTGTTTTTTTTTATTAACGTAACACCTGAAAACAAACATGTAAGTTATATATACTACGTATATTAACACATTTATTCATGGGAACAGACACTAGATCAGCATTTTATAGTATTCTAATTACATTTCTCATTAATTTTCATGTTGTTTCAAAATTGCATTCCATTGCATTTTCTATTGTATAAAATTTATTTTGCGTAGGTGTTATATCATAAAAATTCTTTAGTTAAAATAATAACAAATGTCTAGATTTTAAAAAGAAGGTTCTAATAGATTCATTCTGATTAAGACGGTCTTTAAGTTAACATTAAATTTTTTAAATATTAAAGTTATTAAATTTGTTTATTGAAATAAAAAATTTAAAGAAAGAAATTTAACTAGTTTTTGAAATTGTTAATTAAAAAGAAATTAAATAATCATTTTTGTGTAGAAATATAAATTCTAATTTTTACAAAATTGTGAAGTTTTTCTTGAAATAAAAATAAAATAAAAAAAGAAATTTACATATATTAAATAAAAAAGGAGAAAAGGAATTTTTCTTATTTAAATCCTGCAACTTATATAACTGGCGCAGTCTTGTAGTTTGTCTTCGGAATTCTATAGTAGAAAATCCGTCTATTTTAATAGTTTAAAGACAAAAAAGAACCTAAAAAAAAAAAAAAAAAAAAAAAAAAAAAAAAAAAAAAAAAAAAACAAAAAAAAAAAAAAGGGAAAAAAAAAAAAAAATTTTTAAAATACATATTAATAAATCATATTTCACAATTGTATTGAATTTGGATTTGGATGATGATAAAAAATTATCTATATTTTATTGAATTTGAAAATTTAAAAAGAAAAAGATAAATTTAAGTAAGTAATATTGAAAAAGGACATTTTTTTTTGCTCTTTTATATTAAAAAATTAAAATGTAAGTTAATTTGATTGATAACATATTATATACCTACATTAAAATATAAATAAAAATTTTTATTTGAAAAAAAAAAAAAAAAAAAAAAAAAAAAAAAAAAAAAAAAAAAAAAATTATTGGAGTTCCATTGTGGAAAATCCAACATACACAAAATTTTTGGGAGATCAAGCAAAAGTACAGGAGTAGTAAAGGCCGTCATCAAGTGAGTTACATCAGATCAAATTCGATGAAGACGAAAGTTGAACTGTAAGTAATTTTCATTTATGTCAGAATCCTTTTGTAATATCTCCCCCCTAAATAATAATAACGAAAACTTAAGCTCAAGTTTGGAAAATTTAATTAGTGATTTAAGTAAAATTACGGTCAGTGAAAGTGAAGAAAATCGAAATATCTGTGTAATTGCGTTTGAATCCGATAACAATATGACAACAGTCCCAAGTTTTTTAAAAGTTCACGCAGAAACCATTCCGGAGTTTGATGGTGATGTAAATGAATTAAATTTTTTTATCGAAAGCATCGATACTATTGTTAGCCATTTCTATGACAAAAAAAATTTAGACGTCTACCAAAATAATGTTATTTATAGAACAATAATAAGTAAATTAAAAGGTGCTGCTAGAGAGGTAATTAATATTAGCTGTGTCAATACAATAGATGAGATAAAAAACGAACTTATTCGAAATTTTAGTGACCCTAGAAATGAGAACTGTTTGGCATTCGATTTGAACAATTTAAAACAAAAACGTGAAGAAACTCCTTATGAATTTCATGATAGAGTGAGAAAATTATTAAACACAATTTCAAACTATCTTGCAATTCATGAAAAGGACGCGAATGTTCGGAAATTTAAACAAAATTTATACAACGATCAAGCTTTAGAAGTATTTTTAGCAGGTTTGAAAAATCCATATGGAATTATGGTTCGAACAAAAGAACCAAAAACAATGTTAGAAGCCATAAATTTTATAAAAAAAGAAGATAATATCAAATACCTACAAAATTACCAGTCTAATTATAATTTCAATCAACACAATGTGCAAAAGCAAGATCCAAATTTTAATAAATTTAAAAAATCCCAACAATCAAAAAATCTTTTTCAGCGAACCTTGAATCCAAATTACTTTCACCAAGATTATCAATCTACACACGAAAATTCTGTCTTCCCATATGCAGCGTATGCAAATAGATCAAACACGATTGCAACTGACGCACGTCAAACAAATCAAAATCCTCAAGAAAATTTACCATTTCCAACAGGACCAGTCAGCATACAGCAAAGACAAAATTTACCACAACAAAAATTTCCTACCCATACTCAAGTTTTCGGTAGGCCCAAAAACGTATGGAAACAAAACCCAAGTCAAACCCTACATCAACCAAAACCCATACCCATGAGCATTACATCAAGACAACCATCAACTTCTCAAAAATTTCAACAGTCAACTCCAAAATGGTCTCAAGAACAATTACATAATACAGAACACACAGATGCAATTGATGACAATCAAGATTTATTTATGACCGAAAATAATACTGATTATGAATATGTTGAAGGTGACTACAATACAGCGTGCGCAAATTTTCCACTTACCCAGCAGTACAACCCACAGTTGTGATAGACATTAATAATCTTTGTAATAAAAAACAACTACCCTACATTACAATAAAAAACCCTCCCCTAAAATTGTTAATAGATACGGGATCAACAAAATCATTCATTGATCCGTCTATAGCAGATAATTATTACACACAATATAAAACATATGATCCATTCACTGTATCATCTTCTTTTATTTCCTCAACACATAATTTTTCAATAACTATACCAGCATTCGAAGAATTTAATGAACCAATAAACTTCAAGTTTTATATCTACAAATTTCATAACATCTTCGATGGGTTAATTGGCATTGACCTTATTCAAAATCTAGAAGCAAGTCTCGATTTTCCAAGCTTACAATTTGTAACTCCAAATACCACAATCCCAATAAAATTTTTAGAAAGTAATCCCAAAATACTTGTTGATACCATACTTCCAAAAAACAGTATCTCTAAAATTCAAATACCCGTGACATCTAAGTCAGGACAAATTATTGTTCCTCTTCAAACAATCCACAATTGTATTATACCAGAAACTCTGACTACAGCTATAAATGGATGGGCAGTTGTAGAAATACATAACAAATCTGAAGACAACACTAATTTTACCCTGTTATATCCAGTACGAACCATAAACGTTGAAAATAAATTTGACCTTTACCATGTCAACTTTAAAGAAACTCAAGAACGAAGTAAAAAACTTGATGAAAATTTCATAAGATGCGATCACATGAACGAGGAAGAAAAATTCCAAATCCTCTCTCTTTGTAAAAAGTTTTCAGACATTTTTCATAATGAAGATAGTCCCCTCACCTTTTCTAACACAATAAAACACCGTATAAGAACAACCGACGAAATTCCTGTGCATCAAAAAAGTTATCGCTACCCATATATACATAAAGAAGAAATTCAGAAACAAATTTCGAAAATGTTAAACCAAAACATTATCAGACCTAGCATTTCACCCTGGTCTTCACCAATTTGGGTAGTACCAAAGAAAGCCGATTCTTCTGGTAAAAAGAAGTGGCGTATTGTTGTAGATTTTCGTAAGTTAAATAAAAAAACGATCGATGATCGCTACCCCATACCTAATATAAACGAAGTACTGGATAAGCTTGGCAAATGCAACTATTTTTCGACAATCGATTTGGCTAGTGGTTTCCACCAAATCGAAATGCACCCTGACGATGTGGAGAAAACTGCGTTTAATGTCGACAACGGGCATTACGAGTTCTTGAGAATGCCTTTTGGCTTAAAAAACTCTCCCGCTACCTTTCAGAGAGTAATGGACAACGTCCTGAAAGGACTTCAAAATGTCCTAGTATATCTTGATGATATTATTGTATTCTCTACATCGTTACAGGAACATATGGTGATCCTTAAACAAGTATTTCAACGTCTCCGCGAGGCAAACCTTAAAATACAATTAGACAAAACTGAGTTTTTAAAAAAACAAACGGCCTATTTAGGACATATAATAACCCCCGAAGGCATAAAGCCAAACCCAGACAAAATCCAGTGTATTCAAAAATTTCCAATCCCAAAAACTGCGAAAGAAATAAAAAGCTTTCTAGGCCTTTTGGGATACTACAGAAAATTTATCCCAAATTTTTCAAAAATAACAAAACCTATGACTTCTTGTTTAAAAAAAGGCGCAATAGTAAAACATACCACCGAATTTATTCAATGTTTTGAGACTTGTAAAGAATTGCTTACTAACGAGCCCATCCTTGCATACCCTGACTTTTCAAAACCTTTTAACCTCACTACAGATGCAAGCCAAGTTGCTATAGGAGCTGTCTTATCCCAAGGACGTATAGGCCAAGATAAACCCATCGCTTTTGCTTCACGAACTTTAAACAACACAGAACAAAATTATAGCGTTATAGAAAGAGAGTTGCTGGCCATTATTTGGGCAACCAAATATTTTCGTCCGTATTTGTATGGACGAAAATTTTCCATATATACAGACCATAGACCGCTAAATTGGCTGTTTTCTATTAAAGAACCTAATAGTAAACTTCTGCGTTGGAGATTAAAGCTTGAGGAGTTCGACTTCGACATTGAATATAAGAAAGGGTCAATGAATTCAAACGCCGACGCGCTTTCTAGAATAAAAATTAGCGAAATTAATAATAATACCACACACGTAGAAAAACCAAACAATGAAGATAATTTTTCAATTGTTGGAAATGTGAACGAAATTCCAAATGTTGCAGACTTCGAAGAAGATGAAAATGATACAGTACATACAAGTGTTGAGAACCCAATTTTTGAAATACCGATTTCGGAAACACCAATAAACTACTTTAAAAACCAAATTTTCATAAAATCTGTTAAATATTCCCCCAAAGTACCGAAGATTATTCGGCTTTTTACTAATAAAATAAGAACCATCATAGAAATCTCAGAAATAAATTTTGAGGAAGACGTAATAAATATTTTCAAAGAATTTTCGGTCACAAATAAACTCTTCGCAATACATCTAGAAGACGCAAAACTTATTCCCCGATTTTGTAGAACACTCCAAAACACTTTCAAAACCCCTTCATTTAAGCTTTTACTATGTAATAAAGTTCTGGAAGACGTTAAAACATCTGAACGGCAAGAAGAAATAATCAAATTACATCACGAAGGACGAACAAATCATCGAGGTATTATGGAAATTGAGTGTGAAATAAAACGCCAATATTATTGGCCTAATATCCGTAATAGCGTAACAAATTATATAAACAACTGCTCTCTATGTCAAAGAATGAAATATGATAGACATCCACCTCAACAAAAATACAGTCTCACACCAACACCAAAAAAACCATTCGAAATTGTCCACATTGACACTTTCACTGTGAAAAAACAGAAATTTCTAACGTTAGTCGATAAATTTTCAAAATACGGTCAAGCATATCCTTTGGATAGCTTAACAGCAATCCATGTAGCAAAAACCTTCATGAATTTTATTACACACCATGGTATACCTAAATTGCTAATTTTAGATAATGGATCAGAACTAAAAAACAATATCATTTGCGATTTGTCCTCACTACATAAAATCGGACTACACTATACAACACCACTAAATCCTAACTCAAACAGTACTGTAGAAAGATTTCATTCTACTATTATCGAGCATCTACGCATATTGATAGAAAAGAAAAAAGATTTAAATATTATTGACCTAATGCCATACGCAGTTCTTGGCTATAACCATTCTATTCACTCCACTACAAAGCAACGACCAATCGACGTAATCAACGGACATCTCGACGTAAATAACGTCTTTGACTTAGATATAAACAAAATACTCTACTCAAATTATGTGAATCAACACAAAGAAAAAACTCTAGAAATGTATAAACATCTAAATGAACAAATGTCAATAAACAAAGAAACCATTTTAGAAAAGAGAAATGAATCTAGGCACGACCCCTTGACATACGAACCAAACACTATAGGGTATCACAAAATTCGCGCTCGAGATAAAACAAGTCCACGGTTTCGAGCTCATATTGTAAATTCCGATAACATAGAAAAAATTAATACATCAGAAAATATTTATCACAAAAACAATTTTAAAAGACCTCTTACTAATCAAAAAACTATTTCCTTACAGGATCCTTCTTGCCATCGCAGCAACGGCAATTGCTCAAGAAATAAAAGTAACAAATCTTGAATCAAACCCAGGCATACTTCCTTTCAAATTGGGAAATGCCAAGTTGAGATCTAGTTCACATATATTTATCCACTATTTCGACCTCAAACTTATCAAAATACAAGTAGACTCTTTGTCAAGACAGTACAAAAACATTCAATTAACTCATGTCGAAACCGAACCTTATATAACTGCAATCAAATCTTTCAGCAATTTCATAAATTTTCAGTTGAATCTTGCTAAAGAAAAACTCAATTCTCTGTATCACACGACCAATAGAACGAAAAGAGGTATATTCAATGGGCTAGGCACGGTGTTTAAAAGCATAACCGGAAATCTAGATGCTGAAGACGGTAAGAAGTTCGATGAATTAATAAATACTTTAAATTCAAATCAAAACAATATTGTATCTACATTAAACAAACAAATCTCATTAACCAAGAAAATAATCGAAGACTACAACAGTACTTTAAATATAGTTCAACAAAACGAAGCTCGTCTAACAGCTAAAATTAATGAAATAATAAAATTAAAATCCCTAGACATGGAAAACTTTCTGATAGTAAAAAATGCTTTCGATGAAGTCACTGGTTTAATTAATATAATTGTACAAATACTCGATAATTTAGAAAATGCCATTACTTTTGCTAAACTCAAAATTTTGCACAACAGTATATTGAAGTTAAGGGACTTGGAGTTTGTTGTCAATAAAGTTCTCGAGCACCATTCACAAGATGAATTGTTTTTTAAAACTGAGCCTTCAAGTATTCACAAATTCTATGAAATATTAGAAGTTGAAGCATATTTTTCAAACGAAAAAATAGTTTTTGTTATTTATTTCCCAATCATGCATCCTGAAATATATACCTTTTATCATTTATATCCTGTACCAACAAAAAACAATACAGTTATTATTCCTGAAAAACCTTTTCTGGCACTTGGAAATTCAAATTTTTACTACGAAAAAGACGAATGTAAGAAAATTCACAACATGTTCTACTGCAATAACGCTGAAAGACCAATTCAACAAAAAAATGATGATTGTATAAGCGAATTATTACAGCTGAAAACTCACACAACAACCGAATGTAAAATACATCAAATAACAATTTATACAGAAATCATAGAAGAAGCAATAACAGGATACTACATAACTATATTTCCAAACAACACCAAGATCAAAATGAATTGTCAAAAAACCGATTTCACTACATTAAAAGGAGTGTATTTAATAGAGCTCCCAACAGGATGTAGTTTCCAGACCAGCCAAAATCTTTTTATTAACGATAAAACCATCATCACAGGGCAGCCTTTATTATTACCCTCAGTGACCGTTCCTGTGGCTTCAATGAGCAACATACAGCAATTAACATTAAAAGACATCTCTTTGGATAAAATCCACCACCTATATAAACAACAACAAACAATAGAAGAAGTAAGCTTGAAAAATCTTCAAGGGCATTCAAATACTACTTGGATAGTTATGATAGCTTCTGTAACAATATCCATTCTATTCGTAATAATATTCATCTACACAATTAAATTCATCAAATCGAGCCGAAATTCGACACAACAACAAAGGTCTACTAGAGCGCAAGATAAGTCAATTCCAACTACTTTACGCCAGGACACACAACTCGAGGACGAATAAAATTCCTCACGTTGCGGTCCTTCTACGGCGGGAGGAGTTATATATACTACGTATATTAACACATTTATTCATGGGAACAGACACTAGATCAGCATTTTATAGTATTCTAATTACATTTCTCATTAATTTTCATGTTGTTTCAAAATTGCATTCCATTGCATTTTCTATTGTATAAAATTTATTTTGCGTAGGTGTTATATCATAAAAATTCTTTAGTTAAAATAATAACAAATGTCTAGATTTTAAAAAGAAGGTTCTAATAGATTCATTCTGATTAAGACGGTCTTTAAGTTAACATTAAATTTTTTAAATATTAAAGTTATTAAATTTGTTTATTGAAATAAAAAATTTAAAGAAAGAAATTTAACTAGTTTTTGAAATTGTTAATTAAAAAGAAATTAAATAATCATTTTTGTGTAGAAATATAAATTCTAATTTTTACAAAATTGTGAAGTTTTTCTTGAAATAAAAATAAAATAAAAAAAGAAATTTACATATATTAAATAAAAAAGGAGAAAAGGAATTTTTCTTATTTAAATCCTGCAACTTATATAACTTGTACCATCATTTAATGTAAATGTAAAATCACTTGTTAATAAAGTATGGTGGAAGTAAATTTTTTTTTGAGATCGATGATTTTGTTTGGTGACTATTTTTCTTACACTATCTGTGCATAGATGAATCATTTTTTTTTGAACAAAAATAAGAAAAAGAAAAAAAAAATAGGACATTACCATAGAAATTGGATATTTAGGCAAAATATCTATTCAAAAAAAAAAAAAGAAGAAAAAAAAAGTAAGAAATCAATGTTAATAAAAAGAAGAGTTTTTTTTTATGGGTTAACTACATATATTTTTTTGCTATCATAAAATAATTGTAACTTAAATTGTGATAAAAATTTAATATAAAATTAAAGAAAGAAAAGACAAAAAAAAAAAAAAAAAAAATTTAAAGAAAAAGAAACTTAATATTTATTAAATGGTATAAAATTGAACGCATCACCACCAAGGAGACTTCAGGGATTTGATATTTGTGCTGACCAGTCGCCGACCGATTCTGGGTGCAACAAGTCATGACCTACGTGAGTTTTTTTTGCATTTTGATATAAAATTTTTTTTTATAGTATGACTCTCATTCTAACAAAGTATAAATAATAAAGAAAAAAAACAAGAAAAAAAAATAGATCAAACTAGAAATTAGGAATAGAATTAGAAGAAAAAAAAAAGAAAGAAAAAGTTGAAATCAAATGGTAAAAAGAAAAAAAAAAAAAATTTCTTAGTAATGGATTTGTAAAGCCATAAAATTAACTATGTTTATATCTGTAAAACAATAAGCAAGGATCGATCCATAAAAATTAATGTAACACGAATAAATAAGGGTTTAGTTTGTAAATTTTTTTTTAGTTTTTTTTAAATAAATTTCTGAGATGTATATGAAAGTTATTTCGTTAAGTAATTAGAAGATTTATTGGAAAGGATTATTAAGTTTTGTCAACTGCTTAGAACAAAAAAAAAAAAAAAAGGGGAAAAAAATCTATAATATACTTGAAATGAAATAAAGTGAAAAAAAAAAAGAATATGATATTTTTTCTTTAATGTGTAAAAATATCCAAAAGATTGTCCTATTTAATGGTAGATTTGGTAAATGTTGCACTGTGTAAGAAAGAGAAGAATAAACAAAATTATGAAAAGTGCAAGATGACGGAAAGAAAACCCTATTGAAAGTTAATTAAAGATGATCTTGGATTAATTAGGAGACGGTGTGGTGGTTGGTTTATCCTCAGCGATGGGTGAAGATGTTCCTCTCCTTGTTTTCAGGTCCTTTATGGATAGAAATGGCCTCCGAGTATATTTTGGAAATTCACAATCTGACTTTGAATCTTTTTTTTTATTATTGATGGAGGAAACCTTTGCTTTTGGTCCATTTTTGGTAGGTGGAAGGTCGTCTATTTTGACGCCTCTTCGCCCTCATTGAGGTTCTCCAAGCCACAACACCTAAATGATAAATAAAACTAACATTTATTTTTTTTATTTGCATGTTTTGATTTTTTGCATGATTTTGATAAAAATATTTTGATTTTTTTTTAGGTTTTGATAATAAAAATATTTTGATTTTTTTTGAAATTTTTGGTATTTTGATTTTTTGAAAAAAAAAAAAAGAAAGAAAAACAAAGATTTTTTTTTCTTTTCTTTCTTCTTCATATAAATAAACAGAATAATCATAAAGTTATGCGCGTCCGCGTTTTGACGATGCTATAAATAAAATCAGTTTCTTTTACATATATATACATTCATTTTCGTGATGAATTTTTGAGTTTTTTTTTGCATTCCTAGATTTTTTTTATTTTTGGGTCTACGTCGAGGCGTAGATCTTTTAGCACCTGAAGGTTTAATCGCTGGTCTCGCGCGGCTGAGTTTCGCGTTGAGCCCCGATTTAAAAAAATTTTTAGAATATATAGTTTATTATATAAATTCAGTGATAATAAGAATTTTGAATTTTTTTGTATAAAGTAAATTTTATTGATTAGATTTTCCAAAAAAAAAAAAAAAAAATTTTTTTTTCGAGTGACTTACTTGATCTCGGTTCATAACATTCGCGAGTGATTTAGTGTTTAATTCAGTGCCAATTTTACAGATTTTTTTTTGAAAAGGCTACTCAAAGTCTGCTAAGATGGATCCCAGTTACCTGGACCAACCAGAATTTGCTTACGAATGCCAAATTAGGAATATAGATCCTAACCACCAGGACTCTCTCAAGACCTTGAGCGATCAGTTGGCCGCTGAAGCCGATGGACTAGTTGATCGAGCTGACAAGATTGTGTATTCTTTAAACAAGGAAATTGCTGATCTACGTAGCCAGGCGGAAGGTTTGATTAATAGCCTGACTTCACAAGACCTTACATCCGACACTGATAAGTCTTTGCGTGTGCAAGCTAAGCTTTGGCACCTGCAACATCGTGTCGATCGAGTTAAGATTAGGAAACCTAAATTCGAGTCAGTTAAAGCCATCGATGACGTTATAAAACACGGATTCCAACTGTTAAAGCGCGCCTTGAGAGCTGATGATGCAGATTTAGGAGCAGTAGGAGGAGATGTGAACGTTTTGAACTTCGTCAATACTCAGTCTATTGTGAGGAGTACCCTTGCAACTTCTATAGAGAATCTCAGCATCATGGGTGGAAAAGAAGGACCTGCTGTTTTAAGTTCTATTCCTTTTGTAGGACAAAATGTTGTTAATGTTCAAAATAAATCTAAAAATAAACAAACAAAATCTCTGGCTTTCAATATCCCTTTTCCCAGTAAATCATCTGTAAACTTACACCAACGCGGACACGATATCGCCTCGCGATCTTCGAATCGAAATTTTGAAAACTTAAACTTGTCAAACACAACTCAACGCGACATTGATAAGTCCAATTTCAGATTAAACGCTTCATTACCAGCCACAACTAACGATTTTTCTCCAGTTGTTTTTGATAAACCTTATTCTCAAACAACTCAGAATATTCCAATCTCTTTTAATAACGATTTTAATCGTACGCGACAAGCAGCTAATCCTCAGCTTTCTAGTTTGAATCTTCCACAATCTCGTCCTAAGGTTTTTCTTAACAACACTCACCCAAATCTTCGTAATGTACCCCTGTCAGCAAATAATTCACGTTTTGGCTCCGCGCCACCCTTTTCCCAACAACCTAGACGGTTCTATCGGTCCACAAGTCCTCTGAAAAGATGGAGCTAATCCTTTTCAGGTAGTCGCGTTGGACTACCTATTGAAGAATTCCTGTTCCGTTTAGAATCTCTAGCAGTTGCTGACAAAGTCTCAGAAGATACATTAGCTGCGCATGTGAACCGATTTTTGTCCGATAAAGCTCTGACGTGGTATTGGCTTTTCCGTCGATCCAATCCGCTTGCAACATGGCGCGATGTACGACGAGCATTGCTTGACGAATTTCGAAGTCAGACCACCGATTTCGAGATACGCCAGGCAATGTTCGCTCGTCATCAAAAGCCCGGCGAATCTTTTAGCGATTTTCGATTGGAGATGCAGGGTTTGGCTTCACGCCTAAGGCATCCAATGAGCCAGCAGGAGCTTATCGACATTGTTCGTCGCAATATGAATGCAAGATTACGTAACGCCCTTCTGCTTCATACAGTTAACTCTCTTGATGAATTACGAGATCTTGCACGTCGTTTTGAAAAGTTGTGGTCAGAAACTGAGCTTCGTGCTAGAACGCGTAATGTTTCTGAGGTTTATAACCCTTACGATTCGTGTGTCTTCGATGAGATGCCTCATCAAAACTTTTCAAGCTCTTATGATACCCCTTGTGACTTAGGTCACCAATTTTCTCACATGTCTATCAATTCAACCCCAAATTTGCATGAATCAAATAATCCTTCTAGAACGGACTTACCTATGTCGAACGCTGACGTTTGTGCTCTGAATAATTTGACAACTGAAAATTACATATGTTGGAATTGTGACGCGAAAGGACATTCTTTTAGAGAATGTTGTTGTCCTTGTTTTCAGGTCCTTTATGGATAGAAATGGCCTCCGAGTCCCTCCATCAATAACATAAAAAAAAAAGATGTCTTTTTCAGGTTCACCGATTTGTGTTTGTATTTTCTTTTCTTGATTCCTTTTTTTTGTACTTTCTTTGGATTTTGCCGGTCCTTTTATGTTGATGTAACGGACCCGCTTCCGAGATGGTGTATCCAAAGAACCCACCCCGGCTGAAGCAGCTGGAAAATCGACCGGCTGGGTACACCAGGAAGCAAGTTTTAAGCTTCTTAGTTTTTCTTTTCATTAAATTAAAAATTCAGTTTCATTCTGAAACTGAATTTTCCGTTACGTAACAATATAGTTATGTATGTATACCTATTTGATACAGCATTCTTTAAAGCTGAAATAAATGGTTATTGTTGTTGTTTTTTTTCTGGTTTGATTTTTCTGTTTCTTGTTGTTGTTGTACTTTTGCTACAATGAATATGCTCGCGTAAATAAATATTTTTTTGGAATAAAAATTTTATTTCAAATTACAGTGTACGCTCAATAATTTTTCCCTTCCTATTTTCAACTTTTGGTTTTTTCAACACCCAAATTTCAATAGGTACTTTGAAGGTTTTTCGATGATTTTTATTTTATAAAATAGAATAAAGTTTAAATAAGCTAAACATGTACTGCCTAATTTAAATCACCGATTTTTGTAGAAATAATTTATTATATAATTATCATAATCGGTTTTTATAATAACAAAAACTAATTTTATTACAAAACTATTTATTGTTTTTTCAAAAATAGCATTGAAAGTTGCAAATTGGTTTCTATCCAATAATTTCAACTATTTTAAAATTTAAACAAGGCCTATTTTAATCAGTCCAAATAATCGATTCTTTAGAAAAGAATGTTCCTGTGGAGCTAGGAAGTTGAAATTTGGCCAGAATATTCTTTGAACGGTCTAATATTGCATGAACTTTGAAAGGTATAAATCCGTTTACTAGGGCAAAAGTTTAAATTTAAAAAATTATATATGTAATTCAATATTTTTGAATTTTTACATAAAAACCTTTCAACCTTCAAACCTTTAGACCTTTCAAAGTTCATGCAATATTAGATCGTTCAAGGAATATCCTAGCCAAATCTGAATTTCCTAGTTCACAGGAACATTCTTTTCTAAAGAATCAAAAAATGTTACATTTTGTTACTTAAAATTGATTCGAGGGTATAAAATTTGAAATAGAACTAAGTGTTAACTTGCACTTGGTACTGTTAAAAATTATAAAACAAGAAAAAAATGCTAACAAAAAACTAAAGGTAAAATTAAACCAAAATTTTCACTTTCTTCAGTAAAAGTGTTGAAAAGAATAGGTATATATATTATATATGTATAAAAAAATTCTTTGTTTTTATAGGCAGCTGACCTGATATCGGCATTGATTTTTAGTATAATATTACAAATACAATATACATTTTTTTTAATTACTTCACAACGTCTTCTGCGTTGCCTGAAATGTCCTTATATATTTTAATTGCTTATTGTAAAAGATCAATTATATGAGTTTTCTATTAAATACTTTTTTAAAGGACATGTGTTACAACAAAACTATAAAAGAGACAATTATTAAATACTTAACAATTCACAGAATTCTTAAAGAAAATATTAAGAATGTATTAACATTGTTGTGTACGAGTCTTCTGCGTTACCGCCTTCATTTCTGATAAATTTAAAACATAAGGACAGAAAAATAGTAATGCGCTATATAGTTTTAAAAGTGAGGTAGAGAAAAATGTAGAAGTATTAAGTCTCTACACTTTTATTATCCAACAATTTTTTAATAAAATTCCTCACAAAATGTCTTCTACGTTAGCAGAGAATCGACCTAAAACAAAAACACAGACATGCTCAAGAAAATAATTTCACACGTACAGTATATGGTTTAATAAATACATATTGCAATGTAAAAAAACAAACACAAACATTTTAGTTCTCCTGTCCAACCATTGGGGACAAGGAGAAATCGCTAAAATGACAAAAGTTATGCTGATTTGAAATGTAACTGTCAGTAACGGACAAGTGGGCTATCTTATGATGTAATTATATAGTCATTGATAATTATCAATCATTACTTTTTCTAGCATATGCTAGTGTTTTTTTAAAAGTTTAAATACTTTTTAGTTTTATGAAATTTATATTGGAAATTTCAACTCCATTTTGAAACTCATATTGCTGGCAGGAAAAATTTCAAAATTTTAACATTATTAACTAAAATTTATACCTTCGTTATTAGCATCCATCTTTCAAGCAAAAATATTTCACCACTCCACTATGGTAGAGAAATCAAAATTTCTGGCCCAAAATGATTTTTTCAAGTCTAAAATATCGCGTGAAATTATATTGGACAGTGTTAAGAACATAAAAAATCATATACATTCAACTTTTTTTTGAATTGTCTCACTGTTCCTAACAGCAATGACGTCACAAAGGTTGCTCATGATGAGTGTATCACATTTATAATTTGACTGTTAAAAAGTCGACACTAAGTTCTAAAGTGGATATTTTCAAATTGAGTGCAGTCGATTCTTTTTGGATCTCTGAAGGGTTCAGGTATTTCTGTTTTCAGATTCACACTGAACAGTATATACCTGTGGTCAAAAAATGAACCTTTTTCCGATACTCTCTCCATCTGTCCGTAATTTAACGTCCAAATCCTCTTTTCACCCTGCATGGGTCACCGTGCTGGGGAAAAAAATGTTTGTGTTACCTCTATTACACACAAGCAGGTTAGATTAAATGATAAAATCAAAAAGGTATTCACAACGATAATTGTTTTCATAGCTTCCCTATAGCGTATGTCTAGCGTTGGCGTCGCTTCCTACTAGCAAAAGGGCTTTTCTTGCTAGAACGTGGTCGTAGTGTTCCTGTAATTCTTCGGAAGACGAGAGTTGAGATTGTTAGGAAGATCTTAAAAAAAATATATATTAACAACTTGTTAAAATAAAACAGCTTTTAAGATTTTCAAAAATTCCTTTTATTACCGCTGCGGTTTAGTTACAAAATTGAACTGAACTTTAGTCTTTTTACAAAATATGAAAATACAAAATATGAAATTATGAAAATGTTTGTTATGAGAATTCTAAATTCTATGAGAACAATTTTACATACTAAAACCGAATTGAAAAGAGAAAATACTCTTTACAAAATTTTTCATGAAGTTATCAAATAGCTGAAAATTTTTTTTGAAAAGTAAACATTGATGCAACAAAAACGTGGATTTTGTTAAAAATTTGCTAAGTCTTTTCCTTTTCAAAATTTACTTTTTATTTTTTTCAATGTTTGTTGGTGCAACAGAAATTGAAAAAATGCTAAAACTTTTCAAAAATTATCTTTTCAGAAAAGTCTTTTCGAATTTTCAAATTATTTTATTAGTGCAACGTAAACTGCAAAAAAAACTGAAAAACTGCTAATGAAAAGTGTAAAAAGTGTTTTATGCAATAGGCCCAGATAACTAAATAAAAGAGGTCCTTTCAACGGGCGGAGTATATTACGATATATACACGCCTAATCCATTACGTGTACATGCGGACTATCACGATACAAGCAACTGTGTGTACAAGGGGACTACACATAATCTTTTTTGACATATCCAACATAACGAGGAGAAGTGCAGTGGATCGAAGACAAGGTGGAAGTCGGAGTACATTTTTTTCTCTGAAATATTCTTTTTCTATTAATATTATTATTTGTAAAAAACGTGAATAAATATTGTGAAACTAACGAAATGTTTTAATCTAAAAATACAGTCCATTAAACAAAACGTAACCAACACCGTTCGATGTTGTCTCTCACATCGCGTCAACACATCTGAACTAGTGATTGCGACTAATTAATCGATTAATCGAATTAGTCGATTAATTCTTGATACTTTTAGTCGGATTTTAGTCGATTAATATTGTACACGACTAAGCGACTAAATGACTAATTTAACTTTAATTTAGTCGCTTTTGACTAATTCTAATTTTTCTTCAATTTTCTATGTGTAGTACAATACGAATCCTCAACTTTTTCGCCTTCTACTATGATACTTAATTGATAATAATTGCCAACTTCATTTGCTTTTACTATTTATACCATCCATAATCCATATTCCATATCCATCCCATCAATAACCAGACCAGACCATATTGTTTGTCAAGTGTCAAGTGTCAACAGTAGCGTGTTTTTCTTAATCTGATGATTTTGTTATGAAGTGTGTTTTTAAAGTTTCTAATTTTTTTATATCTAATTTAATTTTAAATTCTAAAATACAAAATGTTAACTTAAATAAAGTGTTTAAATTACACATGTTCTCCTATTTTAAGGAAAATCGATGAAATCAATCGATTAATTTTCGATCGACTAATTTCGATTAATCGACTAAAAGTAGCTTGATAAGTTTTGACTAATTTGATTAATCGATTGATTTCAGTCCGATTATTTTTAGTCGACGACTAAACTAACAGTTTCCGTAATGTTGTTCGATTAATCGACTAACTACAAAGATTCCAGACATCACTAATCTGAACCAGCGTTGTCGTTTGACAATTTGCAAGTGGAGTATGAAAGGACTTGAAAACGGAGTATTTCGCAAAAAATAGTAGTACGTTTTGAAATTTTTTGAAAAGTATCAACATGAAAGAATAAAATTGAACATTAGAATCTATTGATTTCAAGTACAACAGGTGCGGTGCAGTGGTTTTCTTTTTTTAGAAATCTACAAAATAAATTTTGTAAGTTTGATATTATTCTTCTCTTATTTTATAGATTTCATGCCTAGTCTAGTGTAACTTGCCGATCCATTTTTTGAACCAAATTTTTCAATTTTTAGGCGTCATTCACTAACCAACTGAATTGGTAAACTTTAAAAGTGACGTCTGAATTTGAAAAAAAAAAATAGAAGATAATAAATTGTTGTACTACTTAGTATAATGCTAACAAATATGGGTATATAGTACTAAACTAATACTATCCATAAAAGAATCGATAATAATTGATACAATCAAAATCAATACAAAAAAACAAAAACATATAAGAAACACATGAAAATGAAAAACGGAGTATAATTTTAAAAATCGGAGTACCGGAGTACTGGAGTCAAAATCGGAGTACAAATACTCCGATCGGAGTCAAACGACAACGCTGATCTGAACTGATTTATTTTAATTTTATTCAGTTGTCGGCTGTCGCCATTTGTTTTTATGAAAAATAAAAAACCGAAGTAAAAAATATAAATTCGTTGCGCAGCCGATTTCCACTCAAAGTAGTAAATGTTGTTTGATTCATGTCAGCACTCAGCGGGAAGATGAGTAAAAAAGAAAATAATAAAATTTCAGGATTGCCGTAGCCATTGGAAGTATTGCCTTGATTAATAAAAAATTAATTTATAATAACAATGATGTTCAGAATTTTTAATTTTATTGTAAAATTTAAATTTATCATTTTTAATATTTCTACGTAATTGTTATTTTAAAATATTAAAATATTTATATTAGCTTGGTTTCTTGTCTGTCTGTTCGGTACAAATTTAGAAATTGATTTTTAACCAACTTTTTGATAAGATAGAGACTTGAAACTTTCAACATAGCTCAGAACTGCATGACAATGCAATATTACATCGCTAATGAAAGTTTTAAGATTTTACTTTTTATGATATTCGATCCTCAAATTTGGTCTATCACAAATAAAATACTATAATGTTTATTCACTGAAATTTAATCAAAGCAAACTCTGATTTTCAAGTCAAAAATATTTTAGTATTAAAAATTCTTTTTTATTAGATTAATTATTATATTTACTTTTAATAAATATTTTTTTTGATGTTTGATTTATAAAATTATGTTTTAAATATAAATTTGATATTCAATTAAATGTATGCATACATAAGTACATATAATAATAATATACTCATAGTTGTTAAATTATCCTTTTCATCTATAATATTTTGTTTCATTTATGTACGTACTTGCTTGTAATTTCGTTACGTTTTTCAAGCCCGAATACTTTTCATTATTATTTAAATTTGAATTTTTTCGAAATTCTTAATCAAACAATATTTTTATCAATATTTAAAAAAAACGTACGGCTTTTAGATCTTTATATAAATTGTGTAGATTGTGAAAAAAAAAACAATAATAGTTATACTATTTTTATTTTTGGAAGTCAGTATAGGCAATATAGGCATACTTTTCTATACTCTTTTACATTGCGTTTGAATAAATCTGTCTCGTGTGTGGGGTGATCAGATCTCAATTTCAATCGAAGAAAATCTTTTAAATCAAATATTACCAAGGCAAAAAACTCTTCGGGTACCCCACACACGAGACAGATTTATACAAACGAAATGTAAAAGAGTATAGAAAAGTATGCCTATCTTGCCTGTACTGACTTTAATTGTTGAATAAAGTATAAATACTGTTACTGTGGCTGTGTAGTGTGTGTATTAAATTTATGTCTCATTTAGACAGTTTATAAGTTAAAAAATTATCCGAATTAAAACCGAATTTTGTATTAAATTGGGAGTACGCTATAAACGGTAAATGGGGATTAAAATAATACATGCAAACGTTGATACTTTTATACCCGTATAGTATATATATTCTTCTTCTTTCACACAAAAAAAAGAAGAAGAACGTGATAGCTTCACTCTCAATATAAAAATTAGAATCCACCATATTGCATTTTACCTCACACATACATATAAAAAAATTGGGATTTATTTTTTAGTAATGCTATGTATAATGTATATACAGATAAACAGATTTATATGTACATAACTTTATATATAATAAATATACATACATATTGTATATACGAAAAATAAATTATTCAAAATATTATTCAATGTCCCCCATTTTAACAATCCTTGTCCCCAATTTTCACCCTTTTTAGCAATTCTTGACCCCAATTCACCACTCAAGACCTGGCAACCCTGAATGCTCAATTTTATTTTATTGTTTATGGGGGACATCTTCGATCGGCTAGCAAGCAAGCAAGTAAGACTTGCTAGCTGAAATGATAGAATTGGTATCCTCGATTGTTTTTGCTCTCGCAAGTAAGCAAATTAACCGTCAAAATTTCCGATCGCAAAGTTGGTGTCGCAAACTCAGTTAACAGAACACATAACCTCAAATTTCTTATAAATAAGTAGAAACTCAAACCCAAATACTTATGTTATCAATATAATTTGAATATTTTTTTCTTGTAATGGATAGAATTGGTTAGTGAGACCATTGTATATGAATTTATAAATTTATACACAATTATGAGACTGTAGAAGTTTGAAAATTGAAAAAAAAATAGTTCATAATAAACAAAATAATTTCGGTTATGATTTAAAATTTTAAAATTTCAAAAATTTGAATAAAAAAAACGAATTTTTAACGTAATATAATAGAAAATTATAGGTTATGTATGTAAAAACTTATTCAGCAAAAGTGCTTACAAAATAAAAATGGTTAACTTGCGATTACAATCGAGGATGTGATTTTTTGTAATCGCAATTAGCAATCGCAAATCCGCCATATTTGCTAGTCGCAATTTGCTTAATTGCTAGCTGATCGAAGATGTCTCCCTATATGTGTTGGAAGTACCAAATTAACATTACAATTTATTGTTTTTAATCAATTATAACTAAGTTGTGCTTAAAGCTACATGAAAATTAACTTCTAGTGAAATGTAGAGAAGATCCTTAGCTTTATTTTCACCGAATATATTAAATGTCTTCGAGCAACGTTAATCAAAGAAAAAACGTGATAAATATTAAGTAACATAAAACTGAAAATCAATTTTTCCTTAAATCTCCCAAATTACTAAAAGTATTAAATTATAATGTTCTACAAATTTGTGGATTTTTATTAAATAAACATTTTTCCCAAACATTGTTATATCATAAAATAAACAGAAATTGAGTTATTGAAGGAAAAAGATAATTTTTAATTAAAATCACAATTATCTCTCTCATTGCTCATTTTTAACAGCCACCTCTGAAAATGTAGTACTACTTGAAAAATTTTTTTTTGTTTATGAATAATATTTTTGAAAGAAGAAATAAATAAATGAATAAAAAAATTCGAGATAATAAGGAAGACCTTTTGAAAAGACTGAAAAAATAAGTCTGAAATTCATTGGATTATTGAACACGTGTTTATATTGCAGTGTAAATTAAAAAAAAGAGCTAGCCGTGCTAATTTTCAAATGCAAGGTCTTCTTTAATATCTCGAAAACTATGCATTTTTTGAAAAAAACCAATAATGACAAATCGGTGCAGCATCAATTAAGCATTCTTTTTCTGCAATAAAAACTTGAGGTTAATTTAAGCTTTTTTGAGAAAGACAGGGTTTTTTGTGTTTAACACAAAAATTTGGGAAAAATTCACAAAATTTCGATTTTGAATGCGTGTAACTTTTCAACAGTTTAAAGAAGAACAAATAAGGTAACGTTGAAAAGGGCAAAGGGTCTTCTACGTATTTTCTTAACACAAAGTGATGCTTGAGTGCCCCTGTAAAAAGTTATAGGGTACATCGTGAAATAAGAGCAAAAAAACTTCAACGCCCTCTAGCGGCGAAACCGTTGGGATTCCCCCCCCTCCGATACGATTTTTTGTTTGGCTTGATGAGACCTATCACTGGTATCAAGGTTAAGCAAACCAAACAGAACACCCTGTATTAAAGCATATTCTAATAAAATAATAATATAACCAACGTAGAACAAAATAGTGTGCCTTGTTTTTAGAATACTGACAGAATAGATTAACCGACAACTTTTTTTTTCATCAAAGCTTCGACGTCGTTTTGCAAAGTTTTTATAAAATTTCTCTAAACTTTGACGTCGTTGATTTT
This sequence comes from Bombylius major, assembly GCA_932526495.1. NCBI lineage: Eukaryota > Metazoa > Arthropoda > Insecta > Diptera > Bombyliidae > Bombylius > Bombylius major. Next base: position 31,154,303 of record OW052042.1, read on the forward strand.
GATAGGATTTTTTGACGTCATACATTATGAATATGATTGCTTTGATCATGTTTTGGCATATTATTTCTGTTAAAAATTTTCATTTTTTACAAAACTATAACAAATATTAATAATGATTGCATTGTTGCCGTATTGCATTGTTGCTACGGCAAAAATACAAATTACGACTTATAATTTTGAATTTCTTTTCGTAAAAATACATATTTGCTTTGAAAAGAAAAATTTTTCAATGAATATGAAATATTTTTTTTTCTATTATTTTTAATATACCTCTAAATACTACACTATAAAAAAAATTTTCCTACATTAAAACTAGGAAATCAGGTTTCCTACTATCATTGTATTTAAATTACATTACGTTGAGTAATTTATAAAATTTTACTCTTTGTCAAAGTAATTTCTTTGCTTTCTTTCTCTCTTTTTTACTTCTTCAATGGAGTAAAACTACTCGATGTGGATTTAATAGGTATACATCATTCAATAGGAAAATTACAATTTTAACGAAGTAAATTTACTATAATAAGAAGAATTTACATTAAATAATAGTAAATTTACTGAAACAAAGTAAATATACTCAAAATTTTATATTTTACTTAGAAAAAATGTAATGTTACACATTTTTGGTAATATTGCTACAACTTACAAGAATAGTTGTAAAGTTTACTATTAAAAAAATACAACAAAATGAAAATAGAGGAACAATTTTATAAACATATTTTTGTCGAAAAATATGAGGTAAAATTGTCGATTTTAAAAAACGACATAATAAAATTTACAGAAAAAACATTTGGCTATTTTGAACTCATATTTTACTCCCAAATTACAAAAACTAAGATATATGATATATACTCCTATATATAAAAAATGCATTGAAAATTACTATTTTTTTAATAGTAAACTTTACAACTATTCTTGTAAGTTGTAGCAATATTACCAAAAATGTGTAACATTACATTTTTTCTAAGTAAAATATAAAATTTTGAGTATATTTACTTTGTTTCAGTAAATTTACTATTATTTAATGTAAATTCTTCTTATTATAGTAAATTTACTTCGTTAAAATTGTAATTTTCCTATTAAATCCACAACGAGTAGTTTTACTCCATTGAAGAAGTAAAAAAGAGAGAAAGAAAGTAAAGAAATTACTTTGACAAAGAGTAAAATTTTATAAATTACTCAACGTAATGTAATTTAAATACAATGATAGTAGGAAACCTGATTTCCTAGTTTTAATGTAGGAAAATTTTTTTTATAGTGTAGTATTTAGAGGTATATTAAAAATAATAGAAAAAAAAATATTTCATATTCATTGAAAAATTTTTCTTTTCAAAGCAAATATGTATTTTTACGAAAAGAAATTCAAAATTATAAATCGTACCTAATTTGTATTTTTGCCGTAGCAACAATGCAATACGGCAACAATGCAATCATTATTAATATTTGTTATAGTTTTGTAAAAAATGAAAATTTTTAATAGAAATAATATGCCAAAACATGATCAAAGCAATCATATTCATAATGTATGACGTCAAAAAATCCTATCAAAATCAACGACGTCAAGTTTAGAGAAATTTTATAAAAACTTTGCAAAACGACGTCGAAGCTTTGATGAAAAAAAAAGTTGTCGGTTAATCTATTCTGTCAGTATTCTAAAAACTAGGCACACTATTTTGTTCTACGTTGGTTATATTATTATTTTATTAGTATATGATTAAAGCGAAGCGAATTGAAAAACAAAATATCTTTTTTGGTGATTGTTCATTTTTTTTTTGGATGTTCTTCCGAAAAGTTTTTTTGTGTATATGAAAGTGTAACGATATACTTGCATAAATTGAATTTAAAAAAAAACAAATACATATTTACGAGTATAGTTTCAAATAAAGGTGTTAATTATAAAAAAAAAAATGGCTACGCTTGGTAGTGTCATGTTTATTGTTGACGGTATAAAAGCAGCTACTACAAATGTAATAAAAAATTTGCATAAAATAATTTTTGAAAATGAAGGTGATCGCGGTAATAGAAAAAGAATTCGTGAATTTAGTGGTTTCGAATTTGAAAAAAACGATGATAATTATAATAAAAGAGTACAGTACATAAAAGATAATTTTACGTCGAAACAGTTGTTCGCGATTATAAATTTATTGCATTTAGAGTATGAAGAAGATAATGTGGAAGAAATGACGAAATTTATTTGTATTTTGTGACTCATTGTTAAATATTGACGAATTAATTAGTGAACAAAGTGAAGAAGAAGAAGACGGTGCAGCTGGTGAAAATGATAATTATAGTGAACAATATGATAACGACAGTACAGCAAAATCGAGGTATGTAATGGCTGAGAAAAATTCACCATTTATTTGTTTTCGTGACGTCGCAGGTGCAGTTGTAACATTTGATGGAAAAAGTTTGTATCCTGTACAAAAGTGGATTCAGGAGATAGAAGATTTGTCAAATATGATAGAATGGGGTGTGTTACCAAAATTTATTTTTGCTAAAAATCATTTATCCGGTCCTGCGAAAACTTTTCTTCAAAGCGAAAAGAATATAAACAATTGGGAAAATTTAAAATTAATTCTGTTGAAAGAATTTGGCCCACCTGTAAATAGTATGACTTTACATAAAATGCTAAGTAATAGAAAAATGAATAAAGATAAGAATACAATGAAAGAAATTGCAAATAGGGGAGCAATTGAGGCCGAAGCAGTTATTCAATATACAATTGATGGGATAAAAGATATTGAAAACAATAAAATTGTTTTGTATGGTTCAAAAAATTTTAATGATTTTAAAGAAAAATTGAAAATATATAGTACTGTTAAACAAAAATCACAAAATAGATATGTAAAAAAGAGTAGTTCTTTACAAAAATCTGCAGCTAAAGAAATATTGAAGTGTTTTAACTGTGGTTTGTCAGGTCACAAATCGAAAGACTGTCGATTCAAGGATAAAGGTACCAAATGTTTCCGCTGTAATAATTTTGGGCAAAAATCTTTTGAATGTCCAGGCAATCCTGTAAATAATAAGAAAATTAACGAGAAAAATACATTTTTCAATGAAAGCTATAACCAAAAATTGAATAATATGAATAAAATAATAACAGTTAACGCTTTCAAAATAACTGCATTGATAGATACATGTAGCCAAGTCAATCTTATAAGGTACGATATACATATATGAATCTATTGGTTGTCCAATGAAATGTTGTTGAAATGAAAATAATAGTAAAAGAAGAAACTCCATTTTATTATAGTCCTAGACGACTTCCTTTCTCTGAACGTGACATAGTGGACAAGCAAGTCGAAGAATGGTTAAAGAATGGCATTATTGAACCATGCAGCTCTGAATATGCCAGCCAGGTGGTTGTTGTAAAAAAAAAAGTGTGGATCGCATCGCGTATGCATAGATTTTCGCAAACTTAATAAAGTAATTTTGAAAGACCGTTATCCATTACCTTTAATAGAAGACCAATTAGACAGGTTACAAAGTACAAAAATATTCTGTACAATCGATTTAAAAAATAGATTCTTCCATGTCGATATTGATAAGGAAAGTCGAAAATATACCTCATTTGTGACGCACAATGCCCAATTTCAATTTCGTAAAGTTCTATTTGGACTTTCCAATTCGCCAGCCGTATTTCTACGTTTTATTAATGTTGTTTTTAGAGAATTGATAAATGAGGGTATTGTCTTACCGTGTATGGACGATTTAATTATTCCCAGTGCTGATGTAAAAGAAGCATTTGAAAGACTAATTAAGGTGTTGTCAACATCTAGGGAATATGGTCTTAAAATTAATGTCAAAAAATGTCAATTTCTTAAACAAAAGTTGAATTTTTGGGCCATATTATAGAGAATGGTAAAATTTATCCTTCGAAAGATAAAACAGATGCTGTTATGAAGTTTCTTGAGCCAAAGAATATTAAACAAGTCGAGAGTTTTCTTGGATTGACGGGGTATTTTAGAAAATTTATAGCATCCTATTCGACCATAGTGAAACCGTTAAGCGACCTGAAAAATTTTGCTTCGAGTTAAAGATGCTTAATAAAAAGATGACATGCAGCTGTTATTAAACGTTTATTGAGTCAAGAACCCTATAAAGACTTTCTACTTAAACAAGGCATTTTATATAAACTTGAAGAGGAACAAGAACTTTTAGTGATTCCTAAATCTCTTGAAAACCAAATTATTAAAGTCGTTCATGATAGAGATCATTTTGCTAAAAAGAAAACCGAAGAAGCTATAAAAAAAGGATTTTATATACGGAATTTACATCAAAAAGTTGAGAAATATATAGCAACATGTGTACCTTGTTTACAGTTTGTACAGATTTCGCAAGAGTTTTCATACTTAATTTATTTTTACCTTTATTTTGCATATTCAGCAGAATGAACAATTCACTTTATTAAATGCAATATCAAGGCAGTTTATTAACATTTGTATTATTTATAATTTGATGACGTTAGCAATTTAAGTTTCTTTATATTTATGCTACTTTAAATTATGTTCACATTATAATGTGTTATAATATAATATAATATTGTTATAACAATACAATTTTTAATTACTCTGCAAATTACATATTACATGCATTATAATAAGAATGTTATGTTATTTTTTTTATCCATATTATTCAATTTATTTGTATTTGTGTTTATGCCTATAACAGAAGGAAAATTATTATTGAAATTTTCAGAATTGAATAAAGTTCAGTTCAGATAACACAAATCAGTGTTTTATTTGGTATACCCAAACATTGGTCCTTCGAGCTTGTAGAATCATTGTCTACAAAAAAAACATAGATATAAAATATCTAAAAACAAATTAACACATTAAAATTTATTTCTTGTAGAACTTTTGTCTACGAGTATAAAAGCTACATAAATATTTTTTTTTCAACTGTAGAATATTTGTCTAAATTAAACGAACAGCAAAGTAACAAAAGCGAAAAATTTTCAAAAATGAACTCCCAACAGAAATCAGAAGCTGTAAGAGACAATAAACTTTGTGAAAACTGTCTGGTGGCAGGGCACTTTGCAAGCAAATGCAAAAGCTGGTCAAAATGCAAGATCTGTCATAAGAAACACCACACATTACCATAAAAACCAAGCTGAACAAAATAAACAAGCACCTTTTAAAAACCGTACAGATACTGTTCAAGTCAATCAAAACGCTAATGGAAGCAAAGGTATTACCGAAATAGCAACACATTTTGTGTCAAACATAGAACAACAGTTCTTGTTGGCTACAGCAATTGTATGTGCACAGCGAAAGGCGGAACATTTATGGAGTTACGAGCGCTTATAGATCAAGGATCACAAGCTACCTTCATATCAGAAGACGCCGTTCAACGTTTGCAATTATCAAAATCGCAAGTACATGCTATAATTTATGGAATAGCAGAAAGCAAAAACAGCATCGCTCGAAGTGCTGTAGAATTAACATTAAAACCAAGATTTGCATCCCCATTCTTACTACATACAAAGGCATTGGTGCTTTCAAAACTAACCGGTCTTTTACCAAACAATAAACTAATAGCCTAACCAAAATAGAACATAAAGAGACGTTAGAAACTGAACGAACGTAAGCAAAAGTGCTGTAATTTTGACATTTTGCCCACAATGAAAACGTAACAAAACGTTTGCTTTTGTATACATTTTCAGTTTATACTGTGTGAAATACTATTTTCAATTTTGTTAAATATTGTGATTTTTTTTTTTGAAAAATAAATAAAAAAAAACTTATAGAAAATTTGGAAAATATCATAGATTTATATATACTCCAAAATATTCCAAATTCAATAAAAAATCAATGAAGGGAAAGAAAAATAAGGAATAAAAAAAACCGATTAATTTAAAACAAAACTGTAATTACTTTATCGTTCGAAACTATATAAATTAATTGATTCACCCAAAATACAACATTAACCAACGGCGTCTTCCATTAAATAATACGATTCTTATGGCAGCTAACGTACGAAAAAATGACATTTCAATTTTAACGAAATTCAACGAACGTGAGTTACCGTCTATTATGGTTGAATCATTTATTAATGTACTTTCGCTCTTACCGTTTCGTCTCGTAATGTTCTATTTTGGTTAGGCTATAAGATCAAAAAATTGGAGACACATTACGAATATAACCTTAGCTGATCCAACATATTATAAACCAGGTACAATTGATATAATCATTGGTGTTGATGTATTCAGTCAAATTTTGAAAAGCAAACTCATTAAGGGACCTACTAATACACCAATAGCACAACAAACTGAATTTGGATATATATTATCGGGTAAAATAAAAAGGACAACGTCTGATAACATAATGCAGGACACCACTCAATGCTTTCTTGGTGAAATTGACATATGTAATGAACTTTCGAAATTCTGGAAAAGTGAACAATTGGAGCCAGAACGAATAAATACTGCCGAAGAAATTGAATGCGAAATGCACTATAAAAACAATTACAAAAGAGATCAAGAAGGCCGATACATAGTAAGACTACCATTCAAAACAATTCCTTCTGCTGAACTACAAGGGTCAAGAGAATTAGCTCTTTGTTGCGACAGCAAAGAACCCCCTTGATTTTTTTTAAAGACATTTTCGTACGCCGCTGTATTTTTACAGACGGTAGTACACATATTTTTTTAAATGTTTAAAATCGTACATTTATTGGAAATTTTCAACAAAATATTCCAATAAATGAACTGTAAATTCCAATTCCGTTGCACACGCGCAACATAAAATTTAATCTTGCTTTGTTCAAAAATTGAACAAAGATTTTTGTACTAATCACATGGATTATGACAAAAATCACGCCATTTCGAGAATAATCCCATGTATTTAATACAAATACATGAGATTATTCCATATTTTTCTCGAATATAGTCTCTTTTTAATCTCCTCAATTTTTTTTTCTTTCTATTCCACACCAGTGATGCATCCAAAGTCGGTCTGTGCCGTAGTAGATTGGTCCAAAAATATGTAGTAAATCAACGAAAAATGTAGTAAAATTTTGCAAACTCAAAGCAGTTGAACAAAACAGCTTTGTAATTCAAAATAAACTAAAACCTTTATTCAATTTTCCATAAATGAAAGAAAAAAGAAAATTTACACTAAAAAAACATTTATTTATTTTTTTTAAATTTTAAAATGTTGACTTTTGGCTTTCTCAATTCTTCCATTTTATTTGACAATGATATTTCAATCATGGACGGTACTGCCAGAAATTAAATTTTAATGGAATAAAGGAGTAGTATGAATATGTACCTTCTGGGCCATGGAGCAGGAGCAAAAATGACGTCATCACTGTTATCAGTGCGGGTCACGTGGTTCAAGGTTGTGTGTTATCAGTGAGGGGCGCGGGGGGGGTCAAGGTTGCGTGTTATGAGCGAGGGGTTACAGGGGTCAAGGCTAGTGAGGGGTCACATGGGTCAAGATTTTTTTTCTGTTCAGTGATGGATCATGCGGGGGTTAAGATTTTTTTTATCAGTGAGGGTTAAAATTATGGGCGTTATCATTGAAAAAGCAATGGGAAATTTTTGGTACAGTTCTGATTCACGTGTGCTTAATCAGTGCTAAGCATGTTGAGACATGTTTGTTCACGTTTCATATTGTTTATGTTGTGTTATTGTTTTTTACTTTTTTCCGAATAATTATATTGAGAGTAGAGACATGTTTGTTCAAGTTTAAAGTTTTTCGAATGTGCGTTATTAGTTTAAAAAAAGTTTGGGGATAAGATATTCATATTATAAATGAAGACAATTTCTTCAAGCGGCATCAGTTCATCGTGAAATTTCGAAGTGATTATTTGATTTTATTTTAAAGTTTAAAGTCTTAAAAAAGGATATTACAATTTATTCAGTTTCAAAGTGTTTAATTAATTTTCTGTTAAATTTGAAGTTGTGTTTAAGGATCTTAAAAAAGGATATTAAAATTTATTCAGTTTCAAAGTGTTTAATTAATTTTCTGTTAAATTTGAAGTTGTGTTTAAGGATCTTAAAAAAGGATATTAAAATTTATTCAGGTTCAAAGTGTTTAATTAATTTTCTTTTAAATTTGAAGTTGTGTTTAAGGATCTTAAAAAAGGATATTAAAACTTATTCAGTTTCAAATTGTTTATTAAAATAAAAACAATAATTTACATAGACTACAAAATGAAGAGTTTTATATGTGAAATTTGTGGAAATGGATTTTCAAGTAAGTATAACTTGAAAAGACATGTCCAGTCAGCTTTACACGCAAAGAAAATCTACTAACGCATATGAGAACCCAGCATAAGGTGTCTTCAGTTGATGCTATTTCTTATGATATTAGCAATCAGCCTTCATCATCACAAAACAAAATTTTATGCCAAACATGTAATAAAGAAATTTTAAGTAAGGACTGGAGTTATCATCTGAGAACAAATTTACATAAAATAAAAGCGGCTGAACCAGTTAATGATCAATTGAAGGTAGTAAAAACCAGTTTTGAAGAACGAATTGAAACGCTCATTTATGAAAACAAGGATGAAGGAATTTTGGATCCTCTCAACTTTCTAAAGACAGAAAAAGATCTTATTATAAACACATTAAATGAACAACTGATAAAACACTCATCTTTAAAATTCAACATAGAACTTTTTGCAGAATATATGAAAGTAACAAAAGAAAATGATGATAACGATGAAATAACAACTTCAGTTAAATCATTTCAATCAAAAATGATAATCGTTAGGAATGAAACTGAGTTATCGTCTGCATACGAAGTTATGATTGATAAAATTCATACAAAAACGCAAGAGTTTCAAGAACGAGATAGTGGTTGGACTCTTATAAGAATAATCCATCTTGAAATCAACATTAATCAGTACAGACCAATAAGAGGTTCTCAGTATTTACCATTACCAACAACAATTGCACGTAAACATGCTTGTATCAATGTGAAAAATACGGACGAGTACTGCTTTAAATGGGCAATAATTTCAGCTCTAGATCCTGTTGAAATTCATTCTGATAGAGTTTCATCATATAATGTAGAAAATATTGTTGCAAGTACAATTCTTCTGCAAAACAATATGATATTAGAATTTGATGATCTTGAATTTCCACTGAAGGTGACGGACATAACAAAGTTTGAAGACCTAAATCCTGAAATTAGTATAAACGTATACGGTTGTGAAGAAATGCAATTTAATACATGTAAAATAGTAGGACCGTATTACTGTACAAAAAATGAGAAGAAACTACATATTAATTTACTGTTGATTCAAGATGGAGAAAAGAGTCATTATGTGTGGATCAAGAACATATCAAGATTAATAAAATCTCAAATAACACAACATCGTAGAAAGATATTTCTATGCAATGGATGCTTACAACATTTTTATACCGAAGAGGCGTACAATATACATAAAAATGAATGCAGTAAGATTGTTACACTTATGCCATCACCAGAAAAAAATAAATTGAAATTTGAGAAATACGAACGTCAATTAGAGGTCCCATTTGTTATATACGCAGACTTTGAATGCATTTTACAAGGATTAAATACGTGTATTCCAAATCCAGATATTTCATCAACAACAAATATACAACAACACGTTCCTTGTGCATTCTCTTATTATATCAAATGTTCTTATGATGATAGCTTAAGTAAATTAAAAGTGTATAAAGGAAAGGACTCACCAGCAAAATTTGTACAATCCCTGGTTGAAGATGTATTAGATATTCATAATAATGTTATTATGAATCCAAAGGCGATGGAACCACTCACAGCTTTTGAAGAAAGGAGACAATGTAGTAGTAAGATTTGTCATATATGTAAGAAATATTTAGGTAATATAAGAGTAGCAGACCATTGTCATTTAACAGGAAAGTACAGGGGTCCAGCGCATAATGAATGTAATTTGCGGTATCAAGTCCCAAAGTTTTTCCCAATTTTCTTTCATAATTTTTCTGGTTATGACTGTCACTTATTTGTTAAAGAATTAGCAAATATTGATGGTGATATAAATTTGATACCATTAAATAAAGAACTGTATGTGTCACTTTCAAAACGAATTTTCGTTAATGAAACTGATACAATTGAACTTAGATTTTTAGATTCCGCAAGATTTATGCAGTCTAGTCTAGATTCATTAGTAGGAAATTTATCCCCGGAAGATTTGAAAACAGTTAAATCTTTATATCCAGAAGAAGAAAATTTCAAATTACTAACACGTAAAGGAGTATTTCCATACGAATACATTAATTCTTTTGAACGTCTAGATGAAACGTGTTTACCTTCACAAAAACATTTCGATAGCAAATTAACAAATAGTAAATGTTCTGATAAAGATTACATTCATGCTAAGAAAGTTTGGGAAAAATTTGATTGTAAAAACATTTGGGATTATTTAGAGTTATATTTAAGAACAGATGTATTGCTTTTAACAGATGTATTCGAAAATTTTACAAAAGTTTGTAGAAATATTTATACGCTGGATCCCTGTCAGTATTATACAACTCCGGGGTTATCATGGGACGCGATGTTAAAATATACTGAAATAAATCTTGAACTATTCACCGACATAAATATGTATAATTTTATTAAAAAAGGTATCCGTGGTGGAATTACTCAATGTTCGCATAGACATTCTACAGCGAATAACAAGTATATGAGTAATTTCGATGAAAATAAACCATCTTCATATTTAATGTATGTTGATGCAAATAATTTATACGGTTGGGCTATGTCACAACCTTTACCATATTCTGATTTTCAATGGGTAGAAAACGTTGAAGATATAAATATTCTTAATATTACAGATAACTCAAATACGGGTTATATTTTAGAAGTAGATTTAGAGTATCCTGAATCTCTTCATGATTTACATAATGATTTGCCGTTTTGTGCACAAAATAAAAAAAGTCCGGGGTCAAAATTCAACAAATTAATTACAGATTTGACAGTAAAAAGAAATTATATAATTCACTATAGAAATCTTCAGCAATGTTTAAAACACGGTTTGAAATTAGTGAAAATTCACAGAGCGCTACAGTTTAAACAATCATGTTGGTTGAAAAAATATATTGATTTAAATACATATTATCGTACTATTGCAAAAAATACTTTTGAAAAGAACTTTTTCAAGTTGTTGAATAATGCTGTGTACGGTAAAACGATGGAAAATGTTGACAAACGAAAAGAGGTCAAAATTGTTACTGACTGGGAAAGTAGTGGAAAACATTTAGGTGCTAGGGCTTTAATAGCTAAACCGAATTTCCACAGCTTAGCTCAGTTTACAGAAAATATGACAGCTATACAACTTGAGAGAGTTCGAACATACTATAACAAACCAATTTATCTTGGTTTCGTTGTATTAGAATTATCAAAGTGGAAGATGTACGACTTTCACTATGATTATATAAAACCCAAGTATGATGAAAAAGTACTTCTTGCTTACATGGATACAGATTCTTTTATATATTCAATAGAAACTGAAGATTTCTATAGTGACATTATAAATGATATTGACACTAAATTTGATACTTCCGAATACTTACCTGATAACCCTTATAATATTCCGCTTAAAAATAAAAAAGTATTAGGTTTAATGAAAGATGAGAACAATGGTCGGATAATGAAAGAGTTTGTAGGTTTAAAATCAAAAATGTATTCAATAGATGTAGAAGATTGTAAATTAATAAAAAAAGCTAAAGGTGTTAAAAAAACAGCTGTAGATAATTTAAGTTTAGATAATTATAGAGATTGTTTATATAAGAAACAATTATTTTATGGTAATATGTTAGTATTTAGGTCATACATACATAAGATATATACTCAAAATGTAAATAAAGTAGCTTTAAGTTATATAGATGATAAGAGATGTGTTAGAGAAGATGGTGTTAGTACATACGCATGGGGTCATTTTAGAATAAGTTTAGAATAAGAAAACTGAAAAATAGATACGTAAATTATATAAGAAAACTGGAAAATAAATACATATATTAAATAGAAAGCTGAAAAATAAATACATATTTATGAAATAATAAAACTGAAAAATAAATACATATATAAAATAAAACAAAAAAAATTTATTTAAAAAAAAAAAATTGGTTTTATTTATCTAAAAAAAGTTTTGTAGCATGGTGATGTCTCCGAATAGAGAAACGTCTAAACTTGTCAACGCTCATAATGTAAATAATAAATTTCACGTTGTAGAATATAAATTTATACGATAATGTCTGCTTCTCTGAGCTCCTCAATTATTGAAACTATCTCATTGTTGTGATTATTATGACCTGCATGTGTAGATGCTAATAGTAATTTCAATCTATTCACTAATTCATTTGGACCATCCCAGTATACATAATTAGATTTTTCTTTTAGTAAATGCCTTAATCCAGAACCAGAATGAGATTTGAACAATCCCTTAATTAGCTTTTAAACAGCTTAAACAGGTCTTTAAACAGCTCTGAAACAGCTTGAACAGGTCTAAAAACAGCATAAACAGGTCTTTAAACAGCTCTGAAACAGCTTGAACAGGTCTTCGAACAGCTCTGAAACAGCTTGAACAGGTCTTTAAACAGCTTGAACAGGTCTTTAAACAGCTTGAACAGGTCTTCAAACAGCTCTGAAACAGCTTGAACAGGTCTTTAAACAGCTTGAACAGGTCTTTAAACAGCTTGAACAGGTCTTTAAACAGCTCTGAAACAGCTTGAACAGGTCTTCAAACAGCTCTGAAACAGCTTGAACAGGTCTTTAAACAGCTTGAACAGGTCTAAAAACAGCTTGAACAGGTCTTTAAACAGCTCTGCAACAGCTTGAACAGGTCTGTAAACAGCTTGAACAGGTCTTTAAACAGCTTGAACAGGTCTTTAAACAGCTCTGAAACAGCTTGAACAGGTCTTTTAACAGCTTGAACAGGTGTTTAAACAGCTTGAACAGGTCTTTAAACAGCTCTGAAACAGCTTGAACAGGTCTTCAAACAGCTCTGAAACAGCTTGAACAGGTCTTTAAACAGCTTGAACAGGTCTTTAAACAGCTTGAACAGGTCTTTAAACAGCTCTGAAACAGCTTGAACAGGTCTTCAAACAGCTCTGAAACAGCTTCAACAGGTCTTTAAACAGCTTGAACTGGTCTTTAAACAGCTTGAACAGGTCTTTAAACAGCTCTGAAACAGCTTGAACAGGTCTAAAAACAGCTTAAACAGGTCTTTAAACAGCTCGGTAGATAAAATAATAATGATATACAACTCTTACATACGTATCTATTTATAATAATATAAAAGTATCGAATCCTTTTCTGTATCGTCCACAATCTAATAAACTATCTTTGTTTATTACTAAAAATCCGTAATTATTTTTCCAACATTTTGAACACATATCTCGAAATTTGTCATATGACATGGCGGTGTTTACATGATCATTAAAAATATGCTTTAAATTCATTTCATCTTGTTTAAAGATTACAATAAAGTTTGAGTTATCACGTATCAAGTGTTTTAGTTATATTTAAAAACAGATGTATTGTTTTTAACAAATGTATTCGAAAATTTGAGAAAAGTTTGTAGAAATATTTTAACATCGCGTCCCATGACAACCCCGGAGTTGTATAATACATGGTTGTATTAATGTAAAAAATACGGATGAATACTGCTTTAAGTGGGCAATAATTTCAGCTCTAGTTTGATGATCTAGAATTTTCACTAAAGGTAACAGATATAACAAAGTTTGAAGACATAAATCCTGAAATTAGTATAAACGTATACGGTTGTGAAGAAATGCAATACAAGCATGTATTATACAACTCCGGGGTTATCATGGGACGCGATGTTAAAATATTTCTACAAACTTTTCTCAAATTTTCGAATACATTTGTTAAAAACAATACATCTGTTTTTAAATATAACTAAAACACTTGATACGTGATAACTCAAACTTTATTGTAATCTTTAAACAAGATGAAATGAATTTAAAGCATATTTTTAATGATCATGTAAACACCGCCATGTCATATGACAAATTTCGAGATATGTGTTCAAAATGTTGGAAAAATAATTACGGATTTTTAGTAATAAACAAAAATAGTTTATTAGATTGTGGACGATACAGAAAAGGATTCGATACTTTTATATTATTATAAATAGATACGTATGTAAGAGTTGTATATCATTATTATTTTATCTACCAAGCTGTTTAAAGACCTGTTTAAGCTGTTTTTAGACCTGTTCAAGCTGTTTCAGAGCTGTTTAAAGACCTGTTCAAGCTGTTTAAAGACCAGTTCAAGCTGTTTAAAGACCTGTTGAAGCTGTTTCAGAGCTGTTTGAAGACCTGTTCAAGCTGTTTCAGAGCTGTTTAAAGACCTGTTCAAGCTGTTTAAAGACCTGTTCAAGCTGTTTCAGAGCTGTTTAAAGACCTGTTCAAGCTGTTTAAAGACCTGTTCAAGCTGTTTAAAGACCTGTTCAAGCTGTTTCAGAGCTGTTTGAAGACCTGTTCAAGCTGTTTCAGAGCTGTTTAAAGACCTGTTCAAGCTGTTTAAAGACCTGTTCAAGCTGTTTAAACACCTGTTCAAGCTGTTAAAAGACCTGTTCAAGCTGTTTCAGAGCTGTTTAAAGACCTGTTCAAGCTGTTTAAAGACCTGTTCAAGCTGTTTAAAGACCTGTTCAAGCTGTTTAAAGACCTGTTCAAGCTGTTGCAGAGCTGTTTAAAGACCTGTTCAAGCTGTTGCAGAGCTGTTTAAAGACCTGTTCAAGCTGTTTTTAGACCTGTTCAAGCTGTTTAAAGACCTGTTCAAGCTGTTTCAGAGCTGTTTGAAGACCTGTTCAAGCTGTTTCAGAGCTGTTTAAAGACCTGTTCAAGCTGTTTAAAGATCTGTTCAAGCTGTTTCAGAGCTGTTTAAAGACCTGTTTAAGCTGTTTTTAGACCTGTTCAAGCTGTTTAAAGACCTGTTCAAGCTGTTTAAAGACCTGTTCAAGCTGTTTCAGAGCTGTTCGAAGACCTGTTCAAGCTGTTTCAGAGCTGTTTAAAGACCTGTTTAAGCTGTTTTTAGACCTGTTCAAGCTGTTTCAGAGCTGTTTAAAGACCTGTTTAAGCTGTTTAAAAGCTAATTAAGGGATTGTTCAAATCTCATTCTGGTTCTGGATTAAGGCATTTACTAAAAGAAAAATCTAATTATGTATACTGGGATGGTCCAAATGAATTAGTGAATAGATTGAAATTACTATTAGCATCTACACATGCAGGTCATAATAATCACAACAATGAGATAGTTTCAATAATTGAGGAGCTCAGAGAAGCAGACATTATCGTATAAATTTATATTCTACAACGTGAAATTTATTATTTACATTATGAGCGTTGACAAGTTTAGACGTTTCTCTATTCGGAGACATCACCATGCTACAAAACTTTTTTTAGATAAATAAAACCAATTTTTTTTTTTTAAATAAATTTTTTTTGTTTTATTTTATATATGTATTTATTTTTCAGTTTTATTATTTCATAAATATGTATTTATTTTTCAGCTTTCTATTTAATATATGTATTTATTTTCCAGTTTTCTTATATAATTTACGTATCTATTTTTCAGTTTTCTTATTCTAAACTTATTCTAAAATGACCCCATGCGTATGTACTAACACCATCTTCTCTAACACATCTCTTATCATCTATATAACTTAAAGCTACTTTATTTACATTTTGAGTATATATCTTATGTATGTATGACCTAAATACTAACATATTACCATAAAATAATTGTTTCTTATATAAACAATCTCTATAATTATCTAAACTTAAATTATCTACAGCTGTTTTTTTAACACCTTTAGCTTTTTTTATTAATTTACAATCTTCTACATCTATTGAATACATTTTTGATTTTAAACCTACAAACTCTTTCATTATCCGACCATTGTTCTCATCTTTCATTAAACCTAATACTTTTTTATTTTTAAGCGGAATATTATAAGGGTTATCAGGTAAGTATTCGGAAGTATCAAATTTAGTGTCAATATCATTTATAATGTCACTATAGAAATCTTCAGTTTCTATTGAATATATAAAAGAATCTGTATCCATGTAAGCAAGAAGTACTTTTTCATCATACTTGGGTTTTATATAATCATAGTGAAAGTCGTACATCTTCCACTTTGATAATTCTAATACAACGAAACCAAGATAAATTGGTTTGTTATAGTATGTTCGAACTCTCTCAAGTTGTATAGCTGTCATATTTTCTGTAAACTGAGCTAAGCTGTGGAAATTCGGTTTAGCTATTAAAGCCCTAGCACCTAAATGTTTTCCACTACTTTCCCAGTCAGTAACAATTTTGACCTCTTTTCGTTTGTCAACATTTTCCATCGTTTTACCGTACACAGCATTATTCAACAACTTGAAAAAGTTCTTTTCAAAAGTATTTTTTGCAATAGTACGATAATATGTATTTAAATCAATATATTTTTTCAACCAACATGATTGTTTAAACTGTAGCGCTCTGTGAATTTTCACTAATTTCAAACCGTGTTTTAAACATTGCTGAAGATTTCTATAGTGAATTATATAATTTCTTTTTACTGTCAAATCTGTAATTAATTTGTTGAATTTTGACCCCGGACTTTTTTTATTTTGTGCACAAAACGGCAAATCATTATGTAAATCATGAAGAGATTCAGGATACTCTAAATCTACTTCTAAAATATAACCCGTATTTGAGTTATCTGTAATATTAAGAATATTTATATCTTCAACGTTTTCTACCCATTGAAAATCAGAATATGGTAAAGGTTGTGACATAGCCCAACCGTATAAATTATTTGCATCAACATACATTAAATATGAAGATGGTTTATTTTCATCGAAATTACTCATATACTTGTTATTCGCTGTAGAATGTCTATGCGAACATTGAGTAATTCCACCACGGATACCTTTTTTAATAAAATTATACATATTTATGTCGGTGAATAGTTCAAGATTTATTTCAGTATATTTTAACATCGCGTCCCATGATAACCCCGGAGTTGTATAATACTGACAGGGATCCAGCGTATAAATATTTCTACAAACTTTTCTAAAATTTTCGAATACATCTGTTAAAAGCAATACATCTGTTTTTAAATATAACTCTAAATAATCCCAAATGTTTTTACAATCAAATTTTTCCCAAACTTTCTTAGCATGAATGTAATCTTTATCAGAACATTTACTATTTGTTAATTTGCTATCGAAATGTTTTTGTGAAGGTAAACACGTTTCATCTAGACGTTCAAAAGAATTAATGTATTCGTATGGAAATACTCCTTTACGTGTTAGTAATTTGAAATTTTCTTCTTCTGGATATAAAGATTTAACTGTTTTCAAATCTTCCGGGGATAAATTTCCTACTAATGAATCTAGACTAGACTGCATAAATCTTGCGGAATCTAAAAATCTAAGTTCAATTGTATCAGTTTCATTAACGAAAATTCGTTTTGAAAGTGACACATACAGTTCTTTATTTAATGGTATCAAATTTATATCACCATCAATATTTGCTAATTCTTTAACAAATAAGTGACAGTCATAACCAGAAAAATTATGAAAGAAAATTGGGAAAAACTTTGGGACTTGATACCGCAAATTACATTCATTATGCGCTGGACCCCTGTACTTTCCTGTTAAATGACAATGGTCTGCTACTCTTATATTACCTAAATATTTCTTACATATATGACAAATCTTACTACTACATTGTCTCCTTTCTTCAAAAGCTGTGAGTGGTTCCATCGCCTTTGGATTCATAATAACATTATTATGAATATCTAATACATCTTCAACCAGGGATTGTACAAATTTTGCTGGTGAGTCCTTTCCTTTATACACTTTTAATTTACTTAAGCTATCATCATAAGAACATTTGATATAATAAGAGAATGCACAAGGAACGTGTTGTTGTATATTTGTTGTTGATGAAATATCTGGATTTGGAATACACGTATTTAATCCTTGTAAAATGCATTCAAAGTCTGCGTATATAACAAATGGGACCTCTAATTGACGTTCGTATTTCTCAAATTTCAATTTATTTTTTTCTGGTGATGGCATAAGTGTAACAATCTTACTGCATTCATTTTTATGTATATTGTACGCCTCTTCGGTATAAAAATGTTGTAAGCATCCATTGCATAGAAATATCTTTCTACGATGTTGTGTTATTTGAGATTTTATTAATCTTGATATGTTCTTGATCCACACATAATGACTCTTTTCTCCATCTTGAATCAACAGTAAATTAATATGTAGTTTCTTTTCATTTTTTGTACAGTAATACGGTCCTACTATTTTACATGTATTAAATTGCATTTCTTCACAACCGTATACGTTTATACTAATTTCAGGATTTAGGTCTTCAAACTTTGTTATGTCCGTCACCTTCAGTGGAAATTCAAGATCATCAAATTCTAATATCATATTGTTTTGCAGAAGAATTGTACTTGCAACAATATTTTCTACATTATATGATGAAACTCTATCAGAATGAATTTCAACAGGATCTAGAGCTGAAATTATTGCCCATTTAAAGCAGTACTCGTCCGTATTTTTCACATTGATACAAGCATGTTTACGTGCAATTGTTGTTGGTAATGGTAAATACTGAGAACCTCTTATTGGTCTGTACTGATTAATGTTGATTTCAAGATGGATTATTCTTATAAGAGTCCAACCACTATCTCGTTCTTGAAACTCTTGCGTTTTTGTATGAATTTTATCAATCATAACTTCGTATGCAGACGATAACTCAGTTTCATTCCTAACGATTATCATTTTTGATTGAAATGATTTAACTGAAGTTGTTATTTCATCGTTATCATCATTTTCTTTTGTTACTTTCATATATTCTGCAAAAAGTTCTATGTTGAATTTTAAAGATGAGTGTTTTATCAGTTGTTCATTTAATGTGTTTATAATAAGATCTTTTTCTGTCTTTAGAAAGTTGAGAGGATCCAAAATTCCTTCATCCTTGTTTTCATAAATGAGCGTTTCAATTCGTTCTTCAAAACTGGTTTTTACTACCTTCAATTGATCATTAACTGGTTCAGCCGCTTTTATTTTATGTAAATTTGTTCTCAGATGATAATTCCAGTCCTTACTTAAAATTTCTTTATTACATGTTTGGCATAAAATTTTGTTTTGTGATGATGAAGGCTGATTGCTAATATCATAAGAAATAGCATCAACTGAAGACACCTTATGCTGGGTTCTCATATGCGTTAGTAGATTTTCTTTGCGTGTAAAGCTGACTGGACATGTCTTTTCAAGTTATACTTACTTGAAAATCCATTTCCACAAATTTCACATATAAAACTCTTCATTTTGTAGTCTATGTAAATTATTGTTTTTATTTTAATAAACAATTTGAAACTGAATAAGTTTTAATATCCTTTTTTAAGATCCTTAAACACAACTTCAAATTTAAAAGAAAATTAATTAAACACTTTGAACCTGAATAAATTTTAATATCCTTTTTTAAGATCCTTAAACACAACTTCAAATTTAACAGAAAATTAATTAAACACTTTGAAACTGAATAAATTTTAATATCCTTTTTTAAGATCCTTAAACACAACTTCAAATTTAACAGAAAATTAATTAAACACTTTGAAACTGAATAAATTGTAATATCCTTTTTTAAGACTTTAAACTTTAAAATAAAATCAAATAATCACTTCGAAATTTCACGATGAACTGATGCCGCTTGAAGAAATTGTCTTCATTTATAATATGAATATCTTATCCCCAAACTTTTTTTAAACTAATAACGCACATTCGAAAAACTTTAAACTTGAACAAACATGTCTCTACTCTCAATATAATTATTCGGAAAAAAGTAAAAAACAATAACACAACATAAACAATATGAAACGTGAACAAACATGTCTCAACATGCTTAGCACTGATTAAGCACACGTGAATCAGAACTGTACCAAAAATTTCCCATTGCTTTTTCAATGATAACGCCCATAATTTTAACCCTCACTGATAAAAAAAATCTTAACCCCCGCATGATCCATCACTGAACAGAAAAAAAATCTTGACCCATGTGACCCCTCACTAGCCTTGACCCCTGTAACCCCTCGCTCATAACACGCAACCTTGACCCCCCCCGCGCCCCTCACTGATAACACACAACCTTGAACCACGTGACCCGCACTGATAACAGTGATGACGTCATTTTTGCTCCTGCTCCATGGTCCAGAAGGAACATATTCATACTACTCCTTTATTCCATTAAAATTTAATTTCTGGCAGTACCGTCCATGATTGAAATATCATTGTCAAATAAAATGGAAGAATTGAGAAAGCCAAAAGTCAACATTTTAAAATTTAAAAAAAATAAATAAATGTTTTTTTAGTGTAAATTTTCTTTTTTCTTTCATTTATGGAAAATTGAATAAAGGTTTTAGTTTATTTTGAATTACAAAGCTGTTTTGTTCAACTGCTTTGAGTTTGCAAAATTTTACTACATTTTTCGTTGATTTACTACATATTTTTGGACCAATCTACTACGGCACAGACCGACTTTGGATGCATCACTGGTGTGGAATAGAAAGAAAAAAAAATTGAGGAGATTAAAAAGAGACTATATTCGAGAAAAATATGGAATAATCTCATGTATTTGTATTAAATACATGGGATTATTCTCGAAATGGCGTGATTTTTGTCATAATCCATGTGATTAGTACAAAAATCTTTGTTCAATTTTTGAACAAAGCAAGATTAAATTTTATGTTGCGCGTGTGCAACGGAATTGGAATTTACAGTTCATTTATTGGAATATTTTGTTGAAAATTTCCAATAAATGTACGATTTTAAACATTTAAAAAAATATGTGTACTACCGTCTGTAAAAATACAGCGGCGTACGAAAATGTCTTTAAAAAAAATCAAGGGGGTTCTTTGCTGTCGCAACAAAGAGCTAATTCTCTTGACCCTTGTAGTTCAGCAGAAGGAATTGTTTTGAATGGTAGTCTTACTATGTATCGGCCTTCTTGATCTCTTTTGTAATTGTTTTTATAGTGCATTTCGCATTCAATTTCTTCGGCAGTATTTATTCGTTCTGGCTCCAATTGTTCACTTTTCCAGAATTTCGAAAGTTCATTACATATGTCAATTTCACCAAGAAAGCATTGAGTGGTGTCCTGCATTATGTTATCAGACGTTGTCCTTAGTAGTAGTAGTATGAATATGTACCTTCTGGACCATGGAGCTGGCTCCTGGCTCAGTGACGTCATGAGCTTTTGTGCTTTTTTGGTGTGTGTAAAAGAATGTGTTGTTGTTTTGTTGTTGTTTGAGATGAAGAAAAAATGAAAAAAATGTGATGTCGGTGGGATGGATGCGAACCTGAGACCTGTGGCATGATAGTCCGTAGTATATATCATTGAGCCACAGGGAATATTAATATATGGTGATTATGTTGTGTGTATATAGGTAATGCTGTTTAAAGACCTGTTTAAGCTGTTTTTAGACCTGTTCAAGCTGTTTCAGAGCTGTTTAAAGACCTGTTTAAGCTGTTTAAAAGCTAATTAAGGGATTGTTCAAATCTCATTCTGGTTCTGGATTAAGGCATTTACTAAAAGAAAAATCTAATTATGTATACTGGGATGGTCCAAATGAATTAGTGAATAGATTGAAATTACTATTAGCATCTACACATGCAGGTCATAATAATCACAACAATGAGATAGTTTCAATAATTGAGGAGCTCAGAGAAGCAGACATTATCGTATAAATTTATATTCTACAACGTGAAATTTATTATTTACATTATGAGCGTTGACAAGTTTAGACGTTTCTCTATTCGGAGACATCACCATGCTACAAAACTTTTTTTAGATAAATAAAACCAATTTTTTTTTTTTAAATAAATTTTTTTTGTTTTATTTTATATATGTATTTATTTTTCAGTTTTATTATTTCATAAATATGTATTTATTTTTCAGCTTTCTATTTAATATATGTATTTATTTTCCAGTTTTCTTATATAATTTACGTATCTATTTTTCAGTTTTCTTATTCTAAACTTATTCTAAAATGACCCCATGCGTATGTACTAACACCATCTTCTCTAACACATCTCTTATCATCTATATAACTTAAAGCTACTTTATTTACATTTTGAGTATATATCTTATGTATGTATGACCTAAATACTAACATATTACCATAAAATAATTGTTTCTTATATAAACAATCTCTATAATTATCTAAACTTAAATTATCTACAGCTGTTTTTTTAACACCTTTAGCTTTTTTTATTAATTTACAATCTTCTACATCTATTGAATACATTTTTGATTTTAAACCTACAAACTCTTTCATTATCCGACCATTGTTCTCATCTTTCATTAAACCTAATACTTTTTTATTTTTAAGCGGAATATTATAAGGGTTATCAGGTAAGTATTCGGAAGTATCAAATTTAGTGTCAATATCATTTATAATGTCACTATAGAAATCTTCAGTTTCTATTGAATATATAAAAGAATCTGTATCCATGTAAGCAAGAAGTACTTTTTCATCATACTTGGGTTTTATATAATCATAGTGAAAGTCGTACATCTTCCACTTTGATAATTCTAATACAACGAAACCAAGATAAATTGGTTTGTTATAGTATGTTCGAACTCTCTCAAGTTGTATAGCTGTCATATTTTCTGTAAACTGAGCTAAGCTGTGGAAATTCGGTTTAGCTATTAAAGCCCTAGCACCTAAATGTTTTCCACTACTTTCCCAGTCAGTAACAATTTTGACCTCTTTTCGTTTGTCAACATTTTCCATCGTTTTACCGTACACAGCATTATTCAACAACTTGAAAAAGTTCTTTTCAAAAGTATTTTTTGCAATAGTACGATAATATGTATTTAAATCAATATATTTTTTCAACCAACATGATTGTTTAAACTGTAGCGCTCTGTGAATTTTCACTAATTTCAAACCGTGTTTTAAACATTGCTGAAGATTTCTATAGTGAATTATATAATTTCTTTTTACTGTCAAATCTGTAATTAATTTGTTGAATTTTGACCCCGGACTTTTTTTATTTTGTGCACAAAACGGCAAATCATTATGTAAATCATGAAGAGATTCAGGATACTCTAAATCTACTTCTAAAATATAACCCGTATTTGAGTTATCTGTAATATTAAGAATATTTATATCTTCAACGTTTTCTACCCATTGAAAATCAGAATATGGTAAAGGTTGTGACATAGCCCAACCGTATAAATTATTTGCATCAACATACATTAAATATGAAGATGGTTTATTTTCATCGAAATTACTCATATACTTGTTATTCGCTGTAGAATGTCTATGCGAACATTGAGTAATTCCACCACGGATACCTTTTTTAATAAAATTATACATATTTATGTCGGTGAATAGTTCAAGATTTATTTCAGTATATTTTAACATCGCGTCCCATGATAACCCCGGAGTTGTATAATACTGACAGGGATCCAGCGTATAAATATTTCTACAAACTTTTCTAAAATTTTCGAATACATCTGTTAAAAGCAATACATCTGTTTTTAAATATAACTCTAAATAATCCCAAATGTTTTTACAATCAAATTTTTCCCAAACTTTCTTAGCATGAATGTAATCTTTATCAGAACATTTACTATTTGTTAATTTGCTATCGAAATGTTTTTGTGAAGGTAAACACGTTTCATCTAGACGTTCAAAAGAATTAATGTATTCGTATGGAAATACTCCTTTACGTGT
Organism: Bombylius major; assembly: GCA_932526495.1. NCBI lineage: Eukaryota > Metazoa > Arthropoda > Insecta > Diptera > Bombyliidae > Bombylius > Bombylius major. Next base: position 31,178,033 of record OW052042.1, read on the forward strand.
TAGTAATTTGAAATTTTCTTCTTCTGGATATAAAGATTTAACTGTTTTCAAATCTTCCGGGGATAAATTTCCTACTAATGAATCTAGACTAGACTGCATAAATCTTGCGGAATCTAAAAATCTAAGTTCAATTGTATCAGTTTCATTAACGAAAATTCGTTTTGAAAGTGACACATACAGTTCTTTATTTAATGGTATCAAATTTATATCACCATCAATATTTGCTAATTCTTTAACAAATAAGTGACAGTCATAACCAGAAAAATTATGAAAGAAAATTGGGAAAAACTTTGGGACTTGATACCGCAAATTACATTCATTATGCGCTGGACCCCTGTACTTTCCTGTTAAATGACAATGGTCTGCTACTCTTATATTACCTAAATATTTCTTACATATATGACAAATCTTACTACTACATTGTCTCCTTTCTTCAAAAGCTGTGAGTGGTTCCATCGCCTTTGGATTCATAATAACATTATTATGAATATCTAATACATCTTCAACCAGGGATTGTACAAATTTTGCTGGTGAGTCCTTTCCTTTATACACTTTTAATTTACTTAAGCTATCATCATAAGAACATTTGATATAATAAGAGAATGCACAAGGAACGTGTTGTTGTATATTTGTTGTTGATGAAATATCTGGATTTGGAATACACGTATTTAATCCTTGTAAAATGCATTCAAAGTCTGCGTATATAACAAATGGGACCTCTAATTGACGTTCGTATTTCTCAAATTTCAATTTATTTTTTTCTGGTGATGGCATAAGTGTAACAATCTTACTGCATTCATTTTTATGTATATTGTACGCCTCTTCGGTATAAAAATGTTGTAAGCATCCATTGCATAGAAATATCTTTCTACGATGTTGTGTTATTTGAGATTTTATTAATCTTGATATGTTCTTGATCCACACATAATGACTCTTTTCTCCATCTTGAATCAACAGTAAATTAATATGTAGTTTCTTTTCATTTTTTGTACAGTAATACGGTCCTACTATTTTACATGTATTAAATTGCATTTCTTCACAACCGTATACGTTTATACTAATTTCAGGATTTAGGTCTTCAAACTTTGTTATGTCCGTCACCTTCAGTGGAAATTCAAGATCATCAAATTCTAATATCATATTGTTTTGCAGAAGAATTGTACTTGCAACAATATTTTCTACATTATATGATGAAACTCTATCAGAATGAATTTCAACAGGATCTAGAGCTGAAATTATTGCCCATTTAAAGCAGTACTCGTCCGTATTTTTCACATTGATACAAGCATGTTTACGTGCAATTGTTGTTGGTAATGGTAAATACTGAGAACCTCTTATTGGTCTGTACTGATTAATGTTGATTTCAAGATGGATTATTCTTATAAGAGTCCAACCACTATCTCGTTCTTGAAACTCTTGCGTTTTTGTATGAATTTTATCAATCATAACTTCGTATGCAGACGATAACTCAGTTTCATTCCTAACGATTATCATTTTTGATTGAAATGATTTAACTGAAGTTGTTATTTCATCGTTATCATCATTTTCTTTTGTTACTTTCATATATTCTGCAAAAAGTTCTATGTTGAATTTTAAAGATGAGTGTTTTATCAGTTGTTCATTTAATGTGTTTATAATAAGATCTTTTTCTGTCTTTAGAAAGTTGAGAGGATCCAAAATTCCTTCATCCTTGTTTTCATAAATGAGCGTTTCAATTCGTTCTTCAAAACTGGTTTTTACTACCTTCAATTGATCATTAACTGGTTCAGCCGCTTTTATTTTATGTAAATTTGTTCTCAGATGATAACTCCAGTCCTTACTTAAAATTTCTTTATTACATGTTTGGCATAAAATTTTGTTTTGTGATGATGAAGGCTGATTGCTAATATCATAAGAAATAGCATCAACTGAAGACACCTTATGCTGGGTTCTCATATGCGTTAGTAGATTTTCTTTGCGTGTAAAGCTGACTGGACATGTCTTTTCAAGTTATACTTACTTGAAAATCCATTTCCACAAATTTCACATATAAAACTCTTCATTTTGTAGTCTATGTAAATTATTGTTTTTATTTTAATAAACAATTTGAAACTGAATAAGTTTTAATATCCTTTTTTAAGATCCTTAAACACAACTTCAAATTTAAAAGAAAATTAATTAAACACTTTGAACCTGAATAAATTTTAATATCCTTTTTTAAGATCCTTAAACACAACTTCAAATTTAACAGAAAATTAATTAAACACTTTGAAACTGAATAAATTTTAATATCCTTTTTTAAGATCCTTAAACACAACTTCAAATTTAACAGAAAATTAATTAAACACTTTGAAACTGAATAAATTGTAATATCCTTTTTTAAGACTTTAAACTTTAAAATAAAATCAAATAATCACTTCGAAATTTCACGATGAACTGATGCCGCTTGAAGAAATTGTCTTCATTTATAATATGAATATCTTATCCCCAAACTTTTTTTAAACTAATAACGCACATTCGAAAAACTTTAAACTTGAACAAACATGTCTCTACTCTCAATATAATTATTCGGAAAAAAGTAAAAAACAATAACACAACATAAACAATATGAAACGTGAACAAACATGTCTCAACATGCTTAGCACTGATTAAGCACACGTGAATCAGAACTGTACCAAAAATTTCCCATTGCTTTTTCAATGATAACGCCCATAATTTTAACCCTCACTGATAAAAAAAATCTTAACCCCCGCATGATCCATCACTGAACAGAAAAAAAATCTTGACCCATGTGACCCCTCACTAGCCTTGACCCCTGTAACCCCTCGCTCATAACACGCAACCTTGACCCCCCCCGCGCCCCTCACTGATAACACACAACCTTGAACCACGTGACCCGCACTGATAACAGTGATGACGTCATTTTTGCTCCTGCTCCATGGTCCAGAAGGTACATATTCATACTACTTAAAGGCATATCATATCCACATGTTTAATTATACCACATACCACTAACACAATGCACAAGAAAAGTCAAAAGAACAATGGACATGATATGACAATATCCGAAGCCGACAGGTTGTATTGTATTGTAATAAATTTCATTTCCTATAACACTTAAAGTGAAGTAGATTTAATTAAGTGCGAAGTAGATTTTTTATGGGGGGAAAATGTAGTAAATCTACTACAAATGAAGTAAAGGATGCATCACTGTAATCCACACTACTAAAATAGTATATACTTCAGTGTATTTGCTAATATTCAAGTACACTACAAAAATATTTTCATGTATTGATTGATTAATTCTCATATAAACTACTATATGAGATAAATCAATATAATATATCTCCTGATCCATATATTTGCATTATGACCTGTTTACTTAAAGTAAATAGCATAATGTAATACATGTTTCATGCGCACACACACTGTGCCAACATCCATAATCTCCACACTCGAATACATTATTCACCTAATAATGTATCGAATATTCTAGTATGTCTGGTGATGATTTGTATATCTGCACACTATGTAATGACAATGCATTAATTCCGCCGCTCAATTACCAACACCAATTAACATTTTTTTTTGTAATGTGCATGGTGATTGGTACCGGCAGTCGGATTTTTGTTTTCTCACTTGTAACTTCTGGTTTTTGCTTTTTTGATTTTTGTGGCTTCTTTCTGGTTCATCTTTTACACAGAGTAGACATGGATTCGCTTTTGCTGAGTGATTTAAAATTTTTTTTTCATTACGGTGTGATATATTTGCTATCGAAACTTTATTAATAATAAAAAAAAAAAAATTATATATAAAGAAAAAAGAGAAATAAAACAGATTTTGGTTATTTAAAGTTATTTGATTTTTTTTTCGTTTGGCATATCTGTAAATATCAGTAAAATATGGAAAAATTTTAGTAAAATGTTAGGAAAAAAAAAAACAACAACAAAAAAAGAATGGAAATTTGAAGTGTATAAAATCTTCTCAGTATGAGTTCAGTTTAATATAATGGTGTATAGTCTCGATTAATTGCAGTTATAGATATATCTACATATATATAAAAAAAAAAAAAAAAAAAAAAAAAAAAAAAAAAAAAAAAAAAAAAAAGAGGAAAACGTAGAATCAAAAAGAAAGAATTTTTTTTTCAGGTAGTTTAAAGATAACGCAAGAAGAAGAAGAGAAAAAAAAATATATATAGAATTTGGTGAAAGTGTATAGATTCAAACTAAAAGATTTGTAAAATGCGAGTAAAAATGTTTTTTTTTAAAGAAGGAAAAAATTAAAGAAATTAAATTAAAAAAAAAAAAAAAGTTGAGAAAAAATGTGAGAAAAAAAAAGAATCTACTGAATCTACTACTTTTTTTTTTTGAATAAACTATAGTGGTATTGAGAAAAAAAAAGAAAACACAGAATTGGACATTATTAAAAATCAAGAAAAAAAAGAGAAAAAAAACAAAAAAAAAAAAAAAAATCGATAGGGTGTCCCTAAAATTTAAACCAAATAAAAGAAAAACAAATTTTTTTTGATAGTTAAAGAAAGTTTTAAATCTAGATGATATAAAATGAAGCCATAATGAAAAAACTGTGAAATAAAGTACAAAAAAAAAAAAAAAACAAACAAAAAAAAAGAAAAAAAAAATTTTTTGTAGGTTTAAATATCTGAAACAAAATTTGATTCAAGCTGAAATTATTAATATGTAGTAAATAAAAGAAAAAGAAAAATTTGAAATAAGTATAAAATACAAAAAAAAAAAAAAAAAAAAAAAAAAATGAAGAAAAAAAAAATTAAATTTGAAACAAATTTAAAAGAAAAAAAAAATTTATTTAGATAATCAAAACACAGCATAATTTAAGCAGAAATACTACAACAAGGAAAAGTTACCAAAAAAAAAAAAAAAAAAGAAAAAAAAAAAAACAGAAAACACTGCTGAAGGACTACTCCACGATGTGCGGCAGCTGTAACATTCAAAGTAAGGAATCTGTATCTTAAAATTATATATTTTTCTGGTAAATGGAATAACATTGTATTTAGGAAAGTAGCATAAGTCGAAGTTAGAATTAAGTCTATTCATACAAATACGTAGTGTAGAAAAATTGTAACAAGCAAAGAAAAGATAATAGATAAAGATTTTTTTTTTTGACTAGTTAATAGAATCACCAGTAATGGGTAATAAGAACAAGAATAAGAAAAAAAAAAAAAAGAAAACTGTAAAAAAAAAAAAATTATCTCTAATTTGGAATTTGCAAATGAATGATTTTTTTTATTAGATTAGTTAGGGTTAAGAATGAAAACAAAAAAAAAAAAAACAAAAAAAAAAGGGTCAATTTTGGAAATGGGAACTTTGTAACATATTAATAAAGAAAAGATAAAAGAATAAAATCCAATTCATTTTTTTTTCACTAATTTTTTTTTATTCCAATTTATTTAAGCATTACAAATCATCAAACTTAATGATGCATTAACGAATCTTCAAAGGTGTGGTGATCTTGGAGGGTCACAACGATGGGTGAAGATGGTCCTCTCCTTATTTTTTTTTTAGGTACATTATGGATCAAAGGTGTCCCTTTACCGATAAAAAGATGTTTTTTTTGTTGCTTCATCGAAAGATATACCTATTGTCTCCTTTTCGCGTTCTACTTAATATTTTCTTTGGATTTTGGTTTTGCCGGTCCTTGTTTTTTATGTTAGCATAATGGACTACTTCCGATAGGGTGTTCCCAAAAGAACCCACCCAGACTGAAGCAGCTGGAACCATGACCGGCTGGGTTCACCCGGAAGTTCCTTTCAGTTCCTCCTCGAGCTGAATTTTCATTCATTTATACAATATTTTCGTTATGCAACATATGGCGCCCAACGGTAGGCAAGCTTCCATCATTGTCTACAAAAATTTTCTGTCGCCCATATGTCACTCCACCTTTTGGTGTTGCAACATATGGCGCCCAACGGCAGGCACACCTTCATCTAGTGTCTGTAAATTACATTTTCTTTTCAGTATTTTTTTTTTCTATCTTTAGCTTCCCCGGTAACATGGAGATTTTCTGTTTAGTGGCAACATTGAACAGAAAATCTACCATCCCACGCGTCCTATCAGCTCACCACAATAACCCGGTTTTGAAAATTTAATTCATTATATTTCATGCGCGATATATAATTTTTTTTTGTGTAATAAAAATTCTCGAACACATTGACGTAAGTCCAAGATTTTGGGTCGGTATAAATCCCGAAATCTTGTTGCGACGGCACTGTGAAAATGTTTGTAGTTTCAGTATATACAAAAGTAATTGAAAAATTCGATTACTTTTGCTATTAAATTTTGTAATTAACTTGGCAATTTTTTTTTCGGTCTGAATTTTGTGCGACTTTAATAGTTTTTTTTCGGTAAATTCAACTCACTTTGCCTCTTGGTATTTAACCTCAATTTCGGTTCGAAAGTTATATGCTGAATGACATACACGATTGTCAGGACGATTTTGCATATGCAAGATCGAGCCTTTGCTCGTTATGTCCATTCAGCATCGCGTTTTGTTATATTCAGATCTTTCAGCTAAATTTTATACTTTGTAACCTCCGTCGTTTGTCACAGGTTTTGGGGCATAACCCGAAATGCTGTTTGCACGCGGTAGTGTTTCAAAGTATACGTATGTTTTATAATGAACCATTTTTTTTGAGAATCTGAAATATTTTGGTAATGGCAACCGATGTCGTGCGATTGATCGCTTTGAAGCCGCTCATGCTTCCGGTTTTATTTAATTACACATGAGTGACTCATCAATGTATCAGTTTATACGAAATTTAATTCAATTAAAATTTTGAAAACCCCCGTATGCCCAGAATATCTTGATCAAATACGCAATCTGATTTTGATTTTTTTCTTATTGATGGAGTAAACCTTATCTTTTGGTCCATTTTTGGTAGGTGGAAGGTCGTCTATTTTGACGCCTCTTCACCCTCGCTGAGGTTCTCCAAGCCACAACACCTGAATGTTTAAATGATAAAATAATACTAACATTTATTCTTTTTTTTTGCACGATTTGATTTTTGCATGTTTTTTTTTGGTAAAAATATATTTTAGTTTGAAATTTTGATAACAAAAATATATTGATATTTTTTTAAAATTTTTTTTGGATAATGAAAAATATTTTGATTTTTGTTTAAAGAAAATTTTTTTTTGATGTTTTGATTTTTTTTGGAAAAAAAAAAGAAAACAAGGATTTTTTTTTTCTTTTCTTTTCTTCTTCTTATAAATAAACGGTATGATAAAGATTTATTCGCGTCCGCGTATTGAAGTTTTTATAAATAAAATCGGTTTTTTTTGTATATTTATACATTCATTTTCGTGATGAATTTTTGAGTTTTTTGCTATCTAGATTTTTTTTATTTTTTGGGTCTACGTCGAGGCGTAGATCATTTAGCACCTGAAGGTTTGATCGCTGGTCTCGCGCGGCTGAGTTTCGCGTTGAGCCCCGATGTATAAAAAATTTTAGAATATATAGTTTTTATATAAATTCAGTGATAATAATAAATTTTGATTTTTTTTTGTAAATTAACTTACACTGAGTAGATTTTCTAAATAACAATTTTTTTGAGTGACTTACTTAATCTTGGTTCATAACATTCGCGAGTGATTTAGTGTTCAATTCAGTGCCAATTTTACAGATTTTTTTTTGAAAAGGCTACTCAAAGTCTGCTAAGATGGATCCCAGTTACCTGGACCAACCAGAATTTGCTTACGAATGCCAAATTAGGAATATAGATCCTAACCACCAGGACTCTCTCAAGACCTTGAGCGATCAGTTGGCCGCTGAATCCGATAGAATAGTTGAACGAGCTGACAAGATTGTGTACTCTTTAAACAAGGAAATTGTTGATCTACGTAGCCAGGCGGAAGGTTTGATTAATAGCCTGACTTCACAGGACCTTACATCGGACACTGATAAGTCCCTGCGTGTGCAAGCTAAGCTTTGGCACCTGCAACATCGTGTCGATCGAGTTAAGATTAGGAAACCTAAATTCGAGTCAGTCAAAGCCATCGATGACGTTATAAAACACGGATTTCAACTGTTAAAACGCGCCTTGAGAGCTGATGATGCAGATTTAGGAGCCGTAGGAGGTGACTTAAATTTTGATAACACTCAATCCATCGTGAGGAGTACCCCTGCAACTTCTATAGAGAATCTCAGCATCATGGGTGGAAAAGAAGGACCTGCTGTTTTAAGTTCTATTCCTTTTGTAGGACAAAATGTTGTTAATGTTCAAAATAAATCTAAAAATAAACAAACAAAATCTCTGGCTTTCAATATCCCTTTTCCCAGTAAATCATCTGTAAACTTACACCGACGTGGACACGATATCGCCTCGCGATCTTCGAATCGAAATTTTGAAAACTTAAACTTGTCAAACACAACTCAGCGTGACATTGATAAGTCCAGGTTCAGATTAAATACTTCATTACCAGCCACAACTAACGATTTTTCTCCAGTTGTTTTTGATAAACCTTATTCTCAAACAACTCAGAATATTCCAATCTCTTTTAATAACGATTTTAATCGTACGCGACAAGCAGCTAATCCTCAGCTTTCTAGTTTGAATCTTCCACAATCTCGTCCTGAGGTTTTTCTTAACAACACTCACCCAAATCTTCGTAATGTACCCCTGTTAGCAAATAATTCACGTTTTGGCTCCGCGCCACCCTTTTCCCAACAACCTAGGCGTTTTTATAGGTCCATAAGTCCACTTAAAAGATGGAACTTGTCCTTTTCGGGTAGCCGTATCGGATTGCCAGTTGAGGAATTCCTTTTCCGTTTAGAATCCCTGGCAGTTGCTGACAAAGTCTCAGAAGATACTTTAGCTGCTCACGTGAACCGATTTTTGTCTGATAAAGCTCTGACGTGGTATTGGCTTTTCCGCAGATCCAATCCGCTAGCAACATGGCGCGATGTGCGACGGGCATTGCTTGACGAATTTCGAAGTCAGACCACCGATTTTGAGATACGCCAAGCAATGTTCGCTCGTCATCAAAAGCCTGGCGAAACTTTTAGCGATTTTAGATTGGAGATGCAAGGTTTGGCTTCACGCCTCAGACATCCTATGAGCCAGCAGGAGCTTATCGACATTGTTCGTCGCAATATGAATGCAAGATTGCGTAATGCTTTACTCCTTCATACTGTTAGTTCGCTTGACGAATTACGAGATCTTGCACGTCGTTTCGAGAAGTTGTGGTCAGAAACTGAGATTCGTGCTAGAACGCGTAATGTTTCTGAGCTCTATAATTCTTACGATTCATGTGCCTTCGATGAGATACCTCATCAAAATTTTTCAAACTCTTACGACTCTTCTTGTGACCTGGGTCACCAATTTTCTCATATGTCTATTAATTCGCCTTCAAATGTACATGAATCAAATACATCTTCAAGAACGGACTTACCAATGTCGAACGTCGATGTTTGTGCGTTGAACAATTTAAATACGGAAAATTATACATGTTGGAATTGTGACGCGAAAGGACATTCTTTTAGAGAATGTACGGTCGCTAAACGAAATTTATTTTGTTATAAATGTGGCCTCAAAGGTGTCACAACTCCTGTATGTAAAAATTGTGTTTCGGAAAACGGAGTGTCAAACGTGATGCACTCCGGGGCACCGCGTTTGGTACGTCGTTTCCCGGACTTGAAAACCCCCGCTACGACGAAAAAGACGAGTTAGATTTGTCTGGTGTTGATGATGGATCTCTGGTGATGGACCGTGGGCCTGATTTGAACCAAGTTTTTCAGGGCGTCTGTAAGTGTGCCACTGATTGTGACACCGTGACAAAAAACCCGCTTGGCGATGACCAGTATCAGGGCCCATCACAGGACGATACCATCTCCAACGTCGGCCAACCTCTATTCTTGTCTGAAAAATCTGATTTGTCCGAAAATTTACCTGATATGTCTATTAATTTACCTGCTATGTCGATTAACTTACCTGATTTGTCTTTTAATGCAACCATGAGTTTCGAGGATCGTTATTTAGAAAAGTTGCGTAAATATAATGAACGTCGAAATAAAATATTCGGTACGGTTTCGGAAGTTGTATCAAAACGTATTTTAGAATGTCGTGAACGTTTCAAGAAACGTGTGCAAATTCGGAAATCGTTGGAAGTTCTGAATAATTTTTGTCCTTTTAAAGATCCGCGCCCGTACGCTAAAATTAAAATAAATGATGTTGAATTATACGGTTTGATGGATACAGGGGCTTCAATCAGTTGTTTGGGCAAAAACGCTGATGAAATTTTAAAGCAAATAGGTGTCAAGAGTTCACACTCGGCAGCACCTATTCAAACAGCTGATGGAAGTGCGCAATAGGTTGAAGGCGTTATAGATGTTGAAGTTGTTTACAACGGTGTTTGTAGAGCACTTCAGCTCTATATCGTGCCAACTTTAGCGCAACATTTGTATCTCGGGATCGATTTTTGGCAAAAGTTTGATTTATTACCAAAGTGTGTTTCAGAACTTCGTGACGAAAGCGTTCAAGATCCGAAAATGCACGTTTTGACCGCGGAACAGCAACGAAAGCTGAATTTAATTAAAGCAAAATTTCCCTCGTTCGCTGTTCTCGGCTTAGGTAAAACGTCTCTTGAAACGCACGTAATAGATACCGGTGATACACCTCCAATAAAACAACGCCATTATCCTGTTTCGCCCGCGATTCAAAAATTAATGTACGACGAGCTTGATCGCATGCTCGACCTGGGAGTTATCGAAGAATCTTTTAGCGCGTGGAACAATCCCGTTGTTTTGGTAAGAAAGCCTGGTAAAAATTGATTGTGTTTGGACTCGCGAAAAGTCAATGCTGTGACAAAGAAAGATGCATATCCTCTGCCACACATTGACGGGTTGATCAGCCGCTTGTCCGACACAAAATATATATCAGGGATCGATTTGAAGGATGCCTTTTGGCAGATTCCCTTAGAAAAGGAATCTCGCGAAAGGACAGCCTTCACAGTACCTGGCCGGCCTCTTTACCAATTCACCGTGATGCCGTTCGGTTTGTTCAACGCTCCCCAACGAATGTGTCGATTAATGGACAAAGTCGTACCGTCGGAGTTACGCGATAATGTTTTTGTTTATCTTGATGATTTATTAATAATATCGAAAGATTTTGACACTCATTTAAAAACGCTCGAAAAAGTCGCAACGTGTTTAAGAACGTCGGGATTAACCATTAACGTCGAAAAGAGTAAATTTTGCCAAAAGGAAATTAAATATATTGGCTATATCGTCGGCGATGGTTGTATTAAGACAGACCCTGAAAAGATCTCCGCGATTGTCGATTTTCCAATTCCGAAAAATCCTAAGCAAGTTCGCCGTTTCTTAGGAATGACCGGTTGGTATCGTCGTTTTATTCGTGATTACGCGTCTCTTACAGCACCTATTTCTGATTGTTTGAAGAAGTCGAAGAATTTTATTTGGTCCGATGAAGCTCAAAACTCTTTTGAAAAGCTCAAGATTTGTATGACATCCGCGCCCGTGCTAGGAAATCCTGACTTCACGAAGGAGTTCTTCATACAGTGCGATGCGTCGAAAGTGGGCGTAGGAGGAGTCATATTCCAACTTTCGGAGGCGGGTGATGAAAATCCCATCGCATTTGTTTCGCAAAAGCTTAACAAAGCGCAGAAGAACTACTCCGTGACAGAACTGGAGTGCTTGGCCGCGGTGTTGTGCGTCAAAAAGTTTAGAGCTTACGTTGAAGGTTTTAAATTTACGATTATTACGGATCACGCGAGTTTGAAATGGTTGATGTCTCAGCCAGATTTAAGTGGTCGTCTCGCCCGTTGGAGCTTGAAATTGCAAGCTTTCGATTTTGCAATACAGCACCGCAAAGGCTCACAAAATGTGGTTGCTGATTCGCTCTCGCGCGCGTTTTGTGATGAGATTAGTACGAACTTAAATCTGACTGAAGTCGACTTAAATTCAAAAAGCTTTCGCGATGAAGAATATGTTCAATTAATATCTTTTATTTCAAACAATCAGAATAAGTTGCCAGATCTGAAAATTTATGACGGTAAAGTATTCAAACGTGTCCGTTTTCGTACTACGGAATCTAATGACAATCCTTGGAAACTCTGGGTCCCTAAATCCCTTCGTAATTCGTTGATCCAAAGTGTTCATGAGTCTGAAGTTACTTGTCATGGTGGCATTACAGTTACGTACCGATTCCTGTCTGATAAATACTTTTGGCCCAAAATGATTATTGATGTCCAAAATTTCGTTGGTTCTTGTGAAACGTGTAAGGAGAACAAATCCCCTAATTTTCGAACTAGACCTCCTATGGGATCTAGGTTCATTACTGAAAGACCATTTCAACGTCTTTACATTGATTTGCTTGGTCCATATCCCAGGACTAAAGCAGGAAATTCGCAAATTTTGATCGTTTTAGATCACTTTTCTAAATTCGTGTTTCTTAAACCCCTCCTTAAAGCCAATGCCCCTGCTATTGTGACATTCCTGGAACACGAAATCTTCTCTATTTTTGGCGTTTGCGAATTTCTCCATAGTGACAACGGTAAACAATTTGTTTCGAAAGATTTTCAAAACTTTTTATCTTCTTATGGTGTCAAACATATTCGCACTGCTTTATACTCACCTCAATCAAATGCATCTGAACGCGTAAATCGGGTCATTTTAGAGGCTGTAAGGTCTTATGTTCAAGAAGACCAGGCGAACTGGGACAAGGCCATCCACCGCATAGCTGCCTCCCTTAGAACTCGATACCATAGTGCCATTGAGCGCACACCTTACCAGACGGTATTTGGTTTCCCTATGGTAAGGCATGCCTCGGCATATCGAGTTCTGAAGGAGCTAGACTGTGTAATGGATGGAGAGGTCATCGATCTGCCTGAATCTGCAAAGCTTCAGCAGATCCGTGATCAAGTCTCAGTAAGCCTGAAGAAAGCTCACGAACGAGCAGAAAGATCTTACAACCTCCGGACCACCACAGTGAAATTTCGACCTGGTCAAGAGGTTTATAGGCGAAATTTCACTCAAAGCGATTTCGCGAAAGGTTTTAATTCGAAATTGTCAAAAAAATTTATAAAGTGTCGAATCAAAAGAAGCATTGGTGGAAGTATGTATGAAGTAGAGGACCTACAAGGTAAATATGTAGGGACCTTTCATGCGAAAGACCTCAAAGCGTAACCCCATTTTTTTTTTTGTTTACCATGCCACTTTTCAATTTTCTGTATCTTGCTTCACTATATCTTATAATCGTTTGGCCTATACTTTTCCAAGGAAATATAATTTATTTTTGTATGTAAACTTAACCAGGATGCGGTTAATTGGTTCACTTTACGCTCTTAGGTGAAGAAGGTAAACTGATTCAAGAGTCAATCTGCTTTCAAATTTGTTGTCCCAATTTAAATTTTCTCTTCTGATTTGGTCCTATGTAACTCCGTCATGACATTTTTGTATACAGGTCTATGAATCATCATCGCGAGACAATTCTTTTTTTTGATTTTTGGATTTTGGCAGAGTATGTGTGAACTTTTCTCTCTATTCCCTTGTTCAGCCCGGCTTGCCCACGTGCTCCGGCATTGAGACTCTTCTCAGGGTGTGGACGAGCCCCACGTTGTTGTACTTAAGCAACACCGACCACTTTTCCTATTCGGTCAAAATTTCTTAGTGGGACTTAAAATATGTTCTATGGATCAGTGTCCTTTACGGAACTTACATTATTTTTTTTCGCTGGCGTGTTCCAACCTTTTCCACTTCGACAGGTTCGTGGAAAAGTTTGTTTTGTTGCGACAGCAAAGAACCCCCTTGATTTTTTTTAAAGACATTTTCGTACGCCGCTGTATTTTTACAGACGGTAGTACACATATTTTTTTAAATGTTTAAAATCGTACATTTATTGGAAATTTTCAACAAAATATTCCAATAAATGAACTGTAAATTCCAATTCCGTTGCACACGCGCAACATAAAATTTAATCTTGCTTTGTTCAAAAATTGAACAAAGATTTTTGTACTAATCACATGGATTATGACAAAAATCACGTCATTTCGAGAATAATCCCATGTATTTAATACAAATACATGAGATTATTCCATATTTTTCTCGAATATAGTCTCTTTTTAATCTCCTCAATTTTTTTTTCTTTCTATTCCAAACTACTAAAATAGTATATACTTCAGTGTATTTGCTAATATTCAAATACACTACAAAAATATTTTCATGTATTGATTGATTAATTCTCATATAAACTACTATATGAGATAAATCAATATAATATATCTCCTGATCCATATATTTGCATTATGACCTGTTTACTTAAAGTAAATAGCATAATGTAATACATGTTTCATGCGCACACACACTGTGCCAACATCCATAATCTCCACACTCGAATACATTATTCACCTAATAATGTATCGAATATTCTAGTATGTCTGGTGATGATTTGTATATCTGCATACTATGTAATGACAATGCATTAATTCCGCCGCTCAATTACCAACACCAATTAACATTTTTTTTTGTAATGTGCATGGTGATTGGTACCGGCAGTCGGATTTTTGTTTTCTCACTTGTAACTTCTGATTTTTGCTTTTTTGATTTTTGTGGCTTCTTTCTGGTTCATCTTTTACACAGAGTAGACATGGATTCGCTTTTGCTGAGTGATTTAAAATTTTTTTTTCATTACGGTGTGATATATTTGCTATCGAAACTTTATTAATAATAAAAAAAAAAAAATTATATATAAAGAAAAAAGAGAAATAAAACAGATTTTGGTTATTTAAAGTTATTTGATTTTTTTTTCGTTTGGCATATCTGTAAATATCAGTAAAATATGGAAAAATTTTAGTAAAATGTTAGGAAAAAAAAAAACAACAACAAAAAAAGAATGGAAATTTGAAGTGTATAAAATCTTCTCAGTATGAGTTCAGTTTAATATAATGGTGTATGGTCTCGATTAATTGCAGTTATAGATATATATACATATATAAAAAAAAAAAAAAAAAAAAAAAAAAAAAAAAAAAAAAAAAAGAGGAAAACGTAGAATCAAAAAGAAAGAATTTTTTTTTCAGGTAGTTTAAAGATAACGCAAGAAGAAGAAGAGAAAAAAAATATATATAGAATTTGGTGAAAGTGTATAGATTCAAACTAAAAGATTTGTAAAATGCGAGTAAAAATGTTTTTTTTTAAAGAAGGAAAAAATTAAAAAAATTAAATTAAAAAAAAAAAAAAATTGAGAAAAAATGTGAGAAAAAAAAAAGAATCTACTGAAAAATTATATGACCTTTTTTTTTTTTTTTTTGAATAAACTATAGTGGTATTGAGAAAAAAAAAGAAAACACAGAATTGGACATTATTAAAAATCAAGAAGAAAAAGAGAAAAAAAAACAAAAAAAAAAAAAAATCGATAGGGTGTCCCTAAAATTTAAACCAAATAAAAGAAAAACAAATTTTTTTTGATAGTTAAAGAAAGTTTTAAATCTAGATGATATAAAATGAAGCCATAATGAAAAAACTGTGAAATAAAGTACAAAAAAAAAAAAACAAACAAAAAAAATGAAAAAAAAAATTTTTGTAGGTTTAAATATCTGAAACAAAATTTGATTCAAGCTGAAATTATTAATATGTAGTAAATAAAAGAAAAAGAAAAATTTGAAATAAGTATAAAATACAAAAAAAATTAAATTTGAAACAAATTTAAAAGAAAAAAAAAATTTATTTAGATAATCAAAACACAGCATAATTTAAGCAGAAATACTACAACAAGGAAAAGTTACCAAAAAAAAAAAAAAAAAAAAAAAAAACAGAAAACACTGCTGAAGGACTACTCCACGATGTGCGGCAGCTGAAACATTCAAAATAAGGAATCTGTATCTTAAAATTATATATTTTTCTGGTAAATGGAATAACATTGTATTTAGGAAAGTAGCATAAGTCGAAGTTAGAATTAAGTCTATTTATACAAATACGTAGTGTAGAAAAATTGTAACAAGCAAAGAAAAGATAATAGATAAAGATTTTTTTTTTTGACTAGTTAATAGAATCACCAGTACTGGGTAATAAGAACAAGAATAAGAAAAAAAAAAAAAAAGAAAACTGTAAAAAAAAAAAAATTATCTCTAATTTGGAATTTGCAAATGAATGATTTTTTTTATTAGATTAGTTAGGGTTAAGAATGAAAACAAAAAAAAAGAAAACAAAAAAAAAAGGGTCAATTTTGGAAATGGGAACTTTGTAACATATTAATAAAGAAAAGATAAAAGAATAAAATCCAATTCATTTTTTTTTTCACTAATTTTTTTTTATTCCAATTTATTTGAGCATTACAAATCATCAAACTTAATGATGCATTAACGAATCTTCAAAGGTGTGGTGATCTTGGAGGGTCACAACGATGGGTGAAGATGGTCCTCTCCTTATTTTTTTTTTAGGTACATTATGGATCAAAGGTGTCCCTTTACCGATAAAAAGATGTTTTTTTTTGTTGCTTCATCGAAAGATATACCTATTGTCTCCTTTTCGCGTTCTACTTAATATTTTCTTTGGATTTTGGTTTTGCCGGTCCTTGTTTTTTATGTTGGCATAATGGACTACTTCCGATAGGGTGTTCCCAAAAGAACCCACCCAGACTGAAGCAGCTGGAACCATGACCGGCTGGGTTCACCCGGAAGTTCCTTTCAGTTCCTCCTCGAGCTGAATTTTCATTCATTTATACAATATTTTCGTTATGCAACATCTTGCAAGGCTATTCCAAATGGAACGTCGGTTCAAAACTAATAAATTATTAGAGGTGATGTATAAGGACTTTATGAAGGAATACTTGGCATTGGGTCATATGGTCCAAGCTACCGAAAATGCAGAGCTGAGCTACTATTTGCCACATCATGCAGTTTTTAAACATGATAGTACTACCACGAAGCTACGAGTGGTATTTGATGCCTCTGGAAAATGAACTTCAACTAAAAGCTTAAACGACCTCATGATGGTAGGGCCGAATCTGCAACAAAATCTACTAAGTATTTTATTACGATGGCAAAAATACAAAGTAGGTTTCACTGCCGACATTGAAAAAATGTACGGGTAAATAAAGGTTGATTCAAGAGATCAAGATTTACAAAGAATCTTATGGAGAAACTCACCCCAGGAACCTATCAAGGAATATAAGCTCACCACAGTTACTTATGGAACAGCAGCCGCACCTTTCATAGCTATACGCACATTACGACAGCTAGCATCTGACGATAGTTCACGATATCCTATAGCATCCAAAATAATTCTCAAAGACACATATGTATGTTGACGATGTAGTTTCAGGAGCGAACAGTTTTGAAGAAGCCTCCAAAGCATGTGAGCAGCTAATCGAACTACTGAAGGGCGGTGGTTTTAATTTAAGAAAATGTAACAGTAATGATAAAAACCTGCTTAAACAGATACCATCGGAATTAAGAGATGTTTCGAACATTCTAAATTTTGATGAAAGAGAAACAAAAAAACTTTAGGGTTACACTGGGATCCACATACTGATACATTCAAGTTCAGGGTCAATGTCGGACTAGATCCAATCATTGTTACAAAAAGAACCATCCTCTCTGAAGCAGCTCGTATATTTGATCCCGTTGGCTATCTCTCTCCTGTAATCGTGAAAATAAAACTGCTTTTTCAAGAAATCTGGTTAACTGGTCATGAATGGGATGATGCTGTATCTGATTCGATACTTGAGCAATGGACACAAATAAAGACCGAACTGCCACTTTTAGAACAAATCGAAATTAGAAGATGGGATTATCCAAGAGAAAATTGTATATGTGAAATTCATACATTTTGTGACGCATCTGAGAAAGCTTACAGTACATCAGTGTATATTCTAGTTGTAACAAGGGGGAAGGTCTTTATAAGACTGTTAGCAGCAAAAACAAAGGCAGCATTATTACGATCAAAATTGACCTTACCACGTCTAGAACTTAATGGGGCCGTACTTTCAGCACAATTTTTGAGAGAAGTAAAAAAAGGTTTGGAGATAGAACACCCACAATGCTTCGCCTGGACTGACTCAACTATTGTCTTATCCTGGTTAAAATCAAGCCCTCACAAATAGAAAACGTTTGTAGGAAATCGAGTTGCTGAAATTCAAACAGTTATCAAGCCTAATCAAGGAATTGCCTAATCATAATTTATGGTGGGAAGGACCCTATTGGCTGAAAAATATCCATCTCAAATTTCCAACAACAAAAATAGATGAAACAAATCTTGAATTAAATACAAAAATCAAGTAACATACTGCTATAAACGAACCAAATGAACTCTTAGGAAACCTACTGCAAAATTACTCTTCTATCAAAAAACTACAAAGAATACTGTACTGTACTGCTTACTGTATGCGATTTATAAACAACTCGAGGCCGCCTAGAGAAAGAATTACGGGGTGCTTGACAGCTGCTGAGACAAATACCGCAACCATACTGTTATTAAAATTTACACAGCATAAATTTTTTCAAGAAGAAATTCAAAGACTATCTCATAAAAAACCTCTGAATAAAAACAGTCGTCTTATATCATTAAACCCGTTTATTGATGCACAAACGATATTACGGGTTGGAGGTCGACTAGAAGAATCGTCACTTTCATTTGACCAAAAACACCCTATTATACTACCATATAAGAGTGAATTAAGAGCTTTAATAATTAATGAAGTTCATCGCACCACACTTCACGTGCACCCAGTAAAACTCTCGAGTATGTATGACAAGAATATTGGATACTTAACGGTTTAAAATCTGTTAAGGTCCACATACACAGATGCGTTACATGTCACCGCTTCAATGCCACCAAAACTGAGCAATTAATGGGTAATTTGCCAAAACCAAGATTAACTGTCACACGTCCATTTACACACACCGGAGTTGATTTTGCAGGACCATTTTCGCTAAAATTTTCGAAAGGCAGAGGAAATAAAACCTTTAAAGGGTATATCTCACTCTTCATATGATTAAGTACAAAGGCGATACATATAGAAGTTGTGAGTGACCTAACTTCCAACGAATTCTTGGCAGCGTTCAAGAGATTCGTTAACAGAAGAGGACCTGTAGAACACTTATACAGTGACAATGCCACTAACTTCGTGGGTGCTAGTAAAATTCTAGCGGAGGTGTTCAACTCACAACCCTATAAACAAGAAGTCCTAAGTGCATTGACGTCAGAAGGTGTTGAGTGGCATTTTATATCCCCAGCATCACCACACTTTGGGGGTCTCTGGGAGGCTGGTATTAAGGCAACCAAGTACCACATGAAAATAATTTTGGGTAAAACAATGAAATCAACACACTGATGACCATGATAGCCTGTCTAAACTCGAGACCACTATGTCCACTCACTAACGATTCTGAAAGCCTGGAAGTACTTACTCCTGGACACTTTCCGATTGGATCACCAATATTAACATTACCGCAAAGGGACCACTTAGATAAAAACCTAAATTTGCTAACTAGGTGGCAATTACTGGACCGCATGCATCATGTTTTCTGGAAAAGGTGGTCATCAGAGTATCTAGCACGCCTACAGCAAAGACCAAAATGGGCACAACAACAATGTAATGTCGAAATTGGAAATATTGTGCTTATAAAGGAAGATAATTTGCCTCCAACAAAATGGTCATTAGCACGAGTAATAGCAGTTCATCCGGGGAAGGATGGTTTAGTGCGAGTTGTAACACTTAAAACAGGTACGTCGGTAATTAAACGGCCAGTGACAAAGATCGCCCTATTGCTGATCATTGATAACAAAGATCATATTACAACCAAAACCCCAGAAACTTTGGAGCAGGATACAGATACACATTCTACACATCAAGGACGAGAGGATACAACAATTAGTTCGAAAAGAAGAAATGTGAACCTAACTGATGATAAGGGAACAAAACGATCTAAGAAGGAACTATCTTCTCAGCATTCAAAACCATATAGTTTTCGTTTTCAGTCTGCTTCTTGCATTAGCATGTGCAAAGGAAACAACCAAAAGATTCACTGTAACTTCTTTCAATAATAATCAAGGAATGTATTTTGAAAATATCGCAGATGCTAATATATACAGTAATGAATGGTTACTTATAGTGCACTTCAATCTCACAAACTACAAGAATCAATTGAATATGCTAAAACACGCAATATCACAACTCGACTCAGCTTGCGAAACTATCACAAAATAGGAACAATTTAGGCATCATTGTACGTCGTCAATCGGATAATTCACATCAACTACGTGAAATTGAAGACGCCAACAAATTATTATACCAACAAAACGGACATGAAACTATCAGGGCGAAACGAGCACCGCTTGAATTCGTAGGTAGTACCGCCAACGCCTTGTTCGGAATTTTAGACCATGACTTTGCTGAAAAATATGAACAACAAATAATCAAAACAAATGAAAATGAAGGTCATCTAAAGGAACTACTACAGCAGTAAATAACAATAACTGATTCTAAACTCTAAACATCATAAAGAGAGGGCAACAAGACGTTCGGCAACAATTCTTAGCAACCAAAAAACACGTCACCTTCTTACAAGAAGAACTTAACCGCACCAAGCAAGGACAGCAACTACAACAAGGATTCAACGCCGCCACACTGTTAGTAGCTTTAGATCTGGAAGTGTACGTCACGTACAACAGGCCATATTATCAGAACTCTAACAGATGCCCGATCTGGGAAAATAAACACGTTACTGCTTACACCAGCCCAGCTAACTTCACAATTTCAACTCATACGTCAATATTTACCACATGACTTGAAGATTCCGGAGGCCGAAAACGGAAATTTACTACTAACTCTATACAATCTAATGCAAGTGAAGGCACGGGTTACAACTAACAATGTAATATTTTAAATAAAACTACCTTTGGTTGATGCAAAATACTACAAAATGTATCATTTAATACCAATTCCTATGATTCAATCAAAAAAACTCGTATATATTCAACCAACCAGTAAATATCCATTAGTTAATGTACGCCGTGACAGATACAGTCCGTTGATGGACAAGGATATGTCCGTATGTCGACAGTTGAATCATGAACATCTCATCTGCAAAATAAATTCACCATTGTATAATTTGAGAGCCAATATAAGTAGATGTGAGATGGAATTACTTACCCTTACAAAATAATTATCACCATTTTGCACAATAAAGACTTCAACAGAAAAGTTTACCTATACTCTATCCAACAAATTTCTTCACTGCAGGTCTTATGGAAAAGTTCATTTTTATCCAGTGTCATTACACTTAATACTTTTAATAGTAGTATACTAAGCTACTCATACCATACCCCAATCTATTATATGTGCAATGAGACACTGGTGATGAAAATCAGAAAAACATTATGTAATTACTCAAAGAAGAAACAAGACAAAATATGTCCATAAGACCTGCAGTGAAGAATTTTGTTGGATAGAGTATAGATCAAAATACACACCGCCAATAGCTGAATTTATATTTTAGAACAGGAAACTTTTTTCGATATCATTTGTAATTCACAGATTAAACAAATTACACTGAATGGGAGTGGTAT
This sequence comes from Bombylius major, assembly GCA_932526495.1. NCBI lineage: Eukaryota > Metazoa > Arthropoda > Insecta > Diptera > Bombyliidae > Bombylius > Bombylius major. The sequence goes on from OW052042.1 coordinate 31,199,567, forward strand.
ATTTCAACTTCAAGAAGGTTGCATAGTAAAACACACTACAATGTACATAACAACAAACAATAAATTAACTGGAAGCATTAATTCTTCATTCCTAATAGAAACAAATATACCCAATGATATTCTTCAACGCACGAACAAACTCAAACCAAATAATGACACTGAAACTTTATCTATAAAAATTAACGACGATATTTCACTAAAGGATTTAGAAAACTTACAAGCAATAATAGATAATCGGCAAACTGGAATCAAGAATTTTAGAACTATAAATGTTCACGATATACAACATTATACGAGTATCTACATCATAATCAGCATCATAATAATAGTCATCATTTGGTACACGTGTAAAAATCGTCAGACAATAAATCTACGTACGAACAAATCAGATGTAACTATACGAGCATCTTCAGAAAGTATCGAACAAGCAAGCCTTCCAAAGCCAAAGCCACGTCAGCACTTATTTGGATATTAGATTATATTGTTGCACTACCCCGTACAGTTTGTATGGATTTCGGAAGAGTTTTCATACTTAATTTATTTTTACTTTTATTTTGCATATTCAGCAGAATGAACAATTCACTTTATTAAATGCAATATCAAGGCAGTTTATTAACATTTGTATTATTTATAGTTTGATGACGTTAGCAATTTAAGTTTCTTTATATTTATGCTACTTTAAATTATGTTCACATTATAACAATACAATTTTTAATTACTCTGCAAATTACATATTACATGCATATGTTATTTTTTTCATCCATATTATTCAATCTATTTGTATTTGTGTTTATGCCTATAACAGAAGGAAAATTATTATTGAAATTTTCAGAATTGAATAAAGTTCAGTTCAGATAACACAAATCAGTGTTTTATTTGGTATACCCAAGTACCTTGTACAGGCCCGGACCTACCATAGGAGCGGCTGGAGCACTTGCTCCGGGCGCTAAAACTTGGGGGCGCTGGAAATAACTGCTCACTTATTTAAATTTTGTGTAATAAAAAATAATATAAAAGTGAAAAATTTTCAAAGTTCACTAATTTAAATATTATGTATGTAATATACACATATGAATTATGTAATATGTATATTCATATTAGATTCTTATATGCGTAACATTTCTAAAAGTACCTTTTATTCGACGCACGAATATAATATATAATGTACATTCATTTAAAAATACATTTAACTACATATTATGTACATACATGCATTTATGTATATTGGTACTATTTTGTCTATTAAGAAGAAATAACGTCAAAACAGAATGCGAATGTGCATATGCAGCAGCTTCAATTTCAACTCATGGAGCAGAAAAGTTTCTTGCTCCAGCGCTATTAAAATTTTATATGGTAAAATTTGTATCGTTCTTTATCGCGTACACAATTTTTTTAAAATTTATTATGAAACTTGCGTTGAAATGGTACAAAAAAAATATTTGCGCCATCGCATCTCTCGTTATTGATTATGAAAAAATTATAACGAGTTTCATCGCATACTCACTTTTCTTCTCTTTTACTATGAAACTTGCGTTGAAATGGTACAAGGTACAAGTAAGAAATTTGCGCCATCGCATCTCTCGTTTTTGATTATCAAAAAATTATAACGAGTTTCATCGCATACTCACTTTTCTTCTCTTTTACTATGAAACTTGCGTTGAAATGGTACAAGTAAAAAATGTGCTCCAAGACGAATTGCTCAATTTTATTTTATTGGTTATATTAACATGACGACTTATTGTTTTTAATCAACTATAACTAAGTTGTGATTAAAGTTACATGAAAATTATGTTCTAATGAAATGTAGAAAATATCCTTAGCTTTATTTTCACCGAATATATTAATTATCTATGAGCAACGTAAATCAAAGAAAAAACGTGATAAATATTATGTAACATAAAACTGAGATGAATTTTTCCTGAAATATCCCAAATTACTAAAAATACATATTAAATTATAATGTTTTACAAATTTTTAGATTTTTTATTAAATAAACATTTTGCCCAAACATTGTTATATCATAAAATTAATAGAAATTGAGTTTTCCAAGAAACATGATAATTTTAAATCAATATCACAATAAGAAAGATATAATCACTTTCAATGAGAAGCTGTTTTAAATAATTTTTGTTCAGTTTTTATAACTAACATTTGTTATGTTGTTGTTTTGGATTGTTATTATTATTTTATTTCATTTTAAGATACAATTACATATTTTTTCAAATGGAACAATATAAATAAATTTTTTAGTTTTTAAATAATTAAAAAGTCAATATCAAAGGATAATTTTTAATGATCGATTATTATTATAAAAATATTTATTTCAAATAACTTTGAAATAGGTATGTTTCCATTTTAAAAAATATGTTGAACGAAATGAACATGCATTATACATTTAGGTACGTATTTAGAAAATTTTCAAAACAAGGGGCGGCAAAAATTAAAAGTGCGCCGGGCGCCTAAATCATCGGATCCGGCCCTGACCTTGTATACTTACCAATAAAAAGCGTGGAAAGCAGGAAAGTTTTCTTCGTCCATTAGACATGATTGGTATACCTCTTGACACGTACCATATCGACCACTTAGGTCCTTTGGAATCAACTAATAAAAATTACAAGTATATTTTGGTTATCACAGACAGTTTCACTAAGTTTGTATGGTTTTATCCAACTAAATCAACTACTTGTCAAGAAGTAATTAAAAGACTCGATGAACAAAAGAAAATTTTCGGTAGCTCTTGACGTATGATATCAGATAGAGGCAGTGCAAATGCACATGTATGTAAATACATCAAAAGAATTCGATGAATACTGTACATCTGAAGGAATTGAACATTTTAAGATCACCACTGGACTACCTCGTGCGAATGACCAGGTGGAAAGAGTAAACTCTGTAATCATAAATGTTTTAAGTAAATTATCTGTGAAAGATCCGACGAAATGGTATTTATACATCAACCAAGTCCAACGAGTACTCAACTCTACAAGTCAAGAAGTATTGACTGTTCTCCATTCCAACTACTTACTTACCGGTGTTATTATGAAGGATAAAGATGATTTGCGAATAAAATCCTCAATAGAAGAAGAAATTCGAAAAAATTTCGAAGATTCAAGAAACGAATTGAGAGAATAGGCGAAAATACAAATTAAAAAGGTACAAGAGGAAAATAAAAAAAGCTACCAGTTAAGACGAAAAGAACCTGTAAAATATTCTATAAATAATATGGTGGCAATAAAAAAGACGCAGTTTGATACAGGTAATAAATTAAAAGCTAAATATTTCGGTCCCTAAGGTTAAAAAAAAAACAATTAAATAAATAAAATAATAAATAACAATTAAATACGTAAAACAATAAATAAGATATACATATATAAAATAATAAATAACAATTAAATACATAAAATAATAAATAAACAAATAATTATATTAAACAAGTGAATAAAATAGCAAATAAATAAATACATAAAATTTGTGTTTTATTTCTACTAAATCACCACATACATATAAAAATTCATCTACACAATAGAAGCTAATGCAATAGCACGATGATCTGTATTTTGAAATAATGCCCTTATTAAATGTTTTACCTCTTCTGATGTAAAATTAATTGCTAACACCCCTTTACCTTCAGACCACTGTTCAGTTATTTCTATTAGTGAAGCATTCAAAATCATTTTCAATTGAGATAATTTCATCCACGATTTTACTTCATATACTTGATGTTTATCCTTAAAACAGTAAATTTAAAAAATATTTGCATAATTAGCTCAATGAATTTATTTCTTACTTGAAATATTGTTGGTGCACGTTCAATTATAATTGTACATATTTCTACAAGTCCATCAGCAACTGAAGCTGGTAAATCTTCAACAGATAAGATTTTTTTAATAATTTCTAAACAAAAATCATTTAATAAATTACACATTGTTTTGAAATAAACAGAATCTGATAATATTGTTTGCCAAACATTTTTCAATAAATCCAATTGTCTTAAACATTGTCTAACCACTTTTTGTGGAATAATTCCTATTTCAGATATTCCGTCTGAAAGAGCTGAAAAAATAAAAATTCGAGATTATTTTATGCGTTTTGCGTATTTTTCAAAACAATTCAATACAATCTACACTCGGCGACAAAAACAACACCTGCACTCATTGTTTTTCTAAAAATCATAAAATTCAATCTTTTCATTCCAAGACCTCTTGTTCCTTAATCTGGAATCTGGATCTTACCTACAATTTTATTTATTAAAGCAAATAATTAGGAGCGTCATAGGAGGAGCCTAAGAGGAGGCATTAGGGAAAAAATTGCCAAAAAAAAAAATAGTATCACACACACATTTTTATGCATAAGATATGTATGATTACGAATTTGACTAAATCATTTCTTTTGGTTGAATGTGTTATTTAAACAAAACTAAGAGTAGAAAAACAAATATTTGCGTCAGTAATGTAAAATCCTAATGTTATTTTGCTAATGTAAGACTGTCCTGAAGAAGGTCTATAACTCGGTCACAGACAGCTCAGGTAAATCTCAGCCTCAAATGTACAGACATTGCAAGGACATCATTAGGAAATCTTGAAGAGACGAAAACTTTGTAACGGAGTTACATTCTGTCCTTATTTAATTTTCAAAATGTACTAGAAAAAAAAAGAAAATAAATTCTAAGTGAAGCATGGACTACCTCAGAATATTTAAACTCAACACGCATGGAAATTTTATTTTCTTAGATATTACTGCCATCAACGCCATCTATTTTCTAATAAGAAAAACAAGTTTAAAATTTGAAAAGGAAAACTGTTAAAAGAAAATTCTAGAATAAATTCAAAATTAAAAGCTTGAAAATTGTAAATACGCAATTTTAAAAGTATATAAATAGAGATACAATTTTCTTATTAGACATCAGTCAATCATTTGATCAAGTAAAGATCAGTCGATCAGTGGTTCTGATCAGGATATCAGTTGGTTTTCATAATTTAAAGTGAATGCTTTAAATTAAAAGTAAAAGATAAAATTGTAATGATAAAAAGGTTGTAAAAAAGGAGGTAAAGAAAAGAATATTATAAAAAAAAACATAATTTTGTTGAAGGTTTGTAGAAATAAGGATTTTCTCGTCTACTATGAAATTCACTTTTTGAAGTTGAGGTTAATCCTCTCGTCATAGAAAGTAGTCTAGATAAGTTGAAAATCACAAAACATTCTACTTGACTTCAATGTAAATAGTGGTTATTTTATTAAAGTCAAAAATTGAGGGTTGGTGGAATTTCGGATTTTCTATACTTTATTTAACAATTAAAGTCAGTATTGTGCTTATGGAGGCAGTACCCGATGAGTTTGTGATAATTTTACATATAATTGTTTGTAGGAAATTCTAAAAATCATATTTCTGTCAAATGTTAAAATATGCTAACGGGGTGTTTCAAATTGTACAAAAATTATTTTAACTTTTTTTGTTCACACAAATTTTTTTAAAAAAGCAGTTTCTGTACGAATTTTACATTCCTGCATTTTTATATTTGATAAAGAAGTAATTCAAATTGGAAATATCATAAAGATTTTCTATTTTCAATGAGATATTCCAATTTTTGTTCGCTAATTTTATAATTTCTAAGAACGAATCATCCTGTACTTTTAAAGTTTTTATTTATTTTTTATTATGGAAAAAAGAAGTACATCCTCCCGTTCGATTTTGTCTGTCACATCGCGTCAAGACAACTGAGCTGATTTATTTTATTCAGTTGTCGCCATTTGTTTTTACGAAAAATAAAAAACCGAAGTAAAAAATATAAATTCGTTGCAGAGCCGATTTCCGCTCAAATTAGTAAATGTTGTTTGATTCGTGTCAGCGAGAAGATGAGTATAAAAAAAAATGATTAAATTTTAGGATTGTCGTAGCTATTGAAAGTATTGCCTTGATTAATAAAAAATTAATTTATAATAATAATGATATTCAGTTTATTGTAAAATTTAAATTTATTATTATTAATATTCCTACGTAATCGTTATTTTATATTTTATTTTTAATAAAAATTTTTTTTTAAGTTTGATTTATAAAATGAAGTTTTCAATATAAATTTGATATTCAATTAAATGTATGCATACATAAGTTTAATAATAATATACTCGTATTTGTTTAATTATACTTTTTCATCCATGATATTTTGTTTTATTTATGTACCTACTTGTTTGTAATTTCGTTACGTTTTTCAAGCCTGAATACTTCTCATTATCATTCAAATTTGATTTTTTCCAAACTTCCTAAACAAACAATATTTTTATCATTATTTAAAAAAAAACGTAATGCTTTTGGACCTTTATATACATTTTGTAAATTGTGAAAAAAAAAAAAAAAGTTGGAAATAAATTTTTTTAATTGGATAATACAATCAGAATATCGAATATCGAAATAATATCAAAAAACAAAAGATTTATTTTATTAAGTGTACTTCACACTTAACGATTTATCATTTGATTTATCATTTGACTAATGTAATTTGTTGTTGTTACAAAAATAAATTACACTAGCTATTTGATAAATCAAATAATAAATCGTTAAGTGTAAAGTACACTTTAGAGTATGTTATCGAAATACCAAAACAATAGCAAAAAGTAAAATTCAATAACTCAGTAATTACAAGGCAAAATCAATCTATCGTTAAATGAAAACATAAAAATCCTTGATTAAAACTTCTTTCATCAACACCGTAGATATTTTTGATCTCTTATAGAGAAATTTCCATTAATTTTGTATGAATTTTCTATTTAAATACTTCCAAGTGTTTCAAGTAAATTAAGTAAGTAAAAGTGGGTGAATTAAAGTGATTTTAAAGCTAATAATGTATTCAAGTGGATAATTTTGTTCTATATGTATATTATTAATTTTTTTTTTATTTTAAATTTCCCACAAATTTCCCACAATTACCTGCTTTTTTGTAAAATTGAAAAAAAATAAAGAATTTCATCTGGCAGCCCTTGATAAAATTTTGTTGAAAAATTTCCCTCTATTGAAATTGAGATCTGATACCACACACGAGACAGATTTATACAAACGAAATGTAAAAGAGTATAAAAAAGTATCTATCTTGCCTGTACTGACTTTAATTGTTAAATAAAGTATAGTCTATTTTAGAAATTCACTTTTAGAAGTTGAGGTTAATCCTCTCGTCTCAAAAAGTAGTCTGGATTAAGTTGAAAATCCCAAAAATATTCTACTAAACTTCAAGAATAAAATGCGTGTATATTTCGAAAAAAACATAAAAGTCGAAGACTAGTAGAGCTACGGAGGTTTTTGTCTATCGAGAAATTCACTTTTAGAAGTTGAGGTTAATCCTCTCGTCTTAGAAAGTAGTCTGGATAAGTTGAAACTCCCAAACGTCTTGCAACTTCACTTTTCCATATATTTGTCGCTAAATAAAAAGTAAAGGTAAACTTGTGAAGAAACTAAGTGTTACTGAGATTAAGAACTATATTTTTAAGTGGAATTCAAATGAATTCAAGTATAAAGGAACTGAGCTTTCCTGAGTTGTAAAAAATATATTTTTTGAGTTAATAGAATCGAAGTAAAAAGTAAAGGTAAACTTGTAAAGGAACTAAGTTGTTCCTGAGATTAAGAAATATATTTTTAAGTGGAATTCAAATGAACTCAAGTATAAAGGAACTGAGCTTTCCTGAGTTGTAAAAAAATATATTTTGAGTTATTAGAATTAAGTAAAATATTGTATTGAAGTTTGGCCTTATTTCGAAACGTCAAAATTGATGTAGTGAATACAGTATGACAGCTGTTGTAATACATATGGTTGTGGTTTTATGTATACATTGTATCGAAGAAATTTTCACTGCATCATTTGCTCATATTTTACACTATTAATACCGTAGTAAGACGTTTTGGAATTAATGACTTTGTCACAAATTTAATATTTGATGTTTTAGAATTCGATACAATGCAGTAATACGGTATAACTACGTTTCGAAATAAGCCATTTATTTTACCACATAAAAATATAAAAGTTATTGTCAGGATTTTGGAATAATAAAAAGTAAAATGAAGTTGTTTATGAAAACTGAACTTTTAGTTTTAATTATCAATTAATGACGAAACCTGGGGTGCAGCATGAAAGTTCTTTCAATTGACTCAGCAAAGACTGAATAAACAATTCAGCTATTACCAAGTCGATTGAAACAACTTACGTGCTGCCACCCATGATCTTGGAAGAGCGGGTTTATACGGTCACTTTTTTCAATGGCATTGTCGCCCATTCCGCTTTGTTAAATTACGAAAAAGTCGTACGTACGTTTACACAGTCACTTTTTTACCATAACTCAAATTCTCTTCATTCTCTTTTATACCGATTTCTTGTTTGGTAAGATGAAACGACATATATATGTTGTGTATGTTTCATCTCCATATATGAAGATAGATATGAGCTGTTTCACTACAAATATAAAATGAAAAGGAGATGCGATAATATAAAAAAAAATTCAAAATTACGAATATAGCACAAAAGGGAACAGGCGTGCTCGAAGAAAAAGTTTGATTATCCCGTGAGTGACTTCCCACCACATACTTGTTACTTCTTTCCTATTTAACAAAGCGGAATAGGCGACAATGCCATTGAAAAAAGTGACCGTATAAACCTGCTCTTAGGAATAACAAAATTATAATTTAATTATTTTTTAAAAAAAAAAACAAACCTTATTTTCTAAGATTCAAAAAATATCTGTTTTTCTAATTTAAAAACAAATATTTTTTGTAAAACAAAGAAAGGTCAAAAATGACTCATTTATTATTCAGAAAAAGTATAAAGGGCAAAATGACTAATTTGTTTTTCACAAATAATGTAAAAATCTAATCTTGTTTTTCATAAATAATGTAAAGATAAAAATCTTGTTTTCTAAAAGAATATACAGGTCAAAATCCAAAAGACCGAAGTTACTTTTGTAAGAAAAATAGTTTCTAGAATTAGTCTTAAGCAAAACTCAAAATTGTGAACTTGTAATTTTTAACTAATAAATATTTTAATAAAAAATTTAACTTTTTTCTTTTTTTAAAATCCTTGAGAAATAGAATTTAAACTGGCGTAGTCGGTAGGATACCAGTAGTGTTCCTTTTAAAAAAAAACGATTTAACAAATAAATTATTAAATTAACATTAATAAACTGCTTTTTGTGAAACTCCAAATATATTACTAATACTAAGTGAAAATTAGTAATTTACACTATAAATTGTGCTTTTCTTTAAACAAAAATTAAAGAATTTCTCAACTGAAATAAAGTGTATATATATTGTTAATTTATTTATTTTTCTTTGAACGAAAATTAAAGAATAAAAATAATAATAATAATAATAATAAAGGAACATTTCTGATTCTTAGGTTTAATTGGCATAATACGAACAAATAAATTTGTGAAATTTCTTTTTTTCTCGAGAGTGAAAATTAATAATAAAAAATTTTAATTTAAAAAAATATATAGGTATATATATGTATATGGTTACATCCTCTGTTAACTCTGCAAATGAAAAAATGCCATTCTCATAAAAAACGCTAACATTGCATTTAAAAATCATTTTCTCATAAATTTAACAAAATTATTTTCTCACAAACTTAGCTTAAATTATTTCTTTCATAAATTTAACAAAGTTTTTTTCTCATGATAAAATTACGAAAATACAAAATCTGCAGAATTAGCAGATTTTGCGTGTGAAACTTAAAATTCTGTTTTTCCATCTTTTTGGAATGCAATGATAGCGACTAGCTATTAAGTCACGTTTTTACACCACAACACCAAAATTGTAATAAAAGAAAAAGTTAACTAAGTAAGTTAGTTATTGGTAACGTCTCGTCGTGAAAAGATAAAAACGTAAAAGTTAGAAACCCAATTTTGTAACTAAAGTCCTTTTTTTTATAATACTAAATAAAATTGTAAGTCTAAAGTTAAAAGTTCAGTAGTTATAATCAGTTTTGTAATTAAAGTTTTATTAATAATAAATAAAATTGTAAATCTCAGTGAATTAAGAGTGAATAAAATTTTAACTAAACAAAAACAGTTTTAATTTTTTTTATTTTTTCGTCTGAACATTTCAATGGCGCAGTCGGTAGGATTCCAATAAAAGGAATCCAGGATAAAGGACGAGAAAAAAAAAATAAATAAATAAAATAAATAGATAATAATAAATAAAGAAAAAAGAGGTGAAAAGATTTAATAATTAGAAAATGAACTTGTAATAAACTAAATTTCCTGAATGAGTTCACTCGAAGATTATTTCATTGAGGAGTACAAGAAATATCGTGATTTAACTTCTGATTCTGAAGACACTTGGGACTTCGAAGACTATCGAGAATTTAGACAAAAATTAAAAGCTTCAATAGAAGAAAGAAAAAGAAAAGATAAAACCACTATCACACGGAGAAAATACAACTTAAGGAAAAGAAGTACTAATAAAAATACTGGATAAATTAGTTCGAAGAATAAAACGACTAGACGACCGATACTCATCCTATTTTGTCATGACCCAAGAAGGACAAAGCCAAATAGTACCACCACTACAAGCAGTTAACAACATGGAGCTGAATATCGACCCACTAAAGTATATCGCCAGCCTACCAGAATTTAATGGAAAGGGTAATGAACTTTTTACATTTTTAGATTTAGTAGATGAAATTATTCCGTTAGTATCAAAATATAACCCTAGTAGTCAGGCAATCCTATTAAATAGAATAAAAAGTAAATTAAGTGGTAAAGCTAGGGAAGTTATAGAAATAAACAATCATTTAAGAACCTGGTCTGAAATAAAAAAAATTTTAATTGATAATTTCGGTGACAAGAAATCATCCTTACAGATCTTTGATGAGTTAAGAAGCGTTACCTTTACCTCCAATTGTATTGATTTCTATAACCAAGTTACAAATATTTTAAGAAGATTGAATAATAAAGTAAAAAACGAAGTCAATTCTGACGAGTTAATAAAATCAAACATTCAAACAGCATTAAGAATTTTCAAAGACAAATTGCCCGAACCAATGCGTTCAATTTTATTTAGTAGAAACCCAGGAACCTTAGAGCAAGCATTGGACATCTTAGTTGAGGGAAATTACGCGCATTACAACCCTTTTAAAGATAACCTTTCTAAGACGAAAAATTTTCACAACCGCGAACCACATAAAGCCAAAAAAAGACAACAATATCCACTAACTTCTAATAACAGCCATTTGCATCATCAAAATTCAAATAATTCTAACCAACACCGAATAAATTCGAGTCCTTCTCAAAATTATAATAATCCACCGAATCCCAGACAATTTCATTTTAATAGGTCACAAAATTTTAGACAGAATAATCAACCCCATAGAAATAACAATAATAACAATAACAACAATAGACCAGAACCAATGGATGTTGATCCATCGGTTAACTCTAGAATTCACACATTAGAAACAGATAACAACGTTCAAAATTTTCACTTAGTAGCCTCGGAAGACAAAACTTACCTTATATAAAAGTGCAGTCTAAAGGTAGGCCTTTAAGATTTATTGTCGACACTGGAGCTACTACGAGTATAATTAATACAGGCATTTGTAATCCTAAATATGCAACTAAAATAATCCCTACAAATATTAAAACACTAACAAATTTAATTCCATGTGATACCAAAATCACTATTGACCCTTTTCTTGAATTTGATTCACAAGATAAAATGGAGTTTCTTGAATTAAAATTCCATGATAAATTTGATGGATTAATAGGTAACAACATATTGATTCCCTTGCAGGCAGAAATAAGCTATAAAAGCGAAATTCTAAAAGTAAAGTCGGGTAACGAAATTCCGCTTTATTTTAGTGCGAACGACGAGAATGAATACAAAATTCCCGTCCCATATAAAGAACTCGAAGCATTTCAAAATGAAATATTCGTAGATGATAATGAAATAAGATGTGATCATCTCGACCAATCCACAAAAAATGAATTACTAAAAATAATAAAAACCTTTAACAAAGCCTTTTATCATAAAGGTGATGACCTGACATTTACCCACGAAATAACGCATAAAATTAATACAGTGAACGAAATCCTCATTTATACTAAACTCTATCGTTACCCAGAAGTCCATCGCCAAGAAGTTAGTACACAAATAGAAGAAATGTTGAAACAAGGTATCATAAGGCCTAGTGACTCCCCTTACTCTGCCCCTATTTGGGTTGGACCCAAAAAACTTGATGCGTCAGGCGAGAAGAAATGGCGCATTGTCATCGACTACCGGAAGCTGAATAACGTGACAATAGATGATAAATATCCCATCCCAAACATCGACAGTATTTTGGACAAATTAGGCAGAGCTATGTACTTCACCACACTAGACCTTGCTAAAGGCTTTCACCAGATTGAAATATCAAAAGAAGATATTAAAAAAACCGCCTTTAGCACGGACAGTGGTCATTTCGAATTTGTCAGGATGCCATTCGGGCTGAAGAATGCTCCTGCCACTTTCCAACGCTTGATGAATTCTGTACTAAAAGAATTTATCGGCAAAATCTGTTACGTATATCTCGATGGTAAAGTCATCTTTAGCACCAGTAAAGAGGAACATTTTGATTCCTTGAAGAAAATACTAAGAAAGTTACGAGATGCCAATTTAAAAATTCAGCTAGATAAAAGCGAATTTATGAAACAAGAAACTGAATTTCTCGGTCATATTATAACAACAGAAGGCGTTAAGCCGAATCCTAATAAAATAGAGGCAATAAATAAATTTCCTATTCCTAAAACACCGAAACAAATAAAATCATTTCTAGGCCTTGTAGGGTATTATCGGAAGTTCATTAAGGACTTTGCCAAAATTGCAAAGCCAATGACTATTTGTTTAAAAAAGGATAAGCGAATAGATATTAACAACCCAGAATACAGAGAGGCATTCAATAAATTGAAATTACTAATTACTACTGACCCAATTCTTGTTTATCCTGACTTTTCTAAGTCTTTTACTCTAACCACCGATGCCAGTAATTTTGCCATTGGCGCTGTTTTGTCGCAAAACGGCCACCCAGTGAGCTACGCATCTCGAACACTCAATGAACACGAATGCAGATATTCGACTATCGAGAAAGAACTACTTGCGATAGTCTGGGCAACGAAATATTTTCGCCCATACCTTTACGGTAGGAAATTTATAATCAAAACAGACCATAAACCCCTGCAATGGCTACATAACTTAAAAGAACCAAATACAAAATTGCAACGATGGAAAACAAAGTTGGAAGAGTTCAACTTTGATATCGAGTACTTGCAAGGTCGAAAAAATAAAGTTGCCGATGCATTATCTAGAATGGAAATCAATACTAATGAACTAGAATTAGACGACATTAGATCAACGGACGCAACAATACACTCAGCTGATGAGGACAGTATTGAACATATACCAATATCTGAATCACCTTTGAATTTCTACAAAACGCAAATCGTAGTAGAAAAAGGGTCACCTTCGAAAGAAAACTTTGAAAAAATTTTTGATAGAACTAGGAAAACATTTAGACACCCAAATCCTGATGAAAAATATTTTATTAACTTATTGAAAGCACACTTTCCATGCAAAGGGATAGTAGGTGTCATAATAGAAGATATAATTATCTACAATGTTTTTCAAAATGTTTACTTAAAACATTTTTCAAAAAATAAATCTTTGAAACTAAATAAGTGCTCATTTTTGCTAAAAGACATAAAAAGTCGCGATGAACTCCAAGAGGTAATTTTAGAAAAACACAATAAAACAAATCATAGAGGTGTTAATGACGTGTACTTACAATTAAAAGACAAAATTTATTATCCAAAACTTAAAGTAGAAATTCAAAAAGTGATAAATAATTGTCATATCTGCAATACAGCTAAATACGATAGGCACCCCCTTAAACTCCCATACAAATTAACTGAAACTCCTAATAGGTCCCTAGAAATAATTCATATGGACATTTGGTTCAAAAGTAAAGGTAACCCCTATTTGACAGTAATCGACAAATTCACGAAACACGCGCAAGTTATTCCATTAAAATCTCGAAATTGGATAGATCTCAAAAATGGTCTCATGCAATACATTTCCTCTTTCGGTAAACCTGAAAAGATCATTACAGATCAAGAGAAAAGATTTAATAGTTTAAATTTTATTAATTACGTAAAATCTGAAGGCATACAGATTCACTTCACAACCCCAAATAATCATACAAGCAATGCAGATATTGAACGGTTTCATAACACACTCAACGAACACCTCAGAATTCTTAACGTAATTCAAAAGGAACAAAAATCCCCACTAGACGAAGACGTAGTTGTTAAAAGTGTAAAAGTGTACAATGAAACCATTCACTCTTCTACAGGTAAGAGACCAGTTGATTTTCTTAATGGAAAAATTGACCTTAAGGAATACCCTCTAATTCGCGAAACCGTCGCGAAAAAGAAAGCAAAAAGAATATCAGCCCTTAATAAAAGAAGAATAGTAGAACGTCCTTCAGATTATTTGAAACTTCAACCTTATCATAAGAAGGTTAGTGTAAAGAATTCGGGAAATGAACACTTCCTAATAAATAATAAAAAATTACCACGATATATGAATCAATTTAAAAGAAAACAAAAATACCAAAATTGAAAAACAAAAATTCCTTATTTCAGGTTTTACGATCCTCTTAATCCTATTAATACCCAGTTTTATTATGGCACAGTCATCAATCGAAAAAAACAAATTGTATTCTGGAAATGGTTATATCCTCTTTCAAGAATCAAAACTCGAAGTAATTCAAAATTACAAAAGAATCTTTCACATCATAGAGTTACTCCAATACGAAGAAAGTATCAATAAAATAGAATCAAGTATCATCCAACTTCATAACAAAACTCAAATTCCAGTAACCTTGCTACACAATCTCAAACATTTAAAAGAGAGTTTCAATAGCATCATTCCCCACCATGTAAATAAGCGAGGATTGTTTAACATTGCAGGTAAAGGCCTTCGACTTCTTACTGGTGTAATGGATGATGACGAGCGCGAAGAAATTGAAAAACATTTTAACACAATGGAAAAAAATAATAGACAAATTATCAAAAATCTAAACGATCAAATTTTAATAAACAAACAAATTTCAGATCAGATAAAAAACGTAACAAATCATATTAATGTAATTCAAGATAAAATAAGTACTAAGTTGAATGAATTTAATAACCACATTAGTAAAGTAGATAACGAGCTAAAAATTTTTAAGATTTCAATAGAGATAAATGAGAACATAAACATCTTACTAAGACAAATTTCAATTATAAAAGAAATAATTCTAGCAAGTAAGTTGAAATTTTTAACTAGAGATATCTTAACACAAGAAGAAATTAAAAATAACAACATTACGATTGAGACGCTACCCTATATAAGAAATAACGTGTTTTTGAAAGAGAATGTAATAGTATTCGTAATCTCAATACCAAATTTTGTAAAAGACAACTACTTTAGAATATTAGTAAAGAAAATCCCTAATAAAAATAATTTATTAGAATTAGACACTCAGATAGAAAAAATTATTGTTTGTAATCAAAGCATTTTTGTAAACATAGAAAAACATAACATTTTAAAAAAAGAACTTGTTTTAAATAAAGACCAGTGTATTTCGGGATTGTTAAAAAATAAAGAAATAAAACGCAAATATCATAAAAATGTAACAGAAAGCATAGAAATTTTATCAGACAATGTAATAATAACAAAAAATTTAAAGGAAACTTTGTTAATTAATAATTGCGGACAACAAATGGGAATCAAAATAGAAGGCAATAACATAATTAAATTTGCAAATTGCAGTATCTCAAATAGAGATTTGCATTTTGAAAACACGATAAGCGAAGACCGTAATATGATACTACCATTTGTTGAACGTAATATTACAATTGACCAAGTCGTAAATGAAATCCATTTAGAACACATTTATTACAAAAACATTAATAATACAAAACAAATTAATGAAATCGAAATTAAAACAACTAACAGATGGCACATGAATTTGATAACAGATTTTGTAATCCTCTCAACCATAGTTGTAATCGGTGTTTTGTTGTACATACGATTATCGAAGATTAAAGATTATCGAACGGAGTCGATAACTAAGGAGGGAGGGGTTACATCCTCTGTTAACTCTGCGAATGAAAAAATGCCATTCTCATAAAAAACGCTAACATTGCATTTAAAAATCATTTTCTCATAAATTTAACAAAATTATTTTCTCACAAACTTAGCTTAAATTATTTCTTTCATAAATTTAACAAAGTTTTTTTCTCATGATAAAATTACGAAAATACAAAATCTGCAGAATTAGCAGATTTTGCGTGTGAAACTTAAAATTCTGTTTTTCCATCTTTTTGGAATGCAATGATAGCGACTAGCTATTAAGTCACGTTTTTACACCACAACACCAAAATTGTAATGAAAGAAAAAGTTAATTAAGTAAGTTAGTTATTGGTAACGTCTCGTCGTGAAAAGATAAAAACGTAAAAGTTAGAAACCCAATTTTGTAACTAAAGTCCTTTTTTTTATAATACTAAATAAAATTGTAAGTCTAAAGTTAAAAGTTCAGTAGTTATAATCAGTTTTGTAATTAAAGTTTTATTAATAATAAATAAAATTGTAAATCTCAGTGAATTAAGAGTGAATAAAATTTTAACTAAACAAAAACAGTTTTAATTTTTTTTATTTTTTCGTCTGAACATTTCAATATATATACAGGTTGTTCCGTTTGGTTTGCTTAACCTTGATACCAGTGATAGGTCTCATCGATACAAACAAAAAATCGTATTGGAGGGGGGGAAATCCCAACGGTTTGGCCGCTAGAGGGCGTTGAAGTTTTTTTGCACTTTTTCCATTAAACACCCCATAACTTTTTGCAGAGGCACTCAGGAGTCACTTTGTGTTAACAAAAAATGTAGAAGACCTTTTGCCCTTTTCAACGATACCTTACTTATTCCTCTATGTCTAACTGTTAAAAAGTTAGGCGCGTTCCAAATCAAAATTTTGTGAATTTTTTCCAAATTTTTGTGTTTCACCCTGTTTTTCTTAAAAAAAGCTTAAATTAACCCTCATTTTTTATTGCAGAAAATGAAAGCCCAATTGATTCTGCACCGATTTGCTTTCATCAAGTTTTGCAAAAAATGCATAATTTTCGAGATATTACGGAATACCTTTTAAAAAAACTGAAAAAATAAGTCTGAAATTCATTGGATTATTGGACACGTGTTTTTATTGCACTGTAAATTGAAAATAGAAGCTAGAATTGCAACTTTCAAATGCAAATATCTCGAAAACTATGAGTTTTTTGCAAAACTTGAACATAGCAAATCGATACAGAATCAATTTAGCCTTCTTTTTCTGCAATAAAAAATTAGGGTTAATTTAAGCTTTTTTTAAGAAAAACAGGGTGAAACACAAAAATTTGGAAAAAATTCACAAAATTTTGATTTGGAACGCGCCTAACTTTTTAACAGTTAGACATAGAGGAATGAGTAAGGTATCGTTGAAAAGGGCAAAGGGTCTTCTACATTTTTTGTTAACACAAAGTGACCCTTAAGTGCCCCTGGAAAAAGTTATAGGGTACATCGTGAAATAAGAGCAAAAAAACTTCAACGCCCTCTAGCGGCGAAACCGCTGGGATTTCCCCCCCCCCCCTCCGATACGATTTTTTGTTTGTCTCGATGAGACCTATCACTGGTATCAAGGTTAAGCAAACCAAACGGAACACCCTGTATAATAGCAATTGAGTAATGGTAAGATATTTTCCATACAAAATTAAAAAATCAGAAGACAAACTATACTTTACTTAACAATTAAAGTCAGTATTGTGCTTATGGAGGCAGTACCCGATGAGTTTTTTGCCTTGGTACTATTTAATTTAAAAGATTTCTCTCGACTGAAATTGAGATTTGATCACCCCACACACGAGACAGATTTATACAAACGAAAGAGTATAGAAAAGTATGCCTATCTTGCCTGTACTGACTTTAATTGTTAAATAAAGTATAGAAGAACAAGAAGACAAAGAAGACCAAAAAAAGAAACAACAATACAACATAGATAATCTCACCAGCAAATTATCATCAATCGACATTTCAGTATCAACAACAACAGGAACGAATTGTACCATACAATCATCATCAAACAACACTTCTACAACTCTATCATCAAGTGATATTCATCCAACACCTTTAAATCAACAAAATATTCCACCAATCGCAGTTCTAAACCAACAGGTGAAAATGACTACTTAGTAATTTAAATTTAGATCCTTTAAAACTAATCAATAATATACCAGAATTCAGTGGAAGAGAAGATCCTTGTTATTTAATCACTTTTATAAATAAAATTGAATATGTTATAAAACATATGAGCAATTATTCAGAAAGTTCAAAAGAATTTATCTTTCAAGAAATAAAATACAAAGTAATAGGTCTAGCTCAAAATATTATTTCAAGAGAAAAAATCTCAAATTGGGAAGATATAAAAAAAGTATTAACTCTTAATTTTGGTGTAAAAGTATCTTTCAGAGACTTAATTATAGAAGCTAATTGGTTGGAAAATAATTTTAATATTACAAAGAAATACGATATATTAACGAATATTTTGAACAAATTAAATATTAAATACGAACTTAGTGAAGATAAACCCTAACATTATAATCCTCAAGTAAATGAAAATTTTATATTGAAAATTTTTTGTGAATCAATACCACCGAGCGCTAGCTCCATTTATGTAAATAAAAACATAAAAACTCTTAGAGAAGCATTTATCAGTTTACAAGAAAATTACCAAATTAATGATAAAAATTATTATAGAAAAGACAGTAGACATAAATATGACAACAACTATACACACTCAAATAATACAGACAGACACAATTATCACCAAAATACACCTCATTTTAACCATTCAAAAAATTACCAAAATACAAATAATAATAAAAGTTATCAAAATTCAAATCATTTTAATTATTCTAGAAATTATCAAAATTCGAATAACAATAGAAATTCTCAAAATTCAATTCATTATAATTCAAACAATTATCAAAATTCAAATAATTTTAGAAACTTAAACAATTTTCGAAATTCAAATAACTTCCAACCTACTAGAAATTACATGCCTAGTGGAAATTTTTTGAACAAATTAAATCATAATAATAATAATAATGCACCTGAACCGATGGAAATAGAAAACAATGAGGTAAATTTTCTAACACCAGCCTCGGAAAACTATTACCAATTATAAAAACAAAAATTTTGGATAAAGAACTTTTCTTTTTAATTGATACTGGCGCCACAACGTCAGTTATAAATGAAAATATTTTTTCAAAAGATTATGAAAAACTAATTACTAATACTTTTACAATATCTACTCTATATGGTAACATATCCGCCTTCTGAATTTAACGACGAAAAGAAAATAGAAATAGCTGTCGTTCAGCTAAAAAACAGAAGATACGATGGAATATTAGGAAATAATATTCTTGTACCCATGGAGGAAATAATAACAAGGAGTGTACTTCCCGATGTAAACAATCGCCATTATCATCCAAATTCATCCAGACCAATCAGAGAGCATTTCAATTACAAAGAAAAATGACAGTTGTGATATTACCATCTTGGGATGGTGAAATTATTTGGATAATTTTTATAATATGTTGACTAACTTGCTGCTTTTGGTTTTATTTTGATTGCTTGGCATCATGAAATTTAATTTTTATTTTATGTTCATGAAGTGTAAAGTGATTTGAGTGCAATACGATTTATATAAACATATAAGCAAAATATTTTTAATATAAACATGGTGCGGTGTAGTGTAAATATTAAAATAAAAACACCCGAAAAATTATAACGTACAATTGTGTTTAAATCTTGAGAAATTCGAAAACCCTTTTAAAAGTATCTGGCAATGCTGCTTGGACTAATCATTTTTAAAGCACACTCCTTATTATTCTTTCCTCAATGCTTGTACCTTTAAAAGCCAAAATAGATTATGAAAAAAGAGTCTTAGAAATAAATATATTCACGAATTATACGAAATGGAATTTAGGCCAATAACTAAAATTTTGCTAGATAAACTAAAAACAGAAGATTTAAATAAAGAAGAAATGTTAGAACTAGAAAAAATTGTTAAAAGAAACGCAAACGTTTTTTATAAAGAAGGAGATACTTTGACTCACGTTTCAGATGTTACTCACAAGATAGAAACCACGGATAATTCTCCAATATATTCTAAACTTTATAGATACCCCGAAGTACACAAAAACGAAGTGAATGATCAAATTGAAGAAATGCTAGACCAGGGAATTATACAAGAAAGCAAAAGTCCATACAATTCACCCATCTGGGTTGTTCCTAAAAAATTAGACAATTCCGGCAAACAAAAGTAGAGAATTGTTATAGAATATAGGAAACTTAATGAAAAAACCATCTAAGATAAGTTCCCTATTCCTAATATTGACGACATAATCGATAAACTAGGGAGAGCACATTAATTTACTACTTTGGATTTAGCCAAAGGGTTCCACCAAATTTTAGTCGATGAAAAAGATCGACACAAAACTGCTTTCAGCACTCAACAAGGGCATTATGAGTTTATAAGAATGCCTTTCGGACTCAAGAGTGCACCAGCTACCTTTCAAAGAACTATAAATTACGTATTAAGGGAATATATTAATAAAATATGTATAGTTTATCTTGAAGATATACTCATATTTAGTACTTCATTGCAAGAACATGTGAATTCCATTAATGGGATATTCCAAGTCCTTAGTGAACACAATTTAAAAGTTCAGATCGATAAATGCAACTTTTTTGCAAAAAAATTGAATACTTAGGGCATATTATAACTACTGAAGGATTAAAACCTAATCCCGCAAAGATAGAGATTATAAACAAAATCCCAATCCCAAAAAACCAAAAACAAATTATGTAAATCATTTCTCGGATTAACTGGCTATTATAGGAAATTTATTAAAAATTACTCAAAATCGCATATGGGATGGTTAAATTTTTTAAAAAAGATTAACAAATTAATATCAATGACTTCGAATATATTCAATCCTTTAACAAATTAAAAGAATTAATCTCCAATGACCCAATTTTGAAGTATCCCGATTTTAACAAAAAATTTATTCTTGTTACTGACGCAAGTAATATAGCATTAGGGGCAGTTCTGAATTCAAGAAGGGAAACCTATTTGTTATGCAAGTAGAACCCTTAATGACCACGAAAAAAACTACAGCACTATTGAAAAAGAATGTTTATCAATAGTATGGGCCACTAACTATTTTCGACCATACCTTTTTGGTAGAAAGTTCGTAATAAAAACTGATCATAGACCACTTGTTTGTCTAAATTCACTTAAAGAGCCAAATTCTAAACTAGCTCGATGGAAAATAAAATTAAATGAATACAATTATGATATAGAATATTTGAAAGGGAAAGACAATCAAGTAGCCGATTTCTTAAGTAGATTGGAAGTCAATGCAAATGATCTTCCAGAAGAGGTTACAAGCGATAATGCAACAATCCATAGTGGACTTGAAGAGGTCAGACACCATATCTTAATTTCTGAAAAACCATTAAATTGTTTTAATTCCCAAATACTTATAGAAATTATCGACGAACACGATAATGAAATTAAAAATATTTATAATGGAGTTAGACGATTAATAATTAGAAAGACAGACCGATTATTCGAAAATATGAAAGAATTTTTACCCAACAATGGTAAGGTAGGTTTATATTGCAAAAACGACGATTTATTTTTAAACATTCGAAATCTATATGTTCAAAATTTCAGCAGTCAGAATAAAATAACAATTGTAAGATGTATGCTATGAGAAAACTTAAAGACTTAAATAATTATAATGAAACCATTGAAGTTATAGAAAAAACACATAATGAGAGGAACCACAGAGGAATAAACGAAACTTATCTTGAAATCATAAAAGAGTGGTATTTTCCAAAGCTAAGAGAAATTATTAGACGATATATTAATAATTGTATAATTTGTCAACAGGGAGTCAGAGTTAGGTATAACAGGGTAGACATTGACTGGTTACTAACCATCCGGTGTAACCCAGTGTTGCAACTGTTCACCTACCTAACTAAGTGCATGCTATACCTCCTAGTGGTGGCTCCTGGTAGCCAGCCAATAACAGGCTGGGCGAAATAGCATGGGCTGTGGCCCTCCTACAGGGGGTTGGACGATAGGCCGATACCCTATCTCCGTAAAAAAAACATTATTAGCAGACAATAAAAGAAGCCTCGGACAGATCGGATTAACAGAAAAAGAAACTGGCTACGAAAAAGGAATAACGAGTTAAATTTTGCGTCTTGGAATGTTAGAAGTCTTTTCAGACTAGCAGAATTCCAATCCAGGAAACAATTGATGAATTAACGAGATACAAAGTCGATGTGTATGCACTACAAGAAATTAGGTGGCCCGGCAGAAGTATAATACAAAAGAAAAGTGGCACTCTATTTTACAGCGGTAGCACCGACTCGAGAAACCAACTGGGCACAGGAATATTCGTCAGGAAAAAATCAGCTGATAAGGTAATTGACTTTCAAAGCATCAGCTCAAGAATCTGTACAATTAGACTGTGCATGAAACCGCACAACATAACAATCATTTCAGCACATGCCCCTACAGAGGAAAAAGCGGAAGAAGAAAAAACAGAATTCTACGCTCAACTGGAAACAGTCTATGACAGATCACAAAGTTTTGATCTAAAGATAATTATAGGAGACTTCAATAGTAAGATAGGCAAAGAGACAATATTCCACCCAGTTATTGGTAAACACAGCTTACATGACCAGTCAAATGATAACGGAATACAATTGATCAACTTCGCAGCAGCCAAAGGCATGACTATTGCTAGTACATGGTTTCGCACAAAAGAATACATAAAGGTACCTGGAAATCACCAGACGGTAGCACACTTAACCAGATTGATCATGTGCTGGTTGATAGGAGATATGCGAGTCATATATCAGATGTAAGAATCAAAAGGGGTGCCAACATAGATTCTGATCATTTCCTGTTAACGGTGAAAGTCAGAGTTAAAATTCTTCATAGAGCAAGGAAACGGTGTAAGTCACAGGTAGCCACTTGGAATAACGAAAAGTTAAAAGATGTTCAAGTAAAAACAAAATTTCAAGAAGCTGTAGATAAGAATATGAAGGGCTGTAATTGGGAAACGGAGGAAAATGTAAACGTTCTATGGCAAAGTCTAAAAAGCGGAATACAGAAGGCAGCGGAGGAAGTGCTAGGTAAGGAAAGAAGGTAAAACAACTACAATTCTCTCGCACCCAACTTGGATGAAGTGAAAGAAGCCATAAAAGCAATGAAAGCAAACAAATCACCAGGAATAGATTCTATAACAAGTGAAATGATTAAAAATGCAGGAGAAATAACAGCCGTAATCCTCCATAAAATTGTTAGCAGAGTATGGACAAGAAAAGACAAGATACCAGAAGACTGGGCCACGGGACTAATCAATCCTATTCCTAAGAAGGGTGACCTAACCAACTGTCAAAATTACAGAGCGATAAAGCTACTAAGCACAGCATATAAAATCACATCTCATATAGTAAAGAAAAAACTTGAAGGCATTTATGAAACAAGCTTAGGACATTATCAATGTGGTTTCAGAAAAAACAAATCAACAGTAAACCAACTGTTTACCATGAGACATCTGTTAGAAAAATTCTGGGAGTATAATATTACTTCCAATCATCTCTTCGTTGACTTCAGAACAGCATATTATAGCATTGATCGAGAAGAGCTTTGGCAGGCATTATATGAATTAGATGTACCAAACGAATTGGTACAAGTGTGTAGAATTTTGACAACGAATTCCAAAGCAAGAGTCAAAATCAACGGAAGACTATCAAACGAATTCAGAGTGGACAAAGGAGTAAAACAAGGAGACGGGCTAGCACCCCTGTTGTTTAACTTAGTGCTAGAGACGGCGATCAGAAGAGCGAACGTCAATAGATCAGCAACTCTTACGTCCCAAAGCTATCATATCCTAGGTTACGCAGATGATTTATATGTATATAGCTGGTCAGAGCATGAAAGCCGTAAAAGAAGTCTTCGTGGCGATTGAGAAAGAATCTAAAAGATTAGGATTAGTGGTGAACGAGGAGAAAACAAAATTCTTGGTAGTCTCCAGAACAAAAAGAGCCCAAAGTATAATTGGACCAGTGGTAGAAATAGATACTTATATGTAGGTTTAAAGTTACTAATGAATTTACTTATCTCGGCTCGATCGTAACATCAGATAATAATGAATCCATAGAAATTAACAACAGAATGGTCAAAGACAATAAAGAATACTTCAGCCTCGTATCTATATTGAAATCCAAAGTAGTAACTAGAGCTACCAAAATAACGCTGTATAAAACACTCATACAACCGATAATAACCGATGGCGCAAAGTGTTGAAAGACTTTGAAAGAAGCAGATGCTTCAAAGGTGGCTTGTTTTGAGAGGAAAATCCTAAGGAAAATCTTTGGTGCAAAGAGAATTGATGATAATGAATATAGAAGAAGATATAACGCTGAAATTTATGATTTATATAATGACGTAGATATCATCAAATTTATCAAAATTAGCAGGCTAAGGTGGTTGGGGCATGTTATGAGAATGGAGGACCAGAACCCCTGCAAGAAAATACTAAATTTTAGTATAGACAGCATAAGACCAAGAGGTAGGCCAAGAAATCGCTGGTGGAACTCTTCCTCTATCTTTCCTTTAAGTGATAGAAATAACATTACTATTTTAGAAAAAATTAAAGTTTATAACGCGATTTTAGGTAAACCAAAAAAGTTAGTTTGTGATAATGAATTTAACACGTTAAATATGAGAGAATGTAGTAATAACGAAAATATTGAATTCCATTTTACTACCCCTTATGTAAAAACTGGTAATTCAGACATCGAAAGAATTCACGGTACAATTAATGAACATATTCGAATCTTTAATGCAAAAAATGAAACTGGTTCCTTGAAAGAAAAAGTACTTAAAGCAGTAGTTTATAATAACACTTTTCATCATACAACAGGTACAAAACCACTTGAATTTATTAGAAATGAAATCGAATTAAAAGAATTAGATAATTAGCAGAAAAAATACATCAAAATAAAATTAAGAGTATAGAGCGGCTCAATAGAAATAGAAATGAATTTGTAGAATCTTCAAAATGAAATTCTTGTTCAAAACCAAACCCCAAGAACTCAGAAGAAGCTTACGCCCAAATATATAAAAACTCGAATAAATAAAACCCAAAATCAATATTATTCAAATAAAAGAAAAATTCATAAAAGAACAATTTCGAAGATTTTTTAAATACCAAGGTGAAAATAATTCTTTTCAGAATCAAAATGGAAAAAATAACGTATCTATTTCTAACCCTGATAATAACAACTAGAGCAGATTTTAAATTGGAAGAAATAAACAGTGAAGCAGGGTACACCATAATTAAACAAAATAAAGCTGAATTAATTTTAAATTACAATAAAATAATACATTTAGTAAATCTAGATAGTTACATAAAAATAATTAATATTATAGAAAATTCAATTCAAGAAAATTATAATATATTCCACGACGAACAATTAAGTAAAATACTCTCTAATTCTCTAAAAAATATAAAATAAGCTGTTACTGTTACTGAGAAACTTTCAGTACTTCATCGAACAACTCTTTATTCGAATATCATCGTAGTTACAGAGGCTTTATAATCAATTTTTTACTTTTGCATTTTATTTATAAAAAGTATTTGTTTTCAAAGTTTTTTTTTTTAAATATTCAAGCTTATTTAAATTGCAAAGTTAAGAAAGCATAGATTCAGAAGGGTAGATCGTGTTGAAGACGATGTTGAAAAACTCAACATTAGAAACAATGTATTGAGGCAATTTAATGACGGCCAAGGATCTAAGGAGTGTGGTGTGAAGGAAATATATATTATAAATAGTATTTACAAAAAATTTACTTACAAAATCCATGCAATATTTCTAATAATTGTTCACGTTGACTTTTAGCTTGATTTTCTAATTGCTCAACACCCAACTGTTGTAAAGAAATAATAAATTGTTCAATTGATTCAATATTTTTGTCATAATTTTTTTGAAGCCAATAAGCTAAAAACAAACAATTATTATGAAATATTGCTGTTTGTTGTGGTATATTTCTTAAAAGTTTTTCATGATAAGTTGCTGCTTCATTTATATAATGCGTTAAAATTGATGGTATTGTTGATATTATCCTTTTAGAAATTTCTTCATTGGTTGTTACAGTTTGTTGTAAAATATTTTCCATTAATAAAATTAGTTCCTAAAAAAATATAAAAAAGCTTTAATTTTTAAAATTTCTTCTATACAAACAAAGAACAAAACGAAACTCGAGAAATTTGGATGGTCTAAATTTTAATAAAAACTGGAACAAAAGTATTGCACCCAAAGTAAAACAAAAAAAAAATCTTTGATAGAAAAATAGATTTTATACGTCTCATCAAACATTGCACAATAAATTTTTTTTACAGAAAATACTGGTTTTTTCCATTTCTTAGTTTGCATTTCATTACTCTTCTCCACGATCTCAAAAGGTTTTTGGTCTCAATGAGAATACGCCTTCATTCGGTGCGGCTTTGTCTTTTAACTATTCAGTTTTCGACTTTAATCTGGTCTAGATCATTTACCATTGTTTGCGACCAACGATTTTTTGGACTTTCTCTAGATCTTATTTTTATGTTCAGTCTTTACATTTGCTACAAAAATGTTAAACCGAAATGTGAATCTAAACCATTCTCGGATCCACCTGAAGACACACAAAGCATTTCATTAAAATCGGTCCAGCCGTTTAGGAGGAGTTCAGTTACATACAAACGCAAAGAAGAAATATATATACAGGGTGTTTCCGTTATCCAGGTCCAACAGGATTCCATAGATAGGGCTCATCGAGACAAACAAAAAATCGTATTGGAGGGGGGGGGGAAATCCCAACGGTTTGGCCGCTAGAGGGCGTTGAAGTTTTTTTGCACTTTTTCCATTAAACACCCCATAACTTTTTGCAGAGGCACTCTAGAGTCACTTTGTATTAGAAGAAAACATAGAGGACCCTTTGCCCTTTTCAACAATACCTTACTTGTTCCTCTTCTTCCATCTGTTGAAAAGTTACACGCATTCAAAATCAAATTTTTTTGAATTTTTCCCAAATTTTTGTGTTTAACCCTGCTTTACTCAAAAAAGGCTAAAATTAACCCTCATTTTTATTTCAGAAAAAGAAGGCTCAATTGATTCTGCATCGATTTGCTTTCATCAAGTTTTGCAAAAAATGCATAATTTTCGAGATATTAAGAAACACCTTTTGAAAAAACTGAAAAAATAAGTCTGAAATTCATTGGATTATTGGACACGTGTTTTTATTGCACTGTAAATTGAAAATAGAAGCTAGAATTGCAAATTTCAAATGCAAATATCTCGAAAACTATGAATTTTTTGCAAAACTTGAAGATAGTAAATCGATGCAGAATCAATTGAGCCTTCTTTTTCTGAAATAAAAAATGAGGGTTAATTTAAGCCTTTTTTGAGTAAAGCAGGGTTAAACACAAAAAATGTGTAAAAATTCACAAAATTTTGATTTTAAACGACTCTAACTTTTTAACAGTTAAGAACAGAGGCACAAGTAAGGTATTGTTACAAAGGGCAAAGGGTCCTCTATGTTTTCTTCTAATACAAAGTGACCCTTAAGTGCCCCTGGAAAAAGTTATAGGGTACATCGTGAAATAAGTGCAAAAAAACTTCAACGCCCTCTAGCGGCCAAACCGTTGGGATTTCCCCCCCCCCCTCCAATACGATTTTTTGTTTGTCTCGATGAGCCCTATCTATGGTATCCTTTTGGACCTGGATAACGGAAACACCCTGTATAATATATAGTATGACTGTATGAGTATATACATACATACATACATTACATTAAATAACTAAGTATATATGTATTTATTTTAGACAGTATTAACTTAGTACTCATAAATAGTTACGAGTGCAAATAGGCACTCGGTATCTTTTCGAATGGTTTTTATTCGAATATTTACGTATGCGGATCTCGAGAATAAGCCACGGCATACACATTACAAGGCAATGTAAAGAAATTTTTTCATTTGTTTTGTGACGTCACTCAGGTCGTCTTTGCATATAAATTTTTTTTTTAATTTTTTTTTTTTTAATTTTATTCATTTGTTCAATATAAAACGACCAGGATGACGTCACAATGCTAACGGTCACTACGATACTTACATTGCCTTGTTATGTGTATGCCGTGAGAATAAGCCACATGTCAAAACCACTCGTAAATGGTGAATTTACGTATGCATAACTTTACGAGTGATTTCGAGAATAGCGGCCCAGGAATTTTTTTTTAAATTTTTCTACAGGGGTGGTAGTACGTAACTTGATTCGAGTTGTTTCGTTCGAGTTTGAACATGTTTGGTAGTACGTAAGGTCGATTCGAGTTCAAAACAAACTCGAATTGTCAGAATTACGGTCGAACAAAATTTTGTTATCGACTTCATATAATCTGTTCGTGTTGTAAAGTTTAAATAAAAGTATTGTGCTAAAAATGTAAGTAAAAACCATTTATATTTATTTAAAGTTATTTTGAATTGATTTTAAACAAAATAAAAATTTATATTTGATAAAAATTTATTAGTAAAAGTCGAAAAACAGCGACATCTGAATTTTATAATTGTACACTCAACTTTAAAAACTTTAAAAATTTTAAAATAGACATAAAACATAACCTTCAATTAACATATGTGTACTTTTCAGCTGGTGCTGACTACAAAATACTTGCTCAGAACACAAGTTTTCACGGTAACACTTAAATCCAAAGTCGATCGAATTACGTACTACCAATCAATGTTTGTTTCGAGTTATTTTCAAGTCGAACGAAACAACTCGAATCAAGTTACGTACTACCACCCCAGGTATGGATTTTAATTTACTTTGCTCTTTTTTTTTTTTTATAAAATTGTGATCTAGCTTTGACGTGCGTTTCGTCATCCATGACGATACATACTTTGAAAACAATCAACACCTGGTGGTAAAGTTTTCAGCTTCTTCGTGAAGTCACCTTTTCCTGTTTTTCACTCTTTTTGGAATTTTTTCATATGTTTTGAGATATGAATTTGTTTTTTACTCTTTGGACTGTTGCATTTGACGTTCCATCTTTGGTTACGTCACGTATGGATCATGTGAGAAAGCTGTCTTTATATCTTCTTTTCTACTTTCTTATCTGCTGTACCTATCAGTCTACTGGTTCTGGGCTTTTAGAGCCCAGCTTTAGAGCTTTAGGCTGGGAGACCAAATTCTTCGTAGTAAAGTTTTTATTTTCAATATATTCGGCGATTTTTCATCTCACACGTTCGTTTGCATTTGTCTAATTATTGAATACAATATTGACCCGACAATGAGCTGATTGCAATTGATAAATAGATACGAAGTAAAGACATGAAATTTTATATACCCTACCTAGCATCGGGCATCGACTCTCATTTAAAAATAATAGCATTGTTGAGGGGGTGCAATACATTTGGTGCACGAATTCGAAAAAACATCGAATTACAAAGCATTTTCGTTTAGGACAAGACAGATTTATTTATTACAAGATTCTGGCTTATTAAAAAGATCTAAATTTCTCAATTTCAAGTTTTCTTTTCTTTTTTTCTAACTATTGGGTCAGTGCATGTGAAATGTTTGATTTTTAGCCATTTGTAAAATCGGTCGGTATTTTTCTTAATAGCGTAGAACAGTGAATACTTATCATAAATAAACAATTTCGGTTGATAATCTTGTATGAAAAGATTCCGAGCTGGAGACTTCTCACTTAAGAATGAGCTACGACGTGATAGATCTGTATTCTGTACTCACAATTAACAACGAAATGTTGTAAAATTTGTTGCGTGAAGATAATCGTTAAACTACACGAAAGCTAGCAGAAAAGCCTAATGTTCATTACACAACAGTTGTGCGGAATTCAAAAACTGAAATGAACGAACGTGAATTTTTCTTTGCGTAAGCGAAACAACCCTTTTTTGGACTGTGTTGTAATTAAGTAATTTGTAATAAAAAGTGGATACTTTATGATAAACGTAAACCATTTGGGCAATGGCTTTACAAAAATACAGGCTTCAGGACACTTACCGAAGCACCAAGGTCTTCCAAATAAGGTTATGTTAACAATATGTGTAACTGTTTGTAAGTGGTGTTGCATATTACTTTTTTTTGCCACCAGGTTTCACAGTCTTATGTATATTACAATTCAAAAGCTTACTGAACTCGAATATAAAGTTTTACCACATCCATCAGACATCTACATATCACTTTTTAGAAGAAAAATATTCTGTGATAAGCAGGCACTGAAAAGTAATTCATTTATAGCAGCCCGATCGAGATGTTCTTTTAGAAGAAGAGGCAGAGGTGTAGTATCAAAACGGCACAGTGTTAATTTTATATTTGGAAGTAATTCAAGAACCGCCACGTCAACCAAAAACTAATCAAGTTAGAATTAAAAAATCCGACATTTCATAAATGCACCCCAACCCAAGCGCTCGTTGTAAAATTCGACATTTTTGAGCACTACACCATTTATGAATCCACCTTGGTTGTGTTATATTTATTGGTGTTATGTTCCGCGGTGATTATTAAAACGTAGAAATGATTTACACCAAAGTGTAAAGGTTGTGCAATTTGCCGAATTTTAAAACGAGTGCCAATATTTTTTTCACTTACATTTGTACTTTTTGATATTTTACAACTTGAAAATGTTATTATTGAATTATCTATAGATGGAGAGAAATTCGATGAATACTGTTCTGGAACAATTGTTATCATATTATGTAAATCTTTCTTCATTATATCAATTGCATTATCAATAATTTTATTACAAAAACGATTATGAAATAATATTTCGATTTTTTCTGTATATTTAATTAAATCTGTATCTTCTGCATTTAAAATTAAATGCATTTTTAATAATTTATCAAATTCTATTATATTATTAATTAATGTTGAGTCATTCATTTCATCAATTGTATCTGGTATCGAATACATTATGCATTCATTTATGATTAAATTTAATAATTTATCTTTCATTATATCCTTGAATAACACTTGAAATACATATTTATTTGATGATAACTGAATATTCATAAATTGTAAGCAATTAAGAACGATTTCAATATTATGAAAGACTGTTTTATAATTTGGCCGTAAATCATCACATAAATCTTTTAAACTAAATGACAAAAATAAATGAACATATTGTGAATCAATAACAGCAGCAGCCTCTTCTGCTGTTTGCTGTGTATCTATTTTACTTTTATATTCAGCAATATTGATTGTGGTGTTTTTATTTTCCGCATTATTTATACCAATTACTTCAACTGATACTGGTTGCATTACAATTGGTTTAAAAACATTATCCAACAAGAAATCACAAAAATTTTTCGGATTATATTTTGCATTGAATAGCGCTTTTGTTATATGATTTAACTGTTTATCATTTTTTGTTATTTTTATTGTAATAGATTTTGTATTTGGAAATAATTTTTCATTAAATTGTATTAATTTTTCAAAAGACTCTTTTAAATTATGTAATAATAATTCAGATTCAATTTGATATTTAATTTTAATATTTTGATAACAATCAAATTTTTGTAGTAATTTATATTGTGAATTATTCATTATTTGTTTCATTTGATCCAAACAATCTGTTATTTCCAAATATTCATTATTGTTTTTAAGAATTTCTATTTTATCAAATATTTTATCAACTTTTAACAAATTATATGATGATTTCAAACCTAATTTCATTTCTTCTAATTCATCAATGTATGATTTTGATTCTTCTAAGCTTAAATCCAAATCATTTTTTGTTTCGTTTGCAACAGTTTGAAGTACATTTGTTAGCTAGTTTTTTATGAAACAAAAAAAAAAAAAGAGTAAATAAATAAAACTTATAAAATTCAAAATAAAAAAATTGAATTAAAAATTTTTATTGTCATTGAAAACATTTTGCATGGAATGTATAATATGGTTTCCACAAAAAAAATAAATATTTGAAATTTCGAAAATACATACAAGGGGTTTCACAGTTCGTGTGCCAAACTGAAGAGAATGATAGATTTCGGTCCTTTAGACAGTAGATACATATGTATATCTCGAAAATTATGCGTTTTTCGAAAAATATGAACATAGCAAGTCGATGCAGAAAGAATTGAGCTTTCATTTTCTAGAATAAAAAACTAGGGTTAATATCGAGCACTTTTCGAGAAAACTAGGGTTAAGGTAAAAAAATGGATGAAAAATGACAAAATTTTGATTTAGAGGTCTTATAACTTCTGAACGGTAAGAGGTACATAGGCATGTAAGATTTTGTCGGAAAGAAACAGGAATCTTATACAATTTTGCAGACAAAAAAAAATGACCCTAGCGTGCCCCTGTAAAATAGGGTAAAACAAGAAAAAGTACCAAAAATTGTGTTCCCCCTCTAGCTCCGCAACGGCCGAGATTGTCTCCTCCCCTCCCATACAATTTTTTGTTTGTCTCGCCGAGACATATCCGTAGTTTTCGGGTCGGACACTGAATCACCAGATACAGGATGTTTCCATTAACACCCGACAAAAGAATACCATAGATAGGGCTCATCGAGACAAACAAAAAATCGTATGCGAGGGGCAGGGGTCAATCTCAACTGTTTCCGGGATACGGAGTGTTATGCATGTACCACACCAAGACGTGATCTTGTGGTTTTCCGTCTTTTTTATCACGTGATTATCACGAGCATGTGTATTTAAATGTTTGGTGCTGCTATGTGCGATATCATGATAATATGAAATTGCGTTTATTACTTGTCGGTCATTATTACTTGATAAATTGCAGGTGAAGTAGCTGTAGTAGTGAAAATGAGTGAAAGGTCGATAATAGTAAAGTTAATAAGAAGTGTAGAAAAAAGAAAGTGCATTTGGAATATAACTGATGAATTATTTAAAACGACATAAAATTGAAGTAGATCCAGTACAATTGCAGCACTGTATTTCACATTCCGGGTAATAGAAGGATGAACCCAATATCTACGTGTCTGGTGTTTTTTTATTCTATTTCTTAATAATAATGACAGAATCAAAATTCTTTTCATCTTTGAAGTCCATTTTGTACGATATACAATATCGCGGAATAACATGTCGTAAATCAGTGTGGCCACTACCATCAATTGAAAAAATTATGTGATAATCGCGTGATAAAAAAATCACAAAATCACAAGTTTATAGGAACCCTTTGCACGTTTAACTAACATAAGCACCATTTTTTCATCCCTCGATCAAAGGCAAAAATTTACAATTTACATAAATTTTTGAAAAAACCAGTGATTTCTCCAAAAATCAATTACATATTAAACACACTTTTTTTACAATAAATAAAAAGCACGATCCTTTCTCTACAAATTAGTTTTATATGACTCTGTCTGCCTTGGTTCAGAAGGTACAGCCTTTGGAATAATAAGTCATATTTTCATTTTGTTTGGTGCAAAATAAATTAAGGATCAAGCAAACACGTGGGTTTCAATGAAAAAAGGTCGAAAATGCTTTTCTGGATTCTCTATACACCTTTCCATTTTTAGAAATAAGGCCTTATATTCTCTGGCAATTTTATTGGAAATTGATTGGGCATTTTGATTCTGTAAAGTGGAGGTTAGTTTAAGACTTTTTTGATCAAAACAGGGCTAAAAACAAGATTTAACAAGATTTTTTTTTTAAATAAATACCTTAAAATAATCACCAACAATTTAATTTTTTTGTTGTTTTTATTACTAGACAGTGCAAAGATAATAGGGACAGGATTGTTACTAATTTCAAAAAAAATCAGTTCAAAAATATTTCGTACAGAACGAAAAACGTAGTGTTGCCTGCAGGCATAATTCATATAAGGAATAATGGTATGAGCTACGGCAAAATAGCTAGGATCCTTCAAATTCAAAAAAAAAATTGCTAGACCCGAAGAAAAGCTCAACTGATATTCAAAGGAAGCTAGCTGTTCAGTGGAGTAAATCTATCAAAATCCACATCAGCAAACACAATTAGACGTCGTTCAGCTGAAAGCCATCTTCATTATAGAGTTTCAAGAAAAATACCACTGGTTTCTATGACAAGTCGAAAAGAAAGGAAACCGATTCCCGAGAACCGATCAGAACTGGACGGTAAATCAGTGGAAATTTTAGGCTTATTTTTTTTATATGAGTGTTATTAATATATATGTAGTAGTACAAAAACAAAACAAAAAAATTATATGCCGCCGTCACGTACATTTACTCGGTCCTCATTTTCCATATAAATTGTGCAAATTATCTATACTTTATCCATTAAGTTTTTGCACCACAGCGCTTATGGACATATTTTATCTTGTTTCTTCTTTGAGTAATTACATAAATGTGTTTCGGATTTTCATCACCGACAGTGCTACCGTTTAGTTTAAATTGGCTATATAAAATCAGATGCACTTTTTAATAAGTGCTACCGACTTTACCTTTGTTTTCAAAATTTATGAAATTTTGTATTTCGTAAAAATTGTTTGCTAATAAAGAAAAATCATACCTATTTATTTTTTATTAAATTTAATTTTACACGAATCAAATTATTTTATACTGCATATACGTTTATTTGAAAATTAATATATTGTAACTTCCAAATGGATTTTTAAAATACAAAAATGATATTACTATAATAAGTGCGTTCGAATCACACGATTTATCTGATAATTATCACTTCCACAGTTCCACATTTGTTCTACATTTGTTCCACTCACCTAGTTTTCCATTCTTTTCAGTAGATGTCGCTAGCTTTTAACTAATCTTAAAGTGAAAAAAGTGATAACAATTTTTTTGGTTCACTTGCTGTGTGGAACTAATCAAAAAAGAAGAAGACATGTTTAAAAAGTTGACTGTTTATGAATTCTAAATTGTCAAGATGGAATATGAAGTAGAAGTACTTACTCACTAAATTTAATTAAGTTTTTCACTAAAAATCAACTGCCTATGTACATAAAAGAACTCGAAACTTCAACTGACAGTCAAAAATCAGCTAGCTGATATTTTTGACGTTCCAGTCATCCAAATTTTCCAGTTTAATATCAGTTTGTACAAGTTGAAGCTTCACTTATTTTAAATCAGAACCGAACTGATAATATCAGATAAATCATGTGATTCGAACGCACTTATATAGCTCTACATTTTTACACAAAAAAAAGTTCTGAAAAAATAACGGTTCTGTACAGAAATGCACGTATACAGGATGTTTCAGGAAACGTATGCCATACTAAACGGGGTGATCGGATTTGATGAGAAATTTTAAAAATTCTGCATTTTTATGTTCAAGGTCGAGTTCCTGAAAAATTTGCCTATTATTTATTTTATTATAATTCATTATACGTATGTAATAAAAAAAAAACTTTTGCTATAGAGTGGGTATTTATTACAAAATGTATTTTTATTGCAAAGGAATATGTGTATGTATGTATCTTTTGTTTAATTTTATAATAATATGTAGAAAAATATTTAAGAAACATTTTTTCAAATAAAACAAAAATTTTTTGTAATTACATGTTCCATCATATCACATGTATAAATGCAGTAAATTATGTTTTATTTGCAAATTCTTTTTTTGCATTCTCTATTTCAATACAGAACGTTTAATAATTATGAACTCGACAGGTTTTATTTTTGATTTCGTATTGACCGTATTTGTTTTCTTTCAAATAGAAGTAATATGAATATCAATAGCTGCGTTTTCTTTGCCAAGATCTGATCTGGATCAGATCAAAATCAAAGAAAACGATTCGGATCTCTAAATTTTTTTTTTAAAGTTTGTATAACTGACAATTTGTCAAATATTAAAAAAAAAATAATACCTGCGTTTCATTGGGATTTCAGGCGTAGATGAATCTACTCCCATCTACGGTCAAAATAGCGTTCCATTCACCAACTACGCCTAACTAACGCTTATCTACTCCGGCGTAGCCGAATTGAACGCAGCTAATGATAAAAATACAAAAACAACAAATTGTCAGTTACTGGAAATAATTTGTTATTTTTCATATTTTTCAATATTTTGTTATTTTGTTATTTGTTGTTTTCAAAGTTCAACAAATACTGCCCCTACATTTGAGTATCGAAACTAAAAACCATATCTTGAAATATAATCAAAGAACCTTTTTGGATTTTGAGTTGTTGTTGTATTACATGTAAAACTATTATCTAATCCGGATCAGATCACAAAGAAAACGCAGCTAATAACGAATATTGAATAAAAACCTGTCAAGTTCATAATTATTAAACGTTTTGTATTGAAATTTTGTATGTGAAAAGGTTCTTAAAACTGGCCCAACAGTTAACGAATAAGAACTTAGCCCCCTTTTAACATTTATGTTTTTGGTTGGATTTCAACTATTTTTGTTGAACTAAAATTAACTAATAAATTGAATTGAATTGTAATTGAAAAGGACATACAAAGGAGTGGAAAAGCACACATACAATATTGCAATAAGTAAGAAAGTTTACAAATAATGTGAATTTCCATACATTACAGCCTTAAATTATATAAAGCATTCCTATTTTTTAGAACATTAGTATCGAACAGTATATATTTTATGTGTCTATATAAAATTAATTAAAAAATAATGACATTTTTTATTTTTATTAAAGCAAGCTATGGAAACTAACAGCCCTATTCCTATAATAAACAATGACTATTTAAAACGCAAAAGTCATAACTTGTGATTTGTAGAAATTATTTGTGACTTTTAAGACTTTTTGTATTCTGCAAAATAGTCACAATTTTGACAGATCAGAAAAATGTCATAAGCTATGACTGACAGTTTGGGCAATCATAAATTGTAATGCAATCATAATTCATATATCAGATAACAAAAAAAAATTCGTACAATATTGTTTGCAAATTACAACACAAACCTGGTTTAAAATTCTTGGACACATATTTAAAAATTCTAATTTTTGACTGAGAGACAATAATTTTTTTTTTCTTAATTAAGAATTTTGTCGATAAATAAAAATAGATTATACGTACGCCAAACAAAATTACTTAGGTAGCAAAACAAAAATGGAGTTGTTTTTGCTTATTTTATTAACATTATTAGAAGAAGAAGAAGAAAAGTAAGTATGTTTGTATTTTTGATGAATTTATTTTTAATAAATGCAAGATCAGCATCAGAGTGTCATAAAATTCTACAAAGTGATGTGTAAATTTTCTTATGACACTTACTTATGACTGTGCTACCAGAATATAAATTAAAGGTAAAGTCATAAGAATAGTTATAAACTTGAAGTCACAAGGTTTTGATTACCGATCAGTGAGTGAGTGTCAAAATTAGCTATTTCTGGGGTCAATATCTCAAGACGGATTGAACCTATATACATGAAATTTGATACAGCGGGCGGGGCGAAACACACTATCACGTGGTTTAAATTTTATTTGTTTAGCTTTAATAGACACTGACCTGTGAGCGGTCAAAAATGGCTCGAAACAGTTCGTGTTAATAGTGTACGAAGTGCATATAGCCTATGTGTTGAACTTGGCCGCGCACTACCGTGCGCTGAGATATACTAATAAATGTAATGATTCTTTGTTTTTTAATTCATGATATGTATGTACCTATATAAAATTTAATTATTTATTTTTAAGAACACAGTAACACTAATTTGCGATTATTTATTATTCATTCTACTTTTTATACATACATACATCTTGATTATTCAATCAACCAACTTTTAGCTCATCAGCGTGTGTGCGCATGAATTTTTTCATTTATTTTTATCTTCTTCTTCATTATTCATTTTGTTAATTTTCAGTGCTGCCAATTTGAGTGAAATTCCTCAAAATGTGTGGAATTTTATATACCTATGTGAGGAATTTTGTGTGGAATTGAATTTTCGAGGAATTTATGTAGAATTAGGTTATAATTACAAAACTACGAATTTTCAATTAATTTGATCTCGTTTAGGAGAAAAATTGTGCTTAATCATTTAACATTAATTTAATAAATGTATTTTACAACGGCAGCACGAATAATGTAATTTTGACATTATGATCATAATATAATGGGGTTTTTCGATGTTTATTTAAGTGCAGAATGCACATCTTTATTTGCGTTTAATCCCAATTTTTGTATATTTATGTGTACCGTAAAATGCAATATGAATTGTAGAGTGAAGAAAAAAAAAATATGTGTACTATACGTGTATCAACGTTTGCATGTACATATTATTTTAATCCTAATTCCCAGTTTTAACGTTGTATAGCTTACTCCAAATTTAATCTATAAATTCGGTTTTAATTCGGATTATTTTTTACACTATAAACTTGTACAATGAAGTATTTTTGTTATTTTTATGTATTAAAATGTTCAATATTAATAAAATGAAAAAAATAAAATACAATCTTTTGTATTACTTATTGCATCTATGTATATTTAAGAAAATTAAGGAATTTCTTCCAAAATTGAGGAATTTAAAATAGATTTCAGAGGAAAAATTAGAATGAGAGTTGACAGAACTGTTAATTTTGCTTCATCCAGAATATAGAGGAAAATACCCAGTAACGAGCCCTCCGCCAGTAACGAGCCGTTGACTTTATTTGTGAATTTTAGCTATATATTTAGAAAAATATCTTATCCTTACAATGCGTGGATGGTTTATCATTACAAATTCTTATTT
Organism: Bombylius major; assembly: GCA_932526495.1. Lineage (NCBI taxonomy): Eukaryota > Metazoa > Arthropoda > Insecta > Diptera > Bombyliidae > Bombylius > Bombylius major. The sequence continues at coordinate 31,238,385 of OW052042.1, forward strand.
TATATATAATTCTAATAAATTAAAAGTGCAACCAAAAATAGAATTTTTCTTGACGCCTTCGTTAAGGAGATGTATAAAAGAAATAAAAAATATTTTTTATCCTAAAATTTAAAAAGAAAAAACTTTTTAATTCAGTTCAAAATAAAGCGCTCGTTGCTGATGTTTACGAATTATAAGTTATTTTCTTAATTTTTATAATTTTATTGTAATAAAAACATATTTTTTGAGTAAAATTGCAAATTTAGACCTTTCAGAAAATTTATTTTACTCTTGGTTGGAATTATTTATCAAATATGTACTTTAACGGTGGTATAAGGAGGTTAAAAATTTTCCTTACGAGGGCTCGGTAGTGGGTATTTTACCCTATGTATGTTTATTGCTTGAATTGAAATACAAAAATGAAAAATAATGAGTCGTCGTACAACTGTGTTACTGGCGAGAACAAAGAGATGGCTGTTATTGTTTTTTTCTATTTTCCAGCGTCTCATTGCACATATAACAGATTGGCGTATGAGTAGTTTAATATACTTACTGCTATTAAACGTAACGACACTGGGTAAAAATAACTGTGCAAAAATTTAATGGATAAAGTATAATTACAATTTTAAGGCTTTGTGTGTATAAGTGTTTTTTATTGCAGAAACGTCATATCATAACGTATTTCTAAATCTAATGTTCTAAGCAATTCCTTCTTGTCTCGTGTCTGTACGCTCTATGAAGTATAAACAGATTTAGAATTTAGAACTAAAAATTTATTTTTCAAGGGCTTTTGTATTGCAATATCTAGTGCAATCCATGATCTTTGACTATGTGAAATATCTATTGTGTTCTATTTATAATCATTCACCTATATCAGACCTTTCTTCTTTCAGCTTCAACAACCGGTTTTTTGGAAGAGAGAAGGCGCGGTGAAGTAAATTTTATCCAGAAGTGGGGAGAAATGGATAGAAATTTTGTTGGCAAGAAATGTCTGTCTTCACTGAACTTCAAATTAATACATACAAAGTTTACTATGTTATGTTTACCACTACGATAGCTTATGTCCTACACGTATATGATTGACGACAAGTAATAACGACTACGTGTGGTACTGTAGTATCAGCTCGAAGACAGAAAAAACCTGTTTATGGAAAGAAATTGCTGAAACTGACACTGTCAATTTGGTATGGGCCATTGGCAATAACGGCCATGGTACATAGAATAGGCTGAAAAGCAATGTGGCGGAGATTTTTTTTCGTTTTTTATAGCCTAGACACACCAGACTAAGTGACATTACAATAAGTTGAAGACGTAGCTGCGGAGAAAAAGTTTTTGTTTACATGTTGTTTGCATAGTGGCTAGTGGTAAAGTAATATTATTTTATAAATTAAGTGGCTTAATATAAATTGAAAAACTATAATTGACTATATATTATTGAAAAAAATAAAATATCTACTAAAATTGTTATATGTATGTCAATATATGACATTATTGGGTACATATAATCCTTAGCAACATGAACGTCTTTTCTTACTATATACTGGTTTGTACTGGATTTTAAAATTGTTGCATAAGCATAAAATGTTGATAACATTTTGTAAACATGTACCCACCTGATATCAGGTGTGTAGTAAAAATTAAATGCTGACATAAGGATATATGGCAATTGTTTATCTTTGTAGTTATATGGTTATTTGAGCATGCAACTGACGTATTTGCACTGGAAATTGGAAATTGTTGTCTGACTGCAATCTGACTGAGTCATGAGCAATGACTTTATATATAATATGGACTGTACAACTATTTGATTCATGTGGGCTCAAACCAAATTTCGTTAATTCCCTAAGAGTGAGACATATACCTATATGCATTGTTTTCGTTCATACAATTACCTACCTCACTTTCACTCACTGATTTTCGAAGCTGTCAAATTTGAATATATTCAAATTTAAAAACGTTAGAAAATCCCCCATTGAAATAACGCAATTAAAAGTAAGTCAGTGATTTATTTAAGGACAATTTGATTTTTATCGAATTTAAATTCAATTTTAATTCAAATTCAGTTAACTTGAATTTAATTCAAATGAAAATTGTGCCTCCATATATCTATTAAAAATATCAAATGTTTGAATTAATCTTCGTTCATTGAGACATGGCGGATTCCCTAAGAGTGAGACAACAATACAAATTTAGGCCTAATTTTACTGTATGGTGTTTCCTACAGTTGTTCCATCCAGTCTATTTATATCAGTGGTCATGAGACTTTCTTGTCGTTAGGTTGCTCATACAAGTTTTTAAAAGAAAAAATGAACATAATACAGGAAAATAGAGTTGCCAGTACTAATCAATTGAAAATAATAAGTTCACTACTAACTATATGAAAGTTGTTCTTTAAATTATGATTTATTATACGCCTTACAGTCTTAAGATTGATTTTTTCTAAGAAATAAATTAGAAAAATTGACTGTCTAAAATTTCCACCGGTTCACATTTAGTATTTTGTTCAAAGAGTTTTCGACATACAATAATTTAATGTAAAAGTAGACCGCTGATGGTAAGATAAAAAATACCTTTTACTTGCTAAAAACAGGTTTCAGTTAATAAATATTTCCAGATAAAAAATAAAACAGGGTGTAATGTTTAAAAAGGTTATTTATATATGCTGTAATACAAACAATTATCGTTTTTCCTATTAACATCACAAGTTAAAAATATGTGCATTTTTTCTTTTAAAAATTTGTCAGATTGCAGTCAGACAACAATTTCCAATTTCCAGTGCAAATAGACGTATTCATGAAACGGACCGGTGTTTGCGTCATTTGCGCAACTTGCGTATTTATGAAACGGTCCATAAGGCCCATAAGTATACGTAAACCCTATTGATAATTGTTTTGTAAATTGCTGTATGATCAATATGAAATAATAAGAAAAAACAAAAAACCTTTCTATTGTAATGAAACTATACGTTTATGTTGTTATACATTTTATGTCTATACCATGGAGGAAAGAATAATAATAATAATAATAATTATTCTTTCCTCCATGGTCTATACATATATTATGCTTAGGAGAAAATAAATGACTTTAGCACCCATGTTCTATATTCCGCAAAAAGTGGAAGTGGAATACGAAATCAAATCCATGCGAAATCGAAAATGGTGTTCTAGATTCCACGCGGAATTATACATATATTTCGAACATTAATTTCGAATCAGCTGTTGTTAATTTCTTACATAAACGTTCTATTTTCTTCTTTGCTTTTGGTTTTTTTTTTGAAAATTATTTATTTTTTATTAGTGCAGAATTTTTGTCTATAAAATTCACAAATATTTTTAACTGCACTTTATTTTTGTGTTTTCACTTTCAAAATACATTGAATGTATTTATGGAAATAATTATACTAGAATCATAAAATACATTAACTTACATATTTCAACTTTAAAATAAATTTAAATTTATTTAATATTTATTAAATTTATGTAATAAATTAAAAACAAAATTTCACTAATAAAATTCCGATTTATACTAAATTCCGATTTATATTAAGTTAAAGTGGAATCTACATAGAACACCTAATTCCACTTCCGCAACTTCCATTCCGAAAAAGTGGAATTCAGAACATGGGTGTAGATCATGGTAAAAGGAACACTAATAAAGTAATATCAACTCTCAGGCGCCATTAAAACGTAAGAAAGATCGTATGGCAATGGCAATACAAAAGTATATGGACGATCTGAGAAATGAAATACAAAAGTATATGGAAATTTTACAATTTATTTTTCAAAATAAGATATCTCAGCATTCTCTCAACCAAAAACTAATATTTTTAAATTAAAATATTTGTTGAAGAGTTGCTTAAAAGCTATCTTGTTCGGTAATTCTGTAAGTGCCTTAGTTTCCAATCACAAGGACAAAATACGCGAAAAACCATGAAAAAGTTCAACATTTTTAACCTTGGATTCCATTTTATCTCAAAAACTAGAAAAAAATATAGGACTTCAAAGAAGACAACACTAAAAAAAACACTTCAGTGAAGATTTCAATATAAAAATAATAGTTTTTGGTTCACGAGATTCTGAGATACAGACCTTCAAAGTTAACTTTAGGTCTTAATTATGAATTATTTATGAAAATTCAACGTTTTTTAGTCTATTTTGCACTTTATCTCGAAAAATAAAAAATACAAGAAAACTGCAAAGAACAATACTCAAGAAAACACTTTGATTAATCTTTTAGTATAAAAATATTAGTTTTATGTCTACGGGATGCTGAGATACAGATCTTTGAAGTTGAAAATTAAGTCAAATTTGTGTTTGGTCTAGAAAATGTATGGAAATTTTTCGACTCTTTACCTTGTTTTACACTTCATCTCAGAAAGTACAAATACTAGAAAAAAATCGTAGGGCATAATCAAAGGGAACACTTCAACAAATAATTAGGTTAAAAAATCACGGTTTTTGGTTCACGGGATGCTGGAATACTTTAAAATTACTAAATTATTTAATTATTCTCCATATGATAAAAATACTAATTACATGCATACTCATATTCATGAGTCTTTCTTACGTCACGTTTCTTTTCTCATTCATTCTTTATAATACCTTATTAGTGTTCCTTTTACCATGGGTGTAGATGTTGTTTTTTTTCTTTATAGTTCTGTGTCATTTTGTGCTTCTTAAAAAATGAATCGCTGCTTTGGTGATGCTAATGTTCTTCTGTTTGTGATGCATAAACATTACTTGTTCCTATGACAACGCAAAGTTTTTAGTTGGCGATGCAATGCTATTACATGACAGCTGAATATTACAAGGAATTTCGAATACTTGATTTGATGCGATGCTTTTTTGAATATGTGCAAAAACCATATAACTACAAAGATAAACAATTGCCATATATCCTTATGTCACCATTAATTTTTACTTCTACACCTGATATCAGGTGGGTACATGTTTACAGAATGTTATCAACATTTTATGCTTATGCAACAATTTTGAAATCCAGTACAAACCAGTATACAGTAAAAAAAGTCGTTTATGTTGCTAAACATTATATGTACCAAATAATGTGTCTGTTTACCAAATACAAATCATGGTTGCATTGCATTGTTGCTACGGCAACATAAATTACGATAATTATACTTTTGAATTTATTTTCATTTTGAATAAAAATACATATTTGCTTTAAAAAAAAATCTTTTTTTTAATATGAAATATTATTTCTATTATACATCTAAATACTATATACATACTCGTATATACATATACTATATACAAAACACATTTTATTGTTGAAATTTTAAAAATAGCTGCGTTTTCTTTGCCAAGAAAACGATTCGGATCTCTAAAATTTTTTTTTAAAGTTTGTATAACTGACAATTTGTCAAATATTAAAAAAAAAAAAATAGCTGCGTTCCATTGGGATTTCAGGTGTAGATGAATCTACTCCCATCTACGGTCAAAATTGCGTTCCATTCACCAACTACGCCTAACTAACGCTTATCTACTCCGGCGTAGCCGAATTGAACGCAGCTAATAATAAAAATACAAAAACAACAAATTGTCAGTTACTGGAAATAATTTGTTATTTTTCATAGTCGCCAACTTTTAGGAACTAAAAGTTCAACAAATACTGCCCCTAGATTTGAGTATCGAAACTAAAAACAATATCTTGAAATATAATCAAAGAACCTTTTTGGATTTCGAGTTGTTGTTGTATTACATGTAAAACTATGATCTGATCCGGATCAGATCACAAAGAAAACGCAGCTAATATATTTTAATATTTTTCATCTTCATTGAGAAATATGAAAATTTTATTTGTAATGAATCAGGAGATCAGAATCAATAGGCACGTTATTTCATTTTCTTTTACATTATAGAATATCTAATGCTAGTTTTTAACCTTAGGATCTCCTGATCCACATTATCAAAGTTTTGGCTGCGCGTATACAAATGTATGTTGTTGTTGTGTTGTTTGTGTGGGTGGGGGGATGCCGATTAGGCACCACGAGCACTCAGACAAGAGAGTCCATTGTACTCAGTGCCCCGTCTCTAGTAAAATCTTCTCGTTTTCCTAATAAACCATGTATTTCATATTGTGTTATAGAAATCTAGTAGATATTTTTTTGAGTATTTTTGAGGTTTTCGATCATTTCATAATGAATTAAATCACTTCCTGGAGAGGATCCTTTTCCTTTGCATTCTTTAAGTACGTATGTTAATGTTATTTCGGAATTATAATCTTGTTTTGTGTTTCTGGTATTATTAATAGGTTCAAGTTCTATTTTATTTTTGTTATTTAAAAATTCTTGATTATAATTTTTATCACAAGATACTTCGTTAAAATAGTGTACGAGTTCGTTTGCAATTTGTTTTTGATTTGTTATTATATTATTGTCTTTTGTTTTAATGAATGTTATGTTTTGGTAGTTATTGTTGTTATTTTAATTTTTGAAAAATTTCTTTACTGGGTGTATTGGATGTTATGCTGGATATACATATATTTTTGCCATGTTTCTTTTTTGTAATGAGTAATTAGTTTTCTTACATGTCTTCTCATTTTTATGAAATTTATAAAGTCGGTGTTGTTCATTGTTTTTTTGTATTTTCTAAGTAATTTTTTTTTTTTTGTTCTTATAGCATTCGAAATTTTTTCATTCCACCTTGGTACTTGTTTTTTGTGATTTTTTATGTTTGTCATTGATTTTTTTGTTGATTGTATTATTTCTGTGGTTATATAATCGTTAAGTGTTTCGTTATTGTCAAAGCTTGGTATAGGTTTGTTAAATTTGATTTCTTCTTTATATGTGTTCCATTTGCTGCTTTTATGTTGAAAGTTTTTTTTTTTTTGGAAATGTTTGGGTTTGTGCAGTAATGATTATAGGGAAATGATCACTTCAGTTTCCTCACCAAAATTGCATTTTTCACGCCAAATTTTGCCCATAACATTTATCATGATCCTCCTCATGAGGAGGAAATTTAAAAACTCTAAGCCTTTTGTGACTTTTTCTTGTTTTTTTGAAATGTTTTAAACTGCAAAGGGTTTCATTTACTCTATAGTCCATTTTAAAAGCCAAGTCGTTACCAAGAAATCCGTCAATAGTATTATTTATTATTTTATTATTATTATTTTTTTAAGTTTTTTTAAACACTTTTATATTCAAAACCACTATTTTGCACTTTTTTTATATTCACAAATATTTTTATTTATTTTTATAAGTATTCACTAACCATCCAACTTAATAAACTAATAGCTCATTCACAGTTGAAGGAATTTTCTGACCTCAAATAGATTAGTAGATTAATAGCTCTTAATCTACATATTACTTACAATACTTATTTACTTAATTTCTAAAAATTTTCAATATTCTATTATGTACCGCTTTCTAGAAAAAAAAATTTATTACCTACAAAAGCTTAAAAATGTATAAGTCAAAAAAGTATTGGGGCACAGTACAAATAATATACATAAACCGTTACTTCAAATTTTTGTCATAATTTTTTTACTGCTACTTATTCCTTATTTCGTGTTACTAAATTTGTGATCATTATCAGTTATTTTAACATTCCTATCTATGTTTATTTTACATACACGAATCAATGTTAAGGAAATTTTTGTAGACATTTTCGTCCCTTTAAAAAGTTATATTACCGGAGGAGTAGAATATTGAAATTTATTGAAAGATTCTCTTCTCTTTTTAAAAAAAATCAACGTTTTTTTCGTGTCCTTACCTTGTTTTTCACTTTATCTCAAAAAGAAGATATAGGTAGGTACTAGAAAAAAATCATACGTGTTAATCAAAGAGAACACTTCAGTTAACATTAAGGTCAAAGAATAAGCTTTTTGGTCCACGGGATGCTGAGATACAGCTTTTTGAAGAAAAATTTCTAAATTTCCATATAAAATGTATGGTATATATTTGTATACGCACAGCCAAAACTTTGATAATGTGGATCAGGAGATCCTAAGGTTGAAAACTAGCATTAGATATTCTATAATGTAAAAGAAAATGAAATAACGTGCCTATTGATTCTGATCTCCTGATTCATTACGAATAAAATTTTCATATTTCTCAATGAAGATGAAAAATATTAAAATATATTTTTTAAATTTGAAAAATAAAATGTATTTTGTATATAGTATATGTATATACGAGTATGTATATAGTATTTAGATGTATAATAGAAATAATATTTCATATTAAAAAAAAGATTTTTTTTTTAAAGCAAATATGTATTTTTATTCAAAATGAAAATAAATTCAAAAGTATAAATCGTAATTTATGTTGCAGTAGCAACAATGCAATGCAACCATGATTTGTATTTGGTAAACAGACACATTATTTGGTACATATAATGTTTAGCAACATGAACGACTTTTTTTTACTGTATACTGGTTTGTATTGAATTTTAAAAATTTTGGAAGAGAACATGAAATTGTCTTAGAATTTTGATCATTGAATTGTTTTCTACCATTTGGACAAGAAAATAAGAAAGAAAAGATCTGATACTTTTTTATTTTTAAAATGGTATAGATAAAAAACAAAAGATTTCAACATAAAGAATCAGAAAATATGAAAAACATAATTTTGGAAATTTTTCAGTTACGTTCCTTTGGCTCTAGGCCGACGAAGATTTATATATGCTTTCTTCAGATTTGTTAAAAAGTTAAAGTTGTTTGTATTGTTCATGCTGAAAAAGATGTGATAATGATGAAAAACGATTGTCATAGTCAAAGTTGTGTATATATATATACATCAGTTACAGAAGCACCAAAAAGAAATGTTAGCATTTAAAATTATAAACTCTACACTCTACAGGTAAATAACTATATTGCCTACTCCACTAATAATTTGTTAATATTCATTATTTATACATGCATTCTAATAATAAATTATTATTAAAGTACAGTAGTATAAGTATTCGTGTTATTATTAGTAAAAATTGCAATATTTATATTATATAAATCATTCGGTATAATGAAATAAATAAATTATCATAAAATTATTGTGAACGTACAAGTTTTTATTTCTAAATATTCGAAAATTTCGCAACTACGTAATCTGTAACTGACATTTTTATTTTAAGTTTAAAACACCTTTTCAGCATACTTTCCTATTATATTTACCATAAAATAGCATATTATCATAGTACAAAGAAGACAAGTAGAATTACTTTTGCATAACTGTAAATAAAAAATGACATCCAATCATAATGAAGAACGTTATCAGTAATAAAAAAAGAAAAAAACTTCCTATAAGACGGAGAGAGACTTGTAGTATGTAGGTACCTTAAAAATTTACATGATTTTATATGGAAAGAAAAATATATCTTTCTTCTTCATTTCTAAGAAAAAAAAAAATAAATTTCTACACAATTATATTGTACCTCCCTCAACTATATCAATGTGTGTATCACAATATATTTTACATAACTTTATATTCTCACCTACACATGTTTTACGCATACACGTAAAAAATGAGAATAAAAATGCCTCCCTCAAGAACTTATCTGTATTGGTTCTATACTTTTTATAAGGTAAAGCGTAGTAATATTGAATCACTAATATTTATTTTGTTCATTATTATTTGTAAGGAATGAAATGTAATAGATACATAATGTTGAGTTTAAGTAAAAAGGTAATTAATAAATTATAATTTAAATGAATTTCCAGTAAATTAATGGTAATAAAAACTAAATTTGGTTTTTCTTTTGTCGCACATAAGTTCGGTAACATCAAACAAATCTTGAACTGAAAAATAAAGAACAGATTAAATCTTATAATATCGTCGTGTCGCATTGTTTCGTTTGGATTTGTTTATCAAAGTATCAATGGGATACTTTGATACAAAATGTCGCTTGCTTATTGCAACTCAAATAGTACTATACTATATACCTATATACAATATACATATATATAATCCTTTAATGTCGATTTGTTGACAAAAATGCATATACATACTTGAAAATTATTTGGCTTTATACGCATATCATGCAATTTGAAAAGAAAGTAGATTTTATGATCTTGTTTACGAATTTGTTGAACAAAATTTCCAATGTTTACACAAGTGTTTCGATTTTTTTTTAATATTAAAAATTAGAAAAAAATAATGATATAGCTCGATTTAAAAAAGTTGCCAAATCGTATTATACTAGAGAAACATGCGCAGAAGAAAAGATACTTACACACATTCATTTTTGTTGTTGTAAATTCTAACAAAGAGGTTTCTTCCTTCGTATATGTATACACAAGAAGATCACTAACGACTAACACATGTAAGACATGCGCGAGATTCGCCAACTCATATTATTTTGACTATATTAGAATTACATTACAGCATTATTATATTTCTCGGTTTCTTATTGAACGGATGATTTAAAATATATGTAAACCTAATACTAATGTGCAAAACAGTTTAGTTTCAATTAAAATTTATAAAAATAGAATATATGTATGTGTTATAACGTAAAAAAATTTGAGTTTGTTTTTATTTAAATTTGAAACAATTTTTTTTGACTTTTTATAAAAATCATTAGTGATTTTATTCACATATTTTAGTGGAAATTTAGTGAAAAACTTGTAATTTCATATGTAGTATGAGAAGTAACGGAAATATACTGTGTTTTAAAAAATTGAAATTTCAGTGAAGAATTATATTACTTTTATGTTGTTTTTGAAATAAACTATGTAGATATTTTTTTATTTTAAAGCTAAATTTTTAAAATTTTATAAGATTCATTATCTTAAAAATGGTTGCACACTTATATAGTTGTATTATTTGTGGTAAAAAGCAAAAAGATGACAAAAAAATATACTTTAATTTTCCCAAGGATGATAATGGGTAAGTGATTATTAATCTTAATATAGTTTATACATAATTATATTGTTAATTCCACCTAAGTTGACCTCATGTTGTTGAAATTTTTTTTCTCGTATAGGAAAAATTTATGGCTACAAATACTTGGAAGAAGCGATCTAATTGGACATAAATTGTCGGACCGACGTGTATGTAGTGAACATTTTACAAGAGAAATGTTCAAGAAAAGTGGACAAAAATTGACGGAGTGTGCTATACCGATAAGAGGAGTTCCAGGAACCAGTAAAACTTCTCAGGCCGAGGTTTTTCGAAGCTTTGATGAAAAAGTAAATGTAAGTTTGGTATATTTTAAAATATAAATTTTTGGGTCACCCGGCATAATATTTTAAGCATAATTTCCACATGCACGTATTTTTCTACTTTATCAGGAATATGATGTTTCGTCGCAAAACAAAGAAAATATTGACATCAATAAAAATCAGTTACAGGATACAACAAACAGCAAAATAAACATTACCTCTAATACTTCAGTTTTTTTTAATCCAAATGAAATTTTAAGTTTAATAAAACCTCCATCAAAGTAAACAAGTACACAGACAAAGAAAAATTTAGAAACAAATAAAACACGAGAAGAAAAGTTATTAAAACAAATAGAAAGTTTAAAAAAGGAAATTGTTGAAAAAGATGAGATAATTCGCAAACTGACGAAAAAAAATTATGTTGAAGATTTTATATCAAATGCAAAGTCCCTTTTGTCTAAAGATTTGGCAATATCGGTGGAGCATTATATAAAAAAATGATATTAGAAATTCTAGAGGAAAACAGTACACCAATGAAATGAAAGCACTCGCTCTGAATTTCTTTTTCGTAAGTCCATGAGCTTATAATTTTATATCAAAAACAATGAATTTTCCATCAAAGTGTACACTAAATAAACATATTCGGTCTTGGCCTTTTGGACCAGGTTTTCATAGAGCTTATTTTGATAGTCTAGCTCTAAAATTACAAACACTGCCTTCAATGGCTAAAAAGTGTATTGTTTGCATGGATGAAATTTCTTTAAAAACACATCTCTTCTATGACAAAATGAGAGGTCAAATAGTTGGTTTACAAGACAATGGAATATGTAAGCAAAAGGTGCCTGCAAAATTTGCTTTAGTTGTCATGGCTAGAGGAATAACGCACAAGTACCGACACTTCCTCGGATATATTTTTATAAACTCCACATGTGCAGTGGAAAAGCTAAGAAATATTGTATATGAAGTAATAACAAAATTACAAAAATCAGAGTTAGAACCCGAACTTGTAGTATCTGACCAAGGAAGTAATTTTGTTAAACTTCATAAATTACTTAAAATTACAACAAAAAAACCATTTATAAAAGTTTCCGGACAAACTGTTTATTTCATGCATGATACACCACATTTAATTAAATGTACAAGAAATAATTTAAAAAGCTCAAAAATAAAATTTGATGACAGCAAAACAGCAGAGTGGAAATACATACAAAATTTTTATGATAAAGATAAGCAAAGAGAATTCAGACTTGCCCCCAAAATTACGGATTTCCACATTTGTCCAAACGGCTTTCAAAAAATGAAAGTAAAATATGCGACACAAATTTTAAGTGCAACGGTAGCTAGTAGCTTGTACACATATGCCATAGAAGAAAAAGAGACTGGAGCGATTCACACTGCAGAATTAATAGATAAATTTGATAGGTTATTTGACATCTTCAACTCTTCAAAATTTAACGACGCTAAAACATTTCGTCGACCTCTTCAGTTAGGAAATCCATGCTCACATAAACAGTTTGAATTTTTAGACGAAATGGAAAACTTCATTAGTAATATTAAAGTTTTCAATTTCAAAAACAAAGAAATAACAAAAACAGTAAAGTGCTTTAATGGATGGCTGTTGAACATTAATTCTTTAAAGGCTTTATTCAATAAATTAAACGGCGAAAGAATAAAATTCTTATTTACGAGAAATTTGAACCAAGATTGTCTTGAAAATGCTTTTGGAGCTTTAAGAAAAGGAGGAGGCAACAACAAAAATTTAACACCTTATCAGTTTGCATGTATTTTTAAAAAGTCATTTTCGATTCGTTATATGGAAGTGTCGGCAAATGGTAATTATGAACAAGAACAATCAGAATTTTTGCTACCATTATTAGAGAAGAAAAATGTTAAAATATTTCCAACGGAAGTAGTGTACCCAAATAAATTTGCATTTGAAAAGGATTATAAGGAGATAGACTTTGGAGAAAAAAATGCCTTTTATTATTTTGGAGGATACATTTTACGAAAACACATAAAAAATCATAACTGCCAAAATACTTTACAAGAAACAGAAGAAGGAATAAATTATTATATTTACACAAATTTAAAAGAATACGAAAATGCAAAATTGGTGAAGCCACCTGAAGAATTTATGAACAGTTTAGAGTTATTAGAAAAATCATTTGCAGAAAATTTTAACGACATTATAATACAAAAAAATATAGAAAATTTATTTTACGATGAAATAGAAAAATTTTATACTTATAAATGTTGTTCAAATAGTGATAAAGAGTTTTTAGTTAGGCTATTTATTAGAGTTAGGCTGTAATATGTAATAAAATACTATAATAGAAATGTTAAACTCACAAATAATAAAGACAAACTACTGTCTGTAACTCACATGTAAATAAATTTTTTATTAAATTCATATATTGTTTGAAATTATGTTTTTGCTTCCAATTTTACCCAATATGGCAATAAGAGTATGGTTTACTCTATATCTTAAATAACTACGTATATAGAAAATTTGAATTTTTTCTTTGTTGTTCACTAATGATTTATCTTTTGGACTATTTCTAGCAAAATACACTTGCATTTTACACATACATTGAAGTTTTTCAAAATTTCTTATCAAATTTTGTATGGAAAATTAAAATGTGATTCTATACTAGTCTTCTCTATACTATGATATTATATAGCAATACATACATACATACATAATGTTCTTGAAGTGTGTACTTTCACTTTGAATGATTTTCTAAAAAATATTGAAGATAGGAAAGGAATCGCTCAAGTCTACCAGAGCCAAAACATCTTAGTCTTACCTCCCTATTTAGTTTTTCACTTTCCATTAAATAAATTTCATTACTGCTCAAATTTAATATGAAATCTGAGTAATTTCCTTCAATATAAGATTTAACTTTTTGTTGATAATGTTTAATATCTGAAAGAAGTTTAGTTGCATTTCTCATGGTATCTAGAGAATCATGAGATGTTTCTATGATGTTGGTTATGGTAACAAAATCCATTTTTTTAAATTTTAATCAAATAATTTCAATTACAAATTAGTTAAATATCGGGGTAATATCAAACAACACTACTGCACTAATATTAAGGCCACACTTGACACTAACCAAACAACAAATGTCAAGAACTAACGAATGTCGAATGAATATAGAACTAATGGACGGCCATATGCGTGTATATCAATGGCCAGTACCAGACCTGTCTTCTTTCAGTTTCAATAACCGGTTTTTTTAACAGCAGGCGAGTTGTTGTAGTACATTTTAGCAAAAAATATGTAATAAGAAGAACTCTTATTCATATAAAATTTCTTCATATAAAAATTTTTATTCTGGGGTTCTGGCGCGAGTACCCCAAGCTTTTATTTTAAAAGCTTAGTTAAGCTCTCTCAAAGTTTTCTCTAAACTTTGACGTCATTTTTTTTAGAGGATTTTTTGACGTCATACATTATGATTGCTTTGATCATGTTTTGCATATTTATGTTAAAAATTTTCATTTCATAACAAATTACGATTTATACTTTTTATTTTATTTTTGTTTGCAAGATCAAATTAAAATTCAATTGTTTTATTTTTTCCTACTTTGAATGATTTTTGAAATACATACATAATGTATATATTTGCAAATTATTTAATATATCGGAGATTTTGATTGTCTAAACATTTTTTCAAGTTCTAGAATTAATTTTTACATATTATTGCCATAGCTATTTTTTTGTTTTTAAAAAAGTATTCAAATATTTTGATTATTCTATTAAAATTAAATATTTTTTTATTTTTAAAAATGAGTCGCCAATCAGGGTTAGCCTGTAGTATAAAAACTTCTAAAAAGTCAAGAAGAGAAACCGGTGTAAGGCTTTTCAATTTTCCACCTGCTGACACTATATATAATAAGATATATAGGTATATGTATGTATATGTATATATAGTATTTAGTGGTACATATAATAAAAATAATATTTCATATTCAAAAAAAAAATTTTTTTTTAAAGCAAATATGTATTTTTATTCAAAACAAAACAAAAATCAAAAGTATAAATCGTAATTTGTTAAGTTGCCATAGAAACATGGCAATTATGATAAATATTAATTTGTTATACATTTGTAAAAAATGAAAATTTTTAACATAAATATGCCAAAACATGATCAAAGCAATCATAATGTATGACGTCAAAGTTTAGAGAAAACTACATATATATATATATAAATTGAAAAAAGCTTCAAATCATTTTTGAATTGAAAGCTCTGAGAGTAACATAATACATATCCCTTTCGTTTTTCCCCTCTGCTCAAAATTCGATCAAAAATTTTTGAATTTTGAAATTACAAAGCTATAAGAGTTCTTCTTACTACATATTTTTTGATTTTATCCAAAAGTGGGGATAAAAAAACCGGGAATTGAAGCTGAAAGAAGCCAGGTCTGGTACTGGCCAATGAAATCATAGTACGAGATTATGCCTGTTTCGCTTTTAATACGGATATTGGTTTACTCTCAATTTTTTGTCGTATAAACTCGATAATTCGGATATTGGCTTAAGCCCAATTTATATGGGTTTAATCCCAATTTTTTTATATGTATGTGTGAGGTAAAATGCAATATGGCGGATTCTAATTTTTATGGTGAAAGTGAAGCTGTCACGTTCTTCTTCTATTTTTTATGTGGAAGAAGAATAAAATGTATACTATATAAGTGTATAAAAATATCAACTTTCATGTACTTTTTTAATCCCAATTTTACCGTTTCTACGCTACTCCCAATTTAATCCAAAATCGGATAATTTTTGTGCCGTATAAACTGTTAAATATATATATGAGAACTCCTCTAATAAACACCATACTGTTAAAATGGGACAAAATTTATATTGTTGTCTCACTCTTACGCAATCCGCCATGTCCCAATGAACAAAGATTGATTTAAACATTTGATTTGAGGCACAATTTTCATTTACATTAAAACTAAATTAACTGGGTTTGAATTAAAATTAAATTTAAATTCGATTAAAATCAAATTGTCTTTAAATAAATCAGTAACTAACTTGTAATTACGTTATTTCAATGGGGGATTTTCCAACGTTTTTAAATTTGAATATATTCAAATTTGACAGCTTCGCAAATCAATGAATGAAGGTGAGGTGCGTAATTGTATGAACGAAAACAATGTATATAGGTATATGTCTCACTCTTAGGGAATTAACGAAATTTGTTTTGAGCCCACATGAAACAAGAAGTTTTACAGTCAATATGCATATATATAACGTCATTGATGTACATCCAAAAATACAATATGTGTGAGCGTTGCTAAAAATAAAATACATTTGTTGGTAATATGGTTCTTATGTGTCAAAAAATGTAAACAACAGAAAAACCAAATTTTTAAAATTTGAATAAAAATACGTAAATGAAATAATTAATTAAATAATAAAACAGAAAAAACCAAAAAACATTGTAAAATTTGTGCGCAGTGTAGTGAAAAAGACATTTAGTAATTAAAAATATAAAAATTTCAAAAATAAAGTGCTTTATTGTAGGTTGCTCCAACAACTCAGCACCGACGCGAAGGATTATCAAGAGATACCTGTGAAGACACAGGTTTGTAAATTGGGTAAAATATTTCTTAAAGTATTTAATAATAAGTTTCTATGATAGCAAATGTGATTAAGTACATACTATATAATTTTATTTTGTTAGTTTAAATTCCTTTATGTTATTGTCTTTTTTTCTATGTTCTTAAATGTCAAAATAAAAAAAAACAGAAAATTTTGTTGCCTAAAATTTTAATTTGTTATAGGGGCAAGTGGGTTTGAAGACTAACTTTAATTCAATATTATATGTATATATGTAAGTGTCTAAATATGTATAGTATTACGTCAACTCAGATAAAATCAAAAGCATATATTATTTTTTCAGATTTCCCACGGAAGAAACTATGAGATTGCAATGGATGGAAATAACTGGTATAGATGTTCAACCCACAAGAAATACTCAAGTCCCAATTATGTTCTGAACATTTTCTACCCAGTGACATAATAGCATTACAAGGAAGAAGTTGCTGATAATAGTTCAAAAGCATTTTATAGGGAAAAATTTGTTTCAAGAAGCAATATCACATAATATGATAGAGAGAAAACATTATGTGCTTATGCTGAAATTCATATCAGAAAGGTACCTTAAAACTCGATATCATTTCATATAAAAAGCATTGTCTGAAAAAATATCAATTAGACAAAAATTTACTAAATTAATTTTATTTAAGGGCGTGTAATATATTAAATTATTTCAATTAAAAGTGCATGTTTTATTTATATTCTCTTAATCTAAAATACACAAAACATATTTTCTCAAAAGACTCCAAAAATTTGTCTAACTTTTTTTAACGTCTGCCATGGACATTTTTGAAGTATTTTTAATGTATTTGTTAATCACACACACCTTATGAAATTGGCTACGCTCTTTAAATCATGTATCCATTCCTTTAGTTCTTTATTCATTAAACTAAAACGTCACACATTAGATGGTTGTTACAACAGTCGCAATCCAGTTTAAAAACATGTTTTCACAACTGCTTTAACTACATTTTGAAGGTGGCCAACGACTCCTATAGTACCAAGACTTAATGCTCATTTTGTGTATGTGTTGGAAGTACCAAATTAACATTACAATTTATTGTTTTTAATCAATTATAACTAAGTTGTGATTGAAGTTACATGAAAATTATGTTCAAATGAAATGTAGAGAAGATCCTTAGCTTTATTTTCACCGAATATATTAAATATCTATGAGCAACGTAAATCAAAGAAAAAACGTGATAAATATTTAGTAACATAAAACTGAAAATCAATTTTTCCCTTAATCTCCCAAATTACTAAAAATATCAAATTATAATGTTCTGCAAATTTGTAGATTTTTATTAAATAAACATTTTTCCCAAACATTGTTATATCATAAAATTAATAGAAATTAAATTATTAAAGAAAAATGATAATTTTTTATTAAAATCACAATTATCTCTCTCATTTCTCATTTTTAACAGCCACCTCTGAAAATGTAGTACCACTTGAAAAATTTTGTTTTGTTTATGAATAATATTTTTGAAAGAAAAAATAAACAAATGAATAAAAAAATTCATTCCCTAAATGGAACACAACACACAACTTTGACTATGACAATCGTTTTTCATCATTATCACATCTTTTTCAGCATGAACAATACAAACAACTTTAACTTTTTGGCAAATCTGAAGAAAGCATATATAAATCTTCGTCGGCCTAGAGCCAAAGGAACGTAACTGAAAAATTTCCAAAATTATGTTTTTCATATTTTCTGATTCTTTATGTTGAAATCTTTTGTTTTTTATCTATACCATTTTAAAAATAAAAAAGTATCAGATCTTTTCTTTCTTATTTTCTTGTCCAAATGGTAGAAAACAATTCAATGATCAAAATTCTAAGACAATTTCATGTTCTCTTCCAAAATTTTTAAAATTATAGAATATCTAATGCTAGAAAAATTTCTAAATTTCCATATAAAATGTATGGTATATATTTGTATACGCACAGCCAAAACTTTGATAATGTGGATCAGGAGATCCTAGGGTTGAAAACTAGCATAGCAAATAAAATGTATTTTGTATATAGTATATGTATATAGTATTTAGATGTATAATAGAAATAATATTTCATATTAAAAAAAAGATTTTTTTTTAAAGCAAATATGTATTTTTATTCAAAATGAAAATAAATTCAAAAGTATAATTATCGTAATTTATGTTGCCGTAGCAACAATGCAATGCAACCATGATTTGTATTTGGTAAACAGACACATTATTTGGTACATATAATGTTTAGCAACATAAACGACTTTTTTTACTGTATACTGGTTTGTACTGGATTTCAAAATTGTTGCATAAGCATAAAATGTTGATAACATTCTGTAAACATGTACCCACCTGATATCAGGTGTAGAAGTAAAAATTAATGGTGACATAAGGATATATGGCAATTGTTTATCTTTGTAGTTATATGGTTTTTGCACATATTCAAAAAAGCATCGCATCAAATCAAGTATTCGAAATTCCTTGTAATATTCAGCTGTCATGTAATAGCATTGCATCGCCAACTAAAAACTTTGCGTTGTCATAGGAACAAGTAATGTTTATGCATCACAAACAGAAGAACATTAGCATCACCAAAGCAGCGATTCATTTTTTAAGAAGCACAAAATGACACAGAACTATAAAGAAAAAAAACAACATCTACACCCATGGTAAAAGGAACACTAATAAGGTATTATAAAGAATGAATGAGAAAAGAAACGTGACGTAAGAAAGACTCATGAATATGAGTATGCATGTAATTAGTATTTTTATCATATGGAGAATAATTAAATAATTTAGTAATTTTAAAGTATTCCAGCATCCCGTGAACCAAAAACCGTGATTTTTTAACCTAATTATTTGTTGAAGTGTTCCCTTTGATTATGCCCTACGATTTTTTTCTAGTATTTGTACTTTCTGAGATGAAGTGTAAAACAAGGTAAAGAGTCGAAAAATTTCCATACATTTTCTAGACCAAACACAAATTTGACTTAATTTTCAACTTCAAAGATCTGTATCTCAGCATCCCGTAGACATAAAACTAATATTTTTATACTAAAAGATTAATCAAAGTGTTTTCTTGAGTATTGTTCTTTGCAGTTTTCTTGTATTTTTTATTTTTCGAGATAAAGTGCAAAATAGACTAAAAAACGTTGAATTTTCATAAATAATTCATAATTAAGACCTAAAGTTAACTTTGAAGGTCTGTATCTCAGAATCTCGTGAACCAAAAACTATTATTTTTATATTGAAATCTTCACTGAAGTGTTTTTTTTAGTGTTGTCTTCTTTGAAGTCCTATATTTTTTTCTAGTTTTTGAGATAAAATGGAATCCAAGGTTAAAAATGTTGAACTTTTTCATGGTTTTTCGCGTATTTTGTCCTTGTGATTGGAAACTAAGGCACTTACAGAATTACCGAACAAGATAGCTTTTAAGCAACTCTTCAACAAATATTTTAATTTAAAAATATTAGTTTTTGGTTGAGAGAATGCTGAGATATCTTATTTTGAAAAATAAATTGTAAAATTTCCATATACTTTTGTATTTCATTTCTCAGATCGTCCATATACTTTTGTATTGCCATTGCCATACGATCTTTCTTACGTTTTAATGGCGCCTGAGAGTTGATATTACTTTATTAGTGTTCCTTTTACCATGATCTACACCCAAGGTTAATATAATATAGGTTACATCTTCCCATAGGCATTACCTACTTACAATAAAAAAGTGATCAATGTGACGTCAATGTGACGTCACAAGTATCAAATAATTGACATAAAAACAAACAAAAATTTCTTTCATATATGGGAAGATGTAACCTATATATTATATTAACCTTGGATTACATCTTCCCATATATGAAAGAAATTTTTGTTTGTTTTTTATGTCAATTATTTGATACTTGTGACGTCACATTGATCACTTTTTTATTGTAAGTAGGTAATGCCTATGGGAAGATGTAACCTATATTATATTAACCTTGATCTACACCCATGTTCTGAATTCCACTTTTTCGGAATGGAAGTTGCGGAAGTGGAATTAGGTGTTCTATGTAGATTCCACTTTAACTTAATATAAATCGGAATTTAGTATAAATCGGAATTTTATTAGTGAAATTTTGTTTTTAATTTATTACATAAATTTAATAAATATTAAATAAATTTAAATTTATTTTAAAGTTGAAATATGTAAGTTAATGTATTTTATGATTCTAGTATAATTATTTCCATAAATACATTCAATGTATTTTGAAAGTGAAAACACAAAAATAAAGTGCAGTTAAAAATATTTGTGAATTTTATAGACAAAAATTCTGCACTAATAAAAAATAAATAATTTTCAAAAAAAAAACCAAAAGCAAAGAAGAAAATAGAACGTTTATGTAAGAAATTAACAACAGCTGATTCGAAATTAATGTTCGAAATATATGTATAATTCCGCGTGGAATCTAGAACACCATTTTCGATTTCGCATGGATTTGATTTCGTATTCCACTTCCACTTTTTGCGGAATATAGAACATGGGTGCTAAAGTCATTTATTTTCTCCTAAGCATAATATATGTATAGACCATGGAGGAAAGAATAATTATTATTATTATTATTATTCTTTCCTCCATGGTATAGACATAAAATGTATAACAACATAAACGTATAGTTTCATTACAATAGAAAGGTTTTTTGTTTTTTCTTATTATTTCATATTGATCATACAGCAATTTACAAAACAATTATCAATAGGGTTTACGTATACTTATGGGCCTTATGGACCGTTTCATAAATACGCAAGTTGCGCAAATGACGCAAACACCGGTCCGTTTCATGAATACGTCTATTTGCACTGGAAATTGGAAATTGTTGTCTGACTGCAATCTGACAAATTTTTAAAAGAAAAAATGCACATATTTTTAACTTGTGATGTTAATAGGAAAAACGATAATTGTTTGTATTACAGCATATATAAATAACCTTTTTAAACATTACACCCTGTTTTATTTTTTATCTGGAAATATTTATTAACTGAAACCTGTTTTTAGCAAGTAAAAGGTATTTTTTATCTTACCATCAGCGGTCTACTTTTACATTAAATTATTGTATGTCGAAAACTCTTTGAACAAAATACTAAATGTGAACCGGTGGAAATTTTAGACAGTCAATTTTTCTAATTTATTTCTTAGAAAAAATCAATCTTAAGACTGTAAGGCGTATAATAAATCATAATTTAAAGAACAACTTTCATATAGTTAGTAGTGAACTTATTATTTTCAATTGATTAGTACTGGCAACTCTATTTTCCTGTATTATGTTCATTTTTTCTTTTAAAAACTTGTATGCGCAACCTAACGACAAGAAAGTCTCATGACCACTGATATAAATAGACTGGATGGAACAACTGTAGGAAACACCATACAGTAAAATTAGGCCTAAATTTGTATTGTTGTCTCACTCTTAGGGAATCCGCCATGTCTCAATGAACGAAGATTAATTCAAACATTTGATATTTTTAATAGATATATGGAGGCACAATTTTCATTTGAATTAAATTCAAGTTAACTGAATTTGAATTAAAATTGAATTTAAATTCGATAAAAATCAAATTGTCCTTAAATAAATCACTGACTTACTTTTAATTGCGTTATTTCAATGGGGGATTTTCTAACGTTTTTAAATTTGAATATATTCAAATTTGACAGCTTCGAAAATCAGTGAGTGAAAGTGAGGTAGGTAATTGTATGAACGAAAACAATGCATATAGGTATATGTCTCACTCTTAGGGAATTAACGAAATTTGGTTTGAGCCCACATGAATCAAATAGTTGTACAGTCCATATTATATATAAAGTCATTGCTCATGACTCAGTCAGATTGCAGTCAGACAACAATTTCCAATTTCCAGTGCAAATACGTCAGTTGCATGCTCAAATAACCATATAACTACAAAGATAAACAATTGCCATATATCCTTATGTCAGCATTTAATTTTTACTACACACCTGATATCAGGTGGGTACATGTTTACAAAATGTTATCAACATTTTATGCTTATGCAACAATTTTAAAATCCAGTACAAACCAGTATATAGTAAGAAAAGACGTTCATGTTGCTAAGGATTATATGTACCCAATAATGTCATATATTGACATACATATAACAATTTTAGTAGATATTTTATTTTTTTCAATAATATATAGTCAATTATAGTTTTTCAATTTATATTAAGCCACTTAATTTATAAAATAATATTACTTTACCACTAGCCACTATGCAAACAACATGTAAACAAAAACTTTTTCTCCGCAGCTACGTCTTCAACTTATTGTAATGTCACTTAGTCTGGTGTGTCTAGGCTATAAAAAACGAAAAAAAATCTCCGCCACATTGCTTTTCAGCCTATTCTATGTACCATGGCCGTTATTGCCAATGGCCCATACCAAATTGACAGTGTCAGTTTCAGCAATTTCTTTCCATAAACAGGTTTTTTCTGTCTTCGAGCTGATACTACAGTACCACACGTAGTCGTTATTACTTGTCGTCAATCATATACGTGTAGGACATAAGCTATCGTAGTGGTAAACATAACATAGTAAACTTTGTATGTATTAATTTGAAGTTCAGTGAAGACAGACATTTCTTGCCAACAAAATTTCTATCCATTTCTCCCCACTTCTGGATAAAATTTACTTCACCGCGCCTTCTCTCTTCCAAAAAACCGGTTGTTGAAGCTGAAAGAAGAAAGGTCTGATATAGGTGAATGATTATAAATAGAACACAATAGATATTTCACATAGTCAAAGATCATGGATTGCACTAGATATTGCAATACAAAAGCCCTTGAAAAATAAATTTTTAGTTCTAAATTCTAAATCTGTTTATACTTCATAGAGCGTACAGAGCGTATATTGTGCAGAAATTTTAAGTCAATGCCTTCACAGGGTCCCGAGGTATTTACCTTTTAAGTCGAATTCTTTTACGAAAACGATCAAAAATAGAATGAAGTGTTCATTTAAATGTTTTTTTATTTCTTGTCTTGTTTTAAAATTTATTTTGAAAACAAACAAAAAATACAAGAAAAGCGTAAAGGATAATTTTAAAAATGCCCCTTCAACAAAATGCTAAATTAGAGCTCTTCATAACAAAAATTTTAAAATTTTCATACAAACTTATATTTTTAAATTATCAAATTTTACTGACCAACGAAAAAGTATTAGAATTATAAATTCATTTAATAATTCCATAAAATTAAATATCAATGTAAAACAGATTTGTTAAGGTAGGTCAAGAATAGGATCGAAATAAGCAAACAAAAATAAAAAATGCTTGAAAAAAGAAAAATAACATAAAAGCAAAGAAAAAATCAAGTCAAAAAATACCAACAACAAATATCATTTACTTCAGCTGCAAAAAAATGACACAGAACTATAAGGACAAAAAACACAACAACTAAAATCATTTGTTCTAAGCACAATGTATGTATACAATTCAACGGCGGAGGGTGGTATGGTTCAGGGTGTTCAGTGAACACCCTAAAATTGTTATGAACCTGATCACTAAAATTTTCTAATTACATTCGAAAACAATTTTTTTTTTGTAACAAGAAAAGTAATTTTTTAATATATGTATTAGTAAAATCATCATAATATATCAAAATTATCAAAAATATTTTTTTACTTTTCGTTTCTCTTTTTTTCTTCATAGAGTTTTGTATGCAAGATGTTCACATTTCAAAGTGAACATTAGAAAAATCGTACTACACCATTATATTCGTTTATATTTTTCTCTTTTCAAATTCGTTTTTTCATACATCAGTTAGGCAGGTTCATATTTTAAAATGAACCCAGTACAAAATGTACAATACAGTATCCACAGAAAATTACAAGAGAATAATATTTGGTTACTTCATTTCGTTTCTCTTTTTTCTTCATAGAATTTTATATGCAAGGTGTTCACATTTTAAAGTGAACATTAGGAAAATCATAGTACACACTACACCATATAAAGCAATAATATTTTTCTCTTTTCAAACTCGTTTTTTCATACATCATCAGTCAGGTACAGGTTCATATTTTAAAGTGAACACCAATACCATAGTAGAATATTATGAGAAAATATTTTTTTTTCATTTTCGTTTCGTTTCTCTTTTTTTCTTCATATAATTTTATATGGAAGGTGTTCACAAAAAGTATCAAGTATTAAGAGATTCCTTCACGAGGAACGTATGAAATTCATAATTTTTACATTTTTATAAAAATTTATCTGAGAAAGCTCAAAAACTGGTCTGAGAAAGCTCTAGTCTGAAGCTCTTTCGAATTGAATAGAATGAATGGGGATTGATGAATGTGTTTGTAAATTGCTTTATGATCAATATGAAAAATAAGAAAAAACAAAACCATTGTAAATGAAACTATACATATGTATTTATATGTTGTTATACATATTATATGTATACATTATGCTTAAAACAAATGATTTTAGTTGTTGTGTTTTTTTTTCTTTATAGTGCTGTGTCATTTTTTGCAGCTGAAAAAAATGATATTTGTTGTTGGTAGTTTTTGGCTTGATTTTTTCTTTGCTTTTATGTTTTTTCTTTTTTCAAACATTTTTTATTTTTGTTTGCCTATTTCGATCTTGTTCTTGACCTACCTCTACAAATCTGTTTTACATTGATATTTAATTTTATAGAATTATTAAATGAATTTATAATTATAATATTTTTCGTTGGTCAGTAAAATTTGATAATATAAAAAGATAATTTTGAAGAGGCATTTTTAAAATTATCCTTTACGCTTTTCTTGTATTTTTTGTTTGTTTTCAAAATAAATTTTAAAACAAGACAAGAAATCTAAAAACATTTAAATTAACAATTCATTCTATTTTTGATTGTTTTCGTAATTTTTTACGGATTTTTATCCGACTTGAAAGGTAAATATCTCGGGACCCTGTAAAGGCATTGACTTAAACTTTTTGCACAATATTCTGCTTTTCATTCTCTACAAAACTCCCTTTGACACCAAAAAGATCACTACAACAGGGCGCAAGTTATACGGCGCCAAATATAAAACTTCCTCGCATCAATTTTTAGAAACAAAATGTAACATTTTTGACTCCTTAGAGAAGTATGTTCCCTTGAGACTAGGGAGCTGAAATTTGGCCAGGATATTCCTTAAAGGGTCCAACATTGCATAAACTGTAACCGGTGTAAATCCGTTCTCTAGGGCAAAGTCATAGGGTAATATACAAAACAAGTTATTTTTTAACAAAAACTTTTTTTGCCTTTATATATATAGAAGCAGAATATTGTGCAGAAATTTTAAGTCAATACCTTGACAGGGTCCCGAGGTATTCACCTTTGAAGTCGGATTTTTTGACGAAAACGATCAAAAATAGAATGAAGTGTTAATTTAAATGTTTTTATATTTCTTGTCTTGTTTTGAAATTAATCTTGAAAACAAATAAAAAACACAAAAAAACATAAAGGATAACTTTAAAAAGGTTCCTTCAACAAAATATGAATTATAAATTCATTTAATAATTCCATAAAATTAAATATCTATGTAAAACAAATTTGTAGAGGTAGGTCAAGAACAAGATCGAAATAGGCAAACAAAAATAAAAAATGTTTGAAAAAAGAAAAAACATAAAAGCAAAGAAAAAATCAAGCCAAAAACTACCAACAACAAATATCATTTTTTTCAGCTGCAAAAAATGACACAGCACTATAAAGAAAAAAAACACAACACCTAAAATCATTTGTTCTATATAAGCATAATGTATACATATAATATGTATAACAACATATATGTATATACAATATACATTAAAAATCTCGAAAAGGGAGAAGAAAGAAATATTTTAATACTTTTTGTGTATATATAATATATACATATATTATAATATAGCATAAAAATAAACAAATAATGTTTTCGCTTGTATGTGTGCATTTAATCTTCAGCATATATGTAAAATAAAATTTAAGTCATATGTATAGAACACAAAATTAACTATTGAAACTGTTGAAAGCTTTTTCTTTTTCATAAAAAAGACAAATGTGATACCTCCTTCTCTGCCCGCACAGGGCCTGTTTACGGTTTTGTTTCATTTCCTTTTCGGATCTCTATTATATTTCAATCCTCCTTGTGTTCATATTTTAAAGCAAAGTTTATCTATATATTAAGTTAGGAAACTGAAAGCATGTTTTCTTATCAATTTTCGACCTTGGTCCCGTTATTCAAATGTCCTTAACGGATTTGCGAAAAATAGATGGTAATAAGGAGTTTGTTTGTAAGAAAAAGATAAAAAATTTAAAAAAAGTGACATCATTTAATGTGGAAATCAAAACATTATTACAGGGTGCAGGGGGTCGATTCTGTTTCGGTGAAGTGAAAACATGAAAAAAAAAGTTTGCACTTGACGTTTCACACACTGTTTTCACTTTTTCACTGCACAGTACCCAAATAAGCGATTCTTGTTCCGTTCGTGCAAACATAGTGCTGAATGAGGCGCTGATTTAAATTTTTTCACCGACGTGATATGAGAACTGTCAAATCAAGTAAAAAAAAGTTGTGTTTTTGTATTGTTTATTGTAAAAACTTAGTTACTTTCAGTAATCAACGAATAAATAAAAGATTATTTTATGTAATTTCTTTCAAATACATATTTTATTTTCGTCATTTAAACTTATTTAAACTAAATTGTAATCTTAAAAATATTGAAATTTGAAACCTCATTTGAGACTATTAAAAGCAAAAGTATACCTATTCCATGTTAGATGGTTTTGAGAAAAACAGGAAAAACGTATAACTTTTAAATTAAATGCAATTTTAATAATTTTTTTATTTTATATGAGAACTCTAAGCTTCTGAATTTAATTCAAACATGGATTTAAAAAAATCAATGTTTAATTTAGTAAATACTTGTAAGCAAATTTTAGAATAGTTATAGTTTTGCTACCAACATTATGTTGGAATAGTTTAAGTTTTGCTTCCAATGCCAAATTTTACAACCATTTTTCAGGGGCATCAATGCAGTTTTCAAAATTGAAATTTTTCAGATTAAAAGCCTTCAACACAACGAACATTTTGCCATCATTAACTCAATTTTTTCAAAAAGTTGAATAGATCAACTTTTGCTTTTAATAGTCTCATTTATACTATTAAATCTAATTTTATTAATTCTAACTCTTTTTTTAATGTAAACCTAATTTCTACTTTTCCATTTCTTTTATTTTTTTTCTTTTTATTATTAATAAATAAAAATTTTAATAACAAATTTTTTTTACACTGATACTTTTCACAGTGCAAAAAATATTTTCATATGAAAACTTTTTGACATATTTTTGCACGTTTACACTGTATTAGAATCGGAATTAGCAGTGTAAGCGTGTAAACTGTTTACACATTTTCACTTCACCGAAACAGAATCGACCCCCAGGTTTAAAGTTTTTAATGAAATCAACTACGTACAACAATTCACTGTTTTTATTGTTTATTTTGTTTATTTTATTATTATTTATATTTTTCAAAAAAAAATTTGTATTATTTTCAAAAAAATATATATATTACATATATAAATCACAAATTCACTTTGAAAAAAAATATCCACTAATTTTATCAAAAATATACTGTATCACCTTGTACTATAATTCAAACAAAAACCAAAATACAAATAAATTTGTTTTATCTCGCCTTTAAAAAAGCATTATGGGAAAATATCAAAAATACAATATTTACATTGCCTTTGTATGTATTTGTACTAGTCCATTTTTCACATTTCCCTATACTTTACGTGTTTCACGCATACAAAAAAAACCTTTCATCTCGCCTTTAAAATTACATTATGAAAAATATGCATGTACAGTCACGTATTATCATTTTTTTTTTATGACTCATATTGTATTCTCTCGTTCTTATAGGCAAATGGTATAAGATAATGGACATGAACCAAGTAATTAGATCTTTACTACTTCCACTTAATGGATTTTTTTGTTAATGTGTTGTTATCAGTTGTATGTGTTTTTGTAAAAAAAGAGTTTCCTAACTTAATATATATAGATAAACTTTGTTTTAAAGTGAACACCATAGTAGAATATTATGAGAAAATATTTTTTTTTACTTTTCGTTTCCTTTCTATTTTATCCTTCAAATAGTAATGCATTGTGTTCATTTTTTGAAAATGAACGTTGTTTTTTTCCTTACTAGATGTTACCTTTTTTATTTGAAGAAAATTAAAATTAATAAATTCAATTTCATTTAAATTTAAATTAATACAACTTTTTATTAGATAATAATTCAAATTGTGTGTGTCGTGGTGAAAAATTTCTTTTAGTTGAGGCTGGAAGGTAAAAAATAAATAGATTGTTTTTCTCGGGGTAAAAATTTAAAAAAATAGTTCGAATTTGAAACGGAATTTTTTGTCGTTGGTAGTTTAAAATTTTGAATATTAAATATTTCACATGAAAAATTAAACAGTTTTTTTTTAAATTTTGTAAAGATGGATAAGAACGCGGAAAATGCTTCTCTTTGTAATTGCGTCATTGAAAATCTTTTATGTATGTCTTTTTCAAGACAAAACATAGAAGAAAAATCGTTGATAATTAAAAACAGTAGACCCACGCATATTATGGAAAATTTAAAGGCAGCTTTTCAATGAAATAAATTTTAGACACTATTATAATGCAACTGGAAGTACGCTTTGAAAATATGAAAGATTTAAATTTTATTGAGTTGTTAGACGCTCAAAAATTTCATAAGTATTCTGAACTCTTCCCAATAACTGAATTAAATGCGTTAATAGCTGCATACCCAGAACAATTTGATATTTTAAAATTGCAAAATGAACTTACTGTCATTTATAACAAAAATTCCTTTTTTTCTAACCTGCCAGTACCTGAAATTTGAAAAAATATTTTACGCAACAATCTCAAAGCTACGTTATCCGAAGTTTTCAAATTAAGTTGTTTAATTACAACTATTCCGGTAACTACAGCTAGCGCTGAGAGATCTTTTTCTTGTTCAAAGAGAATTAAAACATATTTGCGAAATTCGATGGCACAAAATAGGTTGACGGAGTTAGCTTTGATATCCATTGAAAAAAAATTATTAAAAGAATTGAGAACTAGGCCAGATTTTCACGAAAATGTTATTGAGAAATTTTGCGAAAGGACAAGAAAAATTGAATTTGAGATGAACATTGAAGTGCAAAAAAAGTGATATTTTCGTTTATTGTATTTTTTATACAATAATGTATATTATTATTTTATATTTTTTTATGCTTTGTTTTTGTTATTTTTTTTTTTTTGTTATATTTTTATTGAGTTGTTTAAGTGGGATAGGCCTAATGAAAAATTGGAAATTTTAAACGGATTTTTGAGTTTTTCTTTCTATTTTTTACACATTTTTCTCTTTAGGGAAACCGACCACTTTATATCGGTTAACGCTCTGACAGCGATACCTCTTGGGTGGAGTGGAAACTCGTGTTTTAAATTATTTTGAATAGAAACAAAATATAACTTTCATTTCTTTTAGAAATCTGAACACCCGGAAAAATACCACTGGCTCCGCCACTGGTATACATATAATATGTATAACAACATATAAATATGTATAGTTTCATTTACAATGGTTTTGTGTTTTCTTATTTTTTCATAATGATCATAAAGCAATATATGTACATTAAAAATCTCGAAAAGGGAGAAGATATTAAGAGCCAAATTTAGTGAAATGGCCTGCAAAGTGACCGCCTACAGCCTACATTTCTCAACCGATTTTCATGAAATTTTGAATATAGATAGGTGCAAGGGAATTGTGGTCCTTAAATGGAACACATTTTTAAATTTTGATCCTTAAATTTTTTTATATTCGATTTACCAAGGTACAGACAAAACAAAAATTCACTCAACTTTTCACACATTTTTCATGTATTAAAACGTTTAGATATTGTGATTTCTTTTTATAAGATTTAAATTTAACCTTTTCCAAAAAGTTTAAAATGAATTTCAAGGAAATTGGTTACGTAGTTTAATTATTATAAATAAAACAAATTGTTAATTTTTCATAAAATTTTATTACTATTTTTTCTAATCACAGGATTTTTTTTGCATACTTTTAGGTTTGAATAAGAGTTACACAGATAGTATAAACTCTATAAACGCGATGCAATAAAGATTGCGATTGTAGGGTAGTATGCGTGATGATAAAAAGTAACGTAAGCAGCATGTAAAACTTATGTTGTTTACTGAGGCTGCACATTGTATTGTATATAAATATACGAAAAAATTTTTATGTAAAATTCAAAAATTTTGAGTTATTTTATTTTTTTAAATTTTTACATGGAAGGAAATGTGACTTTCTAACTTTGAATTATTATATCTCAGGCTGTATTGCATCGATTTGATTCAAATAAAATGCACTAGGTCAGAAAATAGTTCAAGAATTAAAATGTTTGCTTTTTTCAAGGATCAAGGTATGAACCAAGGAGGGCCCAATTGAGGTGAGTTGTTTGTCGAACGGAGTTTTGTAGAGGTGTTGTAGGTGTTTTTATTTCGAGTGTTTGCTACCGGAAATTATAGATCCCCAAAATACAATCTGTTTCTTAATTTACCTTTTCATCTAATTAAATTTCCGTTTATATTGCATGAGTATAATTTTTTATATGATATTATATATTCATACAGTCTGTTCAAAATAATTGTGTTGTCAGTTTTACAAAGTGCATAGCGTTTATTTAAAAATTATTTAGCAAATTAGTCAAAAATTAGGCAACAGCAAAGATTTCATAAAAGAATGAAAACTATTCAACGTAGGTAAAATTGTACGTACTGTGTGGAAAATAATGATTGGCCAGTGCCAGACCTGTTTTCTTTCAGCTTCAATAACCGGTTTTTTCTGAAGACAGAAGGCGAGTTGTAGTACATTTTATTCAAAAGTTGGGAAGCTGAAAGAAGACAGGTCTGGTACTGGCCATTGAGAAGAAACAATAATAACTTCAGCATAGCATAGCATAACAGCAGCTGTATGCTAGCTGTAGCCTGTAGAACAAAAGAAAAGATGTACACATTTATTTACCATGCAATATGATCGCTACCCAGTTAACTTAGAACATATTTTTGATATATTAAGTTTGTATTCTTAGAGCACGAGAACATATTCTGTTGACATTAAGATTAAATGGTGAACTGGGTTTGAAATTTTTTCAAATCATGTACACCAACACTTGAAGAAATTTATTTGCTTGTGTTGATGAAGACACAAATACATTTCAGACGATGTTGTTGTTGTTTTCGAAAAAATTTTTGACTAAATTTGGCTCTTAATATATATTTTAATGCTTTTTGTGTACATAGAATAGAAATACACAAATAATGTAAAACAGCTGTTTTCGCTTGCGTGTATATGTATTCAATCTTCAGAACATAACGTAAAACAAAATTAACTATTGAAAGCTTTTTCTTTTTCATAAAAAAGACAAATGTGATACCTCCTTCTCTGCCCGCACAGGGCCTGTTTACGGTTTTGTTTCATTTCCTTTTCGCATCTCTGTTATATATATACTTTTTGTATACATATGTGTAGTTTAATTTTTACAATTATGGTTTTGTTTTTTTTTATTTTTTCATAATGATCATAAAGCAATTTTCAAACACAGTCATCAATCCCCATTCTTCTATTCAATTCCAAAGAGCTTCAGACTAGAGCTTTCTCAGACCAGTTTTTGAGCTTTCTCAGATAAATTTTTATAAAAATGTAAAAATTATGAATTTCATACGTTTCTCGTTAAGGAATCTCTTAATACTTGATACTTTTTGTGTACAGTCCAGATATAAACTCAATAAGGAAACACCGTACTGTAAAAATAGGACTCATGCCCAATTTCTTCAGGTCAAGATATCTTGATGATAATCTTAAACTGGTGATAAATCAAGAACTTGGTTTTCCTCACTATCAGATAAGACTTATTAAGAGGATAAAGTTATCTGGTCATGATAGTACCGATTATCTCAAGATTAAAAATATTTTGACTAGAGCTTTGAAAGCTAATGTTGTAAAGCTGTTTTTTAATGTTTAATTTTTTTTATTAGGATCTTGTTTTATTAAAAGTGATTATGGATATTTTTATTAATAATATTATTATTATTTTTAAAATATTTTATTTTAACGGTTAACGCCACATTTGAAAATATTCAAAATTAACTATGAAGTTGGCTTCATTTAGCATTTAACCACTCAAAATTAATCATGAAGTTGACCTCATTTAGTATCTGGAAATTCGGAAACATTTTCAGAGCTGTTATTTATTTCTATCTCGATGATAACTTATCTGTGCTTTGGATGAAGAAAACCAACTTAGCATTAATCGGTAGTTTAACTTTATCTGGAAGTTCATTATTAAGAACCATGAAGAAATTGGACATAACTACGACTTTGAAAACGTCAGATGATCGTCAATTGACGAAATTCAGCAATACAACGTCTTAAGCTGAATATCGTCAATTGGCGATCATTTGACGTTCTCGAACTCGCATTAAGTTTAAATAGTTATATTTGTGGTTAATTACCACAAATGAGTTTGTAAAAAAAAGTGGAAAATTAAACAACTTTATTTTTTTTTTAAATTTATTTTTCCCGATTTACAATTTATACCTTTTGATGTTGCCAAAAAGAGTTAAAATTACAAACTGAACTTAATAATAATTAATTACTTGAATCTAACTTCTTACCAGTGATGCCGTTTTAGCCTTTTTGGGGCTAAATTTGGCCCTTTTTTATTTCATTTAGCTCCTAAAATTGGCTTTTGCTCCCAGCTCTTTTTTTAGCTCTTTTAGACGTATGTTAAGCTCTTTTTAGTTCCATTAGAAAAAAAGAAAAATTTCATCTGATTTCATTCTACTAGTCTAAATATACCATATCGATATCAATATTTCTAAAGTTTAAAAATCATAAACTGGTTCAAATCAGATACTACTAATGCTATTTTATTCGTGCGATCAACTTTGCGACGAAAACAAAAATGCTGCTTTAACTATGAACTACCTGAAGAACTCATCGAAAAAACTTAACTGAAAAATGTAGATTCACATTCACAGAATTCAGATTTTAATGAAAATGAAGATAAATTATATGAGAGCTATGAAATTTTTGACTGAATATATAAATATACATACTAATTAAAATGCACAAATTATTGAGTTACTTAATTAATGAATAATTATATTGTTTTTATGCAAGTTTTTGTTTTTTTATTTAATAAAATGAAATTGTTTTGTTTATTAAAGTATAAAAAAGATGAGTATTTAATATTTAGCCCTTTTTAGCCCCTCTCATTCTTAAATCTGGCTCCATCCCATTTTGTTTTTCGGCAACACTTAAATCTTACTTTCGATTTTTTTGAGCAAAACATCACGTTTCAAAGACGGTTTTCATAAAAATTACTAATGTATGCGTCTGCGGTTTTTGTGTTAGAATTTTATTTTGTGAGATGTGTTAAGTAAAATGTTGGGTAGGTGAATTTTATGTAACTCCTCACCCCTTAAGATGATTTGTGGCCTGTGGGTCCAGCAAACGGAACGGACTCGTTTTTCGTTTGTCTTTGATTTCTATCTTTGTCACGCTGTTATTTACCTCAATTGATTATTTTATTTAAATTTACATATAAATGTACGAGTTTATACGATTTCCACTTTTAATACGGATTGGTTTACTCCCAATTTTTTGTGGTATAAACTCCATAATTCGGATTTGGCTTAAGCCCAATTTATTTGGGTTTAATCCCAATTTTTGTGTATGTATTTGTAAGAGAAATGCAATATGGCGGATTATAATTTTTATGGGGAAAGTGAAGCTATCACGTTCTTCTTCTTTTTAGTGTGAAAAAAGAAGAATATGTATGCTATAATGCAGGATTTCTTCAAAAGTCTCCGCTAGCTGGGTATCACCTAAGTGTAGGTGACACCTAGCTAGAGGTTTGGATTTCTTCATTAAAAAATTCTGCTAACTAGCTGTCATCTACATTTCTGATTCCCAACCCTGAAAGCATGAAATTTTAGTCGAGACTCTAAAGCTTTTTAATGTCAAATTGATATCAGCTGTTATTTTTAGAGTATTTTTAAAGTTGTAACGTATTATTTGAATAGCTTTCAAGCTGTAACGTATTATTTGAATATTTTCAAAGCTGTAACGTTTATTTTTTATTAGTTTGATACAAAATAAATCAAATTAATTTAATTTTTGTATTTTTCTTATCAATTCATTGTAATCCTAGTATTTAAATAAATCTTAAAATAAATTTTATAAGATGCCTCATATCAAAACTCAATAACTGGCGACAAATGGGCACGATTTTTGCTTTGTTTAACAACAGAATTTGAAAGCGGGTCCGACAATTGAAGTAACAATCAAGGAATTGTTTCGACCCATATTCATTCATTGTGTATGTATATGCATATATGAGAAACAGCCCCAGCAAGCATGGCAATAAGAATGCAATAGTGTTTTCGTATTACAGTGGCAAGTGTTGCCTATTGCGGCAATAGCAGTTTTCTTATCGAGAGCAAAAAGGTTTGCTTGAGAAAAGGTTGACAGACATTCGTATTGCTGTGAGCTATTGCATTCTTATCTCCATTATGATAAGAAAGCGAGCCGAAATTATGATACTTTTTCGTTAGAAAAGCAATAGGAATGCAAGTAAAATACGTTTAGAATGTAATTAAAGGGCAATAAAAGTGATGATTCGAATTCTTATTGCCTTGTAGTTGTCGCATTCTTATCTCCATTACGATAAGAAAGCAAGCCGAAATTATGATACTTTATTGATTACAAAGTAATGGAAATGGAAAACGTCAAATGGTCGTCAATTGATGAAAGTCAGCTTAAAACTTTGAATTGCTGAATTTCATCAATTCATCATCTTATGTTTTCGAAGATACACTTATAGAAATACATGGGAAACACTCGATTGTGGAGTTTACATTTATGTGATTTTCTCATTATTTTTCTTCAACATAAAAGTGAATAACATAACATTTTTGAAAGTCTTCGACTGAATAACTTCACTTTTAAACACAAACTGAACGATATTATCAAGAATAAAAAACGATGATGATTCACTCAATTCCGTTAGGTCACAAATATTATTGCCCATTTATCGCTCAGTCGTATAATCTGCAATAAAAATAGTTATTATTGCCCACTTATCGCTCAGTCGTATAATCTGCAATAGAAATATTATTGCCATATTAGTGCCCGCTCGTTCTATTGCCCATTTGCTTGCTGGGAGGTACCTTGTACTCATTGAATAATGACGCATACAAATGTATTAGCACCTTCTGCATATAAATAT
Organism: Bombylius major; assembly: GCA_932526495.1. Classification (NCBI taxonomy): domain Eukaryota; kingdom Metazoa; phylum Arthropoda; class Insecta; order Diptera; family Bombyliidae; genus Bombylius; species Bombylius major. Next base: position 31,274,406 of record OW052042.1, read on the forward strand.
TGATGGAAAAGAAGTACTTTATACTAATTGTGAGATCTTTTGAAAAAAAATCAACATCGTCCCAAAACTCGAAGTAATTTATTATTAGTCTCAATAAATATGGCCTTCTTTCAAGTTCATCATCTTTATGAAAATCTAACATGCTACTATTAGGTAAAATGGAATCACCAAAAAACTTTATTTTGTCATAAAATATTTAAAAATCAATTTCCTTTACTTCATTCGACAAGAAAAAAAAATGTAAATATGCGTTACTACCTAGTTAGGTAGCACCGAAATAAATAATCAGTACTTCATCTACCACCTAAACTTAGGTGGCAGCTAAGTGCTAATCAGAGGTGAAGAAATGCAAATCTCTTTATTATCTTTCTGCTAAAGTTAGGGACAAGAAAGTTGAGACTGAAGAAATCCAGCATAAGTGTATCAAGTATCCACTTTGCATATATTTTTTTAATCCCAGTTTTACCGTTTATGCGCTACTCCCAATTTAATTCAAAATTCGGTTTTAATTCGGATTATTTTTACCCTATAAACTATCTGAGGATGCTTTTTTTTATTCATTCTGAACGTTTGGAATATTCCATATGCGTTTCTTTATTATATAAAATTATTCCGAATGTTCCGCTCTATATTTCTTAGTTTTTTCAGAATATATGGAACGCATTTTTTTCAATCCGCGAATAAAGGTGGAATAAAAACAGAATAAATGGAATTAACCTTACTTTTTTTGATATTTTTTTGATTGTCAAATATAAGACTATAAAAAAATAATTTTTTTGGATAAATAATATAAATAATATAATATAAATAATATATTATAAATAATATAATATAAATAATAATAATAATATAATAATATAAATAATGAACTCAAATAATAATGGTGAGAATAAATTATTATTTTTAAATAAAAATTTAAGTAATATCTAAATTAGAAGTAAAATAAAAAGATAAAATTGGTTTTAGATGGACGTATGGATGCTTTCAAGTGGACAAGTGGGGATATAAAATGTTTAATTGATCTTTATGAACAAAATATAGATAGATTTGATAAATTTCAAAAAAAAAAAAAATTATATGGGAAGACATAGCCAAAGAAATGCAGAAAATTAGAAATGAATAAATGTGTGTACAACAAGCGGCATGCAGAAAAAATGGATAGAACTGACAAATTTTTAAATTTATTTGAAAAGTTGGTTGAGGAAATAACTAAAGACTAATTAATTAATTAATTAATATTTATTTATATTCTATTTATTTAATTTATTTATTTATTAATTTAATTTATTTATTTATTTATTAATTATATTTATTTATTTATTATTATTATTATAATAATGCACATATTTCACATAACCTCAATCTTTTTCTTAACGTTTGTTCTTTTTTTGTTTCTTTATTCATTCTATTCCGAATATTCTAAAACTTATTCCGTTCGTTCTATTCCTTCTACGGAATGAATAAAGAAAAACACCCTGAATGACAAAAATTATGATGGCTAAAATTAAAATTGTAGTAAAGTTTAATATTGTTGAGTTTACTACCTTATTCTTAAAATCAATGTATTCAATTCTTTCCCTCTTCTGAATATTTGCTATGTTTAAGTTTTCAAGTGTTAAATAGTTATTTAATTTTGTGAAATTTACATTTGTAATTGGGATCATAATAGCTGCGTTTATTTGGGCTACTCCGTAAATTTGAACGTAAAAATATAAATTTATGTTTTGTGACTGCTACTGCAGCTGTTTTATGAGAAAACTAATACATAATATCTGAAATAAAATACACTGTTAATTGCACAGAAAAGTAGATAATTAACTATATATAATTCGTTAATATTTAACTTATTTGAATTATTTAATTAATTTTATTTATATTTATCACTATTTTATTGATTAAAAAAATTTTATTAATTTTAATACATAATTTAATATATTTTATTAATTTTATTTATATTTATCACTATTTTATAGATCTAATAAATTTTATTAATTTTAATAATTTAATTAATTTTATTAATTTTATCAATTTAATTAATTTTATTTATATGTATCACTAATTACCAATTTAAATAATAATTAATTCACATTTCATTTATATTTTTTACCAATAACCTGAAATTTAGAAAATGTAAACAAACTTTATAACCTCTAAAATGAAAAATCCATCTATTGGATAATAGAATAACTTAAAACCTTTAGCGGTGAAATATATCAACTACGCCCAACTACGCTTGCTTTCTACACCTGAATATGAATAGGAGTAGTTTAGCGTAGATGGGAGTAGATTCATCTACGCCTGAAATCCCAATGGAACGCAGCTAATATTGCTTAAAAATTTATCTCATTGTTATTATTATTGCTGTGTATTTTGATTTTTTTCTTCAGAATTTCATTATTGCCAATAAACATTTTCGTGTTGTATTATAATTTCTTCTACATTAAAATCTAATTGATCGTATCATTGAGCGCGTATATTCCAGAGAACCAAACCGGTCTAGTACTATTTTGGTTCGACTAAACCATTTTAGTACTGCCTGTATATACCGTAAGTCAGTGCCAATAATGAAAAAAGAAAGAAAAAAATACTTCTCAAACTCAAATATTTCATTCATTGTTAATTGATTTCATAATTTCTATTTGTGTATAGTGTTAATTATCAATAATTTTTTTCTTTTTGTGCAAAATTAATTGGAAATGAACAAAGAAAGGAGAACCAAATTAGTTGGTTCGCACCAACATAAAATAGTTCGGTACCATGCGTATATACCGGGACCAAAACAGTTCTAGTACCGGTTTGGTACTACGGAGTATACGCGCTCATTAATGCCTTTATAGTACTGACAGACATCATGTTTAACCAAGCTGCTTCTTGGTTAGGTACGTAACCAACTCGAATCGAGTGGTTATGATTTGTTCACCATATAAATGAAATGATTAAAAACCATCATTAATGAACATTTTAGTTGAGAATTTTCTCAATTGATTTGAAATTCTCTCAATTGAAAACGTGTTATTGATAAGAAGTCAACTGATAAGTGTTAAAGAATAGTGAAAAATATTTTTTAAATAATATATTATAATTACTGAAAGAAGAAAAGAGGTTTTTTGACTTTTTTAAATTTAGCAAAATTTTATTTATAGTAATTTATTGTGTTATTTTTTTTTTATTACTAATATTTTTAATAGTAAAGTAGTACGAAACCAACTCGAATCGAGTGGTTATGATTTGGTTTACCATATAAATGAAAGGGTTAAAAATCATCATTAACCAAGCAAAATGTGCTTGGTTTATGAGTTAACTAAGTACTTTCCAATGAAAAAACGTCAAACATTCCAGTTACTTGTCATTTGCTATCATATGATATACTTCAAATTTTGTTTTTTCTTGTTGTTCTTTTTTTTCGAATTGAATTAAAATTTATGTTTACAGAAAGGAATAAAAGAACGTCTTTATCAAAAATATTTGAGACTTCCATTTCACAAACACAAATAAATTAACAAAATTCAGAAAATTTAAAAAAAAAAGTACAAACTCTTAACAGAAAAAAATCTAACTAAACAAATAAACCAGCTGACATTATGTCTGTCACTTATTTTGGTTAATGAGTTGGTTAAATGGATGAGATGGTTAACCAAGTTATGTCTGTCTATAATAGTATATATATATATATATGTATATATATATCAACTTATAGAAGTTGATTAAATGGATGAGTTGGTTAACCAAGTTATGTCTGTCTGTAATAGTATATATATATATATATATATATATATCAACTTATAGAAGTTGATTAAATGGATGAGTTGGTTAACCGAGCTATGTCTGTCTATACTATTACGTATTTTTTTTATACCCATGATACATACACGCTATATTATAACATCTATTATCTTGTTTATGCACAACAGTTAAAACGTTTTAACGCTAAAACGTTTTAAACATCGTTTTGAGATAATACACTTTGATTGGTGTTTATGCATAGTATAACATTTCGTTCCCACTCAAGACGTTTTAAGTAATGTCATTTGTTGTTCTGGTGTTGTTGTTCATACAGTGTTACCACATATATTTTTTTTATTCACTGTCATTCAAGTGAACTAACTGTGTTATTTTTTAAATCCAGTTAAATTTTTTATTGTTCGTGCGATGCGATGGAGCAATATCAAGTTATCCTTAATGTTCCATTGTTAATTTTGTTGAAAAAAATAAGAATAAGAAGAATATTAAGCTTTTGCAATATTTTTACACGGAAAGACGAAGCCTTTATCAAAATTATATAAAAAAGAGAAAACTTTTACGGTATAATTTTATTACTCAGTTAGATGTACCTACAAAGTTTTTTAATGTTACTGTACCACGATTCACATCAATTTGCAAGAAATCTAGAACTGAAGATTTCTGGAAAAATTTTGTTTTGGGATTTGGTACAGATGTAGAGTTTTTTGAAATGTTTCGAATGAAAAAAAATACATTTTTCATGATCTGTGAAAAATTAAAATCTCATTTGGAACCTTCACCAAACTTCATTACCACACCTGTTTCTATAGAAAAAAAAGTGGCTATTACATTGTATAAATTAGCAAGTTGTGCTGAATATCGTGTTGTAGGTGATGTTTTTGGTGTACACAAAAGCCCAGTACATAAATATTTGTACCAGGTGGTGAGAGCAAAAAAATTAATTAATATAATACTTTATAAATAAATTTATTGTACTTAATTTAAAGCCGCACGCACTTTGAACACTTATACTTGTTTATTTGTAAAGAAACACTTGATAATAAAAATAACCGCCCATCAAATGTCATTTGAAATTTTAAAGTGACGTTACTAACACTAAAGTTTATATTGATTTTCAGTGTGTTACCAACACTATTTTGAAATGTCAAATATGACAATTCACTTAAAACGAAGTAAGTGTTTATGCACATTTTAAAAACGAAATGAAATTTTAAATGCGGATTTAATAGTGTATTAACTCAAAACGACGTAGAGCTTTAATGCGTTTTGAAATTTTGTTTATGCATCCGTATTAAGTCAAGACGGAGTGAGTTAATGCGAAGTAACGCTTAGCATAAACAAGATATATATTATTCCCTGATTCACAGTATATTATAATATAATATCCGCCTTAACTGTGAACAGCTGTTAAAGAAAATCAGCTGTTTTCATAAATACTTTATTGTGATTGCCAATTGAGATTATAGATTTGTGTTTTAGAGTTATGTTTTAAAGCTGTTTATAAAAAAATACTGCAAGAATATAGTCAAAAATGGACGTAAAACTGAAAAACTTATTAATAATGTATTTATTAAATAAAAGTAAAACAGAAACATTAGATGTGGACTCAAAAATGTCTAGAATAATGGCGCTAAAATCATACAAAAGGATGCGTAACATGCATTTCTTATTGTTAAAATCAAAAAATAGTAATAAATGGTCAAGTGTAAGTTAAAAAATCTTTTAAAAACAATAATTTGAAGACTTTTTTATAGGTTGAAAAATCTACATTTTGGGAATATGATGTGCCTCAATTTTCCAACAAGTTTAAAAATATATTCAGAATGAAACGCATCACATTTAATGACATTGTACAAAAATTGTCTTTCTTGAAAAAAAAAATATACCTACTGGCGAAAATCCATCCCACTTGAAAAAAGAGTCGCAATGTCCTTGTATGATCTTGGTTTCTCGGCAGAGAATAGAACGGTGGCTAGTTTGTTTGGTGTGGGAAGAACTACATTAGGACAAATTATTTTAGATTTTTGCCGCGCTATTATAAAAGTATACGGCAGTTGTTTCAAGGAATTTTATCCTCCAACACAGCATAAAATTGAAGAAAATGTCCATTGATTTTTAAAACTAGGATTTCCGCAGTGTTATGGGGCTATAGATGGATGCCACATAAAACTTAAGCCCCTAAAAAAGAAGCAACTGATTACTGTTTCATGTTTGTAAGTGTTGGAACACATGGGAGGTCAAATGATTCCAGTATTTGGGAATCATGTTCTTTAAAAAAACAGCACGAGGAAAATAAATTATTTGAAAATATATTAATTCAAAAATTATTGATGGAGTAAAAGTGCCTGTACTTTTAATTGGTGATTCTGCCTTTAAACTTTCACCAATTGTAATGAAACCGTACAATTTTTGTATTCACCAGCCTGAGGATGAACGCATCTATAATGAGCAATTATCAAAAAGTAGAAATTTATTAAAATTTACCGATTCGTTTTCCATTATTTTAAGAGCTTTTTTTTGAATTGAAATTGTTGTAATTTTTTTAGTTCTTACTCGAACTGATAAGAATCCTGGATCTTCTGATGATGGTCCTGGATCTGCTGGTGATGGTATTGGACTTGCTAGTGACAGTGCACCTAATGGCGATGGTGGTGAACCTAGTCAAAGATTCAATAGTATGAAAAATAAAAATTAATAAATTTTAGCTAAAATGTATTAAAAAATATTTGTAGTTGCTACCTTCGATTGTTTCTTCTGTTAATTTCGTAGCATAATTGCTTTTGTAATGGCCATTTTCTTTTGTTTGAGTATTCTTCTTCATTATTCAAGTATTCTTTTTCTACTATTTTATAAATATTATAAATACTTAACAACTTTTTATTCACTTTAGTTCAAATAAATGTTAATTAATTTAGAAAAACGCACATTAAAAATGTTTTCTATTTTATTTTATATATAAAAAATATTTAAAAAATTTACTAACAGTTTTTTTAACACTTTCGAAAAATAAAAATTTTTTTCACTTTTTGAATCTACTTTGTCTCTTTATAAAGTAACGATTTTTAATACTGCTTTCACAAAGTCGAAGAAGAAATAAAGCAGAGTTGAAAAAATTACGAAAAAAGAATAGAGGAAATGTCAAATTGCTCGATGAAATTTTTGGTACACACACATCACTATGTGCTACCCCACAATTTGCCACACCCCGATCGCGTAGGAATCGTTGCTTGATGGTTGATGGATAGAGCAATTGACGTATCGTGTAAATTGCGTGATTAATAATACATAATATGTCAAATTCTTATCATCTTCTACATTTTAAACGTCAACATATTGTGACATTTTAAAGTAAATTACGTTGAAAAGTTCTTTTTTGATTCTTGTATTGGACTTTCGGTTGATGTATATTAGTTAAGTTTTGTTAAATTACGTTCAAGAACGTGATATCTAATATAGTGTGTGTGTATCATGGGTATTAGCAAAGTTGTATAAGTAGAAGATGCCCAACGTCCATATATCCTCATGGCACTCAAAATTTTTGATCTGGGGCGTGATATCACACCCCACAACATGTTGCTTATACATTTGTTTCTAATAGTCATGTTTATAATGATATTCAGTAGCAATTATCATCAATTTTACTCATCGTATCAACATTTTAATCATGAACAAAAGGCAGTAGAATCGAGAAAGTTTAGAACAGACGCACAAGTAGAGTGCGGTAAAGTAGGAATAAATTCTTTACACAAATGTTGCTTAGTTTGAATTTTTTTACTATACCTATATTAAAATTAAAAACAACAAGTAACATTATATATGAATTGTTGGTATTCTCGCTATATATATAGCTATAGCTATATACACATAATTCTAACATACAAACATTCGAGCCATACTTTGCGTTGTTTTCAAATTATAAGTAAACATTTTTAAAACCATATTATTATTATTGACTTGAAGAAATTTGAAATTTTTTTCGTTTTTCTTATTTTTGTTGTTGTTATATTGAAATCCAGTTTTAACCAAATTTTGTCTTTCTTTTTAAACTTGCAGGTATAAATGCATTTTATAATTTTCTATTTTCATTGAAAATTCGCATATAATTTTGAAAAAAAGTTATTTCATATTTTTTGTGGAAAGATATGTAATTTGTCAGTTTTGCACTATTATACATATTTCGGACTTTTAAACTGATTTTCCAGTCCTTGAGTTCAAAAGCAAGTTATTTTTCTTTCATTGTGAACCCAATTATGCATTTAGCCAATTTTTCCAGCATACCTTTGTAAAGATCAGTTTTAAAATATGTACCTATACATACATATGAGAATTTTTAAAATTCTTTTTATCAAAAGTCGTTTTTTTTGCAATAGATATATATGTATTTTAGTGTAAAAATATGACATAGGGAGAACCAGTAACGAGCCCCCTTAAGGAAAATTTTTGCCTTTTCCTTATACCACGGATAAAGTATTTAAATAATAATTCCAACCAAGAGCAAAATAAACTTTCTGAAGGGTCTAGATTTGCAATTTAAAAATACCCAAATGGGTTGCAAAAAAAAAAGTATATTAATTCTTTAAAAAAAATAAATACACTTGGTAAGAGAATTAAAGCCTTGAAAAAAGGAAAACATGTTGTAGCAGCAAATTACAAAAAAATGAAAAAAAGAAATTTGGCTAAAACAAAAAAGGTGAATTTGCAAAGTCAAATAAAGGACCTAAGCGTGTCAGAAAATGCCAAAATCTTAAGCATAATGCTTTTGAAAAATGAAAAAGCCCGAAAGTATAATGAGAAAGAGAGAACCATGTGCTTGAATATTTTTTACAGATCTACAAGTATGTATTTGTTCCTTCGCAATGGAATGAATTTGAATTTACCTCACAAAAATTCTTTTTATAATTGGGCTCCTGTGAAATATTTACAATCTGGAATTAAAAACTCTGCCATTCCAATGCTACACAAAAGATGCCAAGAAATGAGTGAAAGGTCAAAACAAATTGTCCTAGTTTTTGACGAAATAATTGTGAGAAAAGACTTGACATATAATAGCCAACTTGATCTGATTGACGGAATAGAGGACGTAGGATTATACCGAAGTCCACTTGTTGGAAAAGAAGTTGGTGTATTCATGGTTCGAGGTCTTTTTGATAAATGGAAAAGCATTTTAAATTACTTTGTTAGTGAAAAAGGTCTTACAGGTTCCCTCTTAAAATCATTATAATAGCCATCTTTGATTTTCCACACTTACTTAAATCTTTGCGAAATGTTTGGTTATCACGTAATATGAACACGCCAGATGGAATTGTATCATTTGATGTGATCAGAGAACTTTATGAATTGGAAAAAAGCAAAATTACAAAAATGTGTTGCAAACTTACTGAGTGCCATACATATACAATACATTTCAAAAAATGAGAGTGTGTTATGCGGCTCAAATTTTTAGCAAAAGTGTAGCTGCAGGCATTGACACTGCTAGAGAAGCAAACGCCTTTTAAAAAAATTCAGATATATCTACAAAGTCCACTAGATGAAAGCACATACGATGAAATTGAAAATGAATTGCAAAATTCACTTATAGATGATACTTTTAATAATATCAATTCATCTATTGAAATGTCATCAATGAGGTATTTTATTAGGTATATTGCTCAAAAAATTATCTCAAAGACTGTTTGTGACACCTGTGAAGATACTTTTCGAAAAAAAGATGAAGTTATAACTCGACCATCTAAATTATTGGTTTTTTCTAGAAATTACTTAAGGAATTGCGACTTTGGAAATTTATATGCACCTTCAGATATTTTATTTGAAGTATCAAAAGCTCACTGTTTGGTTTTTAGTAAAATTTTTAAAACTCAATTACATATTAAAAATATAAAAAAGTTTATATCAGAAGAGTGCATAGAATTTACAAACAAAAGTGAACATCACAGCGATTGGTTTTGCGAAAGTAATCCATGTGCTACTCATAGAAAGAAATTTTTAGAATTCCTTCTGACGGTACTGATACGGAAGCATTGTTCATGGTCGGTTGAAAAAAATATATCAAGTAAAAATACAAAAATTAATGTACTTTCACAGAAGTAGAAAGCTCTTTAAATACTCACCTACCTATATTTCAATATAAATGTAACATTTTTAAATAAAAATACATAATTTAAATTTAAGGTTTATTTTGCAACCCATTTGGGTATTTTTAAATTGCAAATATAGACCCTTCAGAAAGTTTATTTTGCTCTTGGTTGGAATTATTATTTAAATACTTTATCCGTGGTATAAGGAAAAGGCAAAAATTTTCCTTAAGGGGGCTCGTTACTGGTTCTCCCTATGTCATATTTTTACACTAAAATACATATATATCTATTGCAAAAAAAACGACTTTTGATAAAAAGAATTTTAAAAATTCTCATATGTATGTATAGGTACATATTTTAAAACTGATCTTTACAAAGGTATGCTGGAAAAATTGGCTAAATGCATAATTGGGTTCACAATGAAAGAAAAATAACTTGCTTTTGAACTCAAGGACTGGAAAATCAGTTTAAAAGTCCGAAATATGTATAATAGTGCAAAACTGACAAATTACATATCTTTCCACAAAAAATATGAAATAACTTTTTTTCAAAATTATATGCGAATTTTCAATGAAAATAGAAAATTATAAAATGCATTTATACCTGCAAGTTTAAAAAGAAAGACAAAATTTGGTTAAAACTGGATTTCAATATAACAACAACAAAAATAAGAAAAACGAAAAAAATTTCAAATTTCTTCAAGTCAATAATAATAATATGGTTTTAAAAATGTTTACTTATAATTTGAAAACAACGCAAAGTATGGCTCGAATGTTTGTATGTTAGAATTATGTGTATATAGCTATAGCTATATATATAGCGAGAATACCAACAATTCATATATAATGTTACTTGTTGTTTTTAATTTTAATATAGGTATAGTAAAAAAATTCAAACTAAGCAACATTTGTGTAAAGAATTTATTCCTACTTTACCGCACTCTACTTGTGCGTCTGTTCTAAACTTTCTCGATTCTACTGCCTTTTGTTCATGATTAAAATGTTGATACGATGAGTAAAATTGATGATAATTGCTACTGAATATCATTATAAACATGACTATTAGAAACAAATGTATAAGCAACATGTTGTGGGGTGTGATATCACGCCCCAGATCAAAAATTTTGAGTGCCATGAGGATATATGGACGTTGGGCATCTTCTACTTATACAACTTTGGTATTAGTAAACACGGGAATGAAAATTAATTTGTTATTTTCGTATAGAACATTATTTTCTAGATAAGGCAAGATTGTTGCTGAAATATTATACTTACATATATTTTTCCTCTTCTGAGGGTCTATTCTGTTTCGTCGAAAAAATGAGAATGAGAAATTTCCAAAGTTTTTCCCAGTGTTCCGATTCTAATTCAATGAGAAAATGACAAAAACGGTCAAATTATTTTCATATGAGAAAAAAAGTTTCATCACTATATCAGCGTATGAGAATTCTGAAAACAGTGTTTGAAGTGCATTTTTAAATTAATAATTTAAAAAAATAGTCGATTTGGTAACGAAGAAGACATTTTTTATGAGAAATTTAACTAAAAATTGTTGGATAATAAAATTAGAAAAAAGATATTGAATGTTCTCTGAATTTTATTTTCAAATATCAAAAAATTCATATTCAGTATTTTTTTTCTCTAGAATAATTATTAAATTTTTAACTTCGATGAAAAACATTTCAATAAAAAAAAAATAAAGAAAGATGAATTAGGTAGATTCTCTGGTAACGCAGAAGACATTTTTGTGAGAAATTTTATTAAAAAATTTTTGGATAATGAAAGTGTAGAGACTTGATACTTCTACATTTATTACAATTTACCTTCACTTTTGAAACTACATATGCTTATAGAACATTCCATTTTTTTGACCTTTTGTTTTAAATTTATGTGAAAAAAGGCGTTAACGCAAAAGACTCGTACACAACCTTATTAATACATTCTTAATATTCCCTTTAAGAATTCTGTAAATTGTTAAGTATTCAATAATTGTCACTTTTACTGAAGAAAGTGAAGATTTTGTTTTCAATTTACAAAGAATTGACCAAATACATAAATAAAATAAAATAACAATTTTTATTTTTATTAAAATAATTTTGAATGCAAGTAATGTGATATATTTCATATTTTTGTAATTTATTAACTTCATTTTCTATAATTAAATTTTTAAGTATTCAAATATTTCAAGTATTATTTCAAGTACAAAAATGTAGTTAATGTATTACATTTTTACAAACCGATCAAGTAATGAAGTAAGTAATATAGGTACATATCTAAGAATGTAAATAGTATAACCTGCTGTCAAATGTCAAAATTCCAAAATCAAATGAGAATTCCAATATAATTCCATTCAGCTGGAAACTCAGCAACAATGTTTCATTATGCAAAACAGAATCGCTTTAATGAGAAAAATGAAAAAATAAAATGAGAAATTGGAATGAGAAATGAAATGCGAAGTTTTTCTCATTCTCATTTTTTCGACGAAACAGAATAGACCCTCTGTATGTATGTCGTGTGATAAGCAGTGTTGCCACGGCCAAAAATTTTTCCCCTCCAAATTTTTGTGAAAAAACCTCCAAAATTAGGAAAAAACCTCCAATGTTGAAAAAAAAGTATATTGGACTGAGTTCAGTAATAAAACTTGAAGTAAATTCCACTGAGTGTGAACAGTATCAACAAGATGAGGAAACTGCGATAATAAGGTTGATATTGATAACTCAGATTCGGCCAGAATTCTTTCAAATTGTTAGTCAAATCAAATCTTAATTTAAACTGTTCTAGTAGTTCTATATATAAGAAGCGGATCCTAGTTTTGACTTTAATTATGTCTGGCTCTGTTATAAGGTTTTTGTTTTTCAAATTCGAAAGATAATTATCACATTTTGAACCACTAAATATGTATATCGTTTTCCAACACATAATTGTTTTTATTGTATGGATCAACACTTTTGAATTCGAAGATTAATATTGTCATTTATATCGTTATTCGTTATTCCATTTTAAATTCTTATGTGAGATCTAGAAACACAATAGCAACTGTAACAGCATTGCAAATGCTGCTCAGATTAAACCTAGCAGCAACAGCGTTTCATTAATTTTAATTTTTCGCTTCACTGTTGGTAATTGAATATATGTGCAAAGAATTGTAAAAGGAAGTGCGAAAAACCTCCAAATAAAAATAAAACCCTCCAACCCTCCAAGAAGAAAAAAACCTCCAATTTTGGAGGGAAACCTCCACCTGTGGCAACGCTGGTGATAAGGTGTTGACGTTACTCATAAGAATGACATCTGTAGATTGTTTCTGTATTATTAGTTGAGAAATTTCTCAACTATGTGACGTATAAATATTCTTAACCATCATTCTCAATTAGCCGAGTTTTACCGTTTCCAGTTTTATAATTGGGGATGGTGAGGTGAGTTGAGTTTCATATGATTAATGGAAATAATTGGGAATACAATTGTCAAATTTCAAATTTTTTTTTTTTTTAGAGTTTTATTATATGTAATATAGACAGACATAACTTGGTTAACCAACTCATCCATTTAACCAACTCATTAACCAAAATAAGTGACAGTAATAATGTCAGCTGGTTTATTTTGATATTTGTTTATTTAGATTTTTTTTCTGTTAATAGCTCTATGACACGGTATTAATTTCATGATTAATTTCGTTATTAAAAAGAGATAACAAATATGTTTTACGGAAAAAGCAACTAGAAAAAAAGAGAAATATGAACTAACAATAATTTCAGTATTAATACTGAAAATGTCAAAAAGTAACTCTCTCAATTCTCCAAATTCCAATATCCTCCCATTAATCATGAAATTAATCATGAAATTTGAATATTAATATTATTTTTGTGTTGTCGTCGTGTTTAGACATTTTTGACGATAATATCAAAATGTTATATTTAAACGAGTGTGACGTGTCTAATTATTTATTTCTAATTTTTTTCAGTGAGTGCAAACAAAATGAATAGAATAGAAATAATAATCACGAATATTCATTTACTAAATTATATGATTGCCATTTACTTTAAAGAGAGATACCGGCAACACAACTTTAAGAAAATGTCAGCTGATTTTGATAGTGTGTCTCTGTTTCTCAAATCTGTTGTCTCTTTCTTGAAGTACTTAAAATTTCCAATATTTCGTATTGTACTACGTTGGCATGCGCAGAAGAAAAGATACTTACACACATGCATTTTTGTTGTTGTAAATTCTAATAAACAGATTTCTTCTTTCGCATATGTATACACAAGAAGATCACTACGCCATGTAAAACATGCGCGAGAAAACTTCAACTCATATTATTTTGATTATAACAGCATTAGTTTGGTTTTGTACAACTTATTACCGCATTTGACAGCCAATATGGCGATTCAAGAAGAAGACTGTAGCTTACCTTAATACTCTTTACACCATCATATACAAACACACTCGTGGTCGTGCCACCTTCAAAATGTAGTTAAAGCAGTTGTGAAAACATGTTTTTAAACTGGAATTCGACTGTTGTAACAACCATCTAATGTGTGACGTTTTAGTTTAATGAATAAAGAACTAAAGGAATGGATACATGATTTAAAGAGCGTAGCCAATTTCATAAGGTGTGTGTGATTAACAAATACATTAAAAATACTTCAAAAATGTCCATGGCAGACGTTAAAAAAAGTTAGACAAATTTTTGGAGTCTTTTGAGAAAATATGTTTTGTGTATTTTAGATTAAGAGAATATAAATAAAACATGCACTTTTAATTGAAATAATTTAATATATTACACGCCCTTAAATAAAATTAATTTAGTAAATTTTTGTCTAATTGATATTTTTTCAGACAATGCTTTTTATATAAAATGATATCGAGTTTTAAGGTACCTTTCTGATATGAATTTCAGCATAAGCACATAATGTTTTCTCTCTATCATATTATGTGATATTGCTTCTTGAAACAAATTTTTCCCTATAAAATGCTTTTGAACTATTATCAGCAACTTCTTCCTTGTAATGCTATTATGTCACTGGGTAGAAAATGTTCAGAACATAATTGGGACTTGAGTATTTCTTGTGGGTTGAACATCTATACCAGTTATTTCCATCCATTGCAATCTCATAGTTTCTTCCGTGGGAAATCTGAAAAAATAATATATGCTTTTGATTTTATCTGAGTTGACGTAATACTATACATATTTAGACACTTACATATATACATATAATATTGAATTAAAGTTAGTCTTCAAACCCACTTGCCCCTATAACAAATTAAAATTTTAGGCAACAAAATTTTCTGTTTTTTTATTTTGACATTTAAGAACATAGAAAAAAAGACAATAACATAAAGGAATTTAAACTAACAAAATAAAATTATATAGTATGTACTTAATCACATTTGCTATCATAGAAACTTATTATTAAATACTTTAAGAAATATTTTACCCAATTTACAAACCTGTGTCTTCACAGGTATCTCTTGATAATCCTTCGCGTCGGTGCTGAGTTGTTGGAGCAACCTACAATAAAGCACTTTATTTTTGAAATTTTTATATTTTTAATTACTAAATGTCTTTTTCACTACACTGCGCACAAATTTTACAATGTTTTTTGGTTTTTTCTGTTTTATTATTTAATTAATTATTTCATTTACGTATTTTTATTCAAATTTTAAAAATTTGGTTTTTCTGTTGTTTACATTTTTTGACACATAAGAACCATATTACCAACAAATGTATTTTATTTTTAGCAACGCTCACACATATTGTATTTTTGGATGTACATCAATGACGTTATATATATGCATATTGACTGTAAAACTTCTTGTTTCATGTGGGCTCAAAACAAATTTCGTTAATTCCCTAAGAGTGAGACATATACCTATATACATTGTTTTCGTTCATACAATTACGCACCTCACCTTCATTCATTGATTTGCGAAGCTGTCAAATTTGAATATATTCAAATTTAAAAACGTTGGAAAATCCCCCATTGAAATAACGTAATTACAAGTTAGTTACTGATTTATTTAAAGACAATTTGATTTTAATCGAATTTAAATTTAATTTTAATTCAAACCCAGTTAATTTAGTTTTAATGTAAATGAAAATTGTGCCTCAAATCAAATGTTTAAATCAAAACCCTCTACAATAAAAGCCTCCTACTGGTGTTGTGTATTTTTTAGTAAGAAGTGCCATGTTTTGTTTTGACATTTTAGTTTCTTATGGTTTCTTAATAAGAGTGGTGGAATATTAGTGTAAAGAAATAGTGTTTTAGCTGAATATTTTTGGTTTTTTAAATAAAATATTGTTTATAAAAGTTTTAAAATATAATAAATTAACAGTGTTTAATTTTTAAAGTGCACAATAGTCAAAAAAATTAAATAAAAAGGTGGAAAATGTTGTGCGTTATTACCTACTTGTAAGAGCGGGTTTACACGGTCACTTTTTTCAATGGCATTGACGCCCATTCCGCTTTGTTAAATAGGAAAGAAGTAACAAGTATGTGGTGGGAAGTCACTCACGGGATAATCGAACTTTTTCTTCGAGCACGCCGGTTCCCTTTTGTGCTATATTCGTAATTTTGAATTTTTTTTTATATTATCGCATCTACAAATATTAGTGTAAAGAAATAGTGTTCTAATTAAATATTTTTGGTTTTTTGTAATAAAATATGGTTTATAAAAGTTTTGAAATATAATAAATTAACAGTGTTATAATTTTTAAAGTGCACAATAGTCAAAAAATAAAATAAAAAGGTGAAAAATATTGTGCCTTCTTACCTACTTGTAAGAGAAAAAATTAAAGTATAACTACATAGTACATACCTATGGTGAGGTTATATTATTTGTAATAAAGTGAATAAATTGATTTGATTTAATAAAATTTAATTTATAATAATTCTGATACATATACGTATGTATTTATATAAATAATTAAAGTTTGAAGAATAATAATACATATAAACTTTTTTCTTCTATACCTATATATTGACATGTGACAAATGACTACATTGGTGAGGTTATATTATAAAAGTGAATAAATTGAAATGAAATGTAAACACAAATATATGAAAAAAATAAATAAAGTGAAGGAAATACAGAACAAATTCATTTAATTTAATTATATTTTATTTATAAGTTTATATTAATTGTTAAATTATTGAATCAAATCAATTTCTCACATCATAACATAATCACAAAAATTTATATAAAAAAAGTCTATGAAAAAGTAAATAATTTGGTACATAATCTTTATTGTGTAATGAAGGCAAATAGACACTTAATTTGTGATAACTAATAAATTAAATTCTATTAAATCAAATCAATTTATTCACTTTATTACATATAATATAACCTCATCATAGGTATAGTCATACTTCAATTTTTTCTCTTACAAGTAGGTAAGAACGCACAATATTTTCCACCTTTTTATTTTATTTTTTTGACTATTGTGCACTTTAAAAATTGTAACACTGTTAATTTATTATATTTTAAAACTTTTATAAACCATATTTTATTTAAAAAACCAAAAATATTTAATTAAAACACTATTTCTTTACACTAATATTCCACCACTCTTATTAAGAAACCCATAAGAAACTAAAATGTCAAAACAAAACATGGCACTTCTTACTAATCCATACAAAACTCCAGTAGGAGGCTTTTATTGTAGTAGGTTTTGCCAGCATTGAATGTTTTGACGTTTCAACACTTTTATCGTGTTTGATTGGGTTAGTGCAGAAAGCCACAACTCGGCTTGTGTTATAGAGGGTTTTGGTTTAAATCAATCTTTGTTCATTGGGACATGGCGGATTGCGTAAGAGTGAGACAACAATATAAATTTTGTCCCATTTTAACAGTATGGTGTTTATTAGAGAAGTTCTCAAAAAGTATCAAGTATTAAGAGATTCCTTCACGAGGAACGTCAAAATTCATAGTTTTTACATTTTTATAAAAATTTATCTGAGAAAGCTCAAAAACTGGTCTGAGAAAGCTCTGGTCTGAAGCTCTGTCGAATTGAATAGAATGAATGAGGATTGATGAATGTGTTTGTAAATTGCTTAATGATCAATATGAAAAATAAGAAAAAACAAAACCATATTGTAAATGAAACTATACATATGTATTATATGTTGTTATACATATTATATGTATACATTATGCTTAGAACAAATGATTTTAGTTGTTGTTTTTTTTTTCTTTATAGTTCTGTGTCATTTTTTTGCAGCTGAAATAAATGATATTTGTTGTTGGTATTTTTTGGCTTGATTTTTTCTTTGCTTTTATGTTTTTTTCTTTTTTCAAGCATTTTTTATTTTTGTTTGCTTTTGCTTATTTCGATCCTATTCTTGACCTACCTCTACAAATCTGTTTTACATTGATATTTAATTTTATGGAATTATTAAATGAATTTATAATTACATATAATATTTTTCGTTGGTCAGTAAAATTTGATAATATAAAAAGATAATTTTGAAGGGGCATTTTTAAAATTATCCTTTACGCTTTTCTTGTATTTTTTGTTTGTTTTCAAAATAAATTTTAAAACAAGACAAGAAATACCTATAAAAACATTTAAATTAACACTTCATTCTATTTTTGATCGTTTTCGTAATTTTTTACGGATTTTTATCCGACTTGAAAGGTAAATATCTCGGGACCCTGTAAAGACATTGACTTAAACTTTTTGCACAATATTGTGCTTCTTATTCTCTACAAAACTCCCTAAGACACCAAAAAGATCACTGCAAAAGGGCGCAAGTTATACGGCGCCAAATATAAAACTTCCTCTCATCAATTTTTAGAAACAAAATGTAACATTTTTGACTCCTTAGAGAAGTATGTTCCCTTGAGACTAGGAAGCTGAAATTTGACTAGGATATTTCTTAAAGGGTCCAACATTGCATAAACTGTAAACGGTGTAAATCCGTTATCTAGGGCAAAAGTCATAGGGTTATATACAAAACAAGTTATTTTTTAACAAAAAACTTTTTTTCCTTTATATGGGGCCCTTTTTAGTTCATACGTTGATCCTTGATCAATTCTTGAACAGTTTTGGACCTAGTACATTTTATTTGATTTAAATCGGTGCAACAATGCTTGAGATATAAGAGTTCAAATTTGGCAACTCACAAATTTTTCATAATAGTTTTATATTTAGCGCCGTATAACTTGCGCCCTGTTGCAGTGATCTTTTTGTGTCATAAAGAGTTTTGTAGAGAATGAAAAGCAGAATATTGTGCAGAAATTTTAAGTCAATGCCTTTACAGGGTCCCGAGATATTTACCTTTCAAGTCGGATAAAAATCCGTAAAAAATTACGAAAACGATCAAAAATAGAATGAAGTGTTAATTTAAATGTTTTTATAGGTATTTCTTGTCTTGTTTTGAAATTTATTTTGAAAACAAACAAAAAATACAAGAAAAGCGTAAAGGATAATTTTAAAAATGCCCCTTCAAAATTATCTTTTTATATTATCAAATTTTACTGACCAACGAAAAATATTATATGTAATTATAAATTCATTTAATAATTCCATAAAATTAAATATCAATGTAAAACAGATTTGTAGAGGTAGGTCAAGAATAGGATCGAAATAAGCAAAAGCAAACAAAAATAAAAAATGCTTGAAAAAAGAAAAAAACATAAAAGCAAAGAAAAAATCAAGCCAAAAAATACCAACAACAAATATCATTTTTTTCAGCTGCAAAAAAATGACACAGCACTATAAAGAAAAAAAAACACAACAACTAAAATCATTTGTTCTAAGCATAATGTATACATATAATATGTATAACAACATATATGTATATTCAATATACATTAAAAATCTCGAAAAGGGAGAAGAAAGAAATATTTTAATACTTTTTGTGCATATATAATATATATATACATGTATATATTATAATAAAGTATAAAAATTAACAAATAATGTCTTCGCTTGTATGTATGCATTTAATCTTCAGCATATAAGTAAAATAAAATTTAAGTCATATGTATAGAACACAAAATTAACTATTGAAAGCTTTTTCTTTTTCATAAAAAAGACAAATGTGATACCTCCTTCTCTGCCCGCACAGTGCCTGTTTACGGTTTTGTTTCATTTCCTTTTCGGATCTCTATTATATTTCAATCCTTTTTGAGTTCTCATATATATGATTTCATTGGCCAGTACCAGACCTGGCTTCTTTCAGCTTCAATACCCGGTTTTTTTATCCCCAGTTTTGGTTAAAATGTGCTGCAACAACTCGCCTGCTGTTTAAAAAACCGGTTATTGAAACTGAAAGAAGACAGGTCTGGTACTGGCCATTGATATACACGCACAAAAAGTATCAAGTATTAAGAGATTCCTTCACGAGGAACGTATGAAATTCATAATTTTTACATTTTTATAAAAATTTATCTGAGAAAGCTCAAAAACTGGTCTGAGAAAGCTCTAGTCTGAAGCTCTTTCGAATTGAATAGAATGAATGGGGATTGATGAATGTGTTTGTAAATTGCTTTATGATCAATATGAAAAATAAGAAAAAACAAAACCATTGTAAATGAAACTATACATATGTATTTATATGTTGTTATACATATTATATGTATACATTATGCTTAAAACAAATGATTTTAGTTGTTGTGTTTTTTTTTCTTTATAGTGCTGTGTCATTTTTTTGCAGCTGAAAAAAATGATATTTGTTGTTGGTAGTTTTTGGCTTGATTTTTTCTTTGCTTTTATGTTTTTTCTTTTTTCAAACATTTTTTATTTTTGTTTGCCTATTGCGATCTTGTACTTGACCTACCTCTACAAATCTGTTTTACATTGATATTTAATTTTATAGAATTATTAAATGAATTTATAATTATAATATTTTTCGTTGGTCAGTAAAATTTGATAATATAAAAAGATAATTTTGAAGAGGCATTTTTAAAATTATCCTTTACGCTTTTCTTGTATTTTTTGTTTGTTTTCAAAATAAATTTTAAAACAAGACAAGAAATCTAAAAACATTTAAATTAACAATTCATTCTATTTTTGATTGTTTTCGTAATTTTTTACGGATTTTTATCCGGCTTGAAAGGTAAATATCTCGGGACCCTGTAAAGGCATTGACTTAAAATTTCTGCACAATATTCTGCTTTTCATTCTCTACAAAACTCCCTATGACACCAAAAAGATCACTACAACAGGGCGCAAGTTATACGTCGCCAAATATAAAACTTCCTCGCATCAATTTTTAGAAACAAAATGTAACATTTTTGACTCCTTAGAGAAGTATGTTCCCTTAAGACTAGGGAGCTGAAATTTGGCCAGGATATTCCTTAAAGGGTCCAACATTGCATAAACTGTAACCGGTGTAAATCCGTTCTCTAGGGCAAAGTCATAGGGTAATATACAAAACAAGTTATTTTTTAACAAAAACTTTTTTTGCCTTTATATATATAGAAGCAGAATATTGTGCAGAAATTTTAAGTCAATACCTTGACAGGGTCCCGAGGTATTCACCTTTGAAGTCGGATTTTTTGACGAAAACGATCAAAAATAGAATGAAGTGTTAATTTAAATGTTTTTATATTTCTTGTCTTGTTTTGAAATTAATCTTGAAAACAAATAAAAAACACAAAAAAACATAAAGGATAACTTTAAAAAGGTTCCTTCAACAAAATATGAATTATAAATTCATTTAATAATTCCATAAAATTAAATATCTATGTAAAACAAATTTGTAGAGGTAGGTCAAGAACAAGATCGAAATAGGCAAACAAAAATAAAAAATGTTTGAAAAAAGAAAAAACATAAAAGCAAAGAAAAAATCAAGCCAAAAACTACCAACAACAAATATCATTTTTTTCAGCTGCAAAAAATGACACAGCACTATAAAGAAAAAAACACAACACCTAAAATCATTTGTTCTATATAAGCATAATGTATACATATAATATGTATAACAACATATATGTATATACAATATTTATTTATTTATTTATTTATTTGTTTAACTCAAACAAATTACAATAATTACAATTTTTTTTTTTTTTTTTTTTTTTTTTTTTTTTTTTTTTTTTTATACATATATATATACATTAAAAATCTCGAAAAGGGAGAAGAAAGAAATATTTTAATACTTTTTGTGTATATATAATATATACATATATTATAATATAGCATAAAAATAAACAAATAATGTTTTCACTTGTATGTGTGCATTTAATCTTCAGCATATATGTAAAATAAAATTTAAGTCATATGTATAGAACACAAAATTAACTATTGAAACTATTGAAAGCTTTTTCTTTTTCATAAAAAAGACAAATGTGATACCTCCTTCTCTGCCCGCACAGGGCCTGTTTACGGTTTTGTTTCATTTCCTTTTCGGATCTCTATTATATTTCAATCCTCCTTGTGGCCGTCCATTAGTTCTTTATTCATTCGACATTCGTTAGTTCTTGACATTTGTTGTTTGGTTAGTGTCAAGTGTGGCCTTAATATTAGTGCAGTAGTGTTGTTTGATATTACCCCGATATTTAACTAATTTGTAATTGAAATTATTTGATTAAAATTTAAAAAAATGGATTTTGTTACCATAACCAACATCATAGAAACATCTCATGATTCTCTAGATACCATGAGAAATGCAACTAAACTTTTTTCATATATTAAACATTATCAACCAAAAGTTAAATCTTATATTGGAGGAAATTACTCAGATTTCATATTAAATTTGAGCAGTAATGAAATTTATTTAATGGAAAGTGAAAAACTAAATAGGGAGGTAAGACTAAGATGTTTTGGCTCTGGTAGACTTGAGCGATTCCTTTCCTATCTTCAATATTTTTTAGAAAATCATTCAAAGTGAAAGTACACACTTCAAGAACATTATGTATGTATGTATGTATTCTAGCCATTAGGGTTTGTACTTTTTTTTTAAATTTTCTAAATTTGAAGTCAATCATATGATAGCAAATGACAAGTAACTGGAATGTTTGACGTTTTTTCATTGGAAAGTACTTAGTTAACTCATAAACCAAGCAAATTTTGCTTGGTTAATGATGGTTTTTAACCATTTCATTTATATGGTAAACCACTCGATTCGAGCTGGTTACGTACTTAACCAAAAAGCAGCTTGGTTAACCACGATATCTGTCAGTACTATAAAACAAGCAAATTTCTGTGTTTTACGTTCTGTAGGCTGCTTTAACGGTAAGCTAAAAAGTTGAAAATATGTAATTTTTGCACTTTATAATAATATTTATACATTTTATAATATGTATACATATTTTTTTTTACTATTAAAAATATTAGTAATAAAAAAAAAATAACACAATAAATTACTATAAATAAAATTTTGCTAAATTTAAAAAAGTCAAAAAACCTCTTTTCTTCTTTCAGTCATTATAATATATTATTTAAAAAATATTTTTCACTATTCTTTAACATTTATCAGTTGACTTCTTATCAATATGTAGCACGTTTTCAATTGAGAGAATTTCAAATCAATTGAGAAAATTCTAAACTAAAATGTTCATACAGGAGGTCAATTCTATTTTGGTGAAGTGAAAACGTGTAAACAGTTTACACGCTTACACTGTTAATTCCGATTCTAATACAGAGTAAACGTGCAAAAATATGTCAAAAAGTTTTCATATGAAAATATTTTTTGCACTGTGAAAAGTATCAGTGAAAGTTATCAAGTGTCAAAAAAATTTATCATTAAAATTTTTATTTATTATCTAATAACAAAAAGGAAAAAAATAAAAGAAATGGAAAAGTAGAAATTAAGTTTACATTAAAAAAAGAGTTAGAAATTATAAAATTAGATTTAATAGTATAAATGACGTTACAATTTAGTTTAAATAAGTTTAAATGACGAAAATAAAATATGTATTTGAAAGAAATTACATAAAATAATCTTTTATTTATTCGTTGATTACTGAAAGCAGCGATTTAAGCAAAATTTGTGGTAACAATAGAAGATCGTATCCTTCGACCTTCACGTAATAAGTTATCAGTATTTAATTCTTGTTCTTTATTTGACAGTTCTCATATCACGTCGGTGAAAAAAATTAAATCAGCGCCTCATTCAGCACTATGTTTGCACGAACGCAACAAGAATCGCTTATTTGAGTACTGTGCAGTGAAAAAGTGAAAACAGTGTGTGAAACGGCAAGTGCAAACTTTTTTTTTCATGTTTTCACTTTATCGAAACAAAATCGACCCCAAGAAACACTTTTCCAAGATGAAAACCAAAACCATCTGTATAGAAAGCCCTGAACTGTGTTACTGCACTAACACAATCGAACACGACAGAAGTGTCAATTTTTCAAAACAACACTGCTGGTAGTACAAATAGTGTTGTAAAGAAAATGTGTTTTAGTTAAATAAACTAAAAATAGTTTTTTAAATAAAATATGAGTAGTATGGATATGTACCTTCTGGATCAAGTATCAGGCTAAGGTATCAGGCTCAGGCTCAGTGACGTCATTACGAAATTGTTATCAGTGCGGGGTCACAGAGGTCAAGGTTGCGTGTTATCAGTGAAGGTCACACGTGTCAAGATTTTTTCTTATCAGTGAAGGTCACATGTGTCAAGATTTTGTCTTATCAGTGAAGGTCACATGTGTTAAGATTTTTTCTTATCATTGTGGGTTGCATGGGTTAATATTTTTTCTTATCAGTGAATGAATATGCTGGTTAATATTGTGCGTTGTGTTATCATTGAGAAGAAATTTTTGGTACAGTTCTGATTCACGTGTACTTTATCAGCACATGTACTTTATCAGTGTTAATCATGTTGAGACATGTTTGTTCACGTTTCATATTGTTTATGCTGTGTCATTGTTTTTAATTAACAAAAAACAAAAAAAATACTTACCGTATTGTCAGAACCCGGATTTGAACCGGGGACCTTTAGAGTTTCAGTGTAACGCTCTCCCCACTGAGCTATTCTGACGATTGTTTTTACGTGTATTATTTGATGTTTTAATGTTTTAATTTCAGATTTCATCAAGCTGTGAAATTATTGTTGTATGTGTGTGTGTGTGTGTGTGTGTGTGTGTGTGTGTGTGTGTAAATTTTGTCAGCACTTGTAAGCTGTTGAAAAAGAGTAGAGATAAGATTTTCACCTATAAATGAAGACAATTTCTTCAAACGGTATCAGTTCATCGTGAAATTTTAAAGTGTTTATTAAATTTTATCTTAAAGTTTGTAAAATGAGTGGAATGCAGAAACCTGAAAAAGCAAGTTCAATGAAAGCGCTGAAGACATCAAAAGTAGTTAAACGGAAGCAAGAAGATCATCTTGTAAGAGATGAAGTACCTGACAAAGTATTTGCTTCTGAGCTGGAGGAGTTAAAATCATTTCGATATAATATGTACTTGAACTTGGGAAATATGGTAAAAAAGCATCCATATAAAATCATCAGTGCAGAAAAAGTTAACACAAAATTTGGTGATCGAATTTCGCTTGAGTTTGAAGGAAATCAACGATTGAATTTACCAGAAAAATATAACAAGTTATCAGATAATGTGTTAACAGCATTAAACAAGGGGAAATATCACTTAATCAACTATGGACAAGTAGGCAAAGCTTACAGTATAGACTTTACCGAATTTCCGATATCTAATGAATTTCAAGAACAACCGAAAATAACAGAGAATGAGCAACAACCTGTACAATCAGAACCAGATCAACAATATTCAACAGAAACAGAAGATAATGTGAATTATGATGAATTTTCACAACGATTTGATTTAAGTTTACCTGGTTTTTATAATAACATAATATAAAATCAATAAAAAAACAATTTTTTTAAATGAATATCAAGTGTTTTTATTTATTAACTAATAATCAGCAAAATAATTATAATATATTGTTCCAAGAAATTCTTCTATAAGTCTAATAGCTTCTTTAGCTCTATCAGCTTTTTCTCTTTGTTTTTCTTCTATTAAATCACATTCACAAATATTTTCATTGTCTTCAAGATGAGAACATGCAAGATAATGGCCGTTAGATGTAAATTCTTCACTTTTGCTGTTGTTTAAATATTCACGAATATTTTCAATTTCTGTTTTGTTGAAAACAACTTCTCCATATGATTCTGTATCAAAAAATGTATCGAATTCATTTAAAAATAATGAAATATTATCTATTATATCCAGATTTCCATTTTCTAAGTACCCAATCAATTTCTCGTAAAATTTTAATAATTTTTCAAATTCATTTTTAAATTTGTTGACTTTATTTTGTCTATAACTACAAATACATGTATCTGGTCCGGTAGTTGTATTATCTTTAGCCCAACAACAATCAACGTAATGAGATCCATGAATTGATGTGATTTTTTCCATGTTTTCATATTGTTGTATATATTTTCGATAGTAGACAAGAGTTCTCCTATCTTCGTCCGATAAATAATCTGTATAAAAATCGCTTTCAAAATCCATCTTTTTACTTTGAATAATGTTGACTAACTGTTGAAAATTTTAAGAATGAGTTGATTTTTATTAATGATTATTTATGAAATATTCATTTTGTATATTTGTTTGACATTGCGAGCATCAATATACTCGAGATCGGTTCTGTAGTTATAATCTTGAAGTCGTACTAGTTCTACTTCACCATTGCTTAGAATTCGCTCTGTTTCAAATTCATGATATTCATAACATGATATGTTGAGTGTACGTTTTGTATAGTTGCTATCATAAGTACAACGTATAGTTAAAGTTACATCTTCAGTAAATTGAAGTTTAAAATGTCTATAAAATGAATGAGGGCTTTCAATGATTCCTGCAATATCCATTTCTTTTTTAATTAAATCTTGCCTAAAACTTTCAATTGCTTCTTCAACTGTAACATATTTTGATTCTATTTCAGGTTCTTCTGTCGTTGGTATTTCAGTTGTTGTTGTTGATGTAAAATCTGTATCATTCAGAGTTAAGTTTTTTGTAGGAATGTTTGGTAATTTTTCACTAAAAGTTAACAAGTGAAAGGATAAATCAATCTGTACAGTATCATTATTTGGTAATTGTAACGCAAATTCCAGATTTCCTTTGTTTCCCTGATTAGAATCAAGTCTTACTGGTATAGATTTAGCATTTATATATGTTGTTAATAAAATAATAAGAATAATTATTGTAGATTTAAACATTTTGTTGTTGTTGCTGCAATACGATGTTCACTTAACAGTAATATCTCTATTAATGAAGAATTTTTTCTGATGATGGTCCTTTTATTTATTTTTGATCTGGTTTTTGTAATCTACTTTCTTGTATTTCTGCATGTTCAGCTTCCTTTTCAATAAGTTGAAGAATCTCTTCTGTGTTAAACTGGTTTTTAGGATCTCGATATAATATTTTCTGACTCAAATTCCAAGATTCTTCATCACCAAAAGGACAGGTGCTTGGAAAACGATTCATATTTCGTTGTCTGTTCGTTCCATCATAGGCTTGACCAACAATACAAATTTCACCTCCATAAACTTCAAATTTTACATGTTGATGTGGTTTAAATTTAAATTCAATATTTGATGAAGATGGAATAGGTTCTCCACTTCTCATTCTAAGAATTAAACATCTACTACCATCTTCAGGCGTAGCATAAACTTCAAGTAAATCTGAACATGAAGCGATTACATTTACAATTTTGAAATTTGTCCACACACCTTCACATGAGCAGAATTTGCATCTGCTTTTAATAGTTTCGCACCAAAACATTGTTAGATACTGATATTCTTACGTATAGTATCCAGATTATATAATAATTAGAGAAAAAGAGGACAAATCTTTTAAAATAAACAGAAGTTTTAGGAAATTTTCATTCAGACGATATTTTTATAATTAAAAATTTTATTAATAAAAAAATTAAGATGTTTTTATGTTATAGTAATTTATTCAATATGCAACTTAATTGTTACATAATGTAGATATTAACTTTAAACAATTAAAAAATAAATTCGTGTTTTTATATAAATTTTTATATGTATTTTATTTTTTCAATAATTCCTTCTCCTCTATCCACGAATTATGCTGATTAGGAAATCCTAACCATTTCACAAAAACTTTGCTTCCTTTTTTTCTTAAAATTTTTTCCACTAAATAAAGATCTGAGTGTTTGGTTTTAATAATTTCTTTTTCGTAGAAGCCCCCTTTAATTGGTTGTCCTTCGTAGTCTTCTAAAAGATATGTTATTGGATTCGTGTTTTGAACTTTTGTTATCGTGAAAATTTCGGTGGTCCAGTTGGGTGTATATCCCTTCTCAAAAACATGTTTATATTTGCTTATTCGTACTTTATCTCCAGCTTTGTATTTTGGTTTATGAAAAACTTTTAAGTTATTGTAAACTGTCTTTAATAAAAATTTTTCATTGTTTTTATTAACATCATTGGGACGCATTTTTATTGTTCGATGAATAGTGTTATTGTATTTGGCTACTAACGCTTTTACGTTATCAATCCATTTATATGATCCATTCATACTGAATTCTTTCCACATCATCTCTTTTAATGTTCTGTTGAAACGTTCAACAATTGATGCTTTCAATGCGCTATATGTTGAATAATGATTAACATTATGTTTCTTCATAAGCTGATTGAATTGTGTATTGTAAAATTCTTTCCCCAAATCTGTTTGTAAATTTTTTGGTGATTTTTGTGTTGTGTTAAATATATTATTCATTGCTTCAGTAACATCTTTAGCATTTTTTGTTTTAACGGGGTGTACCCAAGCGTATTTTGAGAAAGTATCAATTACAGTTAATAAATATTTATAATTTTTGTTAAATGAAGAGTAATTTCCCATTTCAACTAAATCAGCTTGCCACAAATCATTAATTCCTTTTACTATAACATGTCGCCGTTTAAAATTTTTTCTAGCAGGTTTATGAAGTTCTTCTACAAGTTGTTGTTTTTGCATAATTATTCTGGTACACTTTCTAATGGGAAAATCGATTCTTCAGGCTTATGTTTTCTCTTTATTTCATCAAATAAAAATTGTTGAATATTTTCAATATTATAATTTAAACCATATAGTTTTTCAGTGTGACTTTTTAACATATCCTGATTCTTTGCAAGATCCTGACGAAATGTTTCTATTTCTTTTTCTAAATACTGTTTTGTAAGAGAATCCTGAACGGGTGGTGGTGAATTTTTCAAATTATTCAACATCTTATCATATTTTTCAATAAACACTTCTTGTTTTTTTACAAGTTTGGTTTGTAAAGCATTGATTTCATTATCAACATACTTTTTTGTTACTGCATCATTATCATTTAAAGGATTTTCAAGATTTTCCATTCGTTTTGAATTTATATTAAAGTTTCCTTCATTTGTTAAAATAAAACCTATTCCTGGCAAACCTACAGGACCAGGAGGTCCACGTTCAGATGAAATTGTAGCATGGTGATGTCTACGAATAGAGAAACGTCCAAACTTGTCAACGCTCATAATGTAAATAATAAATTTCACGTTGTAGAATATAAATTTATACGATAATGTCTGCTTCTCTGAGTTCCTCAATTATTGAAACTACCTCATTGTTGTGATTATTATTTCCTGCATGTGTAGATGCTAATAGTAATTTCAATCTATTCACTAATTCATTTGGATCATCCCAGTATACATAATTAGATTTTTCTTTTAGTAAATGCATTAATCCAGAACCAGTATGAGATTTGAACAATTCCTTAATTAGTCTATACTTCGTACTTCTGTTTCCAGATATTTGTCCTCCGTCCTCATAATCTCGTTTATTTGCACTTGTTTGTATTATGATTTTTTTATAATTTTTGAAGTCATCGTTAGTGCATTCCGTTTTATTGGGATGTTTTAAAAACAATAATTGTATCAAACCAGGTGTTAGAGAATAAAAGTTTCCATCAATAACAATAGTTTTATCGTTAATATCAAAAGGAGAGTTTCCTATTTTCCAAATATTTCCATCATGATCTAAATGTGGTCCATATTTATAATCAATATCATCTTCTTTTAATTTCATTTCTTTCAAAAATCGATTTGGTGAGTTTGTGAATGCTGGTTGTTGTTGTAGTTTTTGTGATTTATCAAAACTCTCATTGAATGATTTCTGAGAAAAATCAGGTTGTTTAATTGTTTGAGGTGTTTCAAAGTTTTCTACTAACTTATTTGAATATTCATGTGGTGTACTTGAAAATTCAGTTTTTATACGTTTAGACTTAAATGGTGTCTCCCATTCTTCTTCTTCTTTTACTTCAGATTTAATATCCGGATAATTAGTTTTATTTACTATTTTCTTCAAAGGTTGCGTTATTGGTTTAAAAACACTTTCCAATTGTATTTCTTCTTCTGCTTTACCACTTTTTAAAGCTTGATATTTCTTACGAATAACATTTCTTGTTTTTATAATATTCTTAATTATCTCGTTTTCCATAATGATGCTTTGAAAAACAGCTTCAAAAAAGGTATTCAAACAGCTCTGAAACAGCTATAAAACAGCTTAAACAGGTCCAAAAACAGCTTAAACAGGTCTTTAAACAGCTATAAAACAGCTTAAACAGGTCTTTAAACAGCTCTAAAACAGCTTGAACAGGTCCAAAAACAGTTCAAAAACAGCTTAAACAGGTCTTTAAACAGGTCTGAAACAGCTTGAACAGGTCTTTTAACAGCTTAAACAGGTCTTTGAACAGCTCGGTTGGTGAAATAATAATGATATACAATTCTTACACTCATATCTATTTATAATAATATAAAAGTATCAAATCCTTTTCTGTATCGTCCACAATCTAATGAACTATCTTTGTTTATTACTAAAAATCCGTAATTATCTTTCCAACATTTTGAACACATTTCTCGAAATTTTTCATATGATAGATCGGTGTTGACATGATCATTATAAATATGCTTTAAATTCATCTCATCTTGTTTAAAAATTACAATAAAGTTTGAGTTATCACGTATCAAGTGTTTTGGAATATGTGTATAAGTTTGACATAAGTAAAAGCTATCAATATCCTTATGACGTCCCATACAAAAATATGAACGTATATTATTTTGTTTTTCGCAGGCAACATCATCAAATATGAAAATAGAGTTTTGTTTAGCCTGTTCTGGTGACATTATTTCAGCATTCTCAGAAAATGTGTTGTATCCTAACCCTTTAATCGATGAAATCAGTTTCTTAAGATACTCATATTTTGGTTGATATAAAGATTTTGAGTATATGTAAATATTTTCAAATTTAAGACCATTCGGGTCTTCAAGTAAACTCATCATTACATTTGTTTTACCGCAATTCGATGGACCCACAATAATGGCACGTACATTGTTAGGTAATAGCTTACTATGTTTAATTTTATTTGAAGTATTTGTTACAAAATCTGCATTTTTTACATTTAATGTATCACGTTGTTTTATGAAACGCATATTGATAAGGACTAAAGAAAAAACAACTATAAATACCTAATATATAGGTTTTCAACATCATTCAATTCATCTTTTCGTGTAAGGAAACATATAAAATGATGAAATACAATCGAAAAACAATTAGTCGAACTCAAACTTGCAAAGGTAAAGGATTAGTAAATACATTAATCAATAAGTTACCAGTAGAGCTTCATCTTCCTGGTTATCAATATTGTGGACATGGTACAAAACTACAACAACGTCTTGCAAGAGGTGATCAAGGTATCAATCAATTAGATCAAGCTTGCAAACAACACGATATATTTTATTCTAAACATAAAGACAAAAATCAACGTCATACAGCTGACAGAATATTAGCAGAAACAGCTTGGAAAAGAGTAAAGGCAGAAGATTCAAGAATAGGTGAACGTATAAACTCTTGGTTTGTTACAAACGCAATGAAAGCTAAAGTGAAATTAGGTATGGGACTCAAGAAGAAGAAATCAACAAATAAGAAGAAGAAGAATAATAAGAAAACGCGTAAAATATTCCGAAAAGCTATACAAAGTGCTCGTAAAATATTAAAAACACAAAAACCAGAAGAAATGAACAGTGCCATTAAAATAGCATTAACTGCAGCCAAGAACATCATAAAAAGAAAAAAGTCATCAATTGAATTACCTCGAATCATACCTATTCCAAAAACAGGTGGTATTTTACCATTCTTAGTTCCACTTTTTGCGGGACTCTCAGCAGTAGGAGCATTATCTGGTGGTGCAGCGAAAATAGCAAAAGCAATCAATGATGCAAAACAAGCTAGAGAACAACTAGCTGAAAACCAACGACATAATAAAACTATGGAAGCAGTAGCAATGGGAAAAGGATTACAACTTAAACCATATAGGAAAGGTCTTGGTCTTTTCTTAAATCCAAATTCAAAAAACTTTTAAGTAAGCTACCCCTCAGTGAAGTTGATTTAATGAGATATGGTAAACGTATACCGCACTTTAGGGCTGTATTCATGAAAGATAAACTACCATCAAAACCTTATAAAAATGAGTGTGGTATAATAAATTTAGATAATTCAAGTGGACCTGGTACACATTGGGTAGCATATCAGAAAAAAGGAAATCGTGTTGAATACTTTGATAGTTATGGTAATCTGCAACCACCTCTAGAAATTGTAAAATATTTAGGAAATAATATAGAATATAATTATAATAGATATCAAAATTTCAATTCATTTAAATGTGGACATTTATGTTTGAAGTTCTTGTATAATTTTATTGATGTAAATTAGTATAAATAAATGTGTAAACATGAAACTATTATTCATTTCATTTTAAACCTTTAACATGTCAGTAACATTAACTTTAAGTGGGAATACATCTATATTAACAACTGAATACTTCCCACCTATTGATTTATCATCTGACTATCTTTGTGGTCTTGTTGATTTTCATACCTATAATTCAATACCTAATGTGGATAGTAGCAATAACTTATTACATATAGGTTATGAAACTATTAAAATACCTGTGGGATCTTATGAAGTTGATGACATCGCGAATTTTATTCAAAAAGAGCTCGAGAAAACGAAAACTAAGCCTACAATCAAAATACAAGCAAACAATAACACACTCAAAACAGAAATTAAAAGTACGCACAACGTCTACTTTAACAGAGAAAGATCTATTGGTCAACTGTTAGGTTTCAGTAAAAAAGAATTAGAGTCAAATACAACGCATGTGTCTGATTTACCTGTGAATATAACTAAAGTTAACGCTATTCGAATTGAATGTAATCTAATAGTAGGATCATATATTAATAATATTCCTGTTCATACTCTTCATGAATTTTCGCCTGATGTAGGACCAGGGTATAAAATAACAGAAGTTCCTAAGAATGTTATATATTTACCTGTAAATGTGAAACGAATTAGTTCTGTTGAAATAAAAATTGTAGATCAAGATGGAGATTTGATTAATTTCAGAGGCGAAATAATTACAGTTAGATTACATTTGAAACCACTATTATAGAATAAGACGTAAAGTATAAAACAAGTAGTATGATTACTAAAGCTATTATTTCTTATGTAAGTGTCAAGTGGATAAGAGCTAGATATGCTGATATACAACAAACATAATAATAATAAAA
The DNA here is from genome assembly GCA_932526495.1 of Bombylius major. Lineage (NCBI taxonomy): Eukaryota > Metazoa > Arthropoda > Insecta > Diptera > Bombyliidae > Bombylius > Bombylius major. Next base: position 31,307,724 of record OW052042.1, read on the forward strand.
ACTCATTCAAAAGTGATAATATCATTAGTACATCATTACCTATTGAACAAACAACAACAATACAAAGAGACTTCATTTCTAAGAAACCATCATTAACAATTGAAAATAGAAAATTTTTAGAATCATTAGGATTTGTTTTGAAAAGCAAACAACATGCATGATATACTGGATATTTCAGAAGAACCTCACTTTGATGAAAGTATTACTAAAAAAGAATATCATACATATTCACCATTTGTAGAATCGTATAACAATAGCGATGAAATACGAATTTCTATTCAAAACCAAGATTTATACTTACTACCAAGTGAAAGTTTTATATATATTGAAGGAACTCTAACTAAAAGCGATGGTACTGTAATATCTGATTATAAACTAAATAATAATTCCGGAGCCTTCTTATTTGATGAAATAAGATATGAATTGAATGGTGTCGAAATTGATCGTTGTCGGAATGTAGGAATTAGCAGTGTTTTAAAAAACTACATTTCATTAAGTGAAAGTGAAAGTACAATGCTGTATAATGCAGGATGGACAGGAGATAGTACTATATCGCTTACATCAGGATGTTTCAATTTTTGTATTCCTCTAAAAATGTTATTGGGATTTGCTGAAGACTATAAAAAAATAGTTGTGAATGTAAGACATGATCTAGTTTTAATAAGAACAAGAAATGATGCAAATGCGGTTCAAGTATCAGCTGCAGCTACAGACTATAAAATTACATTGACAAAAGTTTTATGGAAAGTACCTCATATAAATGTAGACGATAAAGAAAGACTAAAACTACTTAAAATCACTCGAAATGCGAAGCCAATTCGTTGTAGCTTCCGGAGCTGGGATTTATATGAATACCCGAATATTCCAAAGACAAATCATACCATATGGACTGTTAAAACATCTACACAACTAGAAAAACCTCGTTTTTTGATATTTGCATTACAAACAAATCGACAAAACCAAAAAGAAGCTGATGCTAGTAAATTTGATCATTGTAAACTAGCTAACATTAAGGCTCATTTAAACTCTGAGACGTATCCATATGATAATTTAAATATACTTTTTGAACGTAATCGGTATGCGTTATTATACGATATGTATACAAAATTTCAAGAAACCTATTATGGAAGGAATTGTCAACCGTTGTTAAAATGGGATAGTTTCAAGAGTATAGCACCAATTGTTGTTATTGATTGTGCTCATCAAAATGAAACAATAAAAACAGGACCTGTTGATATTAGAATAGAGTTTGAGTTAGCAAGCAACGTCAACATTCCTAACAATACTTCAGGATATTGTTTACTGCTACATGATCGAATAATTGAGTACAATCCACTGAATGGAGAAGTTAGAAAACTGATATAAATGAGATTATAATATAGAAATTTATTTAGTATTTAAAAAAAGTTGTGTGAGAATACACATATATAATAATAAAATGTTAAATAAAATTATTATCGATGTTCAAGGTTTCAAAGACTGTAATAATAAGTTTATTGTTAAAGAACTTGCTATTTCTTTCAATACACGCGAATTTCAAGTGTTTATTATAAAGCCGCCGTTTGATTTTTCGCGTTTAACAACAAAAGAGAAGAAACAAGTGAATTGGTTATACAAAAATCATCATGGTTTAACTTGGAATGAAGGATCAATATCTTTTTATAGTGTTAAAAAATTTCTTCGATCAAATCTGAGGAATTCTGAGGTATATGTGAAAGGTAATGAAAAACGAAAATGGATCAGTAATATACTTAATCATAAGATTAAAGTATACGATTTAGAAGAAGAAGAAGAAGAATGTCCGAAATTTGCAACATTGCTTCAAAACTATCCGCATGTTCTGCGTTGTAATATCCATGAAGGATACTGTGCTTTAGAAAATGTATGTCTTCTAAGAAATTATCTTGATGTAAAATTGAAATAAAAAGTGTTAAAACTTATTTAGAAAAATAAAACCAATATTTTTTTTTTAAATGAATGTTTTTTTTAATTTTTTTATTTTATCTAAATATTTCTTATATATCTATAAAACAAATCTTACTACTACTATATGTTTTTTAGTTATCTTATTCTACCTATGTTTATTAGTTAAAATTTTAAATTTTATAGTTAACTGATAAAGCATGTAAAACATTTGAAAACAATATTTTTGATGTTCTTAACCTTGATAACAATTAATTATACCCCATTTCTAACTTTGAAATTTCACTGATTTATTTATATATTTTATTTATAAATATTTTTGTGTTCTTAACCTTGATAATGAATAAATCATTCTTAATTATTATCAATTAATTCACGTGATGTAAAACTCATAATAAGAATTTTCAATTATAAAATTTCGTTGATTTATTTTTTCATACGATAACAACTTTGATAACACATTAAAAAATTTTTTAAACATTAATAAACTGATAAAGCATGCTTTCACGCGATGTTAACTAAAATTTTAAATTTTATAGTTAACTGATAAAGCATGTGAAACATTTGAAAACAATATTTTTGATGTTCTTAACCTTGATAACAATTAATTATACCTCATTTCTAACTCTGAAATTTCACTGATTTATGTAATAAATTTTGATTAAAAAAATAAAAAATAAAAAAAATTTTTGTGTTCTTAACCTTGATAATGACTAAATCATTCTTAATTATTATCAATTATTTCACTTAATAAACTGATAAAGCATGCTTTCACGCGATGTTAACTATTTAGAAAACAATATATATTAAACTGTAAAAATGCTATTAAATTCTATATAAATACAATTATTGAAATAAAAAATGCAAGAAATTGTTTTGAGTAATAATATATTTTTGAATAAATCTTTTTTATTTTATTATATACATTTTTTTTCAGTTTTCTTTTTCCAAACTTATTCTAAAATGACCCCATGCATAGGTGCTAACACCGTCTTCTCTAATATATCTCTTATCATCTATATAACTTAGAGCTACTTTATTTACATTTTGTGTATATATTTTGTGTATGTATGATCTAAATACTAGCATATTACCATAGAATAATTTTTTCTTATATAAGCAATCCCTATAATTTTCTAAACTTAAATTATCTACAGCTGTTTTCTTAACACCTTTAGCTTTTTTTATTAATTTACAATCTTCTACATCTATTGAATACATTTTTGATTTTAAACCTATAAACTCCTTCATTATCCGACCATTGTTCTCATCTTTCATTAAACCTAATACTTTTTTATTTTTAAGCGGAATATTATAAGGGTTATCAGGTAAGTATTCGGAAGTATCAAATTTAGTGTCAATATCATTCATAATGTCACTATAGAAATCTTCAGTTTCTATTGAATATATAAACGAATCTGTATCCATGTAAGCAAGAAGTACTTTTTCATCATACTTGGGTTTTATATAATCATAGTGAAAGTCGTACATCTTCCACTTTGATAATTCTAATACAACGAAACCAAGATAAATTGGTTTGTTATAGTATGTTCGAACTCTCTCAAGTTGTATAGCTGTCATATTTTCTGTAAACTGAGCTATGCTGTGGAAATTAGGTTTAGCTATTAAAGCCCTAGCACCCAAATGTTTACCACTACTTTCCCAGTCAGTAACGATTTTGACGTCTTTTCGTTTGTCAACATTTTCCATTGTTTTACCGTACACAGCATTGTTCAACAACTTGAAAAAGTTCTTTTCAAAAGTATTTTTTGCAATAGTACGATAATATGTATTCAAATCAATATATTTTTTCAACCAACATGATTGCTTAAATTTTAATGCTCTGTGAATTTTCACTAATTTTAAACCATGTTTTAAGCACTGCTGAAGATTTCTATAGTGAATTATATAATTTCTTTTTACTGTTAGATCGGTAATTAACTTATTGAATTTTGATCCCGGACTTTTTTTATTCTCAGCACAAAACGGTAAATCATTGTGTAAATCATGAAGAGATTCAGGATATTCTAAATCAACTTCTAAAATATAACCCGTATCAGAATTTTCTGAAATATTACTAATATTTATATTTTCAACGTTTTCTACCCATTGAAAATCAGAATATGGTAGAGGCTGTGACATAGCCCAACCGTACAAATTATTTGCATCAACATACATTAAATATGAAGATGGTTTATTTTCATCGAAATTACTCATATACTTGTTATTCGCTGTAGAATGTCTATGCGAACATTGAGTAATTCCACCACGGATACCTTTTTTAATAAAATTATACATATTTATATCAGTGAATAGTTCAAGATTTACTCCTGTATATTTTAACATCGCGTCCCATGATAACCCCGGAGTTGTATAGTACTGACAGGGATCCAGCGTATAAATATTTCTACAAACTTTTCTGAAATTTTCGAATACATCTGTTAAAAGTAATACATCGGTTTTCAAATATAACTCTAAATAGTCCCAAATATTTTTACAATCAAATTTTTCCCAGACTTTCTTAGCATGAATGTAATCTTTATCAGAACATTTACTATTTGTTAATTTGCTATCAAAATGTTTTTGAGAAGGTAAACACGTTTCATCTAGACGATCAAAAGAATTAATATATTCGTATGGAAAAACTCCTTTACGTGTTAATAATTCGAAATTTTCTTCTTCTGGATACAAAGACTTAACAGTTTTCAAATCCTCCGGAGATAAATTTCCTACTAATGAATCTAGACTAGACTGCATAAATCTTACGGAATCTAAAAATCTAAGTTCAATTGTATCAGTTTCATTAACAAAAATTCGTTTTGAAAGTGATACATACAATTCTTTATTTAATGGTATCAAATTTATATCACCATCAATATTTGCTAATTCTTTAACAAATAAGTGACAGTCATAACCGGAAAAATTATGAAAAAAAATTGGGAAAAACTTTGGGACTTGATACCGCAAATTACATTCATTATGCGCTGGACCCCTGTACTTTCCTGTTAAATGACAATGGTCGGCTACTCTTACATTACCTAAATATTTCTTACATATATGACAAATCTTACTACTACATTGTCTCCTTTCCTCAAAAGCCGTGAGTGGTTCCATCGCCTTCGGATTCATAATAACATTATTATGAATATCTAATACATCTTCAACCAGGGATTGTACAAATTTTGCTGGTGAGTCCTTTCCTTTATACACTCTTAGTTTACTTAAGCCATCATCATAAGAACATTTGATATAATAAGAGAATGCACAAGGAACGTGTTGTTGTACATTTGTTGTTGAAGAAATATCTAAATTTGGAATACATGTATCCAATCCTTGTAAAATGCATTCAAAGTCTGCGTATATAACAAATGGGACCTCTAATTGACGTTCGTATTTCTCAAATTTCAATTCATTTTTTTCTGGTGATGGCATAAGTGTAACAATCTTACTGCATTCATTTTTATGTATATTGTACGCCTCTTCGGTATAAAAATGTTGTAAACATCCATTGCATAGAAATATCTTTCGACGATGTTGTGTTATTTGAGATTTTATTAATCTTGATATGTTCTTGATCCATACATAATGACTCTTTTCTCCATCTTGAATCAACAGTAAATTAATATGTATTTTCTTCTCATTCTTTGTACAGTAATACGGTCCCACTATTTTACATGTATTAAATTGCATTTCTTCACAACCGTATACGTTTATACTAATTTCAGGATTTATTTCTTCAAACTTTGTTATATCTGTTACTTTTAGTGGAAATTCTAGATCATCAAATTCTAATATCATATTGTTTTTCAGAAGAATTGTATTTGCAGCAATGTTTTCTACATTATATGATAAAACTCTATCAGAATTAATTTCAACAGGATCTAAAGCTGAAATTATTGCCCATTTAAAGCAGTATTCGTCCGTATTTTTTACATTGATACAAGCATGTTTACGTGCAATTGTTGTTGGTAATGATAAATACTGAGAACCTCTTATTGGCTTGTACTGATTAATGTTGATTTCAAGATGAATTATTCTTATAAGAGTCCAACCACTATCTCGTTCTTGAAACTCTTGCATTTTTGTATGAATTTTATTAATCATATCTTCGTATGCAGACGATAACTCAGTTTCATTTCTAACAATTATCATTTTTGATTGAAATGATTTAACTGAAGTTGTTATTTCATCGTTATCATCATTTCCTTTTGTTACTTTCATATACTCTGCAAATAGTTCTATGTTGAATTTAAAAGATGAATGTTTAATTAGTAGTTTCTTTAATGTATCTATAATAAGATCTTTTTCCGCTTTTGAAAAGTTAATAGGATCCAGATTTCCTTCATTCTTATTTTCATAAATCAGTGTTTCAATTCGTTCTTCAAAACTACTTTTCACAACCTTCAATTGATCATTAACTGGTTCAGCCGCTTTTATTTTATGTAAATTTGTTCTAAGGTGGTAACTCCAGTCCTTACTTAAAATTTCTTTATTACATGATTGACAAAAAATTTTTTCTGATGATGTTGTTGAAAGTTGAGTATGAATATCATTAGAAATAGCTTCAACAGATGACACTTTATGCTGAGTTCTCATGTGTGTTAGTAGGTTGACTTTGCGTGTGAAGTTCTTCTTGCAAATGTTACAAATTTCTTGAGGTTGAGCATGAATATCATTGGAAATAGCTTCATCAGATGAGACTTTGTGTTGGGTTCTCATGTGTGTTAGTAGGTTGTCTTTCCGTGTGAAGTTCTTTTTGCAAATGTTACAAATTTCTTGAGGTTGAGCATGAATATCATTGGAAATAGCTTCATCAGATGAGACTTTGTGTTGGGTTCTCATGTGTGTTAGTAGGTTGTCTTTCCGTGTGAAGTTCTTTTTGCAAATGTTACAAATTTCTTTGTCACCATGAGCTGATTGTATATGTCTTTTCAATGAATTTTTGAATGTAAATCCATTTCCGCAAATTTCACATATAAAACTCTTCATTTTGTAGTCTATGTAAATATTTTACAAAAAAAATCTAAATATTTAAATAAATTTCAATATTCTTTAAAAAGACTTTAAAACACAATTTTGTACTTTAAGATAAAATTTAATAAACACTTTCAAGTTTTACAATAAACTAATACCGTTTGAAGAAATCGTCTTCATTTATAGTCAAAATTCCTTACCCTCACCCTTTTTTCACTGATAACGCACATTCGAAAAACAAAAAAACTTGAAAAACATATCTCAATATGATTATTCGTAAAAAGTTAATTAAAAACAATGACACAGCATAAACAATATGAAACGTGAACAAACATGTCTCAACATGATTAACACTGATAAAGTACATGTGCTGATAAAGTACACGTGAATCAGAACTGTACCAAAAATTTCTTCTCAATGATAACACAACGCACAATATTAACCAGCATATTCATTCACTGATAAGAAAAAATATTAACCCATGCAACCCACAATGATAAGAAAAAATCTTAACACATGTGACCTTCACTGATAAGACAAAATCTTGACACATGTGACCTTCACTGATAAGAAAAAATCTTGACACGTGTGACCTTCACTGATAACACGCAACCTTGACCTCTGTGACCCCGCACTGATAACAATTTCGTAATGACGTCACTGAGCCTGAGCCTGATACCTTAGCCTGATACTTGATCCAGAAGGTACATATCCATACTACTAATATGGTTTATAAAAGTTTTAAAATATAATAAACTAACAGTGTTGTGGAAAATATTGTGCGTTCTTACCTTCTTGCAAGAGAAAAAATTGACGTGTTGACTATACCTATGGTGAGGTTATATTATAAAGTGAATAAATTGATTTGATTAAAAACCATCTATTATATAGGTGATTATAACGCGATTATTTTTTTTAATAACCGCGGTGAATATTTTTCTAAGAACTGTAAAAAATATACTGAAAAAGTAAATCACCCTTTCAGCTCGACGAATAGAATTTAGATTCTTGTATCTAAACTCTATATAGGTACAATTTACTTAGTAAATATTCTCTGGAGTATTTTAATTGAAACTAGAAGATGCTTCTATTTTCAATGTTCGTAAAGAACTCATTTTATTTATAGAAATATTTTTATTTATACTTATATTATAAAAATCTTAAGTTTTACCAATCCAAACAAATACATATTAGTAGTACTCACAATCGGTAGAAGTTGACCGTAGAAGTCGAAATTGTGGAACATCAAACACTTCGAAGTGAGTCAGATCATGAAGGACTCTTTTCGAATATGTAGAAGTCGAAGTGGAAAAAATCGAAAAATCTGAAACTGTCAGCAATCTGTCAAGTAACATACACGAATTCACATTTGCTATAATGCAGATCAGCTGACTTATTTCTATTTTTCGATTTTTCGATTAAAAACATGGTGTAACATATGGAAATTGTAGAAGAATGGAGAAGTGTCAAAATCATAGAAATTAATTTCGAGGTGGAAGTTTTTTTTTCGATTTTCTCCACTCTTCTACTATTTCCACAATTTCGATCAACTTCCACACATTGTGAGTACTACTATTAAGTAATATAAAAAACTAAAAAACTAAAAAATCATTTAATTTATTCATCCTGCATAGGATACAGGTGCACCTTTTTTTCTACCCTTTTTATAAATATTTTCAAGTATCTATCTTAAGATAAGGATCAATTTTTATTGACTTTCTTTTACATTTTTATTACTTTCTTTTTACATTAGTGTTATATTATTAGGGACATTTATTTAATTAAACTAATGTTGTGCATATTGAATTTATTTAAAAGGATAAAAATTAAAATGATTTTTGTGTACAATATTATTTTCATATTCTTAACACTTTCGCTATTCTATTTGAATTATAAAAGATACAGGACACATAAATTTAAATGTTTCCTGTTATATTAAGAGATACATGGTTTACTTAAAAAACTAACATAAATATTCTGTTTTTTAAACCTAACTCTTAACATTCTGCCTGGAATTCAAAGTTATGCATTTCGTCTTCCTTGTGAGTGGTTGATTTTTCAGCGACTCTGCGTTTTGTCCAAAATTTAATATAAATATATCTGGATATTAAATATGTTATAATAATTAAAACCAAACATAACCCAAAATATGATACCACATAGTGATGTGTTGAATGTTGTTTGATGTCTGCTACAAGATTTTCATTCAATTTTAGAATTTTAATGGATTGTTGAATATTTTTGATATCTTGAGTTATGTCATTTACTACATCAGTTGGATTAATTGGTGGTATCAATGAAGTTACATTAGTAAATTCATGTAATAATTTCGTTGGTGTAAATCCACTTTGTAGTTTACTGGAATAAATTGTTGCATAACGGAAATTTCAGTTTCAAAATGAAACTGAAATTTTTAATTTAAATGAAAACAAAAAAAATATTTAAATAAATGATAGATAGATAGATAAAACTGAAACTGCTTCCTGGTGTACCCAGCCGGTCAATTTTCCAGCCGCTTCAGCCGGGGTGGGTTCTTTGGATACACCATTTCGGAGGCTGACCCGTTATGCCAACATAAAAAGGGACCGGCAAGATGAAATCCAATAAAAGGGAATAACTCGGAGTGTAGAACGCAAAAAAAATAACGTCGTCACAAGAAAAAACGATAAACCTATGCCAGAGGATACTTCTCCTTTTTTTTTTCTTCGACGGAGAGAAAAATAGGACAACTGGGTGAAGACCATCTTCCACCAACGCTGGGATTCTCCACATCACCACACCTTTGATTAACTGATATTACATCATTTTATTATTTTATGCCTCCTGTATTACCCAGTAAGCATGAACTGTAGATTTCCACAAAAGAAGAATAAAAAATATTTTTTTATTTTTTTTATTTTTTTTTTTTGTTTTCAAGGGATGAACCTATTCTTAATGGAATAAAATGCAGGGTATTAAATTCATTTAGTTATTTAATTTTTCTTTTTATCACTTACAATCATTGCTAAGAAAACATCCTATTATATTTTATTTATATATAAAAAAAAATAAACGATGATAAATTCCCGTAAATTTTGTTTTTTCTAGACTTCTGAACCTACAATACTATCTTATTGTTTTTGTTCTTTTTTCAACAAGAATTGTTAATTTAGATATTCTATATTTTTTTTTCTCTTTTTTTTTTTGTTTTTTTTTGTTTCAATTTCTTCATTTATGGAATTTAAAACTCTAGAAATAGATTATACCTATATAATTTTATTACGTACCCTATATGGCCATTTACAGAGAATTCCTACCAGATACAATATTTTTACAAAAATTTCTACAATTTCAAAATAAATTATATTCCATTCTTCTCTTAGTATCTTTTGTTATTATTCAAATTTCTAAACTATCTAAAAATCGTTAATTCAAGAGCTCTAGATAAATCACAAAAAAAATAAATGTACTTAACTAAATCTGGTTGCAAATTCCAATGGTGCTGGGTATGCTGTCTGCAGTTGGGTTGATTGAAGATTTTTCTTTTTTTTTTTTCTTTTTCCTTTTTTTTTTTTTTTTTTTTTTTTATATAATTTTTTTTTCTTTTTTTTTTTCTCTCTTTTACATCAGGGGTTACTAAACACCTTGTGTTTTCCAATGAATTCCACTTACAATCATTTTACAGACTTTGATTTTCCAACCAATAATTTAAATTTTAAAGATTGAGGAGTTACACAATTATAGAAAACATTAGTACAAAAAAAATTTTTTCTTCCTTCTTTTGTTTTCAATTTCCTTAAATTAGATTCGGTTGTTTTTTTTTTTTTTTTTCTTTTTTTTCCCTTGAACTTTAACTTCATTTATAACTTTAATTTAATTAATTTAATTTAATTATAAATTTAACTCGGTTTAGTTTTTATTTTAACAAAAAAAGTTAATTATATGATTCATGTTTTTTTCTCCTTTTTTTTTTTCTTCTTCTTTGATTTTCTAATTTTTTTTTTTCCCTTTTTAAATCACTTTAAGTACATTGAGCATATAAATATTTTTTGTTTCATTTTAAATGGGATTCATGTTAAGTCAATGATAGTGGATCGCCCTTTTAAAAAAAACCAAAAAAAAGAAGTTCACACTAGAACACAATTCCCAAAAGGCAAAAAAAAAATAACTCCCCCCCCCCAAAGGAAATCTCATTACGCATTTATTTTTTTGTAATTTGACGATTAATAATCTACTTTACTTATTTTTTTTTTTTTTCCACAATAATTCTATTCTGCCCGAATTTAATGATATTTTCACAAACAAAATTCCTTTTTTTTTTTTTTTTTTTTTTTTGTAACACCTGTTCCTAGAACTTTCTTTATTCTTTACTTCTTCAATTAAAAAAAATATTATTTTTTTATTCTATTTGTTTTAACTATGCACTTCAATTAACATTTCATATTTCGTTCCAAAAAAAAAATTATACTTTCAAAATTAATAAATCAATTAAATCACTTTAAACCTTTTTCTTTTCTTAATTAAAAAAAATATCATGATGCCCACCAGAAAAAAATCAACTTTACAGGGAGAAGACTTAGACCGAAGTGACTGCACGTTGTAACTCTTACTCACAGAATCAATGACCTACTAGTAAATCAAAAGTTACAAGTTTGAGAAAAAAAAACCATACCGATTACGTGTACCAATCACCATGCACATTTTAAAAAGTTTCATTGGTGTTGGTATTTGCGCGGCGGAATTAATTCATAGTTAATACATATGATACAATATACAATGCGCGAGTACATCAATCATCATATTATGTACAAATTCCAGATTATTCGATACATTATTATATGAATAATGTATAAGAGTATTATGATTATGGAAGTTGACATGGTGTATGTGGGCATTAGAAGATGAGCATTACATTATGCTATTTACTTTAGGTAAATAGGTCATATAATGTAATTATATGGATCACATGGTATTATAGATTTTTTTTTTTTTTTTTTTTTTTTTTTTTTTTTTTTTATATACACATTGATTTATACAATAATAAATCAAATGTTGTGTGAAAATTTATATAGTGTATTTGTATAGTGACAAATACACTGAAGTTCATGATGTTTCAGTATTGAGAGAATAGATAAAAGTATAGAAAATTTGAACGAGATGATATTTGAGAAAAATATGGAATAATCTCATGTATTTGTATTAAATACATGGGATTATTCTAGAAGTGGCGTGATTTTGGACTAATCCATGTGATTAGTACCAAAAATCTTTGTTCAATTTTTGAACAAAACGAGATTAAATTTTCATGTTGCGCGTGGGCAACGGAATTGAAAATTACAGTTCATTTATTGGAAATTTAAGATGAAAAATTCCAATGAATGTACAATTTAAGTATTTTTAAAAATTATGTGTACAGCCGTCTGTAATAATACAGCGGCGTACGAAAATATCTAAAAAAAAAATAAAGGGGCTATTTGCTGTCGCAACAAAGCAAACTTTTCCACGAACCTGTCGAAGTGGAAAAGGTTGGAACACGGCAGCGAAAAGATACAGTCCGTAAAGGACATTGATCCATAAAACAACTACTTAAAGTCCCACTAGGAGATTATTTGACCAGAAAGGAATATTGGTCTGTGTTGCCTAAATACAACAACGTGGGGCTCGTCCACACCCTGAGAGGAGTCTCAATGCCGGAACACGTGGGCAAGCCGGGCTGAACAAAAAGGATAGGGAAATAAGTCCACACACGCATAGCCAAAATCCCAAAATCAAAAAAAAAATTCCAATTCGTGATGATGATTTATATCTCAGTGCACCAAAATATTACAACCGTGTATTATATGACAAATCCAGGAGAGAATATTAAAATTGGACCAAAAAGATCTTGGAAACAGATTGATTCCTAAACCATTACATTTTCTTCACCTAGGAGGGTAAAGTGAACTAATTAGGGTGAAACTGGTAAAGTTTATTTAAGAACAAAATGATATAATAGAGACAGTATATACCAAGTACAAGCAAAGTACAGACAATTAAAGGTGACATGGTAAATCACAAATGGTGTTAGACTTTGAGGTCTTTCGCATGAAAAGTCCCTACATATTTACCTTGTAGGTCCTCAACTTCATACATACTTCCACCAATGCATCTTTTAATTCGACATTTTATAAATTTTTTCGACAATTTCGAATTAAAACCTTTCGCGAAATCGCTTTGAGTGAAATTTCGCCTATAAACCTCTTGTCCAGGTCGAAATTTCACTGTAGTGGTCCGGAGGTTGTAAGATCTTTCTGCTCGTTCGTGAGCCTTTCTCAGGTTAACTGAGACTTGGTCACGGATCTGCTGAAGCTTGGCAGATTCAGGCAGATCAACGACCTCTCCATCCATTACACAGTCTAGCTCCTTCAGAACTCGATATGCTGAGGCATGCCTTACCATAGGGAAACCAAATACCGTCTGGTAAGGTGTGCGCTCAATAGCACTATGGTATCGAGTTCTAAGGGAGGCAGCTATGCGGTGGATGGCCTTGTCCCAGTTCGCCTGGTCTTCTTGAACATAAGACCTTACAGCCTCTAAAATGACCCGATTTACGCGTTCAGATGCATTTGCTTGAGGTGAGTATAAAGCAGTGCGAATATGTTGGACACCATAAGAAGATAAAAAGTTTTGAAAATCTTTCGAAATAAATTGTTTACCGTTGTCACTATGGAGAAATTCGCAAACGCCAAAAATAGAGAAGACTTCGTGTTCCAGGAATGTCACAATAGAAGGGGCATTGGCTTTACGAAGGGGCTTAAGAAACACGAATTTAGAAAAGTGATCTAAAACGATCAAAATTTGCGAATTTCCTGCTTTAGTCCGGGGATATGGACCAAGCAAATCGATGTAAAGACGTTGAAAGGGTCTTTCAGTAATGAACCTAGATCCCATAGGAGGTCTAGTTCGAGAATTAGGGGATTTGTTCTCCTTACAAGTTTCACAATTGTTAACAAAATTTTGTACCTCGAGACACATTTTGGGCCAATAATATTTTTCAGACAAAAATCGGTAAGTAACTGTGATGCCACCATGGCAAGTAACTTCAGATTCATGAACACTTTGGATCAGAGAATTACGAAGGGATTTAGGGACCCAGAGTTTCCAAGGATTGTCGATAGACTCCGAAGTACGAAAACGGACACGTTTGAACACTTTACCGTCGCGCATTTTCAAATCCGGCAACTTACTTTGATTGTTTGAAATAAATGAAATCAGTTGAACATATTCGTCGTCGCGAAAGCTATCTGAATTTAAGTCAACTTCAGTCAGATTTAAGTTCGTACTAATCTCATCACAAAACGCGCGCGAGAGCGAATCAGCAACCACATTTTGTGATCCTTTGCGGTGCTGTATTGCAAAATCGAAAGCTTGCAATTTCAAGCTCCAACGGGCGAGACGACCACTTAAATCTGGCTGAGACATCAACCACTTCAAACTCGCGTGATCCGTAATAATGGTGAACCGAAAGCCTTCGATGTAAGCCCTGAACTTTTTGACACATAGCACAGCAGCCAAGCACTCCAGTTCTGTCACGGAGTAGTTCTTTTGAGCTTTATTAAGCTTTTGAGAAACAAATGCGATGGGATTTTCATCGCCCGCCTCCGAAAGTTGGAATAGGACTCCTCCTACGCCCACTTTCGACGCATCGCACTGTATAAAGAACTCCTTCGTGAAGTCTGGGTTGCACAACACTGGCGCTGTCGTCATGCTAATTTTGAGCTTGTCAAAAGAGCTCTGAGCCTCATCGGACCAAACAAAATTTTTCGACTTTTTCAAACAATCAGAAATAGGTGCCGATAGAGACGCATAATCACGAATAAATCGACGATACCAACCGGTCATTCCTAAGAAACGGCGAACTTGCTTAGGATTTTTCGGACTTGGAAAATCGACAATCGCGAAAATCTTTTCAGGGTCTGTCTTAATACAACCATCACCGACGATATAACCAAGATATTTAATTTCCTTTTGACAAAACTTACTCTTTTCGACGTTGATGGTTAATCCCGACATTCTTAGACAAGTTGCGACTTTTTCGAGCGTTTTTAAATGAGTGTCAAAATCTTTCGATATTATTAATAAATCGTCAAGATAAACAAAAACATTATCGCGTAACTCCGACGGTACGACTTTGTCCATCAATCGACACATTCGCTGGGGAGCGTTGCACAATCCGAACGGCATCACGGTGAATTGGTAAAGAGGCCGGCCAGGTACTGTGAAGGCTGTCCTTTCGCGAGATTCCTTTTCTAAGGGAATCTGCCAAAAGGCATCCTTCAAATCGATCCCTGATATATATTTTGTGTCGGACAAGCGGCTGATCAACCCGTCAATGTGTGGCAAAGGATATGCATCCTTCTTTGTCACAGCATTGACCTTTCGCGAGTCCAAACACAATTGATTTTTACCAGGCTTCCTTACCAAAACAACGGGATTGTTCCACGCGCTAAAGGATTCTTCGATAACTCCCATGTCGAGCATGCGATCAAGCTCGTCGTACATTAATTTTTGAATCGCGGGCGAAACAGGATAATGACGTTGTTTTATTGGAGGTGTATCACCGGTATCTATTTCGTGCGTTTCAAGAGACGTTTTACCTAAGCCGAGAACAGCAAATGACGGAAATTTGGCTTTAATTAAATTCAGCTTTCGTTGCTGTTCCGCGGTCAAAACGTGCATTTTCGGATCTTGAACGCTTTCGTCACGAAGTTCTGAAACACATTTTGGTAATAAATCAAACTTTTGCCAAAAATCGATCCCGAGATACAATTGTTGCGCTAAAGTTGGCACAATATAGAGTTGAAGTGTTCTACAAACACCGTTGTAAACAACTTCAACATCTATAACGCCTACAACTTTTTGCGCGCTTCCATCAGCTGTTTGAATAGGTGCTGCCGAGCGTGAACTCTTGACACCTATTTGCTTTAATATTTCATCAGCATTACGACCTAAACAACTGATTGAAGCCCCTGTATCCATTAAACCGTATAATTCAACATCATTTATTTTAATTTTAGCGTACGGGCGCGGATCTTTAAAAGGACAAAAATTATTCAGAACTTCTAACGATTTCCGAATTTGCACACGTTTCTTGAAACGTTCACGACATTCTAAAATACGTTTTGATACAACTTCCGAAACCGTACCGAATATTTTATTTCGACGTTCATTATATTTACGCAACTTTTCTAGATAACGATCCTCGAAACTCATGGTCGCATTAAAAGACAAATCAGGTAATTTAATAGACATAACAGGTAAATTTTCAGACAAATCAGATTTTACAGACAAGGATGGAGATTGGCCGACATTGGAGACGGTATCGTCCTGTGATGGGCCCTGATACTGACCATCGCCAAGCGGGTTTTTTGTCACGGTGTCACAATCAGTGGCACACTTACAGACGCCCTGAAAAACTTGGTTCAAATCAGGCCCACGGTCCACCACAAGAGAACCATCGGCAACACCCGACAATTCTAAGTTGTCTTTTTCGACGTAGCAGAGGTTTTCGGATCCGGGAAGCGACGTATCAAACGCGGTGCCCCGGAGTGCATCACGTTTGACACTCCGTTTTCCGAAACACAATTTTTACACACAGGAGTTGTGACACCTTTGAGGCCACATTTATAACAGAATAAATTTCGTTTGGCGACCGTACATTCTCTAAAGGAATGTCCTTTCGTGTCACAATTCCAACATATATAGTTTTCCGTATCTAAATTGTTCAACGCACAAACATCGACGTTCGACATTGGTAAGTTCGTTCTAGAAGGCATATTTGATTCATGTAAATTCGGGGATGAATTGATAGACATGTGAGGAAATTGGTGACCTAAGTCACAAGGGGTATCATAAGAGCTTGAAAAGTTTTGATGAGGCATCTCATCGAAGACACATGAATCATAAGGGTTATAAAGCTCAGAAACATTACGTGTTCTAGCACGAAGCTCAGTTTCTGACCACAACTTTTCAAAACGACGTGCAAGATCTCGTAACTCGTCAAGAGAACTAACTGTATGAAGTAAAAGGGCATTACGTAATCTTGCATTCATATTACGACGTATAATGTCGATAAGCTCCTGCTGGCTCATGGGATGCCTTAGGCGTGAAGCCAAACCTTGCATCTCCAATCTAAAATCGCTAAAAGTTTCGCCAGGCTTTTGATGACGAGCGAACATTGCTTGGCGTATCTCGAAGTCGGTGGTCTGACTTCGAAATTCGTCAAGCAATGCTCGTCGTACATCGCGCCATGTTGCCAGCGGATTGGATCTGCGAAAAAGCCAATACCACGTCAGAGCTTTATCGGACAAAAATCGACTCACGTGAGCAGCTAAGGTATCTTCTGAGACTTTGTCAGCAACTGCCAAAGATTCTAGACGGAATAGAAATTCTTCAATAGGTAATCCAACACGACTACCTGAAAAGGACAAGTTCCATCTTTTAAGTGGACTTGTGGACCTATAAAAACGTCTAGGTTGTTGAGAAAAGGGTGGCGCGGAGCCAAAACGCGAATTATTTGCTGTCAAAGGTGTATTGCGAAAATTGGGGTGAGTGTTGTTAAGAAAAACCTCAGGACGAGATTGTGGAAGATTCAAACTAGAAATCTGGGGATTAGCTGCTTGTCGTGTACGATTAAAATCGTTATTAAAAGAAATTGGAATATTTTGAGTTGTTTGAGAATGAGGTTTATCAAAAACAACTGGAGAAAAATCATAAGTTGTGGCTGGTAACGAAGTATTCAATCTGAAATTGGACTTATTAATGTCCCGTCGGGTTGTGTTTGACAAGTTTAAGTTTTCAAAATTTCGATTCGAAGATCGCGAGGCGATATCGTGTCCACGTTGGTGTAAGTTCACAGATGATTTGCTGGAAAAAGGGATATTGAAAGCCAGAGACTTTGTTGGTTTATTTTTAGATTTATTTTGAATATTAACAACATTTTGTCTTACAAAAGGAATAGAATTTAGAACAGCAGGTCCTTCTTTTCCACCCATGATGCTAAGATTTTCTATAGAAGTCGCAGGGGTACTCCTTACGATGGATTGAGTATTATCGAAGTTCAAATCTCCTCCTACCGCTCCTAAATCTGCATCATCGGCTCTCAAGGCGCGCTTTAACAGTTGAAATCCGTGTTTTATAACGTCATCGATGGCTTTAACTGACTCGAATTTAGGTTTCCTAATCTTAACTCGATCGACACGATGTTGCAGGTGCCAAAGCTTCGCTTGAACACGCAGGGACTTATCAGTGTCAGATGCGATATCCTGTGAAGTCAGGCTGTTGATCAAACCTTCTGCCTGGCTACGCAAATCAGCAATTTCTTTATTTAACGAGTGAACCATTTTATCTGTTCGTTGGACAATTCCATCGGCTTCAGCGGTCAACTGATCACTTAGGGTCCTAAGAGAATCCTGGTGGTTAGGATCTATATTCCTAATCTGACATTCATACGCGAACTCCGGTTGGTCCAAATAGCTGGGATCCATATTGACAACCAATTACCTTTTCCAAGAAAAATCTGTAACACTTACACAAAATCACTCGCGAATATTATGAACCGAGATTAATTAAGTCACTCAAAAAAAAAATTTTTATTTAGAAAATCTAATCAATGCAATTTAATTTACAAAAAAAAATCAAAAATATTATTATCACTGAATTCATATAAAGAAACTATATGTTCAAAAAAAAAAATTATAAATCGGGGCTCAACACGAAACTCAGCCGCGCGAGACCAGCGATTAAACCTTCAGGTGCTAAAAGATCTACGTCTCGACGTAGACCCAAAAAAAAATCTAAGAATGTAAAAAGAACTCAAAAATTCATCACGAAAATGAATGTATGTATATAAAAAACTGATTTTAATCATAGCTTCTTTAAAACGCGGACGCGAATAGCTTTAAGATTATTCCGTTTATTCATAAGAAGAAGAAAAGAAAAGAAAAAAAAATCTTTGTTTTTTTTTTTTTTCAAAAAAAAATCAAAATATCAAAATTTTATTGTTATTATTAAAAAAAATAAAAATCAAAATATTTTTATTATCAAAAGAAAAAAAAACAAAATATTGTTAACAAGAACATGCAAAATAAATAAAAATAAATGTTAGTTTTATTTATCATTCAGGTGTTGTGGCCTGGAGAACCCCAACGAGGGCGAAGAGGCGTCAAAAGACGACTTTCCACCTACTAAAAATGGAACAAACGCAATTGTTTCCTACATCAATAAAAAAAATTAAAAGTCAGGTTGTAGATAGAGAATGTAAATTCTGGGCACACGGAGGTTTTCAAAAAATTAACCGAATTAAATTTCATACAAACTATGCATTTGAGATGTCACCTTGTATCCTAAAATAAAACCTAAACATGGGTGATTCTATAAAGCATAGCCGCGCAAAATGAATTGCCTTTACAAAATGTTTTAAATTCTCAAAAAAAAATATGGTTCATACTAATAAATATAAGTATACCACAAAACGCAACCTCGTGCAAACAGCATTTCGGGTGTGTGACCCAAAATCTGTGACAAACGTAGGCTGTCTTGGGCATAAAAAGATATTACAAGATCTGAATCTACCAAAACGATATGCTGAATGTATATGGCGAGCAAAGGTTACGATCTTGCACACCCAAAATCGCCCTGACAATCGTCCATGATATTCAGACATATATATTATTGAACCGAATATGAATATAAAATACCGATAGGCAATAGTACTTGAATAAACCGATATGAAAAGCTATTGAAACTCGAATAAAGATTCAGATCGAAAATATATTGTATAAGGTTAATTACAAAATTTAAATACCGAAAGTAATCGAATTTTCTTCCATTACTTTTATAAACTGAAACTAATGAAAATTTGTCAGTGCCGTCGCAACGAAATGTCGGGATTTTCATCGTCCCAAAATTCCGGACTTACGGTCACTGAACCACGAGAATTTTTCACACAAAAAAAAATTTTATCGCGCACGAAATAATAATAAGCAATTAAATTTGAAGAACCGGGTTATTGGGGATGATCTGAGAGGACGCGTGGGATGGTAGATTTTCTGTTCGATGTTGCCATCAAGCAGAAAATCTCCATGTTACCGAGGATGCTAAATTCTAAAAACAGAAAAAAATTATGAAGGCAAAGATGACAGTTGCCTTCCGTTGGGCGCCATATGTTGCATAACGGAAATTTCAGTTTCAAAATGAAACTGAAATTTTTAATTTAAATGAAAACAAAAAAAAATCTAAATAAAAGATAGATAGATAGATAAAACTGAAACTGCTTCCTGGTGTACCCAGCCGGTCAATTTTCCAGCCGCTTCAGCCGGGGTGGGTTCTTTGGATACACCATTTCGGAGGCTGACCCGTTATGCCAACATAAAAAGGGACCGGCAAGATGAAATCCAATAAAAGGGAATAACTCGGAGTGTAGAACGCAAAAAAAATAACGTCGTCACAAGAAAAAACGATAAACCTATGCCAGAGGATACTTCTCCTTTTTTTTTCTTCGACGGAGAGAAAAATAGGACAACTGGGTGAAGACCATCTTCCACCAACGCTGGGATTCTCCACATCACCACACCTTTGATTAACTGATATTACATCATTTTATTATTTTATGCCTCCTGTATTACCCAGTAAGCATGAACTGTAGATTTCCACAAAAGAAGAATAAAAAATATTTTTTTATTTTTTTTTTTTTTTTTTTTTTGTTTTCAAGGGATGAACCTATTCTTAATGGAATAAAATGCAGGGTATTAAATTCATTTAGTTATTTAATTTTTCTTTTTATCACTTACAATCATTGCTAAGAAAACATCCTATTATATTTTATTTATATATAAAAAAAAATAAACGATGATAAATTCCCGTAAATTTTGTTTTTTCTAGACTTCTGAACCTACAATACTATCTTATTGTTTTTGTTCTTTTTTCAACAAGAATTGTTAATTTAGATATTCTATATTTTTTTTTCTCTTTTTTTTTTTGTTTTTTTTTGTTTCAATTTCTTCATTTATGGAATTTAAAACTCTAGAAATAGATTATACCTATATAATTTTATTACGTACCCTATATGGCGATTTACAGAGAATTCCTACCAGATACAATATTTTTACAAAAATTTCTACAATTTCAAAATAAATTATATTCCATTCTTCTCTTAGTATCTTTTGTTATTATTCAAATTTCTAAACTATCTAAAAATCGTTAATTCAAGAGCTCTAGATAAATCACAAAAAAAATAAATGTACTTAACTAAATCTGGTTGCAAATTCCAATGGTGCTGGGTATGCTGTCTGCAGTTGGGTTGATTGAAGATTTTTCTTTTTTTTTTTCTTTTTCCTTTTTTTTTTTTTTTTTTTTTTTTATATAATTTTTTTTTCTTTTTTTTTTTCTCTCTTTTACATCAGGGGTTACTAAACACCTTGTGTTTTCCAATGAATTCCACTTACAATCATTTTACAGACTTTGATTTTCCAACCAATAATTTAAATTTTAAAGATTGAGGAGTTACACAATTATAGAAAACATTAGTACAAAAAAAATTTTTTCTTCCTTCTTTTGTTTTCAATTTCCTTAAATTAGATTCGGTTGTTTTTTTTTTTTTTTCTTTTTTTTTCCTTGAACTTTAACTTCATTTATAACTTTAATTTAATTAATTTAATTTAATTATAAATTTAACTCGGTTTAGTTTTTATTTTCACAAAAAAAGTTAATTATATGATTCATGTTTTTTTCTCCTTTTTTTTTTCTTCTTCTTTGATTTTCTAATTTTTTTTTTTTCCTTTTTAAATCACTTTAAGTACATTGAGCATATAAATATTTTTTGTTTCATTTTAAATGGGATTCATGTTAAGTCAATGATAGTGGATCGCCCTTTTAAAAAAAACCAAAAAAAAGAAGTTCACACTAGAACACAATTCCCAAAAGGCAAAAAAAAAATAACTCCCCCCCCCCCAAAGGAAATCTCATTACGCATTTATTTTTTTGTAATTTGACGATTAATAATCTACTTTACTTATTTTTTTTTTTTTTTTCCACAATAATTCTATTCTGCCCGAATTTAATGATATTTTCACAAACAAAATTCCTTTTTTTTTTTTTTTTTTTTTTTTGTAACACCTGTTCCTAGAACTTTCTTTATTCTTTACTTCTTCAATTAAAAAAAATATTATTTTTTTATTCTATTTGTTTTAACTATGCACTTCAATTAACATTTCATATTTCGTTCCAAAAAAAAAATTATACTTTCAAAATTAATAAATCAATTAAATCACTTTAAACCTTTTTCTTTTCTTAATTAAAAAAAATATCATGATGCCCACCAGAAAAAAATCAACTTTACAGGGAGAAGACTTAGACCGAAGTGACTGCACGTTGTAACTCTTACTCACAGAATCAATGACCTACTAGTAAATCAAAAGTTACAAGTTTGAGAAAAAAAAACCATACCGATTACGTGTACCAATCACCATGCACATTTTAAAAAGTTTCATTGGTGTTGGTATTTGCGCGGCGGAATTAATTCATAGTTAATACATATGATACAATATACAATGCGCGAGTACATCAATCATCATATTATGTACAAATTCCAGATTATTCGATACATTATTATATGAATAATGTATAAGAGTATTATGATTATGGAAGTTGACATGGTGTATGTGGGCATTAGAAGATGAGCATTACATTATGCTATTTACTTTAGGTAAATAGGTCATATAATGTAATTATATGGATCACATGGTATTATAGATTTTTTTTTTTTTTTTTTTTTTTTTTTTTTTTTTTATATACACATTGATTTATACAATAATAAATCAAATGTTGTGTGAAAATTTATATAGTGTATTTGTATAGTGACAAATACACTGAAGTTCATGATGTTTCAGTATTGAGAGAATAGATAAAAGTATAGAAAATTTGAACGAGATGATATTTGAGAAAAATATGGAATAATCTCATGTATTTGTATTAAATACATGGGATTATTCTAGAAGTGGCGTGATTTTGGACTAATCCATGTGATTAGTACCAAAAATCTTTGTTCAATTTTTGAACAAAACGAGATTAAATTTTCATGTTGCGCGTGGGCAACGGAATTGAAAATTACAGTTCATTTATTGGAAATTTAAGATGAAAAATTCCAATGAATGTACAATTTAAGTATTTTTAAAAATTATGTGTACAGCCGTCTGTAATAATACAGCGGCGTACGAAAATATCTAAAAAAAAAATAAAGGGGCTATTTGCTGTCGCAACAAAATGTTTAGACCTACAATTGTTGTCATGTAGTCTTTTATAGCACAACTTGGATCTATTTTGATTATTCCAGAACCTTCTAAAATTTGTTGTTTCAATTGATTGTCACAAACTATATTTATAATAGTTTTCCTTGGCATTATGTAAATCCAATGATTAGTC
This sequence comes from Bombylius major, assembly GCA_932526495.1. Taxonomy (NCBI): domain Eukaryota; kingdom Metazoa; phylum Arthropoda; class Insecta; order Diptera; family Bombyliidae; genus Bombylius; species Bombylius major. Next base: position 31,331,058 of record OW052042.1, read on the forward strand.
TGAATTAATTGTATTCATTCACCCATGTTCTGAATTCCACTTTTTTGGAATTGAAGTTGCGGAAGTGGAATTAGGTGTTCTACATTCCACTTTCACTAAATTTTCGTGAATTCAATTCCGCAATGTTTTTGTACGTGGAATTAAAATAATAATAGTTGTCAAATTCAATCGTGGCTTGTATTTGTGTAGTCGAAAATTATATTAGTGAAGTTTTTTTTTAAATTTATTAAATAAATTATATAAATAGTGAATAAATTTAAATTTATTTTAAAGTTAATGCATATTATTATTCTAGTATAATTATGTTTTTCCATAAATATATTTAATCATTTAATGTATTTTAAAAAACACCCAAAAATAAAGAGCAGTTAGAAATATTTGTGAATTTTATAGACAAAAATTCTTAACTAATAAATAATTATCAAAAAAAAAAAAAAAAGCAAAGAAGAAATAAAACTTTTATGTGAGAATTTAACAACAGCTGATTCGAAATTAATGTTCGAAATATATAATTCCGCGTGGAATCCAGAACACCATTTTCCATTTCGCATGGATTTGAATTCGTATTCCACTTCCACTTTTAGCGGAATCTAGAACATGAGTGATTGTATTATTTTCTGATTGATTTGTTAAAACACACTGCTGTTTTATTATTTTGTGAACCAGGAACAATACCACTTACTATCCAACCAAAGATAGTATTTTGCAATGTAGGCATTTGGTTGCCAAGTTTAATTTGTCCTATTGACAAAAATTCATAAAAAACTTCTGCTACTAGTAATAAATCTACTTTACGTGGAACATAAAATTCTGGATCAGCTAACTTTATATTTTGTGGTATTTTCCAATTGGAAACCTTAATAACGTCTGCTGGTTGCAATGACGTTATATTTGGTAATAGAAAAGCAGTTATTCTTGTACTGAATCCATTTATTTTGGATTTATTTAGTAAATTTACACTCTTTTGTACTTTTTATTTAATTTTTCCTATTCCTGATATGGATAAAGAATTTGGTGCTGATTTCAAGTGTAACTTTTCTTGTAATCTTTTAGAAATTATATTAATCTGTGATCCTGAATCTAGGATAGCACGACAATCAATTGCTTCTCCAGTGGAGTTGATTACTTGTAGCAAAATTATTCCAAGAAGAATTTGTTTTGGCACATTATTTTCTTCAATATAAGTGGTTAGCGTGGTATTAGAAGTAGTTTCAGATGACAACTTCGCATTTTCAATATTCATTGTTGAACTTTTTTGATTATTTGAATCAAATTTTTCTCTTTCTGGCAAATGAACCAATGTGTTATGCTTTTTATTGCACTTAAAACAACCGCGTAAAGTACAAGTAGAAGAACTGTGCCCTCCTTTCAAGCAGTTAACACAAATTTTGTGTTTTTGAAGAAACTGCAATCGATTTCTTGGTGAAAGTTTAATAAGTTTGTTGCAAAAATACAATGGATGATATTTATCACACATTTTACAATTTTGTGGAATAGCTGCTGCTATAAATGAATTTTGTTTTGAAAACTTACTAAATTGTGTTGCTGGTAGCAATGTAGCACGATTCATTTAGCCTAATGCCTCTACTGATTGAAAACGTAATTCTAGAAATTCCAAAGTTCACTCATGCTTATAATTTCACGTGGAGCTTTCAAACTCTGTTCAAACAAAGTATGCGTAGTTTTATCCAATTTCTTAATAATCAAGTAAGATACTATTGGATCCCAAGTTGATGTATCAAGTCCTAAATTCTTTATTCCCAACAAGCATTCTTTCGTGATATCATGCAACACTTTTATTGATGAAGTCGAATCACATTGAGTATTAGGTTGATTTAACAATTTTTCAAGCAATGCGTTTACTAATAATCATTGGTTTTCATAACGATTTTGCAAAGTTTCCCAAGCAGATAAATAATTATCTTGAGACAAGGGAAGATGCTGTATTAAAGTCTTTGCTTCACCTCTCAAATTGCTTATTAAATAAAACATTTTTTCAGCTTTACTTATAGGTTGATTATGAATTAATTGAATATATAATTTTTAAAACTGATTCCAGTTCAAATAATCTCCACTAAAAATTGGCAATGTAATTTTTGGAAATTTAATTTGAGTTTGGTGCATCATTTGTTGCTTTATGTCATTATTTGTTGATGACTCTTCAATTTTCTCTGAAAGAATTGTTAAAATATCTTGGACATTCATTTCTAATTCCAAAAAAAACTCGCTTTTATAACCCAATTGTGTTGCTTCATTAAGATTATTTAATATTTCAAAATACAATTTCGAAATTCTGTCCCAGTAATTTGAGATCAGTTTGAGCTTGAGCTCATAAAATGCTCTTAAATGTGGCTTAATTATTTCAGCATTAATAATTAAAATATGCTGAACTAGAGATTGCATTTCAATTCTCTGCCTTTCAATAAGATTTTTTAATTTCGTTTCTGAATTTATTATCAAATTACCAAAATTTAAATCAGGAACATTTAGTTCCGTTTTGTTTTTAAATTTATCTGACGACGATGCATCAGTTTCTTGAATAATTTGTTCTAATTTGATTTTCATCCTTTCTGTTGATGCTTTAATCCCATCATAATATTTATTTGTAAAATACAGATGATCAACATTGCTAATTTTAAATGGCAATAGTTTATCATGATTTTCTTGGAATTGGCTCCATATATTATTCAACAATTTAAGTTGACTCTTGAAATATGTTGAATCTTAACGAATTGTAGTTCGTAAATCTTCATAATTGTTGATTATAGTAGTTATTTGCTGCCCTAGCAGATCTTGATTTCTGATCAGGTCCTCAAACCTGATATATGGCTCTCTGTAAATTATTTAATTTAATTTAATAAAATGCACTCGCAAATATAATTACGTCGGGGTCACCAATATGTTTTTAACGCGATTATTTCTTTTAATAACCGCGGTGAATATTTTTCTAAGAACTGTAAAAAATATACTGAAAAAGTAAATCACCCTTTCAGCTCGACGAATAGAATTTAGATTCTTGTATCTAAACTCTATATAGGTACAATTTACTTAGTAAATATTCTCTGGAGTATTTTAATTGAAACTAGAAGATGCTTCTATTTTCAATGTTCGTAAAGAACTCATTTTATTTAATGAAATATTTTTATTTATACTTATATTATAAAAATCTTAAGTTTTACCAATACAAACAAATACATATTAAGTAATATAAAAAACTAAAAAACTAAAAATCATTTAATTTATTCATCCTGCATAGGATACAGGTGCATCCTTTTTTCTACCCTTATTATAAATATTTTCAAGTATCTATCTTAAGATAAGGATCAATTTTTATTGACTTTCTTTTACATTTTTATTACTTTCTTTTTACATTATTGTTATATCATTAGGGACATTTATTAAAATGTTTTTATTAGCTTGGTTTCTTGTCTGTCTTTTCGGTACAAATTTGGAAATTGATTTTTAATTTTTAACCAACTTTTTGATGAGATAGAGACTTGAAACTTTCAACATAGCTCAGAACTGTATGACAATGCAATATTACATCGCTAATGAAAGTTTTAAGATTTTACTTTTTATGATATTCGATCCTCAAATTTGGTCTAAAACAAATAAAATATTAATTTTTCTTTACTAAAATTTAATCTAAGCAAACTCTGATTTTCAAGTCAAAAATATTTTAGTATGCTTCATTTCTCATTTTTAACAGCCACCTCTGAAAATGTAGTACCACTTGAAAATTTTTTTGTTGTTTATGAATAATATTTTTGAAAGAAAAAATAAACAAATAAATAAACAAAATTTTTAAGTGGTACTACATTTTCAGAAGTGGCTGTTAAAAATGAGAAACGAGAGAGATAATTGTGATTTTAATAAAAAATTATCATTTTTCTTTAATAACTCAATTTCTATTAATTTTATAATATAACAATGTTTGGGTAAAATGTTTATTTAATAAAAATCTACAAATTTGTAGAACATTATAATTTAATATTTTTAGTGATTTGGGAGATTTAAGGAAAAATTGATTCTCAGTTTTATGTTACTTAATATTTATCACGTTTTTTCTTTGATTTACGTTGCTCATAGATATTTAATATATTTGGTGAAAATAAAGCTAAGGATCTTCTCTACATTTCATTAGAATATAATTTTCATGTAACTTTAATCACAACTTAGTTATGATTGATTAAAAGCAATAAGTTGTGATGTCAATTTGGTACTTCCAACACATATATACAAATATATTTGTTTTTTAAAATTAAAAAAACTTTTTTAGTTTTACTTATATTGTTTTTTAATGTAAAATAATATCAATAAAATCGATTGACAAATTTCACATAAGACTAAAAAGCAAAAAATAATTGAAATAAAAAAAATTTTTTAATATAAAACGTTTTTAAAACGGACTCAAAAGTATAAAATAATTTTTCCTAGCCACATACACATTCTCAACCCCATACAGATAATCCTGAAAATTTGTGATTGCGAATTTTTAATAACTATAAAAATACTTGTAAGATTAAAAACGAAAAACATGGGGCGCAAGATAAAATAGTAAGAAGTGTAAAGAGTAGTACAAGTTAATAGTAAGAAGTGTAAAGAATAGCGCCCCACGTTTTTCGTTTTTAATCTTACAAGTATTTTTATAGCTATTAAAAATTCGCAATCACAAATTTTCAGGATTATCTGTATGGGGTTGAGAATGTGTATGTGGCTAGGAAAAATTATTTTATACTTTTGAGTCCGTTTTAAAAACGTTTTATATTAAAAAATTTTTTTTATATTAATTATTTTATTAAATTAGTGTTGTGCATATTGAATTTATTTAAAAGGATAAAAATTAAAATGATTTTTGTGGACAATATTGTTTTCATATTCTTAACACTTTCGCTATTCTATTTGAATTATAAAAGATACAGGACACATAAATTTAAATGTTTCCTGTTATATTAAGAGATACATGGTTTACTTAAAAAACTAACATAAATATTCTGTTTTTTAAACCTAACTCTTAACATTCTGCCTGGAATTCAAAGTTATGCATTTCGTCTTCCTTGTTAGTGGTTGATTTTTCAGCGACTCTGCGTTTTGTCCAAAATTTAATATAAATATATCTGGATATTAAATATGTTATAATAATTAAAACCAAACATAATCCAAAATATGATACCACATAGTGATGTGTTGAATGTTGTTTGATGTCTGCTACAAGATTTTCATTCAATTTTAGAATTTTAATGGATTGTTGAATATTTTTGATATCTTGAGTTATGTCATTTACTACATCAGTTGGATTAATTGGTGGTATCAATGAAGTTACATTAGTAAATTCATGTAATAATTTCGTTGGTGTAAATCCACTTTGTAGTTTACTGGAATAAATGTTTTGACCTACAATTGTTGTCATGTCGTCTTTTATAGCACAACTTGGATCTATTTTGATTATTCCAGAAACTAATTTCGTGACCAATGACTGAGCGAGCTGATTTCACATAAATTAAATTTCGATCCCTTGGAGAATAGTGGATGCTGTTGTACGCAAATAAATTCGTTTTCACTAGTTATACAACTCTTTAACTCCATGTTTGATAATGGATAATACTGGTTTCTATGGAGATTAATGATGTGAAAATCCGTAAGTGATTCCAGTATCATAAATGTACCATTGACTGGAAAAGGAACAGGAATAACTTTTAATAATTTAAAATATTCTTGTGTGAATAAAGGCAGCTTCAATCGAAAAATTATTTTGTTAAGTATCACCCTTCCTTCAATTGTCATCAAATTATATATTTTTAGAATGTTTTTCGCAAATCTTGGAATTTTAATTGTAGCTGGCAAATTAGCTTGTATTCTTAACAGTTGTTCAGACAATTGTGATGGTGTAATAAGTTGCGGATTTATCTTTCCATGATGAGTATCGATTAATACGTCAAGAAGAATTGTTTGAGTTTTTTGATAATTATTTAAAATCAGCAATAATTGCAAAGCCAGAGTGTTAAAAGCTTGTGCTGTTTTTTGTTGCCGTAGCTGTTTATCAATACGCTTAACAGATTCTATTGTTTTATTTATATAATTATTCATATCTCTTATTTTCAGTGCAGTGTTTTCTTCAGTCTTTTTAATAACATTTACAGTAGAATCTATGATAAATGTTTGATTTTTTATCAATGATAATAAATGTTTGTCATTGTTATGTAAATTATTTATAATTTCTGGCATGTGATTAGCATACTCTGAATCTAGCACTCCAAACAAAGAATTTGCAATATTTCCAATAAGATTTATTGCTCCTCGTCTTTTCCTTCTGGTTTTGTTGTTCTCTCCATTAAGAAGTAATTCATTATTACTTTCTATGATATTTGTTTAACAACATTATAAAACTGGCTAATTGTTGCTTGTTGTGTTACATTGTCTTGAGCATATTCTGTTAATTTTGTTAAATTTTTAATTCCTTGTTTTATGTAAATAATTTCTTCCCAAAGAAAGCTGGTATTATAATAGATAAGTAAATTCCATTCATCTTTTACTAGTTGAACATTTCCATATTTTCAAAATATATTCCTGGTGGTGATTTAAATGGCGATATTTGTATTTGTGAAAAAATAGGCAGAATTAAACAAATGATTAAAAATAAACTGAATATATTATGATTTCTTTTTGGTTGTTTAGCAGTTTTCCTGTTTACATTTTGTATATTCTCTGGTCTACTTCGTTTTTGGCTTAATGTTTGATCAACTTTTTGTTGTTTTTGATTCTCATTTTTCTCATTTGATAGCAAATCTGAATTAACTTCAGAATTAATTTCAAAATTTTCTCTATTATCGACTGCAAGAGGAGCCAATTTATGAATTGCTCTTCTGAAAATTGGTGGTAGCTGATCATCTTTTAGTACTACCATCATTCCTGGTTTGATGTCATGACATTGTTTTTTCCATTTGTAGCGGTGTTGCAATTCATTAAGGTATTCCTTGGACCATCGATTCCAAAATTGTTCTTTTAGCTGTGTCACTAATTTCCATCGTTCCAACATTTTAATCTTCAAAGGTGGAACCGTTGCATCTACAATGGTAGTAGGTGGTTCGCCTATCAGAAAATGACCAGGAGTTAAAGCTGTAAGGTCATTTGGGTCTGAAGATATAGCAGTTAGCGGACTTGAATTAAGAATAGCCTCAATTTTAACCATTAGTGTTTCTAGTTCTTCATGAGTGAGTGATACATTACTTACGCTCGGTCGTAACAAGTGTTTGGCTGATTTCACTGCTGCTTCCCAAAGTTCTCCAAAATGTGGAGCACCCGGTGGTATAAAATGAAAATCTATACCTTTAACACTGCAAAATCTTGTTATTTGTTCTTGAGCTTTAGTTTCAAACAGAATATTACTTAATTCTTCGAGACGATTTTTTGCTCCCACAAAATTAGTGGCGTTGTCACAATAAAGGTGACGACAATTTCCTCTTCTTCCTGTGAATCTTCTCAAAGCTGCTATGAAGGCTTCGGTAGTTAAATCTGATACTACCTCAAAATGTACTGCTTTAGTAGCAAAACAACAAAATATCGCTACATGGACGTTTTGCTCTTAATTTATAGTGTATGGCGATTGGACCAAGAAAATCTACTCCTGTATTAATAAATGGTCGATTTGGTTGAATTCTTTTTTCTGGTAAATTACCCATAAATTTAGTTAGAAGCTTTGGTTTCCATCTGGAACACTGTATACAATTTTGAACTGTAGATCGAGCTATGATTTTTCCTTTAATTGGCCAGAATCGTTGACGTGTAATAGATAACAAGGCTTGTGGCGCCACATGTAAATTTTTTACATGAATATCTGTCATCAGTAGTTTTGTAAATGGATGATTATATGGCAATAATATTGGATGTTTCGCATCGTAGGATAAAGAAGACGCTTTTAATCTTCCTCCAACTCTAATAAGACCATCACAATCTAAGAATGGTGCTAAGCTGCTTATGGCGCTGCTTGAGTTAATGTATTTAGTACGTTTAAGCTCTCTTATTTCTTCATTAAATTCTTCTGATTGAATTTGTTTAATCATTAAATTCATTGCTTGTTAAAGCTCTTCTGAATTCAAGTTCCCATATTGACAGGGTATTTTTTGTTTTCTGTTCGCACAATTTTTTATAAATCTTAAAATATATGTTAATGTTCGCTTCCAATGCTCGAATGAATTTTTGTGGTTGATATCATACATGAAATGTTGTGTTTTAGTAATTTCTGCAGAAAGTACTTTGACTTGTCGTTTTTCTAATTCTATATTTCTTTTAAAATATATTGGAGGCCATAATGTTTCTGGACCATACAAAAACATTGGACCGTAAAACCACATAGTTGCTAAAGCTAATTTCTCAGGTGATAGTCCTCTTGATACAATATCACCTGGATTTTGTTTTGAACTGACATGTCGCCAATGTTTTTGTACAGTCGATTCTTGAATAGATGCAATACGGTTTGCAATAAATGTGTGATACAAAGAAGGCTCAGAATTTATCCATGCTAGAACTATTTCTGAATCTGTCCAGTAGTAACAAAATAAATCTGGAATATTCAAATCTCGTTTAATCCTGTGTACTAATTCAGCCATTAATTTAGCAGCACATAGTTCTAGTCTTGGAAGTGTAGTAGTTTTAAGTGGCGCGACTTTTGATTTGGAACAAAGTAAATTCATATTTACTGTTCCTTAGGCGTTAATTGAACGTAAATATACAACAGACCCATAAGCCTTTTCTGAAGCATCAGCAAATGCGTGCAACTGCATTTCATTCGAAACATTTCCATTGAACATATGTCTTGGTATTTTTATATTGTTGAGTTTGATTAAGTTTTCTCTGAATTTTAACCAATAAGTTTGTAATTCCATAGGAATTGCTGCATCCCAATCTAATTTCAATTGCCACAACTTTTGTAGGAATATTTTAGATGGAACTACTGCTGGACTTATAAAACCAAGTGGATCAAACAAATGTGCAATTTCCGATAATACAGTTCGCTTGGTGATTTTTGTTAATTCTGGTAATGAAACCTTGATATGAAATTCATCCATTTGTAGTAACCATGTTAAACCTAATGTTTTTATTGAATTTTCATTGTTTTCGAACAAATCAAGTCGTATTGATTGATCTTCAGGTAAAATATTTTCTAATAATTTTTTATTATTTGCACACCATTTCCGAAGCTTGAAACCTGCCGATTTTAGAAGCCTGTTAATTTGATCTTGTGCTTCTAACGCATCTTGTAAATTATTCTTTCCACTCATCAGATCATCCATATAAAAATCTCTTTCAAGAATTTCACTACCTTGTAAATATTGTTGTTTTTGAGTATTAGCCAAATACTGAAGACATTTGGTAGCTAAATAAGGAGCTGATGTAGTTCCATATGTAACTGTAGATAATTCATAAAGTTGTATAGCTTGATCTGCACTATCTCTCCATAGAATCATTTGAAAACGACGATCTTCCTCAGAAACTAAAATTTGGCGATAAATTTTTTCTATATCTGCTGTAAATACCCATCTTGGTAAACGAAAACGTAATAAAATTGTAAAAAGGTCATCTTGTATCGTTGGGCCTTTTGCTAAAATATCATTTAACGAAATATTTGAAGATGTTTTTGCAGATGCATCAAAAACTACCCTTAATTTTGTTGAAGTGCTTTCTGGTTTGATAACACAATGATGAGGCAAAAAATAATTTGGTTCGGTGATTTGCTTTGCATCTATTTTTCTCATATGTCCCAAACGTTCATATTCGTTCATAAATTCAACATATTGAGTTTTGAGCTCTGAATTTTTTGCAAGTCGTCTTTCAATGGCTAAAAGACGACGAACAGCTATGTCTGCCGATTCCCCTAATTTATCAGGATCACCTATAAAAGGAAGTTTTACTATAAACCGCCCATCACTGTCTCTCTTGACATTTTGTTTGAAATGAGTTTCACATTTTGACTCCTCATTACTCAAAATTTTGAATTTTCTTAGGTTGTCAACTTCTTCTAACATCCAAAATTTTTCAATTTGTTCTTCCAAATTATTTTCTGATTGATTTGTTAAAACACACTGCTGTTTTATTATTTTGTGAACCAGGAACAATACCACTTACTATCCAACCAAAGATAGTATTTTGCAATGTAGGCATTTGGTTGCCAAGTTTAATTTGTCCTATTGACAAAAATACATAAAAAACTTCTGCTCCTAGTAATAAATCTACTTTACGTGGAACATAAAATTCTGGATCAGCTAACTTTATATTTTGTGGTATTTTCCAATTGGAAACCTTAATAACGTCTGCTGGTTGCAATGACGTTATATTTGGTAATAGAAAAGCAGTTATTCTTGTACTGAATCCATTTATTTTTGATTTAATTAGTAAATTTACACTCTTTTGTACTTTTTGTTTAATTTTTCCTATGCCTGATATAGATAAAGAATTTGGTGCTGATTTCAAGTGTAACTTTTCTTGTAATCTTTTAGAAATTATATTAATCTGTGATCCTGAATCTAGGATAGCACGACAATCAATTGCTTCTCCAGTGGAGTTGATTACTTGTACACTGAGAGAAAAGCCTATGTAAAATTGAATAAAAACAGAGTGTAAATCAACAAAGCGGTTCGGCATTAATCAGCCAACTAAATTCTTGGACACGCTAACTAAAAAAACTTAGGTAATAAATCAACAAATCTGATTTGGAAGAATCAACCAAAACTTCGACAAATTGTACAATCTTGAAGAAGTAATATTGCCAAGTTGCTTGGGTGTTTCAACATAGTTTTTTATCTAAACAATGTGTAATTTACATAAGGGGTTTTGTTAAAAAGATCAAAAAGTTCTCAGTTTTTCATAAAAGAATTTGTGTGATTTGAAAAAAGATTTGTGTAATTTCTACCAAATTAATAAGATCATTTGTCATAGCAGTATGTATGATTTAACTAAAGGCTTTGTTGTATTCAACTAAGCTTTGGTAAAAAATATCTTAAATTTTTTAGGAAAATTGCACAAACTCTATATTCATTTTATTCAAAATTTTGGTAGATTAGGTTAGGCAACCAGAAACATTGCTAAAAAACAAAACAATTATTACTTTATGATTATATATGTATATATACATATTTATTATTATTCATATTAATTATTACAATAATCTTATATTGTTATTGAATGTATTTATTACTTTCTAATAATAGCTAATTTTAATCTTGTCAATATATTATGGAAGTGACTCACACAAGTATTGGCACGCCAGCGAATTCCCAGAAAAACGTTTATTGTAGACAAAATGCGACAATCGAGTGAAGTCATTGCAGTAAATATTTATATTATCTGTAATAAACATTGAAAAAACATTTAAAATTTTTTTGAAGGATTTCAGGACATACAAAAAACTTGCCTGTACTGAGTTCGTCCTTTCTCTGGCAGAATTCCTGTGAAAGTCCTTTGCAGTACTTATCCTTTATTTTCTCATTGAATAAATTTGTTTTGGAATTACAAAATTTCTCCCCCAGCAAGAAAGAAAATTCTTTTTCTCGGTACATATAATTGAAGTCGATCTGAATCTGTAAATAAGTGTGTATGTCATTATGGATTTGCTAAAAAATTTATTGTTTCCAATTGCTAAAAAAATCAAATTTCTCAATTCAAATTTATTTTTAAATAATAATTAGACAATACACTAGAAATACTATATTTGAATATAGTATTTTCATGTTACAGTAAAATCCATATAATATGTATGTTTTATCTTACCAATTCCTGTGCCTGTGAATACTTATATAGAGGTTCTCGTAGGATTTCAATCAAATTGTTATCCTGACTATTTTGTGATTTCTTGGTTCTAAAAGCAACAGTTTTATTCCACTTTGTAATTACTTCGTCCCATTTGCGTAGATGTTTCAACATATCACATACTTCTGGAAATTCTTTTTCAGTTAAATTATTTATCTGTTGTGTCTAAAATATGTATATAGTTAAATGACATTTAAAATATGACTCTGAAATTTAGAGCACAAACAAATTAAATAATGGTACCTGCAGACGAATTAATATTTTGTAATTCTTCCTCAGTTATTTGGTTATTTGGAGACTTCTGGGAGAAAAGGGCTTATTTTTTCACAGACCTTTTACGGCCTTCATATCTGTCACATAGCTTACTTTTTGGAGCTTGTTTGCCTCTTTCCATGAAATAAGTGTTCTACAATATAAGATTTTTTGCGAAAAATTCAAATTGTTTGCTATATATTATCAATTTCAACAACAAAATTTTGTTAAAAGTATATATAAAAAATAGTTTGAACACCTGCATAAAAAGATTTGAACCGAATAAATTTACACTCAACTTTGGCTATACTTTATCTGTTTTATTAATATTTTAAAACATATCTAATTAATTTGAATTTATGAAACATAGACTCACCGTTTTGATAACACACTTAATAGATGATGACACTGAATTTATTTTTAATAATATTTTTAAAGTCTAATATGATAAGTAAACTTCGAAATTCACTACCGCACTATAGAGTAATTCACTTTCTAATGATCTGTACCATTGATTAATTATTATACATAGATGAATTATACAAAAGAAAAAACTGGAACGCTAAAACAAATAATGCTTTTTACTCTCGCACCCATTTTAAAGGCAGTTACTTATTTACATTCCTGATACACAAACCTCACTACTAAATTTGAATTTGAAACAAATTGTAACGATCGGTTTTCTGGTGAGATTTTATTCTGTATGGTTAATTATTCATATTTTTCATGTTTTACCATTCAATATATGTTATCGTATATACTATACATACACATATACTTGAACAACTGACTATTCTGTCTAATGAATGCGTATTATGAGCCGTTATTAATTTTTGTATTATTTTGTTACTTCTCTTTTTTGTTTTTGTAATGTACTTATATTGATATTTGAAGAATATTGTTTTTTGTTCCTAATGTGTTTTTTTTTGAAATAATAAATATATTGTTATGTAGAGAAGGTTCAAAAATAACACATTTAGATTTATCATTGAATAATTTAAATGATCATATCAATTTTAAATATATGGATAATTTACGTTATTTAAATTTATCAAGTACAAAAATGAATAAAAATTTATTAAATTAACGTTTATTTTTAAATACGAGTAAATTAGAATTATTAGATTCATCATCAAATAATTTAACAACATTAAAAGACAAATTATTATATCCTTTATTAAAGTTAAATTATTTCTACATAATAATATAGTAGATAGAATATAATAAAAAATTTTCAAAAATCTAAAATAATCAAATTTTGCTAACGTTCTGGACGACCAACAGTATTAAATGTTAGGGAAAAGAGGTGGATTCTTAATCGGATCCGTATTAATCTGTAAACTAGCGCTCCATTTTTAAAAATTAAAGTTAAAAAAATGTTTAATAAGAAAGTATCTGATTAAACTATTATAGCTATTCAAAAAAAAAAAGTACTAAAATCTAAATATTCTATTTTATTATTAGATAATTTAAAAACTTATAATTTTTGTTGAGTTTTAAATAAATATTTTGGTAATACTGTTAAAAGATTTCCACTTAAATCAAATGTATATAAATAATGTGATAAATTTTCACTAAATTCATTTGATATTTGTTTTAAATTACAATTACGTATTGTTAAATGTCTTGTTGCATGAAGTAATCTTGAAAAAAGTTTCGGAAATGTTTCCATACTACAATTTATAAATCGTACATCATTATTTTCAGATGGATCACCAAATATTTCATCTGTATTACTTAGTATTATATTTCTACATAGTTTATAAACACGATTTAAATTTTGATCATATGTTAATTCACAATTTTGAAAAATATCATCAGGATGATAAACTTTAACTTGATTTTCAATAATCAAAAACAAAATTATAAGAATTTTAATTATTAAAATTTTAAAATTACTACAAAACATTTTTATTGATTTTATTTTAAAATTTTAAGAAAAAGAAAAAAAAATCTATTAGTTATTTTAAAAATTGAACCCAAAAAATGTCCTTTTTTTATTTATCGTAAAACAGTTTAATTTAATTTCAATCGGAATAATCTTTTTCAAATTAAATAGTCTATTTTATATTTATAAAAACACAACAACAACAAATAAACTAGTACACCAACAATTAGTATATTAAATAAATTATCGAGACACATGATTGTGATTATTAGGAACAAAAAACAATATTCTTCAAATATCAATATAAGTACATTACAAAAACAACAAAAGAGAAGTAACAAAATAATACAAAAATTAATAACGTCTCATAATACACATTCATTAGACAGATAATAGTCAGTTGTTCAAGTATATGTGTATGTATACAAAAACCATATAAATACCATATAGACAGACCAAAATAAAAATTTCTTGAAAAAAAATATTTTTCTCCCTGCAGATGGCCAGCCAAGGAGGCTCTGATAGAAAGAATAATATTTGTATGAATCGAAATCAACAGTATGAGTGTATGAGTGTATAAACATATACAATAATAATAACGTGGATGTTTAGAGTCAATACGCAAAAACGGAAAACGTAGAGAAATAATATGTATAAGCGCATATATAAACTATGAGTCAATTCATTCAAAAACTATATAGGTATACAACTTGTCCGTTAAAATAATGATCATTAAATAATATGACATATAATTTGTTGTACTTTTGCTACAATGAATATGCATTGTATAATAATCGCTCGCGTAAATAAAAATTGTAAAATAAAAGTTTTTAGAATAAGAATTTTGTATAGATTACAGTGTACGCTCAATAATTTTTCCCTTCTTATTTTCAACTTTTGGTTTTTTCAACACCCAAATTTCAATAGGTACTTTGAAGGTTTTTCGATGATTTTTATTTTATAAAACAGAATAATAAGCTAAGTTTTAATAAGCTAAACATATACTGCCTAATTTAAATCACCGATTTTTGTAGAAATAATTTATTTTATAATTTTCATAATAGGTTTTTATAATAACAAAAACTAATTTTATTACAAAACCATTTGTAGTTTTTTCAAAAATGGCGTTGAAAGTTGCAAGTTGGTTTCTATCCAATAATTTCAACTATTTTAAAACTGAAACAAGGCCTATTTTAATGAGTCCAAATTGTCGAGCTCATACTGTATGTATAATTTTTGCTTCTTTTCTTTTAAAAGAATATTAACATTAAAATACAAGTGCAAGTTAACACTTCGTTCTATTTCAAATTTTATACCCTCGAATCCATTTTAAGTAACAAAATGTAACATTTTTTGATTCTTTAGAAAAGTTTGTTCCCGTGGAGCTAGGGAGCTAAAATTTGGCCAAGATATTCCTTGAGCGGTCTAATATTGCATGATTGCAGTTTAATTCCGTTCACTAGGGCAAAAGTTTAAGCTTAAAAAATTAAATATGTAATTTAATATTTTTGAATTCTTACAAAAAATTGTTTGTATGAAAAACATGTTTCGCCGATTTGAATTAATTAAAAAGCATTAGGTCAAAAAGTAGTTCAAGAATTAAAATACATACATACTTTTTTAAGGCTAAGGTTTCTAAGACTTACTTTTTTAAAGATCAAAAAATGTTACATTTTGTTACTTAAAACTGATTCGAGATATAAAATTTTAAATTGAACGAAGTGTTAACTTGCACTTGGTACTGTTAAAAATTATATAAAAAGAAAAAAATGCTAACGAAAAACCAAAGGTCGATTCTCTGAAAAATTAAATCAAAATTTTCACTTTCTTCAGTAAAAGCATAGATAATTAATCTATGATACTAGTCTATGGTAAAAGTGTTAAACAAAATAGCTACATATAAAAAAATTCTTTGTTTTTATACGCAGCTGACCTGATATCGGCATTTATTTTTAGTATATTATTACAAATACAATATACATTTTAATTTTTTTAACTACTTCAGAATGTCTTCTGCGTTACCTGGAATGTCCTCATAAATTATTATTGCTTATTGTGAAAGATAATTTATATGGGTTTTCTATTTAACACTTTTTTAAAGGACATGTGTTACCACAAAACTATAAAAGTGACAATTCCTAAATATGTAATAATTCACAGAATTCTTAAAGGAAATATTGAGAATGTATTAATAAATTGTGTACCAGTCTTCGGCGTTACCGCTTTTTTTATAGATTAATTTAAAACATAAGGTCAAAAAAATAGGAATACGCTACCTATAGTTTTAAAAGTGAAGGTAAATTGTAATAAATGTAAAAGTATCAAGTCTCTACACCTTTCTTGTACAACAGTTTTTTAACAAAATTCCTCACAAAATGGCTTCTCGTTACCAGAGAATCGGGTGGCAGCTGACCTTTCAATAGGGGGATTAACATGTGAAATCGTAAAAGACCGATGGAGCATGCCGTAACTATTGAATTGTCGGAAGTCCAACTATGACCTCCACGCGGTGCCACTGGTAACAGACTCTCAGTACGGTCATGTCTCTGCTGAGAGTCTGGCCAACAATAGATTGGGCGTCTAATCCAAGGGTGGAACAGCATATGCCCAGGGATGCGTGGCTAGGGGAGAGCCTAGTCGTTAATATGCGAACTCTGGATACCAGGCGACCTCCAGTTTCAATAAAGCCTTCCTATGGTAACGCAGGGCTCTGCCATAGGTGACCGTACTTTCCCGTGCAACTCGTGGGACCACTTATGGATACCTTTAAAAATAAAAACAAAAAAGAGGACGATGCACCTCCAATAGCATCAAACGCAACAACTTCAACCGAGGGAGAAATTCCTCAGTTCGACAACACCATAAGAGAAGCTATAAGCTTAGACAGCTTAAGCGAATCTTATGGCAGCGACGATGATACTATAACAAACGTATCATCGAACTCTGACAGCGAAGCCGGGTCTATCCGACATCAAGAGGCTGAAGTGGAGACTTCCTTACAGAAGTTGAAGCTGAAAGACTCTGAAAAGAGGATAAAACTCAGCGGAGCAGGTAGAAAAAGAATGAAGAGGCTAATACTACAAGGCCTTGGCGTCGAAGAGGCACGTTTAAAAGCTCTTCAGCCTTCAATTAAAAAACCGGGAGGAAATCTCAAAAGAGGCCGCTCTGACGACTCAACTTCTGAGGCTTCTGGCTCTAAAAAAGCCAAACAACCCCAGAAGGACGAGAACTTCTCTGAGGAAATAAGAAAAGAAATAAGGAAAGATGTACCTTCTACAATAAGCTTTAAGCAAGCTGTAGAAAGTATCCCAATAGGCATCTTGGCTAGATCTTTTCCAGAAACACTCTTGACAAATGAGCAAATGAGTGCCATTCAAGAGAAAATCCTGGAAAAGATAATAGAGCTAAAGAATGGCCCTATCAAACCAAAATTACTTGGTGCCACCTTCAAACCCGGTTGGTTAGTGCTAAGGTGTGCAAATGAGAGCACTAAAAAGTGGATTCAAGAGCTGATAGGAGACTTGAAGCCATGGGAAGGGGCTGATTTGGTAATGGCCGAGGAAAAAGATATTCCTCGTACTCAAATCCTGGTTGGTCACTTTCCAAATAGTGCAAAAAATAAAAATGAGGACATTTTAGGACTCATCAAAGGACAGAACAACTACAGAGTGGATGATTGGCGTATCATCAGGAGGGCCAATGAGAAAACATCCGCGATGGTTACTCTGTCCGTAGATTGTAACTCTATGGAGGCCTTAAAGAAGAATGACTTCAAAGTGAGCTTTAAGTTCAGCGAAGTCATACTTTGTCGTAGAGGTGACGGAGGAAAGAAAAAGTTGGAAGAACGTGAGGATTCTAAAGTCCTCACAGAGCCAATCGCTTCGACCTCCACAGCCTCTACGAGTAAGGTCGAAATAGCAAAAAATGATGGCAAACATAAAAAAAAATCCAAGAAAGGGGCAAAGGGCAAAGGTCATAACTCCAATCAAGATAAATAGATGTCTGCTATCAAATGCCTGCAGATAAACCTTCACCATTCCAAAGCTGCGTCAGATGTGCTTTGCCGAAGGTTTATCAAGGAGAATATGGACATGGGACTAATACAAGAACCATGGACATTGAGAGGACAAATTAAGGGACTCAACACACAAAACTGTAAGTTAATTTACGATAACAAATCCAACAGGCCTAGAACAGCCTTGTTATTAAGGAAATCATTTAACTTCTCTCCAATTCCAGAATTCATTACCCAGGATCTGGTTGCAGTACTGGTGGAGCTGCCAACACAGTCGGGGAAGCAAAAGGTTATAATAGCCTCAGCTTACTTTGACATAACGGTAGCCAACCCTCCACCCTGCTCAACTCAAAAACTGGTACAGTACTGCAAGGAGACAAACACACAATTAATTCTGGGCTGTGATGCAAATGCGCATCACCTAATATGGGGAAGCTCGGACAACAACAAAAGAGGTGAGTGCCTTCTAGAATTTATCAATAGTAATAATATTATGATAAATAATATAGGCAATAATCCAACATTCAAAACCATTGATAGGCAGGAAGTAATAGACCTAACCCTATCTACCCCAATCATAAACGAAAAAATTATTGATTGGCATGTATCGGGGGAGACTTCTATGTCAGTTCATTTGCACATAAGATTTAACATAAAAGTCAACAACTCCCGTATCCAGCTCAATCAAAATCCAAGACGGGCCAATTGGGCCCTCTATACTGATCTCTTGAGCTGTCGCGTAGATCAGGAGAACATAATAGACACCAGAGATGAACTAGACATTGCAGCAGCCAGACTGCAACAATCTCTGGTAAGCTCTTTTAACGAAAGCTGCCCGATAAAACCAAAACGGATTAATAGAGACGTTCCTTGGTGGAATCAGGAGCTAGATAAATTAAGAGCTTCGGTTAGGAAATTATTCAATAAAGCTAAACGTACCGGTGATCGGACTGAGTACAAAAAAGCTTTAACAGAATATAACAAAACATTAAGAAAGTCAAAAAGAAATACCTGGAGAAGCTTTTGCGAGAATGTAACAGAACTACCTCAAACAGCAAGACTTCACAGGGTTCTTTCAAAAGTACACTCTAACGGATTAGGATTATTAGAAAAACCTAATGGGGAGTACACTTCGGATCAAAGGGAAACCTTAGAACTACTGCTAAGCACACATTTCCCTGGTTCAACAAATCTTGAGAGTGACCTTACTCTGCAAGAGACTCATACTATAGTCTCGAGCAGAACATAGTCTAGCTAGTAAAATATTTACTAAAGGTAAAATATTATGGGCTCTTAATCATTTTAAACCATACAAGGCACCAGGCGGCGATGGTATTTACCCAGTGCTCCTACAAAAAGGGGCGAGGCAGATCATCTCAAACCTGGAAATCCTATTTAAAGCAAGCTTCAGATTGGGACATATTCTCAAATCATGGAGGAAGACGAAAGTCATTTTTATACCAAAGGCGGGCAAAAGACCTGATGCCCACCCAAAGTCTTACAGACCAATCAGTCTAAGCTCTTTTCTCCTCAAAACAATGGAGAAAATTGTTGATCAGCATATCAGAGATAGCGTACTAATAAAAAAGCCTCTGAATGCTAATCAACACGCTTACCAAGCAGGAAAATCAACTTTAACTGCTCTCCAGAGTCTAGTTTATAAACTAAACAAGACGATGGATACAAAACAGATTGCGCTAAGTGCATTCATAGATATCGAGGGAGCTTTTGACAATACCTCGTTCACATCAATTGAAAGGGCGGCCAAAAATAAAGGATGCGAACCTTCAACAACTAAATGGATAAAAGCCATGCTGAATCAAAGAGAAATCGAGGCTACGTTGGGAGATATATCGATGACTGTTAAAGCCATCAAAGGATGCCCGCAAGGAGGGGTACTATCACCTTTGTTATGGTCTATTGTCATTGATGATCTACTATACAAGCTTGACTCTCTTGGATTCGAAGCACAGGGATATGCAACTGACCTGGTGATATTGGCTAGGGGCATAGACGATGCAACAATATCCATGCAACTACAACGTGCACTAGTAACGATCAACAACTGGTGCAATGAGGAAGGGCTGACAATTAACCCTAACAAAACAGTTATAGTTCCTTTTACAAGAAGAAGGAAACTTAATCTGAGGAAGCCTTCTCTTAAAGGAACACAAATTCAATTTTCAAGTGAGGTCAAATATTTAGGAGTCACCCTGGATAGCAAGCTCACTTGGAACAAACATATAAATAATTCCATACAAAAAGCCACATTAGCTCTATGGAATTGCAACAGACTTCTTGGCAAAACATGGGGACTAAGACCAAAAATGGTACATTGGTCTTATACAGCCATCATAAGACCCATACTTACATATGCTTCAGCCATATGGTGGCCAAAGACAAATCAAGTAACGGTCCAAAACAGAGTCAATAAAATACAAAGACTAGCTTGTCTTAGTATAACAGGAGCTCTTAGGACCACTTCAACGGCATCAATGGAAGCCATGCTCAACCTGCCACCTCTTAATATACAAATTAAGAAAGAGGCACTAAATTGGGCTCTAAAATTTCAAAGAAATAGAGAACTCAAACCGGGTAATCTCACTCATAATCTTAAAATTCTTGAGGAATTTAAGAATTATCAAATCAGCCAAGTGACTGACGATATAGAAACGGTATACGACTTCGAAAAGCCGTTCAAAGTACTGTTTCCAGATCGGGGATCCTGGCGTGACAACAAAATAACCTTTGATAAAGGTGCGTCTGTGTGGTACACAGATGGATCAAAAACTGAAATGGGGGTCGGAGCAGGGGTGGCGGGCCCAAAAAGAAGCCTATATAAATCCCTGGGAAAATATCCATCAGTTTTTCAAGCTGAAATTATAGCTATAGATATGTGTGCTACTGAATGCCTTAAAAAGGGCTTCAACAAAGCCACAGTCTACATAATTTCAGACAGCCAAGCAGCGCTCAAGGCCATCAACTCATAAAAAATTGTATCTGGATTAGTTTTGGAGTGCTTAAGAACTGTCAAATCTTTAGCTAGAAACAACAAAGTATATCTAAAGTGGATTCCGGGACATGAAGGATTCAAGGGCAATGAGCTGGCAGACTCCCTAGCAAAAAAAGGTGCCAACTCCAACTTCCTTGGTCCAGAACCTTTCTGCGGCTTGCCCAGAAGCCACACAAAAAACAACATAAAAAAATGGGAAATGGAAAAATGCATCTCCCGATGGATGAAAACCCCTGGAAATCTACAGGCAAAGGAATTCATCCTACCTTCAGCCAGCATTTCCAGAAAACTACTCAACCTCAGTAGGAAAGAGCTAAGAACTATTACAGGTTTCTTAACTGGACACTGTCCTCTAAATTACCATCTAAGCAGGATAGGACTACAAGAGGAAGACAAGTGCAGGTTCTGCAAGGAGTCCAAAGAAACCTCAAAACACATTCTGTGCGAATGCGAGGCATTGGCCTCTAAAAGACTGTGCCACATGTACCAGTATTTTCTCAAGCCCGAGGAAATCTGGTGTGCACCTTCTAATAGAATTTTAGGATTTATCAATAGCCTAAATCTATAAGAAGCACGGGCTGTACAAAAGATCTTATTGGTCGAAGTGCATTTATAGCCCATTACACATCTATCTATCTACCAGACAATCGACCCAAAACAAAAACACATACAGGCTCAAGAAAATAGTTTGACACGTACAGTATGTATAATAAATACATTTGCGATGTAGAAACACTTACACAAAAATTTTAGTTCTCATGTCCAACCACTTGGGGACAAGGAGAAATCGCTAAAATGACAAAAGTTAATGCTGATTTAAAATGTAACTGTCAGTAACGGACAAGTGGTCTGTCTTATGATGTAATTCTATAGTCATTGATGTATACTATATACGATAACATATATTGAATGGTAAAATATGAAAAATATGAATAATTAACCATACAGAATAAAATCTCACCAGAAAACCGATCGTTATAATTTGTTTCAAATTCAAATTTAGTAGTGAGGTTTGTGTATCAGGAATGTAAATAAGTAACTGCCTTTAAAATGGGTGCGAGAGTAAAAAGCATTATTTGTTTTAGCGTTCCAGTTTTTTCTTTTGTATAATTCATCTATGTATAATAATTAATCAATGTCTGTACTGTATGATAGTCAAGAACAAAGTGAAAGCTGAATTTGCATTGCTTAAAACGAAGCACAAACGTTCTATGCAATATCACCTAAATGCTTTGTTAATTCAACTAAGTTTTTTGTAAGATTTATGACGACGATGTTTTGAATTGTTTAGTTTGAACAAGTGTTTAGTTGATATACTAAAACAAACATTTAGGTATTATTTAGCTTTAAAATTTTATAACTTTGTTATACAAATGTTTAGTTAATTTTTCCTAAACACTTGTTAAATAGTTTCGATGAAAATAAAGAAAAAACTTACACAATTCTAAAGTAACGACTTTTATAAGATTTCACGCATTTTTCTTTGTTAATTTAAAAAGTGCTTGGGTGAATTTTTAAAAATATTTACCAAAGTTCATAGATAATATGACTAATTTATTTTGGGTGAAACAACCAATTTTTTCGGACCTATGCCGTATGTAAAACAAATAAGTGCTATGGCAAATTTTTACAAATTTTCAAATCTCGTATAAATTATTTCAACAAAGTCAACTTTGGCAATTTTACAATAGTTTTTTCTCTCAGTGATAGCAAAATTGTTCCAAGAAGAATTTGTTTTGGCACATTATTTTCTTCAATATAAGTGGTTAGCGTGGTATTAGAAGTAGTTTCAGATGACAACTTCGCATTTTCAATATTCATTGTTGAACTTTTTTGATTATTTGAATCAAATTTTTCTCTTTCTGGCAAATGAACCAATGTGTTATGTTTTTTATTGCACTTAAAACAACCGCGTAAAGTACAAGTAGAAGAACTGTGCCCTCCTTTCAAGCAGTTAACACAAATTTTGTGTTTTTGAAGAAACTGCAATCGATTTCTTGGTGAAAGTTTAATAAGTTTGTTGCAAAAATACAATGGATGATATTTATCACACATTTTACAATTTTGTGGAATAGCTGCTGCTATAAATGAATTTTGTTTTGAAAACTTACTAAATTGTGTTGCTGGTAGCAATGTAGCACGATTCATTTAGCCTAATGCCTCTACTGATTGAAAACGTAATTCTAGAAATTCCAAAGTTCACTCATGCTTATAATTTCACGTGGAGCTTTCAAACTCTGTTCAAACAAAGTATGCGTAGTTTTATCCAATTTCTTAATAATCAAGTAAGATACTATTGGATCCCAAGTTGATGTATCAAGTCCTAAATTCTTTATTCCCAACAAGCATTCTTTCGTGATATCATGCAACACTTTTATTGATGAAGTC
Source organism: Bombylius major (assembly GCA_932526495.1). Classification (NCBI taxonomy): domain Eukaryota; kingdom Metazoa; phylum Arthropoda; class Insecta; order Diptera; family Bombyliidae; genus Bombylius; species Bombylius major. The sequence continues at coordinate 31,354,416 of OW052042.1, forward strand.
GAATCACATTGAGTATTAGGTTGATTTAACAATTTTTCAAGCAATGCGTTTACTAATAATCATTGGTTTTCATAACGATTTTGCAAAGTTTCCCAAGCAGATAAATAATTATCTTCAGACAAGGGAAGATGCTGTATCAAAGTCTTTGCTTCACCTCTCAAATTGCTTATTAAATAAAACATTTTTTCAGCTTTACTTATAGGTTGATTATGAATTAATTGAATATATAATTCTTTAAACTGATTACAGTTCAAATAATCTCCACTAAAAATTGACAATGTAATTTTTGGAAGTTTAATTTGAGTTTGGTGCATCATTTGTTGCTTTATGTCATTATTCGTTGATGACTCTTCAATTTTCTCTGAAAGAATTGTTAAAATATCTTGGACCTTCATTTCTAATTCCAAAAAAAACTCGCTTTTATAACCCAATTGTGTTGCTTCATTAAGATTATTTAATATTTCAAAATACAATTTCTGCTTATTAATTTCAGCATTAATAATTAAAATATGCTGAACTAGAGATTGCATTTCAATTCTCTGCCTTTCAATAAGATTTTTTAATTTGGTTTCTGAATTTATTATCAAATTACCAAAATTTAAATCAGGAACATTTAGTTCCGTTTTGTTTTTAAATTTATCTGACGACGATGCATCAGTTTCTTGAATAATTTGTTCTAATTTGATTTTCATCCTTTCTGTGCTTTAATCCCATCATAATATTTATTTTTAAAATACAGATGATCAACATTGCTAATTTTAAATGGCAATAGTTTATCATGATTTTCTTGGAATTGGCTCCATATATTATTCAACAATTCAAGTTGACTCTTGAAATATGTTGAATCTTTACGAATTGTAGTTCGTAAATCTTCATAATTGTTGATTATAGTAGTTATTTGCTGCCCTAGCAGATCTTGATTTCTGATCAGGTCCTCAAACCTGATATATGGCTCTCTGTAAATTATTTAATTTAATTTAATAAAATGCACTCGCAAATATAATTACGTCGGGGTCACCAATATGTTTTTAACGCGATTATTTCTTTTAATAACCGCGGTGAATATTTTTCTAAGAACTGTAAAAAATATACTGAAAAAGTAAATCACCCTTTCAGCTCGAAGAATAGAATTTAGATTCTTGTATCTAAACTCTATATACAATTTACTTAGTAAATATTCTCTGGAGTATTTTAATTGAAACTAAAAGATGCTTCTTTTTTCAATGTTCGAAAAGAACTCATTTTATTTAATGAAATATTCTTATTTATACTTTTATACTTATATTATAAAACTGAAATGTCCGTTCTTGTGTAGCCAATTTACTTGCGAACCCCTCGACGGATTTTGATGAAATTTTGTGTCTGTGTTGCTTATATTGTGAGGAAGGTTTTAGGAATAGTTTTATTTATTTACGGTGGTTGGTGTTTTTAAAAATTCAAGAAATTTGGAAATACATGAATTTTTGTATTGAATGTCATTTAGAATATCGCATATATATTGAAAAAAAATTTTTTTTAACGAAGCAGGCGTATAAAAAAAAAATAAATGTTTTTTGTGAATTTGAATTGAATTTAAGTGCGGTTTTAGTGAAAATAATTTAAAAAAAAAAATGATGAAATCACTCAATATCAAATGGGGCGTTACATCAGCAGTAACGAAGCAATATGGTGGATTTTTTCATTCCCAATACATGAAAGACATCCAACAGTTGTTCATTTAGCAGTTCATCTTGAAAATGGTCAACGTGTTTATTTTACAACTGAAAATGTATTGCAAAGATCAGCGCAACCACCATCTACAACACTGACTGCCTTTTTTAGTTGTGTCAAACTGATATACATTTGCAAAAATATTGCTATACTCCGAAATACCACAATATTACACTTGGAATAAGTCTTCGAAAGTTTTCCAATGACGCAAACAAGAAAAACCAGTTGAAGGTCATCCAAATGTGTTTTCAACAGATGATTTAGGACGAATTTACACAATTCACCCCAACAATGCTGAATGTTTTTACTTGCGTTTGTTGTTGATTAACGTTCGTCGACCAATATCATTTCAAAACTTGAGAACGATTGATGACCGATTGTCTACAACGTATCGTGAAGCATGTCAACGATTGCATTTACTTGAGGATGACACGCATTGTGATTTTACACTTGTCGACTCATCAATTTAAGCTCATCCGCATCAAATACGAACATTATTTTCAATAATAATATCAACATGTTTCCCATCAAATCCACTAGAATTGTGGATGAAATATCGAGATTACATGAAAGATGATATTTTACATAGAATGCGTCGCACAACTTCAAATGTATAATTACTTATCACAATGGACATGTATAATGAAGCATTGATTATGATTGAAGACATGTGTTTAGCGATCGCAAATAAAGCATTAACACAATTAGGCATGACATCGCCAGATCGTCCAATGCACGACATATTTAATCAAGATTTCAAACATGAAAAACAATTTGATTGCAATGAATTGAGAACATTCGTACAAACAAATACTAAAAAATTGAATAATCAACAAAAACATGCCTACGATTCAATCATGCAAGTTGTTAACGACGAAAGTGGTGGAATATATTTTTTAGATGCGCCTTGAGGCACTGGAAAAACATTTTTGATTTCGTTGATTTTAGCAGCCATACGATCGCAAAATAAAATAGCATTGGCACTAGCTTCTACTGGAATTGCTGCCAATCTATTGGATGGCGGTCGAACAGCACACTCAGCACTTAAGCTGCCATTGAACATGCAGTTCGCCGAAAACCCTACATGCAATATCCCTAAGACATCTGAATTGGCAAAAGTTTTGCAACAATGCGAAATAATCGTATGGGATGAGTGTACTATAGCACATAAGAAATCATTAGAAGCATTAGATAGAACATTACAAGATCTACGAGGAAATCAAGAACTGTTTGGTGGTGCCGTCATATTGTTAGCAGGTGATTTTCGACAAACATTACCTGTTATTCCTCGATCTACTCCTGCCGATGAACTTAATGCGTGTTTGAAATCTTCAAATTTGTGGAGACATGTAAAAACACTTACCCTCAGTACAAACATGCGTGTTCAATTGCAAAACGATACATCAGAAAATGAATTTTCAAAACAATTGTTGGACATTGAAAATGGGAAAATTCCAATCAATAATTTAGATGGATTCATAACACTACCAAACAATTTTTGTAGTAAAAGAAGAATTGATTCCTAAATATAGCACAGGAACACAAAAATCATGTTTGGTTGAGCGAACGAGCAATATTGGCAGCAAAAAACAAAGATGTCAATGATCTTAACACGGCTATTCAAAATGACATAACAGGAAGATTAGTTACATACAAGCAGGGTTGTCAGTTTACTGCAATCGCAGTAGATCTACTGCAGTAACACCATTCTACTGCCCTTTTAAATGCTGATTTTGTGCTGTATTTAAGTCACAAATCAAAAAATTTCATCAATATTTTACTTATATTGAGGAGTGGAAAATTTTTGAAAAATAAAAAAAATATGTTTTTATTATACTTCAATTATTTTTTTGATTTTTTAAAAAGATATATGTAGATACATACACTACGTGTGTGTATTTTCTTATGATTTTTATTTTTAAATAGAGAGAAAATGGTTCTACTGCAATTTAATGAAATCTACTACAATTTTGACACAATTCTACTGCAGAAGTCTCAGCAAAAAGTGACAACACTGCATACAAGTCAGTACACAGTAGACACTGTTATGAATCAAGATGACGTGGTGAATTATCCCACCGAATTTTTGAATTCACTTGATTTGCCAGGAATGCCACCACATAATCTACAATTAAAAGTTGGAGCACCAATTATTATGCTTCGCAATATAAATCAACCACGACTTTGTAATAGCACCAGACTTGCAGTGAAAAAGCTAATGAAAAACGTCATCGAAGCAACTATTTTGAAAGGAAAATACAAAGGCGAAGACGTTTTGATTCCCAGAATTCCAATGATTCCATCCGACTTGCCATTTGATTTCAAACGAGTTCAATTTCATGTTTGTCTTGCTTTGTCGATCACCATCAATAAGGCACAAGGCCAGTCTTTGGAAGTCTCGGTATAAATTTGGAATTTCCATGCTTTTCACATGGACAGCTCTATGTTGCATGCTCACGAGTAGACAAACCATCGGCATTATTTGTTTACACGACAGATGGAACAACAAAAAATGTTGTCTACCAAAAAGCTTTACAATAAGCATTTTTTTCAGAAAAACTATTAAAACTTTATTTGAACACATTATTTTAATTAGGATAGCAACTAATTTAATTTGAACAAAAAAAATTTGAATTTTTGTCGTATGTATGCATGAAGTATATTTCCAGAAATCAATAGTTTGAATCCAAATCAAACTCATCCCGCCACCTACTCGTAAGGGCAGAACAACGTCTGCGGGGCTCGCTAGTATATTATAAAAATCTCAAGTTTTACTAATACATATTAAGTAATATAAAAAACTAAAAAACTAAAAATCATTTAATTTATTCATCCTGCATAGGATACAGGTGCATCCTTTTTTCTACCCTTTTTATAAATATTTTCAAGTATCTATCTTAAGATAAGGATCAATTTTTATTGACTTTCTTTTACATTTTTATTACTTTCTTTTTACATTAGTGTTATATTATTAGGGACATTTATTTTATTAAACTAATGTTGTGCATATTGAATTTATTTAAAAGGATAAAAATTAAAATGATTTTTGTGTACAATATTGTTTTCATTTTCTTAACACTTTCGCTATTCTATTTAAATTATAAAAGATACAGGACACATAAATTTAAATGTTTCCTGTTATATTAAGAGATACATGGTTTACTTGAAAAACTAACATTAATATTCTGTTTTTTAAACCTAACTCTTAACAATAGGTATAGAAGGAAAAAGTTTATATTATTATTCTTCAAACTGTAAATACATATTTATATAAACACATGTATGTATCAGAATTATTATGAACTCAAAAATTAAATTTGACTAAGTCAAGTCAATTTATTCACTTTATCACATATAATATAACCTCACCATAGGTATGTATTCATATTTCAATTTTCTCTCTTACAAGTAGGTAGGAAGGCACAATATTTTCCACCTTTTTATTTTATTTTTTCACTTTAAAAGTTATAACTTAATAATTAACACTGTTAATTTATTACATTTTAAAACTTTTGTAAACCATATTTTATTTAAAAAACCAAAAATATTTAACTAAAACACTATTTCTTTACACTACTATTTCAGCACTCTTATTAAGAAACCATAAGAAACTAAAATATCAAAACAAAACATGGCACTTCTAACTAATACATACAAAACATCAGTTCATGGCTTGTATTATAGATGGTTTTGATGAAAACTCAACTCGTTTGTAAATTTCCAATGCAAGAGTTAAAGAAACGCAGCGATTGAGAATGACGTCAAAATGAAGTGAAATTGTGAACTGTAGTAGAGAATTTTTCTATTTCAAAGTTATAGAAACACACTACTATTTTCTCCAATTGTCTATTAAGTCTAGTATGCTGCTTGGCATAAATTTATCCACTCAAAAATTACAATTTCTGTGGATGAATTTAGCTCTCTATGGAGATTTAGTAGACTAGTATAGACTATATATTGTTTACATTTCATAATTTCTTACAAAAACTTTTTAAGAAGCAAAAAATGACTGAAATTTCCACACACACAATACCAAAAACTGACGGCACATGATAAATGTCAATTTTCATCCACCGAAAAATTGAAATTCTAATTCTAGGTGGATGAAAAAAAAGAACGAAAAATCTACAAATGATCAATGTGGCCATCTACACTACAAGTGAAGAATGTAAAAAATTTAAATTTTTATTCCAATTTTCAGACCGAACAGCATACTATTTTGCTGATCTGAATTTAGACCACGATTTATCCATCATAGACTATTTTTTTTTTTTACATAGTTTTTAAATGAGTGGATAATTTAAATTAAGGACATCCCAAGTTATCATTTGCAATGTATCCTTTTTTTTTACTCCTACCATTTCGTGATTTATGACAAAATTCCAGAAGCCTTACTTTGCGTTTTATATATGAATAAATTATCATTTTTTGCATAGGTTGAAAAGCTGTGGCGCGAAAACTAAAAGTCGCACATCCAAGTCCTTTGCAGATTTGAATTGAGGACATCCCACGTTATCATTTGCAATGTATCCTTTTTTTTTACTCCTACCATTTCGTGATTTATGACAAAATTCCAGAAGCCTTACTTTGCGTTTTATATATGAATAAATTATCATTTTTTGCATAGGTTGAAAAGCTGTGGCGCGAAAACTAAAAGTTGCACAGCCAAGTCCTTTGCAGATTTGAATTGAGGACGTCCCACGTTATCATTTGCAATGTATCTTTTTTTTTACTCCTACCATTTCGTGAGTTATGACAAAATTCCAGAAGCCTTACTTTGCGTTTTATATATGAATAAATTATCATTTTTTGCATAGGTTGAAAAGCTGTGGCGCGAAAACTAAAAGTCGCACAGCCAAGTCCTTTGCAGATTTAAATTAAGGACATTCCAAGTTATCATTTGCAATGTATCCTTTTTTTTTACTCCTACCATTTCGTGATTTATGACAAAATTCCAGAAGCCTTACTTTGCGTTTTATATATGAATAAATTATCATTTTTTGCATAGGTTGAAAAGCTGTGGCGCGAAAACTAAAAGTTGCACAGCCAAGTCCTTTGCAGATTTGAATTGAGGACGTCCCACGTTATCATTTGCAATGTATCCTTTTTTTTTACTCCTACCATTTCGTGATTTATGACAAAATTCCAGAAGCCTTACTTTGCGTTTTATATATGAATAAATTATCATTTTTTGCATAGGTTGAAAAGCTGTGGCGCGAAAACTAAAAGTCGCACAGCCAAGTCCTTTGCAGATTTAAATTAAAGACATCCCAAGTTATCATTTGCAATGTATCCTTTTTTTTTACTCCTACCATTTCGTGATTTATGACAAAATTCCAGAAGCCTTACTTTGCGTTTTATATATGAATAAATTATCATTTTTTGCATAGGTTGAAAAGCTGTGGCGCGAAAACTAAAAGTCGCACATCCAAGTTCTTTGCAGATTCGAATTAAGGACATCCCAAGTTATCATTTGCAATGTATCCTTTTTTTTTACTCCTACCATTTCGTGATTTATGACAAAATTCCAGAAGCCTTACTTTGCGTTTTATATATGAATAAATTATCATTTTTTGCATAGGTTGAAAAGCTGTGGCGCGAAAACTAAAAGTCGCACATCCAAGTTCTTTGCAGATTTGAATTAAGGACATCCCAAGTTATCATTTGCAATGTATCTTTTTTTTTACTCCTACCATTTCGTGAGTTATGACAAAATTCCAGAAGCCTTACTTTGCGTTTTATATATGAATAAATTATCATTTTTTGCATAGGTTGAAAAGCTGTGGCGCGAAAACTAAAAGTCGCACATCCAAGTCCTTTGCAGATTTGAATTGAGGACATCCCACGTTATCATTTGCAATGTATCTTTTTTTTTTACTTCTACCATTTCGTGAGTTATGACAAAATTCCAGAAGCCTTACTTTGCGTTTTATATATGAATAAATTATCATTTTTTGCATAGGTTGAAAAGCTGTGGCGCGAAAACTAGAAGTTGCACAGCCAAGTCCTTTGCAGATTTAAATTAAAGACATCCCAAGTTATCATTTGCAATGTATCCTTTTTTTTTACTCCTACCATTTCGTGATTTATGACAAAATTCCAGAAGCCTTACTTTGCGTTTTATATATGAATAAATTATCATTTTTTGCATAGGTTGAAAAGCTGTGGCGCGAAAACTAAAAGTTGCACAGCCAAGTCCTTTGCAGATTTGAATTAAGGACATCCCAAGTTATCATTTGCAATGTATCTTTTTTTTTCCTCCTACCATTTCGTGATTTATGACAAAATTCCAGAAGCCTTACTTTGCGTTTTATATATGAATAAATTATCATTTTTTGCATAGGTTGAAAAGCTGTGGCGCGAAAACTAAAAGTCGCACAGCCAAGTCCTTTGCAGATTTGAATTGAGGACATCCCACGTTATCATTTGCAATGTATCTTTTTTTTTACTCCTACCATTTCGTGATTTATGACAAAATTCCAGAAGCCTTACTTTGCGTTTTATATATGAATAAATTATCATTTTTTGCATAGGTTGAAAAGCTGTGGCGCGAAAACTAAAAGTCGCACAGCCAAGTCCTTTGCAGATTTGAATTGCGGACATCCCACGTTATCATTTGCAATGTATCTTTTTTTTTTACTCCTACCATTTCGTGAGTTATGACAAAATTCCAGAAGCCTTACTTTGCGTTTTATATATGAATAAATTATCATTTTTTGCATAGGTTGAAAAGCTGTGGCGCGAAAACTAAAAGTCACACATCCAAGTTCTTTGCAGATTTGAATTAAGGACATCTCAAGTTATCATTTGCAATGTATGTTTTTTTTTTACTCCTACCATTTCGTGATTTATGACAAAATTCCAGAAGCCTTACTTTGCGTTTTATATATGAATAAATTATCATTTTTTGCATAGGTTGAAAAGCTGTGGCGCAAAAACTAAAAGGCGCACAGCCAAGTTCTTTGCAGATTTGAATTAAGGACATCCTAAGTTATCATTTGCAATGTATCTTTTTTTTTTACTCCTACCATTTCGTGAGTTATGACAAAATTCCAGAAGCCTTACTTTGCGTTTTATATATGAATTAATTATCATTTTTTGGATAGGTTGAAAAGCTGTGGCGCGAAAACTAAAAGTCGCACAGCCAAGTCCTTTGCAGATTTAAATTAAGGACATCCCAAGTTATCATTTGCAATGTATCCTTTTTTTTTACTCCTACCATTTCGTGATTTATGACAAAATTCCAGAAGCCTTACTTTGCGTTTTATATATGAATAAATTATCATTTTTTGCATAGGTTGAAAAGCTGTGGCGCGAAAACTAAAAGTCGCACATCCAAGTCCTTTGCAGATTTGAATTGAGGACATCCCACGTTATCATTTGCAATGTATCCTTTTTTTTTACTCCTACCATTTCGTGATTTATGACAAAATTCCAGAAGCCTTACTTTGCGTTTTATATATGAATAAATTATCATTTTTTGCATAGGTTGAAAAGCTGTGGCGCGAAAACTAAAAGTCGCACAGCCAAGTCCTTTGCAGATTTAAATTAAGGACATCCCAAGTTATCATTTGCAATGTATCCTTTTTTTTTACTCCTACCATTTCGTGATTTATGACAAAATTCCAGAAGCCTTACTTTGCGTTTTATATATGAATAAATTATCATTTTTTGCATAGGTTAAAAGCTGTGGCGCGAAAACTAAAAGTCGCACATCCAAGTCCTTTGCAGATTTGAATTGAGGACATCCCACGTTATCATTTGCAATGTATCCTTTTTTTTTACTCCTACCATTTCGTGATTTATGACAAAATTCCAGAAGCCTTACTTTGCGTTTTATATATGAATAAATTATCATTTTTTGCATAGGTTGAAAAGCTGTGGCGCGAAAACTAAAAGTCGCGCAGCCAAGTTCTTTGCAGATTTGAATTAAGGATATCCCAAGTTATCATTTGCAATGTATCTTTTTTTTTTACTCTTACCATTTTGTGAGATGACAAAATTCCAGAAGCCTTACTTTGCGTTTTATATATGAATAAATTATCATTTTTTGCATAGGTTGAAAAGCTGTGGCGCGAAAACTAAAAGTCGCACAGCCAAGTCCTTTGCAGATTTGAATTGAGGACATCCCACGTTATCATTTGCAATGTATCCTTTTTTTTACTCCTACCATTTCGTGATTTATGACAAAATTCCAGAAGCCTTACTTTGCGTTTTATATATGAATAAATTATCATTTTTTGCATAGGTTGAAAAGCTGTGGCGCGAAAACTAAAAGTCGCACAGCCAAGTTCTTTGCAGATTCGAATTGTGGACATCCCAAGTTATCATTTCCAATGTATCCTTTTTTTTTACTCCTACCATTTCGTGATTTATGACAAAATTCCAGAAGCCTTACTTTGCGTTTTATATATGAATAAATTATCATTTTTTGCATAGGTTGAAAAGCTGTGGCGCGAAAACTAAAAGTTGCACAGCCAAGTCCTTTGCAGATTTGAATTGAGGACGTCCCACGTTATCATTTGCAATGTATCTTTTTTTTTACTCCTACCATTTCGTGAGTTATGACAAAATTCCAGAAGCCTTACTTTGCGTTTTATATATGAATAAATTATCATTTTTTGCATAGGTTGAAAAGCTGTGGCGCGAAAACTAAAAGTCGCACAGCCAAGTCCTTTGCAGATTTAAATTAAGGACATTCCAAGTTATCATTTGCAATGTATCCTTTTTTTTTACTCCTACCATTTCGTGATTTATGACAAAATTCCAGAAGCCTTACTTTGCGTTTTATATATGAATAAATTATCATTTTTTGCATAGGTTGAAAAGCTGTGGCGCGAAAACTAAAAGTTGCACAGCCAAGTCCTTTGCAGATTTGAATTGAGGACGTCCCACGTTATCATTTGCAATGTATCCTTTTTTTTTACTCCTACCATTTCGTGATTTATGACAAAATTCCAGAAGCCTTACTTTGCGTTTTATATATGAATAAATTATCATTTTTTGCATAGGTTGAAAAGCTGTGGCGCGAAAACTAAAAGTCGCACATCCAAGTTCTTTGCAGATTTGAATTAAGGACATCCCAAGTTATCATTTGCAATGTATCTTTTTTTTTACTCCTACCATTTCGTGAGTTATGACAAAATTCCAGAAGCCTTACTTTGCGTTTTATATATGAATAAATTATCATTTTTTGCATAGGTTGAAAAGCTGTGGCGCGAGAACTAAAAGTCGCACATCCAAGTCCTTTGCAGATTTGAATTGAGGACATCCCACGTTATCATTTGCAATGTATCTTTTTTTTTTACTTCTACCATTTCGTGAGTTATGACAAAATTCCAGAAGCCTTACTTTGCGTTTTATATATGAATAAATTATCATTTTTTGCATAGGTTGAAAAGCTGTGGCGCGAAAACTAGAAGTTGCACAGCCAAGTCCTTTGCAGATTTAAATTAAAGACATCCCAAGTTATCATTTGCAATGTATCCTTTTTTTTTACTCCTACCATTTCGTGATTTATGACAAAATTCCAGAAGCCTTACTTTGCGTTTTATATATGAATAAATTATCATTTTTTGCATAGGTTGAAAAGCTGTGGCGCGAAAACTAAAAGTTGCACAGCCAAGTCCTTTGCAGATTTGAATTAAGGACATCCCAAGTTATCATTTGCAATGTATCTTTTTTTTTCCTCCTACCATTTCGTGATTTATGACAAAATTCCAGAAGCCTTACTTTGCGTTTTATATATGAATAAATTATCATTTTTTGCATAGGTTGAAAAGCTGTGGCGCGAAAACTAAAAGTCGCACAGCCAAGTCCTTTGCAGATTTGAATTGAGGACATCCCACGTTATCATTTGCAATGTATCTTTTTTTTTACTCCTACCATTTCGTGATTTATGACAAAATTCCAGAAGCCTTACTTTGCGTTTTATATATGAATAAATTATCATTTTTTGCATAGGTTGAAAAGCTGTGGCGCGAAAACTAAAAGTCGCACAGCCAAGTCCTTTGCAGATTTGAATTGCGGACATCCCACGTTATCATTTGCAATGTATCTTTTTTTTTTACTCCTACCATTTCGTGAGTTATGACAAAATTCCAGAAGCCTTACTTTGCGTTTTATATATGAATAAATTATCATTTTTTGCATAGGTTGAAAAGCTGTGGCGCGAAAACTAAAAGTCACACATCCAAGTTCTTTGCAGATTTGAATTAAGGACATCCCAAGTTATCATTTGCAATGTATGTTTTTTTTTTACTCCTACCATTTCGTGATTTATGACAAAATTCCAGAAGCCTTACTTTGCGTTTTATATATGAATAAATTATCATTTTTTGCATAGGTTGAAAAGCTGTGGCGCAAAAACTAAAAGGCGCACAGCCAAGTTCTTTGCAGATTTGAATTAAGGACATCCCAAGTTATCATTTGCAATGTATCTTTTTTTTTTACTCCTACCATTTCGTGAGTTATGACAAAATTCCAGAAGCCTTACTTTGCGTTTTATATATGAATTAATTATCATTTTTTGCATAGGTTGAAAAGCTGTGGCGCGAAAACTAAAAGTCGCACAGCCAAGTCCTTTGCAGATTTAAATTAAGGACATCCCAAGTTATCATTTGCAATGTATCCTTTTTTTTTACTCCTACCATTTCGTGATTTATGACAAAATTCCAGAAGCCTTACTTTGCGTTTTATATATGAATAAATTATCATTTTTTGCATAGGTTGAAAAGCTGTGGCGCGAAAACTAAAAGTCGCACATCCAAGTCCTTTGCAGATTTGAATTGAGGACAACCCAAGTTATCATTTGCAATGTATCCTTTTTTTTTACTCCTACCATTTCGTGATTTATGACAAAATTCCAGAAGCCTTACTTTGCGTTTTATATATGAATAAATTATCATTTTTTGCATAGGTTGAAAAGCTGTGGCGCGAAAACTAAAAGTCGCACATCCAAGTTCTTTGCAGATTCGAATTAAGGACATCCCAAGTTATCATTTGCAATGTATGTTTTTTTTTTACTCCTACCATTTCGTGAGTTATGACAAAATTCCAGAAGCCTTACTTTGCGTTTTATATATGAATAAATTATCATTTTTTGCATAGGTTGAAAAGCTGTGGCGCGAAAACTAAAAGTCGCACAGCCAAGTCCTTTGCAGATTTAAATTAAGGACATCCCAAGTTATCATTTGCAATGTATCCTTTTTTTTTACTCCTACCATTTCGTGATTTATGACAAAATTCCAGAAGCCTTACTTTGCGTTTTATATATGAATAAATTATCATTTTTTGCATAGGTTAAAAGCTGTGGCGCGAAAACTAAAAGTCGCACATCCAAGTCCTTTGCAGATTTGAATTGAGGACATCCCACGTTATCATTTGCAATGTATCCTTTTTTTTTACTCCTACCATTTCGTGATTTATGACAAAATTCCAGAAGCCTTACTTTGCGTTTTATATATGAATAAATTATCATTTTTTGCATAGGTTGAAAAGCTGTGGCGCGAAAACTAAAAGTCGCGCAGCCAAGTTCTTTGCAGATTTGAATTAAGGATATCCCAAGTTATCATTTGCAATGTATCTTTTTTTTTTACTCTTACCATTTTGTGAGATGACAAAATTCCAGAAGCCTTACTTTGCGTTTTATATATGAATAAATTATCATTTTTTGCATAGGTTGAAAAGCTGTGGCGCGAAAACTAAAAGTCGCACAGCCAAGTCCTTTGCAGATTTGAATTGAAGACATCCCACGTTATCATTTGCAATGTATCCTTTTTTTTACTCCTACCATTTCGTGATTTATGACAAAATTCCAGAAGCCTTACTTTGCGTTTTATATATGAATAAATTATCATTTTTTGCATAGGTTGAAAAGCTGTGGCGCGAAAACTAAAAGTCGCACAGCCAAGTTCTTTGCAGATTCGAATTGAGGACATCCCAAGTTATCATTTCCAATGTATCCTTTTTTTTTACTCCTACCATTTCGTGAGTTATGACAAAATTCCAGAAGCCTTACTTTGCGTTTTATATATGAATAAATTATCATTTTTTGCATAGGTTGAAAAGCTGTGGCGCGAAAACTAAAAGTCGCACAGCCAAGTCCTTTGCAGATTTGAATTGAGGACGTCCCACGTTATCATTTGCAATGTATTTTTTTTTTTACTCCTACCATTTCGTGAGTTATGACAAAATTCCAGAAGCCTTACTTTGCGTTTTATATATGAATAAATTATCATTTTTTGCATAGGTTGAAAAGCTGTGGCGCAAAAACTAAAAGGCGCACAGCCAAGTTCTTTGCAGATTTGAATTAAGGACATCCCAAGTTATCATTTGCAATGTATCTTTTTTTTTTACTCCTACCATTTCGTGAGTTATGACAAAATTCCAGAAGCCTTACTTTGCGTTTCATATATGAATTAATTATCTTTTTTTGCATAGGTTGAAAAGCTGTGGCGCGAAAACTAAAAGTCGCACAGCCAAGTCCTTTGCAGATTTAAATTAAGGACATCCCAAGTTATCATTTGCAATGTATCCTTTTTTTTTACTCCTACCATTTCGTGATTTATGACAAAATTCCAGAAGCCTTACTTTGCGTTTTATATATGAATAAATTATCATTTTTTGCATAGGTTAAAAGCTGTGGCGCGAAAACTAAAAGTTGCACATCCAAGTGCTTCACAGTTTTGAATTGAGCACATCCCACGTTATCATTTGCAGTTTATCCTTTTTTTTTACTCCTACCATTTCGTGATTTATGACAAAATTCCAGAAGCCTTACTTTGCGTTTTATATATGAATAAATTATCATTTTTTGCATAGGTTGAAAAGCTGTAGCGCGAAAACTAAAAGTCGCACAGCCAAGTCCTTTGCAGATTTGAATTGAGGACATCCCACGTTATCATTTGCAATGTATCCTTTTTTTTACTCCTACCATTTCGTGATTTATGACAAAATTCCAGAAGCCTTACTTTGCGTTTTATATATGAATAAATTATCATTTTTTGCATAGGTTGAAAAGCTGTGGCGCGAAAACTAAAAGTCGCACAGCCAAGTTCTTTGCAGATTCGAATTGAGGACATCCCAAGTTATCATTTCCAATGTATCCTTTTTTTTTACTCCTACCATTTCGTGATTTATGACAAAATTCCAGAAGCCTTACTTTGCGTTTTATATATGAATAAATTATCATTTTTTGCATAGGTTGAAAAGCTGTGGCGCGAAAACTAAAAGTCGCGCAGCCAAGTCCTTTGCAGATTTGAATTGAGGACATCCCACGTTATCATTTGCACTGTATCCTTTTTTTTTACTCCTACCATTTCGTGAGTTATGACAAAATTCCAGAAGCCTTACTTTGCGTTTTATATATGAATAAATTATCATTTTTTGCATAGGTTGAAAAGCTGTGGCGCGAAAACTAAAAGTCGCACAGCCAAGTCCTTTGCAGATTTGAATTGAGGACGTCCCACGTTATCATTTGCAATGTATCTTTTTTTTTACTCCTACCATTTCGTGAGTTATGACAAAATTCCAGAAGCCTTACTTTGCGTTTTATATATGAATAAATTATCATTTTTTGCATAGGTTGAAAAGCTGTGGCGCGAAAACTAAAAGTCGCACAGCCAAGTCCTTTGCAGATTTAAATTAAGGACATCCCAAGTTATCATTTGCAATGTATCCTTTTTTTTTACTCCTACCATTTCGTGATTTATGACAAAATTCCAGAAGCCTTACTTTGCGTTTTATATATGAATAAATTATCATTTTTTGCATAGGTTGAAAAGCTGTGGCGCGAAAACTAAAAGTTGCACAGCCAAGTCCTTTACAGATTTGAATTGAGGACGTCCCACGTTATCATTTGCAATGTATCCTTTTTGTTTACTCCTACCATTTCGTGAGTTATGACAAAATTCCAGAAGCCTTACTTTGCGTTTTATATATGAATAAACTATCATTTTTTGCATAGGTTGAAAAGCTGTGGCGCGAAAACTAAAAGTCACACATCCAAGTTCTTTGCAGATTCGAATTAAGGACATCCCAAGTTATCATTTGCAATGTATCTTTTTTTTTACTCCTACCATTTCGTGATTTATGACAAAATTCCAGAAGCCTTACTTTGCGTTTTATATATGAATAAATTATCATTTTTTGCATAGGTTGAAAAGCTGTGGCGCGAAAACTAGAAGTCGCACAGCCAAGTCCTTTGCAGATTTGAATTGAGGACATCCCACGTTATCATTTGCAATGTATCTTTTTTTTTTACTCCTACCATTTCGTGATTTATGACAAAATTCCAGAAGCCTTACTTTGCGTTTTATATATGAATAAATTATCATTTTTTGCATAGGTTGAAAAGCTGTGGCGCGAAAACTAAAAGTCGCACAGCCAAGTCCTTTGCAGATTTGAATTGAGGACATCCCACGTTATCATTTGCAATGTATCTTTTTTTTTTACTCCTACCATTTCGTGAGTTATGACAAAATTCCAGAAGCCTTACTTTGCGTTTTATATATGAATAAATTATCATTTTTTGCATAGGTTGAAAAGCTGTGGCGCGAAAACTAAAAGTCGCACATCCAAGTCCTTTGCAGATTTAAATTAAGGACATCCCAATTTATCATTTGCAATGTATCTTTTTTTTTTACTCCTACCATTTCGTGAGTTATGACAAAATTCCAGGAGCCTTACTTTGCGTTTTATATATGAATAAATTATCATTTTTTGCATAGGTTGAAAAGCTGTGGCGCGAAAACTAAAAGTCGCACATCCAAGTTCTTTGCATATTTGAATTAAGGACATGCCAAGTTATCAGTTGCAATGTATCCTTTTTTTTTACTCCTACCATTTCGTGAGTTATGACAAAATTCCAGAAGCCTTACATTGCGTTTTATATATGAATAAATTATCATTTTTTGCATAGGTTGAAAAGCTGTGGCGCGAAAACTAAAAGTCGCACATCCAAGTCCTTTGCAGATTTGAATTGAGGACATCCCACGTTATCATTTGCAATGTATCTTTTTTTTTTACTCCTACCATTTCGTGAGTTATGACAAAATTCCAGAAGCCTTACTTTGCGTTTTATATATGAATAAATTATCATTTTTTGCATAGGTTGAAAAGCTGTGGCGCGAAAACTAAAAGTCGCACATCCAAGTTCTTTGCATATTTGAATTAAGGACATGCCAAGTTATCAGTTGCAATGTATCCTTTTTTTTTACTCCTACCATTTCGTGAGTTATGACAAAATTCCAGAAGCCTTACATTGCGTTTTATATATGAATAAATTATCATTTTTTGCATAGGTTGAAAAGCTGTGGCGCGAAAACTAAAAGTCGCACATCCAAGTCCTTTGCAGATTTGAATTGAGGACATCCCACGTTATCATTTGCAATGTATTCTTTTTTTTTACTCCTACCATTTCGTGATTTATGACAAAATTCCAGAAGCCTTACTTTGCGTTTTATATATGAATAAACTATCATTTTTTGCATAGGTTGAAAAGCTGTGGCGCGAAAACTAAAAGTCACACATCCAAGTTCTTTGCAGATTCGAATTAAGGACATCCCAAGTTATCATTTACAATGTATCTTTTTTTTTTACTCCTACCATTTCGTGATTTATGACAAAATTCCAGAAGCCTTACATTGCGTTTTATATATGAATAAATTATCATTTTTTGCATAGGTTGAAAAGCTGTGGCGCGAAAACTAAAAGTCGCACATCCAAGTTCTTTGCAGATTCGAATTAAGGACATCCCAAGTTATCATTTGCAATGTATCTTTTTTTTTTACTCCTACCATTTCGTGATTTATGACAAAATTCCAGAAGCCTTACTTTGCGTTTTATATATGAATAAATTATCATTTTTTGCATAGGTTGAAAAGCTGTGGCGCGAAAACTAGAAGTCGCACAGCCAAGTCCTTTGCAGATTTGAATTAAGGACATCCCACGTTATCATTTGCAATGTATCTTTTTTTCTTACTCCTACCATTTCGTGAGTTATGACAAAATTCCAGAAGCCTTACTTTGCGTTTTATATATGAATAAATTATCATTTTTTGCATAGGTTGAAAAGCTGTGGCGCGAAAACTAAAAGTCGCACAGCCAAGTCCTTTGCAGATTTGAATTGAGGACATCCCACGTTATCATTTGCAATGTATCTTTTTTTTTTACTCCTACCATTTCGTGAGTTATGACAAAATTCCAGAAGCCTTACTTTGCGTTTTATATATGAATAAATTATCATTTTTTGCATAGGTTGAAAAGCTGTGGCGCGAAAACTAAAAGTCGCACATCCAAGTCCTTTGCAGATTTAAATTAAGGACATCCCAATTTATCATTTGCAATGTATCTTTTTTTTTTACTCCTACCATTTCGTGAGTTATGACAAAATTCCAGAAGCCTTACTTTGCGTTTTATATATGAATAAATTATCATTTTTTGCATAGGTTGAAAAGCTGTGGCGCGAAAACTAAAAGTCGCACATCCAAGTTCTTTGCATATTTGAATTAAGGACATGCCAAGTTATCAGTTGCAATGTATCCTTTTTTTTTACTTCTACCATTTCGTGAGTTATGACAAAATTCCAGAAGCCTTACTTTGCGTTTTATATATGAATAAATTATCATTTTTTGCATAGGTTGAAAAGCTGTGGCGCGAAAACTAAAAGTCGCACATCCAAGTTCTTTGCAGATTCGAATTGAGGACATCCCAAGTTATCATTTGCAATGTATCCTTTTTTTTTACTCCTACCATTTCGTGATTTATGACAAAATTCCAGAAGCTTTACTCTGCGTTTTATATATGAATAAATTATCATTTTTTGCATAGGTTGAAAAGCTGTAGCGCGAAAACTAAAAGTCGCACAGCCAAGTCCTTTGCAAATTTGAATTGAGGACATCCCACGTTATCATTTGCAATGTATCCTTTTTTTTTACTCCTACCATTTCGTGAGTTATGACAAAATTCCAGAAGCCTTACTTTGCGTTTTATATGTGAATAAATTATCATTTTTTGCATAGGTTGAAAAGCTGTGGCGCGAAAACTAAAAATCACATATCCAAGTTCTTTGCAGATTCAAATTAAGGACATCCCAAGTTATCATTTGCAATGTATCTTTTTTTTTTACTCTTACCATTTTGTGAGTTATGACAAAATTCCAGAAGCCTTACTTTGCGTTTTATATATGAATAAATTATCATTTTTTGCATAGGTTGAAAAGCTGTGGCGCGAAAACTAAAAGTCGCACATCCAAGTTCTTTGCAGATTCGAATTGAGGACATCCCAAGTTATCATTTGCAATGTATCCTTTTTTTTTACTCCTACCATTTCGTGATTTATGACAAAATTCCAGAAGCTTTACTCTGCGTTTTATATATGAATAAATTATCATTTTTTGCATAGGTTGAAAAGCTGTGGCGCGAAAACTAAAAGTTGCACAGCCAAGTCCTTTACAGATTTGAATTGAGGACGTCCCACGTTATCATTTGCAATGTATCCTTTTTGTTTACTCCTACCATTTCGTGATTTATGACAAAATTCCAGAAGCCTTACTTTGCGTTTTATATATGAATAAATTATCATTTTTTGCATAGGTTGAAAAGCTGTGGCGCGAAAACTAAAAGTCGCACATCCAAGTCCTTTGCAGATTTGAATTGAGGACATCCCACGTTATCATTTGCAATGTATCCTTTTTTTTACTCCTACCATTTCGTGATTTATGACAAAATTCCAGAAGCCTTACTTTGCGTTTTATATATGAATAAATTATCATTTTTTGCATAGGTTGAAAAGCTGTGGCGCGAAAACTAAAAGTCACACATCCAAGTTCTTTGCAGATTCGAATTAAGGACATCCCAAGTTATCATTTACAATGTATCTTTTTTTTTTACTCCTACCATTTCGTGATTTATGACAAAATTCCAGAAGCCTTACATTGCGTTTTATATATGAATAAATTATCATTTTTTGCATAGGTTGAAAAGCTGTGGCGCGAAAACTAAAAGTCGCACATCCAAGTTCTTTGCAGATTCGAATTAAGGACATCCCAAGTTATCATTTGCAATGTATTTTTTTTTTTACTCCTACCATTTCGTGATTTATGACAAAATTCCAGAAGCCTTACTTTGCGTTTTATATATGAATAAATTATCATTTTTTGCATAGGTTGAAAAGCTGTGGCGCGAAAACTAGAAGTCGCACAGCCAAGTCCTTTGCAGATTTGAATTGAGGACATCCCACGTTATCATTTGCAATGTATCTTTTTTTTTTACTCCTACCATTTCGTGATTTATGACAAAATTCCAGAAGCCTTACTTTGCGTTTTATATATGAATAAATTATCATTTTTTGCATAGGTTGAAAAGCTGTGGCGCGAAAACTAAAAGTCGCACAGCCAAGTCCTTTGCAGATTTGAATTGAGGACATCCCACGTTATCATTTGCAATGTTTTTTTTTTTTTTTTACTCCTACCATTTCGTGAGTTATGACAAAATTCCAGAAGCCTTACTTTGCGTTTTATATATGAATAAATTATCATTTTTTGCATAGGTTGAAAAGCTGTGGCGCGAAAACTAAAAGTCGCACATCCAAGTACTTTGCAGATTTAAATTAAGGACATCCCAATTTATCATTTGCAATGTATCTTTTTTTTTTTACTCCTACCATTTCGTGAGTTATGACAAAATTCCAGAAGCCTTACTTTGCGTTTTATATATGAATAAATTATCATTTTTTGCATAGGTTGAAAAGCTGTGGCGCGAAAACTAAAAGTCGCACATCCAAGTCCTTTGCAGATTTAAATTAAGGACATCCCAAGTTATCATTTGCAATGTATCTTTTTTTTTACTCCTACCATTTCGTGAGTTATGACAAAATTCCAGAAGCCTTACTTTCCGTTTTATATATGAATAAATTATCATTTTTTGCATAGGTTGAAAAGCTGTGGCGCGAAAACTAAAAGTCGCACATCCAAGTTCTTTGCAGATTTGAATTAAGGACATGCCAAGTTATCATTTGCAATGTATCCTTTTTTTTTACTTCTACCATTTCGTGAGTTATGACAAAATTCCAGAAGCCTTACTTTGCGTTTTATATATGAATAAATTATCATTTTTTGCATAGGTTGAAAAGCTGTGGCGCGAAAACTAAAAGTCGCACATCCAAGTTCTTTGCAGATTCGAATTGAGGACATCCCAAGTTATCATTTGCAATGTATTTTTTTTTTTACTCCTACCATTTCGTGATTTATGACAAAATTCCAGAAGCTTTACTCTGCGTTTTATATATGAATAAATTATCATTTTTTGCATAGGTTGAAAAGCTGTAGCGCGAAAACTAAAAGTCGCACAGCCAAGTCCTTTGCAGATTTAAATTAAGGACATCCCAAGTTATCATTTGCAATGTATCTTTTTTTTTACTCCTACCATTTCGTGAGTTATGACAAAATTCCAGAAGCCTTACTTTGCGTTTTATATGTGAATAAATTATCATTTTTTGCATAGGTTGAAAAGCTGTGGCGCGAAAACTAAAAATCACATATCCAAGTTCTTTGCAGATTCAAATTAAGGACATCCCAAGTTATCATTTGCAATGTATCTTTTTTTTTTACTCTTACCATTTTGTGAGTTATGACAAAATTCCAGAAGCCTTACTTTGCGTTTTATATATGAATAAATTATCATTTTTTGCATAGGTTGAAAAGCTGTGGCGCGAAAACTAAAAGTCGCACATCCAAGTTCTTTGCAGATTCGAATTGAGGACATCCCAAGTTATCATTTGCAATGTATCCTTTTTTTTTACTCCTACCATTTCGTGATTTATGACAAAATTCCAGAAGCTTTACTCTGCGTTTTATATATGAATAAATTATCATTTTTTGCATAGGTTGAAAAGCTGTGGCGCGAAAACTAAAAGTTGCACAGCCAAGTCCTTTACAGATTTGAATTGAGGACGTCCCACGTTATCATTTGCAATGTATCCTTTTTGTTTACTCCTACCATTTCGTGATTTATGACAAAATTCCAGAAGCCTTACTTTGCGTTTTATATATGAATAAATTATCATTTTTTGCATAGGTTGAAAAGCTGTGGCGCGAAAACTAAAAGTCGCACATCCAAGTCCTTCGCAGATTTGAATTGAGCACATCCCACGTTATCATTTGCAATGTATCCTTTTTTTTACTCCTACCATTTCGTGATTTATGACAAAATTCCAGAAGCCTTACTTTGCGTTTTATATATGAATAAATTATCATTTTTTGCATAGGTTGAAAAGCTGTGGCGCGAAAACTAAAAGTCACACATCCAAGTTCTTTGCAGATTCGAATTAAGGACATCCCAAGTTATCATTTACAATGTATCTTTTTTTTTTACTCCTACCATTTCGTGATTTATGACAAAATTCCAGAAGCCTTACTTTGCGTTTTATATATGAATAAATTATCATTTTTTGCATAGGTTGAAAAGCTGTGGCGCGAAAACTAAAAGTCGCACAGCCAAGTCCTTTGCAGATTTGAATTGAGGACATCCCACGTTATCATTTGCAATGTATCTTTTTTTTTTTTACTCCTACCATTTCGTGAGTTATGACAAAATTCCAGAAGCCTTACTTTGCGTTTTATATATGAATAAATTATCATTTTTTGCATAGGTTGAAAAGCTGTGGCGCGAAAACTAAAAGTCGCACATCCAAGTACTTTGCAGATTTAAATTAAGGACATCCCAATTTATCATTTGCAATGTATCTTTTTTTTTTTACTCCTACCATTTCGTGAGTTATGACAAAATTCCAGAAGCCTTACTTTGCGTTTTATATATGAATAAATTATCATTTTTTGCATAGGTTGAAAAGCTGTGGCGCGAAAACTAAAAGTCGCACATCCAAGTCCTTTGCAGATTTAAATTAAGGACATCCCAAGTTATCATTTGCAATGTATCTTTTTTTTTACTCCTACCATTTCGTGAGTTATGACAAAATTCCAGAAGCCTTACTTTGCGTTTTATATATGAATAAATTATCATTTTTTGCATAGGTTGAAAAGCTGTGGCGCGAAAACTAAAAGTCGCACATCCAAGTTCTTTGCAGATTTGAATTAAGGACATGCCAAGTTATCATTTGCAATGTATCCTTTTTTTTTACTTCTACCATTTCGTGAGTTATGACAAAATTCCAGAAGCCTTACTTTGCGTTTTATATATGAATAAATTATCATTTTTTGCATAGGTTGAAAAGCTGTGGCGCGAAAACTAAAAGTCGCACATCCAAGTTCTTTGCAGATTCGAATTGAGGACATCCCAAGTTATCATTTGCAATGTATCCTTTTTTTTTACTCCTACCATTTCGTGATTTATGACAAAATTCCAGAAGCTTTACTCTGCGTTTTATATATGAATAAATTATCATTTTTTGCATAGGTTGAAAAGCTGTAGCGCGAAAACTAAAAGTCGCACAGCCAAGTCCTTTGCAGATTTGAATTAAGGACATCCCACGTTATCATTTGCAATGTATCCTTTTTTTTTACTCCTACCATTTCGTGAGTTATGACAAAATTCCAGAAGCCTTACTTTGCGTTTTATATATGAATAAATTATCATTTTTTGCATAGGTTGAAAAGCTGTGGCGCGAAAACTAAAAATCACATATCCAAGTTCTTTGCAGATTCGAATTAAGGACATCCCAAGTTATCATTTGCAATGTATCTTTTTTTTTTACTCCTACCATTTTGTGAGTTATGACAAAATTCCAGAAGCCTTACTTTGCGTTTTATATATGAATAAATTATCATTTTTTGCATAGGTTGAAAAGCTGTGGCGCGAAAACTAAAAGTCGCACATCCAAGTTCTTTGCAGATTCGAATTGAGGACATCCCAAGTTATCATTTGCAATGTATCCTTTTTTTTTACTCCTACCATTTCGTGATTTATGACAAAATTCCAGAAGCTTTACTCTGCGTTTTATATATGAATAAATTATCATTTTTTGCATAGGTTGAAAAGCTGTAGCGCGAAAACTAAAAGTCGCACAGCCAAGTCCTTTGCAAATTTGAATTGAGGACATCCCACGTTATCATTTGCAATGTATCCTTTTTTTTACTCCTACCATTTCGTGAGTTATGACAAAATTCCAGAAGCCTTACTTTGCGTTTTATATATGAATAAATTATTATTTTTTGCATAGGTTGAAAAGCTGTGGCGCGAAAACTAAAAGTCGCACATCAAGTTCTTTGCAGATTCGAATTGAGGACATCCCAAGTTATCATTTACAATGTATCCTTTTTTTTTACTTTTACCATTTCGTGAGTTATGACAAAATTCCAGAAGCCTTACTTTGCGTTTTATATATGAATAAATTATCATTTTTTGCATAGGTTGAAAAGCTGTGGCGCGAAAACTAAAAGTCGCACAGCCAAGTTCCTTGCAGATTCGAATTGAGGACATCCCAAGTTATCATTTCCAATGTATCCTTTTTTTTTACTCCTACCATTTCGTGAGTTATGACAAAATTCCAGAAGCCTTACTTTGCGTTTTATATATGAATAAATTATCATTTTTTGCATAGGTTGAAAAGCTGTGGCGCGAAAACTAAAAGTCGCACAGCCAAGTTCCTTGCAGATTCGAATTGAGGACATCCCAAGTTATCATTTCCAATGTATCCTTTTTTTTTACTCCTACCATTTCGTGATTTATGACAAAATTCCAGAAGCCTTACTTTGCGTTTTATATATGAATAAATTATCATTTTTTGCATAGGTTGAAAAGCTGTAGCGCGAAAACTAAAAGTCGCACAGCCAAGTCCTTTGCAGATTTGAATTGAGGACATCCCACGTTATCATTTGCAATGTATCCTTTTTTTTACTCCTACCATTTCGTGAGTTATGACAAAATTCCAGAAGCCTTACTTTGCGTTTTATATATGAATAAATTATCATTTTTTGCATAGGTTGAAAAGCTGTGGCGCGAAAACTAAAAGTCGCACAGCCAAGTTCCTTGCAGATTCGAATTGAGGACATCCCAAGTTATCATTTCCAATGTATCCTTTTTTTTTACTCCTACCATTTCGTGATTTATGACAAAATTCCAGAAGCCTTACTTTGCGTATTATATATGAATAAATTATCATTTTTTGCATAGGTTGAAAAGCTGTAGCGCGAAAACTAAAAGTCGCACAGCCAAGTCCTTTGTAGATTTGAATTGAGGACATCCCACGTTATCATTTGCAATGTATCCTTTTTTTTACTCCTACCATTTCGTGATTTATGACAAAATTCCAGAAGCCTTACTTTGCGTTTTATATATGAATAAATTATCATTTTTTGCATAGGTTGAAAAGCTGTGGCGCGAAAACTAAAAGTCGCACAGCCAAGTTCTTTGCAGATTCGAATTGAGGACATCCCAAGTTATCATTTCCAATGTATCCTTTTTTTTTACTCCTACCATTTCGTGATTTATGACAAAATTCCAGAAGCCTTACTTTGCGTTTTATATATGAATAAATTATCATTTTTTGCATAGGTTGAAAAGCTGTAGCGCGAAAACTAAAAGTCGCACAGCCAAGTCCTTTGCAGATTTGAATTGAGGACATCCCACGTTATCATTTGCAATGTATCTTTTTTTTTACTCCTACCATTTCGTGAGTTATGACAAAATTCCAGAAGCCTTACTTTGCGTTTTATATATGAATAAATTATCATTTTTTGCATAGGTTGAAAAGCTGTGGCGCGAAAACTAAAAGTTGCACATCCAAGTGCTTCACAGATTTGAATTGAGGACATCCCAAGTTATCATTTGCAATGTATCCTTTTTTTTTACTCCTACCATTTCGTGATTTATGACAAAATTCCAGAAGCCTTACTTTGCGTTTTATATATGAATAAATTATCATTTTTTGCATAGGTTGAAAAGCTGTGGCGCGAAAACTAAAAGTCGCACAGCCAAGTTCTTTGCAGATTCGAATTAAGGACATCCCAAGTTATCATTTGCAATGTATCTTTGTTTTTACTCCTACCATTTCGTGAATTATGACAAAATTCCCGAAGCCTTACTTTGCGTTTTATATATGAATAAATTATCATTTTTTGCATAGGTTGAAAAGCTGTGGCGCGAAAACTAAAAGTCGCACAGCCAAGTCCTTTGCAGATTCAAATTAAGGACATCCCAAGTTATCATTTGCAATGTATCGTTTTTTTTACTCCTACCATTTCGTGAGTTATGACAAAATTCCAGAAGCCTTACCTTGCGTTTTATATATGAATAAATTATCATTTTTTGCATAGGTTGAAAAGCTGTGGCGCGAAAACTAAAAGTCGCACATCCAAGTTCTTTGCAGATTCGAATTAAGGACATCCCAAGTTATCATTTGCAATGTATCTTTTTTTTTTACTCCTACCATTTCGTGAGTTATGACAAAATTCCAGAAGCCTTACTTTGCGTTTTATATATGAATAAATTATCATTTTTTGCATAGGTTGAAAAGCTGTGGCGCGAAAACTAAAAGTTGCACATCCAAGTGCTTCACAGATTTGAATTGAGCACATCCCACGTTATCATTTGCAGTTTATCCTTTTTTTTAACTCCTACCATTTCGTGATTTATGACAAAATTCCAGAAGCCTTACTTTGCGTTTTATATATGAATAAATTATCATTTTTTGCATAGGTTGAAAAGCTGTAGCGCGAAAACTAAAAGTCGCACAGCCAAGTCCTTTGCAGATTTGAATTGAGGACATCCCACGTTATCATTTGCAATGTATCCTTTTTTTTACTCCTACCATTTCGTGATTTATGACAAAATTCCAGAAGCCTTACTTTGCGTTTTATATATGAATAAATTATCATTTTTTGCATAGGTTGAAAAGCTGTGGCGCGAAAACTAAAAGTCGCACAGCCAAGTTCTTTGCAGATTCGAATTGAGGACATCCCAAGTTATCATTTACAATGTATCCTTTTTTTTTACTCCTACCATTTCGTGAGTTATGACAAAATTCCAGAAGCCTTACTTTGCGTTTTATATATGAATAAATTATCATTTTTTGCATAGGTTGAAAAGCTGTGGCGCGAAAACTAAAAGTCGCACAGCCAAGTTCTTTGCAGATTTGAATTAAGGACATTCCAAGTTATCATTTGCAATGTATCTTTTTTTTTTATTCCTACCATTTTGTGTGTTATGACAAAATTCCAGAAGCCTTACTTTGCGTTTTATATATGAATAAATTATCATTTTTTGCATAGGTTGAAAAGCTGTGGCGCGAAAACTAAAAGTCACACATCCAAGTTCTTTGCAGATTCGAATTAAGGACATCCCAAGTTATCATTTGCAATGTATCTTTTTTTTTACTCCTACCATTTCGTGAGTTATGACAAAATTCCAGAAGCCCTACTTTGCGTTTTATATATGAATTAATTATCATTTTTTGCATAGGTTGAAAAGCTGTGGCGCGAAAACTAAAAGTCGCACAGCCAAGTTCTTTGCAGATTTGAATTAAGGACATTCCAAGTTATCATTTGCAATGTATCTTTTTTTTTTATTCCTACCATTTTGTGTGTTATGACAAAATTCCAGAAGCCTTACTTTGCGTTTTATATATGAATAAATTATCATTTTTTGCATAGGTTGAAAAGCTGTGGCGCGAAAACTAAAAGTCACACATCCAAGTTCTTTGCAGATTCGAATTAAGGACATCCCAAGTTATCATTTGCAATGTATCTTTTTTTTTACTCCTACCATTTCGTGATTTATGACAAAATTCCAGAAGCCCTACTTTGCGTTTTATATATGAATAAATTATCATTTTTTGCATAGGTTGAAAAGCTGTGGCGCGAAAACTAAAAGTCGCACATCCAAGTTCTTTGCAGATTTGAATTAAGGACATCCCAAGTTATCATTTGCAATGTATCGTTTTTTTTTACTCCTACCATTTCGTGATTTATGACAAAATTCCAGAAGCCTTACTTTGCGTTTTATATATGAATAAATTATCATTTTTTGCATAGGTTGAAAAGCTGTAGCGCGAAAACTAAAAGTCGCACAGCCAAGTCCTTTGCAGATTTGAATTGAGGACATCCCACGTTATCATTTGCAATGTATCCTTTTTTTTACTCCTACCATTTCGTGATTTATGACAAAATTCCAGAAGCCTTACTTTGCGTTTTATATATGAATAAATTATCATTTTTTGCATAGGTTGAAAAGCTGTGGCGCGAAAACTAAAAGTTGCACATCCAAGTGCTTCACAGATTTGAATTGAGCACATCCCACGTTATCATTTGCAATATATCCTTTTTTTTTACTCCTACCATTTCGTGATTTATGACAAAATTCCAGAAGCCTTACTTTGCGTTTTATATATGAATAAATTATCATTTTTTGCATAGGTTGAAAAGCTGTAGCGCGAAAACTAAAAGTCGCACAGCCAAGTCCTTTGTAGATTTGAATTGAGGACATCCCACGTTATCATTTGCAATGTATCCTTTTTTTTACTCCTACCATTTCGTGATTTATGACAAAATTCCAGAAGCCTTACTTTGCGTTTTATATATGAATAAATTATCATTTTTTGCATAGGTTGAAAAGCTGTGGCGCGAAAACTAAAAGTCGCACAGCCAAGTTCTTTGCAGATTCGAATTGAGGACATCCCAAGTTATCATTTCCAATGTATCCTTTTTTTTTACTCCTACCATTTCGTGAGTTATGACAAAATTCCAGAAGCCTTACTTTGCGTTTTATATATGAATAAATTATCATTTTTTGCATAGGTTGAAAAGCTGTGGCGCGAAAACTAAAAGTCGCACAGCCAAGTTCTTTGCAGATTTAAATTAAGGACATTCCAAGTTATCATTTGCAATGTATCTTTTTTTTTTATTCCAACCATTTTGTGTGTTATGACAAAATTCCAGAAGCCTTACTTTGCGTTTTATATATGAATAAATTATCATTTTTTGCATAGGTTGAAAAGCTGTGGCGCGAAAACTAAAAGTCACACATCCAAGTTCTTTGCAGATTCGAATTAAGGACATCCCAAGTTATCATTTGCAATGTATCTTTTTTTTTACTCCTACCATTTCGTGAGTTATGACAAAATTCCAGAAGCCCTACTTTGCGTTTTATATATGAATTAATTATCATTTTTTGCATAGGTTGAAAAGCTGTGGCGCGAAAACTAAAAGTCGCACAGCCAAGTCCTTTGCAGATTTAAATTAAGGACATCCCAAGTTATCATTTACAATGTATCCTTTTTTTTTTGCTCCTACCATTTCGTGATTTATGACAAAATTCCAGAAGCCTTACTTTGCGTTTTATATATGAATAAATTATCATTTTTTGCATAGGTTGAAAAGCTGTGGCGCGAAAACTAAAAGTCGCACATCCAAGTTCTTTGCAGATTTGAATTAAGGACATCCCACGTTATCATTTGCAATGTATCTTTTTTTTTACTCCTACCATTTCGTGATTTATGACAAAATTCCAGAAGCCTTACTTTGCGTTTTATATATGAATAAATTATCATTTTTTGCATAGGTTGAAAAGCTGTGGCGCGAAAACTAAAAGTCGCACAGCCAAGTCCTTCGCAGATTTAAATTAAGGACATCCCAAGTTATCATTTGCAATGTATCCTTTTTTTTTACTCCTACCATTTCGTGATTTATGACAAAATTCCAGAAGCCTTACTTTGCGTTTTATATATGAATAAATTATCATTTTTTGCATAGGTTGAAAAGCTGTTGCGCGAAAACTAAAAGTCGCACATCCAAGTGCTGTACAGATTTGAATTGAGCACATCCCACGTTATCATATGCAATGTATCCTTTTTTTTTACACCTACCATTTCGTGATTTATGACAAAATTCAAGAAGCCTTACTTTGCGTTTTATATATGAATAAATTATCATTTTTTGCATAGGTTGAAAAGCTGTGGCGCGAAAACTAAAAGTCGCACAGCGAAGTCCTTTGCAGATTTGAATTGAGGACATCCCACGTTATCATTTGCAATGTAACCTTTTTTTTTACTCCTACCATTTCGTGATTTATGACAAAATTCCAGAAGCCTTACTTTGCGTTTTATATATGAATAAATTATCATTTTTTGCATAGGTTGAAAAGCTGTGGCGCGAAAACTAAAAGTCGCACATCCAATTCCTTTGCAGATTTAAATTGAGGACATCCCACGTTATCATTTGCAATGTATCCTTTTTTTTTACTCCTTCCATTTCGTGAGTTATGACAAAACTCCAGAAGCCTTACTTTGCGTTTTATATATGAATAAATTATCATTTTTTGCATAGGTTGAAAAGCTGTGGCGCGAAAACTAAAAGTCGCACAGCCAAGTCCTTTGCAGATTTAAATTAAGGACATCCCACGTTATCATTTGCAATGTATCTTTTTTTTTTACTCCTACCATTTCGTGATTTATGACAAAATTCCAGAAGCCTTACTTTGCGTTTTATATATGAATAAATTATCATTTTTTGCATAGGTTGAAAAGCTGTGGCGCGAAAACTAAAAGTCGCACATCCAAGTTCTTTGCAGATTCGACTTGAGGGACATCCCAAGTTATCATTTACAATGTATCCTTTTTTTTTACTCCTACCATTTCGTGAGTTATGACAAAATTCCAGAAGCCTTACTTTGCGTTTTATATATGAATAAATTATCATTTTTTGCATAGGTTGAAAAGCTGTGGCGCGAAAACTAAAAATCACACATCCAAGTTCTTTGCAGATTCCAATTAAGGACATCCCGAGTTATCATTTGCAATGTATCTTTTTTTTTACTCCTACCATTTCGTGATTTATGACAAAATTCCAGAAGCCTTACTTTGCGTTTTATATATGAATAAATTATCATTTTTTGCATAGGTTGAAAAGCTGTGGCGCGAAAACTAAAAGTCGCACATCCAAGTCCTTTGCAGATTTGAATTGAGGACATCCCACGTTATCATTTGCAATGTATCCTTTTTTTTTACTCCTACCATTTCGTGATTTATGACAAAATTCCAGAAGCCCTACTTTGCGTTTTATATATGAATTAATTATCATTTTTTGCATAGGTTGAAAAGCTGTGGCGCGAAAACTAAAAGTCGCACAGCCAAGTCCTTTGCAGATTTAAATTAAGGACATCCCAAGTTATCATTTACAATGTATCCTTTTTTTTTTGCTCCTACCATTTCGTGATTTATGACAAAATTCCAGAAGCCTTACTTTGCGTTTTATATATAAATAAATTATCATTTTTTGCATAGGTTGAAAAGCTGTGGCGCGAAAACTAAAAGTCGCACATCCAAGTTCTTTGCAGATTTGAATTAAGGACATCCCACGTTATCATTTGCAATGTATCTTTTTTTTTACTCCTACCATTTCGTGATTTATGACAAAATTCCAGAAGCCTTACTTTGCGTTTTATATATGAATAAATTATCATTTTTTGCATAGGTTGAAAAGCTGTGGCGCGAAAACTAAAAGTCGCACAGCCAAGTCCTTCGCAGATTTAAATTAAGGACATCCCAAGTTATCATTTGCAATGTATCCTTTTTTTTTACTCCTACCATTTCGTGATTTATGACAAAATTCCAGAAGCCTTACTTTGCGTTTTATATATGAATAAATTATCATTTTTTGCATAGGTTGAAAAGCTGTTGCGCGAAAACTAAAAGTCGCACATCCAAGTGCTGTACAGATTTGAATTGAGCACATCCCACGTTATCATATGCAATGTATCCTTTTTTTTTACACCTACCATTTCGTGATTTATGACAAAATTCAAGAAGCCTTACTTTGCGTTTTATATATGAATAAATTATCATTTTTTGCATAGGTTGAAAAGCTGTGGCGCGAAAACTAAAAGTCGCACAGCGAAGTCCTTTGCAGATTTGAATTGAGGACATCCCACGTTATCATTTGCAATGTATCCTTTTTTTTTACTCCTACCATTTCGTGATTTATGACAAAATTCCAGAAGCCTTACTTTGCGTTTTATATATGAATAAATTATCATTTTTTGCATAGGTTGAAAAGCTGTGGCGCGAAAACTAAAAGTCGCACATCCAATTCCTTTGCAGATTTAAATTGAGGACATCCCACGTTATCATTTGCAATGTATTCTTTTTTTTTACTCCTTCCATTTCGTGAGTTATGACAAAACTCCAGAAGCCTTACTTTGCGTTTTATATATGAATAAATTATCATTTTTTGCATAGGTTGAAAAGCTGTGGCGCGAAAACTAAAAGTCGCACAGCCAAGTCCTTTGCAGATTTAAATTAAGGACATCCCACGTTATCATTTGCAATGTATCTTTTTTTTTTACTCCTACCATTTCGTGATTTATGACAAAATTCCAGAAGCCTTACTTTGCGTTTTATATATGAATAAATTATCATTTTTTGCATAGGTTGAAAAGCTGTGGCGCGAAAACTAAAAGTCGCACATCCAAGTTCTTTGCAGATTCGACTTGAGGGACATCCCAAGTTATCATTTACAATGTATCCTTTTTTTTTACTCCTACCATTTCGTGAGTTATGACAAAATTCCAGAAGCCTTACTTTGCGTTTTATATATGAATAAATTATCATTTTTTGCATAGGTTGAAAAGCTGTGGCGCGAAAACTAAAAATCACACATCCAAGTTCTTTGCAGATTCCAATTAAGGACATCCCGAGTTATCATTTGCAATGTATCTTTTTTTTTACTCCTACCATTTCGTGATTTATGACAAAATTCCAGAAGCCTTACTTTGCGTTTTATATATGAATAAATTATCATTTTTTGCATAGGTTGAAAAGCTGTGGCGCGAAAACTAAAAGTCGCACATCCAAGTCCTTTGCAGATTTGAATTGAGGACATCCCAAGTTATCATTTGCAATGTATCTTTTTTTTTTTACTCCTACCATTTCGTGAGTTATGACAAAATTGCAGAAGCCTTACTTTGCGTTTTATATATGAATAAATTATCATTTTTTGCATAGGTTGAAAAGCTGTGGCGCGAAAACTAAAAGTCGCACATCCAAGTCCTTTGCAGATTTAAATTGAGGACATCCCACGTTATCATTTGCAATGTATTCTTTTTTTTTACTCCTACCATTTCGTGATTTATGACAAAATTCCAGAAGCCTTACTTTGCGTTTTATATATGAATAAATTATCATTTTTTGCATAGGTTGAAAAGCTGTGGCGCGAAAACTAAAAGTCGCACATCCAAGTTCCTTGCAGATTCGAATTTAGGACATCCCAAGTTATCATTTACAATGTATCCTTTTTTTTTACTCCTACCATTTCGTGAGTTATGACAAAATTCCAGAAGCCTTACTTTGGTTTTATATATGAATAAATTATCATTTTTTGCATAGGTTGAAAAGCTGTGGCGCGAAAACTAAAAGTCGCACATCCAAGTTCTTCGCAGATTTGAATTAAGGACATCCCAAGTTATCATTTGCAATGTATCTTTTTTTTTTATTCCTACTATTTTGTGTGTTATGACAAAATTCCAGAAGCCTTACTTTGCGTTTTATATATGAATAAATTATCATTTTTTGCATAGGTTGAAAAGCTGTGGCGCGAAAACTAAAAGTCGCACATCCAAGTTCTTTGCAGATTCGAATTTAGGACATCCCAAGTTATCATTTACAATGTATCCTTTTTTTTTACTGCTACCATTTCGTGAGTTATGACAAAATTCCAGAAGCCTTACCTTGCGTTTTATATATGAATAAATTATCATTTTTTGCATAGGTTGAAAAGCTGTGGCGCGAAAACTAAAAGTCGCACATCCAAGTTCTTTGCAGATTCGAATTAAGGACATCCCAAGTTATCATTTGCAATGTATCTTTTTTTTTACTCCTACCATTTCGTGAGTTATGACAAAATTCCAGAAGCCTTACTTTGGGTTTATATATGAATAAATTATCATTTTTTGCATAGGTTGAAAAGCTGTAGCGCGAAAACTAAAAGTCGCACAGCCAAGTTCTTTGCAGATTCGAATTGAGGACATCCCAAGTTATCATTTGCAATGTATCTTTTTTTTTACTCCTACCATTTCGTGAGTTATGACAAAATTCCAGAAGCCCTACTTTGCGTTTTATATATGAATAAATTATCATTTTTTGCATAGGTTGAAAAGCTGTGGCGCGAAAACTAAAAGTCGCACAGCCAAGTCCTTTGCAGATTTGAATTGAGGACATCCCACGTTATCATTTACAATGTATCCTTTTTTTTTTTTTGCTTCTACCATTTCGTGATTTATGACAAAATTCCAGAAGCCTTACTTTGCGTTTTATATATGAATAAATTATCATTTTTTACATAGGTTGAAAAGCTGTGGCGCGAAAACTAAAAGTCGCACAGCCAAGTCCTTTGCAGATTTAAATTAAGGACATCCCACGTTATCATTTGCAATGTATCTTTTTTTTTTACTCCTACCATTTCGTGATTTATGACAAAATTCCAGAAGCCTTACTTTGCGTTTTATATATGAATAAATTATCATTATTTGCATAGGTTGAAAAGCTGTGGCGCGAAAACTAAAAGTCGCACATCCAAGTTCTTTGCAGATTCGACTTGAGGGACATCCCAAGTTATCATTTACAATGTATCCTTTTTTTTTATTCCTACCATTTCGTGAGTTATGACAAAATTCCAGAAGCCTTACTTTGCGTTTTATATATGAATAAATTATCATTTTTTGCATAGGTTGAAAAGCTGTGGCGCGAAAACTAAAAATCACACATCCAAGTTCTTTGCAGATTCGAATTAAGGACATCCCAAGTTATCATTTGCAATGTATCTTTTTTTTTACTCCTACCATTTCGTGATTTATGACAAAATTCCAGAAGCCTTACTTTGCGTTTTATATATGAATAAATTATCATTTTTTGCATAGGTTGAAAAGCTGTGGCGCGAAAACTAAAAGTCGCACATCCAAGTCCTTTGCAGATTTGAATTGAGGACATCCCAAGTTATCATTTGCAATGTATCTTTTTTTTTTTTTACTCCTACCATTTCGTGAGTTATGACAAAATTCCAGAAGCCTTACTTTGCGTTTTATATATGAATAAATTATCATTTTTTGCATAGGGTGAAAAGCTGTGGCGCGAAAACTAAAAGTCGCACATCCAAGTTCTTTGCATATTTGAATTAAGGACATCCCACGTTATCATTTGCAATGTATATTTTTTTTTACTCCTACCATTTCGTGATTTATGACAAAATTCCAGAAGCCTTACTTTGCGTTTTATATATGAATAAATTATCATTTTTTGCATAGGTTGAAAAGCTGTGGCGCGAAAACTAAAAGTCGCACAGCCAAGTCCTTCGCAGATTTAAATTAAGGACATCCCAAGTTATCATTTGCAATGTATCCTTTTTTTTTACTCCTACCATTTCGTGATTTATGACAAAATTCCAGAAGCCTTACTTTGCGTTTTATATATGAATAAATTATTATTTTTTGCATAGGTTGAAAAGCTGTGGCGCGAAAAATAAAAGTCGCACATCCAATTCCTTTGCAAATTTAAATTGAGGACATCCCACGTTATCATTTGCAATGTATCCTTTTTTTTTACTCCTACCATTTCGTGAGTTATGACAAAATTCCAGAAGCCTTACTTTGCGTTTTATATATGAATAAATTATCATTTTTTGCATAGGGTGAAAAGCTGTGGCGCGAAAACTAAAAGTCGCACATCCAAGTCCTTTGCAGATTTAAATTGAGGACATCCCACGTTATCATTTGCAATGTATCCTTTTTTTTTACTCCTACCATTTCGTGAGTTATGACAAAATTCCAGAAGCCTTACTTTGCGTTTTATATATGAATAAATTATCATTTTTTGCATAGGTTGAAAAGCTGTGGCGCGAAAACTAAAAGTCGCACATCCAAGTTCTTTGCAGATTTGAATTAAGGACATCCCAAGTTATCATTTGCAATGTATCTTTTTTTTTTACTCTTACCATTTTGTGAGTTATGACAAAATTCCAGAAGCCTTACTTTGCGTTTTATATATGAATAAATTATCATTTTTTGCATAGGTTGAAAAGCTGTGGCGCGAAAACTAAAAGTCGCACATCCAAGTTCTTTGCAGATTCGAATTTAGGACATCCCAAGTTATCATTTACAATGTATCCTTTTTTTTTACTCCTACCATTTCGTGAGTTATGACAAAATTCCAGAAGCCTTACCTTGCGTTTTATATATGAATAAATTATCATTTTTTGCATAGGTTGAAAAGCTGTGGCGCGAAAACTAAAAGTCGCGCATCCAAGTTCTTTGCAGATTCGAATTAAGGACATCCCAAGTTATCATTTGCAATGTATCTTTTTTTTTACTCCAACCATTTCGTGAGTTATGACAAAATTCCAGAAGCCTTACTTTGCGTTTTATATATGAATAAATTATCATTTTTTGCATAGGTTGAAAAGCTGTAGCGCGAAAACTAAAAGTCGCACAGCCAAGTTCTTTGCAGATTTGAATTAAGGACATTCCAAGTTATCATTTGCAATGTATCTTTTTTTTTATTCCTACCATTTTGTGTGTTATGACAAAATTCCAGAAGCCTTACCTTGCGTTTTATATATGAATAAATTATCATTTTTTGCATAGGTTGAAAAGCTGTGGCGCGAAAACTAATAGTCGCACATCCAAGTTCTTTGCAGATTCGAATTTAGGACATCCCAAGTTATCATTTACAATGTATCCTTTTTTTTTACTCCTACCATTTCGTGAGTTATGACAAAATTCCAGAAGCCTTACCTTGCGTTTTATATATGAATAAATTATCATTTTTTGCATAGGTTGAAAAGCTGTGGCGCGAAAACTAAAAGTCGCGCATCCAAGTTCTTTGCAGATTCGAATTGAGGACATCCCAAGTTATCATTTACAATGTATCCTTTTTTTTTACTCCTACCATTTCGTGAGTTATGACAAAATTCCAGAAGCCTTACTTTGCGTTTTATATATGAATAAATTATCATTTTTTGCATAGGTTGAAAAGCTGTGGCGCGAAAACTAAAAGTCGCACATCCAAGTTCTTTGCATATTTGAATTAAGGACATCCCACGTTATCATTTGCAATGTATATTTTTTTTTACTCCTACCATTTCGTGATTTATGACAAAATTCCAGAAGCCTTACTTTGCGTTTTATATATGAATAAATTATCATTTTTTGCATAGGTTGAAAAGCTGTGGCGCGAAAACTAAAAGTCGCACAGCCAAGTCCTTCGCAGATTTAAATTAAGGACATCCCAAGTTATCATTTGCAATGTATCCTTTTTTTTTACTCCTACCATTTCGTGATTTATGACAAAATTCCAGAAGCCTTACTTTGCGTTTTATATATGAATAAATTATTATTTTTTGCATAGGTTGAAAAGCTGTGGCGCGAAAAATAAAAGTCGCACATCCAATTCCTTTGCAAATTTAAATTGAGGACATCCCACGTTATCATTTGCAATGTATCCTTTTTTTTTACTCCTTCCATTTCGTGAGTTATGACAAAATTCCAGAAGCCTTACTTTGCGTTTTATATATGAATAAATTATCATTTTTTGCATAGGTTGAAAAGCTGTGGCGCGAAAACTAAAAGTTACACATCCAAGTTCTTTGCAGATTCGAATTAAGGACATCCCAAGTTATCATTTGCAATGTATTTTTTTTTTTACTCCTACCATTTCGTGAGTTATGACAAAATTCCAGAAGCCCTACTTTGCGTTTTATGTATGAATAAATTATCATTTTTTGCATAGGTTGAAAAGCTGTGGCGCGAAAACTAAAAGTCGCACAGCCAAGTCCTTTGCAGATTTAAATTAAGGACATCCCAGGTTATCATTTACAATGTATCCTTTTTTTTTTGCTCCTACCATTTCGTGATTTATGACAAAATTCCAGAAGCCTTACTTTGCGTTTTATATATGAATAAATTATCATTTTTTGCATAGGTTGAAAAGCTGTGGCGCGAAAACTAAAAGTCGCACATCCAAGTTCTTTGCAGATTTGAATTAAGGACATCCCACGTTATCATTTGCAATGTATATTTTTTTTTACTCCTACCATTTCTTGATTTATGACAAAATTCCAGAAGCCTTACTTTGCGTTTTATATATGAATAAATTATCATTTTTTGCATAGGTTGAAAAGCTGTGGCGCGAAAACTAAAAGTCGCACAGCCAAGTCCTTCGCAGATTTAAATTAAGGACATCCCACGTTATCATTTGCACTGTATCCTTTTTTTTTACTCCTACCATTTCGTGATTTATGACATAATTCCAGAAGCCTTACTTTGCGTTTTATATATGAATAAATTATTATTTTTTGCATAGGTTGAAAAGCTGTGGCGCGAAAACTAAAAGTCGCACATCCAATTCCTTTGCAGATTTAAATTGAGGACATCCCACGTTATCATTTGCAATGTATCCTTTTTTTTTACTCCTTCCATTTCGTGAGTTATGACAAAATTCCAGAAGCCTTACTTTGCGTTTTATATATGAATAAATTATCATTTTTTGCATAGGTTGAAAAGCTGTGGCGCGAAAACTAAAAGTCGCACATCCAAGTTCTTCGCAGATTTGAATTAAGGAAATCCCAAGTTATCATTTGCAATGTATCTTTTTTTTTTACTCTTACCATTTTGTGAGTTATGACAAAATTCCAGAAGCCTTACTTTGCGTTTTATATATGAATAAATTATCATTTTTTGCATAGGTTGAAAAGCTGTGGCGCGAAAACTAAAAGTCGCACATCCAAGTTCTTTGCAGATTCGACTTGAGGGACATCCCAAGTTATCATTTACAATGTATCCTTTTTTTTTACTCCTAACATTTCGTGATTTATGACAAAATTCCAGAAGCCTTACTTTGCGTTTTATATATGAATAAATTATCATTTTTTGCATAGGTTGAAAAGCTGTGGCGCGAAAACTAAAAGTCGCACATCCAAGTCCTTTGCAGATTTAAATTAAGGACATCCCAAGTTATCATATGCAATGTATCCTTTTTTTTTACTCCTACCATTTCGTGATTTATGACAAAATTCCAGAAGCCTTACTTTGCGTTTTATATATGAATAAATTATCATTTTTTGCATAGGTTGAAAAGCTGTAGCGCGAAAACTAAAAGTCACACAGCCAAGTCCTTTGCAGATTTGAATTGAGGACATCCCACGTTATCATTTGCAATGTATTCTTTTTTTTTTACTCCTACCATTTCGTGATTTATGACAAAATTCCAGAAGCCTTACTTTGCGTTTTATATATGAATAAATTATCATTTTTTGCATAGGTTGAAAAGCTGTGGCGCGAAAACTAAAAGTCGCACATCCAAGTTCTTTGCAGATTCGAATTTGGGACATCCCAAGTTATCATTTACAATGTATCCTTTTTTTTACTCCTACCATTTTGTGAGTTATGACAAAATTCCAGAAGCCTTACTTTGCGTTTTATATATGAATAAATTATCATTTTTTTAATAGGTTGAAAAGCTGTGGCGCGAAAACTAAAAGTCGCACAGCCAAGTTCTTTGCAGATTTGAATTAAGGACATTCCAAGTTATCATTTGCAATGTATCTTTTTTTTTTATTCCTACCATTTTGTGTGTTATGACAAAATTCCAGAAGCCTTACTTTGCGTTTTATATATGAATAAATTATCATTTTTTGCATAGGTTGAAAAGCTGTAGCGCGAAAACTAAAAGTCGCACAGCCAAGTTCTTTGCAGATTCGAATTGAGGACATCCCAAGTTATCATTTACAATGTATCCTTTTTTTTTACTCCTACCATTTCGTGAGTTATGACAAAATTCCAGAAGCCTTACTTTGCGTTTTATATATGAATAAATTATCATTTTTTGCATAGGTTGAAAAGCTGTGGCGCGAAAACTAAAAGTCGCACAGCCAAGTTCTTTGCAGATTTGAATTAAGGACATTCCAAGTTATCATTTGCAATGTATCTTTTTTTTTATTCCTACCATTTTGTGTGTTATGACAAAATTCCAGAAGCCTTACTTTGCGTTTTATATATGAATAAATTATCATTTTTTGCATAGGTTGAAAAGCTGTGGCGCGAAAACTAAAAGTCACACATCCAATTCCTTTGCAGATTCGAATTAAGGACATCCCAAGTTATCATTTGCAATGTATCTTTTTTTTTACTCCTACCATTTCGTGAGTTATGACAAAATTCCAGAAGCCCTACTTTGCGTTTTATATATGAATAAATTATCATTTTTTGCATAGGTTGAAAAGCTGTGGCGCGAAAACTAAAAGTCGCACAGCCAAGTCCTTTGCAGATTTAAATTAAGGACATCCCAGGTTATCATTTACAATGTATCCTTTTTTTTTTTGCTCCTACCATTTCGTGATTTATGACAAAATTCCAGAAGCCTTACTTTGCGTTTTATATATGAATAAATTATCATTTTTTGCATAGGTTGAAAAGCTGTGGCGCGAAAACTAAAAGTCGCACATCCAAGTTCTTTGCAGATTTGAATTAAGGACATCCCACGTTATCATTTGCAATGTATATTTTTTTTACTCCTACCATTTCGTGATTTATGACAAAATTCCAGAAGCCTTACTTTGCGTTTTATATATGAATAAATTATCATTTTTTGCATAGGTTGAAAAGCTGTGGCGCGAAAACTAAAAGTCGCACAGCCAAGTCCTTCGCAGATTTAAATTAAGGACATCCCAAGTTATCATTTGCAATGTATCCTTTTTTTTTACTCCTACCATTTCGTGATTTATGACAAAATTCCAGAAGCCTTACTTTGCGTTTTATATATGAATAAATTATTATTTTTTGCATAGGTTGAAAAGCTGTGGCGCGAAAACTAAAAGTCGCACATCCAATTCCTTTGCAGATTTAAATTGAGGACATCCCACGTTATCATTTGCAATGTATCCTTTTTTTTTACTCCTTCCATTTCGTGAGTTATGACAAAATTCCAGAAGCCCTACTTTGCGTTTTATATATGAATAAATTATCATTTTTTGCATAGGTTGAAAAGCTGTGGCGCGAAAACTAAAAGTCGCACAGCCAAGTCCTTTGCAGATTTAAATTAAGGACATCCCAAGTTATCATTTGCAATGTATCTTTTTTTTTTACTCCTACCATTTCGTGATTTATGACAAAATTCCAGAAGCCTTACTTTGCGTTTTATATATGAATAAATTATCATTTTTTGCATAGGTTGAAAAGCTGTGGCGCGAAAACTAAAAGTCGCACATCCAAGTTCTTTGCAGATTCGACTTGAGGGACATCCCAAGTTATCATTTACAATGTATCCTTTTTTTTTACTCCTACCATTTCGTGATTTATGACAAAATTCCAGAAGCCTTACTTTGCGTTTTATATATGAATAAATTATCATTTTTTGCATAGGTTGAAAAGCTGTGGCGCGAAAACTAAAAGTCGCACATCCAAGTCCTTTGCAGATTTAAATTAAGGACATCCCAGGTTATCATTTACAATGTATCCTTTTTTTTTTTGCTCCTACCATTTCGTGATTTATGACAAAATTCCAGAAGCCTTACTTTGCGTTTTATATATGAATAAATTATCATTTTTTGCATAGGTTGAAAAGCTGTGGCGCGAAAACTAAAAGTCGCACATCCAAGTTCTTTGCAGATTTGAATTAAGGACATCCCACGTTATCATTTGCAATGTATATTTTTTTTTACTCCTACCATTTCGTGATTTATGACAAAATTCCAGAAGCCTTACTTTGCGTTTTATATATGAATAAATTATCATTTTTTGCATAGGTTGAAAAGCTGTGGCGCGAAAACTAAAAGTCGCACAGCCAAGTCCTTCGCAGATTTAAATTAAGGACATCCCAAGTTATCATTTGCAATGTATCCTTTTTTTTTACTCCTACCATTTCGTGATTTATGACAAAATTCCAGAAGCCTTACTTTGCGTTTTATATATGAATAAATTATTATTTTTTGCATAGGTTGAAAAGCTGTGGCGCGAAAACTAAAAGTCGCACATCCAATTCCTTTGCAGATTTAAAT
The DNA here is from genome assembly GCA_932526495.1 of Bombylius major. Classification (NCBI taxonomy): domain Eukaryota; kingdom Metazoa; phylum Arthropoda; class Insecta; order Diptera; family Bombyliidae; genus Bombylius; species Bombylius major. The sequence continues at coordinate 31,396,114 of OW052042.1, forward strand.
TGAGGACATCCCACGTTATCATTTGCAAAGTATCCTTTTTTTTACTCCTTCCATTTCGTGAGTTATGACAAAATTCCAGAAGCCTTACTTTGCGTTTTATATATGAATAAATTATCATTTTTTGCATAGGTTGAAAAGCTGTGGCGCGAAAACTAAAAGTCGCACAGCCAAGTCCTTTGCAGATTTGAATTGAGGACATCCCACGTTATCATTTGCAATGTATCTTTTTTTTTTACTCCTACCATTTCGTGATTTATGACAAAATTCCAGAAGCCTTACTTTGCGTTTTATATATGAATAAATTATCATTTTTTGCATAGGTTGAAAAGCTGTGGCGCGAAAACTAAAAGTCGCACATCCAAGTTCTTTGCAGATTCGACTTGAGGGACATCCCAAGTTATCATTTACAATGTATCCTTTTTTTTTACTCCTACCATTTCGTGATTTATGACAAAATTCCAGAAGCCTTACTTTGCGTTTTATATATGAATAAGTTATCATTTTTTGCATAGGTTGAAAAGCTGTGGCGCGAAAACTAAAAGTCGCACATCCAAGTCCTTTGCAGATTTAAATTAAGGACATCCCAGGTTATCATTTACAATGTATCCTTTTTTTTTTTGCTCCTACCATTTCGTGATTTATGACAAAATTCCAGAAGCCTTACTTTGCGTTTTATATATGAATAAATTATCATTTTTTGCATAGGTTGAAAAGCTGTGGCGCGAAAACTAATAGTCGCACATCCAAGTTCTTTGCAGATTCGAATTTAGGACATCCCAAGTTATCATTTACAATGTATCCTTTTTTTTTACTCCTACCATTTCGTGATTTATGACAAAATTCCAGAAGCCTTACTTTGCGTTTTATATATGAATAAATTATCATTTTTTGCATAGGTTGAAAAGCTGTGGCGCGAAAACTAAAAGTCGCACATCCAAGTCCTTTGCAGATTTAAATTAAGGACATCCCAGGTTATCATTTACAATGTATCCTTTTTTTTTTTGCTCCTACCATTTCGTGATTTATGACAAAATTCCAGAAGCCTTACTTTGCGTTTTATATATGAATAAATTATCATTTTTTGCATAGGTTGAAAAGCTGTGGCGCGAAAACTAAAAGTCGCACATCCAAGTTCTTTGCAGATTTGAATTAAGGACATCCCACGTTATCATTTGCAATGTATATTTTTTTTTACTCCTACCATTTCGTGATTTATGACAAAATTCCAGAAGCCTTACTTTGCGTTTTATATATGAATAAATTATCATTTTTTGCATAGGTTGAAAAGCTGTGGCGCGAAAACTAAAAGTCGCACAGCCAAGTCCTACGCAGATTTAAATTAAGGACATCCCAAGTTATCATTTGCAATGTATCCTTTTTTTTTACTCCTACCATTTCGTGATTTATGACAAAATTCCAGAAGCCTTACTTTGCGTTTTATATATGAATAAATTATTATTTTTTGCATAGGTTGAAAAGCTGTGGCGCGAAAACTAAAAGTCGCACATCCAAGTCCTTTGCAGATTTAAATTGAGGACATCCCACGTTATCATTTGCAATGTATCCTTTTTTTTTACTCCTTCCATTTCGTGAGTTATGACAAAATTCCAGAAGCCTTACTTTGCGTTTTATATATGAATAAATTATCATTTTTTGCATAGGTTGAAAAGCTGTGGCGCGAAAACTAAAAGTCGCACAGCCAAGTCCTTTGCAGATTTGAATTGAGGACATCCCACGTTATCATTTGCAATGTATCTTTTTTTTTTACTCCTACCATTTCGTGATTTATGACAAAATTCCAGAAGCCTTACTTTGCGTTTTATATATGAATAAATTATCATTTTTTGCATAGGTTGAAAAGCTGTGGCGCGAAAACTAAAAGTCGCACATCCAAGTTCTTTGCAGATTCGACTTGAGGGACATCCCAAGTTATCATTTACAATGTATCCTTTTTTTTTACTCCTACCATTTCGTGATTTATGACAAAATTCCAGAAGCCTTACTTTGCGTTTTATATATGAATAAGTTATCATTTTTTGCATAGGTTGAAAAGCTGTGGCGCGAAAACTAAAAGTCGCACATCCAAGTCCTTTGCAGATTTAAATTAAGGACATCCCAAGTTATCATATGCAATGTATTCTTTTTTTTTTACTCCTACCATTTCGTGATTTATGACAAAATTCCAGAAGCCTTACTTTGCGTTTTATATATGAATAAAGTATCATTTTTTGCATAGGTTGAAAAGCTGTGGCGCGAAAACTAATAGTCGCACATCCAAGTTCTTTGCAGATTCGAATTTAGGACATCCCAAGTTATCATTTACAATGTATCCTTTTTTTTTACTCCTACCATTTCATGAGTTATGACAAAATTCCAGAAGCCTTACCTTGCGTTTTATATATGAATAAATTATCATTTTTTGCATAGGTTGAAAAGCTGTGGCGCGAAAACTAAAAGTCGCACATCCAAGTTCTTTGCAGATTCGAATTAAGGACATCCCAAGTTATCATTTGCAATGTATCTTTTTTTTTACTCCAACCATTTCGTGAGTTATGACAAAATTCCAGAAGCCTTACTTTGCGTTTTATATATGAATAAATTATCATTTTTTGCATAGGTTGAAAAGCTGTAGCGCGAAAACTAAAAGTCGCACAGCCAAGTTCTTTGCAGATTTGAATTAAGGACATTCCAAGTTATCATTTGCAATGTATCTTTTTTTTTATTCCTACCATTTTGTGTGTTATGACAAAATTCCAGAAGCCTTACTTTGCGTTTTATATATGAATAAATTATCATTTTTTGCATAGGTTGAAAAGCTGTGGCGCGAAAACTAAAAGTCACACAGCCAAGTTCTTTGCAGATTTGAATTAAGGACATTCCAAGTTATCATTTGCAATGTATCTTTTTTTTTATTCCTACCATTTTGTGTGTTATGACAAAATTCCAGAAGCCTTACTTTGCGTTTTATATATGAATAAATTATCATTTTTTGCATAGGTTGAAAAGCTGTGGCGCGAAAACTAAAAGTCACACAGCCAAGTTCTTTGCAGATTTGAATTAAGGACATTCCAAGTTATCATTTGCAATGTATCCTTTTTTTTTACTCCTACCATTTCGTGAGTTATGACAAAATTCCAGAAGCCTTACTTTGCGTTTTATATATGAATAAATTATCATTTTTTGCATAGGTTGAAAAGCTGTGGCGCGAAAACTAAAAGTCGCACAGCCAAGTTCTTTGCAGATTTGAATTAAGGACATTCCAAGTTATCATTTGCAATGTATCTTTTTTTTTATTCCTACCATTTTGTGTGTTATGACAAAATTCCAGAAGCCTTACTTTGCGTTTTATATATGAATAAATTATCATTTTTTGCATAGGTTGAAAAGCTGTGGCGCGAAAACTAAAAGTCACACATCCAAGTTCTTTGCAGATTCGAATTAAGGACATCCCAAGTTATCATTTGCAATGTATCTTTTTTTTTACTCCTACCATTTCGTGAGTTATGACAAAATTCCAGAAGCCCTACTTTGCGTTTTATATATGAATAAATTATCATTTTTTGCATAGGTTGAAAAGCTGTGGCGCGAAAACTAAAAGTCGCACAGCCAAGTCCTTTGCAGATTTAAATTAAGGACATCCCAGGTTATCATTTACAATGTATCCTTTTTTTTTTGCTCCTACCATTTCGTGATTTATGACAAAATTCCAGAAGCCTTACTTTGCGTTTTATATATGAATAAATTATCATTTTTTGCATAGGTTGAAAAGCTGTGGCGCGAAAACTAAAAGTCGCACATCCAAGTCCTTTGCAGATTTAAATTAAGGACATCCCAGGTTATCATTTACAATGTATCCTTTTTTTTTTTGCTTCTACCATTTCGTGATTTATGACAAAATTCCAGAAGCCTTACTTTGCGTTTTATATATGAATAAATTATCATTTTTTGCATAGGTTGAAAAGCTGTGGCGCGAAAACTAAAAGTCGCACATCCAAGTTCTTTGCAGATTTGAATTAAGGACATCCCACGTTATCATTTGCAATGTATATTTTTTTTTACTCCTACCATTTCGTGATTTATGACAAAATTCCAGAAGCCTTACTTTGCGTTTTATATATGAATAAATTATCATTTTTTGCATAGGTTGAAAAGCTGTGGCGCGAAAACTAAAAGTCGCACAGCCAAGTCCTTCGCAGATTTAAATTAAGGACATCCCAAGTTATCATTTGCAATGTATCCTTTTTTTTTACTCCTACCATTTCGTGATTTATGACAAAATTCCAGAAGCCTTACTTTGCGTTTTATATATGAATAAATTATTATTTTTTGCATAGGTTGAAAAGCTGTGGCGCGAAAACTAAAAGTCGCACATCCAATTCCTTTGCAGATTTAAATTGAGGACATCCCACGTTATCATTTGCAATGTATCCTTTTTTTTTACTCCTTCCATTTCGTGAGTTATGACAAAATTCCAGAAGCCTTACTTTGCGTTTTATATATGAATAAATTATCATTTTTTGCATAGGTTGAAAAGCTGTGGCGCGAAAACTAAAAGTCGCACAGCCAAGTCCTTTGCAGATTTGAATTGAGGACATCCCACGTTATCATTTGCAATGTATCTTTTTTTTTTACTCCTACCATTTCGTGATTTATGACAAAATTCCAGAAGCCTTACTTTGCGTTTTATATATGAATAAATTATCATTTTTTGCATAGGTTGAAAAGCTGTGGCGCGAAAACTAAAAGTCGCACATCCAAGTTCTTTGCAGATTCGACTTGAGGGACATCCCAAGTTATCATTTACAATGTATCCTTTTTTTTTACTCCTACCATTTCGTGATTTATGACAAAATTCCAGAAGCCTTACTTTGCGTTTTATATATGAATAAGTTATCATTTTTTGCATAGGTTGAAAAGCTGTGGCGCGAAAACTAAAAGTCGCACATCCAAGTCCTTTGCAGATTTAAATTAAGGACATCCCAAGTTATCATATGCAATGTATTCTTTTTTTTTTACTCCTACCATTTCGTGATTTATGACAAAATTCCAGAAGCCTTACTTTGCGTTTTATATATGAATAAATTATCATTTTTTGCATAGGTTGAAAAGCTGTGGCGCGAAAACTAATAGTCGCACATCCAAGTTCTTTGCAGATTCGAATTTAGGACATCCCAAGTTATCATTTAGAATGTATCCTTTTTTTTTACTCCTACCATTTCATGAGTTATGACAAAATTCCAGAAGCCTTACCTTGCGTTTTATATATGAATAAATTATCATTTTTTGCATAGGTTGAAAAGCTGTGGCGCGAAAACTAAAAGTCGCACATCCAAGTTCTTTGCAGATTCGAATTAAGGACATCCCAAGTTATCATTTGCAATGTATCTTTTTTTTTACTCCAACCATTTCGTGAGTTATGACAAAATTCCAGAAGCCTTACTTTGCGTTTTATATATGAATAAATTATCATTTTTTGCATAGGTTGAAAAGCTGTAGCGCGAAAACTAAAAGTCGCACAGCCAAGTTCTTTGCAGATTTGAATTAAGGACATTCCAAGTTATCATTTGCAATGTATCTTTTTTTTTATTCCTACCATTTTGTGTGTTATGACAAAATTCCAGAAGCCTTACTTTGCGTTTTATATATGAATAAATTATCATTTTTTGCATAGGTTGAAAAGCTGTGGCGCGAAAACTAAAAGTCACACAGCCAAGTTCTTTGCAGATTTGAATTAAGGACATTCCAAGTTATCATTTGCAATGTATCTTTTTTTTTATTCCTACCATTTTGTGTGTTATGACAAAATTCCAGAAGCCTTACTTTGCGTTTTATATATGAATAAATTATCATTTTTTGCATAGGTTGAAAAGCTGTGGCGCGAAAACTAAAAGTCACACAGCCAAGTTCTTTGCAGATTTGAATTAAGGACATTCCAAGTTATCATTTGCAATGTATCCTTTTTTTTTACTCCTACCATTTCGTGAGTTATGACAAAATTCCAGAAGCCTTACTTTGCGTTTTATATATGAATAAATTATCATTTTTTGCATAGGTTGAAAAGCTGTGGCGCGAAAACTAAAAGTCGCACAGCCAAGTTCTTTGCAGATTTGAATTAAGGACATTCCAAGTTATCATTTGCAATGTATCTTTTTTTTTATTCCTACCATTTTGTGTGTTATGACAAAATTCCAGAAGCCTTACTTTGCGTTTTATATATGAATAAATTATCATTTTTTGCATAGGTTGAAAAGCTGTGGCGCGAAAACTAAAAGTCACACATCCAAGTTCTTTGCAGATTCGAATTAAGGACATCCCAAGTTATCATTTGCAATGTATCTTTTTTTTTACTCCTACCATTTCGTGAGTTATGACAAAATTCCAGAAGCCCTACTTTGCGTTTTATATATGAATAAATTATCATTTTTTGCATAGGTTGAAAAGCTGTGGCGCGAAAACTAAAAGTCGCACAGCCAAGTCCTTTGCAGATTTAAATTAAGGACATCCCAGGTTATCATTTACAATGTATCCTTTTTTTTTTGCTCCTACCATTTCGTGATTTATGACAAAATTCCAGAAGCCTTACTTTGCGTTTTATATATGAATAAATTATCATTTTTTGCATAGGTTGAAAAGCTGTGGCGCGAAAACTAAAAGTCGCACATCCAAGTTCTTGGCAGATTTGAATTAAGGACATCCCACGTTATCATTTGCAATGTATATTTTTTTTTACTCCTACCATTTCGTGATTTATGACAAAATTCCAGAAGCCTTACTTTGCGTTTTATATATGAATAAATTATCATTTTTTGCATAGGTTGAAAAGCTGTGGCGCGAAAACTAAAAGTCGCACAGCCAAGTCCTTCGCAGATTTAAATTAAGGACATCCCAAGTTATCATTTGCAATGTATCCTTTTTTTTTACTCCTACCATTTCGTGATTTATGACAAAATTCCAGAAGCCTTACTTTGCGTTTTATATATGAATAAATTATTATTTTTTGCATAGGTTGAAAAGCTGTGGCGCGAAAACTAAAAGTCGCACATCCAATTCCTTTGCAGATTTAAATTGAGGACATCCCACGTTATCATTTGCAATGTATCCTTTTTTTTTACTCCTTCCATTTCGTGAGTTATGACAAAATTCCAGAAGCCTTACTTTGCGTTTTATATATGAATAAATTATCATTTTTTGCATAGGTTGAAAAGCTGTGGCGCGAAAACTAAAAGTCGCACAGCCAAGTCCTTTGCAGATTTAAATTAAGGACATCCCACGTTATCATTTGCAATGTATTTTTTTTTTTTACTCCTACCATTTCGTGATTTATGACAAAATTCCAGAAGCCTTACTTTGCGTTTTATATATGAATAAATTATCATTTTTTGCATAGGTTGAAAAGCTGTGGCGCGAAAACTAAAAGTCGCACATCCAAGTTCTTTGCAGATTCGACTTGAGGGACATCCCAAGTTATCATTTACAATGTATCCTTTTTTTTTACTCCTACCATTTCGTGATTTATGACAAAATTCCAGAAGCCTTACTTTGCGTTTTATATATGAATAAATTATCATTTTTTGCATAGGTTGAAAAGCTGTGGCGCGAAAACTAAAAGTCGCACAGCCAAGTTCTTTGCAGATTCGAATTTGGGACATCCCAAGTTATCATTTACAATGTATCCTTTTTTTTTACTCCTACCATTTTGTGAGTTATGACAAAATTCCAGAAGCCTTACTTTGCGTTTTATATATGAATAAATTATCATTTTTTGCATAGGTTGAAAAGCTGTGGCGCGAAAACTAAAAGTCGCACATCCAAGTCCTTTGCAGATTTAAATTAAGGACATCCCAAGTTATCATATGCAATGTATCCTTTTTTTTACTCCTACCATTTCGTGATTTATGACAAAATTCCAGAAGCCTTACTTTGCGTTTTATATATGAATAAATTATCATTTTTTGCATAGGTTGAAAAGCTGTAGCGCGAAAACTAAAAGTCACACAGCCAAGTCCTTTGCAGATTTGAATTGAGGACATCCCACGTTATCATTTGCAATGTATTCTTTTTTTTTTACTCCTACCATTTCGTGATTTATGACAAAATTCCAGAAGGCTTACTTTGCGTTTTATATATGATTAAATTATCATTTTTTGCATAGGTTGAAAAGCTGTGGCGCGAAAACTAAAAGTCGCACAGCCAAGTTCTTTGCAGATTCGAATTTGGGACATCCCAAGTTATCATTTACAATGTATCCTTTTTTTTTACTCCTACCATTTTGTGAGTTATGACAAAATTCCAGAAGCCTTACTTTGCGTTTTATATATGAATAAATTATCATTTTTTGCATAGGTTGAAAAGCTGTGGCGCGAAAACTAAAAATCACATATCCAAGTTCTTTGCAGATTCGAATTAAGGACATCCCAAGTTATCATTTGCAATGTATCTTTTTTTTTACTCCTACCATTTCGTGAGTTATGACAAAATTCCAGAAGCCTTACTTTGCGTTTTATATATGAATTAATTATCATTTTTTGCATAGGTTGAAAAGCTGTGGCGCGAAAACTAAAAGTCGCACAGCCAAGTCCTTTGCAGATTTAAATTAAGGACATCCCAAGTTATCATTTGCAATGTATCCTTTTTTTTACTCCTACCATTTCGTGATTTATGACAAAATTCCAGAAGCCTTACTTTGCGTTTTATATATGAATAAATTATCATTTTTTGCATAGGTTGAAAAGCTGTGGCGCGAAAACTAAAAGTCGCACATCCAAGTCCTTTGCAGATTTGAATTGAGGACATCCCACGTTATCATTTGCAATGTATCTTTTTTTTTACTCCTACCATTTCGTGATTTATGACAAAATTCCAGAAGCCTTACTTTGCGTTTTATATATGAATAAATTATCATTTTTTGCATAGGTTGAAAAGCTGTGGCGCGAAAACTAAAAGTCGCACATCCAAGTTCTTTGCAGATTCGAATTTAGGACATCCCAAGTTATTATTTACAATGTATCCTTTTTTTTTACTCCAACCATTTCGTGATTTATGACAAAATTCCAGAAGCCTTACTTTGCGTTTTATATATGAATAAATTATCATTTTTTGCATAGGTTGAAAAGCTGTGGCGCGAAAACTAAAAGTCGCACATCCAAGTTCTTTGCAGATTCGAATTAAGGACATCCCAAGTTATCATTTGCAATGTATCTTTTTTTTCTACTCCTACCATTTCGTGAGTAATGACAAAATTCCAGAAGCCTTACTTTGCGTTTTATATATGAATAAATTATCATTTTTTGCATAGGTTGAAAAGCTGTGGCGCGAAAACTAAAAGTCGCACAGCCAAGTCCTTTGCAGATTTAAATTAAGGACATCCCAAGTTATCATTTGCAATGTCCTTTTTTTTTACTCCTACCATTTCGTGATTTATGACAAAATTCCAGAAGCCTTACTTTGCGTTTTATATATGAATAAATTATCATTTTTTGCATAGGTTAAAAGCTGTGGCGCGAAAACTAAAAGTCGCACATCCAAGTCCTTTGCAGATTTGAATTGAGGACATCCCACGTTATCATTTGCAATGTATCCTTTTTTTTTACTCCTACCATTTCGTGATTTATGACAAAATTCCAGAAGCCTTACTTTGCGTTTTATATATGAATAAATTATCATTTTTTGCATAGGTTGAAAAGCTGTGGCGCGAAAACTAAAAGTCGCGCAGCCAAGTTCTTTGCAGATTTGAATTAAGGACATCCCAAGTTATCATTTGCAATGTATCTTTTTTTTTTACTCTTACCATTTTGTGAGTTATGACAAAATTCCAGAAGCCTTACTTTGCGTTTTATATATGAATAAATTATCATTTTTTGCATAGGTTGAAAAGCTGTGGCGCGAAAACTAAAAGTCGCGCAGCCAAGTTCTTTGCAGATTCGAATTAAGGACATCCCAAGTTATCATTTGCAATGTATCTTTTTTTTTTTACTCCTACCATTTCGTGAGTTATGACAAAATTCCAGAAGCCTTACTTTGCGTTTTATATATGAATAAATTATCATTTTTTGCATAGGTTGAAAAGCTGTGGCGCGAAAACTAAAAGTCACACATCCAAGTTCTTTGCAGATTTAAATTAAGGACATCCCAAGTTATCATTTGCAATGTATTTTTTTTTTTACTCCTACCATTTCGTGAGTTATGACAAAATTCCAGAAGCCTTACTTTGCGTTTTATATATGAATAAATTATCATTTTTTGCATAGGTTGAAAAGCTGTGGCGCGAAAACTAAAAGTCGCACAGCCAAGTCCTTTGCAGATTTAAATTTAGGACATCCCGCGTTATCATTTCCAATGTATTCTTTTTTTTACTCCTACCATTTCATGATTTATGACAAAATTCCAGAAGCCTTACTTTGCGTTTTATATATGAATAAATTATCATTTTTTGCATAGGTTAAAAGCTGTGGCGCGAAAACTAAAAGTCGCACATCCAAGTCCTTTGCAGATTTGAATTGAGGACATCCCACGTTATCATTTGCAATGTATCCTTTTTTTTTACTCCTACCATTTCGTGATTTATGACAAAATTCCAGAAGCCTTACTTTGCGTTTTATATATGAATAAATTATCATTTTTTGCATAGGTTGAAAAGCTGTGGCGCGAAAACTAAAAGTCGCGCAGCCAAGTTCTTTGCAGATTTGAATTAAGGACATCCCAAGTTATCATTTGCAATGTATCTTTTTTTTTTACTCTTACCATTTTGTGAGTTATGACAAAATTCCAGAAGCCTTACTTTGCGTTTTATATATGAATAAATTATCATTTTTTGCATAGGTTGAAAAGCTGTGGCGCGAAAACTAAAAGTCACACATCCAAGTTCTTTGCAGATTTGAATTAAGGACATCCCAAGTTATCATTTGCAATGTATCTTTTTTTTTTACTCCTACCATTTCGTGATTTATGACAAAATTCCCGAAGCCTTACTTTGCGTTTTATATATGAATAAATTATCATTTTTTGCATAGGTTGAAAAGCTGTGGCGCGAAAACTAAAAGTCGCGCAGCCAAGTTCTTTGCAGATTCGAATTAAGGACATCCCAAGTTATCATTTGCAATGTATCTTTTTTTTTTTACTCCTACCATTTCGTGAGTTATGACAAAATTCCAGAAGCCTTACTTTGCGTTTTATATATGAATAAATTATCATTTTTTGCATAGGTTGAAAAGCTGTGGCGCGAAAACTAAAAGTCGCACAGCCAAGTCCTTTGCAGATTTAAATTTAGGACATCCCGCGTTATCATTTCCAATGTATTCTTTTTTTTACTCCTACCATTTCATGATTTATGACAAAATTCCAGAAGCCTTACTTTGCGTTTTATATATGAATAAATTATCATTTTTTGCATAGGTTAAAAGCTGTGGCGCGAAAACTAAAAGTCGCACATCCAAGTCCTTTGCAGATTTGAATTGAGGACATCCCACGTTATCATTTGCAATGTATCCTTTTTTTTTACTCCTACCATTTCGTGATTTATGACAAAATTCCAGAAGCCTTACTTTGCGTTTTATATATGAATAAATTATCATTTTTTGCATAGGTTGAAAAGCTGTGGCGCGAAAACTAAAAGTCGCGCAGCCAAGTTCTTTGCAGATTTGAATTAAGGACATCCCAAGTTATCATTTGCAATGTATCTTTTTTTTTTACTCTTACCATTTTGTGAGTTATGACAAAATTCCAGAAGCCTTACTTTGCGTTTTATATATGAATAAATTATCATTTTTTGCATAGGTTGAAAAGCTGTGGCGCGAAAACTAAAAGTCACACATCCAAGTTCTTTGCAGATTTGAATTAAGGACATCCCAAGTTATCATTTGCAATGTATCTTTTTTTTTTACTCCTACCATTTCGTGATTTATGACAAAATTCCCGAAGCCTTACTTTGCGTTTTATATATGAATAAATTATCATTTTTTGCATAGGTTGAAAAGCTGTGGCGCGAAAACTAAAAGTCGCGCAGCCAAGTTCTTTGCAGATTCGAATTAAGGACATCCCAAGTTATCATTTGCAATGTATCTTTTTTTTTTTACTCCTACCATTTCGTGAGTTATGACAAAATTCCAGAAGCCTTACTTTGCGTTTTATATATGAATAAATTATCTTTTTTTGCATAGGTTGAAAAGCTGTGGCGCGAAAACTAAAAGTCACACATCCAAGTTCTTTGCAGATTTAAATTAAGGACATCCCAAGTTATCATTTGCAATGTATTTTTTTTTTTTACTCCTACCATTTCGTGAGTTATGACAAAATTCCAGAAGCCTTACTTTGCGTTTTATATATGAATAAATTATCATTTTTTGCATAGGTTGAAAAGCTGTGGCGCGAAAACTAAAAGTCGCACAGCCAAGTCCTTTGCAGATTTAAATTTAGGACATCCCGCGTTATCATTTGCAATGTATTCTTTTTTTTACTCCTACCATTTCATGATTTATGACAAAATTCCAGAAGCCTTACTTTGCGTTTTATATATGAATAAATTATCATTTTTTGCATAGGTTGAAAAGCTGTAGCGCGAAAACTAAAAGTCGCACATCCAAGTTCTTTGCAGATTCGAATTAAGGACATCCCACGTTATCATTTGCAATGTATCCTTTTTTTTACTCCTACCATTTCGTGAGTTATGACAAAATTCCAGAAGCCTTACTTTGCGTTTTATATATGAATAAATTATCATTTTTTGCATAGGTTGAAAAGCTGTGGCGCGAAAACTAAAAGTCGCACATCCAAGTCCTTTGCAGATTTGAATTGAGGACATCCCAAGTTATCATTTGCAATGTATCCTTTTTTTTTACTCCAACCATTTCGTGATTTATGACAAAATTCCAGAAGCCTTACTTTGCGTTTTATATATGAATAAATTATCATTTTTTGCATAGGTTGAAAAGCTGTGGCGCGAAAACTAAAAGTCGCACAGCCAAGTCCTTTGCAGATTTAAATTGAGGACATCCCACGTTATCATTTGCAATGTATTCTTTTTTTTTTACTCCTACCATTTCGTGATTTATGACAAAATTCCAGAAGCCTTACTTTGCGTTTTATATATGAATAAATTATCATTTTTTGCATAGGTTGAAAAGCTGTGGCGCGAAAACTAAAAGTCGCACATCCAAGTCCTTTGCTGATTTAAATTAAGGACATCCCAAGTTATCATATGCAATGTATCCTTTTTTTTTACTCCTACCATTTCGTGATTTATGACAAAATTCCAGAAGCCTTACTTTGCGTTTTATATATGAATAAATTATCATTTTTTGCATAGGTTGAAAAGCTGTAGCGCGAAAACTAAAAGTCACACAGCCAAGTCCTTTGCAGATTTGAATTGAGGACATCCCACGTTATCATTTGCAATGTATCCTTTTTTTTTACTCCTACCATTTCGTGAGTTATGACAAAATTGCAGAAGCCTTACTTTGCGTTTTATATATGAATAAATTATCATTTTTTGCATAGGTTGAAAAGCTGTGGCGCGAAAACTAAAAATCACATATCCAAGTTCTTTGCAGATTCGAATTAAGGACATCCCAAGTTATCATTTGCAATGTATCTTTTTTTTTTACTCCTACTATTTCGTGAGTTATGACAAAATTCCAGAAGCCTTACTTTGCGTTTTATATATGAATAAATTATCATTTTTTGCATAGGTTGAAAAGCTGTGGCGCAAAAACTAAAAGGCGCACAGCCAAGTTCTTTGCAGATTTGAATTAAGGACATCCCAAGTTATCATTTGCAATGTATCTTTTTTTTTTACTCCTACCATTTCGTGAGTTATGACAAAATTCCAGAAGCCTTACTTTGCGTTTTATATATGAATAAATTATCATTTTTTGCATAGGTTGAAAAGCTGTGGCGCGAAAACTAAAAGTCGCACAGCCAAGTCCTTTGCAGATTTAAATTGAGGACATCCCACGTTATCATTTGCAATGTATTCTTTTTTTTTACTCCTACCATTTCGTGATTTATGACAAAATTCCAGAAGCCTTACTTTGCGTTTTATATATGAATAAATTATCATTTTTTGCATAGGTTGAAAAGCTGTGGCGCGAAAACTAAAAGTCGCACATCCAAGTTCTTTGCAGATTCGAATTAAGGACATCCCAAGTTATCATTTGCAATGTATCTTTTTTTTCTACTCCTACCATTTCGTGAGTAATGACAAAATTCCAGAAGCCTTACTTTGCGTTTTATATATGAATAAATTATCATTTTTTGCATAGGTTGAAAAGCTGTGGCGCGAAAACTAAAAGTCGCACAGCCAAGTCCTTTGCAGATTTAAATTAAGGACATCCCAAGTTATCATTTGCAATGTCCTTTTTTTTTACTCCTACCATTTCGTGATTTATGACAAAATTCCAGAAGCCTTACTTTGCGTTTTATATATGAATAAATTATCATTTTTTGCATAGGTTAAAAGCTGTGGCGCGAAAACTAAAAGTCGCACATCCAAGTCCTTTGCAGATTTGAATTGAGGACATCCCACGTTATCATTTGCAATGTATCCTTTTTTTTTACTCCTACCATTTCGTGATTTATGACAAAATTCCAGAAGCCTTACTTTGCGTTTTATATATGAATAAATTATCATTTTTTGCATAGGTTGAAAAGCTGTGGCGCGAAAACTAAAAGTCGCGCAGCCAAGTTCTTTGCAGATTTGAATTAAGGACATCCCAAGTTATCATTTGCAATGTATCTTTTTTTTTTACTCTTACCATTTTGTGAGTTATGACAAAATTCCAGAAGCCTTACTTTGCGTTTTATATATGAATAAATTATCATTTTTTGCATAGGTTGAAAAGCTGTGGCGCGAAAACTAAAAGTCACACATCCAAGTTCTTTGCAGATTTGAATTAAGGACATCCCAAGTTATCATTTGCAATGTATCTTTTTTTTTTACTCCTACCATTTCGTGATTTATGACAAAATTCCCGAAGCCTTACTTTGCGTTTTATATATGAATAAATTATCATTTTTTGCATAGGTTGAAAAGCTGTGGCGCGAAAACTAAAAGTCGCGCAGCCAAGTTCTTTGCAGATTCGAATTAAGGACATCCCAAGTTATCATTTGCAATGTATCTTTTTTTTTTTACTCCTACCATTTCGTGAGTTATGACAAAATTCCAGAAGCCTTACTTTGCGTTTTATATATGAATAAATTATCATTTTTTGCATAGGTTGAAAAGCTGTGGCGCGAAAACTAAAAGTCACACATCCAAGTTCTTTGCAGATTTAAATTAAGGACATCCCAAGTTATCATTTGCAATGTATCCTTTTTTTTACTCCTACCATTTCGTGAGTTATGACAAAATTCCAGAAGCCTTACTTTGCGTTTTATATATGAATAAATTATCATTTTTTGCATAGGTTGAAAAGCTGTGGCGCGAAAACTAAAAGTCGCACATCCAAGTCCTTTGCAGATTTGAATTGAGGACATCCCAAGTTATCATTTGCAATGTATCCTTTTTTTTTACTCCAACCATTTCGTGATTTATGACAAAATTCCAGAAGCCTTACTTTGCGTTTTATATATGAATAAATTATCATTTTTTGCATAGGTTGAAAAGCTGTGGCGCGAAAACTAAAAGTCGCACAGCCAAGTCCTTTGCAGATTTAAATTGAGGACATCCCACGTTATCATTTGCAATGTATCTTTTTTTTTTACTCCTACCATTTCGTGATTTATGACAAAATTCCAGAAGCCTTACTTTGCGTTTTATATATGAATAAATTATCATTTTTTGCATAGGTTGAAAAGCTGTGGCGCGAAAACTAAAAGTCGCACATCCAAGTCCTTCGCAGATTTAAATTAAGGACATCCCAAGTTATCATATGCAATGTATCCTTTTTTTTTACTCCTACCATTTCGTGATTTATGACAAAATTCCAGAAGCCTTACTTTGCGTTTTATATATGAATAAATTATCATTTTTTGCATAGGTTGAAAAGCTGTAGCGCGAAAACTAAAAGTCACACAGCCAAGTCCTTTGCAGATTTGAATTGAGGACATCCCACGTTATCATTTGCAATGTATCCTTTTTTTTTACTCCTACCATTTCGTGAGTTATGACAAAATTGCAGAAGCCTTACTTTGCGTTTTATATATGAATAAATTATCATTTTTTGCATAGGTTGAAAAGCTGTGGCGCGAAAACTAAAAATCACATATCCAAGTTCTTTGCAGATTCGAATTAAGGACATCCCAAGTTATCATTTGCAATGTATCTTTTTTTTTTACTCCTACTATTTCGTGAGTTATGACAAAATTCCAGAAGCCTTACTTTGCGTTTTATATATGAATAAATTATCATTTTTTGCATAGGTTGAAAAGCTGTGGCGCAAAAACTAAAAGGCGCACAGCCAAGTTCTTTGCAGATTTGAATTAAGGACATCCCAAGTTATCATTTGCAATGTATCTTTTTTTTTTACTCCTACCATTTCGTGAGTTATGACAAAATTCCAGAAGCCTTACTTTGCGTTTTATATATGAATAAATTATCATTTTTTGCATAGGTTGAAAAGCTGTGGCGCGAAAACTAAAAGTCGCACAGCCAAGTCCTTTGCAGATTTAAATTGAGGACATCCCACGTTATCATTTGCAATGTATTCTTTTTTTTTACTCCTACCATTTCGTGAGTTATGACAAAATTCCAGAAGCCTTACTTTGCGTTTTATATATGAATAAATTATCATTTTTTGCATAGGTTGAAAAGCTGTGGCGCGAAAACTAAAAGTCGCACATCCAAGTTCTTTGCAGATTCGAATTTGGGACATCCCAAGTTATCATTTACAATGTATCCTTTTTTTTTACTCCTACCATTTTGTGAGTTATGACAAAATTCCAGAAGCCTTACTTTGCGTTTTATATATGAATAAATTATCATTTTTTGCATAGGTTGAAAAGCTGTGGCGCGAAAACTAAAAATCACATATCCAAGTTCTTTGCAGATTCGAATTAAGGACATCCCAAGTTATCATTTGCAATGTATGTTTTTTTTTTACTCCTACTATTTCGTGAGTTATGACAAAATTCCAGAAGCCTTACTTTGCGTTTTATATATGAATAAATTATCATTTTTTGCATAGGTTGAAAAGCTGTGGCGCAAAAACTAAAAGGCGCACATCCAAGTCCTTTGCAGATTTGAATTAAGGACATCCCAAGTTATCATTTGCAATGTATCTTTTTTTTTTACTCCTACCATTTCGTGAGTTATGACAAAATTCCAGAAGCCTTACTTTGCGTTTTATATATGAATTAATTATCATTTTTTGCATAGCTTGAAAAGCTGTGGCGCGACAACTAAAAGTCGCACATCCAAGTTCTTTGCAGATTCGAATTAAGGACATCCCAAGTTATCATTTGCAATGTATCTTTTTTTTTTACTCCTACTATTTCGTGAGTTATGACAAAATTCCAGAAGCCTTACTTTGCGTTTTATATATGAATAAATTATCATTTTTTGCATAGGTTGAAAAGCTGTGGCGCAAAAACTAAAAGGCGCACAGCCAAGTTCTTTGCAGATTTGAATTAAGGACATCCCAAGTTATCATTTGCAATGTATCTTTTTTTTTTACTCCTACCATTTCGTGAGTTATGACAAAATTCCAGAAGCCTTACTTTGCGTTTTATATATGAATAAATTATCATTTTTTGCATAGGTTGAAAAGCTGTGGCGCGAAAACTAAAAGTCGCACAGCCAAGTCCTTTGCAGATTTAAATTGAGGACATCCCACGTTATCATTTGCAATGTATTCTTTTTTTTTACTCCTACCATTTCGTGATTTATGACAAAATTCCAGAAGCCTTACTTTGCGTTTTATATATGAATAAATTATCATTTTTTGCATAGGTTGAAAAGCTGTGGCGCGAAAACTAAAAGTCGCACATCCAAGTTCTTTGCAGATTCGAATTTGGGACATCCCAAGTTATCATTTACAATGTATCCTTTTTTTTTACTCCTACCATTTTGTGAGTTATGACAAAATTCCAGAAGCCTTACTTTGCGTTTTATATATGAATAAATTATCATTTTTTGCATAGGTTGAAAAGCTGTGGCGCGAAAACTAAAAATCACATATCCAAGTTCTTTGCAGATTCGAATTAAGGACATCCCAAGTTATCATTTGCAATGTATGTTTTTTTTTTACTCCTACTATTTCGTGAGTTATGACAAAATTCCAGAAGCCTTACTTTGCGTTTTATATATGAATAAATTATCATTTTTTGCATAGGTTGAAAAGCTGTGGCGCAAAAACTAAAAGGCGCACAGCCAAGTTCTTTGCAGATTTGAATTAAGGACATCCCAAGTTATCATTTGCAATGTATCTTTTTTTTTTACTCCTACCATTTCGTGAGTTATGACAAAATTCCAGAAGCCTTACTTTGCGTTTTATATATGAATTAATTATCATTTTTTGCATAGCTTGAAAAGCTGTGGCGCGACAACTAAAAGTCGCACATCCAAGTCCTTTGCAGATTTGAATTGAGGACATCCCACGTTATCATTTGCAATGTATTTTTTTTTTTTACTCCTACCATTTCGTGATTTATGACAAAATTCCAGAAGCCTTACTTTGCGTTTTATATATGAATAAATTATCATTTTTTGCATAGGTTGAAAAGCTGTGGCGCGAAAACTAAAAGTCGCACATCCAAGTCCTTTGCAGATTTGAATTGAGGACATCCCACGTTATCATTTGCAATGTATCCTATTTTTTTACTCCTACCGTTTCGTGATTTATGACAAAATTCCAGAAGCCTTACTTTGCGTTTTATATATGAATAAATTATCATTTTTTGCATAGGTTGAAAAGCTGTGGCGCGAAAACTAAAAGTCGCACATCCAAGTTCTTTGCAGATTCGAATTTAGGACATCCCAAGTTATCATTTGCAATGTATCTTTTTTTTTTACTCCTACCATTTCGTGAGTTATGACAAAATTCCAGAAGCCTTACTTTGCGTTTTATATATGAATAAATTATCATTTTTTGCATAGGTTGAAAAGCTGTGGCGCAAAAACTAAAAGGCGCACAGCCAAGTTCTTTGCAGATTTGAATTAAGGACATCCCAAGTTATCATTTGCAATGTATCTTTTTTTTTTACTCCTACCATTTCGTGAGTTATGACAAAATTCCAGAAGCCTTACTTTGCGTTTTATATATGAATAAATTATCATTTTTTGCATAGGTTGAAAAGCTGTGGCGCGAAAACTAAAAGTCGCACAGCCAAGTCCTTTGCAGATTTAAATTGAGGACATCCCACGTTATCATTTGCAATGTATTCTTTTTTTTTACTCCTACCATTTCGTGATTTATGACAAAATTCCAGAAGCCTTACTTTGCGTTTTATATATGAATAAATTATCATTTTTTGCATAGGTTGAAAAGCTGTGGCGCGAAAACTAAAAGTCGCACATCCAAGTTCTTTGCAGATTCGAATTTGGGACATCCCAAGTTATCATTTACAATGTATCCTTTTTTTTTACTCCTACCATTTTGTGAGTTATGACAAAATTCCAGAAGCCTTACTTTGCGTTTTATATATGAATAAATTATCATTTTTTGCATAGGTTGAAAAGCTGTGGCGCGAAAACTAAAAATCACATATCCAAGTTCTTTGCAGATTCGAATTAAGGACATCCCAAGTTATCATTTGCAATGTATCTTTTTTTTTTACTCCTACTATTTCGTGAGTTATGACAAAATTCCAGAAGCCTTACTTTGCGTTTTATATATGAATAAATTATCATTTTTTGCATAGGTTGAAAAGCTGTGGCGCAAAAACTAAAAGGCGCACAGCCAAGTTCTTTGCAGATTTGAATTAAGGACATCCCAAGTTATCATTTGCAATGTATCTTTTTTTTTTACTCCTACCATTTCGTGAGTTATGACAAAATTCCAGAAGCCTTACTTTGCGTTTTATATATGCATAAATTATCATTTTTTGCATAGGTTGAAAAGCTGTGGCGCGAAAACTAAAAGTCGCACAGCCAAGTCCTTTGCAGATTTAAATTGAGGACATCCCACGTTATCATTTGCAATGTATTCTTTTTTTTTACTCCTACCATTTCGTGATTTATGACAAAATTCCAGAAGCCTTACTTTGCGTTTTATATATGAATAAATTATCATTTTTTGCATAGGTTGAAAAGCTGTGGCGCGAAAACTAAAAGTCGCACATCCAAGTTCTTTGCAGATTCGAATTTGGGACATCCCAAGTTATCATTTGCAATGTATCCTTTTTTTTTACTCCTACCATTTTGTGAGTTATGACAAAATTCCAGAAGCCTTACTTTGCGTTTTATATATGAATAAATTATCATTTTTTGCATAGGTTGAAAAGCTGTGGCGCGAAAACTAAAAATCACATATCCAAGTTCTTTGCAGATTCGAATTAAGGACATCCCAAGTTATCATTTGCAATGTATGTTTTTTTTTTACTCCTACTATTTCGTGAGTTATGACAAAATTCCAGAAGCCTTACTTTGCGTTTTATATATGAATAAATTATCATTTTTTGCATAGGTTGAAAAGCTGTGGCGCAAAAACTAAAAGGCGCACAGCCAAGTTCTTTGCAGATTTGAATTAAGGACATCCCAAGTTATCATTTGCAATGTATCTTTTTTTTTTACTCCTACCATTTCGTGAGTTATGACAAAATTCCAGAAGCCTTACTTTGCGTTTTATATATGAATTAATTATCATTTTTTGCATAGCTTGAAAAGCTGTGGCGCGACAACTAAAAGTCGCACATCCAAGTCCTTTGCAGATTTGAATTGAGGACATCCCACGTTATCATTTGCAATGTATTTTTTTTTTTTACTCCTACCATTTCGTGATTTATGACAAAATTCCAGAAGCCTTACTTTGCGTTTTATATATGAATAAATTATCATTTTTTGCATAGGTTGAAAAGCTGTGGCGCGAAAACTAAAAGTCGCACATCCAAGTCCTTTGCAGATTTGAATTGAGGACATCCCACGTTATCATTTGCAATGTATCCTATTTTTTTACTCCTACCGTTTCGTGATTTATGACAAAATTCCAGAAGCCTTACTTTGCGTTTTATATATGAATAAATTATCATTTTTTGCATAGGTTGAAAAGCTGTGGCGCGAAAACTAAAAGTCGCACATCCAAGTTCTTTGCAGATTCGAATTTAGGACATCCCAAGTTATCATTTGCAATGTATCTTTTTTTTTTACTCCTACCATTTCGTGAGTTATGACAAAATTCCAGAAGCCTTACTTTGCGTTTTATATATGAATAAATTATCATTTTTTGCATAGGTTGAAAAGCTGTGGCGCGAAAACTAAAAGTCGCACAGCCAAGTCCTTTGCAGATTTAAATTAAGGACATCCCAAGTTATCATTTGCAATGTATCCTTTTTTTTTACTCCTACCATTTCGTGATTTATGACAAAATTCCAGAAGCCTTACTTTGCGTTTTATATATGAATAAATTATCATTTTTTGCATAGGTTAAAAGCTGTGGCGCGAAAACTAAAATTCGCACATCCAAGTCCTTTGCAGATTTGAATTGAGGACATCCCACGTTATCATTTGCAATGTATCCTTTTTTTTTACTCCTACCATTTCGTGATTTATGACAAAATTCCAGAAGCCTTACTTTGCGTTTTATATATGAATAAATTATCATTTTTTGCATAGGTTGAAAAGCTGTGGCGCGAAAACTAAAAGTCGCGCAGCCAAGTTCTTTGCAGATTTGAATTAAGGACATCCCAAGTTATCATTTGCAATGTATCTTTTTTTTTTACTCTTACCATTTTGTGAGTTATGACAAAATTCCAGAAGCCTTACTTTGCGTTTTATATATGAATAAATTATCATTTTTTGCATAGGTTGAAAAGCTGTGGCGCGAAAACTAAAAGTCACACATCCAAGTTCTTTGTAGATTCGAATTAAGGACATCCCAAGTTATCATTTGCAATGTATCTTTTTTTTTTTACTCCTACCATTTCGTGAGTTATGACAAAATTCCAGAAGCCTTACTTTGCGTTTTATATATGAATAAATTATCATTTTTTGCATAGGTTGAAAAGCTGTGGCGCGAAAACTAAAAGTCACACATCCAAGTTCTTTGCAGATTTGAATTAAGGACATCCCAAGTTATCATTTGCAATGTATCCTTTTTTTTACTCCTACCATTTCGTGATTTATGACAAAATTCCAGAAGCCTTACTTTGCGTTTTATATATGAATAAATTATCATTTTTTGCATAGGTTGAAAAGCTGTGGCGCGAAAACTAAAAGTCGCACATCCAAGTCCTTTGCAGATTTAAATTAAGGACATCCCAAGTTATCATATGCAATGTATCCTTTTTTTTACTCCTACCATTTCGTGATTTATGACAAAATTCCAGAAGCCTTACTTTGCGTTTTATATATGAATAAATTATCATTTTTTGCATAGGTTGAAAAGCTGTAGCGCGAAAACTAAAAGTCGCACAGCCAAGTCCTTTGCAGATTTGAATTGAGGACATCCCACGTTATCATTTGCAATGTATCCTTTTTTTTACTCCTACCATTTCGTGATTTATGACAAAATTCCAGAAGCCTTACTTTGCGTTTTATATATGAATAAATTATCATTTTTTGCATAGGTTGAAAAGCTGTGGCGCGAAAACTAAAAGTCGCACATCCAAGTTCTTTGCAGATTTGAATTAAGGACATCTCAAGTTATCATTTGCAATGTATCTTTTTTTTTTACTCCTACCATTTCGTGAGTTATGACAAAATTCCAGAAGCCTTACTTTGCGTTTTATATATGAATAAATTATCATTTTTTGCATAGGTTGAAAAGCTGTGGCGCGAAAACTAAAAGTCACACATCCAAGTTCTTTGCAGATTTAAATTAAGGACATCCCAAGTTATCATTTGCAATGTATCCTTTTTTTTTACTCCTACCATTTCGTGATTTATGACAAAATTCCAGAAGCCTTACTTTGCGTTTTATATATGAATAAATTATCATTTTTTGCATAGGTTGAAAAGCTGTGGCGCGAAAACTAAAAGTCGCACATCCAAGTCCTTTGCAGATTTGAATTGAGGACATCCCACGTTATCATTTGCAATGTATCTTTTTTTTTACTCCTACCATTTCGTGATTTATGACAAAATTCCAGAAGCCTTACTTTGCGTTTTATATATGAATAAATTATCATTTTTTGCATAGGTTGAAAAGCTGTGGCGCGAAAACTAAAAGTCGCACATCCAAGTTCTTTGCAGATTCGAATTTAGGACATCCCAAGTTATTATTTACAATGTATCCTTTTTTTTTACTCCAACCATTTCGTGATTTATGACAAAATTCCAGAAGCCTTACTTTGCGTTTTATATATGAATAAATTATCATTTTTTGCATAGGTTGAAAAGCTGTGGCGCGAAAACTAAAAGTCGCACATCCAAGTTCTTTGCAGATTCGAATTAAGGACATCCCAAGTTATCATTTGCAATGTATCTTTTTTTTTTACTCCTACCATTTCGTGAGTTATGACAAAATTCCAGAAGCCTTACTTTGCGTTTTATATATGAATAAATTATCATTTTTTGCATAGGTTGAAAAGCTGTGGCGCGAAAACTAAAAGTCGCACAGCCAAGTCCTTTGCAGATTTAAATTAAGGACATCCCAAGTTATCATTTGCAATGTCCTTTTTTTTTACTCCTACCATTTCGTGATTTATGACAAAATTCCAGAAGCCTTACTTTGCGTTTTATATATGAATAAATTATCATTTTTTGCATAGGTTAAAAGCTGTGGCGCGAAAACTAAAAGTCGCACATCCAAGTCCTTTGCAGATTTGAATTGAGGACATCCCACGTTATCATTTGCAATGTATCCTTTTTTTTTACTCCTACCATTTCGTGATTTATGACAAAATTCCAGAAGCCTTACTTTGCGTTTTATATATGAATAAATTATCATTTTTTGCATAGGTTGAAAAGCTGTGGCGCGAAAACTAAAAGTCGCGCAGCCAAGTTCTTTGCAGATTTGAATTAAGGACATCCCAAGTTATCATTTGCAATGTACCTTTTTTTTTACTCTTACCATTTTGTGAGTTATGACAAAATTCCAGAAGCCTTACTTTGCGTTTTATATATGAATAAATTATCATTTTTTGCATAGGTTGAAAAGCTGTGGCGCGAAAACTAAAAGTCACACATCCAAGTTCTTTGCAGATTTGAATTAAGGACATCCCAAGTTATCATTTGCAATGTATCCTTTTTTTTTACTCCTACCATTTCGTGATTTATGACAAAATTCCAGAAGCCTTACTTTGCGTTTTATATATGAATAAATTATCATTCTTTGCATAGGTTAAAAGCTGTGGCGCGAAAACTAAAAGTCGCACATCCAAGTCCTTTGCAGATTTGAATTGAGGACATCCCACGTTATCATTTGCAATGTATTTTTTTTTTTTACTCCTACCATTTCGTGATTTATCACAAAATTCCAGAAGCCTTACTTTGCGTTTTATATATGAATAAATTATCATTTTTTGCATAGGTTGAAAAGCTGTGGCGCGAAAACTAAAAGTCGCGCAGCCAAGTTCTTTGCAGATTCGAATTAAGGACATCCCAAGTTATCATTTGCAATGTATCTTTTTTTTTTTACTCCTACCATTTCGTGAGTTATGACAAAATTCCAGAAGCCTTACTTTGCGTTTTATATATGAATAAATTATCATTTTTTGCATAGGTTGAAAAGCTGTGGCGCGAAAACTAAAAGTCACACATCCAAGTTCTTTGCAGATTTAAATTAAGGACATCCCAAGTTATCATTTGCAATGTATTTTTTTTTTTTACTCCTACCATTTCGTGAGTTATGACAAAATTCCAGAAGCCTTACTTTGCGTTTTATATATGAATAAATTATCATTTTTTGCATAGGTTGAAAAGCTGTGGCGCGAAAACTAAAAGTCGCACAGCCAAGTCCTTTGCAGATTTAAATTTAGGACATCCCGCGTTATCATTTGCAATGTATTCTTTTTTTTACTCCTACCATTTCATTATTTATGACAAAATTCCAGAAGCCTTACTTTGCGTTTTATATATGAATAAATTATCATTTTTTGCATAGGTTGAAAAGCTGTAGCGCGAAAACTAAAAGTCGCACATCCAAGTTCTTTGCAGATTCGAATTAAGGACATCCCACGTTATCATTTGCAATGTATCCTTTTTTTACTCCTACCATTTCGTGAGTTATGACAAAATTCCAGAAGCCTTACTTTGCGTTTTATATATGAATAAATTATCATTTTTTGCATAGGTTGAAAAGCTGTGGCGCGAAAACTAAAAGTCGCACATCCAAGTCCTTTGCAGATTTGAATTGAGGACATCCCAAGTTATCATTTGCAATGTATCCTTTTTTTTTACTCCAACCATTTCGTGATTTATGACAAAATTCCAGAAGCCTTACTTTGCGTTTTATATATGAATAAATTATCATTTTTTGCATAGGTTGAAAAGCTGTGGCGCGAAAACTAAAAGTCGCACAGCCAAGTCCTTTGCAGATTTAAATTGAGGACATCCCACGTTATCATTTGCAATGTATTCTTTTTTTTTTACTCCTACCATTTCGTGATTTATGACAAAATTCCAGAAGCCTTACTTTGCGTTTTATATATGAATAAATTATCATTTTTTGCATAGGTTGAAAAGCTGTGGCGCGAAAACTAAAAGTCGCACATCCAAGTCCTTTGCAGATTTAAATTAAGGACATCCCAAGTTATCATATGCAATGTATCCTTTTTTTTTACTCCTACCATTTCGTGATTTATGACAAAATTCCAGAAGCCTTACTTTGCGTTTTATATATGAATAAATTATCATTTTTTGCATAGGTTGAAAAGCTGTAGCGCGAAAACTAAAAGTCACACAGCCAAGTCCTTTGCAGATTTGAATTGAGGACATCCCACGTTATCATTTGCAATGTATCCTTTTTTTTTACTCCTACCATTTCGTCAGTTATGACAAAATTGCAGAAGCCTTACTTTTCGTTTTATATATGAATAAATTATCATTTTTTGCATAGGTTGAAAAGCTGTGGCGCAAAAACTAAAAGTCGCGCAGCCAAGTTCTTTGCAGATTTGAATTAAGGACATCCCAAGTTATCATTTGCAATGTACCTTTTTTTTTACTCTTACCATTTTGTGAGTTATGACAAAATTCCAGAAGCCTTACTTTGCGTTTTATATATGAATAAATTATCATTTTTTGCATAGGTTGAAAAGCTGTGGCGCGAAAACTAAAAGTCACACATCCAAGTTCTTTGCAGATTTGAATTAAGGACATCCCAAGTTATCATTTGCAATGTATCCTTTTTTTTTACTCCTACCATTTCGTGATTTATGACAAAATTCCAGAAGCCTTACTTTGCGTTTTATATATGAATAAATTATCATTCTTTGCATAGGTTAAAAGCTGTGGCGCGAAAACTAAAAGTCGCACATCCAAGTCCTTTGCAGATTTGAATTGAGGACATCCCACGTTATCATTTGCAATGTATTTTTTTTTTTTACTCCTACCATTTCGTGATTTATGACAAAATTCCAGAAGCCTTACTTTGCGTTTTATATATGAATAAATTATCATTTTTTGCATAGGTTGAAAAGCTGTGGCGCGAAAACTAAAAGTCGCGCAGCCAAGTTCTTTGCAGATTCGAATTAAGGACATCCCAAGTTATCATTTGCAATGTATCTTTTTTTTTTTACTCCTACCATTTCGTGAGTTATGACAAAATTCCAGAAGCCTTACTTTGCGTTTTATATATGAATAAATTATCATTTTTTGCATAGGTTGAAAAGCTGTGGCGCGAAAACTAAAAGTCACACATCCAAGTTCTTTGCAGATTTAAATTAAGGACATCCCAAGTTATCATTTGCAATGTATTTTTTTTTTTTACTCCTACCATTTCGTGAGTTATGACAAAATTCCAGAAGCCTTACTTTGCGTTTTATATATGAATAAATTATCATTTTTTGCATAGGTTGAAAAGCTGTGGCGCGAAAACTAAAAGTCGCACAGCCAAGTCCTTTGCAGATTTAAATTTAGGACATCCCGCGTTATCATTTGCAATGTATTCTTTTTTTTACTCCTACCATTTCATGATTTATGACAAAATTCCAGAAGCCTTACTTTGCGTTTTATATATGAATAAATTATCATTTTTTGCATAGGTTGAAAAGCTGTAGCGCGAAAACTAAAAGTCGCACATCCAAGTTCTTTGCAGATTCGAATTAAGGACATCCCACGTTATCATTTGCAATGTATCCTTTTTTTACTCCTACCATTTCGTGAGTTATGACAAAATTCCAGAAGCCTTACTTTGCGTTTTATATATGAATAAATTATCATTTTTTGCATAGGTTGAAAAGCTGTGGCGCGAAAACTAAAAGTCGCACATCCAAGTCCTTTGCAGATTTGAATTGAGGACATCCCAAGTTATCATTTGCAATGTATCCTTTTTTTTTACTCCAACCATTTCGTGATTTATGACAAAATTCCAGAAGCCTTACTTTGCGTTTTATATATGAATAAATTATCATTTTTTGCATAGGTTGAAAAGCTGTGGCGCGAAAACTAAAAGTCGCACAGCCAAGTCCTTTGCAGATTTAAATTGAGGACATCCCACGTTATCATTTGCAATGTATTCTTTTTTTTTTACTCCTACCATTTCGTGATTTATGACAAAATTCCAGAAGCCTTACTTTGCGTTTTATATATGAATAAATTATCATTTTTTGCATAGGTTGAAAAGCTGTAGCGCGAAAACTAAAAGTCACACAGCCAAGTCCTTTGCAGATTTGAATTGAGGACATCCCACGTTATCATTTGCAATGTATCCTTTTTTTTTACTCCTACCATTTCGTGAGTTATGACAAAATTGCAGAAGCCTTACTTTGCGTTTTATATATGAATAAATTATCATTTTTTGCATAGGTTGAAAAGCTGTGGCGCGAAAACTAAAAGTCGCACAGCCAAGTCCTTTGCAGATTTAAATTGAGGACATCCCACGTTATCATTTGCAATGTATTCTTTTTTTTTACTCCTACCATTTCGTGATTTATGACAAAATTCCAGAAGCCTTACTTTGCGTTTTATATATGAATAAATTATCATTTTTTGCATAGGTTGAAAAGCTGTGGCGCGAAAACTAAAAGTCGCACATCCAAGTTCTTTGCAGATTCGAATTTGGGACATCCCAAGTTATCATTTACAATGTATCCTTTTTTTTTACTCCTACCATTTTGTGAGTTATGACAAAATTCCAGAAGCCTTACTTTGCGTTTTATATATGAATAAATTATCATTTTTTGCATAGGTTGAAAAGCTGTGGCGCGAAAACTAAAAATCACATATCCAAGTTCTTTGCAGATTCGAATTAAGGACATCCCAAGTTATCATTTGCAATGTATCGTTTTTTTTTACTCCTACCATTTTGTGAGTTATGACAAAATTCCAGAAGCCTTACTTTGCGTTTTATATATGAATAAATTATCATTTTTTGCATAGGTTGAAAAGCTGTGGCGCAAAAACTAAAAGGCGCACAGCCAAGTTCTTTGCAGATTTGAATTAAGGACATCCCAAGTTATCATTTGCAATGTATGCTTTTTTTTTACTCCTACCATTTCGTGATTTATGACAAAATTCCAGAAGCCTTACTTTGCGTTTTATATATGAATAAATTATCATTTTTTGCATAGGTTGAAAAGCTGTGGCGCGAAAACTAAAAGTCGCACATCCAAGTCCTTTGCAGATTTGAATTGAGGACATCCCACGTTATCATTTGCAATGTATCCTTTTTTTTTACTCCTACCATTTCGTGATTTATGACAAAATTCCAGAAGCCTTACTTTGCGTTTTATATATGAATAAATTATCATTTTTTGCATAGGTTGAAAAGCTGTGGCGCGAAAACTAAAAGTCGCACATCCAAGTTCTTTGCAGATTCGAATTTAGGACATCCCAAGTTATCATTTGCAATGTATCTTTTTTTTTTACTCCTACCATTTCGTGAGTTATGACAAAATTCCAGAAGCCTTACTTTGCGTTTTATATATGAATAAATTATCATTTTTTGCATAGGTTGAAAAGCTGTGGCGCGAAAACTAAAAGTCGCACAGCCAAGTCCTTTGCAGATTTAAATTAAGGACATCCCAAGTTATCATTTGCAATGTATCCTTTTTTTTTACTCCTACCATTTCGTGATTTATGACAAAATTCCAGAAGCCTTACTTTGCGTTTTATATATGAATAAATTATCATTTTTTGCATAGGTTAAAAGCTGTGGCGCGAAAACTGAAATTCGCACATCCAAGTCCTTTGCAGATTTGAATTGAGGACATCCCACGTTATCATTTGCAATGTATCCTTTTTTTTTACTCCTACCATTTCGTGATTTATGACAAAATTCCAGAAGCCTTACTTTGCGTTTTATATATGAATAAATTATCATTTTTTGCATAGGTTGAAAAGCTGTGGCGCGAAAACTAAAAGTCGCGCAGCCAAGTTCTTTGCAGATTTGAATTAAGGACATCCCAAGTTATCATTTGCAATGTATCTTTTTTTTTTACTCTTACCATTTTGTGAGTTATGACAAAATTCCAGAAGCCTTACTTTGCGTTTTATATATGAATAAATTATCATTTTTTGCATAGGTTGAAAAGCTGTGGCGCGAAAACTAAAAGTCACACATCCAAGTTCTTTGTAGATTCGAATTAAGGACATCCCAAGTTATCATTTGCAATGTATCTTTTTTTTTTTACTCCTACCATTTCGTGAGTTATGACAAAATTCCAGAAGCCTTACTTTGCGTTTTATATATGAATAAATTATCATTTTTTGCATAGGTTGAAAAGCTGTGGCGCGAAAACTAAAAGTCACACATCCAAGTTCTTTGCAGATTTGAATTAAGGACATCCCAAGTTATCATTTGCAATGTATCCTTTTTTTTACTCCTACCATTTCGTGATTTATGACAAAATTCCAGAAGCCTTACTTTGCGTTTTATATATGAATAAATTATCATTTTTTGCATAGGTTGAAAAGCTGTGGCGCGAAAACTAAAAGTCGCACATCCAAGTCCTTTGCAGATTTAAATTAAGGACATCCGAAGTTATCATATGCAATGTATCCTTTTTTTTACTCCTACCATTTCGTGATTTATGACAAAATTCCAGAAGCCTTACTTTGCGTTTTATATATGAATAAATTATCATTTTTTGCATAGGTTGAAAAGCTGTAGCGCGAAAACTAAAAGTCGCACAGCCAAGTCCTTTGCAGATTTGAATTGAGGACATCCCACGTTATCATTTGCAATGTATCCTTTTTTTTACTCCTACCATTTCGTGATTTATGACAAAATTCCAGAAGCCTTACTTTGCGTTTTATATATGAATAAATTATCATTTTTTGCATAGGTTGAAAAGCTGTGGCGCGAAAACTAAAAGTCGCACATCCAAGTTCTTTGCAGATTTGAATTAAGGACATCTCAAGTTATCATTTGCAATGTATCTTTTTCTTTTACTCCTACCATTTCGTGAGTTATGACAAAATTCCAGAAGCCTTACTTTGCGTTTTATATATGAATAAATTATCATTTTTTGCATAGGTTGAAAAGCTGTGGCGCGAAAACTAAAAGTCACACATCCAAGTTCTTTGCAGATTTAAATTAAGGACATCCCAAGTTATCATTTGCAATGTATTTTTTTTTTTGTTTTTTCCATTTCGTGAGTTATGACAAAATTCCAGAAGCCTTACTTTGCGTTTTATATATTATGAATAAATTATCATTTTTTGCATAGGTTGAAAAGCTGTGGCGCGAAAACTAAAAGTCGCACAGCCATGTCCTTTGCAGATTTAAATTAAGGACATCCCGCGTTATCATTTGCAAAGTATTCTTTTTTTTTACTCCTACCATTTCATGATTTATGACAAAATTCCAGAAGCCTTACTTTGCGTTTTATATATGAATAAATTATCATTTTTTGCATAGGTTGAAAAGCTGTAGCGCGAAAACTAAAAGTCGCACATCCAAGTTCTTTGCAGATTCGAATTAAGGACATCCCACGTTATCATTTGCAATGTATCCTTTTTTTTACTCCTACCATTTCGTGAGTTATGACGAAATTCCAGAAGCCTTACTTTGCGTTTTATATATGAATAAATTATCATTTTTTGCATAGGTTGAAAAGCTGTGGCGCGAAAACTAAAAGTCGCACATCCAAGTCCTTTGCAGATTTGAATTGAGGACATCCCAAGTTATTATTTGCAATGTATCTTTTTTTTTACTCCAACCATTTCGTGATTTATGACAAAATTCCAGAAGCCTTACTTTGCGTTTTATATATGAATAAATTATCATTTTTTGCATAGGTTGAAAAGCTGTGGCGCGAAAACTAAAAGTCGCACATCCAAGTTCTTTGCAGATTCGAATTAAGAACATCCCAAGTTATCATTTGCAATGTATCTTTTTTTTTTTACTCCTACCATTTCGTGAGTTATGACAAAATTCCAGAAGCCTTACTTTGCGTTTTATATATGAATAAATTATCATTTTTTGCATAGGTTGAAAAGCTGTGGCGCGAAAACTAAAAGTCGCACAGCCAAGTCCTTTGCAGATTTAAATTAAGGACATCCCAAGTTATCATTTGCAATGTATCCTTTTTTTTTACTCCTACCATTTCGTGATTTATGACAAAATTCCAGAAGCCTTACTTTGCGTTTTATATATGAATAAATTATCATTTTTTGCATAGGTTAAAAGCTGTGGCGCGAAAACTAAAAGTCGCACATCCAAGTTCTTTGCAGATTCGAATTAAGGACATCCCAAGTTATCATTTGCAATGTATCTTTTTTTTTTTACTCCTACCATTTCGTGAGTTATGACAAAATTCCAGAAGCCTTACTTTGCGTTTTATATATGAATAAATTATCATTTTTTGCATAGGTTGAAAAGCTGTGGCGCGAAAACTTAAAGTCACACATCCAAGTTCTTTGCAGATTTGAATTAAGGACATTCCAAGTTATCATTTGCAATGTATCTTTTTTTTTTATTCCTACCATTTTGTGTGTTATGACAAAATTCCAGAAGCCTTACTTTGCGTTTTATATATGAATAAATTATCATTTTTTGCATAGGTTGAAAAGCTGTGGCGCGAAAACTAAAAGTCGCACAGCCAAGTCCTTTGCAGATTTAAATTAAGGACATCCCACGTTATCATTTGCAATGTATCTTTTTTTTTTACTCCTACCATTTCGTGATTTATGACAAAATTCCAGAAGCCTTACTTTGCGTTTTATATATGAATAAATTATCATTATTTGCATAGGTTGAAAAGCTGTGGCGCGAAATCTAAAAGTCGCACATCCAAGTTCTTTGCAGATTCGACTTGAGGGACATCCCAAGTTATCATTTACAATGTATCCTTTTTTTTACTCCTACCATTTCGTGAGTTATGACAAAATTCCAGAAGCCTTACTTTGCGTTTTATATATGAATAAATTATCATTTTTTGCATAGGTTGAAAAGCTGTGGCGCGAAAACTAAAAATCACACATCCAAGTTCTTTGCAGATTCGAATTAAGGACATCCCAAGTTATCATTTGCAATGTATCTTTTTTTTTACTCCTACCATTTCGTGATTTATGACAAAATTCCAGAAGCCTTACTTTGCGTTTTATATATGAATAAATTATCATTTTTTGCATAGGTTGAAAAGCTGTGGCGCGAAAACTAAAAGTCGCACATCCAAGTTCTTTGCAGATTCGAATTTAGGACATCCCAAGTTATCATTTACAATGTATCCTTTTTTTTTACTCCTACCATTTCGTGAGTTATGACAAAATTCCAGAAGCCTTACTTTGCGTTTTATATATGAATAAATTATCATTTTTTGCATAGGTTGAAAAGCTGTGGCGCGAAAACTAAAAGTCGCACATCCAAGTCCTTTGAAGATTTGAATTGAGGACATCCCAAGTTATCATTTGCAATGTATCTTTTTTTTTTTTACTCCTACCATTTCGTGAGTTATGACAAAATTCCAGAAGCCTTACTTTGCGTTTTATATATGAATAAATTATCATTTTTTGCATAGGGTGAAAAGCTGTGGCGCGAAAACTAAAAGTCGCACATCCAAGTCCTTTGCAGATTTAAATTGAGGACATCCCACGTTATCATTTGCAATGTATTCTTTTTTTTTACTCCTACCATTTCGTGATTTATGACAAAATTCCAGAAGCCTTACTTTGCGTTTTATATATGAATAAATTATCATTTTTTGCATAGGTTGAAAAGCTGTGGCGCGAAAACTAAAAGTCGCACATCCAAGTTCTTTGCAGATTCGAATTTAGGACATCCCAAGTTATCATTTGCAATGTATTTTTTTTTTTTCTCCTACCATTTCGTGAGTTATGACAAAATTCCAGAAGCCTTACTTTGCGTTTTATATATGAATAAATTATCATTTTTTGCATAGGTTGAAAAGCTGTGGCGCGAAAACTAAAAGTCGCACATCCAAGTTCTTTGCAGATTTGAATTAAGGACATCCCAAGTTATCATTTGCAATGTATCTTTTTTTTTTTACTCTTACCATTTTGTGAGTTATGACAAAATTCCAGAAGCCTTACTTTGCGTTTTATATATGAATAAATTATCATTTTTTGCATAGGTTGAAAAGCTGTGGCGCGAAAACTAAAAGTCGCACAGCCAAGTTCTTTGCAGATTTGAATTAAGGACATTCCAAGTTATCATTTGCAATGTATCTTTTTTTTTTATTCCTACCATTTTGTGTGTTATGACAAAATTCCAGAAGCCTTACTTTGCGTTTTATATATGAATAAATTATCATTTTTTGCATAGGTTGAAAAGCTGTGGCGCGAAAACTAATAGTCGCACATCCAAGTTCTTTGCAGATTCGAATTTAGGACATCCCAAGTTATCATTTACAATGTATCCTTTTTTTTTACTCCTACCATTTCGTGAGTTATGACAAAATTCCAGAAGCCTTACCTTGCGTTTTATATATGAATAAATTATCATTTTTTGCATAGGTTGAAAAGCTGTGGCGCGAAAACTAAAAGTCGCACATCCAAGTTCTTTGCAGATTCGAATTAGGGACATCCCAAGTTATCATTTGCAATGTATCTTTTTTTTTACTCCAACCATTTCGTGAGTTATGACAAAATTCCAGAAGCCTTACTTTGCGTTTTATATATGAATAAATTATCATTTTTTGCATAGGTTGAAAAGCTGTAGCGCGAAAACTAAAAGTCGCACAGCCAAGTTCTTTGCAGATTCGAATTGAGGACATCCCAAGTTATCATTTACAAATTATCCTTTTTTTTTACTCCTACCATTTCGTGAGTTATGACAAAATTCCAGAAGCCTTACTTTGCGTTTTATATATGAATAAATTATCATTTTTTGCATAGGTTGAAAAGCTGTGGCGCGAAAACTAAAAGTCGCACAGCCAAGTTCTTTGCAGATTTGAATTAAGGACATTCCAAGTTATCATTTGCAATGTATCTTTTTTTTTATTCCTACCATTTTGTGTGTTATGACAAAATTCCAGAAGCCTTACTTTGCGTTTTATATATGAATAAATTATCATTTTTTGCATAGGTTGAAAAGCTGTGGCGCGAAAACTAAAAGTCGCACATCCAAGTTCTTTGCAGATTTGAATTAAGGACATCCCACGTTATCATTTGCAATGTATATTTTTTTTTACTCCTACCATTTCGTGATTTATGACAAAATTCCAGAAGCCTTACTTTGCGTTTTATATATGAATAAATTATCATTTTTTGCATAGGTTGAAAAGCTGTGGCGCGAAAACTAAAAGTCGCACAGCCAAGTCCTTCGCAGATTTAAATTAAGGACATCCCAAGTTATAATTTGCAATGTATCCTTTTTTTTTACTCCTACCATTTCGTGATTTATGACAAAATTCCAGAAGCCTTACTTTGCGTTTTATATATGAATAAATTATTATTTTTTGCATAGGTTGAAAAGCTGTGGCGCGAAAACTAAAAGTCACACATCCAAGTCCTTTGCAGATTCGAATTAAGGACATCCCAAGTTATCATTTGCAATGTATCTTTTTTTTTACTCCTACCATTTCGTGAGTTATGACAAAATTCCAGAAGCCCTACTTTGCGTTTTATATATGAATAAATTATCATTTTTTGCATAGGTTGAAAAGCTGTGGCGCGAAAACTAAAAGTCGCACAGCCAAGTCCTTTGCAGATTTAAATTAAGGACATCCCAGGTTATCATTTACTATGTATCCTTTTTTTTTTTGCTACTACCATTTCGTGATTTATGACAAAATTCCAGAAGCCTTACTTTGCGTTTTATATATGAATAAATTATCATTTTTTGCATAGGTTGAAAAGCTGTGGCGCGAAAACTAAAAGTCGCACATCCAATTCCTTTGCAGATTTAAATTGAGGACATCCCACGTTATCATTTGCAATGTATCCTTTTTTTTTACTCCTTCCATTTCGTGAGTTATGACAAAATTCCAGAAGCCCTACTTTGCGTTTTATATATGAATAAATTATCATTTTTTGCATAGGTTGAAAAGCTGTGGCGCGAAAACTAAAAGTCGCACAGCCAAGTCCTTTGCAGATTTAAATTAAGGACATCCCAGGTTATCATTTACTATGTATCCTTTTTTTTTTTGCTACTACCATTTCGTGATTTATGACAAAATTCCAGAAGCCTTACTTTGCGTTTTATATATGAATAAATTATCATTTTTTGCATAGGTTGAAAAGCTGTGGCGCGAAAACTAAAAGTCGCACAGCCAAGTCCTTTGCAGATTTAAATTGAGGACATCCCACGTTATCATTTGCAATGTATCTTTTTTTTTTACTCTTACCATTTCGTGATTTATGACAAAATTCCAGAAGCCTTACTTTGCGTTTTATATATGAATAAATTATCATTTTTTGCATAGGTTGAAAAGCTGTGGCGCGAAAACTAAAAGTCGCACATCCAAGTTTTTTGCAGATTCGACTTGAGGGACATCCCAAGTTATCATTTACAATGTATCCTTTTTTTTTACTCCTAACATTTCGTGATTTATGACAAAATTCCAGAAGCCTTACTTTGCGTTTTATATATGAATAAATTATCATTTTTTGCATAGGTTGAAAAGCTGTGGCGCGAAAACTAAAAGTCGCACATCCAAGTCCTTTGCAGATTTAAATTAAGGACATCCCAAGTTATCATATGCAATGTATCCTTTTTTTTTACTCCTACCATTTCGTGATTTATGACAAAATTCCAGAAGCCTTACTTTGCGTTTTATATATGAATAAATTATCATTTTTTGCATAGGTTGAAAAGCTGTAGCGCGAAAACTAAAAGTCACACAGCCAAGTCATTTGCAGATTTGAATTGAGGACATCCCACGTTATCATTTGCAATGTATTCTTTTTTTTTTACTCCTACCATTTCGTGATTTATGACAAAATTCCAGAAGCCTTACTTTGCGTTTTATATATGAATAAATTATCATTTTTTGCATAGGTTGAAAAGCTGTGGCGCGAAAACTAAAAGTCGCACATCCAAGTTCTTTGCAGATTCGAATTTGGGACATCCCAAGTTATCATTTACAATGTATCCTTTTTTTTTACTCCTACCATTTCGTGATTTATGACAAAATTCCAGAAGCCTTACTTTGCGTTTTATATATGAATAAATTATCATTTTTTGCATAGGTTGAAAAGCTGTAGCGCGAAAACTAAAAGTCGCACAGCCAAGTTCTTTGCAGATTCGAATTGAGGACATCCCAAGTTATCATTTGCAATGTTTATTTTTTTTTACTCCTACCATTTCGTGATTTATGACAAAATTCCAGAAGCCTTACTTTGCGTTTTATATATGAATAAATTATCATTTTTTGCATAGGTTGAAAAGCTGTGGCGCGAAAACTAAAAGTCGCACAGCCAAGTCCTTCGCAGAATTAAATTAAGGACATCCCAAGTTATCATTTGCAATGTATCCTTTATTTTTACTCCTACCATTTCGTGATTTATGACAAAATTCCAGTAGCCTTACTTTGCGTTTTATATATGAATAAATTATTATTTTTTGCATAGGTTGAAAAGCTGTGGCGCGAAAACTAAAAGTCGCACATCCAATTCCTTTGCAGATTTAAATTGAGGACATCCCACGTTATCATTTGCAATGTATCCTTTTTTTTTAGTCCTTCCATTTCGTGAGTTATGACAAAATTCCAGAAGCCTTACTTTGCGTTTTATATATGAATAAATTATCATTTTTTGCATAGGTTGAAAAGCTGTGGCGCGAAAACTAAAAGTCGCACAGCCAAGTCCTTTGCAGATTTAAATTAAGGACATCCCACGTTATCATTTGCAATGTATCTTTTTTTTTTACTCCTACCATTTCGTGATTTATGACAAAATTCCAGAAGCCTTACTTTGCGTTTTATATATGAATAAATTATCATTTTTTGCATAGGTTGAAAAGCTGTGGCGCGAAAACTAAAAGTCGCACATCCAAGTTCTTTGCAGATTCGAATTTGGGACATCCCAAGTTATCATTTACAATGTATCCTTTTTTTTTACTCCTACCATTTTGTGAGTTATGACAAAATTCCAGAAGCCTTACTTTGCGTTTTATATATGAATAAATTATCATTTTTTTAATAGGTTGAAAAGCTGTGGCGCGAAAACTAAAAGTCGCACAGCCAAGTTCTTTGCAGATTTGAATTAAGGACATTCCAAGTTATCATTTGCAATGTATCTTTTTTTTTTATTCCTACCATTTTGTGTGTTATGACAAAATTCCAGAAGCCTTACTTTGCGTTTTATATATGAATAAATTATCATTTTTTGCATAGGTTGAAAAGCTGTGGCGCGAAAACTAATAGTCGCACATCCAAGTTCTTTGCAGATTCGAATTTAGGACATCCCAAGTTATCATTTGCAATGTATTCTTTTTTTTTTACTCCTACCATTTCGTGATTTATGACAAAATTCCAGAAGCCTTACTTTGCGTTTTATATATGAATGAATTATCATTTTTTGCATAGGTTGAAAAGCTGTGGCGCGAAAACTAAAAGTCGCACATCCAAGTCCTTTGCAGATTTAAATTAAGGACATCCCAAGTTATCATATGCAATGTATCCTTTTTTTTTACTCCTACCATTTCGTGATTTATGACAAAATTCCAGAAGCCTTACTTTGCGTTTTATATATGAATAAATTATCATTTTTTGCATAGGTTGAAAAGCTGTAGCGCGAAAACTAAAAGTCACACAGCCAAGTCCTTTGCAGATTTGAATTGAGGACATCCCACGTTATCATTTGCAATGTATTCTTTTTTTTTTACTCCTACCATTTCGTGATTTATGACAAAATTCCAGAAGCCTTACTTTGCGTTTTATATATGAATAAATTATCATTTTTTGCATAGGTTGAAAAGCTGTGGCGCGAAAACTAAAAGTCGCACATCCAAGTTCTTTGCAGATTCGAATTTGGGACATCCCAAGTTATCATTTACAATGTATCCTTTTTTTTTACTCCTACCATTTTGTGAGTTATGACAAAATTCCAGAAGCCTTACTTTGCGTTTTATATATGAATAAATTATCATTTTTTTAATAGGTTGAAAAGCTGTGGCGCGAAAACTAAAAGTCGCACAACCAAGTTCTTTGCAGATTTGAATTAAGGACATTCCAAGTTATCATTTGCAATGTATCTTTTTTTTTTATTCCTACCATTTTGTGTGTTATGACAAAATTCCAGAAGCCTTACTTTGCGTTTTATATATGAATAAATTATCATTTTTTGCATAGGTTGAAAAGCTGTGGCGCGAAAACTAATAGTCGCACATCCAAGTTCTTTGCAGATTCGAATTTAGGACATCCCAAGTTATCATTTGCAATGTATTCTTTTTTTTTTACTCCTACCATTTCGTGATTTATGACAAAATTCCAGAAGCCTTACTTTGCGTTTTATATATGAATAAATTATCATTTTTTGCATAGGTTGAAAAGCTGTAGCGCGAAAACTAAAAGTCGCACAGCCAAGTTCTTTGCAGATTCGAATTGAGGACATCCCAAGTTATCATTTGCAATGTATATTTTTTTTTACTCCTACCATTTCGTGATTTATGACAAAATTCCAGAAGCCTTACTTTCCGTTTTATATATGAATAAATTATCATTTTTTGCATAGGTTGAAAAGCTGTGGCGCGAAAACTAAAAGTCGCACAGCCAAGTCCTTCGCAGATTTGAATTGAGGACATCCCACGTTATCATTTGCAATGTATTCTTTTTTTTTTACTCCTACCATTTCGTGATTTATGACAAAATTCCAGAAGCCTTACTTTGCGTTTTATATATGAATAAATTATTATTTTTTGCATAGGTTGAAAAGCTGTGGCGCGAAAACTAAAAGTCGCACATCCAATTCCTTTGCAGATTTAAATTGAGGACATCCCACGTTATCATTTGCAATGTATCCTTTTTTTTTAGTCCTTCCATTTCGTGAGTTATGACAAAATTCCAGAAGCCTTACTTTGCGTTTTATATATGAATAAATTATCATTTTTTGCATAGGTTGAAAAGCTGTGGCGCGAAAACTAAAAGTCGCACAGCCAAGTCCTTTGCAGATTTAAATTAAGGACATCCCACGTTATCATTTGCAATGTATCTTTTTTTTTTACTCCTACCATTTCGTGATTTATGACAAAATTCCAGAAGCCTTACTTTGCGTTTTATATATGAATAAATTATCATTTTTTGCATAGGTTGAAAAGCTGTGGCGCGAAAACTAAAAGTCGCACATCCAAGTTCTTTGCAGATTCGAATTTGGGACATCCCAAGTTATCATTTACAATGTATCCTTTTTTTTTACTCCTACCATTTTGTGAGTTATGACAAAATTCCAGAAGCCTTACTTTGCGTTTTATATATGAATAAATTATCATTTTTTTAATAGGTTGAAAAGCTGTGGCGCGAAAACTAAAAGTCGCACAGCCAAGATCTTTGCAGATTTGAATTAAGGACATTCCAAGTTATCATTTGCAATGTATCTTTTTTTTTTATTCCTACCATTTTGTGTGTTATGACAAAATTCCAGAAGCCTTACTTTGCGTTTTATATATGAATAAATTATCATTTTTTGCATAGGTTGAAAAGCTGTGGCGCGAAAACTAATAGTCGCACATCCAAGTTCTTTGCAGATTCGAATTTAGGACATCCCAAGTTATCATTTGCAATGTATTCTTTTTTTTTTACTCCTACCATTTCGTGATTTATGACAAAATTCCAGAAGCCTTACTTTGCGTTTTATATATGAATAAATTATCATTTTTTGCATAGGTTGAAAAGCTGTAGCGCGAAAACTAAAAGTCGCACAGCCAAGTTCTTTGCAGATTCGAATTGAGGACATCCCAAGTTATCATTTACAATGTATCCTTTTTTTTTACTCCTACCATTTCGTGAGTTATGACAAAATTCCAGAAGCCTTACTTTGCGTTTTATATATGAATAAATTATCATTTTTTGCATAGGTTGAAAAGCTGTGGCGCGAAAACTAAAAGTCGCACATCCAATTCCTTTGCAGATTTATATTGAGGACATCCCACGTTATCATTTGCAATGTATCTTTTTTTTTATTCCTACCATTTTGTGTGTTATGACAAAATTCCAGAAGCCTTACTTTGCGTTTTATATATGAATAAATTATCATTTTTTGCATAGGTTGAAAAGCTGTGGCGCGAAAACTAAAAGTCACACATCCAAGTTCTTTGCAGATTTAAATTAAGGACATCCCACGTTATCATTTGCAATGTATATTTTTTTTTACTCCTACCATTTCGTGATTTATGACAAAATTCCAGAAGCCTTACTTTGCGTTTTATATATGAATAAATTATCATTTTTTGCATAGGTTGAAAAGCTGTGGCGCGAAAACTAAAAGTCGCACAGCCAAGTCCTTCGCAGATTTAAATTAAGGACATCCCAAGTTATCATTTGCAATGTATCCTTTATTTTTACTCCTACCATTTCGTGATTTATGACAAAATTCCAGAAGCCTTACTTTGCGTTTTATATATGAATAAATTATTATTTTTTGCATAGGTTGAAAAGCTGTGGCGCGAAAACTAAAAGTCGCACATCCAATTCCTTTGCAGATTTAAATTGAGGACATCCCACGTTATCATTTGCAATGTATCCTTTTTTTTTAGTCCTTCCATTTCGTGAGTTATGACAAAATTCCAGAAGCCTTACTTTGCGTTTTATATATGAATAAATTATCATTTTTTGCATAGGTTGAAAAGCTGTGGCGCGAAAACTAAAAGTCGCACAGCCAAGTCCTTTGCAGATTTAAATTAAGGACATCCCACGTTATCATTTGCAATGTATCTTTTTTTTTTACTCCTACCATTTCGTGATTTATGACAAAATTCCAGAAGCCTTACTTTGCGTTTTATATATGAATAAATTATCATTTTTTGCATAGGTTAAAAGCTGTGGCGCGAAAACTAAAAGTCGCACATCCAAGTCCTTTGCAGATTTGAATTGAGGACATCCCACGTTATCATTTGCAATGTATCCTTTTTTTTTACTCCTACCATTTCGTGATTTATGACAAAATTCCAGAAGCCTTACTTTGCGTTTTATATATGAATAAATTATCATTTTTTGCATAGGTTGAAAAGCTGTGGCGCGAAAACTAAAAGTCGCACATCCAAGTCCTTTGCAGATTTAAATTAAGGACATCCCAAGTTATCATATGCAATGTATTCTTTTTTTTTTACTCCTACCATTTCGTGATTTATGACAAAATTCCAGAAGCCTTACTTTGCGTTTTATATATGAATAAATTATCATTTTTTGCATAGGTTGAAAAGCTGTGGCGCGAAAACTAAAAGTCGCACATCCAAGTTCTTTGCAGATTCGAATTTGGGACATCCCAAGTTATCATTTACAATGTATCCTTTTTTTTTACTCCTACCATTTTGTGAGTTATGACAAAATTCCAGAAGCCTTACTTTGCGTTTTATATATGAATAAATTATCATTTTTTGCATAGGTTGAAAACCTGTGGCGCGAAAACTAAAAGTCGCACAGCCAAGTTCTTTGCAGATTTGAATTAAGGACATTCCAAGTTATCATTTGCAATGTATCTTTTTTTTTTATTCCTACCATTTTGTGTGTTATGACAAAATTCCAGAAGCCTTACTTTGCGTTTTATATATGAATAAATTATCATTTTTTGCATAGGTTGAAAAGCTGTGGCGCGAAAACTAATAGTCGCACATCCAAGTTCTTTGCAGATTCGAATTTAGGACATCCCAAGTTATCATTTACAATGTATCCTTTTTTTTTACTCCTACCATTTCGTGAGTTATGACAAAATTCCAGAAGCCTTACCTTGCGTTTTATATATGAATAAATTATCATTTTTTGCATAGGTTGAAAAGCTGTGGCGCGAAAACTAAAAGTCGCACATCCAAGTTCTTTGCAGATTCGAATTAAGGACATCCCAAGTTATCATTTGCAATGTATCTTTTTTTTTACTCCAACCATTTCGTGAGTTATGACAAAATTCCAGAAGCCTTACTTTGCGTTTTATATATGAATAAATTATCATTTTTTGCATAGGTTGAAAAGCTGTAGCGCGAAAACTAAAAGTCGCACAGCCAAGTTCTTTGCAGATTCGAATTGAGGACATCCCAAGTTATCATTTACAATGTATCCTTTTTTTTTACTCCTACCATTTCGTGAGTTATGACAAAATTCCAGAAGCCTTACTTTGCGTTTTATATATGAATAAATTATCATTTTTTGCATAGGTTGAAAAGCTGTGGCGCGAAAACTAAAAGTCGCACAGCCAAGTTCTTTGCAGATTTGAATTAAGGACATTCCAAGTTATCATTTGCAATGTATCTTTTTTTTTATTCCTACCATTTTGTGTGTTATGACAAAATTCCAGAAGCCTTACTTTGCGTTTTATATATGAATAAATTATCATTTTTTGCATAGGTTGAAAAGCTGTGGCGCGAAAACTAAAAGTCACACATCCAAGTTCTTTGCAGATTCGAATTAAGGACATCCCAAGTTATCATTTGCAATGTATCTTTTTTTTTACTCCTACCATTTCGTGAGTTATGACAAAATTCCAGAAGCCCTACTTTGCGTTTTATATATGAATAAATTATCATTTTTTGCATAGGTTGAAAAGCTGTGGCGCGAAAACTAAAAGTCGCACAGCCAAGTCCTTTGCAGATTTAAATTAAGGACATCCCAGGTTATCATTTACAATGTATCCTTTTTTTTTTTGCTCCTACCATTTCGTGATTTATGACAAAATTCCAGAAGCCTTACTTTGCGTTTTATATATGAATAAATTATCATTTTTTGCATAGGTTGAAAAGCTGTGGCGCGAAAACTAAAAGTCGCACATCCAAGTTCTTTGCAGATTTGAATTAAGGACATCCCACGTTATCATTTGCAATGTATATTTTTTTTTACTCCTACCATTTCGTGATTTATGACAAAATTCCAGAAGCCTTACTTTGCGTTTTATATATGAATAAATTATCATTTTTTGCATAGGTTGAAAAGCTGTGGCGCGAAAACTAAAAGTCGCACAGCCAAGTCCTTCGCAGATTTAAATTAAGGACATCCCAAGTTATCATTTGCAATGTATCCTTTTTTTTTACTCCTACCATTTCGTGATTTATGACAAAATTCCAGAAGCCTTACTTTGCGTTTTATATATGAATAAATTATCATTTTTTGCATAGGTTGAAAAGCTGTGGCGCGAAAACTAAAAGTCGCACAGCCAAGTCCTTTGCAGATTTAAATTAAGGACATCCCACGTTATCATTTGCAATGTATCTTTTTTTTTTACTCCTACCATTTCGTGATTTATGACAAAATTCCAGAAGCCTTACTTTGCGTTTTATATATGAATAAATTATCATTTTTTGCATAGGTTGAAAAGCTGTGGCGCGAAAACTAAAAGTCGCACAGCCAAGTCCTTCCCAGATTTAAATTAAGAACATCCCAAGTTATCATTTGCAATGTATCCTTTTTTTTTACTCCTACCATTTCGTGATTTATGACAAAATTCCAGAAGCCTTACTTTGCGTTTTATATATGAATAGATTATTATTTTTTGCATAGGTTGAAAAGCTGTGGCGCGAAAACTAAAAGTCGCACATCCAATTCCTTTGCAGATTTAAATTGAGGACATCCCACGTTATCATTTGCAATGTATCCTTTTTTTTTACTCCTTCCATTTCGTGAGTTATGACAAAATTCCAGAAGCCTTACTTTGCGTTTTATATATGAATAAATTATCATTTTTTGCATAGGTTGAAAAGCTGTGGCGCGAAAACTAAAAGTCGCACAGCCAAGTCCTTTGCAGATTTAAATTAAGGACATCCCACGTTATCATTTGCTTAATGTATCTTTTTTTTTTACTCCTACCATTTCGTGATTTATGACAAAATTCCAGAAGCCTTACTTTGCGTTTTATATATGAATAAATTATTATTTTTTGCATAGGTTGAAAAGCTGTGGCGCGAAAACTAAAAGTCGCACATCCAATTCCTTTGCAGATTTAAATTGAGGACATCCCACGTTATCATTTGCAATGTATCCTTTTTTTTTACTCCTACCATTTCGTGATTTATGACAAAATTCCAGAAGCCTTACTTTGCGTTTTATATATGAATAAATTATCATTTTTTGCATAGGTTGAAAAGCTGTGGCGCGAAAACTAAAAGTCGCACATCCAAGTCCTTTGCAGATTTAAATTAAGGACATCCCAAGTTATCATATGCAATGTATCCTTTTTTTTTACTCCTACCATTTCGTGATTTATGACAAAATTCCAGAAGCCTTACTTTGCGTTTTATATATGAATAAATTATCATTTTTTG
Organism: Bombylius major; assembly: GCA_932526495.1. Taxonomy (NCBI): domain Eukaryota; kingdom Metazoa; phylum Arthropoda; class Insecta; order Diptera; family Bombyliidae; genus Bombylius; species Bombylius major. Next base: position 31,441,101 of record OW052042.1, read on the forward strand.
CATAGGTTGAAAAGCTGTAGCGCGAAAACTAAAAGTCACACAGCCAAGTCCTTTGCAGATTTGAATTGAGGACATCCCACGTTATCATTTGCAATGTATTCTTTTTTTTTACTCCTACCATTTCGTGATTTATGACAAAATTCCAGAAGCCTTACTTTGCGTTTTATATATGATTAAATTATCATTTTTTGCATAGGTTGAAAAGCTGTGGCGCGAAAACTAAAAGTCGCACATCCAAGTTCTTTGCAGATTCGAATTTGGGACATCCCAAGTTATCATTTACAATGTATCCTTTTTTTTTACTCCTACCATTTTGTGAGTTATGACAAAATTCCAGAAGCCTTACTTTGCGTTTTATATATGAATAAATTATCATTTTTTGCATAGGTTGAAAAGCTGTGGCGCGAAAACTAAAAATCACATATCCAAGTTCTTTGCAGATTCGAATTAAGGACATCCCAAGTTATCATTTGCAATGTATCTTTTTTTTACTCCTACCATTTCGTGAGTTATGACAAAATTCCAGAAGCCTTACTTTGCGTTTTATATATGAATTAATTATCATTTTTTGCATAGGTTGAAAAGCTGTGGCGCGAAAACTAAAAGTCGCACAGCCAAGTCCTTTGCAGATTTAAATTAAGGACATCCCAAGTTATCATTTGCAATGTATCCTTTTTTTTTACTCCTACCATTTCGTGATTTATGACAAAATTCCAGAAGCCTTACTTTGCGTTTTATATATGAATAAATTATCATTTTTTGCATAGGTTGAAAAGCTGTGGCGCGAAAACTAAAAGTCGCACATCCAAGTTCTTTGCAGATTCGAATTTAGGACATCCGAAGTTATTATTTACAATGTATCCTTTTTTTTTACTCCAACCATTTCGTGATTTATGACAAAATTCCAGAAGCCTTACTTTGCGTTTTATATATGAATAAATTATCATTTTTTGCATAGGTTGAAAAGCTGTGGCGCGAAAACTAAAAGTCGCACATCCAAGTTCTTTGCAGATTCGAATTAAGGACATCCCAAGTTATCATTTGCAATGTATCTTTTTTTTTTACTCCTACCATTTCGTGAGTTATGACAAAATTCCAGAAGCCTTACTTTGCGTTTTATATATGAATAAATTATCATTTTTTGCATAGGTTGAAAAGCTGTGGCGCGAAAACTAAAAGTCGCACAGCCAAGTCCTTTGCAGATTTAAATTAAGGACATCCCAAGTTATCATTTGCAATGTCCTTTTTTTTTACTCCTACCATTTCGTGATTTATGACAAAATTCCAGAAGCCTTACTTTGCGTTTTATATATGAATAAATTATCATTTTTTGCATAGGTTAAAAGCTGTGGCGCGAAAACTAAAAGTCGCACATCCAAGTCCTTTGCAGATTTGAATTGAGGACATCCCACGTTATCATTTGCAATGTATCCTTTTTTTTTACTCCTACCATTTCGTGATTTATGACAAAATTCCAGAAGCCTTACTTTGCGTTTTATATATGAATAAATTATCATTTTTTGCATAGGTTGAAAAGCTGTGGCGCGAAAACTAAAAGTCGCGCAGCCAAGTTCTTCGCAGATTTGAATTAAGGACATCCCAAGTTATCATTTGCAATGTATCTTTTTTTTTTACTCTTACCATTTTGTTAGTTATGACAAAATTCCAGAAGCCTTACTTTGCGTTTTATATATGAATAAATTATCATTTTTTGCATAGGTTGAAAAGCTGTGGCGCGAAAACTAAAAGTCACACATCCAAGTTCTTTGCAGATTTGAATTAAGGACATCCCAAGTTATCATTTGCAATGTATCCTTTTTTTTTACTCCTACCATTTCGTGATTTATGACAAAATTCCAGAAGCCTTACTTTGCGTTTTATATATGAATAAATTATCATTTTTTGCATAGGTTAAAAGCTGTGGCGCGAAAACTAAAAGTCGCACATCCAAGTCCTTTGCAGATTTGAATTGAGGACATCCCACGTTATCATTTGCAATGTATCCTTTTTTTTTACTCCTACCATTTCGTGATTTATGACAAAATTCCAGAAGCCTTACTTTGCGTTTTATATATGAATAAATTATCATTTTTTGCATAGGTTGAAAAGCTGTGGCGCGAAAACTAAAAGTCGCGCAGCCAAGTTCTTTGCAGATTCGAATTAAGGACATCCCAAGTTATCATTTGCAATGTATCTTTTTTTTTTTACTCCTACCATTTCGTGAGTTATGACAAAATTCCAGAAGCCTTACTTTGCGTTTTATATATGAATAAATTATCATTTTTTGCATAGGTTGAAAAGCTGTAGCGCGAAAACTAAAAGTCGCACAGCCAAGTTCTTTGCAGATTTGAATTAAGGACATCTCAAGTTATCATTTGCAATGTATTTTTTTTTTTACTCCTACCATTTCGTGAGTTATGACAAAATTCCAGAAGCCTTACTTTGCGTTTTATATATGAATAAATTATCATTTTTTGCATAGGTTGAAAAGCTGTGGCGCGAAAACTAAAAGTCGCACAGCCAAGTCCTTTGCAGATTTAAATTTAGAACATCCCGCGTTATCATTTGCAATGTATTTTTTTTTTTACTCCTACCAGTTCATGATTTATGACAAAATTCCAGAAGCCTTACTTTGCGTTTTATATATGAATAAATTATCATTTTTTGCATAGGTTGAAAAGCTGTAGCGCGAAAACTAAAAGTCGCACATCCAAGTTCTTTGCAGATTCGAATTAAGGACATCCCACGTTATCATTTGCAATGTATCCTTTTTTTTACTCCTACCATTTCGTGAGTTATGACAAAATTCCAGAAGCCTTACTTTGCGTTTTATATATGAATAAATTATCATTTTTTGCATAGGTTGAAAAGCTGTGGCGCGAAAACTAAAAGTCGCACATCCAAGTCCTTTGCAGATTTGAATTGAGGACATCCCAAGTTATCATTTGCAATGTATCCTTTTTTTTTACTCCAACCATTTCGTGATTTATGACAAAATTCCAGAAGCCTTACTTTGCGTTTTATATATGAATAAATTATCATTTTTTGCATAGGTTGAAAAGCTGTGGCGCGAAAACTAAAAGTCGCACAGCCAAGTCCTTTGCAGATTTAAATTGAGGACATCCCACGTTATCATTTGCAATGTATTCTTTTTTTTTTACTCCTACCATTTCGTGATTTATGACAAAATTCCAGAAGCCTTACTTTGCGTTTTATATATGAATAAATTATCATTTTTTGCATAGGTTGAAAAGCTGTGGCGCGAAAACTAAAAGTCGCACAGCCAAGTCCTTTGCAGATTTAAATTGAGGACATCCCACGTTATCATTTGCAATGTATTCTTTTTTTTTTACTCCTACCATTTCGTGATTTATGACAAAATTCCAGAAGCCTTACTTTGCGTTTTATATATGAATAAATTATCATTTTTTGCATAGGTTGAAAAGCTGTGGCGCGAAAACTAAAAGTCGCACATCCAAGTTCTTTGCAGATTCGAATTTGGGACATCCCAAGTTATCATTTACAATGTATCCTTTTTTTTTACTCCTACCATTTTGTGAGTTATGACAAAATTCCAGAAGCCTTACTTTGCGTTTTATATATGAATAAATTATCATTTTTTGCATAGGTTGAAAAGCTGTGGCGCGAAAACTAAAAATCACATATCCAAGTTCTTTGCAGATTCGAATTTGGGACATCCCAAGTTATCATTTGCAATGGATCTTTTTTTTTTACTCCTACCATTTTGTGAGTTATGACAAAATTCCAGAAGCCTTACTTTGCGTTTTATATATGAATAAATTATCATTTTTTGCATAGGTTGAAAAGCTGTGGCGCAAAAACTAAAAGTCGCACATCCAAGTTCTTTGCAGATTTGAATTAAGGACATCCCAAGTTATCATTTGCAATGTATCTTTTTTTTTTACTCCTACCATTTTGTGAGTTATGACAAAATTCCAGAAGCCTTACTTTGCGTTTTATATATGAATAAATTATCATTTTTTGCATAGGTTGAAAAGCTGTGGCGCAAAAACTAAAAGGCGCACAGCCAAGTTCTTTGCAGATTTGAATTAAGGACATCCCAAGTTATCATTTGCAATGTATCTTTTTTTTTTACTCCTACCATTTCGTGAGTTATGACAAAATTCCAGAAGCCTTACTTTGCGTTTTATATATGAATTAATTATCATTTTTTGCATAGGTTGAAAAGCTGTGGCGCGAAAACTAAAAGTCGCACAGCCAAGTCCTTTGCAGATTTAAATTAAGGACATCCCAAGTTATCATTTGCAATGTATCCTTTTTTTTTACTCCTACCATTTCGTGATTTATGACAAAATTCCAGAAGCCTTACTTTGCGTTTTATATATGAATAAATTATCATTTTTTGCATAGGTTGAAAAGCTGTGGCGTGAAAACTAAAAGTCGCACATCCAAGTCCTTTGCAGATTTGAATTGAGGACATCCCACGTTATCATTTGCAATGTATCCTTTTTTTTACTCCTACCATTTCGTGATTTATGACAAAATTCCAGAAGCCTTACTTTGCGTTTTATATATGAATAAATTATCATTTTTTGCATAGGTTGAAAAGCAGTGGCGCGAAAACTAAAAGTCGCACATCCAAGTTCTTTCCAGATTCGAATTTAGGACATCCCAAGTTATCATTTGCAATGTATCTTTTTTTTTTACTCCTACCATTTCGTGAGTTATGACAAAATTCCAGAAGCCTTACTTTGCGTTTTATATATGAATAAATTATCATTTTTTGCATAGGTTGAAAAGCTGTGGCGCGAAAACTAAAAGTCGCACAGCCAAGTCCTTTGCAGATTTGAATTGAGAACATCCCACGTTATCATATGCAATGTATTCTTTTTTTTTTACTCCTACCATTTCGTGATTTATGACAAAATTCCAGAAGCCTTACTTTGCGTTTTATATATGAATAAATTATCATTTTTTGCATAGGTTGAAAAGCTGTGGCGCGAAAACTAAAAGTCGCACATCCAAGTTCTTTGCAGATTCGAATTTGGGACATCCCAAGTTATCATTTACAATGTATCCTTTTTTTTTACTCCTACCATTTTGTGAGTTATGACAAAATTCCAGAAGCCTTACTTTGCGTTTTATATATGAATAAATTATCATTTTTTGCATAGGTTGAAAAGCAGTGGCGCGAAAACTAAAAGTCGCACATCCAAGTCCTTTGCAGATTTAAATTAAGGACATCCCAAGTTATCATATGCAATGTATTCTTTTTTTTTTACTCCTACCATTTCGTGATTTATGACAAAATTCCAGAAGCCTTACTTTGCGTTTTATATATGAATAAATTATCATTTTTTGCATAGGTTGAAAAGCTGTGGCGCGAAAACTAAAAGTCGCACATCCAAGTTCTTTGCAGATTCGAATTTGGGACATCCCAAGTTATCATTTACAATGTATCCTTTTTTTTTACTCCTACCATTTTGTGAGTTATGACAAAATTCCAGAAGCCTTACTTTGCGTTTTATATATGAATAAATTATCATTTTTTGCATAGGTTGAAAAGCTGTGGCGCGAAAACTAAAAATCACATATCCAAGTTCTTTGCAGATTCGAATTAAGGACATCCCAAGTTATCATTTGCAATGTATCCTTTTTTTTACTCCTACCATTTTGTGAGTTATGACAAAATTCCAGAAGCCTTACTTTGCGTTTTATATATGAATAAATTATCATTTTTTGCATAGGTTGAAAAGCTGTGGCGCAAAAACTAAAAGGCGCACAGCCAAGTTCTTTGCAGATTTGAATTAAGGACATCCCAAGTTATCATTTGCAATGTATCTTTTTTTTTTACTCCTACCATTTCGTGAGTTATGACAAAATTCCAGAAGCCTTACTTTGCGTTTTATATATGAATTAATTATCATTTTTTGCATAGGTTGAAAAGCTGTGGCGCGAAAACTAAAAGTCGCACAGCCAAGTCCTTTGCAGATTTAAATTAAGGACATCCCAAGTTATCATTTGCAATGTATCCTTTTTTTTTACTCCTACCATTTCGTGATTTATGACAAAATTCCAGAAGCCTTACTTTGCGTTTTATATATGAATAAATTATCATTTTTTGCATAGGTTGAAAAGCTGTGGCGTGAAAACTAAAAGTCGCACATCCAAGTCTTTGCAGATTCGAATTGAGGACATCCCACGTTATCATTTGCAATGTATGCTTTTTTTTTACTCCTACCATTTCGTGATTTATGACAAAATTCCAGAAGCCTTACTTTGCGTTTTATATATGAATAAATTATCATTTTTTGCATAGGTTGAAAAGCAGTGGCGCGAAAACTAAAAGAAGCACATCCAATTTCTTTGCAGATTCGAATTTAGGACATCCCAAGTTATCATTTGCAATGTATCTTTTTTTTTTACTCCTACCATTTCGTGAGTTATGACAAAATTCCAGAAGCCTTACTTTGCGTTTTATATATGAATAAATTATCATTTTTTGCATAAGTTGAAAAGCTGTGGCGCGAAAACTAAAAGTCGCACAGCCAAGTCCTTTGCAGATTTAAATTAAGGACATCCCAAGTTATCATTTGCAATGTATCCTTTTTTTTTACTCCTACCATTTCGTGATTTATGACAAAATTCCAGAAGCCTTACTTTGCGTTTTATATATGAATAAATTATCATTTTTTGCATAGGTTAAAAGCTGTGGCGCGAAAACTAAAATTCGCACATCCAAGTCCTTTGCAGATTTGAATTGAGGACATCCCACGTTATCATTTGCAATGTATCCTTTTTTTTTACTCCTACCATTTCGTGAGTTATGACAAAATTCCAGAAGCCTTACTTTGCGTTTTATATATGAATAAATTATCATTTTTTGCATAGGTTGAAAAGCTGTGGCGCGAAAACTAAAAGTCACACATCCAAGTTCTTTGTAGATTCGAATTAAGGACATCCCAAGTTATCATTTGCAATGTATCTTTTTTTTTTTACTCCTACCATTTCGTGAGTTATGACAAAATTCCAGAAGCCTTACTTTGCGTTTTATATATGAATAAATTATCATTTTTTGCATAGGTTGAAAAGCTGTGGCGCGAAAACTAAAAGTCACACATCCAAGTTCTTTGCAGATTTAAATTAAGGACATCCCAAGTTATCATTTGCAATGTATCCTTTTTTTTTACTCCTACCATTTCGTGATTTATGACAAAATTCCAGAAGCCTTACTTTGCGTTTTATATATGAATAAATTATCATTTTTTGCATAGGTTGAAAAGCTGTGGCGCGAAAACTAAAAGTCGCACATCCAAGTTCTTTGCAGATTTGAATTAAGGACATCTCAAGTTATCATTTGCAATGTATCTTTTTTTTTTACTCCTACCATTTCGTGAGTTATGACAAAATTCCAGAAGCCTTACTTTGCGTTTTATATATGAATAAATTATCATTTTTTGCATAGGTTGAAAAGCTGTGGCGCGAAAACTAAAAGTCACACATCCAAGTTCTTTGCAGATTTAAATTAAGGACATCCCAAGTTATCATTTGCAATGTATTTTTCTTTTTGTTCCTTCCATTTCGTGAGTTATGACAAAATTCCAGAAGCCTTACTTTGCGTTTTATATATGAATAAATTATCATTTTTTGCATAGGTTGAAAAGCTGTGGCGCGAAAACTAAAAGTCGCACAGCCAAGTCCTTTGCAGATTTAAATTAAGGACATCCCGCGTTATCATTTGCAATGTACTCTTTTTTTTTATTCCTACCATTTCATGATTTATGACAAAATTCCAGAAGCCTTACTTTGCGTTTTATATATGAATAAATTATCATTTTTTGCATAGGTTGAAAAGCTGTAGCGCGAAAACTAAAAGTCGCACATCCAAGTTCTTTGCAGATTCGAATTAAGGACATCCCACGTTATCATTTGCAATGTATCCTTTTTTTTACTCCTACCATTTCGTGAGTTATGACGAAATTCCAGAAGCCTTACTTTGCGTTTTATATATGTATAAATTATCATTTTTTGCATAGGTTGAAAAGCTGTGGCGCGAAAACTAAAAGTCGCACATCCAAGTTCTTTGCAGATTTGAATTGAGGACATCCCAAGTTATTATTTGCAATGTATCCTTTTTTTTACTCCAACCATTTCGTGATTTATGACAAAATTCCAGAAGCCTTACTTTGCGTTTTATATATGAATAAATTATCATTTTTTGCATAGGTTGAAAAGCTGTGGCGCGAAAACCAAAAGTCGCACATCCAAGTTCTTTGCAGATTCGAATTAAGAACATCCCAAGTTATCATTTGCAATGTATCTTTTTTTTTTACTCCTACCATTTCGTGAGTTATGACAAAATTCCAGAAGCCTTACTTTGCGTTTTATATATGAATAAATTATCATTTTTTGCATAGGTTGAAAAGCTGTGGCGCGAAAACTAAAAGTCGCACAGCCAAGTCCTTTGCAGATTTAAATTAAGGACATCCCAAGTTATCATTTGCAATGTATCCTTTTTTTTTACTCCTGCCATTTCGTGATTTATGACAAAATTCCAGAAGCCTTACTTTGCGTTTTATATATGAATAAATTATCATTTTTTGCATAGGTTAAAAGCTGTGGCGCGAAAACTAAAAGTCGAACATCCAAGTTCTTTTTAGATTCGAATTAAGGACATCCCAAGTTATCATTTGCAATGTATTCTTTTTTTTTTACTCCTACCATTTCGTGAGTTATGACAAAATTCCAGAAGCCTTACTTTGCGTTTTATATATGAATAAATTATCATTTTTTGCATAGGTTGAAAAGCTGTGGCGCGAAAACTAAAAGTCGCACATCCAAGTTCTTTGCAGATTCGAATTTGGGACATCCCAAGTTATCATTTACATTGTATCCTTTTTTTTTACTCCTACCATTTTGTGAGTTATGACAAAATTCCAGAAGCCTTACTTTGCGTTTTATATATGAATAAATTATCATTTTTTGCATAGGTTGAAAAGCTGTGGCGCGAAAACTAAAAATCACATATCCAAGTTCTTTGCAGATTCGAATTAAGGACATCCCAAGTTATCATTTGCAATGTATCTTTTTTTTTTACTCCTACCATTTTGTGAGTTATGACAAAATTCCAGAAGCCTTACTTTGCGTTTTATATATGAATAAATTATCATTTTTTGCATAGGTTAAAAGCTGTGGCGCGAAAACTAAAAGTCGCACATCCAAGTCCTTTGCAGATTTGAATTGAGGACATCCCACGTTATCATTTGCAATGTATCCTTTATTTTTACTCCTACCATTTCGTGATTTATGACAAAATTCCAGAAGCCTTACTTTGCGTTTTATATATGAATAAATTATCATTTTTTGCATAGGTTGAAAAGCTGTGGCGCGAAAACTAAAAGTCGCGCAGCCAAGTTCTTTGCAGATTTGAATTAAGGACATCCCAAGTTATCATTTGCAATGTATCCTTTTTTCTTACTCCTACCATTTCGTGATTTATGACAAAATTCCAGAAGCCTTACTTTGCGTTTTATATATGAATAAATTATCATTTTTTGCATAGGTTAAAAGCTGTGGCGCGAAAACTAAAAGTCGCACATCCAAGTCCTTTGCAGATTTGAATTGAGGACATCCCACGTTATCATTTGCAATGTATCCTTTATTTTTACTCCTACCATTTCGTGATTTATGACAAAATTCCAGAAGCCTTACTTTGCGTTTTATATATGAATAAATTATCATTTTTTGCATAGGTTGAAAAGCTGTGGCGCGAAAACTAAAAGTCGCGCAGCCAAGTTCTTTGCAGATTCGAATTTGGGACATCCCAAGTTATCATTTGCAATGTATCTTTTTTTTTTACTCTTACCATTTTGTGAGTTATGACAAAATTCCAGAAGCCTTACTTTGCGTTTTATATATGAATAAATTATCATTTTTTGCATAGGTTGAAAAGCTGTGGCGCGAAAACTAAATGTCACACATCCAAGTTCTTTGCAGATTCGAATTAAGGACATCCCAAGTTATCATTTGCAATGTATCTTTTTTTTTTTACTCCTACCATTTCGTGAGTTACGACAAAATTCCAGAAGCCTTACTTTGCGTTTTATATATGAATAAATTATCATTTTTTGCATAGGTTGAAAAGCTGTGGCGCGAAAACTAAAAGTCGCACAGCCAAGTCCTTTGCAGATTTAAATTAAGGACATCCCGCGTTATCATTTGCATCGTATCCTTTTTTTTTACTCCTACCATTTCGTGAGTTATGACGAAATTCCAGAAGCCTTACTTTGCGTTTTATATATGAATAAATTATCATTTTTTGCATAGGTTGAAAAGCTGTGGCGCGAAAACTAAAAGTCGCACATCCAAGTCCTTTGCAGATTTGAATTGAGGACATCCCAAGTTATCATTTGCAATGTATCCTTTTTTTTACTCCAACCATTTCGTGATTTATGACAAAATTCCAGAAGCCTTACTTTGCGTTTTATATATGAATAAATTATCATTTTTTGCATAGGTTGAAAAGCTGTGGCGCGAAAACTAAAAGTCGCACATCCAAGTTCTTTGCAGATTCGAATTAAGAACATCCCAAGTTATCATTTGCAATGTATCTTTTTTTTTTACTCCTACCATTTCGTGAGTTATGACAAAATTCCAGAAGCCTTACTTTGCGTTTTATATATGAATAAATTATCATTTTTTGCATAGGTTGAAAAGCTGTGGCGCGAAAACTAAAAGTCGCACAGCCAAGTCCTTTGCAGATTTAAATTAAGGACATCCCAAGTTATCATTTGCAATGTATCCTTTTTTTTTACTCCTACCATTTCGTGATTTATGACAAAATTCCAGAAGCCTTACTTTGCGTTTTATATATGAATAAATTATCATTTTTTGCATAGGTTAAAAGCTGTGGCGCGAAAACTAAAAGTCGCACATCCAAGTTCTTTGCAGATTCGAATTAAGGACATCCCAAGTTATCATTTGCAATGTTTTTTTTTTTTTACTCCTACCATTTCGTGAGTTATGACAAAATTCCAGAAGCCTTACTTTGCGTTTTATATATGAATAAATTATCATTTTTTGCATAGGTTGAAAAGCTGTGGCGCGAAAACTAAAAGTCGCACAGCCAAGTCCTTTGCAGATTTAAATTAAGGACATCCCAAGTTATCATTTGCAATGTATCCTTTTTTTTTACTCCTACCATTTCGTGATTTATGACAAAATTCCAGAAGCCTTACTTTGCGTTTTATATATGAATAAATTATCATTTTTTGCATAGGTTGAAAAGCTGTGGCGCGAAAACTAAAAGTCGCACATCCAAGTTCTTTGCAGATTCGAATTAAGGACATCCCAAGTTATCATTTGCAATGTATCTTTTTTTTTTACTCCTACCATTTCGTGAGTTATGACAAAATTCCAGAAGCCTTACTTTGCGTTTTATATATGAATAAATTATCATTTTTTGCATAGGTTGAAAAGCTGTGGCGCGAAAACTAAAAGTCGCACAGCCAAGTCCTTTGCAGATTTAAATTAAGGACATCCCAAGTTATCATTTGCAATGTCTCCTTTTTTTTTACTCCTACCATTTCGTGATTTATGACAAAATTCCAGAAGCCTTACTTTGCGTTTTATATATGAATAAATTATCATTTTTTGCATAGGTTAAAAGCTGTGGCGCGAAAACTAAAAGTCGCACATCCAAGTCCTTTGCAGATTTGAATTGAGGACATCCCACGTTATCATTTGCAATGTATCCTTTTTTTTTACTCCTACCATTTCGTGATTTATGACAAAATTCCAGAAGCCTTACTTTGCGTTTTATATATGAATAAATTATCATTTTTTGCATAGGTTGAAAAGCTGTGGCGCGAAAACTAAAAGTCGCGCAGCCAAGTTCTTTGCAGATTTGAATTAAGGACATCCCAAGTTATCATTTGCAATGTATCTTTTTTTTTTACTCTTACCATTTTGTGAGTTATGACAAAATTCCAGAAGCCTTACTTTGCGTTTTATATATGAATAAATTATCATTTTTTGCATAGGTTGAAAAGCTGTGGCGCGAAAACTAAATGTCACACATCCAAGTTCTTTGCAGATTCGAATTAAGGACATCCCAAGTTATCATTTGCAATGTATCTTTTTTTTTTTACTCCTACCATTTCGTAAGTTATGACAAAATTCCAGAAGCCTTACTTTGCGTTTTATATATGAATAAATTATCATTTTTTGCATAGGTTGAAAAGCTGTGGCGCGAAAACTAAAAGTCACACATCCAAGTTCTTTGCAGATTTGAATTAAGGACATCCCAAGTTATCATTTGCAATGTATGTTTTTATTTTACTCCTACCATTTCGTGATTTATGACAAAATTCCAGAAGCCTTACTTTGCGTTTTATATATGAATAAATTATCATTTTTTGCATAGGTTGAAAAGCTGTGGCGCGAAAACTAAAAGTCGCACATCCAAGTCCTTTGCAGATTTAAATTAAGGACATCCCAAGTTATCATATGCAATGTATCCTTTTTTTTACTCCTACCATTTCGTGATTTATGACAAAATTCCAGAAGCCTTACTTTGCGTTTTATATATGAATAAATTATCATTTTTTGCATAGGTTGAAAAGCTGTAGCGCGAAAACTAAAAGTCGCACAGCCAAGTCCTTTGCAGATTTGAATTGAGGACATCCCACGTTATCATTTGCAATGTATCCTTTTTTTTACTCCTACCATTTCGTGATTTATGACAAAATTCCAGAAGCCTTACTTTGCGTTTTATATATGAATAAATTATCATTTTTTGCATAGGTTGAAAAGCTGTGGCGCGAAAACTAAAAGTCGCACATCCAAGTTCTTTGCAGATTTGAATTAAGGACATCTCAAGTTATCATTTGCAATGTATCTTTTTTTTTTACTCCTACCATTTCGTGAGTTATGACAAAATTCCAGAAGCCTTACTTTGCGTTTTATATATGAATAAATTATCATTTTTTGCATAGGTTGAAAAGCTGTGGCGCGAAAACTAAAAGTCACACATCCAAGTTCTTTGCAGATTTAAATTAAGGACATCCCAAGTTATCATTTGCAATGTATTTTTTTTTTTGTTCCTTCCATTTCGTGAGTTATGACAAAATTCCAGAAGCCTTACTTTGCGTTTTATATATGAATAAATTATCATTTTTTGCATAGGTTGAAAAGCTGTGGCGCGAAAACTAAAAGTCGCACAGCCAAGTCCTTTGCAGATTTAAATTAAGGACATCCCGCGTTATCATTTGCAATGTATTCTTTTTTTTTACTCCTACCATTTCATGATTTATGACAAAATTCCAGAAGCCTTACTTTGCGTTTTATATATGAATAAATTATCATTTTTTGCATAGGTTGAAAAGCTGTAGCGCGAAAACTAAAAGTCGCACATCCAAGTTCTTTGCAGATTCGAATTAAGGACATCCCACGTTATCATTTGCAATGTATCCTTTTTTTTACTCCTACCATTTCGTGAGTTATGACAAAATTCCAGAAGCCTTACTTTGCGTTTTATATATGAATAAATTATCATTTTTTGCATAGGTTGAAAAGCTGTGGCGCGAAAACTAAAAGTCGCACATCCAAGTCCTTTGCAGATTTGAATTGAGGACATCCCAAGTTATCATTTGCAATGTATCCTTTTTTTTTACTCCTACCATTTCGTGATTTATGACAAAATTCCAGAAGCCTTACTTTGCGTTTTATATATGAATAAATTATCATTTTTTGCATAGGTTGAAAAGCTGTAGCGCGAAAACTAAAAGTCGCACAGCCAAGTCCTTTGCAGATTTGAATTGAGGACATCCCACGTTATCATTTGCAATGTATCCTTTTTTTTTACTCCTACCATTTCGTGATTTATGACAAAATTCCAGAAGCCTTACTTTGCGTTTTATATATGAATAAATTATCATTTTTTGCATAGGTTGAAAAGCTGTAGCGCGAAAACTAAAAGTCACACAGCCAAGTCCTTTGCAGATTTGAATTGAGGACATCCCACGTTATCATTTGCAATGTATCCTTTTTTTTTACTCCTACCATTTCGTGAGTTATGACAAAATTCCAGAAGCCTTACTTTGCGTTTTATATATGAATAAATTATCATTTTTTGCATAGGTTGAAAAGCTGTAGCGCGAAAACTAAAAGTCGCACATCCAAGTTCTTTGCAGATTCGAATTGAGGACATCCCACGTTATCATTTGCAATGTATCTTTTTTTTTTACTCCTACTATTTCGTGAGTTATGACAAAATTCCAGAAGCCTTACTTTGCGTTTTATATATGAATAAATTATCATTTTTTGCATAGGTTGAAAAGCTGTGGCGCGAAAACTAAAAGTCACACATCCAAGTTCTTTGCAGATTTAAATTAAGGACATCCCAAGTTATCATTTGCAATGTATCTTTTTTTTTTACTCCTACCATTTCGTGAGTTATGACAAAATTCCAGAAGCCTTACTTTGCGTTTTATATATGAATAAATTATCATTTTTTGCATAGGTTGAAAAGCTGTGGCGCGAAAACTAAAAGTCGCACAGCCAAGTCCTTTGCAGATTTAAATTAAGGACATCCCGCGTTATCATTTGCAATGTATTCTTTTTTTTTACTCCTACCATTTCATGATTTATGACAAAATTCCAGAAGCCTTACTTTGCGTTTTATATATGAATAAATTATCATTTTTTGCATAGGTTGAAAAGCTGTGGCGCGAAAACTAAAAGTCGCACAGCCAAGTCCTTTGCAGATTTAAATTAAGGACATCCCGCGTTATCATTTGCAATGTATTCTTTTTTTTTACTCCTACCATTTCATGATTTATGACAAAATTCCAGAAGCCTTACTTTGCGTTTTATATATGAATAAATTATCATTTTTTGCATAGGTTGAAAAGCTGTAGCGCGAAAACTAAAAGTCGCACATCCAAGTTCTTTGCAGATTCGAATTAAGGACATCCCACGTTATCATTTGCAATGTATCCTTTTTTTTACTCCTACCATTTCGTGAGTTATGACAAAATTCCAGAAGCCTTACTTTGCGTTTTATATATGAATAAATTATCATTTTTTGCATAGGTTGAAAAGCTGTGGCGCGAAAACTAAAAGTCGCACATCCAAGTCCTTTGCAGATTTGAATTGAGGACATCCCAAGTTATCATTTGCAATGTATCCTTTTTTTTACTCCTACCATTTCGTGATTTATGACAAAATTCCAGAAGCCTTACTTTGCGTTTTATATATGAATAAATTATCATTTTTTGCATAGGTTGAAAAGCTGTAGCGCGAAAACTAAAAGTCGCACAGCCAAGTCCTTTGCAGATTTGAATTGAGGGCATCCCACGTTATCATTTGCAATGTATCCTTTTTTTTTACTCCTACCATTTCGTGATTTATGACAAAATTCCAGAAGCCTTACTTTGCGTTTTATATATGAATAAATTATCATTTTTTGCATAGGTTGAAAAGCTGTGGCGCGAAAACTAAAAGTCGCACAGCCAAGTTCTTTGCAGATTTGAATTAAGGACATCCCAAGTTATCATTTGCAATGTATCTTTTTTTTTTACTCCTACCATTTCGTGAGTTATGACAAAATTCCAGAAGCCTTACTTTGCGTTTTATATATGAATAAATTATCATTTTTTGCATAGGTTGAAAAGCTGTAGCGCGAAAACTAAAAGTCGCACATCCAAGTTCTTTGCAGATTCGAATTGAGGACATCCCACGTTATCATTTGCAATGTATTCTTTTTTTTTTACTCCTACCATTTCATGATTTATGACAAAATTCCAGAAGCCTTACTTTGCGTTTTATATATGAATAAATTATCATTTTTTGCATAGGTTGAAAAGCTGTGGCGCGAAAACTAAAAGTCGCACATCCAAGTTCTTTGCAGATTCGAATTAAGGACATCCCACGTTATCATTTACAATGTATTCTTTTTTTTTACTCCTACCATTTCGTGAGTTATGACAAAATTCCAGAAGCCTTACTTTGCGTTTTATATATGAATAAATTATCATTTTTTGCATAGGTTGAAAAGCTGTGGCGCGAAAACTAAAAGTCGCACATCCAAGTTCTTTGCAGATTTGAATTAAGGACATCCCAAGTTATCATTTGCAATGTATCTTTTTTTTTTACTCTTACCATTTTGTGAGTTATGACAAAATTCCAGAAGCCTTACTTTGCGTTTTATATATGAATAAATTATCATTATTTGCATAGGTTGAAAAGCTGTGGCGCGAAAACTAAAAGTCACACATCCAAGTTCTTTGCAGATTCGAATTAAGGACATCCCAAGTTATCATTTGCAATGTATCTTTTTTTTTTTACTCCTACCATTTCGTGAGTTATGACAAAATTCCAGAAGCCTTACTTTGCGTTTTATATATGAATAAATTATCATTTTTTGCATAGGTTGAAAAGCTGTGGCGCGAAAACTAAAAGTCACACAGCCAAGTTCTTTGCAGATTTGAATTAAGGACATCCCAAGTTATCATTTGCAATGTATGTTTTTATTTTACTCCTACCATTTCGTGATTTATGACAAAATTCCAGAAGCCTTACTTTGCGTTTTATATATGAATAAATTATCATTTTTTGCATAGGTTGAAAAGCTGTGGCGCGAAAACTAAAAGTCGCACATCCAAGTCCTTTGCAGATTTAAATTAAGGACATCCCAAGTTATCATATGCTATGTATCCTTTTTTTTACTCCTACCATTTCGTGATTAATGACAAAATTCCAGAAGCCTTACTTTGCGTTTTATATATGAATAAATTATCATTTTTTGCATAGGTTGAAAAGCTGTAGCGCGAAAACTAAAAGTCGCACAGCCAAGTCCTTTGCAGATTTGAATTGAGGACATCCCACGTTATCATTTGCAATGTATCCTTTTTTTTACTCCTACCATTTCGTGATTTATGACAAAATTCCAGAAGCCTTACTTTGCGTTTTATATATGAATAAATTATCATTTTTTGCATAGGTTGAAAAGCTGTGGCGCGAAAACTAAAAGTCGCACATCCAAGTTCTTTGCAGATTCGAATTAAGGACATCCCACGTTATCATTTGCAATGTATCCTTTTTTTTACTCCTACCATTTCGTGAGTTATGACGAAATTCCAGAAGCCTTACTTTGCGTTTTATATATGAATAAATTATCATTTTTTGCATAGGTTGAAAAGCTGTGGCGCGAAAACTAAAAGTCACACATCCAAGTTCTTTGCAGATTTAAATTAAGGACATCCCAAGTTATCATTTGCAATGTATTTTTTTTTTTTGTTTCTTCCATTTCGTGAGTTATGACAAAATTCCAGAAGCCTTACTTTGCGTTTTATATATGAATAAATTATCATTTTTTGCATAGGTTGAAAAGCTGTGGCGCGAAAACTAAAAGTCGCACAGCCAAGTCCTTTGCAGATTTAAATTAAGGACATCCCAAGTTATCATTTGCAATGTATCCTTTTTTTTTACTCCCACCATTTCGTGATTTATGACAAAATTCCAGAAGCCTTACTTTGCGTTTCATATATGAATAAATTATCATTTTTTGCATAGGTTGAAAAGCTGTAGCGCGAAAACTAAAAGTCGCACATCCAAGTTCTTTGCAGATTCGAATTAAGGACATCCCACGTTATCATTTGCAATGTATCCTTTTTTTTACTCCTACCATTTCGTGAGTTATGACAAAATTCCAGAAGCCTTACTTTGCGTTTTATATATGAATAAATTATCATTTTTTGCATAGGTTGAAAAGCTGTGGCGCGAAAACTAAAAGTCGCACATCCAAGTCCTTTGCAGATTTGAATTGAGGACATCCCAAGTTATCATTTGCAATGTATCCTTTTTTTTTACTCCTACCATTTCGTGATTTATGACAAAATTCCAGAAGCCTTACTTTGCGTTTTATATATGAATAAATTATCATTTTTTGCATAGGTTGAAAAGCTGTAGCGCGAAAACTAAAAGTCGCACAGCCAAGTCCTTTGCAGATTTGAATTGAGGACATCCCACGTTATCATTTGCAATGTATCCTTTTTTTTTACTCCTACCATTTCGTGATTTATGACAAAATTCCAGAAGCCTTACTTTGCGTTTTATATATGAATAAATTATCATTTTTTGCATAGGTTGAAAAGCTGTGGCGCGAAAACTAAAAGTCGCACATCCAAGTTCTTTGCAGATTTGAATTAAGGACATCCCAAGTTATCATTTGCAATGTATCCTTTTTTTTTACTCCTACCATTTCGTGAGTTATGACAAAATTCCAGAAGCCTTACTTTGCGTTTTATATATGAATAAATTATCATTTTTTGCATAGGTTGAAAAGCTGTAGCGCGAAAACTAAAAGTCGCACATCCAAGTTCTTTGCAGATTCGAATTGAGGACATCCCACGTTATCATTTGCAATGTATTCTTTTTTTTTACTCCTACCATTTCATGATTTATGACAAAATTCCAGAAGCCTTACTTTGCGTTTTATATATGAATAAATTATCATTTTTTGCATAGGTTGAAAAGCTGTGGCGCGAAAACTAAAAGTCGCACATCCAAGTTCTTTGCAGATTCGAATTAAGGACATCCCACGTTATCATTTACAATGTATTCTTTTTTTTTACTCCTACCATTTCGTGAGTTATGACAAAATTCCAGAAGCCTTACTTTGCGTTTTATATATGAATAAATTATCATTTTTTGCATAGGTTGAAAAGCTGTGGCGCGAAAACTAAAAGTCGCACATCCAAGTTCTTTGCAGATTTGAATTAAGGACATCCCAAGTTATCATTTTCAATGTTTTTTTTTTTTTTACTCTTACCATTTTGTGAGTTATGACAAAATTCCAGAAGCCTTACTTTGCGTTTTATATATGAATAAATTATCATTTTTTGCATAGGTTGAAAAGCTGTGGCGCGAAAACTAAAAATCACATATCCAAGTTCTGTGCAGATTCGAATTAAGGACATCCCAAGTTATCATTTGCAATGTATGTTTTTATTTTACTCCTACCATTTTGTGAGTTATGACAAAATTCCAGAAGCCTTACTTTGCGTTTTATATATGAATAAATTATCATTTTTTGCATAGGTTGAAAAGCTGTGGCGCAAAAACTAAAAGTCGCACAGCCAAGTCCTTTGCAGATTTAAATTAAGGACATCCCAAGTTATCATTTGCAATGTATCCTTTTTTTTTACTCCTACCATTTCGTGATTTATGA
Source organism: Bombylius major (assembly GCA_932526495.1). Classification (NCBI taxonomy): domain Eukaryota; kingdom Metazoa; phylum Arthropoda; class Insecta; order Diptera; family Bombyliidae; genus Bombylius; species Bombylius major. The sequence goes on from OW052042.1 coordinate 31,460,314, forward strand.
CAAAATTCCAGAAGCCTTACTTTGCGTTTTATATATGAATAAATTATCATTTTTTGCATAGGTTGAAAAGCTGTGGCGCGAAAACTAAAAGTCGCACATCCAAGTTCTTTGCAGATTCGAATTTAGGACATCCCAAGTTATCATTTGCAATGTATCTTTTTTTTTTACTCCTACCATTTCGTGAGTTATGACAAAATTCCAGAAGCCTTACTTTGCGTTTTATATATGAATAAATTATCATTTTTTGCATAGGTTGAAAAGCTGTGGCGCGAAAACTAAAAGTCGCACATCCAAGTTCTTTGGAGATTCGAATTAAGGACATCCCAAGTTATCATTTGCAATGTATCTTTTTTTTTTACTCCTACCATTTCGTGAGTTATGACAAAATTCCAGAAGCCTTACTTTGCGTTTTATATATGAATAAATTATCATTTTTTGCATAGGTTGAAAAGCTGTGGCGCAAAAACTAAAAGTCGCACAGCCAAGTCCTTTGCAGATTTAAATTAAGGACATCCCAAGTTATCATTTGCAATGTATCCTTTTTTTTTACTCCTACCATTTCGTGATTTATGACAAAATTCCAGAAGCCTTACTTTGCGTTTTATATATGAATAAATTATCATTTTTTGCATAGGTTAAAAGCTGTGGCGCGAAAACTAAAAGTCGCACATCCAAGTCCTTTGCAGATTTGAATTGAGGACATCCCACGTTATCATTTGCAATGTATCCTTTTTTTTTACTCCTACCATTTCGTGATTTATGACAAAATTCCAGAAGCCTTACTTTGCGTTTTATATATGAATAAATTATCATTTTTTGCATAGGTTGAAAAGCTGTGGCGCGAAAACTAAAAGTCACACATCCAAGTTCTTTAGAGATTTGAATTAAGGACATCCCAAGTTATCATTTGCAATGTATGTTTTTTTTTACTCCTACCATTTCGTGATTTATGACAAAATTCCAGAAGCCTTACTTTGCGTTTTATATATGAATAAATTATCATTTTTTGCATAGGTTGAAAAGCTGTGGCGCGAAAACTAAAAGTCGCACATCCAAGTCCTTTGCAGATTTAAATTAAGGACATCCCAAGTTATCATATGCAATGTATCCTTTTTTTTTACTCCTACCATTTCGTGATTTATGACAAAATTCCAGAAGCCTTACTTTGCGTTTTATATATGAATAAATTATCATTTTTTGCATAGGTTGAAAAGCTGTAGCGCGAAAACTAAAAGTCGCACAGCCAAGTCCTTTGCAGATTTGAATTGAGGACATCCCACGTTATCATTTGCAATGTATCCTTTTTTTTTACTCCTACCATTTCGTGAGTTATGACAAAATTCCAGAAGCCTTACTTTGCGTTTTATATATGAATAAATTATCATTTTTTGCATAGGTTGAAAAGCTGTGGCGCGAAAACTAAAAGTCACACATCCAAGTTCTTTGCAGATTTGAATTAAGGACATCCCAAGTTATCATTTGCAATGTATCCTTTTTTTTACTCCTACCATTTCGTGATTTATGACAAAATTCCAGAAGCCTTACTTTGCGTTTTATATATGAATAAATTATCATTTTTTGCATAGGTTGAAAAGCTGTGGCGCGAAAACTAAAAGTCACACATCCAAGTTCTTTGCAGATTCGAATTAAGGACATCCCACGTTATCATTTGCAATGTATCTTTTTTTTTTACTCCTACCATTTCGTGAGTTATGACAAAATTCCAGAAGCCTTACTTTGCGTTTTATATATGAATAAATTATCATTTTTTGCATAGGTTGAAAAGCTGTGGCGCGAAAACTAAAAGTCACACATCCAAGTTCTTTGCAGATTTGAATTAAGGACATCCCAAGTTATCATTTGCAATGTATATTTTTTTTTTACTCCTACCATTTCGTGATTTATGACAAAATTCCAGAAGCCTTACTTTGCGTTTTATATATGAATAAATTATCATTTTTTGCATAGGTTGAAAAGCTGTGGCGCGAAAACTAAAAGTCGCACATCCAAGTCCTTTGCAGATTTAAATTAAGGACATCCCACGTTATCATTTGCAATGTATCTTTTTTTTTTACTCTTACCATTTTGTGAGTTATGACAAAATTCCAGAAGCCTTACTTTGCGTTTTATATATGAATAAATTATCATTTTTTGCATAGGTTGAAAAGCTGTAGCGCGAAAACTAAAAGTCACACAGCCAAGTCCTTTGCAGATTTGAATTGAGGACATCCCACGTTATCATTTGCAATGTATCCTTTTTTTTTACTCCTACCATTTCGTGATTTATGACAAAATTCCAGAAGCCTTACTTTGCGTTTTATATATGAATAAATTATCATTTTTTGCATAGGTTGAAAAGCTGTAGCGCGAAAACTAAAAGTCGCACAGCCAAGTCCTTTGCAGATTTGAATTGAGGACATCCCACGTTATCATTTGCAATGTATCCTTTTTTTTTACTCCTACCATTTCGTGATTTATGACAAAATTCCAGAAGCCTTACTTTGCGTTTTATATATGAATAAATTATCATTTTTTGCGTAGGTTGAAAAGCTGTGGCGCGAAAACTAAAAGTCGCACATCCAAGTTCTTTGCAGATTTGAAATAAGGACATCCCAAGTTATCATTTGCAATGTATCTTTTTTTTTACTCCTACCATTTCGTGAGTTATGACAAAATTCCAGAAGCCTTACTTTGCGTTTTATATATGAATAAATTATCATTTTTTGCATAGGTTGAAAAGCTGTAGCGCGAAAACTAAAAGTCGCACATCCAAGTTATTTGCAGATTCGAATTAAGGACATTCCACGTTATCATTTGCAATGTATTCTTTTTTTTTACTCCTACCATTTCATGATTTATGACAAAATTCCAGAAGCCTTACTTTGCGTTTTATATATGAATAAATTATCATTTTTTGCATAGGTTGAAAAGCTGTGGCGCGAAAACTAAAAGTCGCACATCCAAGTTCTTTGCAGATTCGAATTTAGGACATCCCAAGTTATCATTTACAATGTATCCTTTTTTTTTACTCCTACCATTTCGTGAGTTATGACAAAATTCCAGAAGCCTTACTTTGCGTTTTATATATGAATAAATTATCATTTTTTGCATAGGTTGAAAAGCTGTGGCGCGAAAACTAAAAGTCGCACATCCAAGTTCTTTGGAGATTCGAATTAAGGACATCCCAAGTTATCATTTGCAATGTATCTTTTTTTTTTACTCTTACCATTTTGTGAGTTATGACAAAATTCCAGAAGCCTTACTTTGCGTTTTATATATGAATAAATTATCATTTTTTGCATAGGTTGAAAAGCTGTGGCGCGAAAACTAAAAATCACATATCCAAGTCCTTTGCAGATTTAAATTAAGGACATCCCAAGTTATCATTTGCAATGTATCCTTTTTTTTTACTCCTACCATTTCGTGATTTATGACAAAATTCCAGAAGCCTTACTTTGCGTTTTATATATGAATAAATTATCATTTTTTGCATAGGTTGAAAAGCTGTGGCGCGAAAACTAAAAGTTGCACATCCAAGTTCTTTGCAGATTCGAATTTAGGACATCCCAAGTTATTATTTACAATGTATCCTTTTTTTTTACTCCAACCATTTCGTGATTTATGACAAAATTCCAGAAGCCTTACTTTGCGTTTTATATATGAATAAATTATCATTTTTTGCATAGGTTGAAAAGCTGTGGCGCGAAAACTAAAAATCACATATCCAAGTCCTTTGCAGATTTAAATTAAGGACATCCCAAGTTATCATTTGCAATGTATCCTTTTTTTTTACTCCTACCATTTCGTGAGTTATGACAAAATTCCAGAAGCCTTACTTTGCGTTTTATATATGAATAAATTATCATTTTTTGCATAGGTTGAAAAGCTGTGGCGCGAAAACTAAAAGTCACACATCCAAGTTCTTTGCAGATTTGAATTAAGGACATCCCAAGTTATCATTTGCAATGTATCCTTTTTTTTACTCCTACCATTTCGTGATTTATGACAAAATTCCAGAAGCCTTACTTTGCGTTTTATATATGAATAAATTATCATTTTTTGCATAGGTTGAAAAGCTGTGGCGCGAAAACTAAAAGTCACACATCCAAGTTCTTTGCAGATTCGAATTAAGGACATCCCACGTTATCATTTGCAATGTATCTTTTTTTTTTACTCCTACCATTTCGTGAGTTATGACAAAATTCCAGAAGCCTTACTTTGCGTTTTATATATGAATAAATTATCATTTTTTGCATAGGTTGAAAAGCTGTGGCGCGAAAACTAAAAGTCACACATCCAAGTTCTTTGCAGATTTGAATTAAGGACATCCCAAGTTATCATTTGCAATGTATATTTTTTTTTTACTACTACCATTTCGTGATTTATGACAAAATTCCAGAAGCCTTACTTTGCGTTTTATATATGAATAAATTATCATTTTTTGCATAGGTTGAAAAGCTGTGGCGCGAAAACTAAAAGTCGCACATCCAAGTCCTTTGCAGATTTAAATTAAGGACATCCCACGTTATCATTTGCAATGTATCTTTTTTTTTTACTCTTACCATTTTGTGAGTTATGACAAAATTCCAGAAGCCTTACTTTGCGTTTTATATATGAATAAATTATCATTTTTTGCATAGGTTGAAAAGCTGTAGCGCGAAAACTAAAAGTCACACAGCCAAGTCCTTTGCAGATTTGAATTGAGGACATCCCACGTTATCATTTGCAATGTATCCTTTTTTTTTACTCCTACCATTTCGTGATTTATGACAAAATTCCAGAAGCCTTACTTTGCGTTTTATATATGAATAAATTATCATTTTTTGCATAGGTTGAAAAGCTGTAGCGCGAAAACTAAAAGTCGCACAGCCAAGTCCTTTGCAGATTTGAATTGAGGACATCCCAAGTTATCATTTGCAATGTATCCTTTTTTTTTACTCCTACCATTTCGTGAGTTATGACAAAATTCCAGAAGCCTTACTTTGCGTTTTATATATGAATAAATTATCATTTTTTGCGTAGGTTGAAAAGCTGTGGCGCGAAAACTAAAAGTCGCACATCCAAGTTCTTTGCAGATTTGAATTAAGGACATCCCAAGTTAACATTTGCAATGTATCCTTTTTTTTTACTCCTACCATTTCGTGAGTTATGACAAAATTCCAGAAGCCCTACTTTGCGTTTTATATATGAATAAATTATCATTTTTTGCATAGGTTGAAAAGCTGTGGCGCGAAAACTAAAAGTCGCACATCCAAGTTATTTGCAGATTCGAATTAAGGACATCCCACGTTATCATTTGCAATGTATTCTTTTTTTTTACTCCTACCATTTCATGATTTATGACAAAATTCCAGAAGCCTTACTTTGCGTTTTATATATGAATAAATTATCATTTTTTGCATAGGTTGAAAAGCTGTGGCGCGAAAACTAAAAGTCGCACATCCAAGTTCTTTGCAGATTCGAATTTAGGACATCCCAAGTTATCATTTACAATGTATCCTTTTTTTTACTCCTACCATTTCGTGAGTTATGACAAAATTCCAGAAGCCTTACTTTGCGTTTTATATATGAATAAATTATCATTTTTTGCATAGGTTGAAAAGCTGTGGCGCGAAAACTAAAAGTCGCACATCCAAGTTCTTTGCAGATTTGAATTAAGGACATCCCAAGTTATCATTTGCAATGTATCTTTTTTTTTTACTCTTACCATTTTGTGAGTTATGACAAAATTCCAGAAGCCTTACTTTGCGTTTTATATATGAATAAATTATCATTTTTTGCATAGGTTGAAAAGCTGTGGCGCGAAAACTAAAAATCACATATCCAAGTCCTTTGCAGATTTAAATTAAGGACATCCCAAGTTATCATTTGCAATGTATCCTTTTTTTTTACTCCTACCATTTCGTGATTTATGACAAAATTCCAGAAGCCTTACTTTGCGTTTTATATATGAATAAATTATCATTTTTTGCATAGGTTGAAAAGCTGTGGCGCGAAAACTAAAAGTCGCACATCCAAGTTCTTTGCAGATTCGAATTTAGGACATCCCAAGTTATTATTTACAATGTATCCTTTTTTTTTACTCCAACCATTTCGTGATTTATGACAAAATTCCAGAAGCCTTACTTTGCGTTTTATATATGAATAAATTATCATTTTTTGCATAGGTTGAAAAGCTGTGGCGCGAAAACTAAAAGTCGCACATCCAAGTCCTTTGCAGATTTAAATTAAGGACATCCCAAGTTATCATTTGCAATGTATTCTTTTTTTTTACTCCTACCATTTCGTGATTTATGACAAAATTCCAGAAGCCTTACTTTGCGTTTTATATATGAATAAATTATCATTTTTTGCATAGGGTAAAAGCTGTGGCGCGAAAACTAAAAGTTGCACATCCAAGTCCTTTGCAGATTTGAATTGAGGACATCCCACGTTATCATTTGCAATGTATCCTTTTTTTTTACTCCTACCATTTCGTGATTTATGACAAAATTCCAGAAGCCTTACTTTGCGTTTTATATATGAATAAATTATCATTTTTTGCATAGGTTGAAAAGCTGTGGCGCGAAAACTAAAAGTCGCGCAGCCAAGTTCTTTGCAGATTTGAATTAAGGACATCCCAAGTTATCATTTGCAATGTATCTTTTTTTTTTACTCTTACCATTTTGTGAGTTATGACAAAATTCCAGAAGCCTTACTTTGCGTTTTATATATGAATAAATTATCATTTTTTGCATAGGTTGAAAAGCTGTGGCGCGAAAACTAAAAGTCACACATACAAGTTCTTTGCAGATTCGAATTAAGGACATCCCACGTTATCATTTGCAATGTATGTTTTTTTTTTACTCCTACCATTTCGTGATTTATGACAAAATTCCAGAAGCCTTACTTTGCGTTTTATATATGAATAAATTATCATTTTTTGCATAGGTTGAAAAGCTGTGGCGCGAAAACTAAAAGTCGCACATCCAAGTCCTTTGCAGATTTAAATTAAGGACATCCCAAGTTATCATTTGCAATGTATCCTTTTTTTTTACTCCTACCATTTCGTGATTTATGACAAAATTCCAGAAGCCTTACTTTGCGTTTTATATATGAATAAATTATCATTTTTTGCATAGGTTGAAAAGCTGTAGCGCGAAAACTAAAAGTCACACAGCCAAGTCCTTTGCAGATTTGAATTGAGGACATCCCACGTTATCATTTGCAATGTATCCTTTTTTTTTACTCCTACCATTTCGTGATTTATGACAAAATTCCAGAAGCCTTACTTTGCGTTTTATATATGAATAAATTATCATTTTTTGCATAGGTTGAAAAGCTGTGGCGCGAAAACTAAAAGTCGCACATCCAAGTTCTTTGCAGATTTGAATTAAGGACATCTCAAGTTATCATTTGCAATGTATCTTTTTTTTTTACTCCTACCATTTCGTGAGTTATGACAAAGTTCCAGAAGCCTTACTTTGCGTTTTATATATGAATAAATTATCATTTTTTGCATAGGTTGAAAAGCTGTGGCGCGAAAACTAAAAGTCGCACATCCAAGTCCTTTTCAGATTTGAATTGAGGACATCCCAAGTTATCATTTGCAATGTGTCCTTTTTTTTTACTCCTACCATTTCGTGATTTATGACAAAATTCCAGAAGCCTTAGTCTGCGTTTTATATATGAATAAATTATCATTTTTTGCATAGGTTGAAAAGCTGTAGCGCGAAAACTAAAAGTCGCACAGCCAAGTCCTTTGCAGATTTGAATTGAGGACATCCCACGTTATCATTTGCAATGTATCCTTTTTTTTACTCCTACCATTTCGTGATTTATGACAAAATTCCAGAAGCCTTACTTTGCGTTTTATATATGAATAAATTATCATTTTTTGCATAGGTTGAAAAGCTGTGGCGCGAAAACTAAAAGTCGCACATCCAAGTTCTTTGCAGATTCGAATTAAGGACATCCCAAGTTATCATTTGCAATGTATTCTTTTTTTTTACTCCTACCATTTCGTGATTTATGACAAAATTCCAGAAGCCTTACTTTGCGTTTTATATATGAATAAATTATCATTTTTTGCATAGGTTGAAAAGCTGTAGCGCGAAAACTAAAAGTCGCACATCCAAGTTCTTGGCAGATTTGAATTGAGGACATCCCAAGTTATCATTTGCAATGTATCTTTTTTTTTCCTCCTACCCTTTCGTGAGTTATGACAAAATTCCAGAAGCCTTACTTTGCGTTTTATATATGAATAAATTATCATTTTTTGCATAGGTTGAAAAGCTGTGGCGCGAAAACTAAAAGTCGCACATCCAAGTTCTTTGCAGATTTGAATTAAGGACATCCCACGTTATCATTTGCAATGTATCCTTTTTTTTACTCCTACCATTTCGTGAGTTATGACAAAATTCCAGAAGCCTTACTTTGCGTTTTATATATGAATAAATTATCATTTTTTGCATAGGTTGAAAAGCTGTAGCGCGAAAACTAAAAGTCACACAGCCAAGTCCTTTGCAGATTTGAATTGAGGACATCCCACGTTATCATTTGCAATGTATCCTTTTTTTTTACTCCTACCATTTCGTGATTTATGACAAAATTCCAGAAGCCTTACTTTGCGTTTTATATATGAATAAATTATCATTTTTTGCATAGGTTGAAAAGCTGTAGCGCGAAAACTAAAAGTCGCACAGCCAAGTCCTTTGCAGATTTGAATTGAGGACATCCCAAGTTATCATTTGCAATGTATCCTTTTTTTTTACTCCTACCATTTCGTGAGTTATGACAAAATTCCAGAAGCCTTACTTTGCGTTTTATATATGAATAAATTATCATTTTTTGCGTAGGTTGAAAAGCTGTGGCGCGAAAACTAAAAGTCGCACATCCAAGTTCTTTGCAGATTTGAATTAAGGACATCCCAAGTTAACATTTGCAATGTATCCTTTTTTTTTACTCCTACCATTTCGTGAGTTATGACAAAATTCCAGAAGCCTTACTTTGCGTTTTATATATGAATAAATTATCATTTTTTGCATAGGTTGAAAAGCTGTGGCGCGAAAACTAAAAGTCGCACATCCAAGTTATTTGCAGATTCGAATTAAGGACATCCCACGTTATCATTTGCAATGTATTCTTTTTTTTTACTCCTACCATTTCATGATTTATGACAAAATTCCAGAAGCCTTACTTTGCGTTTTATATATGAATAAATTATCATTTTTTGCATAGGTTGAAAAGCTGTGGCGCGAAAACTAAAAGTCGCACATCCAAGTTCTTTGCAGATTCGAATTTAGGACATCCCAAGTTATCATTTACAATGTATCCTTTTTTTTACTCCTACCATTTCGTGAGTTATGACAAAATTCCAGAAGCCTTACTTTGCGTTTTATATATGAATAAATTATCATTTTTTGCATAGGTTGAAAAGCTGTGGCGCGAAAACTAAAAGTCGCACATCCAAGTTCTTTGCAGATTTGAATTAAGGACATCCCAAGTTATCATTTGCAATGTATCTTTTTTTTTTACTCTTACCATTTTGTGAGTTATGACAAAATTCCAGAAGCCTTACTTTGCGTTTTATATATGAATAAATTATCATTTTTTGCATAGGTTGAAAAGCTGTGGCGCGAAAACTAAAAATCACATATCCAAGTCCTTTGCAGATTTAAATTAAGGACATCCCAAGTTATCATTTGCAATGTATCCTTTTTTTTTACTCCTACCATTTCGTGATTTATGACAAAATTCCAGAAGCCTTACTTTGCGTTTTATATATGAATAAATTATCATTTTTTGCATAGGTTGAAAAGCTGTGGCGCGAAAACTAAAAGTCGCACATCCAAGTTCTTTGCAGATTCGAATTTAGGACATCCCAAGTTATTATTTACAATGTATCCTTTTTTTTTACTCCAACCATTTCGTGATTTATGACAAAATTCCAGAAGCCTTACTTTGCGTTTTATATATGAATAAATTATCATTTTTTGCATAGGTTGAAAAGCTGTGGCGCGAAAACTAAAAGTCGCACATCCAAGTCCTTTGCAGATTTAAATTAAGGACATCCCAAGTTATCATTTGCAATGTATTCTTTTTTTTTACTCCTACCATTTCGTGATTTATGACAAAATTCCAGAAGCCTTACTTTGCGTTTTATATATGAATAAATTATCATTTTTTGCATAGGGTAAAAGCTGTGGCGCGAAAACTAAAAGTTGCACATCCAAGTCCTTTGCAGATTTGAATTGAGGACATCCCACGTTATCATTTGCAATGTATCCTTTTTTTTTACTCCTACCATTTCGTGATTTATGACAAAATTCCAGAAGCCTTACTTTGCGTTTTATATATGAATAAATTATCATTTTTTGCATAGGTTGAAAAGCTGTGGCGCGAAAACTAAAAGTCGCGCAGCCAAGTTCTTTGCAGATTTGAATTAAGGACATCCCAAGTTATCATTTGCAATGTATCTTTTTTTTTTACTCTTACCATTTTGTGAGTTATGACAAAATTCCAGAAGCCTTACTTTGCGTTTTATATATGAATAAATTATCATTTTTTGCATAGGTTGAAAAGCTGTGGCGCGAAAACTAAAAGTCACACATACAAGTTCTTTGCAGATTCGAATTAAGGACATCCCACGTTATCATTTGCAATGTATGTTTTTTTTTTACTCCTACCATTTCGTGATTTATGACAAAATTCCAGAAGCCTTACTTTGCGTTTTATATATGAATAAATTATCATTTTTTGCATAGGTTGAAAAGCTGTGGCGCGAAAACTAAAAGTCGCACATCCAAGTCCTTTGCAGATTTAAATTAAGGACATCCCAAGTTATCATTTGCAATGTATCCTTTTTTTTTACTCCTACCATTTCGTGATTTATGACAAAATTCCAGAAGCCTTACTTTGCGTTTTATATATGAATAAATTATCATTTTTTGCATAGGTTGAAAAGCTGTAGCGCGAAAACTAAAAGTCACACAGCCAAGTCCTTTGCAGATTTGAATTGAGGACATCCCACGTTATCATTTGCAATGTATCCTTTTTTTTACTCCTACCATTTCGTGATTTATGACAAAATTCCAGAAGCCTTACTTTGCGTTTTATATATGAATAAATTATCATTTTTTGCATAGGTTGAAAAGCTGTGGCGCGAAAACTAAAAGTCGCACATCCAAGTCCTTTTCAGATTTGAATTGAGGACATCCCAAGTTATCATTTGCAATGTGTCCTTTTTTTTTACTCCTACCATTTCGTGATTTATGACAAAATTCCAGAAGCCTTACTTTGCGTTTTATATATGAATAAATTATCATTTTTTGCATAGGTTGAAAAGCTGTAGCGCGAAAACTAAAAGTCGCACATCCAAGTTCTTTGCAGATTTGAATTAAGGACATCTCAAGTTATCATTTGCAATGTATCTTTTTTTTTTACTCCTACCATTTCGTGAGTTATGACAAAATTCCAGAAGCCTTACTTTGCGTTTTATATATGAATAAATTATCATTTTTTGCATAGGTTGAAAAGCTGTGGCGCGAAAACTAAAAGTCGCACATCCAAGTCCTTTTCAGATTTGAATTGAGGACATCCCAAGTTATCATTTGCAATGTGTCCTTTTTTTTTACTCCTACCATTTCGTGATTTATGACAAAATTCCAGAAGCCTTACTCTGCGTTTTATATATGAATAAATTATCATTTTTTGCATAGGTTGAAAAGCTGTAGCGCGAAAACTAAAAGTCGCACAGCCAAGTCCTTTGCAGATTTGAATTGAGGACATCCCACGTTATCATTTGCAATGTATCCTTTTTTTTACTCCTACCATTTCGTGATTTATGACAAAATTCCAGAAGCCTTACTTTGCGTTTTATATATGAATAAATTATCATTTTTTGCATAGGTTGAAAAGCTGTGGCGCGAAAACTAAAAGTCGCACATCCAAGTTCTTTGCAGATTCGAATTAAGGACATCCCAAGTTATCATTTGCAATGTATTCTTTTTTTTTACTCCTACCATTTCGTGATTTATGACAAAATTCCAGAAGCCTTACTTTGCGTTTTATATATGAATAAATTATCATTTTTTGCATAGGTTGAAAAGCTGTAGCGCGAAAACTAAAAGTCGCACATCCAAGTTCTTGGCAGATTTGAATTGAGGACATCCCAAGTTATCATTTGCAATGTATCTTTTTTTTTCCTCCTACCCTTTCGTGAGTTATGACAAAATTCCAGAAGCCTTACTTTGCGTTTTATATATGAATAAATTATCATTTTTTGCATAGGTTGAAAAGCTGTTGCGCGAAAACTAAAAGTCGCACATACAAGTCCTTTGCAGATTTGAATTGAGGACATCCCACGTTATCATTTGCAATGTATCCTTGTTTTTACTCTTACCAGTTCGTGATTTATGACAAAATTCCAGAAGCCTTACTTTGCGTTTTATATATGAATAAATTATCATTTTTTGCATAGGTTGAAAAGCTGTGGCGCGAAAACTAAAAGTCGCACATCCAAGTTCTTTGCAGATTTGAATTAAGAACATCCCAAGTTATCATTTGCAATGTATCTTTTTTTTTTACTCTTACCATTTCGTGAGTTATGACAAAATTCCAGAAGCCTTACTTTGCGTTTTATATATGAATAAATTATCATTTTTAGCATAGGTTGAAAAGCTGTGGCGCAAAAACTAAAAGTCGCACATCCAAGTTCTTTGCAGATTTGAATTGAGGACATCCCACGTTATCATTTGCAATGTATCCTTTTTTTTTACTCCTACCATTTCGTGAGTTATGACAAAATTCCAGAAGCCTTACTTTGCGTTTTATATATGAATAAATTATCATTTTTTGCATAGGTTGAAAAGCTGTGGCGCGAAAACTAAAAGTCACACATCCAAGTTCTTTGCAGATTTGAATTAAGGACATCCCAAGTTATCATTTGCAATGTATCCTTTTTTTTACTCCTACCATTTCGTGATTTATGACAAAATTCCAGAAGCCTTACTTTGCGTTTTATATATGAATAAATTATCATTTTTTGCATAGGTTGAAAAGCTGTGGCGCGAAAACTAAAAGTCACACATCCAAGTTCTTTGCAGATTCGAATTAAGGACATCCCACGTTATCATTTGCAATGTATCTTTTTTTTTTACTCCTACCATTTCGTGAGTTATGACAAAATTCCAGAAGCCTTACTTTGCGTTTTATATATGAATAAATTATCATTTTTTGCATAGGTTGAAAAGCTGTGGCGCGAAAACTAAAAGTCACACATCCAAGTTCTTTGCAGATTTGAATTAAGGACATCCCAAGTTATCATTTGCAATGTATATTTTTTTTTACTCCTACCATTTCGTGATTTATGACAAAATTCCAGAAGCCTTACTTTGCGTTTTATATATGAATAAATTATCATTTTTTGCATAGGTTGAAAAGCTGTGGCGCGAAAACTAAAAGTCGCACATCCAAGTCCTTTGCAGATTTAAATTAAGGACATCCCACGTTATCATTTGCAATGTATCTTTTTTTTTTACTCTTACCATTTTGTGAGTTATGACAAAATTCCAGAAGCCTTACTTTGCGTTTTATATATGAATAAATTATCATTTTTTGCATAGGTTGAAAAGCTGTAGCGCGAAAACTAAAAGTCACACAGCCAATCCTTTGCAGATTTGAATTGAGGACATCCCACGTTATCATTTGCAATGTATCCTTTTTTTTTACTCCTACCATTTCGTGATTTATGACAAAATTCCAGAAGCCTTACTTTGCGTTTTATATATGAATAAATTATCATTTTTTGCATAGGTTGAAAAGCTGTAGCGCGAAAACTAAAAGTCGCACAGCCAAGTCCTTTGCAGATTTGAATTGAGGACATCCCACGTTATCATTTGCAATGTATCCTTTTTTTTTACTCCTACCATTTCGTGATTTATGACAAAATTCCAGAAGCCTTACTTTGCGTTTTATATATGAATAAATTATCATTTTTTGCGTAGGTTGAAAAGCTGTGGCGCGAAAACTAAAAGTCGCACATCCAAGTTCTTTGCAGATTTGAATTAAGGACATCCCAAGTTATCATTTGCAATGTATCCTTTTTTTTTACTCCTACCATTTCGTGAGTTATGACAAAATTCCAGAAGCCTTACTTTGCGTTTTATATATGAATAAATTATCATTTTTTGCATAGGTTGAAAAGCTGTAGCGCGAAAACTAAAAGTCGCACATCCAAGTTATTTGCAGATTCGAATTAAGGACATCCCACGTTATCATTTGCAATGTATTTTTTTTTTTTACTCCTACCATTTCATGATTTATGACAAAATTCCAGAAGCCTTACTTTGCGTTTTATATATGAATAAATTATCATTTTTTGCATAGGTTGAAAAGCTGTGGCGCGAAAACTAAAAGTCGCACATCCAAGTTCTTTGCAGATTCGAATTTAGGACATCCCAAGTTATCATTTACAATGTATCCTTTTTTTTTACTCCTACCATTTCGTGAGTTATGACAAAATTCCAGAAGCCTTACTTTGCGTTTTATATAATATGAATAAATTATCATTTTTTGCATAGGTTGAAAAGCTGTGGCGCGAAAACTAAAAGTCGCACATCCAAGTTCTTTGCAGATTCGAATTTAGGACATCCCAAGTTATTATTTACAATGTATCCTTTTTTTTTACTCCAACCATTTCGTGATTTATGACAAAATTCCAGAAGCCTTACTTTGCGTTTTATATATGAATAAATTATCATTTTTTGCATAGGTTGAAAAGCTGTGGCGCGAAAACTAAAAGTCGCACATCCAAGTTCTTTGCAGATTTGAATTAAGGACATCCCAAGTTATCATTTGCAATGTATCTTTTTTTTTTACTCTTACCATTTTGTGAGTTATGACAAAATTCCAGAAGCCTTACTTTGCGTTTTATATATGAATAAATTATCATTTTTTGCATAGGTTGAAAAGCTGTGGCGCGAAAACTAAAAATCACATATCCAAGTCCTTTGCAGATTTAAATTAAGGACATCCCAAGTTATCATTTGCAATGTATCCTTTTTTTTTACTCCCACCATTTCGTGATTTATGACAAAATTCCAGAAGCCTTACTTTGCGTTTTATATATGAATAAATTATCATTTTTTGCATAGGTTGAAAAGCTGTGGCGCGAAAACTAAAAGTCGCGCAGCCAAGTTCTTTGCAGATTTGAATTAAGGACATCCCAAGTTATCATTTGCAATGTATCTTTTTTTTTTACTCTTACCATTTTGTGAGTTATGACAAAATTCCAGAAGCCTTACTTTGCGTTTTATATATGAATAAATTATCATTTTTTGCATAGGTTGAAAAGCTGTGGCGCGAAAACTAAATGTCGCACAGCCAAGTCCTTTGCAGATTTAAATTAAGGACATCCCACGTTATCATTTGCAATGTATCCTTTTTTTTTACTCCTACCATTTCGTGATTTATGACAAAATTCCAGAAGCCTTACTTTGCGTTTTATATATGAATAAATTATCATTTTTTGCATAGGTTGAAAAGCTGTGGCGCGAAAACTAAAAGTCGCACATCCAAGTTCTTTGCAGATTTGAATTAAGGACATCTCAAGTTATCATTTGCAATGTATCTTTTTTTTTTACTCCTACCATTTCGTGAGTTATGACAAAATTCCAGAAGCCTTACTTTGCGTTTTATATATGAATAAATTATCATTTTTTGCATAGGTTGAAAAGCTGTGGCGCGAAAACTAAAAGTCGCACATCCAAGTCCTTTTCAGATTTGAATTGAGGACATCCCAAGTTATCATTTGCAATGTGTCCTTTTTTTTTACTCCTACCATTTCGTGATTTATGACAAAATTCCAGAAGCCTTACTTTGCGTTTTATATATGAATAAATTATCATTTTTTGCATAGGTTGAAAAGCTGTGGCGCGAAAACTAAAAGTCGCACATCCAAGTTCTTTGCAGATTCGAATTAAGGACATCCCAAGTTATCATTTGCAATGTATTCTTTTTTTTTACTCCTACCATTTCGTGATTTATGACAAAATTCCAGAAGCCTTACTTTGCTTTTTATATATGAATAAATTATCATTTTTTGCATAGGTTGAAAAGCTGTAGCGCGAAAACTAAAAGTCGCACATCCAAGTTCTTGGCAGATTTGAATTGAGGACATCCCAAGTTATCATTTGCAATGTATCTTTTTTTTTCCTCCTACCCTTTCGTGAGTTATGACAAAATTCCAGAAGCCTTACTTTGCGTTTTATATATGAATAAATTATCATTTTTTGCATAGGTTGAAAAGCTGTTGCGCGAAAACTAAAAGTCGCACATACAAGTCCTTTGCAGATTTGAATTGAGGACATCCCACGTTATCATTTGCAATGTATCCTTGTTTTTACTCTTACCATTTCGTGATTTATGACAAAATTCCAGAAGCCTTACTTTGCGTTTTATATATGAATAAATTATCATTTTTTGCATAGGTTGAAAAGCTGTGGCGCGAAAACTAAAAGTCGCACATCCAAGTTCTTTGCAGATTTGAATTAAGAACATCCCAAGTTATCATTTGCAATGTATCTTTTTTTTTTACTCCTTCCATTTCGTGAGTTATGACAAAATTCCAGAAGCCTTACTTTGCGTTTTATATATGAATAAATTATCATTTTTAGCATAGGTTGAAAAGCTGTGGCGCAAAAACTAAAAGTCGCACATCCAAGTTCTTTGCAGATTTGAATTGAGGACATCCCACGTTATCATTTGCAATGTATCCTTTTTTTTTACTCCTACCATTTCGTGAGTTATGACAAAATTCCAGAAGCCTTACTTTGCGTTTTATATATGAATAAATTATCATTTTTTGCATAGGTTGAAAAGCTGTGGCGCGAAAACTAAAAGTCGCACATCCAAGTTCTTTGCAGATTTGAATTACGAACATCCCAAGTTATCATTTGCAATGTATCCTTTTTTTTTACTCCTACCATTTCGTGATTTATGACAAAATTCCAGAAGCCTTACTTTGCGTTTTATATATGAATAAATTATCATTTTTTGCATAGGTTGAAAAGCTGTAGCGCGAAAACTAAAAGTCGCACATCCAAGTTCTTTGCAGATTTGAATTGAGGACATCCCACGTTATCATTTGCAATGTATCTTTTTTTTTTACTCCTACCATTTCGTGATTTATGACAAAATTCCAGAAGCCTTACTTTGCGTTTTATATATGAATAAATTATCATTTTTTGCATAGGTTGAAAAGCTGTGGCGCGAAAACTAAAAGTCGCACATCCAAGTCCTTTGCAGATTTGAATTAAGGACATCCCAAGTTATCATTTGCAATGTATCCTTTTTTTTACTCCTACCATTTCGTGAGTTATGACAAAATTCCAGAAGCCTTACTTTGCGTTTTATATATGAATAAATTATCATTTTTTGCATAGGTTGAAAAGCTGTGGCGCAAAAACTAAAAGTCGCACATCCAAGTCCTTTGCAGATTTGAATTGAGGACATCCCACGTTATCATTTGCAATGTATCCTTTTTTTTTACTCCTACCATTTCGTGATTTATGACAAAATTCCAGAAGCCTTACTTTGGGTTTTATATATGAATAAATTATCATTTTTTGCATAGGTTGAAAAGCTGTAGCGCGAAAACTAAAAGTCGCACATCCAAGTTCTTTGCAGATTTGAATTGAGGACATCCCACGTTATCATTTGCAATGTATACTTTTTTTTACTCCTACCATTTCGTGATTTATGACAAAATTCCAGAAGCCTTACTTTGCGTTTTATATATGAATAAATTATCATTTTTTGCATAGGTTGAAAAGCTGTGGCGCGAAAACTAAAAGTCGCGCAGCCAAGTTCTTTGCAGATTTGAATTAAGGACATCCCAAGTTATCATTTGCAATGTATCTTTTTTTTTTTACTCCTACCATTTCGTGATTTATGACAAAATTCCAGAAGCCTTACTTTGCGTTTTATATATGAATAAATTATCATTTTTTGCATAGGTTGAAAAGCTGTGGCGCGAAAACTAAAAGTCGCACAGCCAAGTCCTTTGCAGATTTAAATTAAGGACATCCCGCGTTATCATTTGCAATGTATTCTTTTTTTTACTCCTACCATTTCATGATTTATGACAAAATTCCAGAAGCCTTACTTTGCGTTTTATATATGAATAAATTATCATTTTTTGCATAGGTTGAAAAGCTGTGGCGCGAAAACTAAAAGTCGCACAGCCAAGTCCTTTGCAGATTTAAATTACAAACATCCCAAGTTATCATTTGCAAGGTATCTTTTTTTTTTCCTCCTACCATTTCGTGAGTTATGACAAAATTCCAGAAGCCTTACTTTGCGTTTTATATATGAATAAATTATCATTTTTTGCATAGGTTGAAAAGCTGTGGCGCGAAAACTAAAAGTCGCACAGCCAAGTCCTTTGCATATTTCAATTAAGGACATCCCGCGTTATCATTTGCAATGTATTCTTTTTTTTTACTCCTACCATTTCATGATTTATGACAAAATTCCAGAAGCCTTACTTTGCGTTTTATATATGAATAAATTATCATTTTTTGCATAGGTTGAAAAGCTGTGGCGCGAAAACTAAAAGTCGCACATCCAAGTTCTTTGCAGATTTGAATTAAGAACATCCCAAGTTATCATTTGCAATGTATCTTTTTTTTTTACTCCTTCCATTTCGTGAGTTATGACAAAATTCCAGAAGCCTTACTTTGCGTTTTATATATGAATAAATTATCATTTTTAGCATAGGTTGAAAAGCTGTGGCGCAAAAACTAAAAGTCGCACATCCAAGTTCTTTGCAGATTTGAATTGAGGACATCCCACGTTATCATTTGCAATGTATCCTTTTTTTTTACTCCTACCATTTCGTGATTTATGACAAAATTCCAGAAGCCTTACTTTGCGTTTTATATATGAATAAATTATCATTTTTTGCATAGGTTGAAAAGCTGTGGCGCGAAAACTAAAAGTCGCACAGCCAAGTCCTTTGCAGATTTGAATTAAGGACATCCCAAGTTATCATTTGCAATGTATCCTTTTTTTTTACTCCTACCATTTCGTGATTTATGACAAAATTCCAGAAGCCTTACTTTGCGTTTTATATATGAATAAATTATCATTTTTTGCATAGGTTGAAAAGCTGTGGCGCGAAAACTAAAAGTCGCACAGCCAAGTCCTTTGCAGATTTGAATTAAGGACATCCCAAGTTATCATTTGCAATGTATCCTTCTTTTTTACTCCTACCATTTCGTGATTTATGACAAAATTCCAGAAGCCTTACTTTGCGTTTTATATATGAATAAATTATCATTTTTTGCATAGGTTGAAAAGCTGTGGCGCGAAAACTAAAAGTCGCACAGCCAAGTCCTTTGCAGATTTGAATTAAGGACATCCCAAGTTATCATTTGCAATGTATCTTTTTTTTTTACTCCTTCCATTTCGTGAGTTATGACAAAATTCCAGAAGCCTTACTTTGCGTTTTATATATGAATAAATTATCATTTTTAGCATAGGTTGAAAAGCTGTGGCGCAAAAACTAAAAGTCGCACATCCAAGTTCTTTGCAGATTTGAATTGAGGACATCCCACGTTATCATTTGCAATGTATCCTTTTTTTTTACTCCTACCATTTCGTGATTTATGACAAAATTCCAGAAGCCTTACTTTGCGTTTTATATATGAATAAATTATCATTTTTTGCATAGGTTGAAAAGCTGTGGCGCGAAAACTAAAAGTCGCACAGCCAAGTCCTTTGCAGATTTGAATTAAGGACATCCCAAGTTATCATTTGCAATGTATCTTTTTTTTTACTCCTACCATTTCGTGATTTATGACAAAATTCCAGAAGCCTTACTTTGCGTTTTATATATGAATAAATTATCATTTTTTGCATAGGTTGAAAAGCTGTGGCGCGAAAACTAAAAGTCACACAGCCAAGTCCTTTGCAGATTTGAATTAAGGACATCTCGCGTTATCATTTGCAATGTATTCTTTTTTTTTACTCCTACCATTTCATGATTTATGACAAAATTCCAGAAGCCTTACTTTGCGTTTTATATATGAATAAATTATCATTTTTTGCATAGGTTGAAAAGCTGTAGCGCGAAAACTAAAAGTCGCACATCCAAGTTCTTTGCAGATTCGAATTAAGGACATCCCACGTTATCATTTGCAATGTATTCTTTTTTTTTACTCCTACCATTTCGTGATTTATGACAAAATTCCAGAAGCCTTACTTTGCGTTTTATATATGAATAAATTATCATTTTTTGCATAGGTTGAAAAGCTGTAGCGCGAAAACTAAAAGTCGCACAGCCAAGTCCTTTGCAGATTTGAATTAAGGACATCCCGCGTTATCATTTGCAATGTATTCTTTTTTTTTACTCCTACCATTTCATGATTTATGACAAAATTCCAGAAGCCTTACTTTGCGTTTTATATATGAATAAATTATCATTTTTTGCATAGGTTGAAAAGCTGTAGCGCGAAAACTAAAAGTCGCACATCCAAGTTCTTTGCAGATTCGAATTAAGGACATCCCACGTTATCATTTGCAATGTATTCTTTTTTTTTACTCCTACCATTTCGTGATTTATGACAAAATTCCAGAAGCCTTACTTTGCGTTTTATATATGAATAAATTATCATTTTTTGCATAGGTTGGAAAGCTGTGGCGCGAAAACTAAAAGTCGCACATCCAAGTCCTTTGCAGATTTGAATTAAGAACATCCCAAGTTATCATTTGCAATGTATCCTTTTTTTCACTCCTACCATTTCGTGATTTATGACAAAATTCCAGAAGCCTTACTTTGGGTTTTATATATGAATAAATTATCATTTTTTGCATAGGTTGAAAAGCTGTAGCGCGAAAACTAAAAGTCGCACATCCAAGTTCTTTGCAGATTTGAATTGAGGACATCCCAAGTTATCATTTGCAATGTATCTTTTTTTTTTACTCCTACCATTTCGTGATTTATGACAAAATTCCAGAAGCCTTACTTTGCGTTTTATATATGAATAAATTATCATTTTTTGCATAGGTTGAAAAGCTGTGGCGCGAAAACTAAAAGTCGCACAGCCAAGTCCTTTGCAGATTTAAATTAAGGACATCCCGCGTTATCATTTGCAATGTATTCTTTTTTTTTAACTCCTACCATTTCATGATTTATGACAAAATTCCAGAAGCCTTACTTTGCGTTTTATATATGAATAAATTATCATTTTTTGCATAGGTTGAAAAGCTGTGGCGCGAAAACTAAAAGTCGCACAGCCAAGTCCTTTGCAGATTTAAATTACAAACATCCCAAGTTATCATTTGCAAGGTATCTTTTTTTTTTCCTCCTACCATTTCGTGAGTTATGACAAAATTCCAGAAGCCTTACTTTGCGTTTTATATATGAATAAATTATCATTTTTTGCATAGGTTGAAAAGCTGTGGCGCGAAAACTAAAAGTCGCACATACAAGTCCTTTCCAGATTTGAATTGAGGACATCCCACGTTATCATTTGCAATGTATCCTTGTTTTTACTCCTACCATTTCGTGATTTATGACAAAATTCCAGAAGCCTTACTTTGCGTTTTATATATGAATAAATTATCATTTTTTGCATAGGTTGAAAAGCTGTGGCGCGAAAACTAAAAGTCGCACATCCAAGTTCTTTGCAGATTTGAATTAAGAACATCCCATGTTATCATTTGCAATGTAGCTTTTTTTTTTACTCCTTCCATTTCGTGAGTTATGACAAAATTCCAGAAGCCTTACTTTGCGTTTTATATATGAATAAATTATCATTTTTAGCATAGGTTGAAAAGCTGTGGCGCAAAAACTAAAAGTCGCACATCCAAGTTCTTTGCAGATTTGAATTGAGGACATCCCACGTTATCATTTGCAATGTATCCTTTTTTTTTACTCCTACCATTTCGTGATTTATGACAAAATTCCAGAAGCCTTACTTTGCGTTTTATATATGAATAAATTATCATTTTTTGCATAGGTTGAAAAGCTGTGGCGCGAAAACTAAAAGTCGCACAGCCAAGTCCTTTGCAGATTTGAATTAAGGACATCCCAAGTTATCATTTGCAATGTATCTTTTTTTTTACTCCTACCATTTCGTGATTTATGACAAAATTCCAGAAGCCTTACTTTGCGTTTTATATATGAATAAATTATCATTTTTTGCATAGGTTGAAAAGCTGTGGCGCGAAAACTAAAAGTCGCACAGCCAAGTTTTTTGCATATTTAAATTAAGGACATCCCGCGTCATCATTTGCAATGTATTCTTTTTTTTTACTCCTACCATTTCATGATTTATGACAAAATTCCAGAAGCCTTACTTTGCGTTTTATATATGAATAAATTATCATTTTTTGCATAGGTTGAAAAGCTGTAGCGCGAAAACTAAAAGTCGCACAGCCAAGTTCTTTGCAGATTCGAATTAAGGACATCCCACGTTATCATTTGCAATGTATTCTTTTTTTTTACTCCTACCATTTCGTGATTTATGACAAAATTCCAGAAGCCTTACTTTGCGTTTTATATATGAATAAATTATCATTTTTTGCATAGGTTGAAAAGCTGTGGCGCAAAAACTAAAAGTCGCACATCCAAGTCTTTTGCAGATTTGAATTAAGGACATCTCACGTTATCATTTGCAATGTATCCTTCTTATTTACTCCTACCATTTCGTGATTTATGACAAAATTCCAGAAGCCTTACTTTGCGTTTTATATATGAATAAATTATCATTTTTTGCATAGGTTGAAAAGCTGTAGCGCGAAAACTAAAAGTCGCACATCCAAGTTCTTTGCAGATTTGAATTGAGGACATCCCAAGTTATCATTTGCAATGTATCTTTTTTTTTTACTCCTACCATTTCGTGATTTATGACAAAATTCCAGAAGCCTTACTTTGCGTTTTATATATGAATAAATTATCATTTTTTGCATAGGTTGAAAAGCTGTAGCGCGAAAACTAAAAGTCGCACAGCCAAGTCCTTTGCAGATTTGAATTAAGGACATCTCACGTTATCATTTGCAATGTATCCTTCTTTTTTACTCCTACCATTTCGTGATTTATGACAAAATTCCAGAAGCCTTACTTTGCGTTTTATATATGAATAAATTATCATTTTTTGCATAGGTTGAAAAGCTGTGGCGCGAAAACTAAAAGTCGCACATCCAAGTCCTTTGCAGATTTGAATTAAGAACATTCCAAGTTATCATTTGCAATGTATCCTTTTTTTTACTCCTACCATTTCGTGAGTTATGACAAAATTCCAGAAGCCTTACTTTGCGTTTTATATATGAATAAATTATCATTTTTTGCATAGGTTGAAAAGCTGTAGCGCGAAAACTAAAAGTCGCACATCCAAGTTCTTTGCAGATTTGAATTGAGGACATCCCAAGTTATCATTTGCAATGTATCTTTTTTTTTTACTCCTACCATTTCGTGATTTATGACAAAATTCCAGAAGCCTTACTTTGCGTTTTATATATGAATAAATTATCATTTTTTGCATAGGTTGAAAAGCTGTGGCGCGAAAACTAAAAGTCGCACATCCAAGTCCTTTGCAGATTTAAATTAAGGACATCCCAAGTTATCATTTGCAATGTATCTTTTTTTTTTCCTCCTACCATTTCGTGAGTTATGACAAAATTCCAGAAGCCTTACTTTGCGTTTTATATATGAATAAATTATCATTTTTTGCATAGGTTGAAAAGCTGTGGCGCGAAAACTAAAAGTCGCACATACAAGTCCTTTCCAGATTTGAATTGAGGACATCCCACGTTATCATTTGCAATGTATCCTTGTTTTTACTCCTACCATTTCGTGATTTATGACAAAATTCCAGAAGCCTTACTTTGCGTTTTATATATGAATAAATTATCATTTTTTGCATAGGTTGAAAAGCTGTGGCGCGAAAACTAAAAGTCGCACATCCAAGTTCTTTGCAGATTTGAATTAAGAACATCCCAAGTTATCATTTGCAACGTATCTTTTTTTTTTACTCCTTCCATTTCGTGAGTTATGACAAAATTCCAGAAGCCTTACTTTGCGTTTTATATATGAATAAATTATCATTTTTAGCATAGGTTGAAAAGCGGTGGCGCAAAAACTAAAAGTCGCACATCCAAGTTCTTTGCAGATTTGAATTAAGGACATCCCAAGTTATCATTTGCAATTTTTTTTTTTTTTTTACTCCTACCATTTCGTGATTTATGACAAAATTCCAGAAGCCTTACTTTGCGTTTTATATATGAATAAATTATCATTTTTTGCATAGGTTGAAAAGCTGTGGCGCGAAAACTAAAAGTCGCACAGCCAAGTCCTTTGCATATTTAAATTAAACACATCCCACGTTATCATTTGCAATGTATTCTTTTTTTTTACTCCTACCATTTCGTGATTTATGACAAAATTCCAGAAGCCTTACTTTGCGTTTTATATATGAATAAATTATCATTTTTTGCATAGGTTGAAAAGCTGTAGCGCGAAAACTAAAAGTCGCACAGCCAAGTCTTTTGCAGATTTGAATTAAGGACATCTCACGTTATCATTTGCAATGTATCCTTCTTTTTTACTCCTACCATTTCGTGATTTATGACAAAATTCCAGAAGCCTTACTTTGCGTTTTATATATGAATAAATTATCATTTTTTGCATAGGTTGAAAAGCTGTGGCGCGAAAACTAAAAGTCGCACAGCCAAGTCCTTTGCAGATTTAAATTAAGGACATCCCGCGTTATCGTTTGCAATGTATTCTTTTTTTTTACTCCTACCATTTCATGATTTATGACAAAATTCCAGAAGCCTTACTTTGCGTTTTATATATGAATAAATTATCATTTTTTGCATAAAAGCTGTGGCGCGAAAACTAAAAGTCGCACATCCAAGTTCTTTGCAGATTTGAATTGAGGACATCCCACGTTATCATTTGCAATGTATTCTTTTTTTTTACTCCTTCCATTTCGTGAGTTATGACAAAATTCCAGAAGCCTTACTTTGCGTTTTATATATGAATAAATTATCATTTTTTGCATAGGTTGAAAAGCTGTGGCGCGAAAACTAAAAGTCGCACATCCAAGTCCTTTGCAGATTTGAATTGAGGACATCCCACGTTATCATTTGCAATGTATCCTTTTTTTTTACTCCTACCATTTCGTGATTTATGACAAAATTCCAGAAGCCTTACTTTGCGTTTTATATATGAATAAATTATCATTTTTTGCATAGGTTGAAAAGCTGTGGCGCGAAAACTAAAAGTCGCACATCCAAGTTCTTTGCAGATTTGAATTAAGGACATCCCAAGTTATCATTTGCAATGTATCCTTTTTTTTACTCCTACCATTTCGTGAGTTATGACAAAATTCCAAAAGCCTTACTTTGCGTTTTATATATGAATAAATTATCATTTTTTGCATAGATTGAAAAGCTGTGGCGCGAAAACTAAGAATCGCACATCCAAGTCCTTTGCAGATTTGAATTGAGGACATCCCAAGTTATCATTTGCAATGTATCCTTTTTTTTTACTCCTACCATTTCGTGATTTATGACAAAATTCCAGAAGCCTTACTTTGCGTTTCATATATGAATAAATTATCATTTTTTGCATAGGTTGAAAAGCTGTAGCGCGAAAACTAAAAGTCGCACAGCCAAGTCCTTTGCAGATTTGAATTAAGGACATCCCACGTTATCATTTGCAATATATCTTTTTTTTTTTACTCCTACCATTTCGTGAGTTATGACAAAATTCCAGAAGCCTTACTTTGCGTTTTATATATGAATAAATTATCATTTTTTGCATAGGTTGAAAAGCTGTGGCGCGAAAACTAAAAGTCACACATCCAAGTTCTTTGCAGATTTAAATTAAGGACATCCCAAGTTATCATTTGCAATGTATTTTTTTTTTTGTTCCTTCCATTTCGTGAGTTATGACAAAATTCCAGAAGCCTTACTTTGCGTTTTATATATGAATAAATTATCATTTTTTGCATAGGTTGAAAAGCTGTGGCGCGGAAACTAAAAGTCGCACAGCCAAGTCCTTTGCAGATTTAAATTAAGGACATCCCGCGTTATCATTTGCAAAGTATTCTTTTTTTTTACTCCTACCATTTCATGATTTATGACAAAATTCCAGAAGCCTTACTTTGCGTTTTATATATGAATAAATTATCATTTTTTGCATAGGTTGAAAAGCTGTAGCGCGAAAACTAAAAGTCGCACATCCAAGTTCTTTGCAGATTTGAATTGAGGACATCCCACGTTATCATTTGCAATGTATCCTTTTTTTTTACTCCTTCCATTTCGTGAGTTATGACAAAATTCCAGAAGCCTTACTTTGCGTTTTATATATGAATAAATTATCATTTTTTGCATAGGTTGAAAAGCTGTGGCGCGAAAACTAAAAGTCGCACATCCAAGTCCTTTGCAGATTTGAATTGAGGACATCCCACGTTATCATTTGCAATGTATCTTTTTTTTTTCCTCCTACCATTTCGTGAGTTATGACAAAATTCCAGAAGCCTTACTTTGCGTTTTATATATGAATAAATTATCATTTTTTGCATAGGTTGAAAAGCTGTGGCGCGAAAACTAAAAGTCGCACATACAAGTCCTTTCCAGATTTGAATTGAGGACATCCCACGTTATCATTTGCAATGTATCCTTGTTTTTACTCCTACCATTTCGTGATTTATGACAAAATTCCAGAAGCCTTACTTTGCGTTTTATATATGAATAAATTATCATTTTTTGCATAGGTTGAAAAGCTGTGGCGCGAAAACTAAAAGTCGCACATCCAAGTTCTTTGCAGATTTGAATTAAGAACATCCCAAGTTATCATTTGCAACGTATCTTTTTTTTTTACTCCTTCCATTTCGTGAGTTATGACAAAATTCCAGAAGCCTTACTTTGCGTTTTATATATGAATAAATTATCATTTTTAGCATAGGTTGAAAAGCGGTGGCGCAAAAACTAAAAGTCGCACATCCAAGTTCTTTGCAGATTTGAATTAAGGACATCCCAAGTTATCATTTGCAATTTTTTTTTTTTTTTTACTCCTACCATTTCGTGATTTATGACAAAATTCCAGAAGCCTTACTTTGCGTTTTATATATGAATAAATTATCATTTTTTGCATAGGTTGAAAAGCTGTGGCGCGAAAACTAAAAGTCGCACAGCCAAGTCCTTTGCATATTTAAATTAAACACATCCCACGTTATCATTTGCAATGTATTCTTTTTTTTTACTCCTACCATTTCGTGATTTATGACAAAATTCCAGAAGCCTTACTTTGCGTTTTATATATGAATAAATTATCATTTTTTGCATAGGTTGAAAAGCTGTAGCGCGAAAACTAAAAGTCGCACAGCCAAGTCTTTTGCAGATTTGAATTAAGGACATCTCACGTTATCATTTGCAATGTATCCTTCTTTTTTACTCCTACCATTTCGTGATTTATGACAAAATTCCAGAAGCCTTACTTTGCGTTTTATATATGAATAAATTATCATTTTTTGCATAGGTTGAAAAGCTGTGGCGCGAAAACTAAAAGTCGCACAGCCAAGTCCTTTGCAGATTTAAATTAAGGACATCCCGCGTTATCGTTTGCAATGTATTCTTTTTTTTTACTCCTACCATTTCATGATTTATGACAAAATTCCAGAAGCCTTACTTTGCGTTTTATATATGAATAAATTATCATTTTTTGCATAAAAGCTGTGGCGCGAAAACTAAAAGTCGCACATCCAAGTTCT
This sequence comes from Bombylius major, assembly GCA_932526495.1. Classification (NCBI taxonomy): domain Eukaryota; kingdom Metazoa; phylum Arthropoda; class Insecta; order Diptera; family Bombyliidae; genus Bombylius; species Bombylius major. Next base: position 31,488,078 of record OW052042.1, read on the forward strand.
TTGCAGATTTGAATTGAGGACATCCCACGTTATCATTTGCAATGTATTCTTTTTTTTTACTCCTTCCATTTCGTGAGTTATGACAAAATTCCAGAAGCCTTACTTTGCGTTTTATATATGAATAAATTATCATTTTTTGCATAGGTTGAAAAGCTGTGGCGCGAAAACTAAAAGTCGCACATCCAAGTCCTTTGCAGATTTGAATTGAGGACATCCCACGTTATCATTTGCAATGTATCCTTTTTTTTTACTCCTACCATTTCGTGATTTATGACAAAATTCCAGAAGCCTTACTTTGCGTTTTATATATGAATAAATTATCATTTTTTGCATAGGTTGAAAAGCTGTGGCGCGAAAACTAAAAGTCGCACATCCAAGTTCTTTGCAGATTTGAATTAAGGACATCCCAAGTTATCATTTGCAATGTATCCTTTTTTTTACTCCTACCATTTCGTGAGTTATGACAAAATTCCAAAAGCCTTACTTTGCGTTTTATATATGAATAAATTATCATTTTTTGCATAGATTGAAAAGCTGTGGCGCGAAAACTAAGAATCGCACATCCAAGTCCTTTGCAGATTTGAATTGAGGACATCCCAAGTTATCATTTGCAATGTATCCTTTTTTTTTACTCCTACCATTTCGTGATTTATGACAAAATTCCAGAAGCCTTACTTTGCGTTTCATATATGAATAAATTATCATTTTTTGCATAGGTTGAAAAGCTGTAGCGCGAAAACTAAAAGTCGCACAGCCAAGTCCTTTGCAGATTTGAATTAAGGACATCCCACGTTATCATTTGCAATATATCTTTTTTTTTTTACTCCTACCATTTCGTGAGTTATGACAAAATTCCAGAAGCCTTACTTTGCGTTTTATATATGAATAAATTATCATTTTTTGCATAGGTTGAAAAGCTGTGGCGCGAAAACTAAAAGTCACACATCCAAGTTCTTTGCAGATTTAAATTAAGGACATCCCAAGTTATCATTTGCAATGTATTTTTTTTTTTGTTCCTTCCATTTCGTGAGTTATGACAAAATTCCAGAAGCCTTACTTTGCGTTTTATATATGAATAAATTATCATTTTTTGCATAGGTTGAAAAGCTGTGGCGCGGAAACTAAAAGTCGCACAGCCAAGTCCTTTGCAGATTTAAATTAAGGACATCCCGCGTTATCATTTGCAAAGTATTCTTTTTTTTTACTCCTACCATTTCATGATTTATGACAAAATTCCAGAAGCCTTACTTTGCGTTTTATATATGAATAAATTATCATTTTTTGCATAGGTTGAAAAGCTGTAGCGCGAAAACTAAAAGTCGCACATCCAAGTTCTTTGCAGATTTGAATTGAGGACATCCCACGTTATCATTTGCAATGTATCCTTTTTTTTTACTCCTTCCATTTCGTGAGTTATGACAAAATTCCAGAAGCCTTACTTTGCGTTTTATATATGAATAAATTATCATTTTTTGCATAGGTTGAAAAGCTGTGGCGCGAAAACTAAAAGTCGCACATCCAAGTCCTTTGCAGATTTGAATTGAGGACATCCCACGTTATCATTTGCAATGTATCCTTTTTTTTTACTCCTACCATTTCGTGATTTATGACAAAATTCCAGAAGCCTTACTTTGCGTTTTATATATGAATAAATTATCATTTTTTGCATAGGTTGAAAAGCTGTGGCGCGAAAACTAAAAGTCGCACATCCAAGTTCTTTGCAGATTTGAATTAAGAACATCCCAAGTTATCATTTGCAATGTATCCTTTTTTTTACTCCTACCATTTCGTGAGTTATGACAAAATTCCAGAAGCCTTACTTTGCGTTTTATATATGAATAAATTATCATTTTTTGCATAGGTTGAAAAGCTGTGGCGCGAAAACTAAGAATCGCACATCCAAGTCCTTTGCAGATTTGAATTGAGGACATCCCAAGTTATCATTTGCAATGTATCCTTTTTCTTTACTCCTACCATTTCGTGATTTATGACAAAATTCCAGAAGCCTTACTTTGCGTTTCATATATGAATAAATTATCATTTTTTGCATAGGTTGAAAAGCTGTGGCGCGAAAACTAAAAGTCGCACAGCCAAGTCCTTTGCAGATTTGAATTGAGGACATCCCACGTTATCATTTGCAATATATCCTTTTTTTTTACTCCTACCATTTCGTGATTTATGACAAAATTCCAGAAGCCTTACTTTGCGTTTTATATATGAATAAATTATCATTTTTTGCATAGGTTGAAAAGCTGTGGCGCAAAAACTAAAAGTCGCACATCCAAGTTCTTTGCAGATTTGAATTAAGAACATCCCAAGTTATCATTTGCAATGTATTTTTTTTTTGTTCCTTCCATTTCGTGAGTTATGACAAAATTCCAGAAGCCTTACTTTGCGTTTTATATATGAATAAATTATCATTTTTTGCATAGGTTGAAAAGCTGTGGCGCGGAAACTAAAAGTCGCACAGCCAAGTCCTTTGCAGATTTAAATTAAGGACATCCCGCGTTATCATTTGCAAAGTATTCTTTTTTTTTACTCCTACCATTTCATGATTTATGACAAAATTCCAGAAGCCTTACTTTGCGTTTTATATATGAATAAATTATCATTTTTTGCATAGGTTGAAAAGCTGTAGCGCGAAAACTAAAAGTCGCACATCCAAGTTCTTTGCAGATTTGAATTGAGGACATCCCACGTTATCATTTGCAATGTATCCTTTTTTTTTACTCCTACCATTTCGTGAGTTATGACAAAATTCCAGAAGCCTTACTTTGCGTTTTATATATGAATAAATTATCATTTTTTGCATAGGTTGAAAAGCTGTGGCGCGAAAACTAAAAGTCGCACAGCCAAGTCCTTTGCAGATTTGAATTGAGGACATCCCACGTTATCATTTGAAATGTATCCTTTTTTTTATTCCTACCATTTCGTGATTTATGACAAAATTCCAGAAGCCTTACTTTGCGTTTTATATATGAATAAATTATTATTTTTTGCATAGGTTGAAAAGCTGTGGCGCGAAAACTAAAAGTCGCACATCCAAGTTCTTTGCAGATTCGAATTAAAGACATCCCACGTTATCATTTGCAATGTATCCTTTTTTTTTACTCCTACCATTTCGTGATTTATGACAAAATTCCAGAAGCCTTACTTTGCGTTTTATATATGAATAAATTATCATTTTTTGCATAGGTTGAAAAGCTGTGGCGCGAAAACTAAAAGTCGCACATCCAAGTTCTTTGCAGATTTGAATTAAGGACATCCCAAGTTATCATTTGCAATGTATCCTTTTTTTTTACTCCTACCATTTCGTGAGTTATGACAAAATTCCAGAAGCCTTACTTTGCGTTTTATATATGAATAAATTATCATTTTTTGCATAGGTTGAAAAGCTGTAGCGCGAAAACTAAAAGTCGCACATCCAAGTTCTTTGCAGATTCGAATTAAAGACATCCCACGTTATCATTTGCAATGTATTCTTTTTTTTTACTCCTACCATTTCATGATTTATGACAAAATTCCAGAAGCCTTACTTTGCGTTTTATATATGAATAAATTATCATTTTTTGCATAGGTTGAAAAGCTGTAGCGCAAAAACTAAAAGTCGCAAATCCAAGTTCTTTGCAGATTCGAATTAAGGACATCTCAAGTTATCATTTGCAATGTATTCTTTTTTTTTACTCCTACCATTTCGTGATTTATGACAAAATTCCAAAAGCCTTACTTTGCGTTTTATATATGAATAAATTATCATTTTTTGCATAGGTTGAAAAGCTGTAGCGCGAAAACTAAAAGTCGCACAGCCAAGTCCTTTGCAGATTTGAATTAAGGACATCTCACGTTATCATTTGCAATGTATCCTTTTTTCTTACTCCTACCATTTCGTGATTTATGACAAAATTCCAGAAGCCTTACTTTGGGTTTTATATATGAATAAATTATCATTTTTTGCATAGGTTGAAAAGCTGTAGCGCGAAAACTAAAAGTCGCACATCCAAGTTCTTTGCAGATTTGAATTGAGGACATCCCAAGTTATCATTTGCAATGTATCTTTTTTTTTTACTCCTACCATTTCGTGATTTATGACAAAATTCCAGAAGCCTTACTTTGCGTTTTATATATGAATAAATTATCATTTTTTGCATAGGTTGAAAAGCTGTGGCGCGAAAACTAAAAGTCGCACAGCCAAGTCCTTTGCAGATTTAAATTAAGGACATCCCGCGTTATCATTTGCAATGTATTCTTTTTTTTTACTCCTACCATTTCATGATTTATGACAAAATTCCAGAAGCCTTACTTTGCGTTTTATATATGAATAAATTATCATTTTTTGCATAGGTTGAAAAGCTGTGGCGCGAAAACTAAAAGTCGCACAGCCAAGTCCTTTGCAGATTTAAATTAAGGACATCCCAAGTTATCATTTGCAAGGTATCTTTTTTTTTCCTCCTACCATTTCGTGAGTTATGACAAAATTCCAGAAGCCTTACTTTGCGTTTTATATATGAATAAATTATCATTTTTTGCATAGGTTGAAAAGCTGTGGCGCGAAAACTAAAAGTCGCACATACAAGTCCTTTGCAGATTTGAATTGAGGACATCCCACGTTATCATTTGCAATGTATCCTTGTTTTTACTCCAACCATTTCGTGATTTATGACAAAATTCCAGAAGCCTTACTTTGCGTTTTATATATGAATAAATTATCATTTTTTGCATAGGTTGAAAAGCTGTGGCGCGAAAACTAAAAGTCGCACATCCAAGTTCTTTGCAGATTTGAATTAAGAACATCCCAAGTTATCATTTGCAATGTATCCTTTTTTTTTACTCCTACCATTTCGTGAGTTATGACAAAATTCCAGAAGTCTTACTTTGCGTTTTATATATGAATAAATTATCATTTTTTGCATAGGTTGAAAAGCTGTGGCGCGAAAACTAAAAGTCGCACATCCAAGTTCTTTGCAGATTCGAATTAAGGACATCCCAAGTTATCATTTGCAATGTATCCTTTTTTTTTACTCCTACCATTTCGTGATTTATGACAAAACTCCAGAAGCCTTACTTTGCGTTTTATATATGAATAAATTATCATTTTTTGCATAGGTTGAAAAGCTGTAGCGCGAAAACTAAAAGTCGCACATCCAAGTTCTTTGCAGATTTGAATTGAGGACATCCCAAGTTATCATTTGCAATGTATCTTTTTTTTTTACTCCTACCATTTCGTGATTTATGACAAAATTCCAGAAGCCTTACTTTGCGTTTTATATATGAATAAATTATCATTTTTTGCATAGGTTGAAAAGCTGTGGCGCGAAAACTAAAAGTCGCACAGCCAAGTCCTTTGCAGATTTAAATTAAGGACATTCCGCGTTATCATTTGCAATGTATTCTTTTTTTTTACTCCTACCATTTCATGATTTATGACAAAATTCCAGAAGCCTTACTTTGCGTTTTATATATGAATAAATTATCATTTTTTGCATAGGTTGAAAAGCTGTGGCGCGAAAACTAAAAGTCGCACAGCCAAGTCCTTTGCAGATTTAAATTAAGGACATCCCAAGTTATCATTTGCAAGGTATCTTTTTTTTTCCTCCTACCATTTCGTGAGTTATGACAAAATTCCAGAAGCCTTACTTTGCGTTTTATATATGAATAAATTATCATTTTTTGCATAGGTTGAAAAGCTGTGGCGCGAAAACTAAAAGTCGCACATCCAAGTTCTTTGCAGATTTGAATTAAGAACATCCCAAGTTATCATTTGCAATGTATCCTTTTTTTTTACTCCTACCATTTCGTGAGTTATGACAAAATTCCAGAAGTCTTACTTTGCGTTTTATATATGAATAAATTATCATTTTTTGCATAGGTTGAAAAGCTGTGGCGCGAAAACTAAAAGTCGCACATCCAAGTTCTTTGCAGATTCGAATTAAGGACATCCCAAGTTATCATTTGCAATGTATCCTTTTTTTTACTCCTACCATTTCGTGATTTATGACAAAACTCCAGAAGCCTTACTTTGCGTTTTATATATGAATAAATTATCATTTTTTGCATAGGTTGAAAAGCTGTAGCGCGAAAACTAAAAGTCGCACATCCAAGTTCTTTGCAGATTTGAATTGAGGACATCCCACGTTATCATTTGCAATGTATCTTTTTTTTTTACTCCTACCATTTCGTGATTTATGACAAAATTCCAGAAGCCTTACTTTGGGTTTTATATATGAATAAATTATCATTTTTTGCATAGGTTGAAAAGCTGTAGCGCGAAAACTAAAAGTCGCACATCCAAGTTCTTTGCAGATTTGAATTGAGGACATCCCAAGTTATCATTTGCAATGTATTCTTTTTTTTTACTCCTACCATTTCATGATTTATGACAAAATTCCAGAAGCCTTACTTTGCGTTTTATATATGAATAAATTATCATTTTTTGCATAGGTTGAAAAGCTGTGGCGCGAAAACTAAAAGTCGCACAGCCAAGTGCTTTGCAGATTTAAATTAAGGACATCCCAAGTTATCATTTGCAAGGTATCTTTTTTTTTCCTCCTACCATTTCGTGAGTTATGACAAAATTCCAGAAGCCTTACTTTGCGTTTTATATATGAATAAATTATCATTTTTTGCATAGGTTGAAAAGCTGTGGCGCGAAAACTAAAAGTCGCACATACAAGTCCTTTGCAGATTTGAATTGAGGACATCCCACGTTATCATTTGCAATGTATCCTTGTTTTTACTCCTACCATTTCGTGATTTATGACAAAATTCCAGAAGCCTTACTTTGCGTTTTATATATGAATAAATTATCATTTTTTGCATAGGTTGCAAAGCTGTGGCGCGAAAACCTAAAGTCGCCCATCCAAGTTCTTTGCAGATTTGAATTGAGGACATCCCACGTTATCATTTGCAATGTATCCTTTTTTTTTACTCCTACCATTTCGTGAGTTATGACAAAATTCCAGAAGCCTTACTTTGCGTTTTATATATGAATAAATTATCATTTTTTGCATAGGTTGAAAAGCTGTGGCGCAAAAACTAAAAGTCTCACATCCAAGTTCTTTGCAGATTTGAATTGAGGACATCCCACGTTATCATTTGCAATGTATCCTTTTTTTTTACTCCTACCATTTCGTGAGTTATGACAAAATTCCAGAAGCCTTACTTTGCGTTTTATATATGAATAAATTATCATTTTTTGCATAGGTTGAAAAGCTGTGGCGCGAAAACTAAAAGTCGCCCATCCAAGTTCTTTGCAGATTTGAATTAAGGACATCCCAAGTTATCATTTGCAATGTATCCTTTTTTTTTACTCCTACCATTTCGTGATTTATGACAAAATTCCAGAAGCCTTACTTTGCGTTTTATATATGAATAAATTATCATTTTTTGCATAGGTTGAAAAGCTGTGGCGCGAAAACTAAAAGTCGCACATCCAAGTCCTTTGCAGATTTGAATTGAGGACATCCCAAGTTATCATTTGCAATGTATCCTTTTTTTTTACTCCTACCATTTCGTGATTTATGACAAAATTCCAGAAGCCTTACTTTGCGTTTTATATATGAATAAATTATCATTTTTTGCATAGGTTGAAAAGCTGTGGCGCGAAAACTAAAAGTCGCACAGCCAAGTCCTTTGCAGATTTAAATTAAGGACATCCCGCGTTATCATTTGCAATGTATTCTTTTTTTTTACTCCTACCATTTCATGATTTATGACAAAATTCCAGAAGCCTTACTTTGCGTTTTATATATGAATAAATTATTATTTTTTGCATAGGTTGAAAAGCTGTGGCGCGAAAACTAAAAGTCGCACAGCCAAGTCCTTTGCAGATTTAAATTAAGGACATCCCAAGTTATCCTTTGCAAGGTATCTTTTTTTTTTCTCCTACCATTTCATGAGTTATGACAAAATTCCAGAAGCCTTACTTTGCGTTTTATATATGAATAAATTATCATTTTTTGCATAGGTTGAAAAGCTGTGGCGCGAAAACTAAAAGTCGCACAGCCAAGTCCTTTGCAGATTTAAATTAAGGACATCCCAAGTTATCATTTGCAAGGTATCTTTTTTTTTCCTCCTACCATTTCGTGAGTTATGACAAAATTCCAGAAGCCTTACTTTGCGTTTTATATATGAATAAATTATCATTTTTTGCATAGGTTGAAAAGCTGTGGCGCGAAAACTAAAAGTCGCACATACAAGTCCTTTGCAGATTTGAATTGAGGACATCCCACGTTATCATTTGCAATGTATCCTTGTTTTTACTCCAACCATTTCGTGATTTATGACAAAATTCCAGAAGCCTTACTTTGCGTTTTATATATGAATAAATTATCATTTTTTGCATAGGTTGAAAAGCTGTGGCGCGAAAACTAAAAGTCGCACATCCAAGTTCTTTGCAGATTTGAATTAAGAACATCCCAAGTTATCATTTGCAATGTATCCTTTTTTTTTACTCCTACCATTTCGTGAGTTATGATAAAATTCCAGAAGTCTTACTTTGCGTTTTATATATGAATAAATTATCATTTTTTGCATAGGTTGAAAAGCTGTGGCGCGAAAACTAAAAGTCGCACATCCAAGTTCTTTGCAGATTCGAATTAAGGACATCCCAAGTTATCATTTGCAATGTATCCTTTTTTTTTACTCCTACCATTTCGTGATTTATGACAAAACTCCAGAAGCCTTACTTTGCGTTTTATATATGAATAAATTATCATTTTTTGCATAGGTTGAAAAGCTGTAGCGCGAAAACTAAAAGTCGCACATCCAAGTTCTTTGCAGATTTGAATTGAGGACATCCCAAGTTATCATTTGCAATGTATCTTTTTTTTTTACTCCTACCATTTCGTGATTTATGACAAAATTCCAGAAGCCTTACTTTGCGTTTTATATATGAATAAATTATCATTTTTTGCATAGGTTGAAAAGCTGTGGCGCGAAAACTAAAAGTCGCACAGCCAAGTCCTTTGCAGATTTAAATTAAGGACATCCCGCGTTATCATTTGCAATGTATTCTTTTTTTTTACTCCTACCATTTCATGATTTATGACAAAATTCCAGAAGCCTTACTTTGCGTTTTATATATGAATAAATTATCATTTTTTGCATAGGTTGAAAAGCTGTGGCGCGAAAACTAAAAGTCGCACAGCCAAGTCCTTTGCAGATTTAAATTAAGGACATCCCAAGTTATCCTTTGCAAGGTATCTTTTTTTTTCCTCCTACCATTTCGTGAGTTATGACAAAATTCCAGAAGCCTTACTTTGCGTTTTATATATGAATAAATTATCATTTTTTGCATAGGTTGAAAAGCTGTGGCGCGAAAACTAAAAGTCGCACATACAAGTCCTTTGCAGATTTGAATTGAGGACATCCCACGTTATCATTTGCAATGTATCCTTGTTTTTACTCCAACCATTTCGTGATTTATGACAAAATTCCAGAAGCCTTACTTTGCGTTTTATATATGAATAAATTATCATTTTTTGCATAGGTTGAAAAGCTGTGGCGCGAAAACTAAAAGTCGCACATCCAAGTTCTTTGCAGATTTGAATTAAGAACATCCCAAGTTATCATTTGCAATGTATCCTTTTTTTTTACTCCTACCATTTCGTGAGTTATGACAAAATTCCAGAAGTCTTACTTTGCGTTTTATATATGAATAAATTATCATTTTTTGCATAGGTTGAAAAGCTGTGGCGCGAAAACTAAAAGTCGCACATCCAAGTTCTTTGCAGATTCGAATTAAGGACATCCCAAGTTATCATTTGCAATGTATCCTTTTTTTTTACTCCTACCATTTCGTGATTTATGACAAAACTCCAGAAGCCTTACTTTGCGTTTTATATATGAATAAATTATCATTTTTTGCATAGGTTGAAAAGCTGTAGCGCGAAAACTAAAAGTCGCACATCCAAGTTCTTTGCAGATTTGAATTGAGGACATCCCACGTTATCATTTGCAATGTATCTTTTTTTTTTACTCCTACCATTTCGTGATTTATGACAAAATTCCAGAAGCCTTACTTTGCGTTTTATATATGAATAAATTATCATTTTTTGCATAGGTTGAAAAGCTGTGGCGCAAAAACTAAAAGTCGCACATCCAAGTCCTTTGCAGATTTTAATTGAGGACATCCCACGTTATCATTTGCAATGTATCCTTTTTTTTTACTCCTACCATTTCGTGATTTATGACAAAATTCCAGAAGCCTTACTTTGGGTTTTATATATGAATAAATTATCATTTTTTGCATAGGTTGAAAAGCTGTAGCGCGAAAACTAAAAGTCGCACATCCAAGTTCTTTGCAGATTTGAATTGAGGACATCCCAAGTTATCATTTGCAATGTATTCTTTTTTTTTACTCCTACCATTTCATGATTTATGACAAAATTCCAGAAGCCTCACTTTGCGTTTTATATATGAATAAATTATCATTTTTTGCATAGGTTGAAAAGCTGTGGCGCGAAAACTAAAAGTCGCACAGCCAAGTCCTTTGCAGATTTAAATTAAGGACATCCCAAGTTATCATTTGCAAGGTATCTTTTTTTTTTCCTCCTACCATTTCGTGAGTTATGACAAAATTCCAGAAGCCTTACTTTGCGTTTTATATATGAATAAATTATCATTTTTTGCATAGGTTGAAAAGCTGTGGCGCGAAAACTAAAAGTCGCACATACAAGTCCTTTGCAGATTTGAATTGAGGACATCCCACGTTATCATTTGCAATGTATCCTTGTTTTTACTCCTACCATTTCGTGATTTATGACAAAATTCCAGAAGCCTTACTTTGCGTTTTATATATGAATAAATTATCATTTTTTGCATAGGTTGCAAAGCTGTGGCGCGAAAACTAAAAGTCGCCCATCCAAGTTCTTTGCAGATTTGAATTAAGAACATCCCAAGTTATCATTTGCAATGTATCCTTTTTTTTTACTCCTACCATTTCGTGAGTTATGACAAAATTCCAGAAGCCTTACTTTGCGTTTTATATATGAATAAATTATCATTTTTTGCATAGGTTGAAAAGCTGTGGCGCAAAAACTAAAAGTCTCACATCCAAGTTCTTTGCAGATTTGAATTGAGGACATCCCACGTTATCATTTGCACTGTATCCTTTTTTTTTACTCCTACCATTTCGTGAGTTATGACAAAATTCCAGAAGCCTTACTTTGCGTTTTATATATGAATAAATTATCATTTTTTGCATAGGTTGAAAAGCTGTGGCGCGAAAACTAAAAGTCGCCCATCCAAGTTCTTTGCAGATTTGAATTAAGGACATCCCAAGTTATCATTTGCAATGTATCCTTTTTTTTTACTCCTACCATTTCGTGATTTATGACAAAATTCCAGAAGCCTTACTTTGCGTTTTATATATGAATAAATTATCATTTTTTGCATAGGTTGAAAAGCTGTGGCGCGAAAACTAAAAGTCGCACATCCAAGTCCTTTGCAGATTTGAATTGAGGACATCCCAAGTTATCATTTGCAATGTATCCTTTTTTTTTACTCCTACCATTTCGTGATTTATGACAAAATTCCAGAAGCCTTACTTTGCGTTTTATATATGAATAAATTATCATTTTTTGCATAGGTTGAAAAGCTGTGGCGCGAAAACTAAAAGTCGCACAGCCAAGTCCTTTGCAGATTTAAATTAAGGACATCCCGCGTTATCATTTGCAATGTATTCTTTTTTTTTACTCCTACCATTTCATGATTTATGACAAAATTCCAGAAGCCTTACTTTGCGTTTTATATATGAATAAATTATCATTTTTTGCATAGGTTGAAAAGCTGTGGCGCGAAAACTAAAAGTCGCACAGCCAAGTCCTTTGCAGATTTAAATTAAGGACATCCCAAGTTATCATTTGCAAGGTATCTTTTTTTTTTCTCCTACCATTTCATGAGTTATGACAAAATTCCAGAAGCCTTACTTTGCGTTTTATATATGAATAAATTATCATTTTTTGCATAGGTTGCAAAGCTGTGGCGCGAAAACTAAAAGTCGCCCATCCAAGTTCTTTGCAGATTTGAATTAAGGACATCCCAAGTTATCATTTGCAATGTATCCTTTTTTTTTACTCCTACCATTTCGTGATTTATGACAAAATTCCAGAAGCCTTACTTTGCGTTTTATATATGAATAAATTATCATTTTTTGCATAGGTTGAAAAGCTGTGGCGCGAAAACTAAAAGTCGCACATCCAAGTCCTTTGCAGATTTGAATTGAGGACATCCCAAGTTATCATTTGCAATGTATCCTTTTTTTTTACTCCTACCATTTCGTGATTTATGACAAAATTCCAGAAGCCTTACTTTGCGTTTTATATATGAATAAATTATCATTTTTTGCATAGGTTGAAAAGCTGTGGCGCGAAAACTAAAAGTCGCACATCCAAGTCCTTTGCAGATTTGAATTGAGGACATCCCAAGTTATCATTTGCAATGTATCCTTTTTTTTTACTCCTACCATTTCGTGATTTATGACAAAATTCCAGAAGCCTTACTTTGCGTTTTATATATGAATAAATTATCATTTTTTGCATAGGTTGAAAAGCTGTGGCGCGAAAACTAAAAGTCGCACAGCCAAGTCCTTTGCAGATTTAAATTAAGGACATCCCGCGTTATCATTTGCAATGTATTCTTTTTTTTTACTCCTACCATTTCATGATTTATGACAAAATTCCAGAAGCCTTACTTTGCGTTTTATATATGAATAAATTATCATTTTTTGCATAGGTTGAAAAGCTGTGGCGCGAAAACTAAAAGTCGCACAGCCAAGTCCTTTGCAGATTTAAATTAAGGACATCCCAAGTTATCATTTGCAAGGTATCTTTTTTTTTTCTCCTACCATTTCATGAGTTATGACAAAATTCCAGAAGCCTTACTTTGCGTTTTATATATGAATAAATTATCATTTTTTGCATAGGTTGAAAAGCTGTGGCGCGAAAACTAAAAGTCGCACATACAAGTCCTTTGCAGATTTGAATTGAGGACATCCCACGTTATCATTTGCAATGTATCCTTGTTTTTACTCCTACCATTTCGTGATTTATGACAAAATTCCAGAAGCCTTACTTTGCGTTTTATATATGAATAAATTATCATTTTTTGCATAGGTTGAAAAGCTGTGCCGCGAAAACTAAAAGTCGCCCATCCAAGTTCTTTGCAGATTTGAATTAAGAACATCCCAAGTTATCATTTGCAATGTATCCTTTTTTTTTACTCCTACCATTTCGTGAGTTATGACAAAATTCCAGAAGCCTTACTTTGCGTTTTATATATGAATAAATTATCATTTTTTGCATAGGTTGAAAAGCTGTGGCGCGAAAACTAAAAGTCGCACAGCCAAGTCCTTTGCAGATTTAAATTAAGGACATCCCGCGTTATCATTTGCAATGTATTCTTTTTTTTTACTCCTACCATTTCATGATTTATGACAAAATTCCAGAAGCCTTACTTTGCGTTTTATATATGAATAAATTATCATTTTTTGCATAGGTTGAAAAGCTGTGGCGCGAAAACTAAAAGTCGCACAGCCAAGTCCTTTGCAGATTTAAATTAAGGACATCCCAAGTTATCATTTGCAAGGTATCTTTTTTTTTTCTCCTACCATTTCGTGAGTTATGACAAAATTCCAGAAGCCTTACTTTGCGTTTTATATATGAATAAATTATCATTTTTTGCATAGGTTGAAAAGCTGTGGCGCGAAAACTAAAAGTCGCACATACAAGTCCTTTGCAGATTTGAATTGAGGACATCCCACGTTATCATTTGCAATGTATCCTTGTTTTTACTCCTACCATTTCGTGATTTATGACAAAATTCCAGAAGCCTTACTTTGCGTTTTATATATGAATAAATTATCATTTTTTGCATAGGTTGAAAAGCTGTGGCGCGAAAACTAAAAGTCGCCCATCCAAGTTCTTTGCAGATTTGAATTAAGAACATCCCAAGTTATCATTTGCAATGTATCCTTTTTTTTTACTCCTACCATTTCGTGAGTTATGACAAAATTCCAGAAGCCTTACTTTGCGTTTTATATATGAATAAATTATCATTTTTTGCATAGGTTGAAAAGCTGTGGCGCGAAAACTAAAAGTCGCACATCCAAGTTCTTTGCAGATTTGAATTAAGGACATCCCAAGTTATCATTTGCAATGTATCCTTTTTTTTTACTCCTACCATTTCGTGAGTTATGACAAAATTCCAGAAGCCTTACTTTGCGTTTTATATATGAATAAATTATCATTTTTTGCATAGGTTGAAAAGCTGTAGCGCGAAAACTAAAAGTCGCACATCCAAGTTCTTTGCAGATTCGAATTAAAGACATCCCACGTTATCATTTGCAATGTATTCTTTTTTTTTACTCCTACCATTTCATGATTTATGACAAAATTCCAGAAGCCTTACTTTGCGTTTTATATATGAATAAATTATCATTTTTTGCATAGGTTGAAAAGCTGTAGCGCAAAAACTAAAAGTCGCACATCCAAGTTCTTTGCAGATTCGAATTAAGGACATCCCAAGTTATCATTTGCAATGTATTCTTTTTTTTTACTCCTACCATTTCGTGATTTATGACAAAATTCCAGAAGCCTTACTTTGGGTTTTATATATGAATAAATTATCATTTTTTGCATAGGTTGAAAAGCTGTAGCGCGAAAACTAAAAGTCGCACAGCCAAGTCCTTTGCAGATTTGAATTAAGGACATCTCACGTTATCATTTGCAATGTATCCTTTTTTTTTACTCCTACCATTTCGTGATTCATGACAAAATTCCAGAAGCCTTACTTTGGGTTTTATATATGAATAAATTATCATTTTTTGCATAGGTTGAAAAGCTGTAGCGCGAAAACTAAAAGTTGCACATCCAAGTTCTTTGCAGATTTGAATTGAGGACATCCCACGTTATCATTTGCAATGTATCCTTTTTTTTTACTCCTACCATTTCGTGATTTATGACAAAATTCCAGAAGCCTTACTTTGCGTTTTATATATGAATAAATTATCATTTTTTGCATAGGTTGAAAAGCTGTGGCGCGAAAACTAAAAGTCGCACAGCGAAGTCCTTTGCAGATTTAAATTAAGGACATCCCGCGTTATCATTTGCAATGTATTCTTTTTTTCACTCCTACCATTTCATGATTTATGACAAAATTCCAGAAGCCTTACTTTGCGTTTTATATATGAATAAATTATCATTTTTTGCATAGGTTGAAAAGCTGTGGCGCGAAAACTAAAAGTCGTACAGCCAAGTCCTTTGCAGATTTAAATTAAGCACATCCCAAGTTATCATTTGCAAGGTATCTTTTTTTTTTCCTCCTACCATTTCGTGAGTTATGACAAAATTCCAGAAGCCTTACTTTGCGTTTTATATATGAATAAATTATCATTTTTTGCATAGGTTGAAAAGCTGTGGCGCGAAAACTAAAAGTCGCACATACAAGTCCTTTGCAGATTTGAATTGAGGACATCCCACGTTATCATTTGCAATGTATCCTTGTTTTTACTCCTACCATTTCGTGATTTATGACAAAATTCCAGAAGCCTTACTTTGCGTTTTATATATGAATAAATTATCATTTTTTGCATAGGTTGAAAAGCTGTGGCGAGAAAACTAAAAGTCGCACATCCAAGTTCTTTGCAGATTTGAATTAAGAACATCCCAAGTTATCATTTGCAATGTATCCTTTTTTTTTACTCCTACCATTTCGTGATTTATGACAAAATTCCAGAAGCCTTACTTTGCGTTTTATATATGAATAAATTATCATTTTTTGCATAGGTTGAAAAGCTGTGGCGCGAAAACTAAAAGTCGCACATCCAAGTTCTTTGCAGATTTGAATTAAGAACATCCCAAGTTATCATTTGCAATGTATCCTTTTTTTTACTCCTACCATTTCGTGATTTATGACAAAATTCCAGAAGCCTTACTTTGCGTTTTATATATGAATAAATTATCATTTTTTGCATAGGTTGAAAAGCTGTAGCGCGAAAACTAAAAGTCGCACATCCAAGTTCTTTGCAGATTTGAATTGAGGACATCCCACGTTATCATTTGCAATGTATCTTTTTTTGTTACTCCTACCATTTCGTGAGTTATGACAAAATTCCAGAAGCCTTACTTTGCGTTTTATATATGAATAAATTATCATTTTTTGCATAGGTTGAAAAGCTGTGGCGCGAAAACTAAAAGTCGCACATACAAGTCCTTTGCAGATTTGAATTGAGGACATCCCACGTTATCATTTGCAATGTATCCTTGTTTTTACTCCTACCATTTCGTGATTTATGACAAAATTCCAGAAGCCTTACTTTGCGTTTTATATATGAATAAATTATCATTTTTTGCATAGGTTGAAAAGCTGTGGCGCGAAAACTAAAAGTCGCCCATCCAAGTTCTTTGCAGATTTGAATTAAGAACATCCCAAGTTATCATTTGCAATGTATCCTTTTTTTTTACTCCTACCATTTCGTGAGTTATGACAAAATTCCAGAAGCCTTACTTTGCGTTTTATATATGAATAAATTATCATTTTTTGCATAGGTTGAAAAGCTGTGGCGCGAAAACTAAAAGTCGCACATCCAAGTTCTTTGCAGATTTGAATTAAGGACATCCCAAGTTATCATTTGCAATGTGTCCTTTTTTTTTACTCCTACCATTTCGTGAGTTATGACAAAATTCCAGAAGCCTTACTTTGCGTTTTATATATGAATAAATTATCATTTTTTGCATAGGTTGAAAAGCTGTAGCGCGAAAACTAGAAGTCGCACATCCAAGTTTTTTGCAGATTCGAATTAAAGACATCCCACGTTATCATTTGCAATGTATTCTTTTTTTTTACTCCTACCATTTCATGATTTATGACAAAATTCCAGAAGCCTTACTTTGCGTTTTATATATGAATAAATTATCATTTTTTGCATAGGTTGAAAAGCTGTAGCGCAAAAACTAAAAGTCGCACATCCAAGTTCTTTGCAGATTCGAATTAAGGACATCCCAAGTTATCATTTGCAATGTATTCTTTTTTTTTACTCCTACCATTTCGTGATTTATGACAAAATTCCAGAAGCCTTACTTTGCGTTTTATATATGAATAAATTATCATTTTTTGCATAGGTTGAAAAGCTGTAGCGCGAAAACTAAAAGTCGCACAGCCAAGTCCTTTGCAGATTTGAATTAAAGACATCTCACGTTATCATTTGCAATGTATCTTTTTTTGTTACTCCTACCATTTCGTGATTTATGACAAAATTCCAGAAGCCTTACTTTGGGTTTTATATATGAATAAATTATCATTTTTTGCATAGGTTGAAAAGCTGTAGCGCGAAAACTAAAAGTTGCACATCCAAGTTCTTTGCAGATTTGAATTGAGGACATCCCACGTTATCATTTGCAATGTATCCTTTTTTTTTACTCCTACCATTTCGTGATTTATGACAAAATTCCAGAAGCCTTACTTTGCGTTTTATATATGAATAAATTATCATTTTTTGCATAGGTTGAAAAGCTGTGGCGCGAAAACTAAAAGTCGCACAGCGAAGTCCTTTGCAGATTTAAATTAAGGACATCCCGCGTTATCATTTGCAATGTATTCTTTTTTTCACTCCTACCATTTCATGATTTATGACAAAATTCCAGAAGCCTTACTTTGCGTTTTATATATGAATAAATTATCATTTTTTGCATAGGTTGAAAAGCTGTGGCGCGAAAACTAAAAGTCGTACAGCCAAGTTCTTTGCAGATTTAAATTAAGCACATCCCAAGTTATCATTTGCAAGGTATCTTTTTTTTTTCCTCTTACCATTTCGTGAGTTATGACAAAATTCCAGAAGCCTTACTTTGCGTTTTATATATGAATAAATTATCATTTTTTGCATAGGTTGAAAAGCTGTGGCGCGAAAACTAAAAGTCGCACATACAAGTCCTTTGCAGATTTGAATTGAGGACATCCCACGTTATCATTTGCAATGTATCCTTGTTTTTACTCCTACCATTTCGTGATTTATGACAAAATTCCAGAAGCCTTACTTTGCGTTTTATATATGAATAAATTATCATTTTTTGCATAGGTTGAAAAGCTGTGGCGCGAAAACTAAAAGTCGCACATCCAAGTTCTTTGCAGATTTGAATTAAGAACATCCCAAGTTATCATTTGCAATGTATCCTTTTTTTTACTCCTACCATTTCGTGATTTATGACAAAATTCCAGAAGCCTTACTTTGCGTTTTATATATGAATAAATTATCATTTTTTGCATAGGTTGAAAAGCTGTGGCGCGAAAACTAAAAGTCGCACATCCAAGTTCTTTGCAGATTTGAATTGAGAACATCCCAAGTTATCATTTGCAAGGTATCCTTTTTTTTTACTCCTACCATTTCGTGATTTATGACAAAATTCCAGAAGCCTTACTTTGCGTTTTATATATGAATAAATTATCATTTTTTGCATAGGTTGAAAAGCTGTAGCGCGAAAACTAAAAGTCGCACATCCAAGTTCTTTGCAGATTTGAATTGAGGACATCCCACGTTATCATTTGCAATGTATGTTTTTCTGTTACTCCTACCATTTCGTGATTTATGACAAAATTCCAGAAGCCTTACTTTGCGTTTTATATATGAATAAATTATCATTTTTTGCATAGGTTGAAAAGCTGTGGCGCAAAAACTAAAAGTCGACATCCAAGTCCTTTGCAGATTTGAATTGAGGACATCCCACGTTATCATTTGCAATGTATCCTTTTTTTTTACTCCTACCATTTCGTGATTTATGACAAAATTCCAGAAGCCTTACTTTGCGTTTTATATATGAATAAATTATCATTTTTTGCATAGGTTGAAAAGCTGTAGCGCGAAAACTAAAAGTCGCACATCCAAGTTCTTTGCAGATTTAAATTGAGGACATCCCAAGTTATCATTTGCAATGTGTCTTTTTTTTTTACTCCTACCATTTCGTGATTTATGACAAAATTCCAGAAGCCTTACTTTGCGTTTTATATATGAATAAATTATCATTTTTTGCATAGGTTGAAAAGCTGTGGCGCGAAAACTAAAAGTCGCACAGCCAAGTCCTTTGCAGATTTAAATTAAGGACATCCCGCGTTATCATTTGCAATGTATTCTTTTTTTTTACTCCTACCATTTCATGATTTATGACAAAATTCCAGAAGCCTTACTTTGCGTTTTATATATGAATAAATTATCATTTTTTGCATAGGTTGAAAAGCTGTGGCGCGAAAACTAAAAGTCGCACAGCCAAGTCCTTTGCAGATTTAAATTAAGGACATCCCAAGTTATCATTTGCAAGGTATCTTTTTTTTTTCCTCCTACCATTTCGTGAGTTATGACAAAATTCCAGAAGCCTTACTTTGCGTTTTATATATGAATAAATTATCATTTTTTGCATAGGTTGAAAAGCTGTGGCGCGAAAACTAAAAGTCGCACATACAAGTCCTTTGCGAATTCGAATTAAGGACATCCCACGTTATCATTTGCAATGTATCCTTTTTTTTTACTCCTACCATTTCGTGAGTTATGATAAAATTCCAGAAGCCTTACTTTGCGTTTTATATATGAATAAATTATCATTTTTTGCATAGGTTGAAAAGCTGTGGCGCGAAAACTAAAAGTCGCACATCCAAGTTCTTTGCAGATTTGAATTGAGGACATCCCACGTTATCATTTGCAATGTATCCTTTTTTTTTACTCCTACCATTTCGTGATTTATGACAAAATTCCAGAAGCCTTACTTTGCGTTTTATATATGAATAAATTATCATTTTTTGCATAGGTTGAAAAGCTGTGGCGCGAAAACTAAAAGTCGCCCATCCAAGTTCTTTGCAGATTTGAATTAAGAACATCCCAAGTTATCATTTGCAATGTATCCTTTTTTTTTCCTCCTACCATTTCGTGAGTTATGACAAAATTCCAGAAGCCTTACTTTGCGTTTTATATATGAATAAATTATCATTTTTTGCATAGGTTGAAAAGCTGTGGCGCGAAAACTAAAAGTCGCACATCCAAGTCCTTTGCAGATTTGAATTGAGGACATCCCAAGTTATCATTTGCAATGTATCCTTTTTTTTTACTCCTACCATTTCGTGATTTATGACAAAATTCCAGAAGCCTTACTTTGCGTTTTATATATGAATAAATTATCATTTTTTGCATAGGTTGAAAAGCTGTGGCGCGAAAACTAAAAGTCGCACATCCAAGTCCTTTGCAGATTTGAATTAAGAACATCCCAAGTTATCATTTGCAATGTATCCTTTTTTTTACTCCTACCATTTCGTGAGTTATGACAAAATTCCAGAAGCCTTACTTTGCGTTTTATATATGAATAAATTATCATTTTTTGCATAGGTTGAAAAGCTGTGGCGCAAAAACTAAAAGTCGCACATCCAAGTCCTTTGCAGATTTGAATTAAGGACATCCCAAGTTATCATTTGCAATGTATCCTTTTTTTTACTCCTACCATTTCGTGATTTATGACAAAATTCCAGAAGCCTTACTTTGCGTTTTATATATGAATAAATTATCATTTTTTGCATAGGTTGAAAAGCTGTGGCGCGAAAACTAAAAGTCGCACAGCCAAGTCCTTTGCAGATTTAAATTAAGGACATCCCAAGTTATCATTTGCAAGGTATCTTTTTTTTTCTCCTACCATTTCGTGAGTTATGACAAAATTCCAGAAGCCTTACTTTGCGTTTTATATATGAATAAATTATCATTTTTTGCATAGGTTGAAAAGCTGTGGCGCGAAAACTAAAAGTCGCACATACAAGTCCTTTGCAGATTTGAATTGAGGACATCCCACGTTATCATTTGCAATGTATCCTTGTTTTTACTCCTACCATTTCGTGATTTATGACAAAATTCCAGAAGCCTTACTTTGCGTTTTATATATGAATAAATTATCATTTTTTGCATAGGTTGAAAAGCTGTGGCGCGAAAACTAAAAGTCGCCCATCCAAGTTCTTTGCAGATTTGAATTAAGAACATCCCAAGTTATCATTTGCAATGTATCCTTTTTTTTACTCCTACCATTTCGTGAGTTATGACAAAATTCCAGAAGCCTTACTTTGCGTTTTATATATGAATAAATTATCATTTTTTGCATAGGTTGAAAAGCTGTGGCGCGAAAACTAAAAGTCGCACATCCAAGTTCTTTGCAGATTTGAATTAAGGACATCCCAAGTTATCATTTGCAATGTGTCCTTTTTTTTTACTCCTACCATTTCGTGAGTTATGACAAAATTCCAGAAGCCTTACTTTGCGTTTTATATATGAATAAATTATCATTTTTTGCATAGGTTGAAAAGCTGTAGCGCGAAAACTAGAAGTCGCACATCCAAGTTTTTTGCAGATTCGAATTAAAGACATCCCACGTTATCATTTGCAATGTATTATTTTTTTTTACTCCTACCATTTCATGATTTATGACAAAATTCCAGAAGCCTTACTTTGCGTTTTATATATGAATAAATTATCATTTTTTGCATAGGTTGAAAAGCTGTAGCGCAAAAACTAAAAGTCGCACATCCAAGTTCTTTGCAGATTCGAATTAAGGACATCCCAAGTTATCATTTGCAATGTATTCTTTTTTTTACTCCTACCATTTCGTGATTTATGACAAAATTCCAGAAGCCTTACTTTGCGTTTTATATATGAATAAATTATCATTTTTTGCATAGGTTGAAAAGCTGTAGCGCGAAAACTAAAAGTCGCACAGCCAAGTCCTTTGCAGATTTGAATTAAGGACATCTCACGTTATCATTTGCAATGTATCTTTTTTTGTTACTCCTACCATTTCGTGATTTATGACAAAATTCCAGAAGCCTTACTTTGGGTTTTATATATGAATAAATTATCATTTTTTGCATAGGTTGAAAAGCTGTAGCGCGAAAACTAAAAGTTGCACATCCAAGTTCTTTGCAGATTTGAATTGAGGACATCCCACGTTATCATTTGCAATGTATCCTTTTTTTTTACTCCTACCATTTCGTGATTTATGACAAAATTCCAGAAGCCTTACTTTGCGTTTTATATATGAATAAATTATCATTTTTTGCATAGGTTGAAAAGCTGTGGCGCGAAAACTAAAAGTCGCACAGCGAAGTCCTTTGCAGATTTAAATTAAGGACATCCCGCGTTATCATTTGCAATGTATTCTTTTTTTCACTCCTACCATTTCATGATTTATGACAAAATTCCAGAAGCCTTACTTTGCGTTTTATATATGAATAAATTATCATTTTTTGCATAGGTTGAAAAGCTGTGGCGCGAAAACTAAAAGTCGCACAGCCAAGTCCTTTGCAGATTTAAATTAAGGACATCCCAAGTTATCATTTGCAAGGTATCTTTTTTTTTTCCTCTTACCATTTCGTGAGTTATGACAAAATTCCAGAAGCCTTACTTTGCGTTTTATATATGAATAAATTATCATTTTTTGCATAGGTTGAAAAGCTGTGGCGCGAAAACTAAAAGTCGCACATACAAGTCCTTTGCAGATTTGAATTGAGGACATCCCACGTTATCATTTGCAATGTATCCTTGTTTTTACTCCTACCATTTCGTGATTTATGACAAAATTCCAGAAGCCTTACTTTGCGTTTTATATATGAATAAATTATCATTTTTTGCATAGGTTGAAAAGCTGTGGCGCGAAAACTAAAAGTCGCACATCCAAGTTCTTTGCAGATTTGAATTAAGAACATCCCAAGTTATCATTTGCAATGTATCCTTTTTTTTACTCCTACCATTTCGTGATTTATGACAAAATTCCAGAAGCCTTACTTTGCGTTTTATATATGAATAAATTATCATTTTTTGCATAGGTTGAAAAGCTGTGGCGCGAAAACTAAAAGTCGCACATCCAAGTTCTTTGCAGATTTGAATTAAGAACATCCCAAGTTATCATTTGCAAGGTATCCTTTTTTTTTACTCCTACCATTTCGTGATTTATGACAAAATTCCAGAAGCCTTACTTTGCGTTTTATATATGAATAAATTATCATTTTTTGCATAGGTTGAAAAGCTGTAGCGCGAAAACTAAAAGTCGCACATCCAAGTTCTTTGCAGATTTGAATTGAGGACATCCCACGTTATCATTTGCAATGTATGTTTTTCTGTTACTCCTACCATTTCGTGATTTATGACAAAATTCCAGAAGCCTTACTTTGCGTTTTATATATGAATAAATTATCATTTTTTGCATAGGTTGAAAAGCTGTGGCGCAAAAACTAAAAGTCGACATCCAAGTCCTTTGCAGATTTGAATTGAGGACATCCCACGTTATCATTTGCAATGTATCCTTTTTTTTTACTCCTACCATTTCGTGATTTATGACAAAATTCCAGAAGCCTTACTTTGCGTTTTATATATGAATAAATTATCATTTTTTGCATAGGTTGAAAAGCTGTAGCGCGAAAACTAAAAGTCGCACATCCAAGTTCTTTGCAGATTTAAATTGAGGACATCCCAAGTTATCATTTGCAATGTATCTTTTTTTTTTACTCCTACCATTTCGTGATTTATGACAAAATTCCAGAAGCCTTACTTTGCGTTTTATATATGAATAAATTATCATTTTTTGCATAGGTTGAAAAGCTGTGGCGCGAAAACTAAAAGTCGCACAGCCAAGTCCTTTGCAGATTTAAATTAAGGACATCCCGCGTTATCATTTGCAAGGTATCTTTTTTTTTTCCTCCTACCATTTCGTGAGTTATGACAAAATTCCAGAAGCCTTACTTTGCGTTTTATATATGAATAAATTATCATTTTTTGCATAGGTTGAAAAGCTGTGGCGCGAAAACTAAAAGTCGCACATACAAGTCCTTTGCGAATTCGAATTAAGGACATCCCACGTTATCATTTGCAATGTATCCTTTTTTTTACTCCTACCATTTCGTGAGTTATGATAAAATTCCAGAAGCCTTACTTTGCGTTTTATATATGAATAAATTATCATTTTTTGCATAGGTTGAAAAGCTGTGGCGCGAAAACTAAAAGTCGCACATCCAAGTTCTTTGCAGATTTGAATTGAGGACATCCCACGTTATCATTTGCAATGTATCCTTTTTTTTTACTCCTACCATTTCGTGAGTTATGACAAAATTCCAGAAGCCTTACTTTGCGTTTTATATATGAATAAATTATCATTTTTTGCATAGGTTGAAAAGCTGTGGCGCGAAAACTAAAAGTCGCACATACAAGTCCTTTGCGAATTCGAATTAAGGACATCCCACGTTATCATTTGCAATGTATCCTTTTCTTTTACTCCTACCATTTCGTGAGTTATGATAAAATTCCAGAAGCCTTACTTTGCGTTTTATATATGAATAAATTATCATTTTTTGCATAGGTTGAAAAGCTGTAGCGCGAAAACTAAAAGTCGCACATCCAAGTTCTTTGCAGATTTAAATTGAGGACATCCCAAGTTATCATTTGCAAGGTATCCTTTTTTTTTACTCCTACCATTTCGTGATTTATGACAAAATTCCAGAAGCCTTACTTTGCGTTTTATATATGAATAAATTATCATTTTTTGCATAGGTTGAAAAGCTGTAGCGCGAAAACTAAAAGTCGCACATCCAAGTTCTTTGCAGATTTGAATTGAGGACATCCCACGTTATCATTTGCAATGTATGTTTTTCTGTTACTCCTACCATTTCGTGATTTATGACAAAATTCCAGAAGCCTTACTTTGCGTTTTATATATGAATAAATTATCATTTTTTGCATAGGTTGAAAAGCTGTGGCGCAAAAACTAAAAGTCGACATCCAAGTCCTTTGCAGATTTGAATTGAGGACATCCCACGTTATCATTTGCAATGTATCCTTTTTTTTACTCCTACCATTTCGTGATTTATGACAAAATTCCAGAAGCCTTACTTTGCGTTTTATATATGAATAAATTATCATTTTTTGCATAGGTTGAAAAGCTGTAGCGCG
This sequence comes from Bombylius major, assembly GCA_932526495.1. NCBI lineage: Eukaryota > Metazoa > Arthropoda > Insecta > Diptera > Bombyliidae > Bombylius > Bombylius major. The sequence continues at coordinate 31,513,027 of OW052042.1, forward strand.
AAAACTAAAAGTCGCACATCCAAGTTCTTTGCAGATTTAAATTGAGGACATCCCAAGTTATCATTTGCAATGTATCTTTTTTTTTTACTCCTACCATTTCGTGATTTATGACAAAATTCCAGAAGCCTTACTTTGCGTTTTATATATGAATAAATTATCATTTTTTGCATAGGTTGAAAAGCTGTGGCGCGAAAACTAAAAGTCGCACAGCCAAGTCCTTTGCAGATTTAAATTAAGGACATCCCGCGTTATCATTTGCAAGGTATCTTTTTTTTTTCCTCCTACCATTTCGTGAGTTATGACAAAATTCCAGAAGCCTTACTTTGCGTTTTATATATGAATAAATTATCATTTTTTGCATAGGTTGAAAAGCTGTGGCGCGAAAACTAAAAGTCGCACATACAAGTCCTTTGCGAATTCGAATTAAGGACATCCCACGTTATCATTTGCAATGTATCCTTTTTTTTTACTCCTACCATTTCGTGAGTTATGATAAAATTCCAGAAGCCTTACTTTGCGTTTTATATATGAATAAATTATCATTTTTTGCATAGGTTGAAAAGCTGTGGCGCGAAAACTAAAAGTCGCACATCCAAGTTCTTTGCAGATTTGAATTGAGGACATCCCACGTTATCATTTGCAATGTATCCTTTTTTTTTACTCCTACCATTTCGTGAGTTATGACAAAATTCCAGAAGCCTTACTTTGCGTTTTATATATGAATAAATTATCATTTTTTGCATAGGTTGAAAAGCTGTGGCGCGAAAACTAAAAGTCGCACATACAAGTCCTTTGCGAATTCGAATTAAGGACATCCCACGTTATCATTTGCAATGTATCCTTTTTTTTTACTCCTACCATTTCGTGAGTTATGATAAAATTCCAGAAGCCTTACTTTGCGTTTTATATATGAATAAATTATCATTTTTTGCATAGGTTGAAAAGCTGTAGCGCGAAAACTAAAAGTCGCACATCCAAGTTCTTTGCAGATTTAAATTGAGGACATCCCAAGTTATCATTTGCAAGGTATCCTTTTTTTTTACTCCTACCATTTCGTGATTTATGACAAAATTCCAGAAGCCTTACTTTGCGTTTTATATATGAATAAATTATCATTTTTTGCATAGGTTGAAAAGCTGTAGCGCGAAAACTAAAAGTCGCACATCCAAGTTCTTTGCAGATTTGAATTGAGGACATCCCACGTTATCATTTGCAATGTATGTTTTTCTGTTACTCCTACCATTTCGTGATTTATGACAAAATTCCAGAAGCCTTACTTTGCGTTTTATATATGAATAAATTATCATTTTTTGCATAGGTTGAAAAGCTGTGGCGCAAAAACTAAAAGTCGACATCCAAGTCCTTTGCAGATTTGAATTGAGGACATCCCACGTTATCATTTGCAATGTATCCTTTTTTTTTACTCCTACCATTTCGTGATTTATGACAAAATTCCAGAAGCCTTACTTTGCGTTTTATATATGAATAAATTATCATTTTTTGCATAGGTTGAAAAGCTGTAGCGCGAAAACTAAAAGTCGCACATCCAAGTTCTTTGCAGATTTAAATTGAGGACATCCCAAGTTATCATTTGCAATGTATCTTTTTTTTTTACTCCTACCATTTCGTGATTTATGACAAAATTCCAGAAGCCTTACTTTGCGTTTTATATATGAATAAATTATCATTTTTTGCATAGGTTGAAAAGCTGTGGCGCGAAAACTAAAAGTCGCACAGCCAAGTCCTTTGCAGATTTAAATTAAGGACATCCCGCGTTATCATTTGCAAGGTATCTTTTTTTTTTCCTCCTACCATTTCGTGAGTTATGACAAAATTCCAGAAGCCTTACTTTGCGTTTTATATATGAATAAATTATCATTTTTTGCATAGGTTGAAAAGCTGTGGCGCGAAAACTAAAAGTCGCACATACAAGTCCTTTGCGAATTCGAATTAAGGACATCCCACGTTATCATTTGCAATGTATCCTTTTTTTTTACTCCTACCATTTCGTGAGTTATGATAAAATTCCAGAAGCCTTACTTTGCGTTTTATATATGAATAAATTATCATTTTTTGCATAGGTTGAAAAGCTGTGGCGCGAAAACTAAAAGTCGCACATCCAAGTTCTTTGCAGATTTGAATTGAGGACATCCCACGTTATCATTTGCAATGTATCCTTTTTTTTTACTCCTACCATTTCGTGAGTTATGACAAAATTCCAGAAGCCTTACTTTGCGTTTTATATATGAATAAATTATCATTTTTTGCATAGGTTGAAAAGCTGTGGCGCGAAAACTAAAAGTCGCCCATCCAAGTTCTTTGCAGATTTGAATTAAGAACATCCCAAGTTATCATTTGCAATGTATCCTTTTTTTTTACTCCTACCATTTCGTGAGTTATGACAAAATTCCAGAAGCCTTACTTTGCGTTTTATATATGAATAAATTATCATTTTTTGCATAGGTTGAAAAGCTGTGGCGCGAAAACTAAAAGTCGCACATCCAAGTCCTTTGCAGATTTGAATTGAGGACATCCCAAGTTATCATTTGCAATGTATCCTTTTTTTTTACTCCTACCATTTCGTGAGTTATGACAAAATTCCAGAAGCCTTACTTTGCGTTTTATATATGAATAAATTATCATTTTTTGCATAGGTTGAAAAGCTGTGGCGCGAAAACTAAAAGTCGCACATCCAAGTCCTTTGCAGATTTGAATTGAGGACATCCCAAGTTATCATTTGCAATGTATCCTTTTTTTTTGCTCCTACCATTTCGTGATTTATGACAAAATTCCAGAAGCCTTACTTTGCGTTTTATATATGAATAAATTATCATTTTTTGCATAGGTTGAAAAGCTGTGGCGCGAAAACTAAAAGTCGCACATCCAAGTCCTTTGCAGATTTGAATTAAGAACATCCCACGTTATCATTTGCAATGTATCCTTGTTTTTACTCCTACCATTTCGTGATTTATGACAAAATTCCAGAAGCCTTACTTTGCGTTTTATATATGAATAAATTATCATTTTTTGCATAGGTTGAAAAGCTGTGGCGCAAAAACTAAAAGTCGACATCCAAGTCCTTTGCAGATTTGAATTGAGGACATCCCACGTTATCATTTGCAATGTATCCTTTTTTTTTACTCCTACCATTTCGTGATTTATGACAAAATTCCAGAAGCCTTACTTTGCGTTTTATATATGAATAAATTATCATTTTTTGCATAGGTTGAAAAGCTGTAGCGCGAAAACTAAAAGTCGCACATCCAAGTTCTTTGCAGATTTAAATTGAGGACATCCCAAGTTATCATTTGCAATGTGTCTTTTTTTTTTACTCCTACCATTTCGTGATTTATGACAAAATTCCAGAAGCCTTACTTTGCGTTTTATATATGAATAAATTATCATTTTTTGCATAGGTTGAAAAGCTGTGGCGCGAAAACTAAAAGTCGCACAGCCAAGTCCTTTGCAGATTTAAATTAAGGACATCCCGCGTTATCATTTGCAATGTATTCTTTTTTTTTACTCCTACCATTTCGTGAGTTATGACAAAATTCCAGAAGCCTTACTTTGCGTTTTATATATGAATAAATTATCATTTTTTGCATAGGTTGAAAAGCTGTGGCGCGAAAACTAAAAGTCGCACATACAAGTCCTTTGCGAATTCGAATTAAGGACATCCCACGTTATCATTTGCAATGTATCCTTTTTTTTTACTCCTACCATTTCGTGAGTTATGATAAAATTCCAGAAGCCTTACTTTGCGTTTTATATATGAATAAATTATCATTTTTTGCATAGGTTGAAAAGCTGTGGCGCGAAAACTAAAAGTCGCACATCCAAGTTCTTTGCAGATTTGAATTGAGGACATCCCACGTTATCATTTGCAATGTATCCTTTTTTTTTACTCCTACCATTTCGTGAGTTATGACAAAATTCCAGAAGCCTTACTTTGCGTTTTATATATGAATAAATTATCATTTTTTGCATAGGTTGAAAAGCTGTGGCGCGAAAACTAAAAGTCGCCCATCCAAGTTCTTTGCAGATTTGAATTAAGAACATCCCAAGTTATCATTTGCAATGTATCCTTTTTTTTTACTCCTACCATTTCGTGAGTTATGACAAAATTCCAGAAGCCTTACTTTGCGTTTTATATATGAATAAATTATCATTTTTTGCATAGGTTGAAAAGCTGTGGCGCGAAAACTAAAAGTCGCACATCCAAGTCCTTTGCAGATTTGAATTGAGGACATCCCAAGTTATCATTTGCAATGTATCCTTTTTTTTTACTCCTACCATTTCGTGATTTATGACAAAATTCCAGAAGCCTTACTTTGCGTTTTATATATGAATAAATTATCATTTTTTGCATAGGTTGAAAAGCTGTGGCGCGAAAACTAAAAGTCGCACATCCAAGTCCTTTGCAGATTTGAATTAAGAACATCCCAAGTTATCATTTGCAATGTATCCTTTTTTTTACTCCTACCATTTCGTGAGTTATGACAAAATTCCAGAAGCCTTACTTTGCGTTTTATATATGAATAAATTATCATTTTTTGCATAGGTTGAAAAGCTGTGGCGCAAAAACTAAAAGTCGCACATCCAAGTCCTTTGCAGATTTGAATTAAGGACATCCCAAGTTATCATTTGCAATGTATCCTTTTTTTTACTCCTACCATTTCGTGATTTATGACAAAATTCCAGAAGCCTTACTTTGCGTTTTATATATGAATAAATTATCATTTTTTGCATAGGTTGAAAAGCTGTGGCGCGAAAACTAAAAGTCGCACAGCCAAGTCCTTTGCAGATTTAAATTAAGGACATCCCAAGTTATCATTTGCAAGGTATCTTTTTTTTTCTCCTACCATTTCGTGAGTTATGACAAAATTCCAGAAGCCTTACTTTGCGTTTTATATATGAATAAATTATCATTTTTTGCATAGGTTGAAAAGCTGTGGCGCGAAAACTAAAAGTCGCACATACAAGTCCTTTGCAGATTTGAATTGAGGACATCCCACGTTATCATTTGCAATGTATCCTTGTTTTTACTCCTACCATTTCGTGATTTATGACAAAATTCCAGAAGCCTTACTTTGCGTTTTATATATGAATAAATTATCATTTTTTGCATAGGTTGAAAAGCTGTGGCGCGAAAACTAAAAGTCGCCCATCCAAGTTCTTTGCAGATTTGAATTAAGAACATCCCAAGTTATCATTTGCAATGTATCCTTTTTTTTACTCCTACCATTTCGTGAGTTATGACAAAATTCCAGAAGCCTTACTTTGCGTTTTATATATGAATAAATTATCATTTTTTGCATAGGTTGAAAAGCTGTGGCGCGAAAACTAAAAGTCGCACATCCAAGTTCTTTGCAGATTTGAATTAAGGACATCCCAAGTTATCATTTGCAATGTGTCCTTTTTTTTTACTCCTACCATTTCGTGAGTTATGACAAAATTCCAGAAGCCTTACTTTGCGTTTTATATATGAATAAATTATCATTTTTTGCATAGGTTGAAAAGCTGTAGCGCGAAAACTAGAAGTCGCACATCCAAGTTTTTTGCAGATTCGAATTAAAGACATCCCACGTTATCATTTGCAATGTATTATTTTTTTTTACTCCTACCATTTCATGATTTATGACAAAATTCCAGAAGCCTTACTTTGCGTTTTATATATGAATAAATTATCATTTTTTGCATAGGTTGAAAAGCTGTAGCGCAAAAACTAAAAGTCGCACATCCAAGTTCTTTGCAGATTCGAATTAAGGACATCCCAAGTTATCATTTGCAATGTATTCTTTTTTTTACTCCTACCATTTCGTGATTTATGACAAAATTCCAGAAGCCTTACTTTGCGTTTTATATATGAATAAATTATCATTTTTTGCATAGGTTGAAAAGCTGTAGCGCGAAAACTAAAAGTCGCACAGCCAAGTCCTTTGCAGATTTGAATTAAGGACATCTCACGTTATCATTTGCAATGTATCTTTTTTTGTTACTCCTACCATTTCGTGATTTATGACAAAATTCCAGAAGCCTTACTTTGGGTTTTATATATGAATAAATTATCATTTTTTGCATAGGTTGAAAAGCTGTAGCGCGAAAACTAAAAGTTGCACATCCAAGTTCTTTGCAGATTTGAATTGAGGACATCCCACGTTATCATTTGCAATGTATCCTTTTTTTTTACTCCTACCATTTCGTGATTTATGACAAAATTCCAGAAGCCTTACTTTGCGTTTTATATATGAATAAATTATCATTTTTTGCATAGGTTGAAAAGCTGTGGCGCGAAAACTAAAAGTCGCACAGCGAAGTCCTTTGCAGATTTAAATTAAGGACATCCCGCGTTATCATTTGCAATGTATTCTTTTTTTCACTCCTACCATTTCATGATTTATGACAAAATTCCAGAAGCCTTACTTTGCGTTTTATATATGAATAAATTATCATTTTTTGCATAGGTTGAAAAGCTGTGGCGCGAAAACTAAAAGTCGCACAGCCAAGTCCTTTGCAGATTTAAATTAAGGACATCCCAAGTTATCATTTGCAAGGTATCTTTTTTTTTTCCTCTTACCATTTCGTGAGTTATGACAAAATTCCAGAAGCCTTACTTTGCGTTTTATATATGAATAAATTATCATTTTTTGCATAGGTTGAAAAGCTGTGGCGCGAAAACTAAAAGTCGCACATACAAGTCCTTTGCAGATTTGAATTGAGGACATCCCACGTTATCATTTGCAATGTATCCTTGTTTTTACTCCTACCATTTCGTGATTTATGACAAAATTCCAGAAGCCTTACTTTGCGTTTTATATATGAATAAATTATCATTTTTTGCATAGGTTGAAAAGCTGTGGCGCGAAAACTAAAAGTCGCACATCCAAGTTCTTTGCAGATTTGAATTAAGAACATCCCAAGTTATCATTTGCAATGTATCCTTTTTTTTACTCCTACCATTTCGTGATTTATGACAAAATTCCAGAAGCCTTACTTTGCGTTTTATATATGAATAAATTATCATTTTTTGCATAGGTTGAAAAGCTGTGGCGCGAAAACTAAAAGTCGCACATCCAAGTTCTTTGCAGATTTGAATTAAGAACATCCCAAGTTATCATTTGCAAGGTATCCTTTTTTTTTACTCCTACCATTTCGTGATTTATGACAAAATTCCAGAAGCCTTACTTTGCGTTTTATATATGAATAAATTATCATTTTTTGCATAGGTTGAAAAGCTGTAGCGCGAAAACTAAAAGTCGCACATCCAAGTTCTTTGCAGATTTGAATTGAGGACATCCCACGTTATCATTTGCAATGTATGTTTTTCTGTTACTCCTACCATTTCGTGATTTATGACAAAATTCCAGAAGCCTTACTTTGCGTTTTATATATGAATAAATTATCATTTTTTGCATAGGTTGAAAAGCTGTGGCGCAAAAACTAAAAGTCGACATCCAAGTCCTTTGCAGATTTGAATTGAGGACATCCCACGTTATCATTTGCAATGTATCCTTTTTTTTTACTCCTACCATTTCGTGATTTATGACAAAATTCCAGAAGCCTTACTTTGCGTTTTATATATGAATAAATTATCATTTTTTGCATAGGTTGAAAAGCTGTAGCGCGAAAACTAAAAGTCGCACATCCAAGTTCTTTGCAGATTTAAATTGAGGACATCCCAAGTTATCATTTGCAATGTATCTTTTTTTTTTACTCCTACCATTTCGTGATTTATGACAAAATTCCAGAAGCCTTACTTTGCGTTTTATATATGAATAAATTATCATTTTTTGCATAGGTTGAAAAGCTGTGGCGCGAAAACTAAAAGTCGCACAGCCAAGTCCTTTGCAGATTTAAATTAAGGACATCCCGCGTTATCATTTGCAAGGTATCTTTTTTTTTTCCTCCTACCATTTCGTGAGTTATGACAAAATTCCAGAAGCCTTACTTTGCGTTTTATATATGAATAAATTATCATTTTTTGCATAGGTTGAAAAGCTGTGGCGCGAAAACTAAAAGTCGCACATACAAGTCCTTTGCGAATTCGAATTAAGGACATCCCACGTTATCATTTGCAATGTATCCTTTTTTTTACTCCTACCATTTCGTGAGTTATGATAAAATTCCAGAAGCCTTACTTTGCGTTTTATATATGAATAAATTATCATTTTTTGCATAGGTTGAAAAGCTGTGGCGCGAAAACTAAAAGTCGCACATCCAAGTTCTTTGCAGATTTGAATTGAGGACATCCCACGTTATCATTTGCAATGTATCCTTTTTTTTTACTCCTACCATTTCGTGAGTTATGACAAAATTCCAGAAGCCTTACTTTGCGTTTTATATATGAATAAATTATCATTTTTTGCATAGGTTGAAAAGCTGTGGCGCGAAAACTAAAAGTCGCACATACAAGTCCTTTGCGAATTCGAATTAAGGACATCCCACGTTATCATTTGCAATGTATCCTTTTCTTTTACTCCTACCATTTCGTGAGTTATGATAAAATTCCAGAAGCCTTACTTTGCGTTTTATATATGAATAAATTATCATTTTTTGCATAGGTTGAAAAGCTGTAGCGCGAAAACTAAAAGTCGCACATCCAAGTTCTTTGCAGATTTAAATTGAGGACATCCCAAGTTATCATTTGCAAGGTATCCTTTTTTTTTACTCCTACCATTTCGTGATTTATGACAAAATTCCAGAAGCCTTACTTTGCGTTTTATATATGAATAAATTATCATTTTTTGCATAGGTTGAAAAGCTGTAGCGCGAAAACTAAAAGTCGCACATCCAAGTTCTTTGCAGATTTGAATTGAGGACATCCCACGTTATCATTTGCAATGTATGTTTTTCTGTTACTCCTACCATTTCGTGATTTATGACAAAATTCCAGAAGCCTTACTTTGCGTTTTATATATGAATAAATTATCATTTTTTGCATAGGTTGAAAAGCTGTGGCGCAAAAACTAAAAGTCGACATCCAAGTCCTTTGCAGATTTGAATTGAGGACATCCCACGTTATCATTTGCAATGTATCCTTTTTTTTACTCCTACCATTTCGTGATTTATGACAAAATTCCAGAAGCCTTACTTTGCGTTTTATATATGAATAAATTATCATTTTTTGCATAGGTTGAAAAGCTGTAGCGCGAAAACTAAAAGTCGCACATCCAAGTTCTTTGCAGATTTAAATTGAGGACATCCCAAGTTATCATTTGCAATGTATCTTTTTTTTTTACTCCTACCATTTCGTGATTTATGACAAAATTCCAGAAGCCTTACTTTGCGTTTTATATATGAATAAATTATCATTTTTTGCATAGGTTGAAAAGCTGTGGCGCGAAAACTAAAAGTCGCACAGCCAAGTCCTTTGCAGATTTAAATTAAGGACATCCCGCGTTATCATTTGCAAGGTATCTTTTTTTTTTCCTCCTACCATTTCGTGAGTTATGACAAAATTCCAGAAGCCTTACTTTGCGTTTTATATATGAATAAATTATCATTTTTTGCATAGGTTGAAAAGCTGTGGCGCGAAAACTAAAAGTCGCACATACAAGTCCTTTGCGAATTCGAATTAAGGACATCCCACGTTATCATTTGCAATGTATCCTTTTTTTTTACTCCTACCATTTCGTGAGTTATGATAAAATTCCAGAAGCCTTACTTTGCGTTTTATATATGAATAAATTATCATTTTTTGCATAGGTTGAAAAGCTGTGGCGCGAAAACTAAAAGTCGCACATCCAAGTTCTTTGCAGATTTGAATTGAGGACATCCCACGTTATCATTTGCAATGTATCCTTTTTTTTTACTCCTACCATTTCGTGAGTTATGACAAAATTCCAGAAGCCTTACTTTGCGTTTTATATATGAATAAATTATCATTTTTTGCATAGGTTGAAAAGCTGTGGCGCGAAAACTAAAAGTCGCACATACAAGTCCTTTGCGAATTCGAATTAAGGACATCCCACGTTATCATTTGCAATGTATCCTTTTTTTTTACTCCTACCATTTCGTGAGTTATGATAAAATTCCAGAAGCCTTACTTTGCGTTTTATATATGAATAAATTATCATTTTTTGCATAGGTTGAAAAGCTGTAGCGCGAAAACTAAAAGTCGCACATCCAAGTTCTTTGCAGATTTAAATTGAGGACATCCCAAGTTATCATTTGCAAGGTATCCTTTTTTTTTACTCCTACCATTTCGTGATTTATGACAAAATTCCAGAAGCCTTACTTTGCGTTTTATATATGAATAAATTATCATTTTTTGCATAGGTTGAAAAGCTGTAGCGCGAAAACTAAAAGTCGCACATCCAAGTTCTTTGCAGATTTGAATTGAGGACATCCCACGTTATCATTTGCAATGTATGTTTTTCTGTTACTCCTACCATTTCGTGATTTATGACAAAATTCCAGAAGCCTTACTTTGCGTTTTATATATGAATAAATTATCATTTTTTGCATAGGTTGAAAAGCTGTGGCGCAAAAACTAAAAGTCGACATCCAAGTCCTTTGCAGATTTGAATTGAGGACATCCCACGTTATCATTTGCAATGTATCCTTTTTTTTTACTCCTACCATTTCGTGATTTATGACAAAATTCCAGAAGCCTTACTTTGCGTTTTATATATGAATAAATTATCATTTTTTGCATAGGTTGAAAAGCTGTAGCGCGAAAACTAAAAGTCGCACATCCAAGTTCTTTGCAGATTTAAATTGAGGACATCCCAAGTTATCATTTGCAATGTATCTTTTTTTTTTACTCCTACCATTTCGTGATTTATGACAAAATTCCAGAAGCCTTACTTTGCGTTTTATATATGAATAAATTATCATTTTTTGCATAGGTTGAAAAGCTGTGGCGCGAAAACTAAAAGTCGCACAGCCAAGTCCTTTGCAGATTTAAATTAAGGACATCCCGCGTTATCATTTGCAAGGTATCTTTTTTTTTTCCTCCTACCATTTCGTGAGTTATGACAAAATTCCAGAAGCCTTACTTTGCGTTTTATATATGAATAAATTATCATTTTTTGCATAGGTTGAAAAGCTGTGGCGCGAAAACTAAAAGTCGCACATACAAGTCCTTTGCGAATTCGAATTAAGGACATCCCACGTTATCATTTGCAATGTATCCTTTTTTTTTACTCCTACCATTTCGTGAGTTATGATAAAATTCCAGAAGCCTTACTTTGCGTTTTATATATGAATAAATTATCATTTTTTGCATAGGTTGAAAAGCTGTGGCGCGAAAACTAAAAGTCGCACATCCAAGTCCTTTGCAGATTTGAATTGAGGACATCCCACGTTATCATTTGCAATGTATCCTTTTTTTTTACTCCTACCATTTCGTGAGTTATGACAAAATTCCAGAAGCCTTACTTTGCGTTTTATATATGAATAAATTATCATTTTTTGCATAGGTTGAAAAGCTGTGGCGCGAAAACTAAAAGTCGCCCATCCAAGTTCTTTGCAGATTTGAATTAAGAACATCCCAAGTTATCATTTGCAATGTATCCTTTTTTTTTACTCCTACCATTTCGTGAGTTATGACAAAATTCCAGAAGCCTTACTTTGCGTTTTATATATGAATAAATTATCATTTTTTGCATAGGTTGAAAAGCTGTGGCGCGAAAACTAAAAGTCGCACATCCAAGTCCTTTGCAGATTTGAATTGAGGACATCCCAAGTTATCATTTGCAATGTATCCTTTTTTTTTACTCCTACCATTTCGTGATTTATGACAAAATTCCAGAAGCCTTACTTTGCGTTTTATATATGAATAAATTATCATTTTTTGCATAGGTTGAAAAGCTGTGGCGCGAAAACTAAAAGTCGCACATCCAAGTCCTTTGCAGATTTGAATTAAGAACATCCCAAGTTATCATTTGCAATGTATCCTTTTTTTTACTCCTACCATTTCGTGAGTTATGACAAAATTCCAGAAGCCTTACTTTGCGTTTTATATATGAATAAATTATCATTTTTTGCATAGGTTGAAAAGCTGTGGCGCAAAAACTAAAAGTCGCACATCCAAGTCCTTTGCAGATTTGAATTAAGGACATCCCAAGTTATCATTTGCAAGGTATCTTTTTTTTTTCCTCCTACCATTTCGTGAGTTATGACAAAATTCCAGAAGCCTTACTTTGCGTTTTATATATGAATAAATTATCATTTTTTGCATAGGTTGAAAAGCTGTGGCGCGAAAACTAAAAGTCGTACAGCCAAGTCCTTTGCAGATTTAAATTAAGCACATCCCAAGTTATCATTTGCAAGGTATCTTTTTTTTTCCTCCTACCATTTCGTGAGTTATGACAAAATTCCAGAAGCCTTACTTTGCGTTTTATATATGAATAAATTATCATTTTTTGCATAGGTTGAAAAGCTGTGGCGCGAAAACTAAAAGTCGCACATACAAGTCCTTTGCAGATTTGAATTGAGGACATCCCACGTTATCATTTGCAATGTATCCTTGTTTTTACTCCTACCATTTCGTGATTTATGACAAAATTCCAGAAGCCTTACTTTGCGTTTTATATATGAATAAATTATCATTTTTTGCATAGGTTGAAAAGCTGTGGCGCGAAAACTAAAAGTCGCACATCCAAGTTCTTTGCAGATTTGAATTAAGAACATCCCAAGTTATCATTTGCAATGTATCCTTTTTTTTACTCCTACCATTTCGTGATTTATGACAAAATTCCAGAAGCCTTACTTTGCGTTTTATATATGAATAAATTATCATTTTTTGCATAGGTTGAAAAGCTGTGGCGCGAAAACTAAAAGTCGCACATCCAAGTTCTTTGCAGATTTGAATTAAGAACATCCCAAGTTATCATTTGCAATGTATCCTTTTTTTTTACTCCTACTATTTCGTGATTTATGACAAAATTCCAGAAGCCTTACTTTGCGTTTTATATATGAATAAATTATCATTTTTTGCATAGGTTGAAAAGCTGTAGCGCGAAAACTAAAAGTCGCACATCCAAGTTCTTTGCAGATTTGAATTGAGGACATCCCACGTTATCATTTGCAATGTATCTTTTTTTTTTACTCCTACCATTTCGTGATTTATGACAAAATTCCAGAAGCCTTACTTTGCGTTTTATATATGAATAAATTATCATTTTTTGCATAGGTTGAAAAGCTGTGGCGCGAAAACTAAAAGTCGCACATCCAAGTCCTTTGCAGATTTGAATTAAGAACATCCCAAGTTATCATTTGCAATGTATCCTTTTTTTTACTCCTACCATTTCGTGAGTTATGACAAAATTCCAGAAGCCTTACTTTGCGTTTTATATATGAATAAATTATCATTTTTTGCATAGGTTGAAAAGCTGTGGCGCAAAAACTAAAAGTCGACATCCAAGTCCTTTGCAGATTTGAATTGAGGACATCCCACGTTATCATTTGCAATGTATCCTTTTTTTTTACTCCTACCATTTCGTGATTTATGACAAAATTCCAGAAGCCTTACTTTGCGTTTTATATATGAATAAATTATCATTTTTTGCATAGGTTGAAAAGCTGTAGCGCGAAAACTAAAAGTCGCACATCCAAGTTCTTTGCAGATTTAAATTGAGGACATCCCAAGTTATCATTTGCAAGGTATCTTTTTTTTTTACTCCTACCATTTCGTGATTTATGACAAAATTCCAGAAGCCTTACTTTGCGTTTTATATATGAATAAATTATCATTTTTTGCATAGGTTGAAAAGCTGTGGCGCGAAAACTAAAAGTCGCACAGCCAAGTCCTTTGCAGATTTGAATTAAGGACATCCCAAGTTATCATTTGCAAGGTATCTTTTTTTTTTCCTCCTACCATTTCGTGAGTTATGACAAAATTCCAGAAGCCTTACTTTGCGTTTTATATATGAATAAATTATCATTTTTTGCATAGGTTGAAAAGCTGTGGCGCGAAAACTAAAAGTCGCACATCCAAGTCCTTTGCAGATTTGAATTAAGAACATCCCAAATTATCATTTGCAATGTATCCTTTTTTTTACTCCTACCATTTCGTGATTTATGACAAAATTCCAGAAGCCTCACTTTGCGTTTTATATATGAATAAATTATCATTTTTTGCATAGGTTGAAAAGCTGTGGCGCGAAAACTAAAAGTCGCACAGCCAAGTCCTTTGCAGATTTAAATTAAGGACATCCCGCGTTATCATTTGCAATGTATTCTTTTTTTTTACTCCTACCATTTCATGATTTATGACAAAATTCCAGAAGCCTTACTTTGCGTTTTATATATGAATAAATTATCATTTTTTGCATAGGTTGAAAAGCTGTGGCGCGAAAACTAAAAGTCGCACATCCAAGTCCTTTGCAGATTTGAATTGAGGACATCCCACGTTATCATTTGCAATGTATCCTTTTTTTTTACTCCTACCATTTCGTGATTTATGACAAAATTCCAGAAGCCTTACTTTGCGTTTTATATATGAATAAATTATCATTTTTTGCATAGGTTGAAAAGCTGTAGCGCGAAAACTAAAAGTCGCACATCCAAGTCCTTTGCAGATTTGAATTGAGGACATCCCAAGTTATCATTTGCAATGTATCCTTTTTTTTTACTCCTACCATTTCGTGATTTATGACAAAATTCCAGAAGCCTTACTTTGCGTTTTATATATGAATAAATTATCATTTTTTGCATAGGTAGAAAAGCTGTGGCGCGAAAACTAAAAGTCGCACATTCAAGTTCTTTGCAGATTTGAATTAAGAACATCCCAAGTTATCATTTGCAATGTATCCTTTTTTTTACTCCTACCATTTCGTGAGTTATGACAAAATTCCAGAAGCCTTACTTTGCGTTTTATATATGAATAAATTATCATTTTTTGCATAGGTTGAAAAGCTGTGGCGCAAAAACTAAAAGTCGCACATCCAAGTCCTTTGCAGATTTGAATTAAGGACATCCCAAGTTATCATTTGCGAGGTATCTTTTTTTTTTCCTCCTACCATTTCGTGAGTTATGACAAAATTCCAGAAGCCTTACTTTGCGTTTTATGTATGAATAAATTATCATTTTTTGCATAGGTTGAAAAGCTGTGGCGCGAAAACTAAAAGTCGTACAGCCAAGTCCTTTGCAGATTTAAATTAAGCACATCCCAAGTTATCATTTGCAAGGTATCTTTTTTTTTTCCTCCTACTATTTCGTGAGTTATGACAAAATTCCAGAAGCCTTACTTTGCGTTTTATATATGAATAAATTATCATTTTTTGCATAGGTTGAAAAGCTGTGGCGCGAAAACTAAAAGTCGCACATACAAGTCCTTTGCAGATTTGAATTGAGGACATCCCACGTTATCATTTGCAATGTATCCTTGTTTTTACTCCTACCATTTCGTGATTTATGACAAAATTCCAGAAGCCTTACTTTGCGTTTTATATATGAATAAATTATCATTTTTTGCATAGGTTGAAAAGCTGTGGCGCGAAAACTAAAAGTCGCACATCCAAGTTCTTTGCAGATTTGAATTAAGAACATCCCAAGTTATCATTTGCAATGTATCCTTTTTTTTACTCCTACCATTTCGTGATTTATGACAAAATTCCAGAAGCCTTACTTTGCGTTTTATATATGAATAAATTATCATTTTTTGCATAGGTTGAAAAGCTGTGGCGCGAAAACTAAAAGTCGCACATCCAAGTTCTTTGCAGATTTGAATTAAGAACATCCCAAGTTATCATTTGCAATGTACCCTTTTTTTTACTCCTACCATTTCGTGATTTATGACAAAATTCCAGAAGCCTTACTTTGCGTTTTATATATGAATAAATTATCATTTTTTGCATAGGTTGAAAAGCTGTAGCGCGAAAACTAAAAGTCGCACATCCAAGTTCTTTGCAGATTTGAATTGAGGACATCCCACGTTATCATTTGCAATGTATCTTTTTTTTTTACTCCTACCATTTCGTGATTTATGACAAAATTCCAGAAGCCTTACTTTGCGTTTTATATATGAATAAATTATCATTTTTTGCATAGGTTGAAAAGCTGTGGCGCGAAAACTAAAAGTCGCATATCCAAGTCCTTTGCAGATTTGAATTAAGAACATCCCAAGTTATCATTTGCAATGTATCCTTTTTTTTACTCCTACCATTTCGTGAGTTATGACAAAATTCCAGAAGCCTTACTTTGCGTTTTATATATGAATAAATTATCATTTTTTGCATAGGTTGAAAAGCTGTGGCGCAAAAACTAAAAGTCGACATCCAAGTCCTTTGCAGATTTGAATTGAGGACATCCCACGTTATCATTTGCAATGTATCCTTTTTTTTTACTCCTACCATTTCGTGATTTATGACAAAATTCCAGAAGCCTTACTTTGCGTTTTATATATGAATAAATTATCATTTTTTGCATAGGTTGAAAAGCTGTAGCGCGAAAACTAAAAGTCGCACATCCAAGTTCTTTGCAGATTTAAATTGAGGACATCCCAAGTTATCATTTGCAATGTATCTTTTTTTTTTACTCCTACCATTTCGTGATTTATGACAAAATTCCAGAAGCCTTACTTTGCGTTTTATATATGAATAAATTATCATTTTTTGCATAGGTTGAAAAGCTGTGGCGCGAAAACTAAAAGTCGCACAGCCAAGTCCTTTGCAGATTTAAATTAAGGACATCCCGCGTTATCATTTGCAATGTATTCTTTTTTTTTACTCCTACCATTTCATGATTTATGACAAAATTCCAGAAGCCTTACTTTGCGTTTTATATATGAATAAATTATCATTTTTTGCATAGGTTGAAAAGCTGTGGCGCGAAAACTAAAAGTCGCACAGCCAAGTCCTTTGCAGATTTAAATTAAGGACATCCCAAGTTATCATTTGCAAGGTATCTTTTTTTTTTCCTCCTACCATTTCGTGAGTTATGACAAAATTCCAGAAGCCTTACTTTGCGTTTTATATATGAATAAATTATCATTTTTTGCATAGGTTGAAAAGCTGTGGCGCGAAAACTAAAAGTCGCACATACAAGTCCTTTGCAGATTTGAATTGAGGACATCCCACGTTATCATTTGCAATGTATCCTTGTTTTTACTCCTACCATTTCGTGATTTATGACAAAATTCCAGAAGCCTTACTTTGCGTTTTATATATGAATAAATTATCATTTTTTGCATAGGTTGAAAAGCTGTGGCGCGAAAACTAAAAGTCGCCCATCCAAGTTCTTTGCAGATTTGAATTAAGAACATCCCAAGTTATCATTTGCAATGTATCCTTTTTTTTTACTCCTACCATTTCGTGAGTTATGACAAAATTCCAGAAGCCTTACTTTGCGTTTTATATATGAATAAATTATCATTTTTTGCATAGGTTGAAAAGCTGTGGCGCGAAAACTAAAAGTCGCACATCCAAGTTCTTTGCAGATTTGAATTGAGGACATCCCAAGTTATCATTTGCAATGTATCCTTTTTTTTACTCCTACCATTTCGTGAGTTATGACAAAATTCCAGAAGCCTTACTTTGCGTTTTATATATGAATAAATTATCATTTTTTGCATAGGTTGAAAAGCTGTGGCGCGAAAACTAAAAGTCGCCCATCCAAGTTCTTTGCAGATTTGAATTAAGAACATCCCAAGTTATCATTTGCAATGTATCCTTTTTTTTTACTCCTACCATTTCGTGAGTTATGACAAAATTCCAGAAGCCTTACTTTGCGTTTTATATATGAATAAATTATCATTTTTTGCATAGGTTGAAAAGCTGTGGCGCGAAAACTAAAAGTCGCACATCCAAGTCCTTTGCAGATTTGAATTGAGGACATCCCACGTTATCATTTGCAATGTATCCTTTTTTTTTACTCCTACCATTTCGTGATTTATGACAAAATTCCAGAAGCCTTACTTTGCGTTTTATATATGAATAAATTATCATTTTTTGCATAGGTTGAAAAGCTGTGGCGCGAAAACTAAAAGTCGCACATCCAAGTCCTTTGCAGATTTGAATTAAGAACATCCCAAGTTATCATTTGCAATGTATCCTTTTTTTTACTCCTACCATTTCGTGAGTTATGACAAAATTCCAGAAGCCTTACTTTGCGTTTTATATATGAATAAATTATCATTTTTTGCATAGGTTGAAAAGCTGTGGCGCATAAACTAAAAGTCGCACATCCAAGTCCTTTGCAGATTTGAATTGAGGCCATCCCACGTTATCATTTGCAATGTATCCTTTTTTTTTACTCCTACCATTTCGTGATTTATGACAAAATTCCAGAAGCCTTACTTTGCGTTTTATATATGAATAAATTATCATTTTTTGCATAGGTTGAAAAGCTGTGGCGCGAAAACTAAAAGTCGCACATCCAAGTTCTTTGCAGATTTGAATTAAGAACATCCCAAGTTATCATTTGCAATGTATCCTTTTTTTTTACTCCTACCATTTCGTGAGTTATGACAAAATTCCAGAAGCCTTACTTTGCGTTTTATATATGAATAAATTATCATTTTTTGCATAGGTTGAAAAGCTGTGGCGCGAAAACTAAAAGTCGCACATCCAAGTCCTTTGCAGATTTGAATTGAGGACATCCCAAGTTATCATTTGCAATGTATCCTTTTTTTTTACTCCTACCATTTCGTGATTTATGACAAAATTCCAGAAGCCTTACTTTGCGTTTTATATATGAATAAATTATCATTTTTTGCATAGGTTGAAAAGCTGTGGCGCGAAAACTAAAAGTCGCACATCCAAGTTCTTTGCAGATTTGAATTAAGAACATCCCAAGTTATCATTTGCAATGTATCCTTTTTTTTACTCCTACCATTTCGGGAGTTATGACAAAATTCCAGAAGCCTTACTTTGCGTTTTATATATGAATAAATTATCATTTTTTGCATAGGTTGAAAAGCTGTGGCGCGAAAACTAAAAGTCGCACATCCAAGTCCTTTGCAGATTTGAATTGAGGACATCCCAAGTTATCATTTGCAATGTATCCTTTTTTTTACTCCTACCATTTCGTGAGTTATGACAAAATTCCAGAAGCCTTACTTTGCGTTTTATATATGAATAAATTATCATTTTTTGCATAGGTTGAAAAGCTGTGGCGCAAAAACTAAAAGTCGACATCCAAGTCCTTTGCAGATTTGAATTGAGGACATCCCACGTTATCATTTGCAATGTATCCTTTTTTTTTACTCCTACCATTTCGTGATTTATGACAAAATTCCAGAAGCCTTACTTTGCGTTTTATATATGAATAAATTATCATTTTTTGCATAGGTTGAAAAGCTGTAGCGCGAAAACTAAAAGTCGCACATCCAAGTTCTTTGCAGATTTAAATTGAGGACATCCCAAGTTATCATTTGCAATGTATCTTTTTTTTTTACTCCTACCATTTCGTGATTTATGACAAAATTCCAGAAGCCTTACTTTGCGTTTTATATATGAATAAATTATCATTTTTTGCATAGGTTGAAAAGCTGTGGCGCATAAACTAAAAGTCGCACATCCAAGTCCTTTGCAGATTTGAATTGAGGACATCCCACGTTATCATTTGCAATGTATCCTTTTTTTTTACTCCTACCATTTCGTGATTTATGACAAAATTCCAGAAGCCTTACTTTGCGTTTTATATATGAATAAATTATCATTTTTTGCATAGGTTGAAAAGCTGTGGCGCGAAAACTAAAAGTCGCACATCCAAGTTCTTTGCAGATTTGAATTAAGAACATCCCAAGTTATCATTTGCAATGTATCCTTTTTTTTACTCCTACCATTTCGTGAGTTATGACAAAATTCCAGAAGCCTTACTTTGCGTTTTATATATGAATAAATTATCATTTTTTGCATAGGTTGAAAAGCTGTGGCGCGAAAACTAAAAGTCGCACATCCAAGTCCTTTGCAGATTTGAATTGAGGACATCCCAAGTTATCATTTGCAATGTATCCTTTTTTTTTACTCCTACCATTTCGTGAGTTATGACAAAATTCCAGAAGCCTTACTTTGCGTTTTATATATGAATAAATTATCATTTTTTGCATAGGTTGAAAAGCTGTGGCGCGAAAACTAAAAGTCGCACATCCAAGTTCTTTGCAGATTTGAATTAAGAACATCCCAAGTTATCATTTGCAATGTATCCTTTTTTTTTACTCCTACCATTTCGTGAGTTATGACAAAATTCCAGAAGCCTTACTTTGCGTTTTATATATGAATAAATTATCATTTTTTGCATAGGTTGAAAAGCTGTGGCGCGAAAACTAAAAGTCGCACATCCAAGTCCTTTGCAGATTTGAATTGAGGACATCCCAAGTTATCATTTGCAATGTATCCTTTTTTTTTACTCCTACCATTTCGTGAGTTATGACAAAATTCCAGAAGCCTTACTTTGCGTTTTATATATGAATAAATTATCATTTTTTGCATAGGTTGAAAAGCTGTGGCGCAAAAACTAAAAGTCGACATCCAAGTCCTTTGCAGATTTGAATTGAGGACATCCCACGTATCATTTGCAATGTATCCTTTTTTTTTACTCCTACCATTTCGTGATTTATGACAAAATTCCAGAAGCCTTACTTTGCGTTTTATATATGAATAAATTATCATTTTTTGCATAGGTTGAAAAGCTGTAGCGCGAAAACTAAAAGTCGCACATCCAAGTTCTTTGCAGATTTAAATTGAGGACATCCCAAGTTATCATTTGCAATGTATCTTTTTTTTTACTCCTACCATTTCGTGATTTATGACAAAATTCCAGAAGCCTTACTTTGCGTTTTATATATGAATAAATTATCATTTTTTGCATAGGTTGAAAAGCTGTGGCGCGAAAACTAAAAGTCGCACAGCCAAGTCCTTTGCAGATTTAAATTAAGGACATCCCGCGTTATCATTTGCAATGTATTCTTTTTTTTTACTCCTACCATTTCATGATTTATGACAAAATTCCAGAAGCCTTACTTTGCGTTTTATATATGAATAAATTATCATTTTTTGCATAGGTTGAAAAGCTGTGGCGCGAAAACTAAAAGTCGCACAGCCAAGTCCTTTGCAGATTTAAATTAAGGACATCCCAAGTTATCATTTGCAAGGTATCTTTTTTTTTTCCTCCTACCATTTCGTGAGTTATGACAAAATTCCAGAAGCCTTACTTTGCGTTTTATATATGAATAAATTATCATTTTTTGCATAGGTTGAAAAGCTGTGGCGCGAAAACTAAAAGTCGCACATACAAGTCCTTTGCAGATTTGAATTGAGGACATCCCACGTTATCATTTGCAATGTATCCTTGTTTTTACTCCTACCATTTCGTGATTTATGACAAAATTCCAGAAGCCTTACTTTGCGTTTTATATATGAATAAATTATCATTTTTTGCATAGGTTGAAAAGCTGTGGCGCGAAAACTAAAAGTCGCCCATCCAAGTTCTTTGCAGATTTGAATTAAGAACATCCCAAGTTATCATTTGCAATGTATCCTTTTTTTTTACTCCTACCATTTCGTGAGTTATGACAAAATTCCAGAAGCCTTACTTTGCGTTTTATATATGAATAAATTATCATTTTTTGCATAGGTTGAAAAGCTGTGGCGCGAAAACTAAAAGTCGCACATCCAAGTTCTTTGCAGATTTGAATTGAGGACATCCCACGTTATCATTTGCAATGTATCCTTTTTTTTTACTCCTACCATTTCGTGAGTTATGACAAAATTCCAGAAGCCTTACTTTGCGTTTTATATATGAATAAATTATCATTTTTTGCATAGGTTGAAAAGCTGTGGCGCGAAAACTAAAAGTCGCCCATCCAAGTTCTTTGCAGATTTGAATTAAGAACATCCCAAGTTATCATTTGCAATGTATCCTTTTTTTTTACTCCTACCATTTCGTGATTTATGACAAAATTCCAGAAGCCTTACTTTGCGTTTTATATATGAATAAATTATCATTTTTTGCATAGGTTGAAAAGCTGTGGCGCGAAAACTAAAAGTCGCACATCCAAGTCCTTTGCAGATTTGAATTAAGAACATCCCAAGTTATCATTTGCAATGTATCCTTTTTTTTTACTCCTACCATTTCGTGAGTTATGACAAAATTCCAGAAGCCTTACTTTGCGTTTTATATATGAATAAATTATCATTTTTTGCATAGGTTGAAAAGCTGTGGCGCGAAAACTAAAAGTCGCACATCCAAGTCCTTTGCAGATTTGAATTTAGGACATCCCAAGTTATTATTTGCAATGTATCCTTTTTTTTTTACTCCTACCATTTAGTGATTTATGACAAAATTCCAGAAGCCTTACTTTGCGTTTTATATATGAATAAATTATCATTTTTGCATAGGTTGAAAAGCTGTAGCGCGAAAACTAAAAGTCGCACAGCCAAGTCCTTTGCAGATTTGAATTGAGGACATCCCACGTTATCATTTGCAATGTATTCTTTTTTTTTACTCCTACCATTTCGTGATTTATGACAAAATTCCAGAAGCCTTACTTTGCGTTTTATATATGAATAAATTATCATTTTTTGCATAGGTTGAAAAGCTGTGGCGCGAAAACTAAAAGTCGCACATCCAAGTTCTTTGCAGATTTGAATTAAGGACATACCAAGTTATCATTTGCAATGTATCCTTTTTTTTTACTCCTACCATTTCGTGAGTTATGACAAAATTCCAGAAGCCTTACTTTGCGTTTTATATATGAATAAATTATCATTTTTTGCATAGGTTGAAAAGCTGTAGCGCGAAAACTAAAAGTCGCACATCCAAGTTCTTTGCAGATTCGAATTAAGGACATCCCACGTTATCATTTGCAATGTATCCTTTTTTTTTACTCCTACCATTTCGTGAGTTATGACAAAATTCCAGAAGCCTTACTTTGCGTTTTATATATGAATAAATTATCATTTTTTGCATAGGTTGAAAAGCTGTAGCGCGAAAACTAAAAGTCGCACATCCAAGTCCTTTGCAGATTTGAATTGAGGACATCCCAAGTTATCATTTGCAATGTATCCTTTTTTTTTTACTCCTACCATTTCGTGAGTTATGACAAAATTCCAGAAGCCTTACTTTGCGTTTTATATATGAATAAATTATCATTTTTTGCATAGGTTGAAAAGCTGTAGCGCGAAAACTAAAAGTCGCACATCCAAGTTCTTTGCGAATTCGAATTAAGGACATCCCACGTTATCATTTGCAATGTATCCTTTTTTTTTACTCCTACCATTTCGTGATTTATGACAAAATTCCAGAAGCCTTACTTTGCGTTTTATATATGAATAAATTATCATTTTTTGCATAGGTTGAAAAGCTGTAGCGCGAAAACTAAAAGTCGCACATCCAAGTTCTTTGCAGATTTGAATTGAGGACATCCCACGTTATCATTTGCAATGTATCTTTTTTTTTTACTCCTACCATTTCGTGATTTATGACAAAATTCCAGAAGCCTTACTTTGCGTTTTATATATGAATAAATTATCA
Source organism: Bombylius major (assembly GCA_932526495.1). Classification (NCBI taxonomy): domain Eukaryota; kingdom Metazoa; phylum Arthropoda; class Insecta; order Diptera; family Bombyliidae; genus Bombylius; species Bombylius major. Next base: position 31,536,448 of record OW052042.1, read on the forward strand.
TTTTTTGCATAGGTTGAAAAGCTGTGGCGCGAAAACTAAAAGTCGCACAGCCAAGTCCTTTGCAGATTTAAATTAAGGACAGCCCGCGTTATCATTTGCAATGTATTCTTTTTTTTTACTCCTACCATTTCATGATTTATGACAAAATTCCAGAAGCCTTACTTTGCGTTTTATATATGAATAAATTATCATTTTTTGCATAGGTTGAAAAGCTGTGGCGCGAAAACTAAAAGTCGCACAGCCAAGTCCTTTACAGATTTAAATTGAGGACATCCCAAGTTATCATTTGCAAGGTATCTTTTTTTTTTCCTCCTACCATTTCGTGAGTTATGACAAAATTCCAGAAGCCTTACTTTGCGTTTTATATATGAATAAATTATCATTTTTTGCATAGGTTGAAAAGCTGTGGCGCAAAAACTAAAAGTCGCACATCCAAGTCCTTTGCAGATTTGAATTGAGGACATCCCACGTTATCATTTGCAGTGTATCCTTTTTTTTTACTCCTACCATTTCGTGATTTATGACAAAATTCCAGAAGCCTTACTTTGCGTTTTATATATGAATAAATTATCATTTTTTGCATAGGTTGAAAAGCTGTGGCGCGAAAACTAAAAGTCGCACATTCAAGTTCTTTGCAGATTTGAATTAAGAACATCCCAAGTTATCATTTGCAATGTATCCTTTTTTTTTACTCCTACCATTTCGTGAGTTATGACAAAATTCCAGAAGCCTTACTTTGCGTTTTATATATGAATAAATTATCATTTTTTGCATAGGTTGAAAAGCTGTGGCGCGAAAACTAAAAGTCGCACATCCAATCCTTTGCAGATTTGAATTGAGGACATCCCAAGTTATCATTTGCAATGTATCCTTTTTTTTTACTCCTACCATTTCGTGATTTATGACAAAATTCCAGAAGCCTTACTTTGCGTTTTATATATGAATAAATTATCATTTTTTGCATAGGTTGAAAAGCTGTAGCGCGAAAACTAAAAGTCGCACAGCCAAGTCCTTTGCAGATTTGAATTGAGGACATCCCACGTTATCATTTGCAATGTATCCTTTTTTTTTACTCCTACCATTTCGTGATTTATGACAAAATTCCAGAAGCCTTACTTTGCGTTTTATATATGAATAAATTATCATTTTTTGCATAGGTTGAAAAGCTGTGGCGCGAAAACTAAATGTCGCACATCCAAGTTCTTTGCAGATTTGAATTAAGGACATCCCAAGTTATCATTTGCAATGTATTCTTTTTTTTACTCCTACCATTTCATGATTTATGACAAAATTCCAGAAGCCTTACTTTGCGTTTTATATATGAATAAATTATCATTTTTTGCATAGGTTGAAAAGCTGTAGCGCGAAAACTAAAAGTCGCATATCCAAGTTCTTTGCAGATTCGAATTAAGGACATCCCACGTTATCATTTGCAATGTACCCTTTTTTTTACTCCTACCATTTCGTGATTTATGACAAAATTCCAGAAGCCTTACTTTGCGTTTTATATATGAATAAATTATCATTTTTTGCATAGGTTGAAAAGCTGTGGCGCGAAAACTAAAAGTCGCACATCCAAGTTCTTTGCAGATTTGAATTAAGGACATCCCAAGTTATCATTTGCAATGTATCCTTTTTTCTTACTCCTACCATTTCGTGAGTTATGACAAAATTCCAGAAGCCTTACTTTGCGTTTTATATATGAATAAATTATCATTTTTTGCATAGGTTGAAAAGCTGTGGCGCGAAAACTAAAAGTCGCACAGCCAAGTCCTTTGCAGATTTGAATTGAGGACATCCCACGTTATCATTTGCAATGTATTCTTTTTTTTTACTCCTACCATTTCATGATTTATGACAAAATTCCAGAAGCCTTACTTTGCGTTTTATATATGAATAAATTATCATTTTTTGCATAGGTTGAAAAGCTGTGGCGCGAAAACTAAAAGTCGCACAGCCAAGTCCTTTGCAGATTTGAATTAAGGACATCCCAAGTTATCATTGGCAAGGTATCTTTTTTTTTCCTCCTACCATTTCGTGAGTTATGACAAAATTCCAGAAGCCTTACTTTGCGTTTTATATATGAATAAATTATCATTTTTTGCATAGGTTGAAAAGCTGTGGCGCGAAAACTAAAAGTCGCACATCCAAGTTCTTTGCGAATTCGAATTAAGGACATCCCACGTTATCATTTGCAATGTATCCTTTTTTTTTACTCCTACCATTTCGTGATTTATGACAAAATTCCAGAAGCCTTACTTTGCGTTTTATATATGAATAAATTATCATTTTTTGCATAGGTTGAAAAGCTGTAGCGCGAAAACTAAAAGTCGCACATCCAAGTCCTTTGCAGATTTGAATTGAGGCCATCCCACGTTATTATTTGCAATGTATCCTTTTTTTTTACTTCTACCATTTCGTGATTTATGACAAAATTCCAGAAGCCTTACTTTGCGTTTTATATATGAATAAATTATCATTTTTTGCATAGGTTGAAAAGCTGTGGCGCGAAAACTAAAAGTCGCACATCCAAGTTCTTTGCAGATTTGAATTAAGAACATCCCAAGTTATCATTTGCAATGTATTCTTTTTTTTTACTCCTACCATTTCATGATTTATGACAAAATTCCAGAAGCCTTACTTTGCGTTTTATATATGAATAAATTATCATTTTTTGCATAGGTTGAAAAGCTGTGGCGCGAAAACTAAAAGTCGCACAGCCAAGTCCTTTGCAGATTTAAATTAAGGACATCCCGCGTTATCATTTGCAATGTATCCTTTTTTTTTACTTCTACCATTTCGTGATTTATGACAAAATTCCAGAAGCCTTACTTTGCGTTTTATATATGAATAAATTATCATTTTTTGCATAGGTTGAAAAGCTGTGGCGCGAAAACTAAAAGTCGCACATCCAAGTTCTTTGCAGATTTGAATTGACGACATCCCACGTTATCATTTGCAATGTATCTTTTTTATTTACTCCTACCATTTCGTGATTTATGACAAAATTCCAAAAGCCTTACTTTGCGTTTTATATATGAATAAATTATCATTTTTTGCATAGGTTGAAAAGCTGTGGCGCGAAAACTAAAAGTCGCACAGCCAAGTCCTTTGCAGATTTAAATTAAGGACATCCCGCGTTATCATTTGCAATGTATTCTTTTTTTTTACTCCTACCATTTCATGATTTATGACAAAATTCCAGAAGCCTTACTTTGCGTTTTATATATGAATAAATTATCATTTTTTGCATAGGTTGAAAAGCTGTGGCGCGAAAACTAAAAGTCGCACAGCCAAGTCCTTTGCAGATTTAAATTAAGGACATCCCAAGTTATCATTGGCAAGGTATCTTTTTTTTTTCCTCCTACCATTTCGTGAGTTATGACAAAATTCCAGAAGCCTTACTTTGCGTTTTATATATGAATAAATTATCATTTTTTGCATAGGTTGAAAAGCTGTGGCGCGAAAACTAAAAGTCGCACATCCAAGTCCTTTGCAGATTTGAATTGAGGACATCCCACGTTATCATTTGCAATGTATCCTTTTTTTTACTCCTACCATTTCGTGATTTATGACAAAATTCCAGAAGCCTTACTTTGCGTTTTATATATGAATAAATTATCATTTTTTGCATAGGTTGAAAAGCTGTGGCGCGAAAACTAAAAGTCGCACATCCAAGTTCTTTGCAGATTTGAATTGAGGACATCCCACGTTATCATTTGCAATGTATCCTTTTTTTTTACTCCTTCCATTTCGTGAGTTATGACAAAATTCCAGAAGCCTTACTTTGCGTTTTATATATGAATAAATTATCATTTTTTGCATAGGTTGAAAAGCTGTGGCGCGAAAACTAAAAGTCGCACATCCAAGTTCTTTGCAGATTTGAATTAAGAACATCCCAAGTTATCATTTGCAATGTATTCTTTTTTTTTACTCCTACCATTTCATGATTTATGACAAAATTCCAGAAGCCTTACTTTGCGTTTTATATATGAATAAATTATCATTTTTTGCATAGGTTGAAAAGCTGTGGCCCGAAAACTAAAAGTCGCACAGCCAAGTCCTTTGCAGATTTAAATTAAGGACATCCCAAGTTATCATTTGCAAGGTATCTTTTTTTTTCCTCCTACCATTTCGTGAGTTATGACAAAATTCCAGAAGCCTTACTTTGCGTTTTATATATGAATAAATTATCATTTTTTGCATAGGTTGAAAAGCTGTGGCGCGAAAACTAAAAGTCGCACATCCAAGTCCTTTGCAGATTTGAATTGAGGACATCCCACGTTATCATTTGCAATGTATCCTTTTTTTTACTCCTACCATTTCGTGATTTATGACAAAATTCCAGAAGCCTTACTTTGCGTTTTATATATGAATAAATTATCATTTTTTGCATAGGTTGAAAAGCTGTGGCGCAAAAACTAAAAGTCGCACATCCAAGTTCTTTGCAGATTTGAATTAAGGACATTTCAAGTTATCATTTGCAATGTTTTTTTTTTTTTGCTCCTTCCATTTCGTGAGTTATGACAAAATTCCAGAAGCCTTACTTTGCGTTTTATATATGAATAAATTATCATTTTTAGCATAGGTTGAAAAGCTGTGGCGCGAAAACTAAAAGTCGCACATCCAAGTTCTTTGCAGATTTGAATTGAGGACATCCCACGTTATCATTTGCATTGTATCCTTTTTTCTTACTCCTTCCATTTCGTGAGTTATGACAAAATTCCAGAAGCCTTACTTTGCGTTTTATATATGAATAAATTATCATTTTTTGCATAGGTTGAAAAGCTGTGACGCAAAAACTAAAAGTCGCACATCCAAGTCCTTTGCAGATTTGAATTGAGGACATCCCACGTTATCATTTGCAATGTATCCTTTTTTTTTACTTCTACCATTTCGTGATTTATGACAAAATTCCAGAAGCCTTACTTTGCGTTTTATATATGAATAAATTATCATTTTTTGCATAGGTTGAAAAGCTGTGGCGCAAAAACTAAAAGTCGCACATCCAAGTCCTTTGCAGATTTGAATTGAGGACATCCCACGTTATCATTTGCAATGTATCCTTTTTTTTTACTTCTACCATTTCGTGATTTATGACAAAATTCCAGAAGCCTTACTTTGCGTTTTATATATGAATAAATTATCATTTTTTGCATAGGTTGAAAAGCTGTGGCGCGAAAACTAAAAGTCGCACATCCAAGTTCTTTGCAGATTTGAATTAAGAACATCCCAAGTTATCATTTCCAATGTATCCTTTTTTTTAACTCCTACCATTTCGTGAGTTATGACAAAATTCCAGAAGCCTTACTTTGCGTTTTATATATGAATAAATTATCATTTTTTGCATAGGTTGAAAAGCTGTGGCGCGAAAACTAAAAGTCGCACATCCAAGTCCTTTGCAGATTTGAATTGAGGACATCCCAAGTTATCATTTGCAATGTATCCTTTTTTTTACACCTACCATTTCGTGAGTTATGACAAAATTCCAGAAGCCTTACTTTGCGTTTTATATATGAATAAATTATCATTTTTTGCATAGGTTGAAAAGCTGTAGCGCGAAAACTAAAAGTCGCACATTCAAGTTCTTTGCAGATTTGAATTAAGGACATCTCAAGTTATCATTTGCAATGTAACTTTTTTTTTTACACCTACCATTTCGTGAGTTATGACAAAATTCCAGAAGCCTTACTTTGCGTTTTATATATGAATAAATTATCATTTTTTGCATAGGTTGAAAAGCTGTGGCGCGAAAACTAAAAGTCACACATCCAAGTTCTTTGCAGATTTGAATTAAGGACATCCCAAGTTATCATTTGCAATGTGTCTTTTTTTTTTACTCCTACCATTTCGTGAGTTATGACAAAATTCCAGAAGCCTTACTTTGCGTTTTATATATGAATAAATTATCATTTTTTGCATAGGTTGAAAAGCTGTAGCGCGAAAACTAAAAGTCGCACAGCGAAGTCCTTTGCAGATTTGAATTGAGGACATCCCACGTTATCATTTGCAATGTATCCTTTTTTTTTACTCCTACCATTTCGTGATTTATGACAAAATTCCAGAAGCCTTACTTTGCGTTTTATATATGCATAAATTATCATTTTTTGCATAGGTTGAAAAGCTGTGGCGCGAAAACTAAAAGTCGCACATCCAAGTTCTTTGCAGATTTGAATTAAGGACATCTCAAGTTATCATTTGCAATGTATCTTTTTTTTTTACTCCTACCATTTCGTGAGTTATGACAAAATTCCAGAAGCCTTACTTTGCGTTTTATATATGAATAAATTATCATTTTTTGCATAGGTTGAAAAGCTGTGGCGCGAAAACTAAAAGTCGCACATCCAAGTTCTTTGCAGATTTGAATTAAGAACATCCCAAGTTATCATTTGCAATGTATCCTTTTTTTTTACTCCTACCATTTCGTGAGTTATGACAAAATTCCAGAAGCCTTACTTTGCGTTTTATATATGAATAAATTATCATTTTTTGCATAGGTTGAAAAGCTGTGGCGCGAAAACTAAAAGTCGCACATCCAAGTTCTTTGCAGATTTGAATTAAGGACATCTCAAGTTATCATTTGCAATGTATCTTTTTTTTTTACTCCTACCATTTCATGAGTTATGACAAAATTCCAGAAGCCTTACTTTGCGTTTTATATATGAATAAATTATCATTTTTTGCATAGGTTGAAAAGCTGTGGCGCGAAAACTAAAAGTCGCACATCCAAGTTCTTTGCAGATTTGAATTAAGAACATCCCAAGTTATCATTTGCAATGTATCTTTTTTTTTTACTCCTACCATTTCGTGAGTTATGACAAAATTCCAGAAGCCTTACTTTGCGTTTTATATATGAATAAATTATCATTTTTTGCATAGGTTGAAAAGCTGTGGCGCGAAAACTAAAAGTCGCACATCCAAGTCCTTCGCAGATTTTAATTGAGGACAACCCAAGTTATCATTTGCAATGTATCCTTTTTTTTTACTCCTACCATTTCGTGATTTATGACAAAATTCCAGAAGCCTTACTTTGCGTTTTATATATGAATAAATTATCATTTTTTGCATAGGTTGAAAAGCTGTGGCGCGAAAACTAAAAGTCGCACATCCAAGTTCTTTGCAGATTTGAATTAAGGACATCTAAAGTTATCATTTGCAATGTATCTTTTTTTTTTACTCCTACCATTTCGTGAGTTATGACAAAATTCCAGAAGCCTTACTTTGCGTTTTATATATGAATAAATTATCATTTTTTGCATAGGTTGAAAAGCTGTGGCGCGAAAACTAAAAGTCACACATCCAAGTTCTTTGCAGATTTGAATTAAGGACATCCCAAGTTATCATTTGCAATGTATCTTTTTTTTTTACTCTTACCATTTCGTGATTTATGACAAAATTCCAGAAGCCTTACTTTGCGTTTTATATATGAATAAATTATCATTTTTTGCATAGGTTGAAAAGCTGTGGCGCGAAAACTAAAAGTTACACATCCAAGTTCTTTGCAGATTTGAATTAAGGACATCCCAAGTTATCATTTGCAATGTATCTTTTTTTTTTACTCCTACCATTTCGTGAGTTATGACAAAATTCCAGAAGCCTTACTTTGCGTTTTATATATGAATAAATTATCATTTTTTGCATAGGTTGAAAAGCTGTAGCGCGAAAACTAAAAGTCGCACAGCGAAGTCCTTTGCAGATTTGAATTGAGGACATCCCACGTTATCATTTGCAATGTATCCTTTTTTTTTACTCCTACCATTTCGTGATTTATGACAAAATTCCAGAAGCCTTACTTTGCGTTTTATATATGCATAAATTATCATTTTTTGCATAGGTTGAAAAGCTGTGGCGCGAAAACTAAAAGTCGCACATCCAAGTCCTTTGCAGATTTGAATTAAGGACATCTCAAGTTATCATTTGCAATGTATCTTTTTTATTTACTCCTACCATTTCGTGAGTTATGACAAAATTCCAGAAGCCTTACTTTGCGTTTTATATATGAATAAATTATCATTTTTTGCATAGGTTGAAAAGCTGTGGCGCGAAAACTAAAAGTCGCACATCCAAGTTCTTTGCAGATTTGAATTAAGGACATCTCAAGTTATCATTTGCAATGTATCTTTTTTTTACTCCTACCATTTCGTGAGTTATGACAAAATTCCAGAAGCCTTACTTTGCGTTTTATATATGAATAAATTATCATTTTTTGCATAGGTTGAAAAGCTGTGGCGCGAAAACTAAAAGTCACACATCCAAGTTCTTTGCAGATTTGAAATAAGGACATCCCAAGTTATCATTTGCAATGTATCCTTTTTTCCTACCATTTCGTGAGTTATGACAAAATTCCAGAAGCCTTACTTTGCGTTTTATATATGAATAAATTATCATTTTTTGCATAGGTTGAAAAGCTGTGGCGCAAAAACTAAAAGTCGCACATCCAAGTTCTTTGCAGATTTGAATTAAGGACATCCCACGTTATCATTTGCAATGTATCCATTTTTTTACTCCTACCATTTCGTGATTTATGACAAAATTCCAGAAGCCTTACTTTGCGTTTTATATATGAATAAATTATCATTTTTTGCATAGGTTGAAAAGCTGTGGCGCGAAAACTAAAAGTCGCACATCCAAGTTCTTTGCAGATTTGAATTAAGGACATCCCAAGTTATCATTTGCAATGTATCTTTTTTTTTTACTCCTACCATTTCGTGAGTTATGACAAAATTCCAGAAGCCTTACTTTGCGTTTTATATATGAATAAATTATCATTTTTTGCATAGGTTGAAAAGCTGTGGCGCGAAAACTAAAAGTCGCACATCCAAGTCCTTTGCAGATTTGAATTGAGGACAACCCAAGTTATCATTTGCAATGTATCCTTTTTTTTTACTCCTACCATTTCGTGATTTATGACAAAATTCCAGAAGCCTTACTTTGCGTTTTATATATGAATAAATTATCATTTTTTGCATAGGTTGAAAAGCTGTGGCGCGAAAACTAAAAGTCGCACATCCAAGTTCTTTGCAGATTTGAATTAAGGACATCTCAAGTTATCATTTGCAATGTATCTTTTTTTTTTACTCCTACCATTTCATGAGTTATGACAAAATTCCAGAAGCCTTACTTTGCGTTTTATATATGAATTAATTTTCATTTTTTGCATAGGTTGAAAAGCTGTGGCGCGAAAACTAAAAGTCGCACATCCAAGTTCTTTGCAGATTTGAATTAAGGACATCTAAAGTTATCATTTGCAATGTATCTTTTTTTTTTACTCCTACCATTTTGTGTGTTATGACAAAATTCCAGAAGCCTTACTTTGCGTTTTATATATGAATAAATTATCATTTTTTGCATAGGTTGAAAAGCTGTGGCGCGAAAACTAAAAGTCGCACAGCCAAGTCCTTTGCAGATTTAAATTAAGGACATCCCACGTTATCATTTGCAATGTATCTTTTTTTTTTACTCCTACCATTTCGTGAGTTATGACAAAATTCCAGAAGCCTTACTTTGCGTTTTATATATGAATAAATTATCATTTTTTGCATAGGTTGAAAAGCTGTGGCGCGAAAACTAAAAGTCACACATCCAAGTTCTTTGCAGATTTGAATTAAGGACATCCCAAGTTATCATTTGCAATGTATCTCTTTTTTTTACTCTTACCATTTCGTGAGTTATGACAAAATTCCAGAAGCCTTACTTTGCGTTTTATATATGAATAAATTATCATTTTTTGCATAGGTTGAAAAGCTGTGGCGCAAAAACTAAAAGTCGCACATCCAAGTTCTTTGCAGATTTGAATTAAGGACATCCCAAGTTATCATTTGCAATGTATCCTTTTTTTTTACTCCTACCATTTCGTGATTTATGACAAAATTCCAGAAGCCTTACTTTGCGTTTTATATATGAATAAATTATCATTTTTTGCATAGGTTGAAAAGCTGTGGCGCGAAAACTAAAAGTTACACATCCAAGTTCTTTGCAGATTTGAATTAAGGACATCCCAAGTTATCATTTGCAATGTATCTTTTTTTTTTACTCCTACCATTTCGTGAGTTATGACAAAATTCCAGAAGCCTTACTTTGCGTTTTATATATGAATAAATTATCATTTTTTGCATAGGTTGAAAAGCTGTAGCGCGAAAACTAAAAGTCGCACAGCGAAGTCCTTTGCAGATTTGAATTGAGGACATCCCACGTTATCATTTGCAATGTATCCTTTTTTTTTACTCCTACCATTTCGTGATTTATGACAAAATTCCAGAAGCCTTACTTTGCGTTTTATATATGCATAAATTATCATTTTTTGCATAGGTTGAAAAGCTGTGGCGCGAAAACTAAAAGTCGCACATCCAAGTTCTTTGCAGATTTGAATTAAGGACATCTCAAGTTATCATTTGCAATGTATCTTTTTTATTTACTCCTACCATTTCGTGAGTTATGACAAAATTCCAGAAGCCTTACTTTGCGTTTTATATATGAATAAATTATCATTTTTTGCATAGGTTGAAAAGCTGTGGCGCGAAAACTAAAAGTCGCACATCCAAGTTCTTTGCAGATTTGAATTAAGGACATCTCAAGTTATCATTTGCAATGTATCTTTTTTTTACTCCTACCATTTCGTGAGTTATGACAAAATTCCAGAAGCCTTACTTTGCGTTTTATATATGAATAAATTATCATTTTTTGCATAGGTTGAAAAGCTGTGGCGCGAAAACTAAAAGTCACACATCCAAGTTCTTTGCAGATTTGAAATAAGGACATCCCAAGTTATCATTTGCAATGTATCCTTTTTTCCTACCATTTCGTGAGTTATGACAAAATTCCAGAAGCCTTACTTTGCGTTTTATATATGAATAAATTATCATTTTTTGCATAGGTTGAAAAGCTGTGGCGCAAAAACTAAAAGTCGCACATCCAAGTTCTTTGCAGATTTGAATTAAGGACATCCCACGTTATCATTTGCAATGTATCCATTTTTTTACTCCTACCATTTCGTGATTTATGACAAAATTCCAGAAGCCTTACTTTGCGTTTTATATATGAATAAATTATCATTTTTTGCATAGGTTGAAAAGCTGTGGCGCGAAAACTAAAAGTCGCACATCCAAGTTCTTTGCAGATTTGAATTAAGGACATCCCAAGTTATCATTTGCAATGTATCTTTTTTTTTTACTCCTACCATTTCGTGAGTTATGACCAAATTCCAGAAGCCTTACTTTGCGTTTTATATATGAATAAATTATCATTTTTTGCATAGGTTGAAAAGCTGTGGCGCAAAAATTAAAAGTCGCACATCCAAGTCCTTTGCAGATTTGAATTGAGGACATCCCACGTTATCATTTGCAATGTATCCTTTTTTTTCCTCCTACCATTTCGTGAGTTATGACAAAATTCCAGAAGCCTTACTTTGCGTTTTATATATGAATAAATTATCATTTTTTGCATAGGTTGAAAAGCTGTGGCGCGAAAACTAAAAGTCGCAAATCCAAGTTCTTTGCAGATTTGAATTAAGAACATCCCAAGTTATCATTTGCAATGTATCCTTTTTTTTTACTCCTACCATTTCGTGAGTTATGACAAAATTCCAGAAGCCTTACTTTGCGTTTTATATATGAATAAATTATCATTTTTTGCATAGGTTGAAAAGCTGTGGCGCGAAAACTAAAAGTCGCACATCCAAGTCCTTTGCAGATTTGAATTGAAGACAACCCAAGTTATCATTTGCAATGTATCCTTTTTTTTTACTCCTACCATTTCGTGATTTATGACAAAATTCCAGAAGCCTTACTTTGCGTTTTATATATGAATAAATTATCATTTTTTGCATAGGTTGAAAAGCTGTGGCGCGAAAACTAAAAGTCGCACATCCAAGTTCTTTGCAGATTTGAATTAAGAACATCCCAAGTTATCATTTGCAATGTATCTTTTTTTTTTACTCCTACCATTTCGTGAGTTATGACAAAATTCCAGAAGCCTTACTTTGCGTTTTATATATGAATAAATTATCATTTTTTGCATAGGTTGAAAAGCTGTGGCGCGAAAACTAAAAGTCGCACATCCAAGTCCTTTGCAGATTTAAATTAAGGACATCCCAAGTTATCATATGCAATGTATTCTTTTTTTTTTACTCCTACCATTTCGTGATTTATGACAAAATTCCAGAAGCCTTACTTTGCGTTTTATATATGAATAAATTATCATTTTTTGCATAGGTTGAAAAGCTGTGGCGCGAAAACTAAAAGTCGCACATCCAAGTCCTTTGCAGATTTGAATTGAGGACAACCCAAGTTATCATTTGCAATGTATCCTTTTTTTTTACTCCTACCATTTCGTGATTTATGACAAAATTCCAGAAGCCTTACTTTGCGTTTTATATATGAATAAATTATCATTTTTTGCATAGGTTGAAAAGCTGTGGCGCGAAAACTAAAAGTCACACATCCAAGTTCTTTGCAGATTTGAATTAAGGACATCCCAAGTTATCATTTGCAATGTATCTTTTTTTTTTACTCCTACCATTTCGTGAGTTATGACAAAATTCCAGAAGCCTTACTTTGCGTTTTATATATGAATAAATTATCATTTTTTGCATAGGTTGAAAAGCTGTGGCGCGAAAACTAAAAGTCGCACATCCAAGTTCTTTGCAGATTTGAATTAAGAACATCCCAAGTTATCATTTGCAATGTATCCTATTTTTTTACTCCTACCATTTCGTGAGTTATGACAAAATTCCAGAAGCCTTACTTTGCGTTTTATATATGAATAAATTATCATTTTTTGCATAGGTTGAAAAGCTGTGGCGCGAAAACTAAAAGTCGCACATCCAAGTCCTTTGCAGATTTGAATTAAGGACATCCCAAGTTATCATTTGCAATGTATCTTTTTTTTTTACTCCTACCATTTCGTGAGTTATGACAAAATTCCAGAAGCCTTACTTTGCGTTTTATATATGAATAAATTATCATTTTTTGCATAGGTTGAAAAGCTGTGGCGCGAAAACTAAAAGTCGCACATCCAAGTCCTTTGCAGATTTGAATTAAGGACATCTCAAGTTATCATTTGCAATGTATCTTTTTTTTTTACTCCTACCATTTCATGAGTTATGACAAAATTCCAGAAGCCTTACTTTGCGTTTTATATATGAATAAATTATCATTTTTTGCATAGGTTGAAAAGCTGTGGCGCGAAAACTAAAAGTCGCACATCCAAGTTCTTTGCAGATTTGAATTAAGGACATCTAAAGTTATCATTTGCAATGTATCTTTTTTTTTTACTCCTACCATTTCGTGAGTTATGACAAAATTCCAGAAGCCTTACTTTGCGTTTTATATATGAATAAATTATCATTTTTTGCATAGGTTGAAAAGCTGTGGCGCGAAAACTAAAAGTCACACATCCAAGTCCTTTGCAGATTTGAATTGAGGACATCCCAAGTTATCATTTGCAATGTATCTTTTTTTTTTACTCCTACCATTTCGTGAGTTATGACAAAATTCCAGAAGCCTTACTTTGCGTTTTATATATGAATAAATTATCATTTTTTGCATAGGTTGAAAAGCTGTGGCGCAAAAACTAAAAGTCGCACATCCAAGTTCTTTGCAGATTTGAATTAAGGACATCCCAAGTTATCATTTGCAATGTATCCTTTTTTTTACTCCTACCATTTCGTGATTTATGACAAAATTCCAGAAGCCTTACTTTGCGTTTTATATATGAATAAATTATCATTTTTTGCATAGGTTGAAAAGCTGTGGCGCGAAAACTAAAAGTCACACATCCAAGTTCTTTGCAGATTTGAATTAAGGACATCCCAAGTTATCATTTGCAATGTATCTTTTTTTTTTACTCCTACCATTTCGTGAGTTATGACAAAATTCCAGAAGCCTTACTTTGCGTTTTATATATGAATAAATTATCATTTTTTGCATAGGTTGAAAAGCTGTAGCGCGAAAACTAAAAGTCGCACAGCGAAGTCCTTTGCAGATTTGAATTGAGGACATCCCACGTTATCATTTGCAATGTATCCTTTTTTTTTACTCCTACCATTTCGTGATTTATGACAAAATTCCAGAAGCCTTACTTTGCGTTTTATATATGCATAAATTATCATTTTTTGCATAGGTTGAAAAGCTGTGGCGCGAAAACTAAAAGTCGCACATCCAAGTTCTTTGCAGATTCGAATTAAGGACATCCCAAGTTATCATTTGCAATGTATCTTTTTTTTTTACTCCTACCATTTCGTGAGTTATGACAAAATTCCAGAAGCCTTACTTTGCGTTTTATATATGAATAAATTATCATTTTTTGCATAGGTTGAAAAGCTGTGGCGCGAAAACTAAAAGTCGCACATCCAAGTTCTTTGCAGATTTGAATTAAGGACATCTCAAGTTATCATTTGCAATGTATCTTTTTTTTTACTCCTACCATTTCGTGAGTTATGACAAAATTCCAGAAGCCTTACTTTGCGTTTTATATATGAATAAATTATCATTTTTTGCATAGGTTGAAAAGCTGTGGCGCGAAAACTAAAAGTCACACATCCAAGTTCTTTGCAGATTTGAAATAAGGACATCCCAAGTTATCATTTGCAATGTATCCTTTTTTCCTACCATTTCGTGAGTTATGACAAAATTCCAGAAGCCTTACTTTGCGTTTTATATATGAATAAATTATCATTTTTTGCATAGGTTGAAAAGCTGTGGCGCAAAAACTAAAAGTCGCACATCCAAGTTCTTTGCAGATTTGAATTAAGGACATCCCACGTTATCATTTGCAATGTATCCATTTTTTTACTCCTACCATTTCGTGATTTATGACAAAATTCCAGAAGCCTTACTTTGCGTTTTATATATGAATAAATTATCATTTTTTGCATAGGTTGAAAAGCTGTGGCGCAAAAATTAAAAGTCGCACATCCAAGTTCTTTGCAGATTTGAATTAAGGACATCCCAAGTTATCATTTGCAATGTATCCTTTTTTTTACTCCTACCATTTCGTGATTTATGACAAAATTCCAGAAGCCTTACTTTGCGTTTTATATATGAATAAATTATCATTTTTTGCATAGGTTGAAAAGCTGTGGCGCGAAAACTAAAAGTCACACATCCAAGTTCTTTGCAGATTTGAATTAAGGACATCCCAAGTTATCATTTGCAATGTATCTTTTTTTTTTACTCCTACCATTTCGTGAGTTATGACAAAATTCCAGAAGCCTTACTTTGCGTTTTATATATGAATAAATTATCATTTTTTGCATAGGTTGAAAAGCTGTAGCGCGAAAACTAAAAGTCGCACAGCGAAGTCCTTTGCAGATTTGAATTGAGGACATCCCACGTTATCATTTGCAATGTATCCTTTTTTTTTACTCCTACCATTTCGTGATTTATGACAAAATTCCAGAAGCCTTACTTTGCGTTTTATATATGCATAAATTATCATTTTTTGCATAGGTTGAAAAGCTGTGGCGCGAAAACTAAAAGTCGCACATCCAAGTTCTTTGCAGATTCGAATTAAGGACATCCCAAGTTATCATTTGCAATGTATCTTTTTTTTTTACTCCTACCATTTCGTGAGTTATGACAAAATTCCAGAAGCCTTACTTTGCGTTTTATATATGAATAAATTATCATTTTTTGCATAGGTTGAAAAGCTGTGGCGCGAAAACTAAAAGTCGCACATCCAAGTTCTTTGCAGATTTGAATTAAGGACATCTCAAGTTATCATTTGCAATGTATCTTTTTTTTTACTCCTACCATTTCGTGAGTTATGACAAAATTCCAGAAGCCTTACTTTGCGTTTTATATATGAATAAATTATCATTTTTTGCATAGGTTGAAAAGCTGTGGCGCGAAAACTAAAAGTCACACATCCAAGTTCTTTGCAGATTTGAAATAAGGACATCCCAAGTTATCATTTGCAATGTATCCTTTTTTCCTACCATTTCGTGAGTTATGACAAAATTCCAGAAGCCTTACTTTGCGTTTTATATATGAATAAATTATCATTTTTTGCATAGGTTGAAAAGCTGTGGCGCAAAAACTAAAAGTCGCACATCCAAGTTCTTTGCAGATTTGAATTAAGGACATCCCACGTTATCATTTGCAATGTATCCATTTTTTTACTCCTACCATTTCGTGATTTATGACAAAATTCCAGAAGCCTTACTTTGCGTTTTATATATGAATAAATTATCATTTTTTGCATAGGTTGAAAAGCTGTGGCGCAAAAATTAAAAGTCGCACATCCAAGTCCTTTGCAGATTTGAATTGAGGACAACCCAAGTTATCATTTGCAATGTATCCTTTTTTTTTACTCCTACCATTTCGTGATTTATGACAAAATTCCAGAAGCCTTAATTTGCGTTTTATATATGAATAAATTATCATTTTTTGCATAGGTTGAAAAGCTGTGGCGCGAAAACTAAAAGTCGCACATCCAAGTTCTTTGCAGATTTGAATTAAGAACATCCCAAGTTATCATTTGCAATGTATCTTTTTTTTTTACTCCTACCATTTCGTGATTTATGACAAAATTCCAGAAGCCTTACTTTGCGTTTTATATATGAATAAATTATCACTTTTTGCATAGGTTGAAAAGCTGTGGCGCGAAAACTAAAAGTCGCACATCCAAGTTCTTTGCAGATTTGAATTAAGAACATCCCAAGTTATCATTTGCAATGTATCTTTTTTTTTTACTCCTACCATTTCGTGAGTTATGACAAAATTCCAGAAGCCTTACTTTGCGTTTTATATATGAATAAATTATCATTTTTTGCATAGGTTGAAAAGCTGTGTCGCGAAAACTAAAAGTCACACATCCAAGTCCTTTGCAGATTTGAATTAAGGACATCCCAAGTTATCATCTGCAATGTATCCTTTTTTTTTACTCCTACCATTTCGTGATTTATGACAAAATTCCAGAAGCCTTACTTTGCGTTTTATATATGAATAAATTATCATTTTTTGCATAGGTTGAAAAGCTGTGGCGCGAAAACTAAAAGTCGCACATCCAAGTTCTTTGCAGATTTGAATTAAGGACATCTCAAGTTATCATTTGCAATGTATCTTTTTTTTTTACTCCTACCATTTCATGAGTTATGACAAAATTCCAGAAGCCTTACTTTGCGTTTTATATATGAATAAATTATCATTTTTTGCATAGGTTGAAAAGCTGTGGCGCGAAAACTAAAAGTCACACATCCAAGTTCTTTGCAGATTTGAATTAAGGACATCCCAAGTTATCATTTGCAATGTATCTTTTTTTTTACTCCTACCATTTCGTGAGTTATGACAAAATTCCAGAAGCCTTACTTTGCGTTTTATATATGAATAAATTATCATTTTTTGCATAGGTTGAAAAGCTGTGGCGCAAAAATTAAAAGTCGCACATCCAAGTTCTTTGCAGATTCGAATTAAGGACATCCCAAGTTATCATTTGCAATGTATCTTTTTTTTTCCTCCTACCATTTCGTGAGTTATGACAAAATTCCAGAAGCCTTACTTTGCGTTTTATATATGAATAAATTATCATTTTTTGCATAGGTTGAAAAGCTGTGGCGCGAAAACTAAAAGTCACACATCCAAGTTCTTTGCAGATTTGAATTAAGGACATCCCAAGTTATCATTTGCAATGTATCTTTTTTTTTTACTCCTACCATTTCGTGAGTTATGACAAAATTCCAGAAGCCTTACTTTGCGTTTTATATATGAATAAATTATCATTTTTTGCATAGGTTGAAAAGCTGTGGCGCGAAAACTAAAAGTCGCACAGCCAAGTTCTTTGCAGATTTGAATTAAGGACATCCCAAGTTATCATTTGCAATGTATCCTTTTTTTTACTCCTACCATTTCGTGATTTATGACAAAATTCCAGAAGCCTTACTTTGCGTTTTATATATGAATAAATTATCATTTTTTGCATAGGTTGAAAAGCTGTGGCGCGAAAACTAAAAGTCGCACATCCAAGTTCTTTGCAGATTTGAATTAAGGACATCCCACGTTATCATTTGCAATGTATCCTTTTTTTTACTCCTACCATTTCGTGAGTTATGACAAAATTCCAGAAGCCTTACTTTGGGTTTTATATATGAATAAATTATCATTTTTTGCATAGGTTGAAAAGCTGTGGCGCAAAAAGTAAAAGTCTCACATCCAAGTTCTTTGCAGATTTGAATTAAGGACATCCCAAGTTATCATTTGCAATGTTTTTTTTTTTTTTTACTCCTACCATTTCGTGAGTTATGACAAAATTCCAGAAGCCTTACTTTGCGTTTTATATATGAATAAATTATCATTTTTTGCATAGGTTGAAAAGCTGTGGCGCGAAAACTAAAAGTCACACATCCAAGTTCTTTGCAGATTTGAATTAAGGACATCCCAAGTTATCATTTGCAATGTATCTTTTTTTTTTACTCCTACCATTTCGTGAGTTATGACAAAATTCCAAAAGCCTTACTTTGCGTTTTATATATGAATAAATTATCATTTTTTGCATAGGTTGAAAAGCTGTGGCGCAAAAACTAAAAGTCGCACATCCAAGTTCTTTGCAGATTTGAATTAAGGACATCCCAAGTTATCATTTGCAATGTATCCTTTTTTTTACTCCTACCATTTCGTGATTTATGACAAAATTCCAGAAGCCTTACTTTGCGTTTTATATATGAATAAATTATCATTTTTTGCATAGGTTGAAAAGCTGTGGCGCAAAAACTAAAAGTCGCACATCCAAGTTCTTTGCAGATTTGAATTAAGGACATCCCAAGTTATCATTTGCAATGTATCTTTTTTTTTACTCCTACCATTTCGTGAGTTATGACAAAATTCTAGAAGCCTTACTTTGCGTTTTATATATGAATAAATTATCATTTTTTGCATAGGTTGAAAAGCTGTGGCGCAAAAATTAAAAGTCGCACATCCAAGTTCTTTGCAGATTCGAATTAAGGACATCCCAAGTTATCATTTGCAATGTATCTTTTTTTTTCCTCCTACCATTTCGTGAGTTATGACAAAATTCCAGAAGCCTTACTTTGCGTTTTATATATGAATAAATTATCATTTTTTGCATAGGTTGAAAAGCTGTGGCGCGAAAACTAAAAGTCGCACATCCAAGTTCTTTGCAGATTTGAATTAAGGACATCTCAAGTTATCATTTGCAATGTATCTTTTTTTTTTACTCCTACCATTTCGTGAGTTATGACAAAATTCCAGAAGCCTTACTTTGCGTTTTATATATGAATAAATTATCATTTTTTGCATAGGTTGAAAAGCTGTGGCGCGAAAACTAAAAGTCGCACATCCAAGTTCTTTGCAGATTCGAATTAAGGACATCCCAAGTTATCATGTGCAATGTATCTTTTTTTTTTACTCTTGCCATTTCGTGAGTTATGACAAAATTCCAGAAGCCTTACTTTGCGTTTTATATATGAATAAATTATCATTTTTTGCATAGGTTGAAAAGCTGTGGCGCGAAAACTAAAAGTCGCACATCCAAGTTCTTTGCAGATTTGAATTAAGGACATCTCAAGTTATCATTTGCAATGTATCTTTTTTTTTACTCCTACCATTTCGTGAGTTATGACAAAATTCCAGAAGCCTTACTTTGCGTTTTATATATGAATAAATTATCATTTTTTGCATAGGTTGAAAAGCTGTGGCGCGAAAACTAAAAGTCACACATCCAAGTTCTTTGCAGATTTGAATTAAGGACATCCCAAGTTATCATTTGCAATGTATCTTTTTTTTTTACTCCTACCATTTCGTGAGTTATGACAAAATTCCAGAAGCCTTACTTTGCGTTTTATATATGAATAAATTATCATTTTTTGCATAGGTTGAAAAGCTGTGGCGCGAAAACTAAAAGTCGCACAGCCAAGTTCTTTGCAGATTTGAATTAAGGACATCCCAAGTTATCATTTGCAATGTATCCTTTTTTTTACTCCTACCATTTCGTGATTTATGACAAAATTCCAGAAGCCTTACTTTGCGTTTTATATATGAATAAATTATCATTTTTTGCATAGGTTGAAAAGCTGTGGCGCGAAAACTAAAAGTCGCACATCCAAGTTCTTTGCAGATTTGAATTAAGGACATCCCACGTTATCATTTGCAATGTATCCTTTTTTTTACTCCTACCATTTCGTGAGTTATGACAAAATTCCAGAAGCCTTACTTTGGGTTTTATATATGAATAAATTATCATTTTTTGCATAGGTTGAAAAGCTGTGGCGCAAAAAGTAAAAGTCTCACATTCAAGTTCTTTGCAGATTTGAATTAAGGACATCCCAAGTTATCATTTGCAATGTATCTTTTTTTTTTACTCCTACCATTTCGTGAGTTATGACAAAATTCCAGAAGCCTTACTTTGCGTTTTATATATGAATAAATTATCATTTTTTGCATAGGTTGAAAAGCTGTGGCGCAAAAATTAAAAGTCGCACATCCAAGTTCTTTGCAGATTCGAATTAAGGACATCCCAAGTTATCATTTGCAATGTATTTTTTTTTTTTCCTCCTACCATTTCGTGAGTTATGACAAAATTCCAGAAGCCTTACTTTGCGTTTTATATATGAATAAATTATCATTTTTTGCATAGGTTGAAAAGCTGTGGCGCGAAAACTAAAAGTCGCACATCCAAGTTCTTTGCAGATTCGAATTAAGGACATCTCAAGTTATCATTTTCAATGTATCTTTTTTTTTTACTCCTACCATTTCGTGAGTTATGACAAAATTCCAGAAGCCTTACTTTGCGTTTTATATATGAATAAATTATCATTTTTTGCATAGGTTGAAAAGCTGTGGCGCGAAAACTAAAAGTCGCACATCCAAGTTCTTTGCAGATTCGAATTAAGGACATCCCAAGTTATCATTTGCAATGTATCTTTTTTTTTTACTCCTACCATTTCGTGAGTTATGACAAAATTCCAGAAGCCTTACTTTGCGTTTTATATATGAATAAATTATCATTTTTTGCATAGGTTGAAAAGCTGTGGCGCGAAAACTAAAAGTCGCACATCCAAGTTCTTTGCAGATTTGAATTAAGGACATCCCAAGTTATCATTTGCAATGTATCTTTTTTTTTTACTCCTACCATTTCGTGAGTTATGACAAAATTCCAGAAGCCTTACTTTGCGTTTTATATATGAATAAATTATCATTTTTTGCATAGGTTGAAAAGCTGTGGCGCGAAAACTAAAAGTCGCACATCCAAGTTCTTTGCAGATTTGAATTGAGGACATCCCAAGTTATTATTTGCAATGTATCCTTTTTTTTACTCCTACCATTTCGTGAGTTATGACAAAATTCCAGAAGCCTTACTTTGCGTTTTATATATGAATAAATTATCATTTTTTGCATAGGTTGAAAAGCTGTGGCGCAAAAATTAAAAGTCGCACATCCAAGTTCTTTGCAGATTCGAATTAAGGACATCCCAAGTTATCATTTGCAATGTATCTTTTTTTTTCCTCCTACCATTTCGTGAGTTATGACAAAATTCCAGAAGCCTTACTTTGCGTTTTATATATGAATAAATTATCATTTTTTGCATAGGTTGAAAAGCTGTAGCGCGAAAACTAAAAGTCGCACAGCCAAGTCCTTTGCAGATTTGAATTGAGTACATCCCAAGTTATCATTTGCAATGTATTCTTTTTTTTTACTCCTACCATTTCGTGATTTATGACAAAATTCCAGAAGCCTTACTCTGCGTTTTATATATGAATAAATTATCATTTTTTGCATAGGTTGAAAAGCTGTGGCGCGAAAACTAAAAGTCGCACATCCAAGTTCTTTGCAGATTTGAATTAAGGACATCCCACGTTATCATTTGCAATGTATCCTTTTTTTTACTCCTACCATTTCGTGATTTATGACAAAATTCCAGAAGCCTTACTTTGCGTTTTATATATGAATAAATTATCATTTTTTGCATAGGTTGAAAAGCTGTGGCGCAAAAACTAAAAGTCGCACATCCAAGTTCTTTGCAGATTTGAATTAAGGACATCCCAAGTTATCATTTGCAATGTATCCTTTTTTTTACTCCTACCATTTCGTGATTTATGACAAAATTCCAGAAGCCTTACTTTGCGTTTTATATATGAATAAATTATCATTTTTTGCATAGGTTGAAAAGCTGTGGCGCGAAAACTAAAAGTCGCACATCCAAGTTCTTTGCAGATTTGAATTAAGGACATCCCACGTTATCATTTGCAATGTATCCTTTTTTTTACTCCTACCATTTCGTGAGTTATGACAAAATTCCAGAAGCCTTACTTTGGGTTTTATATATGAATAAATTATCATTTTTTGCATAGGTTGAAAAGCTGTGGCGCAAAAACTAAAAGTCTCATATCCAAGTTCTTTGCAGATTTGAATTAAGGACATCCCAAGTTATCATTTGCAATGTATCTTTTTTTTTTACTCCTACCATTTCGTGAGTTATGACAAAATTCCAGAAGCCTTACTTTGCGTTTTATATATGAATAAATTATCATTTTTTGCATAGGTTGAAAAGCTGTGGCGCAAAAATTAAAAGTCGCACATCCAAGTTCTTTGCAGATTCGAATTAAGGACATCCCAAGTTATCATTTGCAATGTATCTTTTTTTTTCCTCCTACCATTTCGTGAGTTATGACAAAATTCCAGAAGCCTTACTTTGCGTTTTATATATGAATAAATTATCATTTTTTGCATAGGTTGAAAAGCTGTGGCGCGAAAACTAAAAGTCGCACATCCAAGTTCTTTGCAGATTCGAATTAAGGACATCTCAAGTTATCATTTGCAATGTATCTTTTTTTTTTACTCCTACCATTTCGTGAGTTATGACAAAATTCCAGAAGCCTTACTTTGCGTTTTATATATGAATAAATTATCATTTTTTGCATAGGTTGAAAAGCTGTGGCGCGAAAACTAAAAGTCGCACATCCAAGTTCTTTGCAGATTTGAATTAAGGACATCCCAAGTTATCATTTGCAATGTATCTTTTTTTTTTACTCCTACCATTTCGTGAGTTATGACAAAATTCCAGAAGCCTTACTTTGCGTTTTATATATGAATAAATTATCATTTTTTGCATAGGTTGAAAAGCTGTGGCGCAAAAACTAAAAGTCGCACATCCAAGTTCTTTGCAGATTTGAATTAAGGACATCCCAAGTTATCATTTGCAATGTATCCTTTTTTTTACTCCTACCATTTCGTGATTTATGACAAAATTCCAGAAGCCTTACTTTGCGTTTTATATATGAATAAATTATCATTTTTTGCATAGGTTGAAAAGCTGTGGCGCAAAAACTAAAGGTCACACATCCAAGTTCTTTGCAGATTTGAATTAAGGACATCCCAAGTTATCATTTGCAATGTATCTTTTTTTTTTACTCCTACCATTTCGTGAGTTATGACAAAATTCCAGAAGCCTTACTTTGCGTTTTATATATGAATAAATTATCATTTTTTGCATAGGTTGAAAAGCTGTGGCGCAAAAACTAAAAGTCGCACATCCAAGTCCTTTGCAGATTTGAATTGACGACATCCCACGTTATCATTTGCAATGTATCCTTTTTTTTTCCTCCTACCATTTCGTGAGTTATGACAAAATTCCAGAAGCCTTACTTTGCGTTTTATATATGAATAAATTATCATTTTTTGCATAGGTTGAAAAGCTGTGGCGCGAAAACTAAAGGTCACACATCCAAGTTCTTTGCAGATTTGAATTAAGGACATCCCAAGTTATCATTTGCAATGTATCTTTTTTTTTTACTCCTACCATTTCGTGAGTTATGACAAAATTCCAGAAGCCTTACTTTGCGTTTTATATATGAATAAATTATCATTTTCTGCATAGGTTGAAAAGCTGTGGCGCGAAAAATAAAAGTCACACATCCAAGTCCTTTGCAGATTTGAATTGAGGACATCCCAAGTTATCATTTGCAATGTATCCTTTTTTTTTACTCCTACCATTTCATGATTTATGACAAAATTCCAGAAGCCTTACTTTGCGTTTTATATATGAATAAATTATCATTTTTTGCATAGGTTGAAAAGCTGTGGCGCGAAAACTAAAAGTCGCACATCCAAGTTCTTTGCAGATTTAAATTAAGCACATCTCAAGTTATCATTTGCAATGTATCTTT
The DNA here is from genome assembly GCA_932526495.1 of Bombylius major. Classification (NCBI taxonomy): domain Eukaryota; kingdom Metazoa; phylum Arthropoda; class Insecta; order Diptera; family Bombyliidae; genus Bombylius; species Bombylius major. Next base: position 31,560,563 of record OW052042.1, read on the forward strand.
TTTTTTTACTCCTACCATTTCGTGAGTTATGACAAAATTCCAGAAGCCTTACTTTGCGTTTTATATATGAATAAATTATCATTTTTTGCATAGGTTGAAAAGCTGTGGCGCGAAAACTAAAAGTCACACATCCAAGTTCTTTGCAGATTTGAATTAAGGACATCCCAAGTTATCATTTGCAATGTATCTTTTTTTTTTACTCCTACCATTTCGTGAGTTATGACAAAATTCCAGAAGCCTTACTTTGCGTTTTATATATGAATAAATTATCATTTTTTGCATAGGTTGAAAAGCTGTAGCGCGAAAACTAAAACTCGCACAGCGAAGTCCTTTGCAGATTTGAATTGAGGACATCCCACGTTATCATTTGCAATGTATCCTTTTTTTTTACTCCTACCATTTCGTGATTTATGACAAAATTCCAGAAGCCTTACTTTGCGTTTTATATATGCATAAATTATCATTTTTTGCATAGGTTGAAAAGCTGTGGCGCGAAAACTAAAAGTCGCACATCCAAGTTCTTTGCAGATTTGAATTAAGGACATCTCAAGTTATCATTTGCAATGTATCTTTTTTTTTTTACTCCTACCATTTCGTGAGTTATGACAAAATTCCAGAAGCCTTACTTTGCGTTTTATATATGAATAAATTATCATTTTTTGCATAGGTTGAAAAGCTGTGGCGCGAAAACTAAAAGTCGCACATCCAAGTTCTTTGCAGATTTGAATTAAGGACATCTCAAGTTATCATTTGCAATGTATCCTTTTTTTTTACTCCTACCATTTCGTGAGTTATGACAAAATTCCAGAAGCCTTACTTTGCGTTTTATATATGAATAAATTATCATTTTTTGCATAGGTTGAAAAGCTGTGGCGCGAAAACTAAAAGTCGCACATCCAAGTTCTTTGCAGATTTGAATTAAGGACATCTCAAGTTATCATTTGCAATGTATCCTTTTTTTTACTCCTACCATTTCGTGATTTATGACAAAATTCCAGAAGCCTTACTTTGCGTTTTATATATGAATAAATTATCATTTTTTGCATAGGTTGAAAAGCTGTGGCGCAAAAACTCAAAGTCGCACATCCAAGTTCTTTGCAGATTTGAATTAAGGACATCCCAAGTTATCATTTGCAATGTATCTTTTTTTTTTACTCCTACCATTTCGTGAGTTATGACAAAATTCCAGAAGCCTTACTTTGCGTTTTATATATAAATAAATTATCATTTTTTGCATAGGTTGAAAAGCTGTGGCGCAAAAACTAAAAGTCGCACATCCAAGTCCTTTGCAGATTTGAATTGAGGACATCCCACGTTATCATTTGCAATGTATCCTTTTTTTTTCCTCCTACCATTTCGTGAGTTATGACAAAATTCCAGAAGCCTTACTTTGCGTTTTATATATGAATAAATTATCATTTTTTGCATAGGTTGAAAAGCTGTGGCGCGAAAACTAAAAGTCTCACATCCAAGTTCTTTGTAGATTTGAATTAAGAACATCCCAAGTTATCATTTGCAATGTATCCTTTTTTTTTACTCCTACCATTTCGTGAGTTATGACAAAATTCCAGAAGCCTTACTTTGCGTTTTATATATGAATAAATTATCATTTTCTGCATAGGTTGAAAAGCTGTGGCGCGAAAACTAAAAGTCACACATCCAAGTCCTTTGCAGATTTGAATTGAGGACATCCCAAGTTATCATTTGCAATGTATCCTTTTTTTTTACTCCTACCATTTCATGATTTATGACAAAATTCCAGAAGCCTTACTTTGCGTTTTATATATGAATAAATTATCATTTTTTGCATAGGTTGAAAAGCTGTGGCGCAAAAACTAAAAGTCGCACATCCAAGTTCTTTGCAGATTTAAATTAAGGACATCTCAAGTTATCATTTGCAATGTATCTTTTTTTTTTACTCCTACCATTTCGTGAGTTATGACGAAATTCCAGAAGCCTTACTTTGCGTTTTATATATGAATAAATTATCATTTTTTGCATAGGTTGAAAAGCTGTGGCGCGAAAACTAAAAGTCGCACATCCAAGTTCTTTGCAGATTTGAATTAAGGACATCTCAAGTTATCATTTGCAATGTATCTTTTTTTTTTTACTCCTACCATTTCGTGAGTTATGACAAAATTCCAGAAGCCTTACTTTGCGTTTTATATATGAATAAATTATCATTTTTTGCATAGGTTGAAAAGCTGTGGCGCGAAAACTAAAAGTCGCACATCCAAGTTCTTTGCAGATTCGAATTAAGGACATCTCAAGTTATCATTTGCAATGTATCTTTTTTTTTTACTCCTACCATTTCGTGAGTTATGACAAAATTCCAGAAGCCTTACTTTGCGTTTTATATATGAATAAATTATCATTTTTTGCATAGGTTGAAAAGCTGTGGCGCGAAAACTAAAAGTCGCACATCCAAGTTCTTTGCAGATTTGAATTAAGGACATCCCACGTTATCATTTGCAATGTATCCTTTTTTTTTACTCCTACCATTTCGTGATTTATGACAAAATTCCAGAAGCCTTACTTTGCGTTTTATATATGCATAAATTATCATTTTTTGCATAGGTTGAAAAGCTGTGGCGCGAAAACTAAAAGTCGCACATCCAAGTTCTTTGCAGATTTGAATTAAGGACATCTCAAGTTATCATTTGCAATGTATCTTTTTTTTTTACTCCTACCATTTCGTGAGTTATGACAAAATTCCAGAAGCCTTACTTTGCGTTTTATATATGAATAAATTATCATTTTTTGCATAGGTTGAAAAGCTGTGGCGCGAAAACTAAAAGTCGCACATCCAAGTTCTTTGCAGATTTGAATTAAGGACATCTCAAGTTATCATTTTCAATGTATCCTTTTTTTTACTCCTACCATTTCGTGATTTATGACAAAATTCCAGAAGCCTTACTTTGCGTTTTATATATGAATAAATTATCATTTTTTGCATAGGTTGAAAAGCTGTGGCGCAAAAACTAAAAGTCGCACATCCAAGTTCTTTGCAGATTTGAATTAAGGACATCCCAAGTTATCATTTGCAATGTATCTTTTTTTTTTACTCCTACCATTTCGTGAGTTATGACAAAATTCCAGAAGCCTTACTTTGCGTTTTATATATGAATAAATTATCATTTTTTGCATAGGTTGAAAAGCTGTGGCGCAAAAACTAAAAGTCGCACATCCAAGTCCTTTGCAGATTTGAATTGAGGACATCCCACGTTATCATTTGCAATGTATCCTTTTTTTTCCTCCTACCATTTCGTGAGTTATGACAAAATTCCAGAAGCCTTACTTTGCGTTTTATATATGAATAAATTATCATTTTTTGCATAGGTTGAAAAGCTGTGGCGCGAAAACTAAAAGTCTCACATCCAAGTTCTTTGTAGATTTGAATTAAGAACATCCCAAGTTATCATTTGCAATGTATCCTTTTTTTTTACTTCTACCATTTCGTGATTTATGACAAAATTCCAGAAGCCTTACTTTGCGTTTTATATATGAATAAATTATCATTTTTTGCATAGGTTGAAAAGCTGTGGCGCAAAAACTAAAAGTCGCACATCCAAGTCCTTTGCAGATTTGAATGGAGGACATCCCACGTTATCATTTGCAATGTAACCTTTTTTTTTTCCTCCTACCATTTCGTGAGTTATGACAAAATTCCAGAAGCCTTACTTTGCGTTTTATATATGAATAAATTATCATTTTTTGCATAGGTTGAAAAGCTGTGGCGCGAAAACTAAAAGTCTCACATCCAAGTTCTTTGTAGATTTGAATTAAGAACATCCCAAGTTATCATTTGCAATGTATCCTTTTTTTTTACTCCTACCATTTCGTGAGTTATGACAAAATTCCAGAAGCCTTACTTTGCGTTTTATATATGAATAAATTATCATTTTCTGCATAGGTTGAAAAGCTGTGGCGCGAAAACTAAAAGTCACACATCCAAGTCCTTTGCAGATTTGAATTGAGGACATCCCAAGTTATCATTTGCAATGTATCCTTTTTTTTTACTCCTACCATTTCATGATTTATGACAAAATTCCAGAAGCCTTACTTTGCGTTTTATATATGAATAAATTATCATTTTTTGCATAGGTTGAAAAGCTGTGGCGCGAAAACTAAAAGTCGCACATCCAAGTTCTTTGCAGATTTAAATTAAGGACATCTCAAGTTATCATTTGCAATGTATCTTTTTTTTTTACTCCTACCATTTCGTGAGTTATGACAAAATTCCAGAAGCCTTACTTTGCGTTTTATATATGAATAAATTATCATTTTTTGCATAGGTTGAAAAGCTGTGGCGCGAAAACTAAAAGTCGCACATCCAAGTTCTTTGCAGATTCGAATTAAGGACATCCCAAGTTATCATTTGCAATGTATCCTTTTTTTTTACTCCTACCATTTCGTGATTTATGACAAAATTCCAGAAGCCTTACTTTGCGTTTTATATATGAATAAATTATCATTTTTTGCATAGGTTGAAAAGCTGTGGCGCGAAAACTAAAAGTCGCACATCCAAGTTCTTTGCAGATTTGAATTAAGGACATCTCAAGTTATCATTTGCAATGTATCTTTTTTTTTTACTCCTACCATTTCGTGAGTTATGACAAAATTCCAGAAGCCTTACTTTGCGTTTTATATATGAATAAATTATCATTTTCTGCATAGGTTGAAAAGCTGTGGCGCGAAAACTAAAAGTCGCACATCCAAGTCCTTTGCAGATTTGAATTGAGGACATCCCAAGTTATCATTTGCAATGTATCCTTTTTTTTTACTCCTACCATTTCATGATTTATGACAAAATTCCAGAAGCCTTACTTTGCGTTTTATATATGAATAAATTATCATTTTTTGCATAGGTTGAAAAGCTGTGGCGCGAAAACTAAAAGTCGCACATCCAAGTTCTTTGCAGATTTAAATTAAGGACATCTCAAGTTATCATTTGCAATGTATCTTTTTTTTTACTCCTACCATTTCGTGAGTTATGACAAAATTCCAGAAGCCTTACTTTGCGTTTTATATATGAATAAATTATCATTTTTTGCATAGGTTGAAAAGCTGTGGCGCGAAAACTAAAAGTCGCACATCCAAGTTCTTTGCAGATTCGAATTAAGGACATCCCAAGTTATCATTTGCAATGTATCCTTTTTTTTTACTCCTACCATTTCGTGATTTATGACAAAATTCCAGAAGCCTTACTTTGCGTTTTATATATGAATAAATTATCATTTTTTGCATAGGTTGAAAAGCTGTGGCGCGAAAACTAAAAGTCGCACATCCAAGTTCTTTGCAGATTTGAATTAAGGACATCTCAAGTTATCATTTGCAATGTATCTTTTTTTTTACTCCTACCATTTCGTGAGTTATGACAAAATTCCAGAAGCCTTACTTTGCGTTTTATATATGAATAAATTATCATTTTTTGCATAGGTTGAAAAGCTGTGGCGCGAAAACTAAAAGTCACACATCCAAGTTCTTTGCAGATTTGAATTAAGAACATCCCAAGTTATCATTTGCAATGTATCCTTTTTTTTACTCCTACCATTTCGTGATTTATGACAAAATTCCAGAAGCCTTACTCTGCGTTTTATATATGAATAAATTATCATTTTTTGCATAGGTTGAAAAGCTGTGGCGCGAAAACTAAAAGTCGCACATCCAAGTTCTTTGCAGATTTGAATTAAGGACATCCCAAGTTATCATTTGCAATGTATCTTTTTTTTTTACTCCTACCATTTCGTGAGTTATGACAAAATTCCAGAAGCCTTACTTTGCGTTTTATATATGAATAAATTATCATTTTTTGCATAGGTTGAAAAGCTGTGGCGCAAAAATTAAAAGTCGCACATCCAAGTTCTTTGCAGATTCGAATTAAGGACATCCCAAGTTATCATTTGCAATGTATCTTTTTTTTTCCTCCTACCATTTCGTGAGTTATGACAAAATTCCAGAAGCCTTACTTTGCGTTTTATATATGAATAAATTATCATTTTTTGCATAGGTTGAAAAGCTGTGGCGTGAAAACTAAAAGTCGCACATCCAAGTTCTTTGCAGATTTAAATTAAGAACATCCCAAGTTATCATTTGCAATGTATCTTTTTTTTTTACTCCTTCCATTTCGTGAGTTATGATAAAATTCCAGAAGCCTTACTTTGCGTTTTATATATGAATAACTTATCATTTTTTGCATAGGTTGAAAAGCTGTAGCGCGAAAACTAAAAGTCGCACAGCCAAGTCCTTTGCAGATTTGCATTGAGGACATCTCACGTTATCATTTGCAATGTATCCTTTTTTTTACTCCTACCATTACGTGATTTATGACAAAATTCCAGAAGCCTTACTTTGCGTTTTATATATGAATAAATTATCATTTTTTGCATAGGTTGAAAAGCTGTAGCGCGAAAACTAAAAGTCGCACAGCCAAGTCCTTTGCAGATTTGAATTGAGGACATCCCACGTTATCATTTGCAATGTATCCTATTTTTTTACTCCTACCATTTCGTAAGTTATGACAAAATTCCAGAAGCCTTACTTTGCGTTTTATATATGAATAAATTATCATTTTTTGCATAGGTTGAAAAGCTGTAGCGCGAAAACTAAAAGTCGCACAGCCAAGTCCTTTGCAGATTTGAATTGAGTACATCCCAAGTTATCATTTGCAATGTATCCTTTTTTTTACTCCTACCATTTCGTGATATATGACAAAATTCCAGAAGCCTTACTCTGCGTTTTATATATGAATAAATTATCATTTTTTGCATAGGTTGAAAAGCTGTGGCGCGAAAACTAAAAGTCGCACATCCAAGTTCTTTGCAGATTTGAATTAAGGACATCCCACGTTATCATTTGCAATGTATCCTTTTTTTTACTCCTACCATTTCGTGAGTTATGACAAAATTCCAGAAGCCTTACTTTGGGTTTTATATATGAATAAATTATCATTTTTTGCATAGGTTGAAAAGCTGTGGCGCGAAAACTAAAAGTCGCACATCCAAGTTCTTTGCAGATTCGAATTAAGGACATCCCAAGTTATCATTTGCAATGTATCCTTTTTTTTTACTCCTACCATTTCGTGATTTATGACAAAATTCCAGAAGCCTTACTTTGCGTTTTATATATGAATAAATTATCATTTTTTGCATAGGTTGAAAAGCTGTGGCGCGAAAACTAAAAGTCGCACATCCAAGTTCTTTGCAGATTTGAATTAAGGACATCTCAAGTTATCATTTGCAATGTCTCTTTTTTTTTACTCCTACCATTTCGTGAGTTATGACAAAATTCCAGAAGCCTTACTTTGCGTTTTATATATGAATAAATTATCATTTTTTGCATAGGTTGAAAAGCTGTGGCGCGAAAACTAAAAGTCACACATCCAAGTTCTTTGCAGATTTGAATTAAGAACATCCCAAGTTATCATTTGCAATGTATCCTTTTTTTTACTCCTACCATTTCGTGATTTATGACAAAATTCCAGAAGCCTTACTTTGCGTTTTATATATGAATAAATTATCATTTTTTGCATAGGTTGAAAAGCTGTGGCGCGAAAACTAAAAGTCGCACATCCAAGTTCTTTGCAGATTTGAATTAAGGACATCCCAAGTTATCATTTGCAATGTATCTTTTTTTTTTACTCCTACCATTTCGTGAGTTATGACAAAATTCCAGAAGCCTTACTTTGCGTTTTATATATGAATAAATTATCATTTTTTGCATAGGTTGAAAAGCTGTGGCGCAAAAATTAAAAGTCGCACATCCAAGTTCTTTGCAGATTCGAATTAAGGACATCCCAAGTTATCATTTGCAATGTATCTTTTTTTTTCCTCCTACCATTTCGTGAGTTATGACAAAATTCCAGAAGCCTTACTTTGCGTTTTATATATGAATAAATTATCATTTTTTGCATAGGTTGAAAAGCTGTGGCGTGAAAACTAAAAGTCGCACATCCAAGTTCTTTGCAGATTTAAATTAAGGACATCCCAAGTTATCATTTGCAATGTATCTTTTTTTTTTACTCCTTCCATTTCGTGAGTTATGATAAAATTCCAGAAGCCTTACTTTGCGTTTTATATATGAATAACTTATCATTTTTTGCATAGGTTGAAAAGCTGTAGCGCGAAAACTAAAAGTCGCACAGCCAAGTCCTTTGCAGATTTGCATTGAGGACATCTCACGTTATCATTTGCAATGTATCCTTTTTTTTACTCCTACCATTACGTGATTTATGACAAAATTCCAGAAGCCTTACTTTGCGTTTTATATATGAATAAATTATCATTTTTTGCATAGGTTGAAAAGCTGTAGCGCGAAAACTAAAAGTCGCACAGCCAAGTCCTTTGCAGATTTGAATTGAGGACATCCCACGTTATCATTTGCAATGTATCCTATTTTTTTACTCCTACCATTTCGTAAGTTATGACAAAATTCCAGAAGCCTTACTTTGCGTTTTATATATGAATAAATTATCATTTTTTGCATAGGTTGAAAAGCTGTAGCGCGAAAACTAAAAGTCGCACAGCCAAGTCCTTTGCAGATTTGAATTGAGTACATCCCAAGTTATCATTTGCAATGTATCCTTTTTTTTACTCCTACCATTTCGTGATATATGACAAAATTCCAGAAGCCTTACTCTGCGTTTTATATATGAATAAATTATCATTTTTTGCATAGGTTGAAAAGCTGTGGCGCGAAAACTAAAAGTCGCACATCCAAGTTCTTTGCAGATTTGAATTAAGGACATCCCACGTTATCATTTGCAATGTATCCTTTTTTTTACTCCTACCATTTCGTGAGTTATGACAAAATTCCAGAAGCCTTACTTTGGGTTTTATATATGAATAAATTATCATTTTTTGCATAGGTTGAAAAGCTGTGGCGCGAAAACTAAAAGTCGCACATCCAAGTCCTTTGCAGATTTGAATTGAGAACATCCCACGTTATCATTTGCAATGTATCCTTTTTTTTACTCCTACCATTTCGTGATTTATGACAAAATTCCAGAAGCCTTACTTTGCGTTTTATATATGAATAAATTATCATTTTTTGCATAGGTTGAAAAGCTGTGGCGTGAAAACTAAAAGTCGAACATCCAAGTTCTTTGCAGATTTGAATTAAGGACATCACAAGTTATCATTTGCAATGTATCTTTTTTTTTTACTCCTTCCATTTCGTGAGTTATGACAAAATTCCAGAAGCCTTACTTTGCGTTTTATATATGAATAACTTATCATTTTTTGCATAGGTTGAAAAGCTGTAGCGCGAAAACTAAAAGTCGCACAGCCAAGTCCTTTGCAGATTTGCATTGAGGACATCTCACGTTATCATTTGCAATGTATCCTTTTTTTTTACTCCTACCATTTCGTGATTTATGACAAAATTCCAGAAGCCTTACTTTGCGTTTTATATATGAATAAATTATCATTTTTTGCATAGGTTGAAAAGCTGTAGCGCGAAAACTAAAAGTCGCACAGCCAAGTCCTTTGCAGATTTGAATTGAGGACATCCCACGTTATCATTTGCAATGTATCCTTTTTTTTTACTCCTACCATTTCGTGATTTATGACAAAATTCCAGAAGCCTTACTTTGCGTTTTATATATGAATAAATTATCATTTTTTGCATAGGTTGAAAAGCTGTAGCGCGAAAACTAAAAGTCGCACAGCCAAGTCCTTTGCAGATTTGAATTGAGTACATCCCAAGTTATCATTTGCAATGTATTCTTTTTTTTTACTCCTACCATTTCGTGATTTATGACAAAATTCCAGAAGCCTTACTCTGCGTTTTATATATGAATAAATTATCATTTTTTGCATAGGTTGAAAAGCTGTGGCGCGAAAACTAAAAGTCGCACATCCAAGTTCTTTGCAGATTTGAATTAAGGACATCCCACGTGATCATTTGCAATGTATCCTTTTTTTTTACTCCTACCATTTCGTGATTTATGACAAAATTCCAGAAGCCTTACTTTGCGTTTTATATATGAATAAATTATCATTTTTTGCATAGGTTGAAAAGCTGTAGCGCGAAAACTAAAAGTCGCACAGCCAAGTCCTTTGCAGATTTGAATTGAGTACATCCCAAGTTATCATTTGCAATGTATTCTTTTTTTTTACTCCTACCATTTCGTGATTTATGACAAAATTCCAGAAGCCTTACTCTGCGTTTTATATATGAATAAATTATCATTTTTTGCATAGGTTGAAAAGCTGTGGCGCGAAAACTAAAAGTCGCACATCCAAGTTCTTTGCAGATTTGAATTAAGGACATCCCACGTTATCATTTGCAATGTATCCTTTTTTTTACTCCTACCATTTCGTGATTTATGACAAAATTCCAGAAGCCTTACTTTGCGTTTTATATATGAATAAATTATCATTTTTTGCATAGGTTGAAAAGCTGTGGCGCGAAAACTAAAAGTCGCACATCCAAGTCCTTTGCAGATTTGAATTGAGTACATCCCACGTTATCATTTGCAATGTATCCTTTTTTTTTACTCCTACCATTTCGTGATTTATGACAAAATTCCAGAAGCCTTACTCTGCGTTTTATATATGAATAAATTATCATTTTTTGCATAGGTTGAAAAGCTGTGGCGCGAAAACTAAAAGTCGCACAGCCAAGTTCTTTGCAGATTTAAATTAAGGACATCCCGCGTTATCATTTGCAATGTATCTTTTTTTTTCACTCCTACCATTTCGTGATTTATGACAAAATTCCAGAAGCCTTACTTTGCGTTTTATATATGAATAAATTATCATTTTTTGCATAGGTTGAAAAGCTGTGGCGCGAAAACTAAAAGTCACACATCCAAGTTCTTTGCAGATTTGAATTAAGGACATCCCAAGTTATCATTGGCAGTGTATCTTTTTTTTTTCACTCCTACCATTTCGTGATTTATGACAAAATTCCAGAAGCCTTACTTTGCGTTTTATATATGAATAAATTATCATTTTTTGCATAGGTTGAAAAGCTGTGGCGCGAAAACTAAAAGTCGCACATCCAAGTCCTTTGCAGATTTGAATTGAGTACATCCCAAGTTATCATTTGCAATGTATCTTTTTTTTTTCACTCCTACCATTTCGTGAGTTATGACAAAATTCCAGAAGCCTTACTTTGCGTTTTATATATGAATAAATTATCATTTTTTGCATAGGTTGAAAAGCTGTGGCGCGAAAACTAAAAGTCACACATCCAAGTTCTTTGCAGATTTGAATTAAGGACATCCCAAGTTATCATTTGCAGTGTATCTTTTTTTTTTCACTCCTACCATTTCGTGATTTATGACAAAATTCCAGAAGCCTTACTCTGCGTTTTATATATGAATAAATTATCATTTTTTGCATAGGTTGAAAAGCTGTGGCGCGAAAACTAAAAGTCGCACAGCCAAGTCCTTTGCAGATTTAAATTGAGGACATCCCGCGTTATCATTTGCAATGTATCTTTTTTTTCACTCCTACCATTTCGTGAGTTATGACAAAATTCCAGAAGCCTTACTTTGCGTTTTATATATGAATAAATTATCATTTTTTGCATAGGTTGAAAAGCTGTGGCGCGAAAACTAAAAGTCACACATCCAAGTTCTTTGCAGATTTGAATTAAGGACATCCCAAGTTATCATTTGCAGTGTATCTTTTTTTTTCACTCCTACCATTTCGTGAGTTATGACAAAATTCCAGAAGCCTTACTTTGCGTTTTATATATGAATAAATTATCATTTTTTGCATAGGTTGAAAAGCTGTGGCGAGAAAACTAAAAGTCGCACATCCAAGTTCTTTGCAGATTTGAATTAAGGACATCCCACGTTATCATTTGCAATGTATCCTTTTTTTTTACTCCTACCATTTCGTGAGTTATGACAAAATTCCAGAAGCCTTACTTTGCGTTTTATATATGAATAAATTATCATTTTTTGCATAGGTTGAAAAGCTGTGGCGCGAAAACTAAAAGTCGCACATCCAAGTCCTTTGCAGATTTGAATTAAGGACATCCCACGTTATCATTTGCAATGTATCCTTTTTTTTTACTCCTACCATTTCGTGAGTTATGACAAAATTCCAGAAGCCTTACTTTGCGTTTTATATATGAATAAATTATCATTTTTTGCATAGGTTGAAAAGCTGTGGCGCGAAAACTAAAAGTCACACATCCAAGTTCTTTGCAGATTTGAATTAAGGACATCCCAAGTTATCATTTGCAGTGTATCTTTTTTTTTCACTCCTACCATTTCGTGATTTATGACAAAATTCCAGAAGCCTTACTTTGCGTTTTATATATGAATAAATTATCATTTTTTGCATAGGTTGAAAAGCTGTGGCGCGAAAACTAAAAGTCGCACATCCAAGTCCTTTGCAGATTTGAATTAAGGACATCCCACGTTATCATTTGCAATGTATCCTTTTTTTTTACTCCTACCATTTCGTGAGTTATGACAAAATTCCAGAAGCCTTACTTTGCGTTTTATATATGAATAAATTATCATTTTTTGCATAGGTTGAAAAGCTGTGGCGCGAAAACTAAAAGTCGCACATCCAAGTCCTTTGCAGATTTGAATTAAGGACATCCCACGTTATCATTTGCAATGTATCCTTTTTTTTTACTCCTACCATTTCGTGAGTTATGACAAAATTCCAGAAGCCTTACTTTGCGTTTTATATATGAATAAATTATCATTTTTTGCATAGGTTGAAAAGCTGTGGCGCGAAAACTAAAAGTCGCACATCCAAGTCCTTTGCAGATTTGAATTGAGAACATCCCACGTTATCATTTGCAATGTATCCTTTTTTTTACTCCTACCATTTCGTAATTTATGACAAAATTCCAGAAGCCTTACTTTGCGTTTTATATATGAATAAATTATCATTTTTTGCATAGGTTGAAGAGCTGTGGCGTGAAAACTAAAAGTCGCACATCCAAGTTCTTTGCAGATTTGAATTAAGGACATCCCAAGTTATCATTTGCAATGTATCTTTTTTTTTTACTCCTTCCATTTCGTGAGTTATGACAAAATTCCAGAAGCCTTACTTTGCGTTTTATATATGAATAACTTATCATTTTTTGCATAGGTTGAAAAGCTGTAGCGCGAAAACTAAAAGTCGCACAGCCAAGTCCTTTGCAGATTTGCATTGAGGACATCTCACGTTATCATTTGCAATGTATCCTTTTTTTTACTCCTACCATTTCGTGATTTATGACAAAATTCCAGAAGCCTTACTTTGCGTTTTATATATGAATAAATTATCATTTTTTGCATAGGTTGAAAAGCTGTAGCGCGAAAACTAAAAGTCGCACAGCCAAGTCCTTTGCAGATTTGAATTGAGTACATCCCAAGTTATCATTTGCAATGTATTCTTTTTTTTACTCGTACCATTTCGTGATTTATGACAAAATTCCAGAAGCCTTACTCTGCGTTTTATATATGAATAAATTATCATTTTTTGCATAGGTTGAAAAGCTGTGGCGCGAAAACTAAAAGTCGCACATCCAAGTTCTTTGCAGATTTGAATTAAGGACATCCCACGTTATCATTTGCAATGTATCCTTCTTTTTACTCCTACCATTTCGTGATTTATGACAAAATTCCAGAAGCCTTACTTTGCGTTTTATATATGAATAAATTATCATTTTTTGCATAGGTTGAAAAGCTGTGGCGCGAAAACTAAAAGTCGCACATCCAAGTTCTTTGCAGATTTGAATTAAGGACATCTCAAGTTATCATTTGCAATGTATCTTTTTTTTTTACTCCTACCATTTTGTGAGTTATGACAAAATTCCAGAAGCCTTACTTTGCGTTTTATATATGAATAAATTATCATTTTTTGCATAGGTTGAAAAGCTGTGGCGCGAAAACTAAAAGTCGCACAGCCAAGTCCTTTGCAGATTTGCATTGAGTACATCCCAAGTTATCATTTGCAATGTGTCTTTTTGGCTTAAGTGAACCTGTTGTCTGAAAGATTTTTACGCACTTACATTTGTCGTTAATCCATGAAAATTCGTTTCGTAGTAAATTTGGATGTCCTGAATTCGAATCTGAAGTCCTTTTTGCTGTATCTTTAATAGTTTTCGAGAAAAAGGACTTCAAAGTTGCTCACTTAAAAGCCCATTTTCAACCCCTTCCTGCAATTTTTTCCAAGAGGAAACGGTTTCTAAACCTTTATTATTATGTTTCTTATAGATTGTAATGCATCCTTTTATTAAATTTTGTGAAAAACATGCAGAAATCCTGTTTAGAAAATGTATCCTTTTGCCACTATTTCTCTGGTTGGTTACTGATAATTGGTACTGCCATGAAAAATCGTTAAATGAAAATTAAGTTATCAAAGACACAAACCTTGTTAAATAAAAGCGACATCTATGATTGAATACGAAAAACGCCAATTTAAATTTGAAAAGTAAGTTACAATTTTTTTCTTGAAATATTAATAAAAACTTGTCTTTAACGATAATTTTCTACGTGTTCAATATATTCAGCTAAGTGATTGTAAGATTTTGTTTGTAATGTATAAATATATTGGTTTTACAAGTTTTTAAAGCAAAAAATCAAAATTCAAAATTTTAAAAAATTGCTAAATTTTGCAAAGTAATATATGTATACCACCCAAGTGCATAAGAATTGATCCATCTGCAAATATTTTCACTTAAATATTTCGAAATGTATGATTACTATTAAAAATAAAAGTTCATTTTATTAGCTTTCATAAAAAAAATATAAACATTATATTCTACAAAAAAACAAAAAAATTACAATATTTTAAAATTTTCAAAATAATTGAAAATGCAGATGGATCAATTCTTTTGCACTTGGGTAGTATATGTATCTAATTCTAGAAATAATGAATAATTAACTTTTAGATTGCAATATGTATTTATAAAAAAATAAAAATGTATATATTCACTAGAAAATTGAAAGTACATATTATGTATTAATTTAAAAAATTATTTATCATGAAAATTCTCCCAAATGTTAATATTTGTTTTAAGGCATGCTTATTAGTTTCTGAGTCTTTTTTTGAATTTTCACTCTCGTTTGAAATCTACAGTCTACACTATCTTCTGCAAAAGATAAGAGAATTTTCTGCTCTTTGCAGCAAGGTATCACATATCCTTTCCTTGTACGTTTAACCGTTCAGAAGTTATAAAAACTCACGGTTAAAAATTAAGCGGTAAATTTTATAAAATATTTACACCTTGTACTTTATAACGTACTTTTTATTAAAAAATTTTATAAAATTTATAAAATTCAAAAGTATAGATCTTTTTGACACAGAAAAAGTTTAATTTTTACTCATTTTATATATAAAAACAAAATTAACAACTGAAAATCTATTTTATACATTCTTTTTATAATTTTAATCCTTTTTTGAGTATTAAGAGATCATTGTTTACAGGACGTAATCTCTACATAAAAGTGGAACATGTTCTAACTTGTTATTTTTAAATGGTGAGAGAAAAAAATCAGTCGAATAAAGAAAAATCGTTTTTCTAGAAAAACGTGTATTGGTCAAAGTGGAGTTATCAATTTAATTTGCATAAAAAAGTGATAAAATTGTTAATTAAAATTCAAATAATGATAAAGATAATATACAGAGTGTTAATTTGTTAGAAAATAAGTGAAAAAATAAGAGTGGTAAATTATGTAATAAGTAATAAGTATTATAATATGTAATAGGTATAATATAATAATGAAATATATTATGTACAAATAAATGATTTTTGATCAAAAAAGTGTGTTTTCTTTTATTATATGTCTTTGCTAAATTCAAGAGAAATATCGCTAATAGATTTCCTCCAACTGTTTATAAAACTCATGTGTATATTCTATAAAAAAATATATACATATAGGTCCATCTAAAAAATACATAAATTTCATAAATTTCAACTTTATAAAAATCTGTACTATAGGTACTAGGACTATAAAATTTACACTTCACTTTTATAAATTTTATACACATAAAGTAAAAATTATAAATTAAATTTATTATTTTCATATAGACATCAATAGTTTAAAAATTGTTTATAAATAAGATTATAAATTTTACACTAATTGTTTATGAAAGAACTTTATAAATTTATTTATAATTTTTACTTTATGTGTATATAAAATTTATAAAAGTGAAGTGTAAATTTTATACTCCTAAGTCCTAGTATATATTGAGACTATTAAAAGCAAAATTTATCTTTTCCACTTTTTGAAAAAATTGAGTTAATGATGGCAAAATGTTCGTTATGTTGAGGGCTTTTATTCTGAAAAATTTCAATTTTGAAAACTGCATTGATGCCCCTGAAAAATGGTTGTAAAATTTGGCATTGGTCGCGAAACTTAAACTATTCCAACATGATGTTAGTAGCAATAGTGTTACTAGTGATGGGAACTATCGAATAGTACTATCGAATAGTTCGAATAGTCAGCTCAAAAATATTCATTCGAATATCTATATTGGTACTATTCGATGTATTCGAATGATTGATAAATATTCGAATATTTATGTACTGGAATTAAACCCAACAAATAATTGACATAGAGCGGGTTTACACGGTCACTTTTTTCAATGGCATTGACGCCCATTCCGCTTTGTTAAATAGGAAAGAAGTAACAAGTATGTGGTGGGAAGTCACTCACGGGATAATCGAACTTTTTCTTCGAGCACGCCTGTTCCCTTTTATGCTATATTCGTAATTTTGAATTTTTTTTTATATTATCGCATCTCCTTTTCATTTTATATTTGTAGTGACACAGCTCATACATATCTTTATATATGGAGATGAAACATACACAACATATATTGTCGTTTCATCTTACCTAACAAGAAATCGGTATAGAAGAGAATGAAGAGAATTTGAGCTATGGTAAAAAAGTGACTGTGTAAACGTACGTACGACTTTTTCGTAATTTAACAAAGCGGAATGGGCGACAATGCCATTGAAAAAAGTGACCGTATAAACCCGCTCATAAAGTTACATTTTCTTTCATATTTTTCTTTCTTTAACTTTCGTAACAAAGTTAACTTTAGTAAAGACGGAAACACAATGTGTAGCTGTGACGTGAGGTTGTAATATAAAGTAGAAAAATTTCTGCTTTCCGCTTCAGCTAACTACAGCTACACACTACTGTTGTACTTTTGACAGCATGTAGTACTACATGAACTACATACTACAGCTACACATTGCGTTTCCGTCTTTAACTTAATTAACAAACGGCTCACTCGATTCTCGCTTTAAAAAAGCATTCATTTGGAATTTAAGCTAATGCAAAAAAAGCACAAGAATGGCTTCTTGAAGAAATGATATCGTTAATTTTAATTCAAACATGCGAGGTAACGATAAATATTGGCGAAAAAAATCACCGAAAAGAATTAGAAACTGAAAAGGTTAATTCTAATAGTTTGGAATTTTTTTGACAATAAATTGAAAAAAAATTCAGAAAAAACACTAATTTCGTTTCGGCCAATGTGGAATTAAAACGCTATTTAAGTCTCAAATATATTCAAAGAAGAGAAAATCCCTTACATTTTTCGCAGCATAATAAAAATATTTTTCCTACATTGTATAAATTGCATTTAAAAGAAGCATTTGTTACAGCAATATCTGTATCATCAGAAAGATTGTTCTTCAAAGCCGGGCAACTGGTTTCTAGTAGACGAAACCTCCTTTCAGGGAACACAAATTATGAACTTTTGTTTTTGAGCAATAATTTAGTATAAGTTGAAAAATTTCTGCAAATCAGTATTTTTCTTTTTGTTTTCGTTTTGTTCTGTTATGTTGAGTTTTTAAAAATGTCTTAAGATTCTATATAAAATTACAATAACGTGTGTAAAAATAAAGAATGAATATATTCGATATATTCGATAGTTTGAACTATTCATTATTCGTTTATTCGATAGTTAAAACTATTCATTATTCATTTATTCGATAGTCAAAAATATTCGATAGTTCCCATCACTAAGTGTTACTATTCCATTGAAGTTTAAAAACTCCCTCTACAAGCAACCAAATGTTTCACGAGTGGTCTACAAAACATAAGTAGATACAGAAAGGAAATAAATTGTATGGCAAGGTAGGATCTATGTTCATTCCCTCCCAGTTACAAGCGTTTGAAAATTTTCAGCTAGGCAAGTTTCCATTACGGCTATTATGTATGATAACTATTGAACTATGTCATATATTTGAAAGTTGTTGACACTAAATTAAAGGGAACTAATTTATCTTACAGCAGTGTGAATTTAATCGCCCTACGACAAACCATTCAAAATCTATTAGAGCATTCAAAGTTCAATTGCAAAATTTGCGAAATTGTGAAATTTTCGCTTCGAAGCAAAATATGTCGAGAATTTACTTTAGCTATATTTATTTTTTTATATTTTATATTTCAAAATAAAAGGTTATTCTCTTCTCTTTGTATTTGCCTTTGACCGCATTCAAAAATCTTCAACTGTATGTATTTCCAATATTTACACATTCATAAAAAAATCAGATTGAGTGCTGTTTATGATAAAATAAAATTTGAATTTTATGTTAGATATTCTTTTTCCTAAAATAAATATTTTAAATTCTATACCTCATATCAAAACTCAATAACTGGCGACAAATAGGCACGAATTATCGAACAATTGAAAAAAAAAATGTTTTTTTCTTAGTAACACAACACTTAAAAGTGAATATGTAATCAATTTTCATTACTTTAGGTTTTTTAATAAAATGTTTTTAAATATGAATGTATAATATCTGAAAAAATATTAATTTTTAAACAAATCACTCTGCAGTTTTCTCAAAAAAGCCTTTATTTTTAAGTCCTAACTTTATTTCACATTTTAAATGTTTTTGTCTTTAAAGTAATTATCTTTTAAGAGCAATAAAACCAACTTCAAATGTTGCACTTGACACAAGGACATAAAAATATTCGAATAATAGCAAATAGAGTATAATTTAACATCATTTTAAAATATTTATTTGAAAAATTGATCAGAATTCACTTTTTTTTATTACTAAAATGAATAAAATAATGTTTTGAAAAGTAATTTTCATTAAAGAATGTTTCAAATTCGATGAAATGTAAAAAATCGTAATTTTTTGAAGTTTTGTTATAGCATTAATTAGTCGATTGAGAAAATAATGAATTACTTGTATTTTTTTCAATTAAAAAAAAAACAGGAAGATATTCATTGAATTCATTAATCAGTTTGTTTTTGAAGTACATTATGTTAAAAAATAAATCTTTGTCAGAGGTGGTGCCGTCTAATAGGCAAATAGTGAGAAAAAAAATTGAACGAGAGAAGTTCCAGCAAATTTCCCTTATTGTATTGTTTAATTAATTTTATCTTATCTTCCAATCTTCTTTTTGTTCGTTTATTGTCAAGACTAAATTAGTTAATGAATAATTGCATTGTGGGTTTTTACATAGAATTACATTGGCTAATATTTATGACAGCAACCAGGTTAATATGGGGATTTTTTTGCCTTTTTCGAAGTGAAGTGACATCTATAAAATAAATAAATCTATAATTACAAATTTAAGATACGTTAGTTTTTTTTTTTTTCAAATCGTGGAAATTTAAAACGGTATTTTTCCACAAGTAATTGTCTCGTGTTTTTGTTGTGTTTTTTAAACGTGAAAAATAGTTAATTTTGAGTTAATTTATTTGAATTAAATTATAAAGTGAATTTTTCAAAAGTGAATATTGTAAAATGGCACAGGTAAGTGTTTTATAATAAGTATTGTACAATATGTACAATACAAGAAAAAATAAATTTAACTGTCTTTCAATTAATTTCTATTACTCTATGAATTTTATTTTGTTTTTAATTTAGTACAAATACAAACACACCTTTCTATGTACATACCTATATGAAATTCTGAATCAAGTGTGCAATCCAACGGTTGACAAAATTTACAAAGTTTTTTTTTTGTTCAATCTGAAAACCGTCAACCGTCTTCTAAATTTTCTATAACTTATTCTAATACAGTGGTGTGCAAAATTATTTGCTCAAAGAAAATGTGTTACTCGCATATTTCATGAAAAAAAAACACATCTCGCTGATGATATGTAATTATTGTAAAATGTATTCTTTATTCTTTTATGTAAAAAGTAGAAAGAAAACATGAGAAATTTATAGAGTAATTATTGAAGCACCTAGCTTTCATACTGCATCCCTTTATAATATACCTACGTATGTATTTATAGCAAAGTGAAATCAACGCCACATATTTGACTGAAATAGGCAATGGAGATAAAATGCAGTTTATTTTGCAGTTGCAAAAATGGGGGTTGGTAGCAGAGAATACCATATGTAAGAACTGCAATACAGAAATGGTGTTGAGAAGACCAAGTTCTGACGGCAGAGTACGTTGGTATTGCAACGGCAAGAAAAATACAAGCACTGATTACTGCAAAACAGCTTATTCCATAAAATCAGGAACTGTTTTTGAAGGAACGAAATTGTCTATTCGAAATGTATGTACAAGTTTTTTAATTTATATACATATACATATATATATATATATATATATATATATATATATATATATATGTATGCCTTTAGTTAAATTTTATAACACCTTAAACCGGAAACACTGTATATATGCTTTACTTTTATGTGTTTTTTAGGTTCTACTTATTTTCTATTACTGGATGACCGGCATGAAACTTCAAGACATTGGCAAAAATGTCGGTGTGTCATCCAGAAGCATAGTAAATTGGAACATGTTTTGCTATGATGTCGTTCAATATTATTGCGACAAAAATTTAAAACCGATAGGTAAGCAAGCACTATTCTTTAAACTACATACATATGTATATGTATTTGTATATGTAAACAGAGAAAAAAAATGATTCATTATTTTAGGTGGACCTGGCAAAACTGTCGAAATAGACGAATCGAAATTCGGTAAAAGAAAATATAACAAAGGACACTTTGTTGAAGGACAGTGGGTGTTTGGAGGTGTTTGTCGAGAGACAAAGGAATGTTTTCATGTTCCAGTTGAGAATCGGAAGGCAGAAACTCTAATTCCTTTAATAAATTCAAGAATTGCGCCAGGGTCTACAATAATTTCCGACTGTTGGAAGGCGTATAATAAAATAGATGAAAATAAATATATACATTTTACGGTAATGCTATATTGTACTTAAAATAATTAATAAGAAACCAAAACTAATTTATTATATTTCTCGCAGGTTAATCATTCAAAAAATTTTAAGGACCCTCATACCCATGTCCATACCAACACCATTGAAGGGCATTGGAGATTAATAAAAAATTCGCTGCCAGCATTCAACAGACGAAAGGATTACTTTCATTATTATTTGGCAAAGTTTCAATTTTTGTCTCTTTGCAAAAGAAATAATAGTGATCCTTTGAGAATATTTTTTGATGCGTTGGTGGATTACCAACAAATGAAAGTATGAAACTCAACTAAATTTTAAATTTTAAATAATGTAATTTCTTTTTTATTTACAGAATCCAGAACAACAAAACGAGATAGGAGAGTCGGAGGAACTAGTGGAGGTGTATATGATAGTGGATGAAGGACAGGAAGAAGTAAGATGTTTAACACGTGGAAAAAATCATGCTATAGAAATAAATTGTTTCTACTTTTTTTCTTTGCAGGAACTGTAAGAACATGACATGTGGGAGCTTAAAGAAAAAAAAATCGGTCCTTTTCAGGATCACCAAATATTTAACAAAGAGAAAAAATACATACATACATTACAAATTCTTATCACTCATAAAATTTTATTCCATATCGTTCCTTTTCACGAATGAAAATGAATAGATATGGAAAATTCTTTATGATTCTATCTTGTTTTAATCCTTGTTTCATTCGGATGAAATTTAGTTAAGAAATCGAATTATACTAGAAAAACATGCGCTGAAAAAAAGATACTTACACACATGCATTTTTATTGTTGTTAATTCTAAAAAACACTGGGGGTATTCACGATGTGGTGTATTGTTAGGTGTACTGTTGTTAAATTATACAAATTTATATATAATTTAACAATAGTACAACAGTACACCTAACAATACACCACATCGTGAATACCCCCACTGATTCCTTCTTTCGTATATGTAAGTTAAGGTTTTCGTTAATAAAAAACCAGGTTTGTAAGTTTACGTCTTACTTTATTGAGAAACAACTTAATTCTAATTTTACAATTTCAAATTCTTAAACATTAAACTTTCTACCAATTGATTTTATAATTAAATTTACATATTTGGTCATAAGCGGATTTATGCAAGTAAGCAAGTTATGCTGTTGAATTTAAATATTAATTGAAAAGTAAGCAAAAATTATTTTAGAAATTATTGTGTTATAATTTTGATTATTATTGAAAAATATAAAATTGGATGAAAGTGTGAAAAATAGAAAATGTGCAAAGAATTGTAAATTAAGCAAAATAACCGGATGCGCGTGTTGCAATACAGTTTGCCCATTAAATTGAACTTATATAGGCAATATTGACTCAATGGTGTTAACTTGTATATACAAAAAGATCACTACGGCATGTAAAACATGCAATATAGCAATTTTTATCACGAATTTATCACTAGCGATAAATATCACGATAGCTATAGATTTAAAGCTTAGTTTCATATTTTAAAAAAAAAATCTTAATTTTTTTATATTTTATTTTTAGGACAATAATGGATTTCATGCAGATGTGTTGCGACAGCAGATATTCTCTTTTCATGGCCATTTATTTTTGTGCGCCACTGTAATATTACAGATGGCTGTATTTTTAAAATATTCAAATTTGTACATTTATTGGAAATTTTTCATCTAAATTTTCCAATAAATGAACTGTATATAAATTTCCGTTGCCCACGCGCAACCTAAAACTTAATCTTGTTTTGTTCAAAAATTGAACAAAGACATTTTTTAATAATCCCATGGATTATTGCACATCACGCCACTTCGAGAATAATCCTATGTAATTATACAATTACATCAGATTATTCCATATTTTCTCAAATATTCTCCAATTTCAATTTTCTCACTTTTTTTATCACATCATATTATGTACTTCAGTGTATTTGATAATGTTCAAATACACCAAGAATTTCACACACAGCATTTGATTTATTCCCATATAAATCAATATATGAGAAAAATCAATAACAATCACATGATCCATATAATTACATTGGGTAATTTACTTAACGTAATTACAATTAAGTTTTCAAGTTCACGCACACCACGACATATTCCAGAATTACCGTACTCAAAACATATTATTCATGGAATAATATATCGAATATTCCAGAGTACATGATGATGATTTGTATACCTGTATACTATGTATATTGACAATGAATTAATTTTGCCGCTTATACACCAACAATAAATAAAGTTTGGGGTATATAAGGCAACAAAATTTTTGATACGGGGTCTTTTTTGCTTCTTGGGTCTTATCTTGTCTTGTGTTTTTTTCAGTTTTTCTTTTTCGGTTTTTCTTATTCTGAGTCTACGCGATGGCTCCATTCAGTGATGGATATATTTTTTGTTGAATCGTGGAAAAAAAAGTTGTGTATATTCAAATTATAAATTAATTAATAAACTCTAATTAAAAGACATAAAAATGATTAAAATTTAGAAAAAAAAAATTTAACGGAAAATTACAAAGTTTAAATTTTTAGTTTCATGTATCAATTATTCTTTTTATTACTGTTTTCTCTTTTTTTTTATTAATTCCGGTTGATATACTAGCAATCGAGTAACAAACAATTCAATTAAAATTTCGATTTTTGCAAAAAAAAAAAAAAAAAGTTTAACAGGAAAAATTAGGATTAAATAAATTTTTTTTTGGACTGTGCTTACATTTTGTGTTGTGATACAATTTATAGAAAAAAAAAGTGAACAAATCAAAAATAAAAGATGAATATATTCAAATTAGATTTCAATTTTTAACTAATGTTGTAGGAGAAATAATTGAAAGTATGGAAAGTATATATATTTAACAGTGAAATCAAAATAGTGAAATGAGAAAAAAAAAAACAAATTAATTAATTAATAAACAAAAGAAAAAATTCAATAAATATTTTATGTGCTATATGGGGGAAAAGATTATCTACATAATATTATATTAATATACCTATAATATGTATATATAGAAAAAAAAAGAGAATAAAAATAATAATAATTAAAATTTAAAGAATGACAGAAAAGAAAAAAAAAAAAGGTTAACCGTCGGGTTAAATTGTATAAAAATAAAGAAAAAAAAAATAATAATAATAATAAAATAACATACATAAATAAATAAATAAAAGTATACATTTAAATAAAAAAAAAAAAAAAAAATTTAAAAGAAAGGTTTAAAGAAAGAAAAATGTTATATATAACTAATTTGTAATTTGCATTGTAGAATTAAAGAAAATTCAGCTCCAAAATAACTAATGTAAGCTAATGATGGTTTTAATTAAAAATGATCAAACAAATTAAATCTAAAAGTAGAAGGAAATTTTATTAAAATAAAATAAAAATAACTAAATATACATACATATAAGTATATATATATATATAAATAAATCGATTACTTAATAAACAAATTCAAGATTTTCAAAAAGAAAAAAAAATAAATACAATATGTACTAAACTTAATTGGAAAAAAAAAAAATTTAATTTTATGAATATAAAATAAAAAAATAAATTCATATACTTGTATAAATATATTATTTAATAATTATCTCATGATTTTAAACAAACCATGAACAAAAAAAAAAAAAAAATATATATATATATGTACATGTATAAATAAAATAATAAAATTAACTGACAACGAAAAACAGAGAAAAAAAGATATATGATTTTTATTTTGTTTAAATAAAATTGAGAAAAAAAAATAATATTGGAAGAAACATAAAATCGAAATAGGAAAATTAGTCTCAAATAACACAGATGTTCAGGGATAAAGCAGTAAAGTCAACTTTAGTATCATGCTGCCATATGATGTATCATGAGTCATGACTCAACATGCGGACATCCAAGAACTCAAGTATCAAGCATCATCCTGTAAGTTATTTGATTTTATTAAGAATAACAAAATTATAAATTTGTAATCTAAATTAAGTAAAGTAAAGAGTGAAAGTAAAATTAAATAAAGTAACCGAATAGAAAAAAAAGGAAATGCAGCACTGAAGTATTCTGACACATTAGATAGCATTTATTTCAAAGAATTTAAATATAGAAAAAAAAATATATAAGATGTACTATATTAGGTTGTAATGTACCACTTCTTATTTTGTTAGTTTATAATTAAATGAGATTTTTTTTTTTGAACTATAAAATAAATGTTTGTATTTGATAGAAAGTAGAAAAAGAAAAAAAAAACCATTATAAAAACAAAAATTAATAGATTAAGTATTGTAAAGAAAATGTAGCTACCTAGGTTTGTATTTAGTTTAATGGAAAATAAAAATATGGAGATAAAAATCTGAAAAAAAAAAAAGAAATTTAAAACAAATTTAAGCATAATTATTTTATTCTTGAAATTCAAAAAAAAAAAAAAAAAAAGGGGTAACAAAGAGAGAATTGATAAATACAATGGGTTAAATCAAAAAAGAAAAAAAAAAGAAATAAAAAAATTAAACAAAGGTGTTGTGAATTTGGAGGAAATCGGCGAATGTGGAAGATGGTCCTCTACTTGTCCCCCCTGTTCTCAATGCTTTACAGATCGGAAGTTTCCCCTATCAATAAAATTTGCCTTTTTGTACATTTTTTTTTATGCAATTTTTTTTCGGTTCCTTATTTTTTGCATACTTTTCACGATTTCTTGGATTAAGCCGGTCCCTTCTATGTTAATGTAACGGACCCACTTCCGAAATGGTGTATCCAAGAACCCACCCCGGCTGAAGCAGCTGGAAAATCGACCGGCTGGGTACACCAGGAAGCAAGTTTTAAGCTTCTTAGTTTTTCTTTTCATTAAATTAAAAATTCAGTTTCATTTTGAAACTGAATTTTCCGTTACGTAACAGATGTTTTTTCATCATTTAGTTGGTCAACAAATATTTTAGGTATTAAAAGATGATTATTGTTACCACCAAAAGAAGAATTAAAATTAAAAGATAATTTTGGAAGTGATCCATTTAGTATTGATGCAAATACTTTAATAGAAAATCATGTAAAGTATTACAAAATTGATCAAAATGAGAATGAACCAATATTTGTACCATCTGGTTGGTATCATCAAGTATGGAATTTAACTGATACAATATCAATAAATCATAATTCTATTCTAATTTATTTTTAATATGGAAAAATTTAAAAAATTGTATGAATAAAGTTCAATATGAAATAAATGATTGTCGTAATATGGAAAATTTTGAAAATCATATTCAAATTATGTTAAAAGCAATATTTGGTATAAATTAAGAACAATTTTTTGATATAATCGAACATATTATGAAAAAACGTATCGATAGTATTAAAAAAAATTAAGATTTAATATGATTTAAAATATTTCGTTAAAACAAATATCATACATTATTTGATTTAAAATCAATTCAAAATGTTTTATACAATTTATTTTAAATGAAGATGAAATTATAAGAAATAATATAGAATTCATATCTCAATGTATGTAATTATATTTTGGAAAATTTAAAAAATTTTTTATAGTGGCAGATATATCGTCGAAAAAAAACAAAGCAAAACAGAATGAAATTGTGGTATGTACTAGAAATATTTTTCAGACATTATATTGGAATATACATATTGAAAATTTTTTGATAAGAATTTTACAATTTCCAAAACAACAAAAATATCCATAAATCATGTATATAAATTATTGATGAGAAAAAAAAAATAGAAAATTATTTATATATGTATATTTTTTGTAAGTGTATACACTTGTATAAAATATAAGCCTTTATAAGAAAACAAAATGTTTTTTTGAATTTTTTTTCTACAACTTTCTTATTTTAATAGGTAAGAATATTTTTGGATCTCAGATGTTGGTATGTATGTGATATGTTTGTGCCTCTTCAGTTGGAAAAAATTACGATAAAATAATATACATGATTTATTAATTGAAGTTCAATCGAGGGAAATCTTTTAAATTAAATATTATCAAGGGCAACAAACTCATCGGGTACTACCTCCGTAAGCACAATACTGACTTCAATTAATAAATCAAGTATAATTGATTTTAATGTTAACTTTACATCAATTGAAGCACGATCATTAATTGAATTTCTTTTTCAATTGAATCGAATAGTAAAGGGTGAGAAATGAAATTCACTTTTTTTTTTTTTAAAACATAATCTTTAAAATGTTTTTTAAAATGTTTTTATTAGCTTGGTTTCTTGTCTGTCTGTTCGGTACAAATTTGGAAATTGATTTTTAATTTTTAACCAACTTTTTGATGAGATAAAGACTTGAAACTTTCAACATAGCTCAGAACTGCATGACAATGCAATATTACATCGCTAATGAAAGTTTTAAGATTTTACTTTTTATGATATTCGATCCTCAAATTTGTTCTAAAACAAATAAAATATTAATTTTTCTTTACTAAAATTTAATCTAAGCAAACTCTGATTTTCAAGTCAAAAATATTTTAGTATGCTTCATTTCTCATTTTTAACAGCCATCTCTGAAAATTTAGTACCACTTTAAAAATATTTTTTTGTTTATGAATACATATTTTTGAAAGAAAAAATAAACAAATGAATAAAAAATTTCAATAATAATTTCAAATTTATGGCCATTTTTCTTGAAAATGGGATTATTACATACAATAAGTAATACATAAAATGAAAGGTAATTTTAATAGCCATTCATAATGAAAAGAAAAATTTTGATACATAGGGTGTAAAGAAAGTTACAGGTGATTTTGTGTTGGGAGGTCTTGCATAAAAATCATAATTTTGAACGCCCTCTAGCGGCGAAAAAAGACACGATCGAAAGTTTCGCTAGTACAATTTTTTTCATGGAATAGTCCAGCGAATATCGTGGTACCCCTCTTGGTAGTTAGAAAGAATACACCCTGTATGTATATACAAATATATTTGTTTTTTAAAATTAAAAAAACTTTTTTAGTTTTACTTATATTGTTTTTTAATGTAAAATAATATCAATAAAATCGATTGTCAAATTTCACATAAGACTAAAAAGCAAAAAATAATTAAAATAAAAAAATTTTGTTAATATAAAACGTTTTTAAAACGGACTCAAAAGTATAAAATAATTTTTTCTAGCCACATACACATTCTCAACCCCATACAGATAATTCTGAAAATTTGTGATTGCGAATTTTTAATAGCTATAAAAATACTTGTAAGATTAAAAACGAAAAACATGGGGTGCAAGATAAAATAGTAAGAAGTGTAAAGAGTAGTGCAAGTTAATAGTAAGAAGTGTAAAGAATAGCGCCCCACGTTTTTCGTTTTTAATCTTACAAGTATTTTTATAGCTATTAAAAATTCGCAATCACAAATTTTCAGAATTATCTG
This sequence comes from Bombylius major, assembly GCA_932526495.1. NCBI lineage: Eukaryota > Metazoa > Arthropoda > Insecta > Diptera > Bombyliidae > Bombylius > Bombylius major. The sequence continues at coordinate 31,589,009 of OW052042.1, forward strand.
TATGGGGTTGAGAATGTGTATGTGGCTAGAAAAAATTATTTTATACTTTTGAGTCCGTTTTAAAAACGTTTTATATTAAAAAAATTTTTTTATTTTAATTATTTATTTCTTTTCATAATTTCAGTCTACAGTTAGTAATAAATACGAAAATTAATTGCCTTTTTTAAATTTAGCATTTGCTGATCGTTTTGGAGGTATCCAACAAAGACATGTTGGATCGACAGTTAATTTTGGCTTTTTAAATTGTGGCAATTTGTAAATGTTCTACAACAGTTTTTGGTGTTACACAAATTACATGTTGCTCTTTCCAATATTTAACCATTTTCATTGACTGTAAAGTGTAAATAATATCATCTTGTGTAATACCACTTAATTCACTTAATTCTTTAATTGATTGTGTTGTTGTACGAAACTCTTTCATTAATTCCAATAATGTATGTGCCCAATAACTGCGATAGCTTAAATGTCCTATATCTGATAATGGTTTTTCTGCACTACCAACAATACCTTCACGTCATGATAATTCATAACTAAATGGTATTAAAAGTTTACCATATCCTTTTCTTTGATACGGCGGTAATATTAAAATACATGCTACATTATTATTTTCTGGTGATTATTTTTCTTTTGAAAAATAACCAACAATATGTGCACCTTTTTTATCAACTTCACATAATACATAAAAGAAAAATGGTTCAACATCATAATATAATGTTTTATGATCTAAAAATAGTTTTGCCATCAAACATAATGTTTGGCAATAAATTTTATGATCTTTTCCATCAATTTCAAATATTGATATTGTACCTTTTCTATAAATTTAATTACCATGTTTTCAACATATAATATATCTATATGTTTTCGCATATTTCATATATTTTAAACAATATTCACAAACATATAATGTACCAACTTTACCATATTCATCTGGATATGGTGAAAAATATCATGTATCAATTTCAAATTTACCAATACGTAATTTATCAATATATTTAACTTTTGTTATTGCTTCATGTTCTTTTTCCAATGCTGCCGTTGTTGGATCCATTTCAGCATATGTCCTTTGTACATGATTAATTTCATCATGAAAAAATTCTTTTTTTTAAAGCAAAGTATTTTTATTCAAAATGAAAATAAATTCAAAAGTATAAATCGTAATTTATGTTGCCGTAGCAACAACCATTATTTATATTTGGTAAACAGACACATTATTGGGTACATATAATGTTTAGCAACATCAACGTATTTTTGGTTTGCTCTGGATTTTAAAATTGTTGCATAAGCATAAAATGTTGATAACATTCAGTAAACATGTAGCCACCTGATATCAGGTGTAGAAGTAAAAATTAATGGTGACATAAGGATATATGGCAATTGTTTATCTTTGTAGTTATATGGTTTTTGCTAATACATACACAACACCAGTAGGAGGCTTTTATTGTAGAGGGTTTTGATACCATACATTTTATATGGAAATTTTAAAATTTTTTTTCGAAAGAGCTGTATCTCAGAATCCCATGGACCAAAACCTATTATTTTTATATTGAAATCTTTATTAAAGTGTTTTCTTTAATGTTGTTGCTATTACAGTTTTAATATTTTTTCTAGTTTCCGAGATAAAATGGAAAATAAGGTTGAAAATGTTGAACTTCTTAATGGTTTTTCGCGTATTTTGTCCTTTTGGTTGAAAACTATGGCACTTACAGAATTACTGTATAAGACAGCTTTTAAGCAATACTTCAGCAATTTTTTAATCCAAAAATATTAGTTTTTGGTTCAGAGGATGCTGAGATGTAGAACTTCAAAGCCAACAATAGATGTTTGCTTTTATGAATGTACAAGAATGTATGGAACATTCACGTTTTTCATGTTATTATGCACTTTATTTTGAAAACTAAAAAAACTAAAAAAATACTGTAAAGAAGAATACTAAAAAGAACACTTTGATAAATGTTTTAGTATAAAAATAGTTTCAAGGTCCTAGCTCAAAGGGATCGTATTTTATCAAGGATCAAAGTCCGCGTGTATACTTTTGTATACGACCAGGCAATCCTAGGGTTAAAATGAATGTAGGTAGGTAAAAATTTTCAACTATTGAAGAAAAATTAATTTTTACAAACATGATTTTCAATATATCCATTCAATAAATATACATAACAGTATAATCTCGATAATTTGAACTAATTTCAAACCGACCTTGTTAAAATTTTAAAATTTACATAGAAACCAGTTTACACTTTTAACACTACTTTAAACAAAAACACCCCATAATTCTGTAATAAAATTCATTTGCATTATTAAAACAATAATTATGAAATTGATTATGACGATTTTAAAATTAATTTTTTATTGCAAAAATCAGTGATTGAAATTAGGTACAACATATTTAATTTGGTTTTATTTCAGGCTATTTCATAAAGTAAAATCACAAAAAACCTCTTTACAAAAATACAGAAACCGAAATTACAGAAATTTAGGTGTTGAAAATATAGAGGTTCAAATTACCGAACTAATACTGTATCTCAAATATAATTCATATTTCATTCCATATTGATCATTGAAAAAATATTTCTTCTGTCTTTGTCTATCTTCAGAAAAGTGATATGCATTTATAATTTGTATTTTTCTTTTTACACATTTTCTTAATCCTTCCTACTTTTCTTATCTTCTTTGAAAATAAACAAAAGTCAGCTGATAGTGATATGCATTATGTATTTAAAGAAGAAGAAGAAGTGAAATTTTTGAAGGATAAATCTGTAATAGTTTTATTTTATTAAACAAAAACTTTCTAAACTATTTAAACTAAATTGATAAAATACATATTTTCAAAAAATATTAAACTGTAAGAAAAAAAAACAATAAAAGTGTGTTTATCATTATTACATAAAACATTCATATATATTTATAATTGATATTTATATTGGTCAATTCTTCTTCTTCTTCTTTGTCTTCTGTCTTTCTCTATCTTCAAAAAAGTGAAATGCATTTATAATTTGTATTATTCTTTTTACATATTTTCTTATTCCTCCTACTAATTCGAAAATAAAAGTCATCTGATATGCTTTAGGATATTAAAAGAAGAAGAAAAAGAAAAATACTTTTTAAAAATAAAAATCTGTAATAGAATTATTAAACAAAAACTATCTAACTATTTAAACTAATATTAATAAATTGTTTTACGAAAAATTAAACTGAAAAAAAATTATAAACAAAAAATAATTCAAGTCATTATCAATCACATAAAAAACATTTATACCAGTTGTAAAAAATATACCTATATGTATACTCATAACAATTCATATAATCATATTATTACACATACATAATAATGATCGTATGGGTAATCAAAGATAATTAATAAGAAGTAGATATTCCAGAACAGAAAAGCTGTTGAAAAATAAATTTTTAGTTCTAAATCTGTTCATAGAGCGGACAGACAAGAAGGAATCGCTTAGAACATTAGATTTAAAAATACGTTATGACCGTTTTTGCAATAAAAAAAAATTTAACATACACAAAAATCCTCAAAACTGTAATTAGACAATTTTATATGGAAAATGAGGATGGAGTAAATGTGCATGACATCATCATACAATTTTTTTATGAAAATTTATAATTAATATAAACAAAAACAACACACATATAAAAAAATAATTGTAATTTTATTTTTCATTTTTCAAGTACCCAACCAAATTTACAATTTTTTTATAATACCGTATTTGAATTTTGTTGTTGCTTCGTACCTAAATACAAAATTTATTGTAAACTTGAATTGAAGTCACTGTTTTTTTCTCATTTTTGTATATTTCCCATTTAGCATATACAAGTATGTATTTTTGTATATGCAGATTGTAGTTTATACAGTAGCGGAAAAAACGCATGACTCAAATAATTTTCATTTTTCTAAAAATAATTTAGTTATTAAGCTGTATTACAGAATCATGTACGGTTTTTCTTTTCTTATAGAAAATACCTTAAAAAAAACACACATACTTAGTTAAAAAACAAACCATCATCCATCCCCACCAAAATTTAAAGATAGTATCGAGAAAAGTTTTTAGAAATTATTAGTTAGGCGACTTTCATGATCGCTACTGTACATATATTATATTGCACGTACATTATAATGTTAACACTTTGCAAGCATTAGCGATTTTCTAATTTTCTAATAATGACTGTGATCATCTCCCGGCTGCAAGGTTTTAATAAAATTTTATAGGTACACCTAATTGATCAAAATTTGTAGAGTCCAACATATCTAACTACCTCACATTGTGTAACATTTTCAAATATAAATATGGGTAAATAAAATGTATTTAAATGTGTATTGGAATGTTGTTAATTAGGTACTTGAATTGAAAACAAAATATGTATCTTAATTCCCTTTTTCATTTGAAAAAAAAAATGTAGGTATATAGTTACATAAAATTTACACTGTAATAAAAGCACATGTCCAATAATCTAATAAATTTCAGACTTATTTTTTCAGTTTTTTCAAAAGGTCTTTAATATCTCGAAAATTCTATTCTCAATGGTTACCGAGATATTCAAGGTCAAAGACAATTTTTTTGGAAGAGTAACCACTAACCAGTTCCACTTTTCGCAACATATTTTAGCGTTCGCTCAATGCCTTTTACAAATTGTTTTCGATGTGTCACCCTCCATTTTAGATACAAATAAGAGCCGGAAGAAAAGTTAAGAAAATTTATTAATTAAATATTTGAAAGGCGCAATCAGACAAAGAGCTCCAAAATGTATTCAAAAGCATTGAACACTACAATTAGCTTCTTCCAGGACTACAAAAAATCCCTTCCAGAATTTCAAAAAAGTCCTTTCCTGGACTACAATAAGCTCTTTTCAGGACTACAATAACTTCGTATCAGGACTACAATAGGTCCTTTTCAGGACTAAAATAACTCCTAACCAGGACTAGTATAAGTCCTTTTCAGGAATACCAAGTAATTAACACAGAGAGTCAAATAAAACATACCAAAAGGCAATTGAATAATTCTTTAGAACAACAAATTTATGAACGGATAAAAATAATGTAATATAATTTAAAGCCAAGTTAGAGTAGACAAAATAAGCTTTTATTTAAGCTAAAAAAATTTAAAAAATAATAAGGATTTTTTTTCGAGATATTTGACCTTGAACATAAAAATGACGAATTTTTTTCAAAATATTTTGACTTTGAGTTACAATAACTTTAAAACCAATTAACATAAAACTTTGTAAAAGACATTTTTTGAAAGGTCTGAAGGTTGTTTATGAAAATAATTTTCATTTATTTCTCCAGATTTAGCGAACGCTGAAATATGCTGCGAAAAGTGGAACTGGTTACTCTTCGAAAAAAATTTTGTTTGACCTTGAATATCTCGGTAACCACTGAGAATAGAGCCCCTCCTCCCATACGATTTTTTTTCGTTTCTCACCGAGATCTACCACCCTGTTCAGTTTGGCACACGAAAGGTGAAACACCCTGTATATGTAGTTACATAAAATAAAAACAAAAAAAAGCGGGATCTGGATTCTGGATTTCAATAAAATTTCTCATAGCTTCAAAAACTATAAAAAAAATAAAAATAATTGGATAAATTTTTCATATTATCATGCATTCAATAATCAGAAAACAAATTCTAATTCATATTCCTATACAATACAATATAGGTATTTACATTCATAATGTATGTACATACATATTGATATTCTATGGATGAAAAAATAAAAAATATTATACAACCGATGAAACAAATTTTAAAAAAAGAAGAAAAAAAACAAATATTAAATGAAATGTGCACAGACGGTAAACACGCATTTGTGTACATGCAAAAATATGTACATATACTTATATATGTATATATATACATATGTATATATTATATAAATATAGGTATACACAAAGTTATACTGCAAACTGGTTTGATTTGGTTATACACAAAAAAAAAATAACAAGAGCATGAGCGAATGGATAACAAAAAAAATCACTCGATCATTTTTTTTAAGTTTGAATTTCAAAACGTTAGTTCTATTTTTGCTCGCCAGATAGGACAGACAAGAAGGTTTCGTTTAGGAGCCTTTAATGAAATAGAGTGAAAATACAAATGTACTACGCGAAATATCTATTGTGTAAATCTATAATCATTGGGGTAATGTAAACAAAATTCAAAAAGTATCTATATAAAATCATCGAATTTCGAAATCAACGAAAAAATCAAAATTTTAAATTCAAAAATGAGCTTCACTATTGGAATTACCTGGTTGCGCCATCTATTTTTGCTTCGAAAACTAAAATTTTATAATTTCAAAAAAAATGTAAACTGGAATCTCTAATGATTTTATATACTTTTTGCGCGATGTGATAGATAACATCGAACGGTAGGATGTACTTTTTTTTGTCATAATAAAAAAGAAATAAAAACTTTAAAGGTACAGGATGATTCATTCTTAGAAATTAAAAAATTAGCAAACAAAAGTTGAAATATTTCACTAAAAATTGGAAACTTTTACAATATTTCCAATTTAAGTTAATTTTTTATCAAATAAAAATATACAAGAATGAGAAAATTTGTACAGAAACTGCCTTTTTAGAATTTTTTTTTGAACAAAAAATTGTTGAAATGATTTCTGTACAATTTGAAACACCCCGTTAGCATATTTTAACATTTAAAAAGTACCTTTTTTAGGGTTGGCAGAGGTATGATTTTAAGAATTTCCTACAAACAATTATACGTGAAGTTAACACAAACTCATCGGGTACTGCCTCCATAAGCACAATACTGACTTCCAAAAAGAAAAATAGTATAGTTTGTTTACATTTATTTTCAACGTGTTTTTAAAGGCGGTACTTGATGAGTTTCATATGTATTTATTTTGGGAACTAGAAAAGTGTAAGGTGATCTACATTTTTTTATTGTAATTATTAGAAAAATATGTATAAAAAAAGTGAATTTATGTGAATAGATATAAATGAAGATTTAAATAAATTTAAAAACATTAAAAATGGTGGTAAACATAAACTTTAAATGTTTGGCGTGTGTTATAGTGAAAAGGAAATAGAATAAAAAATAATAAAATAAAACGACAAATTTAGTCACATAAAATTCATATTTTATTGAATGTTACATTTCTCACAGAATATGCTGAGTCCGATTTTTATATGCAACAATTTAACTGAAATATAATCTTCAACACAAATTCTAAGAAACATGCATCTTAATTTAACTGCAACATTTTATTGCGAATATATAATTACTATGTAGGTACTTACAGTATAATGTCTTGGTCAGCAAAAATTTAAAGATAAGACTAAAAGTAAATTGTAAGTAGATATAAGAATAAGATAGAATTGTAAATCACTTTTATTTTAGAAGTCGTTGCTAATAGACAGCTTTATTAAAGAAAATTAAAAAGTATTCAATTTTATATTTTTTTAAATTTTATCCTTATTAAATTCCTTGCCGTATAACAAATATTTTCTGGTGGCAGCGGTGGGATAAGCCAAAAAACGGTTGCAATTTTATTAATAAGAATATTTATATAGTTATATATTTTCAAAATTCGCAAACGGTTGCTTTAAAGTCTTAAAATCTGGCAAAAACCCCAAAACGGTTTGAAGAATTTTCGCTTTTGCATCAAGGAGGCTGTCAAAGTGATACATATTAGCAAGTTTTGCACGGAGCGGCAAATATATACCTAAAAAGAAACTAAAACGTTAAGGAGTATTATCAGGTTTGCACGGAGCGGCAAATATATACATAAAAAAGAACCAAAACGTTAAGGTTTGAAATGAAACTCAATTTGATACATCTTTTAATACTACAGGGTGTTCCGTTTCTACGTACATTAATTGGTACCACGATATTCGCTGGACTATTTCATGAAAAAAATTGTACTAGCGAAACTTTTAGATCGTGTCTATTTTCGCCGCTAGAGGGCCTTCAAAAGTGAATTTTTTTTTCAGGAGCTCAATTAATTGAGAAAATTTTAAGAAAAAAAAATCATAAATTTCAAATTTATGGGCCTTTTTCTTGAAAATGGGATTATTAAATACAATAAGTAATACACCAAATGAAAGGTAATTTTAATAGCCATTCATAATAAAAAGAAAAATTTTGATACATAGGGTGCAAAAAAAGTTACAGGTGATTTTGTGTTGGGAGGTCTTGCATAAAACTCATAATTTTGAACGCCCTCTAGCGGCGAAAATAGACACGATCGAAAGTTTCGCTAGTACAATTTTTTTCATGAAATAGTCCAGCGAATATCGTGGTACCAATTAATGTACGTAGAAACGGAACACCCTATATATGATCAATTTTTAAGGTGATTAAATTTATGTTTTACTGGTGTTTTATTTTATAAATTTTGTTAAATATTATACATAATATAATTATATAAAAGGTTTCATATCCAATATAGTGTGAAAAAAAGAGTTTTTGTATTAGTAATAGGTTGTTCTTTGTGAGACATAAAATTTAATATACGAGAAATATAAACCATTTTTTTTATTACTGAAAAATAAATATAAAATATAATAAAATGTATAAATATGATAATTTCAAAATATTAGATAAAGAGAATAAAGTCGAAACAATAATAAAAGGTTGTGATCTTGAAAAGTATGAAAAAGAAAACTATTATGTGTGGTTAGTGGACAAAGATTTTCGATTAATTTTAGTAAAAGTTTCTATTGCAATAGGCTATTTCAATGGTAGCAAGTGTAATAGAATTAGAGATAATAACAATAAGGTGTATTATCAAATTTTAACAAATACTGTTGAAGATATTTCTGAAATTGAAGAAGAATTAACCGAGGTAGTAAATATGGCCATATGGGGTCAAATAATGATTGTAATAATAGAAATTTTGGTAGTGAAATAAAAATAGAAACCCTTTTCAAATTTATTCCAGAATTTAATGGTAAAAGGGAAGAAGTATTTTGTTTCATAGAAAGTTGTAGAGATGCAAATCTTTTAGCTTCAGAATTGCAAAAACCTATTTTGTTTAAGTTTATTAAAAGTCAAATGAAAGGTAATTCCACTATTATTTTGACAAATTATAATCTGAACAATTGGAAAGAATTAGAAGAAAAACTAATTTCTGTCTCAAGATAAAAAAGGTATAAATCAATTAATGAATGAATTACACAATTTAAAGCAATTTCCAAGTGAAACAGTAGCACAATTTAGTCAAAGAGTAGAAACAAGTGTTAGGAAAATTTTAGAAACAATGAAATTAGAAAATAAAAATAATGATTCTTTGTTTTTAAGTGGACAAACCAATTTTATATATCAACTGGGATTAACAACATTTTGCAATGGTTTATTACCAAATTTAGCTACTTACATTCGTACACAACATCCTACAGATTTACCCAGTGCAATTAAATTGGTACAAAATGAAGAATCGATAATAAATGCCATAAGATCTAAAGGAAATTATAATCAACGAGGCATCTGATTATACAGATCGAAATTTAGTAAAACAAGTGAATTCTTTTGAGCCAAAATGTTACAATTGTGAGAAAATAGGGCATATCATAAAGTACTGCAAAGAAAAACGAAAATATATACGTATATATATATAAAGCGAATTTAAAACTTAATATACCATATCCAAGTAATAAATCTTGATTGCCTCAATTTTTTTCTAGTTTTACCCCTTCATTAGAAATTACATGTCCCAAGTAAACGACTTCTTTCCGAAGAAACTCACATTTTGTAGGCTGAAGTTTTAAATTCGCTTTTCTAAGTTTACTAAAGATTTCTTTGCACTTTTCTTCATGATCTTTCAGGCTTTTTGCATATATAACGATGTCATCTACGTATATAAAGCATTTCACGGACTGACAACCTAATAAAACCGAATTCATCAAACGTTGGAATCTACTTGGTGCAGATTTCAATCCAAAAGGCATACGGTTAAACTCGTAGTGGCCATAAGGTGTACTAAATGCGGTTTTACATTTGTCTTCTTCTTTTATTGGAATTTGGTGGAACCCAGAAGTTAAGTCAAGAGTAGTAAAATATTTACTATTCCCCAACTGATCAAGAATTTCCGTAATATTCGGCAATGGATATGAGTCTCCTATAGTAAAGTCATTCAGTTTTCGATAGTCTATGACGATACGCCATTTAGTGTTACCGCTAGTGTCTGACTTTTTCGGGACAACCCACAAAGGACTTGACCATGGACTTTGACTCGGCCTAATGATGCCATCAGTAAGCATCTTGTTTATCTGGGTATTTACTTCCTGCTCATGTACTTTTGGAAACCGATATGTTTTTGCACATATTGGTTCTGTGTCTTTTAACAAAGGAATTTCATGGAATGTTGCAGTGGTCATTGACAATGGTTCGTTTTCAACTGAAAAAATGTCACAGTATTCTTTGACAAGCTGATAAACGCTTTCTTTTTCTTCATGATTTAAATGTTCAACTCTTAAATTACTTTTTATTTGTGACCAACGACTTGAACTTTGATTTTCATTACTTTGAAAAACAAATTTAGAATCTAAAGTTTCAAATTCAGGTCCTAAACCAGAGTTTTTAAAACGAACTGGTAATTCCCTAGTATTAACATAACTAACTATTGCTTCTCTTTTGTCGTTAGTTCTAGTAATGCATTCTGATATAAAAACATTAGGAAAAATTTCTTTTTTGTGGACCCATATATCGGAATTTGGATCAGCCTCTGCTATCCAAATCTTACAAATAAATTCACTTCTTTCTGGAATGACTATGCTTCGATATTTTATTAACATGAAAAAATAATATAAAAATCAGTAAATGGATGTCTCACTTGCCAAAACGATTAACTTCATATAAAAAACGTCTAAAAAATAACAAATTAGCTCCGATAATAAATAAATTATGATTTGAAGACGAAAAAAATATTTTTAATTTAGTAGTTGAACGGCTTATTGTCACATCCAATTACTTCGAATATGGAAAATCTAAGAATTAATTGAATTCTGGAACTAAAACTTAAAAAACCCCAAAAACGGAGTTAATCGATTTGGCAAATGAGCCATCCAAATAATACCTACAATATGCACAAACTATGTACATGCAAACACATAACAATTAATGTTACTATGGTAACATAAATATAAATATACATATGACATATATATAATGTTTATGTACTATCTGTAATTGAGACACATAACAAAATATGTTACTATGGTAACATAAATATACATATTATGATTTATGACATATATATGTTTAAGTTTATGTACAATCTGTGATTCATATTCATTCACTCAGAAAATAAAACGCATTTAATTTTTCTCTCCAAAAACAATTTTTGAATGGAAAGCTTTTGAAAAGTGGATTTTCCGAAAATCCACCTGAAATTTTACTGAAAACATCATAATACACTGCTTGCACCATCTGTATAGATATTACCGTTTGTGGACTTCCTTGAATTTTGTGATAGCCTATTTAGTGATTGCGACTAATTAATCGATTAATCGAATTAGTCGATTAATTCTTGATACTTTTAGTCGGATTTTAGTCGATTAATATTGTACACGACTAAGCGACTAAATGACTAATTTAACTTTAATTTAGTCGCTTTTGACTAATTCTAATTTTTCTTCAATTTTCTATGTGTAGTACAATACGAAACCTCAACTTTTTCGCCTTCTACTATGATACTTAATTAATAATAATTGCCAACTTCATTTGCTTTTACTATTTATACCATCCATAATCCATATTCCATATCCATCCCATCAATAACCAGACCATATTGTTTGTCAAGTGTCAAGTGTCAACAGTAGCGTGTTTTTCTTAATCTGATGAATTTGTTATGAAGTGTGTTTTTAAAGTTTCTAACTTTTTTATATCTAATTTAATTTTAAATTCTAAAATACAAAATGTTAACTTAAATAAAGGGTTTAAATTACACATGCTCTCCTATTTTAAGGAAAATCTATGAAATCAATCGATTAATTTTCGATCGACTAATTTCTATTAATCGACTAATAGTAGCTTGATAAGTTTTGACTAATTTGATTAATCGATTGATTTCAGTCCGATTATTTTTAGTCGACGACTAAACTAACAGTTTTCGTAATGTTAGTCGATTAATCGACTAACTACAAAGATTCCAGACATCACTAGCCTATATGTATAATGTATATATGTGTTGTGGCAGATCTACTGTTTTGAAAGTTAAGTCCACAACCAACGACTCCTATAGTACCAAGCCTTAATGCTCAATTTTATTTTGTTGTTTATATGTGTTGGAAGTACCAAATTAACATTACAATTTATTGTTTTTAATCAATTATAACTAAGTTGTGATTAAAGTTACATGAAAATTATGTTTAAATGAAATGTAGAGAAGATCCTTAGCTTTATTTTCACCGAATATATTAAATATCTATGAGCAACATAAATCAAAGAAAAAACTAATAAATGAATAAAAAAATTCTTCAAAAGGTACAACATTTTCAGAGGTGACTGTTAAAAATGAGAAATAAGAGAGATAATTGTGATTTTAATAAAAAATTATCATTTTTCTTTAATAACTTAATTTCTATTAATTTTATGATACAACAATGTTTGGGAAAAATGTTAATTTAATAAAAATCCACAAATTTGTAGAACATTGTAGTTTGATATTTTTAGTAATTTGGAAGATTTAAGGAAAAATTGATTTTCAGTTTTATGTTACTAAATATTTATCACGTTTTTTCTTTGATTTACGTTGCTCATAGATATTTAATATATTCGGTGAAAATAAAGCCAAGGATCTTCTCTACATTTCATTTAAACATAATTTTCATGTAACTTTAATCACAACTTAGTTATAATTGATTAAAAACAATAAATTGTAATGTTAATTTGGTACTTCCAACACATATAAACAACAAAATAAAATTGAGCATTAAGGCTTGGTACTATAGGAGTCGTTGACACAACACACCTACATATGTATATCTTTTTTATTTTGGTTTTCTGTCTTTTGAAAACATCTTATTTTAATTACATTAAACACTTTTAATTCTAATATATCTAATATTTAATCATGTTATATATATTCAAATTCAGGAAAATATATTGTTTCTCTAGCTTCATTTAAGGTTGATTCACACCAACGCGGTACGCGGGACGGTAGCTGTACGAGTACCGCAGAGGTACATAGGCGGTAAAAATTATCGCAAAAGGCTTTCACACCAACGCGGTATCTCGAATTTGTCTTTTGTCATTTTGTGCTGCAAAGAAAAGTTTAACAACCAAATAATACATTTAGAATGTGTGATTGTTTAAAAAAATAACATTGGTTTTACTTGCTTTATGTGAAGATGAAGCCTGCAAAAGGTAATTGCACTAGAGATAAAAGTATGCATACAAATTAAAATATAAAAATATAATAAACTAATTTTTTAGACGAAAATGGGTACACAATATCAATATTTTCCTTATCATATTCTTTTCCTAATTTTACAGCAATTTCATCCCATATTTTATCTTTTTGCTTATTATTTTTATAATCTTTATTTCCTAAATCATACAATATGGGATGATTTTTCATCAATTCAATTAATTTTTCTGTGAAGACTTCCATTTTTACTCACGCACATTCAATAAACAACTAAATAGTTTGAATAGTTTCATTGCGGTACGAGGTACAATTGTGCATGCAGCGATACAAAATAATATCGCAACATGTACCGCATACCGCATTCGGTATATCGCAGTGGTATGAAAGGAATAATTAAAATGTACGTGTTACATCCTACCGCTACCGTTACCGTATCGCTACCGTCCCGCGTACCGCGTTGGTGTGAATCAACCTTTAATGTTTTATGTTTCTCTACATTGACATTTATCTTGTTTATGCTAAGCGTTACTTCGCATTAACTCACTCCGTCTTGACTTAATACAGATGCATAAACAAAATTTCAAAACGCATTAAAGCTCTACGTCGTTTTGAGTTAATACACTATTAAATCCGCATTTAAAATTTCATTTCGTTTTTAAAATGTGCATAAACACTTACTTCGTTTTAAGTAAATTGTCATATTTGACATTTCAAAATAGTGTTGGTAAGCCACAAAACATCGATATCTGGTTTTAGGGTAGTGTTAGTAACGTTACATTAAATTTTCAAACAACATTTAATGTGCGGTTATTGTTAATTGTAGAACCAAGTAAACAAGTGTTATTTAGAGGCATAAAAAGATAAAATTTAAAAAAAAAAACATTTTTTTCTGTGTTTGAAAAAAAAAGATATTTTCAAGAAGAGAGAAGTTACTGGCATTCGAAATAAATCACAAAAATCTATGGTGATAACACTGTATGAACAACAACACCAGAACAACCAGGTGATATTACTCAAAACGTTTTGAGTAAGAACGAAATGTTGTACTATGCATAAACACCAATCAAAGTGTATTATCTCAAAACGATGATTAAAACGTTTTAGCGTTAAAACGTTTTAACTGTTGTGCATAAACAAGATAATTCATATTTTGTCCAAATGATGTGATTTGTATTAGTTTTTGTTTTAATTATTAGATAGTCTGTCGTCAAGATAAATAGAATACTACTAGGTATACTCGTAACTTATATGGGAAATAGTTTTTCTTTTGTTTTGTGACGTCACTAGTAGAAAAATATTTTATACACAAAAAGTGAATATTTTGATCGTAAAAATTTAAATTTGTTATTAATAAAAATGGTGAATTGTGCAGTAAAAACGTGCAAAAACTATACAAACAAAAAAAATAATACATCAAAAATTAAATTTTTTAAATTTCCGCAAGAAAAAAAAAGACTTGAAAAGTGGGGAAAAAAAAAAAAAACCTTGACTTCCTTTCCAAAAGGCTATTATTATAAATAATTCAGCCCTTCCCCAACTACTACAATATTTGAAAGAAAGGTATAAATTAACATATATTCTTACCGAAAGTGTAAACCAAGATGCCTTGGAGAATTTTTTCGGTATTATGCGTGCTAAAGGAGGATTAAACGACCATCCCTCTCCAATAGAATTTAAGTATCGTATCAGATCGTTTATTTTAGGTAAAATTATAAGTACTTATTGTTATTTGTGTTTTTTGCATGTATATGTTTGTGCCGCCCTACACATAATAGGGATTTTTTTTTAAATAATGGAGTTGGTAATGAATATTTTTTTATATTTATATAAAATTAGTATTTTAGTTACAACTATCATACATTATTTGGTTTTAAAGGGAAATCAGATTCATCATTACAAGCAGTGGCGTCTCGTCTGAGTGTTTAAGGTGTTCATAGAACACCCACATAATTTAAAGAAACTCAAAAAAAAAAAAAAAAATGTCCTCGTAATGTTACAATAGAAATAATATACAACCAGGGTGTTCAATTTTGATGTAGAACCCAACCTTATTCAATATACAAATATGTACAATGGCCCTGATCGTGAGTGGCGATTAAATCGAGAATCGATTCGATTTTATCGTATTTTTCTGGCGAGCACCTGTCAGCTGTCGCCTAGTTGTCAAATTGTTTTTAAAGACTGTATAATTGAATATTTGTGAAAATTGAATAAAAAATGTAAGTAATAATTTGTATATGAAATATTTATATTTGATATTTATAACTAATAAAATATCTTTGAAAGGGTGCAAATATCAAATAAAAAGCAATTGGAAAAATTGGTGGAGTTTATGCTTGCTAATCCTGAATTTGCCAAGGGAATAACATGTGGCGTTGAAGGAAAACAAAATTGGAAAAAGTTGACAACAACTTTAAATAGCTTGGGTCCTCCATCACGGTCTGAAGAAGGCTGGTCAAAGGTTTGTAAATATAATTAACACAGATGTAAACATTATTAACTATAACATATACTCGTACGTAAATTCAATCTAGGTGTGGATAGATATGAAATACAAGGCCAAGAAAAAGTTAATCCATAACAAACAACATATGCAAGGCACAGGAGGTGGTCCAAATAAAACAAAGACTTTAACACCTTTAGAAGACATAATATGTGATATTTTCCAATTTTAAAAAAGTGTAAATCCACCGGGGCAAAGTTTTGGTGCAATTACATTCGAATCTGAAAGTATTGTCATAAATGAAGATGAGGATGAGGATTTTAATCCTCATTTATATTTAAATGAAAATGCCAATAAAGAAAATAATCAAAATAATAACAAACGTAAAAACAGTGATAGTGTTAATGCTGATAGTTGTAAAAAGCATTTAAAAAAATCACAGGATTCAAAACAACTCCTTCTAGAAAAGCAAGTATATTTGCAAGAAGAACTCGTGAAAGTTGTAAAAAGTAATTTAGAAGAACTAGTTAGATACAATAGAAAAACATATTACGAAGAAAAAGACCACTTTGAAATGCAAAAAGAACAATTAGAAGTTCAAAGAGCTCAACTGGAAACCCAGAAAAAGCAACTACAAATTGAACAGAGTAAACTTGAATTAGAAACAGAAAAATTCAGGTTTGAAAAATCAAAATGTGAGAAGAAATTTAAAATTTTGAACGGCAAACTAAAAACAAAAGAAAAAATATTGGAAATGAAGGAAAAAATGTATGAATTAAAAAGTGCAACAGATTTTTAAAATATTTTATTTTAAGAATGTATTCACCAAAATCTCGAATATAATGGTGATAATTTAGATTAGTTTATATGAAACCAGAATTAGTTTTTGATTTTTTTATTTTTCAATTGTTTCGTTTTTGTTGTTATTGAGTTTTTTATTTTTTTAAATAAGTTTTAATATTAAAAAGTATGCAGGAGAGAGAAAATAAAAGTCAAAGAAAACTTATGTTAATACCAAAAAAAAGAATGAAATAAAAGAGAATGGAATAAAGTTTTTTTTTTTTGAAATATGAAAATTTTTTTATTATTTTCTACTTTTATTTTGTTTTTCCTTTAATAATATTATATTTTGTTGAAGGCCTGAAAAAAATTATACTTTAATCTCAAAGAGATTCAGCGATGGTATTTCTTATTCGTTGGGCCTCGTTATCGATTCCACTATCGTCATCATCGGTAGTGCTAATTTCATTTTCTCCAAAACCATATCCTTCTTCTTCTTCTAGATTCTCGACTCTATATTGTATACACATATTATGAAGAGCTGCGCAACAATTTACGATTTGTGTTGCAGTTTCTGGTTTATAGTGGAGTTGACGTTCTCCTAGTAAACACCTCAAGCGGTTTTTAAACACACCTATTGTCCTTTCCACTATATTTCTGCCCTTTGCATGTTGCGTGTTGTAACGTGTTTGAAAGTCTTCCGCAGGAGAACGAAAAGGTGTCATTAAAAATCGTTCCAATGGATAACCTGAGTCACCTTTAAAATAAACAAAGGCTTCTTTAAATTTCTATTTAAAAAAAATTAAAATGCTAATTGTATTACCCAGTAGCCAAGTATTTCTATCACCATTGCTGTTATTTCGTTCCATAAGTCGTCTTAAGCCGGATAAATTCCAGACCATGGAATCGTGACATGAGCCAGGGTAGGTAGCGTTGATGTATTTAATTCTCATTTTATTATCACACATCTGAAAAATAAGAAAAGAAAACAATTTTTAGTAATATTGTAGAAATATTTTAGTATAGTTAGTACTCACAACAATAGCATTTAAACTATGAAAGCCTTTCCTATTGTAGTAAAGGTGCTCAATTTCTTTCTTCGGCTTTTTTATACGTATATGAGTGCCATCAACACAACCTACAACTCCTGGGATGTCACACTTTTCAAAGAAATATAATTTTGCCATTTCTTTTTCTTCGTTTGAATATTCAGCACTTATCCACGTTGAGCACACATATCTCTCCATAATATTTCTTACTTCTTTAAATACCTCACAGAATGTAGACTGTCCCAAACAAACATTAAAGTCATTGCCGGTTCCGCGCTGGTACATTCCAGCAGCAAAAAATCTTAATGATGCAGCTAATTTTACTATTATCGGAACTGCAGTAATCCTTATAGCGTGAGATTTACTTTCTATTTCGCTAAGGAGTTCTCTAAAAATCTCTTTACTTACTCGAAAATTTTTTTTAAACCTAAGAGTAGATAAGAGATTTGAAAGCTATAAAATTTTAATCGATTGTACTATACTTACATTGCATTTTCCAATTCAAGAGGATTTGATGCATCCCTTAATATTTTTCTTTTTCGGATCTGCATCAATATTTGTTTTCGTTGTTCCTCTTCATCATCTAAATAGAAGAAAATAGAATCCATCGCTGAACTGTGACTGTGACCAATTTTCGTTTCGAAAACTTTGACAACTATTTATAACCTCAAACTGAAGGTAAAAAATGAGTTGCATATGGCAATTCTATTTGGTCGAGTCGATCGCCTTATATGATACAAAATTTGAATCGAATCGACTCGCCTTTTTTCTGGCGATTGTCGATTCGATCGCCACTCACGATCAGGGCCAATGTATATTCTATCAAAAAGTATTGACAATTGAGGAAGTTCTAATCAAGTAGAACTTTAATATTTTTCAATTCGATGCATTGAAATTTGAAGCTTTGCCTTCGTACTGTAACAAAACAATATACAACCAATAATCTTTCCATTTTACCAAAAATTAAGATGAATCCACTTTTTTCTACCAAGTGGATCCAGAAAATTTTCAGCCCTCGGCAACTCTAATGAATAATTACATCTGAAACAATGTCCTCATACAACCTCATTTAATATTTAGTTTTATTTATTGGATTCAAATTTAACAAATTATTAGTGCCTACTACATATATATATGTATAAAATTTCTCAATTACCTTGCAGCACACCCAAGTGAATAAGTCACGAGACGCCACTGATTACAAGTGAGTTTTAACTCAAATACCGCAAGCAACACAGAAGATGTATGTGAAGATGTACTATCTACAAATATTTTGTGCGCTGTTCTCCAACCTGAAACTGAATTACACAAATCCTCTAATCAACTACCTCATGATAGTCAAGATATTGAAAACTTTGAACCAGATGATTTTCACCAAGATGCATTGGAATATATTGCAGGCTATATAGTCAAAAAATTAAAACTTGGCAATGAATTTGTGTATGAAGGTGGAATTAGCAGTAGGTGTAGTTATACTTGGATAGAAGAAGTTAATGAAGGAGGATTAAAAAAACCCACACCAAATTATTTGAAGAAAATAAAAGATTTAGAAACAGTTTTCTTTAACGCGAATAACAATGAAATCAGTATTAGAGAGGGATATTTAGCCCATCTTTCCAATTTGTCCAAAAATGTAGATTTGGATCAAAATATTAAAAATCTGTTTTTTCGATGCCGCATGTATTTTAGAATTAGAGAGTTAAATAAAAAATTTTCATTATCATTACATAAAACCAAAAAGCAAAAAAAAGTATTATTATAATAAATTGTTTTTCCTTAAATAATATAAATATTTTGAGTTTTGAATGAATACCTAATAAACAAGTAAAAAAATTGAATAAATGCAAATATCATTTTATATTATGTACCTACATTTCCTACTACTGCTATACACAAAATATATTTTTTCTACCTGTGACGTCACAAAACAAAAGAACAGCTTTCGAGTATACCTGTAGTATTCTATTTATCTTGGTCTGTCGTCTCGTGTTTTGTTATATTTTTCAACGTCACTTCCAGCCCAGTGTTCACACAGTCACACTTTACCACAATTGTGGTAGATTTACCACTTTTTTTCAAAATTTTGTAATCTACTCAACTACCACTATTAAGTTCAAATCTACCACATTTTTGAAAACTGTAGAAGCTATTATAATTTGTAAACAAACAAATGACTAATAATAATAAAATATATGAGTCACCAATAAATTTAATAAAATTTTATAGAAATTTTAAGTTCCTTAATGGGGAATTTATTTGTTAATTTTTATTATTTATCGTTACTTTTTATTACAAATAAATGAATTAATTTTATTTTCAAAAAATATCAGCTTATTTCTGTACATTTTTTAGTTCGAAACCGTTTCCTGAGTTAGTTTGGTTGTGGCATGATACTACAACTAAAGGTAGAGCATGAACTTGACAGTTGATTTTGATGACGTCAGAGTGAGAACTGATGAATTTAGAATATAATTGGGAGTACATCATAAATTTATAACTAATGTAATGAGTATGTGGAAATAGGATTGTAAAATAAGAAGAGAAACTTCAATAAGTAATTTTATTTATTTTTCTCAAAACACACTTCTTATTTTTTTCTACATTTTTGTTTTCTTCCCTAATAAAAAAATAAATCCTACATCGGAAAAATAGTTCTTTTACTTTATATGGTAGTAAAATTGAATGAGATTTTTTAAGTAATTGTTTACTTATATTTCTATTTTTAGGTAGTTTAAAACTACGAAAAATTTTCTCTAAACTTAAAATAAATTTAAAAATTCTTCTGAAGGCTTAATTAAACCTCCTTCAGATTTTTCGTCGACCCAAGTGAAAGTGCGACTTTTTTTAGTCACAAAAGCTTCTAAATCAATGCTTTTTCTGCATTTTTTTAAAATATAGCCTGCCAAATTCTCTAAGGCATCAATTTCCATATCATTTAATTCTGCATCTATATTTATATTTAAATCTTCTTCAATAACGTCCTCATTACACACAAGGTTTTCAAACAATTCTTCCGTTAACATTGGTTCTTCTGTTTCTTCGTCATTTTCAATATTAGAAGAAGAAAATATAGTCTGGTTTCTCCCTATGTCAACAAAAAGCATTTACGAAATTTAATTAAATACATGTAACGCTAAATACTACAAATTAATTAACTAGCTACATACACAAATTTATTTGAAGGATGAGACATCACAAACATTGGGATTTTTTCTAAAAGACGCACCACGTTCACAAACATTTAAATTACAAAACTATATAATTTACCTAATATATATGATCTTAAACGATAAGTAAATTGTAGCGCTGAAGGATGATCATGAAATCCTTCTTTAGCACGAATTGAACTAAAAAAACATTCTAAATTGTCTTGATTTAAACGACTTGTAATTAAAAAATCTATGCTGTAATTTTGTTTTAAATAATTGCATAAAGCTCTTAGGGAATTATTTGTAATAAGTACTCCTTTTTGAAATGGAAGCAAAACTTTTCTCCTTGGTGTTCTCAGATTAAACATTTTCCGTCGATTTTATGGAGTATATTATTTTGCGTATCTAATGAGAGTCCATACGCTTTCATCCGCTCTCTGCTGTCTATATGAATAGTTTTAGAATTAAGTATATCGAACCAGTCGCTAACTGTTTTTATGAACTCTGCGCATTCAATTGCATTATTACTTGACAATTCACCAAGTTGATAAATACGTCTAATTGCAGATGAAACTGTATTAGAAAATAGTTGAGACGCTAACTTTACCTTTTGCCTTGCAGGTCCTTTCGCTTCGAAATGTGCGTTGGTGATTTTATTCATTATTCTCAAATTACTATTCCCAAGAGAACCAAATGCTTCTTTTACTGGATTTATAGTAATAAATTTTTCATTAATAATAAATCCATCATCAAGAAAATGGTTTCTTATTAACTTTATTAAGTGTGGTGCGTCTGCGAAAACAAAAACTTTTTTTTTATTGTTTGCCGGATTTATAAACCAGGTTTTCATTACGCCAATGGAAAGTTCTCACCACAGCTTCTGATTCGAACTACCCATGTCGGATACTAAGGCTACCACGGTCCAACCAATTTTATCTAATTCTATGATTATGTTATCAATAATTTCTTTTTTTATGGAACAATCAAAATCATAAAAAATTGGTTGTTACCATTTTTCAAATAAACCCCTTACCATGGCAATCTGAACACTTTTTGCAGGACTTATCACCGTATCATTTCTTCTGTCATATTCATAATTGCTTTTGATACTCATCTCATCAAATGAAAGCACACACAAAGATAATTAATAAGAAGTAGATATTCCAGAACAGAAAAGCTGTTGAAAAATAAATTTTTAGTTCTAAATCTGTTCATAGAGCGGACAGACAAGAAGGAATCGCTTAGAACATTAGATTTAAAAATACGTTATGACCGTTTTTGCAATAAAAAAAAATTTAACATACACAAAAATCCTCAAAACTGTAATTAGACAATTTTATATGGAAAATGAGGACGGAGTAAATGTGCATGACATCATCATACAATTTTTTTATGAAAATTCATAATTAATATAAACAAAAACAAAAACAACACACATATAAAAAAATAATTGTAATTTTATTTTTCATTTTTCAAGTACCCAACCAAATTTACAATTTTTTTATAATACCGTATTTGAATTTTGTTGTTGCTTCGTACCTAAAACAAAATTTATTGTAAACTTGAAGTCACTGTTTTTTGCTCAATTTTGTATTTTTCCCATTTAGCATATACAAGTATGTATTTTTGTATATGCAGATTGAAGTTTATACAGTAGCGGAAAAAACGTATGACTCAAATCATTTTCATTTTCCTAAAAATCATTTATTTATTAAGCTGTATTACAGAATCATATATGGTTTTTCTTTTCTTATAGAAAATACCCTAAAAAAACACACATACTTAGTTAAAAAACAAACCATCATCCATCCCCACCAAAATTTAAAGATAGTATCGAGAAAAGTTTTTAGAAATTATTAGTTAGGCGACTTTCATGATCGCTACTGTATATTATAATCAGCGACGTGCAGTGGTTCTGATATATAGGTGTGCAGACATGTGATCCTTTCGAACTACCCTGTACCTATACCTTTTAATATTGCTTTTTATGTTTTCAATTTTACTTAGAAAAATATAAATATAAAGTTTTTTTTTAGAAAAGAAGGTATTATTTAAAAATCATTGAAAGTTAAAAATATTAAAATAAAGTTCTCTTGAAATAAATCAATTAATTTTTACGTGTATTTACACATACAAAAAAATTATAACAAAAAAAACAACAAAAAAGAAATGTTCCACAACATTTTATAATGTTTTGTTGCTTGCAAGCGCAAAAATATTTCTGCGCCTAGCTAATATATTAAAAAAAGCAATAAACCAATAACCGTCAAGTTTTATTCTATAATACATTTCCTATACATTTGATGGTGCTGAAAATTTTCTGCGCTTTTTCTGTAGCAACAAATTTTATATGGGTGACTTGTAACATCATACTCATACATCATACTGTACACACTACATAACTATGTACAAAGTGTTTGTATAGAGCAACACAAAAATATAGATATACTACGCTATATAAAGTATATCAACAATCAGCGCAGAGAAAAATCAGCGCTCATGACTTGATGTAAAAGAGAAATGAGAAATGTACCACAACATTTTAAAATGCTTTTTTGTTGCTTGCTATCAATTAGTTGATCAAAATTTGTAGAGTCCAACATATCAAACTACCTCACATTATGTAACATTTTGAAATATAAATATGGGTAAATAAAATGTATTTAAATGTGTATTGTAATGTTATTAATTAGGTACTTGAATTGAAAACAAAATATCTTAATTCCCTTTTTCATTTGAAAAAAATATATATAGTTACATAAAATAAAAACAAAAAAAAGCGGGATCTGGATTCTGGATTTCAGTAAAATTTATCATAGCTTCACAAACTATAAAAAAAATAAAAATAATTGGATAAATTTTTCATATTATCATGCATTCAATAATCAGAAAACAAATTCTAATTCGTAATCCTATACAATACAATATATTTACATACATAATGTATGTACATACATATTGATATTCTATGGATGAAAAAATAAAAAATATTATACTAACCGATGAAACAAATTTTAAAAAAAGAAGAAAAAAAAACAAATATTAAATGAAATGTGCACAGACATTTGTGTACATGCAAAAATATGTATGTACCTATACACATTGTTATATATTATATAAATATAGGTATACACAAAGTTATACTGGAAACTGGTTTGATTTGGTTATACACAAAAAAAAAAAAATAACAAGAGCATGAGCGAATGGATAATAAAAAAAATCACTCGATCAGTTTTTTTAAGTTTGAATTTCAAAACGTTAGTTCTACTTTTGCTCGCCAGATAGGACAGACAAGAAGGTTTCGTTTAGGAGCCTTTAATGAAATAGAGTGAAAATACAAATGTACTACGCGGAATATCTATTGTGTTAATCTATAATCATTGGCACACACAACCTTTGTTTCTCCGTGAAATTATTATGTTTTATTAATTTTAATACGGGTTCGAGAATACCTGGTTTAATAATGATTTTTCTTGCCCAATTTCGAAGGACAGTCAAACATAGAAGTGGATATCCTTTTTTATAATGATATCTGTAACTGCGAGGTCCAGATGAATATAAACAAATGGCTGAAGATATATCGTCCAACTCCCACTTCAAGGGACGTCCTGGATCTTCTAACCTTCTCAGTTGGCCTTCAGTAAATATCTTTTTAAATAAATTTTTCATTTGTTCATTCATTTCTTCCATTTTTTTTACTTTTGAGTCCAATTTTGCATAGTTTTCTTTCATATCGTTTAATTCTTGCCGTAAAGAATATATTTCAATCATATTTGAACAAATTAAATCTCCACTACAAAAGCGTCAATTAAAATTTAAAACAAAAAAAAAATTAAAATGAAACAATTCAAAAATTTAGAAATATTCTCACTCAGTTTGAGTTGCTTTCTCTTCATATTCCAAAACTGAATGTATGCTAGATGTTTCGTTTTGTATTTCAGTTGCATTTTCAGGAATATCTTGATTTACTTCTAGATTTTGTACTCTGAAATATTATTAGTCGTAAATTTATAATAAATAATAAAATAAAAAAATCTTACTGGATTTCCGAAGTTAGCTTTTTCCGGTTCCTTTTTTCAATTCGGATTTTTCTGTCATTGATTTTGTGTGGTGCTACTCATAAAGTTGGTATTGCGGACTTATTTAATTTTCTGTATCTTTTTGTATTCAAAAGCTGACATTTTAATGAGTAACAGTCTTCTGTGAAATGTAAGGAATAAATTCGTGCGTATTTGATATTTATATTTTTTTTTCCACACACTTCAATCCACTGTTTTTGTGTGTCTTTATCACTTGGAAATATATGGAAATTCAAGTTTTCGTTTTTTCTTTTTGTGTTGCTTTTGCAACTACTTACACAGCACCACACCATTTTAAAGTTTTTATTTGATTGTCTTTTTGTTTAAAAAAAAAAACTACTAAAATACACAAATTATTGCATAATTTTAAAAATATTCAAAAGATTTTAAATCATTTCGAAACAACTATGTAAAAGTACTCAAATACCAAATGGTACTTACTACTACATCACTGTGACAGCAAAAACAACAAAAATGGCGATTCAAGAAGAAGAAGGTGTTTTACCTTTAGTAATTGTAGTATCATGGGTTGTGGTCTGTGGACTCTAATCTACCACTTAAATATCCTAATCTACCACATTTTTCAGGACTCATCTACCACGTTTGCTGAGAAAGAAGTGTGAACACAATCCAGTCCAGGCACAGCGTCGATTGCTTTTTATTAAAAGAGGTGATACATACTTTAGCAACAGGTTTCAGTTGTTGTGTTAATAATCAGAAATTTTGGTCCAATTGTGGTGTTCAATAAGGTCTTTCGCTTATCCAGAGTCTTGTCGAGTGTATCCAGCCCCATTTTGGGGAGATTAGTGTAGTTTTTTTTTTTTTTAAACTTTCACTTTCACTTACACGGTTTTAGTTTTCATTATTAATTTAATTTTTTGTAATATGTAGTTTTATTCTTGTTTGATTTTGTTTTAATTTTTTTTATATTTTTTAATAACGATTATATTTCTAATTATTATTAATTGTTGTCGCTCACGAGGTTCGATGAGTCTTTTTCGCTTTCAACAACTAAATCTAAATCTAAATTTTTATTTTCTATTAAATTGAATAAATATTCATAATATTATATTTACAAAATATTGTGAATATCCATTCGGTTCAATAGAATTTCTATCGAATTCGATAATATGTGATTAAGAGGTTATCGAGGCTGAATTCAGTTATCATCAGAGGTATTCCTAAAACTAAAGATCTGATTTCAACTCAATTAGTGGATACGATTGCTTCAAAAATTGGCCATAATTTATCTTCTCACTATTCAACTTATATGCTTCGCGCAAAAGGCTCTAGCAACATTTACAACAACAACGCTACTGGTAGCAATGGTCGTGATAAATCGTTTCACCGGCCTTTGGTTGTTAAACTTGCTTATCATGAAGAAGCAAAATTATTTATTAAAGATTCAAATCATCTAAAATTAAATTATGTGATCTAAAAGCAGGCTTTACCTCTGATTCGCCATTACGCATTTATGAAAATCTAACACCCAGCAACTTATGCCTATATTCTCCGACAGGCTCTTCGGGCGAAAGGTGACAATAAGTTACATACTGCATTTTCTAGTAATGGTCTTATTATGGTCAGGCAGACAGCAGATGATAATTCTACTATTATACGTGATGTAAAACACCTAAACGAAATTATAGGACACTCTAATTAGTTTGCGGAGTACAACTTTTCAGTCGCATGGATTCAATGCTTACATACATAATGGGTTTTTTATTTACAATACATTTTCTTTTAATTTCAATCTTTATAATTTTATTTGGCATGCAAATTTTTTATAATTTTTTATGTGGTTTTGTTTTTTGTTTTTTAGACACATATTTTTGCTCAATTCATTCATATGTATTTTTGCTATTTTTTCATGTAAATTTATTTTGGTTCATTGGATCTAAATTAATTATATCTTTTAATTTTAGTACCACTCTGGAGAGCATCAGGTTGGTTGGTTTTAATACTTTTATAATGAAATGCTGGTATAAGTATGTATATTTCGGCTTCTGCAGATTCTAGTGTGATTGTGTTTTCTGATTACGGATAGCTATATGATTACGCTGGCAAAAGTAAGAACGATCTTAAGTATTTTCTGTGCTCAAAGTTCGGGTTTTAATATATACATATGTTGTTTGAATGCGCGAAGTTTGCGTTTCTGATGTGCAGGAATTTTTCTCTGAAAGAATGCATACATGCGTTATGGTATCGGAGACATGGTTAAAAGATGCGTGTCTTTCACAACTTGTTGCAATTTCGGACTTTAGCGGTCTTTTTAAATGTTTTATCTCAGTCATCGTCAGGCAGTAAAATAGAATTTATCTGTGTCGAAGTTAATTGTTGCACTGATAAACTTGTGCTGATATCTGTTTATTGTCGACGACGTAGCTTCACACTTGAGTGCGCTAAAGAATTTAAGATGACAGTTTTTAATTTAACTCGCCGCTATAAAAATATTGTTGTTGGGGGTGACTGGAATGTTGATTTGATTAAAGAATTTGAAATTGAAACGTTTATAAACTCCTTACACTTGAACATAGTTAATTGTAACAGTCCGACTTTTTATAATGCCACTAACCCCTTCTTACTAGATGTTTTTCTCAGTCCCAACCCTGAAGCAGTTTTATTTTTCAACCAGGTGAGTCCTCCCAGCAATTTCGATCACGACATCTTATTTCTGACATACAACATTCCCATTAAATTTCATAGACATCATACTTTTTTATTAGAGATTTTTGTAACATAAATACTGAGGCATTGGCTTACGAGTGTGCAAACACAAAGTGGTCTGATGTTTTTTATTATCATAATTGATATGATAAAGTTAATCTTTTCAATTCTTTGGTTCTGGAACTTTATGAAAAATTTGTTCCACTTTGCAAAGTGCATGCTAAAAAGTTTGCTTTCCCTTGGTATTCCAAAGATATATAGCAGCTTATTTGCGAACGCGAGTATTTGTACCAAAGATGGAGGCTGAATAAATCGAGTTCAAATCGGTTGAGATATACTAGGGTAAGGAATACTGTTAATCGTATGATTCGCAAAGTGAAGTTAGAGTATTTAATTGCTAAATTAGATTCAAATCTACCACCTAAAAAACTTTTGGATAACTTAAAACATTGTGGCATAAATAGTAAGTAAGTAATGTAATTAAACCCTGATGTTTTAAACTGTTTTCCACAACTCCTGGTGATGAGGCGCAACTGGATTCTACTTCCTATATTGACAGTGAAGATCGCTTAAATACGGTCTATGATTTCGATATCAGTTTTAGTTGTGTGGACAACTTGGAGGTTTTAAAAGCTATCAAGTCGATTAGTTCCAATGCTACGGGTCCTGATGGCATTTGTCCAAAATTCTTGAAACTGATTTTACCGTTCACCATAAATGTAATAATATGTCATATCATCAATGTTTGTATCACCACTTCTCAATTTCCATCTTACTGGAAGAACGCCACTATCATTCCCTTACCCAGAACTCGCTCACCTTCTGCACCCTCGGATTTCCGTCCAATTAGCATACTTTGCTTTTTATCGAAAGTATTTGAAAAATTGTTATACTGGCAAGTACAGGAGTTCATTCACAGGAAAAACTTGCTTAGTAAAACTTGCTTCCGTCCGGGACGTAGTTGTGAATCTGCAATCATTAAATTAACCTCTGATGTTTTCGAGTCTTTAGATTCTGATGAAGTCGCTATTATTGTATTACTTGATTTCACTAAAGCTTTTAATACTGTCAATCACGATCTGCTTTTGAACAAATTGAGCACTCGTTTTCGTTTCACTTCCTCAGCGGTTAGTCTGTTTAGGTCCATATTAAGTAATAGGTCGCAGCAAACTAAGTGTAATAATATCTTGTCCTGCACCTCAGCGTTATCCTGTGGTGTTCCGCAAGACTCTGTTTTAGGACCTTTGCTATTCTCATTGTTCATTAATGATCTTCCATATATGGTACAAGATGTTAGTATATTAATGTATGCAGATGATGTGCAAATTTATTTGAGCCGTCCTATTGGGTTATTGAAGGATTTTGTAGATCTTGCTCGCACAGTTTTATGGACTAGTAATAACAGATTCTTTCTCAATCCTTCAAAATTTACATGTATGCCGATTGGTAGAAGTAATTTTTCTAAAATTGATGTACCACCTGTGTATCTCGGTTAACATCAACTTGACATGGCCGAAAGCGTGAAAGGCTTGGGTATACTACTTAACACGAATATCATCCATGTTCTGAATTCCACTTTTTCGGAATTGAAGTTGCGGAAGTGGAATTAGGTGTTCTAGATTCCACTTTCACTAAATTTTCGTGAATTCAATTCCGCAAAATCTTTGTACATGGAATTGAAATATTAGTAATCTAATTCAACTGTGGCTTGTATTTGTATAAGTCGGAATTTTATTATTAAGATTTTTTTTGTAAATATATTAAATAAATTTAAATTTATTTTAAAGTTAATACATATTATTATTCTACTATAATTATGTATTTCCATAAATATATTTATTGTATTTTTAAAAAACACCCAAAAATAAAAAGCAGTTAAAAATATTTGTGAATTTTATAGACAAAAATTCTGAACTAATAAATAATTATAAAAAAAAAAAAGCAAAGAAGAAAATGAAACTTTTATGTGAGAATTTAACAACAGCTGATTCGAAATGAATGTTCGAAATGTTTAATTCCGCGTGGAATCTAAAACACCATTTTCCATTTCGCATGGATTTGATTTCGTATTCCACTTCCACTTTTTGCGGAATCTAGAACATGGTTGTATGTCGTGTTGTGATCACATTCGAGCGCTCATGAGTAAGGTTTATGGTTCTTTGCGGATGCTACGATTTTACTTAAATATTTCTTTAACGGGCGTTAAGCTAAGACTGGTTAAATCTCCTCTCCTGCCTCATTTTTTGTTCTGTAGGTTGCCGTTTCTCAAGCTTGATTTTATTTGCCATAGGAAGGTCGGAATCGCATTCAATGACTGTGTTCGTTTTCTGTACAATCTAAATAGATCTGATCATGTTTCTGGTATTGTTAATAGTGTGCTTGGCTGCTCGCTTGACGAGTATATTCGCAACAAAGCAGTTATGCACTTACATAAGATTTTATTGCATAAGCAACCGAGTTACCTGTTCGAAAAGGTCTTTTTTTTGCACTCTCACCGACATGTATATCTTCGTGCTCCTGTACATTTTAGTAAGTATGGCGAACGTTCTTATTTTGTTCAGGCTATTCGTATTTGGAATTTTCTACCATACAAGATGCGTGAAATCACTTCACCTGGAATCTTAAAGAGGTCTTTAAATTGTAAAATTTAAAATTTAATTTAAACCTGATGCTCCCCCTTCTATTATAATTTTGTAGTAATTTGAATAAAATAAGTTTATTTTTCTATTTCATTTTATTTTTAATATTGTTAATAGTTTTTGTAACTTCCTAATTAAATAGTTATACTCGCTTTTATATTTTATATTTATACTTATACTTTTAAAAATTTGCATGGTTTGCTTGCTTATTTTAATTTAATATTAATTTGTACTTTTTAAAAGACTATATTTATCTTCTGTACAATTGAAATAAATAAATAAAAAAATAAATAAATAAATAAATATCCTAAATAACAAAAACCCTACACACTTTAACCTTTCCTATAAAAAATGTTTCGCAATAGACCTCACAATCTGCTCACCACGGTCACAACAAATCACTAACTGGTACGTAGAGAACGACCTTCACGGTACCGACCACTTCCTAATAAATAACCCGAATCAACACTATACTTTATTTAACAATTAAAGTCAGTACAGGCAAGATAGGTATACTTTTCTATACTCTTTTACATTTCATTTGTATAAATCTGTCTCGTGTGTGGGGTGATCAGATCTCAATTTCAATCGAGGGAAATCTTTTAAATTAAATATTACTCATCGGGTACTGCCTCCATAAGCACAATATTGACTTTAATTGTTAAATAAAGTATAAAAACAAACATAAATCGCAGACCTACCTGTAACACTAAAAAAGCTAAATGGGACACCTATCAAAGAAATATCCAATTTACAAAAACCATAGAAAATTTCAACAACATCGATATAATAGAAAAATATATTCGTGAAGAGATACTTAAATCAGCTAAAATATCAATACCCATTTTTACCATGTAAATTTTGTTTACCACATTGTTTTTAAAGGGTATAGATGACAAAGATTGATCTACCTAAGTAATTTACATATTTCAAATTTTGTTTCAGTTAGTGAAGTTGAATTAATAAAAAATATTAAAAAATAAAGATTTTGAAGAAAAACTTAGAAATAAATATTATGTTATAGCTTTAAAATATAAAAACATTTTCATTTTAAATTTTATTTCAGTGAAGTGAAATTTAATATCATTTTTTAACTTTCAAATATGTACAGAAAAAATTTTTTCATTTCAAATTTTGTTTCAGTTAGCGGAGTGAAGAAAATAATAAAATCTATTTAAAAAAACTTGGAAATTATTTAAAATTTTTCAATTTTCAAATGCAAAAAAAAATTAAATCTGTTACAATAAAAATACTTTTTAGAAATATTATAATTCAACCAAAAACATGAATGTTAAAAGGGGGCCAAGTTCTTATTTGTTAACTGTTGGGCCTGCAAGAGTGATGAAATCTGCATTAATGCCAAGTTCAAAGAACTTTTTCACATACAAAATTTCAATACAGAACGTAAGTATTAATAATTATGAACTAGACAGGTTTTTATTTAACTTGATTTATTGACATTATATTACTTTTAAAATTGATTTGGTTGATACATCTGAACTCTTATTTTCTCCGATATTTGTGCACACATACCATACTGCAATAAAGAAGAAAGTTTACAAATCATGTGAATTTTCATACATTACAGCCTTAAATTATATAAAATTTTCAGGTGGTAAATATTTTTCACTAAGTACTTCTATTTTTTAGAACATTAGTATCGAACAGTACCTATATATTTTATGTGTCTACATAAAATTAATTATAAAATATGACATTTTTTTATTTTATTAAAGCAAGCTATAGAAGCTAAATTTATAGCCAGTTTCACAGTGTAAGCTTAAGCGAAGCTTAAGTCTTAAACTGATTTTAATCACTTTTTTCGTTTTCACAGTTGAAGCTTAAGTGTTAAACTGAGTTTAAATTTAGCTAAACTTAAGCGGTCAAATTTCAGAGCTTAAACTAAGTTTAAGTAAAAAATATAATGAGTCAACCAAATGTCAACAAATATTTAAAAAATCAATCGTGTTTAAATTGTAATTTCTTGAAAATTAGTTCTTTAAAAAGATTGATAATTTTATCATTTAAAAAAAAAAATATTTAAGAAAAAAATGCAAAAAGAAAAAAGAAATTTAAAAGCAGATTAAATAAAATTTAAAAAATAAACAAAAACCACTCACATATTATTATTCGAAAAAATAGAATTTAAATAAATAAATAAAATTCATAAAAGATATCTGAGGATGTTTAAAAAGGAAGAAAAAAAAACCATAACATACATACATTTTTTTATTTTCACCAATTCCGTACGACATTTTTATATATTTTTACTAATATTTTTTAATAAATAATAAAATACGCATGACACTTTTTATATTGTCATAATAAATTTCAGAAACAAAGCAACTAGAGACATTTTTTTTTGTTAAACTAAGTTTGGTTAAGCTGCAAAAAAAAATAAACTGTGAAATCTAGTAGTCTTTATCTGAAGCGTAAGCTATATACAAAAGCTTAGCTAAACTTTGGCTTAAGCTTCAACTGTGAAACTGGCTATTAGAGTTATAAATGATAGAAAAATAATATAAAATGCTCAATTACTGTAACAATTATAGAAATATTTATTTGTCCAGTGCACATTCGACAGATTTCGTAATTTACCCTTGACCTACACGTTAAACACTACCTACGTGTAAAGTTTCATGGTTCTAGGCTTATCAGAAGTACCCTAGAGGTTTTGATTACCTGTCAGTGAGTGAGTGCCAAAATTAGCTTTTATACACATGAAATTTGATAAAGCGGGCGGGACGAAGCACACTATTACGTGGTTTAAATATTGTCTGTTTATCTTTAATAGACACTGAGCTCTGAGAGGTCAAAAATGGCTCGAAACAGTACGTGTTAATGGTGTACGGGGTGCATACGGTTTATAAATTGAACTTGGCCGCGCACTACCGTGCGCTTATATAATATAAATAATTAAAATAAAAAAAATTTTTTAATATAAAACGTTTTTAAAACGGACTCAAAAGTATAAAATAATTTTTCCTAGCCACATACACATTCTCAACCCCATACAGATAATCCTGAAAATTTGTGATTGCGAATTTTTAATAGCTATAAAAATACTTGTAAGATTAAAAACGAAAAACGTGGGGCGCTATTCTTTACACTTCTTACTATTAACTTGCACTATAACTCTTTACACTTCTTACTATTTTATCTTGCGCCCCATGTTTTTCATTTTTAATCTTACAATTAGTATTTTTATAGCTATTAAAAATTCGCAATCACAAATTTTCAGGATTATCTGTATGGGGTTGAGAATGTGTATGTGGCTAGGAAAAATTATTTTATACTTTTGAGTCCGTTTTAAAAACGTTTTATATTAAAAATTTTTTTTATTTTAATTATTTTTTGCTTTTTAGTCTTATGTGAAATTTGTCAATCGATTTTATTGATATTATTTTACATTAAAAAACAATATAAGTAAAACTAAAAAGGTTTTTTTAATTTTAAAAAACAAATATATTTGTATATACATATATGTAAAATACAGTCGCTCTCAAAACATTTGCAACTGAATAAATTTAACGTGTGTTTATATTAAAATTGTAAAATTTTTTTAGCTATTTAAATAATTATATACTTTCTTGGTATATTTTTGCCGAATGTTCTTTTCCTTGTTCTTTTTCTTGTAATAAATATATTTTATATATACACGTTTGGTATAGGTCATTGAATACTTATTTAAAATTAACAAATTTTCAGTATTGTTGAAACCAACGACTCCTATAGTACCAAGACTTAATGCTCAATTTTATTTTATTGTTTATATGTTTTGGAAGTACCAAATTGACATTAAAATTTATTGTTTTTAATCAATTATAACTAAGTTGTGATTAAAGTTACATGAAAATTATGTTCTAATGAAATGTAGAGAAGATCCTTAGCTTTATTTTCACCGAATATATTAAATATCTATGAGCAACATAAATCAAAGAAAAAACGTGATAAATATTAAGTAACATAAAACTGAGAATCAATTTTTCCTTAAATCTCCCAAATTACTAAAAATATTAAATTATAATGTTCTATAAATTTGTAGATTTTTATTAAATAAACATTTTTCCCAAACATTGTTATATCATAAAATTAATAGAAATTAAGTTATTGAAGAAAAATGATAATTTTTTATTAAAATCACAATTATCTCTCTCATTTCTCATTTTAACAGCCACCTCTAAAAATGTAGTACCACTTTAAGAATTTTTTTATTCATTTGTTTATTTTTTCTTTCAAAAATATTATTCATAAACAAAAAAAAATTTTTCAAGTGGTACTACATTTTCAGAGGTGGCTGTTAAAAATGAGAAATGAAGCATACTAAAATATTTTTGACTTGAAAATCAGAGTTTGCTTAGATTAAATTTTAGTAAAGAAAAATTAATACTTTCTTTGTTTTAGACCAAATTTGAGGATCGAATATCTTAAAAAGTAAAATCTTAAAACTTTCATTAGCGATGTAATATTGCATTGTCATGCAGTTCTGAGCTATGTTGAAAGTTTCAAGTCTCTATCTCATCAAAAAGTTGGTTAAAAATTAAAAATCAATTTCCAAATTTGTACCGAACAGACAGACAAGAAACCAAGCTAATAAAAACATTTTAAAAATTAATATTTTATTTGTTTTAGACCAAATTTGAGGATCGAATATCATAAAAAGTAAAATCTTAAATCTTTCATTAGCGATGTAATATTGCATTGTCATGCAGTTCTGAGCTATGTTGAAAGTTTCAAGTCTCTATCTCATCAAAAAGTTGGTTAAAAATTAAAAATCAATTTCCAAATTTGTACCGAACAGACAGACAAGAAACCAACCTAATAAAAACATTTTAAAATATATGATAATATTTTATATAAATATTTTTAAATATTTTTATTGTACTGGAATTATTATTTAAAATTTTCATAAGTGAAAGTGTTAGGTACAGTGTTTAGTTTTATATAACTAAGGTAACATTTCAAATTGCGTAAGTCTCGTATTTCGCGTAAGTCGCGTATTCTTCGTAATTTTACGAGACTTCGTAAATTTTTCCTTTGTTTTGAGAATTACGAACTCTGCGTAAATGAACGCAACTTTTTAGTCGCGTAAATAAACCTCGTAAACAAATTTTGTTTAAACCAAGATTTTGACAGCTTGTCATTTTTACCAACTGGAGTTTAATGAGTGAATTTGTGGTTATGTTTTGCGAAGATTGTTATATTTATATGTGTAACAACCTTTAAAAAGAATTTCTGAAGAGTTAAGTTACAAATACGATTAGTGTTTTACGAGGTGCTTTCACGTCACTTTGACTTACGAGATTGTAAAATTACGCGTTGCGTACTTTCACGATTTGAAATGAATACCCTAAAAATATTTATTTATAATATGTAGTTTTGTAATGAATTAAAAAAAAGTCTTTTGTGTAAAATAAATTATTTCTTATTATTCGAAAATACTACACATACGTATATTTTTATTTTACTCCAATAATTTTCAGCACCACGCTTTACCCTAAATTCTCGAACATTTGAGTTGTGTGTCCCCACCAAAACCATCTTATCACAAGCCGAGCTGACGAGTTTTGTATATTAGTTAGAAGTGTGTCATGTTTTGTTTTGACATTTTAGTTTCTTATGGTTTCTTAATAAGAGTGGTGGAATATTAGTGTAAAGAAATAGTGTTTTAGTTGAATATTTTTGGTTTTTTAAATAAAATATGGTTTATAAAAGTCTTAAAATATAATAAATTAACAGTGTTATAATTTTTAAAGTGCACAATAGTCAAAAAATTAAATAAAAAGGTGGAAAATATTGTGCGTTTTTACCTACTTGTAAGAGAAAGAATTGAAGTATGACAATACCTGTTTAATGAAATTTGTCCAGCACAAGGACCCGAAATTTATATGAATATTTGTCCAGCACAAGGACCAATGAATAACAAAAACCCAAAGGAAAATTGAATAAAAAACACGCACTTGTCTTACTACTTAACTTTACTTTATTGTTAAACCCAAGTTACTCGTCAGAAGTACAGTACTTACTAACATTAATTATAAGCTGACATTGCTGAATAGCTGACATAAAGCTAATGTATAGTTTCCAATGCAGACCATAAAGCTATTAACTATTAATTCAAATACCAATCTAATACAAATAAAATTAATGCAAAACTATTCTAAACATCCTCCCGCCGGTTAAGGGAAACCTTTCCTTAACCTATTGGTAATTTACACATCTTGCTAATTGGACGCTGCAACTCTCCTCTACTGGTTTTGATCGTAGCTACTCGAACTATACCATCTGTCCCCGGATGAATCTGTATGATTCGTCCTCTTAACCATTTTGTAGGAGGTAACCCCTGTTCTGCTATCAGCACCACATCGTTCAATTCAAACATTGACTGTGGTTTCTGCCATTTTGGCCTCTGTTGGAGTGTTGTCAAATAATCTCTATGCCATCGCTTCCAGAAACTATTAGTTAAAGCTTGTACCAATTGCCAGCGTTGTAATTTCGGAATGTTACCTTCTTCGAATCCCTGATCTGGCAAGGCAACTAATGGTTCCCCAACCAGAAAATGAGCCGGTGTAAGAATATCTAAGTCATTACTGTCTGATGTTACCGCACAGAGGGGTCTCGAATTTAAAACTGCCTCTATTTGAGCCAATAACGTTGCCATTTCTTCAAATGTCAAAATACTATCTCCTATTACGCGATACAGATGTGATTTCATTAGCTTGACCGCCGACTCCCACAACCCTCCAAAATGAGGTGATGCTGGAGGTATAAAGTGCCAATTTGTTCCCATGGTTGAAAGTGATTCAGATACTACAGAGTTAAATTGAATTGAAGATACATATTTGTATATTTCCGATAAATAGTTTCTTGCTCCTAAGAAATTCGTCCCGTTGTCACTGTACATATCCGCTGGAATACCTCTTCTTGCAACAAATCTCCGGAATGCTGCTATAAAAGCCTCGGTCGTCAAATCACTTACCAATTCTAAGTGCATCTCTTGTTCTTTTTATATATAGTTTGATGGGACCAGCATAATCTACCCCTGTGCGAAAGAAAGCTCGACTCATATTAACTCTCTCCTTTGGCAAATTACCCATGAGCTGATCTTGAAATTTTGGATGATACTTAAAACAATCGACGCATTTGCCAATCTGCTTTTTAATTGTCGTTCTTCCACCAATAATCCAATACATACGCCTTATGATGCTGCTTATTAATGATGGCCCTGCGTGTAAATATCTTACATGCATATCTTGAATTATCAGGTTTGTCACCTTATGATTTTTCGGTAAAATTATTGGATGCTTGTTTATTGAAGTGCAACTTGCATGCTGTAACCTTCTTCCTACCCGAAGTAACCCATTATCGTCCACTAATGGATTAAGAGATATCAGTGAGCCTTTGACGGATACGTTTTTCAACCTTGTTAAACACTCAATTTCATTAGGAAACTGAACTTTCTGTACCCAGTTAATTTAATAATTCTTGATAATTCTTGGATGCTTCATCCAGCTTTTTGGAACATAAACTCGATAACTTGTTGTCATTGCCCTTACAATTTGCAGCGAATCTTCGGCAAAACGCTACTACTCTGACTAACTTCGACCAAGATGACGACCGTTCGATTAATTTCATCAAGGTTTCATTCTGAATTTCTACATAAAATATCTTCAAAAAATTTTTCCTTTCTTCTGGAACTGAATCACATGTATCTAACTTTGTTTTAGGCCAATCTACTTCATCGCTTTGCAACCATTTGGGTCCATTCCACCATAGTTCATGTTCTTTGTGTCTCAAGGGAATGAGTCCTCTAGATGCACAGTCTGCGGGATTCGACTTGGACTGAACGTATCTCCATTGAGAGCGTGGTATTGTTTCAACTATACAGGGTGATTCCGTTACGGTGTCCGACCGGGAAACTACGGATAGGTCTCGGCGAGGGGAACAAAAAATCGTATTGGTGGGGGGGGGGCAATCTCAACGGTTTAGGAGTTAGAGGGGGTTAAAGATTTTTGGTACTTTTTTCATATTTTACCCTATAACTTTTCACAAGGGCACGCTAGGCTCACCAACTCTTTTACGTAATTGTGAAGGACTCCTGTGCCTTTCCATCAACATCTTGCCTGCTGCTGTGTATCTGACCATTCAGAAGTTATAAGGCCTCAAATCCATAATTTTGTCATTTTTTCACAGATTTTTGGACTTTAACCCTGCTTTACTCAAAAAAGGCTTAAATTAACCCTCATTTTTTATTGCAGAAAATGAAGGCTCAATTAATTCTATATCGATTTGCTATCTTCATTTTTTTCAAAAAATGCATACGATTTTTTGTTCCCCTCGCCGAGACCTATCCGCAGTTTCCCGGTCGGACACCGTAACGGAATCACCCTGTATATGCTGCACGATTTGCTATAAACGAATTCCATTTGCGAAGAACCTCTGACAACCATGCCAGAACTATCTGAGAATCTGTCCAAGCATATATGACCGATGGTTCAACTTCCAATGCAGTTAAAACTTTATTCATCAATTTTGTTAAGAGCACTGCTGCACACAACTCGAGTCGCGGAATTGATACTTGCTTTAACGGAGCTACCTTGGTCTTTGATACAAGTAGGTTAATTTTTGAGTTACTATAAGATTTACAATAAATTACAGCCGTATAGGCCCTC
The DNA here is from genome assembly GCA_932526495.1 of Bombylius major. Lineage (NCBI taxonomy): Eukaryota > Metazoa > Arthropoda > Insecta > Diptera > Bombyliidae > Bombylius > Bombylius major. The sequence continues at coordinate 31,627,825 of OW052042.1, forward strand.
TCAGATGCATCTGAGAATCCATGAAGCTCGAACTTCTCTGAACTGATTGTACCTATCCATCTTGGAATTTGGATTTCTTCTAAAACATTAAACTGACTGCAAACCACTTTCCACTGAGACGAAATTTCATCTGGGAGTGGGTCATCCAACTCACCGGTAGTAACCATAACGACTGAAATAAAATATTTGCAATAATAGTTGATGGACTCAGCCAACCCAACGGATCAAATATGCGCGATGCTTGCGATAGAATGACGCGTTTCGTGATGTTTTCTAAATTCACAGGTAAAGCAGTAAATGAAAACTTATCGAGTGAAGAATTCCATAAAATTCCTAACACCCTTTGGATACTATTATTATTACTATCGATTCTCTTCTACCTCTTATCTTTGCGACACTACTGAAAGAAACAGCTGTCTCGAATTAGATTTCCACTTGTCTAGTGGCATCCCACAACAATTCAGTATGCCTAAAATCTGCCTTGCCAGATGAATCGCTTCTTGTATGGAATCTGCCCCTGTTAAAATGTCGTCCATGTTGTTGATGCTTGAATCCATTCATTTAAAATCATTTTATCTAAAATTAAATTAATCTGTATTTAAGTTCAATTGTTTTTACATTATATCTAGTTAAACTACATAAATGTATTGCACAACGCTGAAATTGCACTTTTTTATATTCAGCATAATACATTGACCACAATTAACGTACTGAACTTTGTGATATGCACAAATATGCTTATGAAATCAATTTAATTCATATAGAAATTAATTAGGTCAATGAATTATGCTAACGTAATTTGTTATACTTTCTTTTCTACTATGTACTTTCCCCCATTACTTTACTTTAAGAATTTTATGTATAAAAAGAATGAAATTGTTAAATAAAGGATCAGTTTTTACCTTATCAAAATACAAAGGTGTTTTTCTTTTATTCAGAACCATTTTCAGGAACAAGTGTTACATTGTTTCTAAAGGTAAGATTCAAACTTATAGTGAACATTCTAAGAGTTAGAGATACCTGACTTTTAGTACGTATAAAATTATTCAGAATTAGAGATACCTGATTTTGAATAATTAATACTAATCGGTATATTTAAATCCTCCGATTCATATACATTTTTTGGTGACCCCGATATATAAAGAAAACGCTACAAGCAATAATTAATTGAATTCAGCTGTGAAACTTAAAATGAGTGAAACAATGGATAAGTTAGCAGCAGATCAAATTGTTATTGGAAAAGAAATTGAGAAAATTTCGAAAAGCTATTATAATGAGTCGCCTGATAAAAAAACGTTAATATATTTGGAAGAAAAACTACGCCAATTACAGAATTATTGGGTAAACTTTGAAAAAAATGATGATGAAATAAGACAATTATGTGATGAATCCACATCACATCCTTATTTTGCAAAGGACTATTATAATGTAGTCAAAGATGGGTATGAAAGAGTAACAAGGGAAATAACAAATTTACTAAGCTATGTAAAGGCTTCTAAAGGATCCTTGAAAAAAGATGTTGTGAAGCAACAAACATCATCAGCAAGTGATGGAAATGTTATAAAAGAAGTGGTTGATGAAACATTACTCCGGTTAATAAGAAAACAAAAAAATTTAATAGCAGCATTAGATAATATGTTATCTGAAATATCATTGACAGAAACAAAATCTAACTCATATTATGAGGTAAAAATGGAAAGCATAAAGCATTATTGGGCTCAAATTGAGGAAAATAATATGGCAATTTGGGAATCGGCTGAGAATGCTGTTAAGCATGGATATAATCCACAAGACTATTTTGATGCAGAAAGCAAAATTCAAGATATGTTGGTGAAATTGTATCAAAAACTTGAAGATTTAAACAAAAACAAGGATAACACTGCAGGATTAAGGAATCAAGTCCACCAAGTCAATCAGCCACTCATGAAATTACCAAAAATAGTATTACCCAAATTCGATGGCGATTATTTAAAATGGCAACAATTTTATGACCTATTCACACAAATGGTACACAATCAGATGATGGGCAAATCACAGAAAATGTGGTACTTGAAAATGAATTTAACAGGTGAAGCTGAAAAACTAATTAGGCATTTACAATTATCAGAAGACAACTATGATACAGCTTGGAATATTTTGAAGAGTCGTTATGAAAACAAACGCCTATTGGTAACAGCGTTATTGGACAAATTCATTACACAACCATCCATAATGAATGAATCAGCTTACACGTTGAAAGCATTACATGATACAACGAAAGAATGTCTATTAAGCTTGCAAAATTTAGGTTTATCAGTCAAAGAGCATTGGGATCCAATCATTGTACACATATTAATGAAAAAATTAGATAAACACACTCATTCGTTGTATGAACAGTCATTGTCTTCACCAAGAAATTTGCAGTCAGTCGATGGATTATTGAATTTTCTAGAACTTCGATTCCAAGCATTAGAAGCATTAGGACAAAAATCAAATTTATCAAGAAATCATCAAAAAACAAGCAAACCAGCAGTGTTAATAGCCAATAAAAATACGAAAAAAGAATGTCCAATATGCAACAAAAATCATGCAATATATTTTTGTGAAAAATTTTTGAACTTAGATGTAATTGAAAGACAAAATAAAGCAAAAGAATTGAATATTTGCCTGAACTGTTTAAAAAAAGGACATTACAGCACAAAGTGTGCATCAAGGGGATGTCTTAAATGCAATAAAAAACATAACACGTTACTTCACGGTTCTGGACACGTTCAATCATTAACAGCTACTTGCGATCAAAATAACAAACAAAAAACAAGTGAATCAACAAAGGCACTAATTTTAGCTGCGCACACAGCAGATGTGCAGGAAGGATATGTGTTTTTAGGTACAATGCTTGCTGAAACTAAAGATAATGATGTAGAATTCTTCTCGATTCAGGATCGCAACTAAACTTCATAACAGAAAAAATGCGAAAAAAGCTGAATTTACCAAATACGCATGTCAATTTAGACATAGCAGGTATAGGCGATGCTACAGTTAAAGTAACTGATAGATTGAATTTGACACTGAACTCAAGAATTAGCAGTTATTCCACACAAATAGAGGCTCATGTCATCAAAGAGATATCATCAAATCAACCTCAGAAATTTATAAATATAGATAATTGGAAATTACCAAACAACATAATGTTGGCAGATCCAGAATTTTATAAGCCACAAAAAATCGACATTTTGTTGGGGGCGGAGGTCTATGGTGAAATAATGAGGAATGGTCAAATCAAACTCAGTGAAAAGCTCCCACTGTTACAAAATACAACATTTGGATGGATTATTCTAGGAAAAGTAGCCAATACAGAATACAATAAACCATTTTGTGGAGTAACAAATGTAGAGTTAGAAAAACAATTACATCGATTTTGGGAAGTAGATGAATACCCAACAAATTCAATTATGTCAGTTAATGACAAAAAATGTGAGGAATATTTTTTAAACACAACAATAAGAGATAGTAATGGACGATTTGTAGTCAACCTTCCTATGCTGAGCGATCCAAGATTGCTAGGCGATTCAAGGACAATTGCATACAAGCGATTTTTAAGTCTTGAAAAAAGATTGATGCATGATTCAGCATTGAAAGAACAATATAGTGATTTTCTCAAAGAATACATTCAGCTAGGGCATATGCGAGAAGTAAAGGCAGAAGATGTGACCGGAAGTCATTATTTCCTTCCTCATCATTGTGTACTTAAGCCATCTAGTAGCACAACAAAATTAAGAGTTGTCTTTGACGCATCCACCAAAACATCATCTAACATCTCACTAAATGATTTGCTACTAAAAGGTCCTAAGATTCAAGATGATCTAGTAGCTATCATACTACGGTTTAGAACAAAACGTTATGTTTTCACGGCTGACATAGTAAAAATGTACAGGCAAATAATGTTAGCAGAAGAAGATAGAAATCTTCAACTGATAATGTGGAGAGAAAATCCAAATGAAGCTATAAAATATTATCAATTATGTACAGTCACGTATGGAACAAAATCAGCTCCATATCTAGCAGTTAAATGTCTTCAAAAATTAGCACAAGATGAAGAAGAAAGATATCCATTGGCATTGCGAGCAATCAAAGATTTTTATGTTGATGATATCATGACAGGCAGCGACATTCTTGAAGAGGCACAGGAAATTCAAAAACAACTGAATTTATTATTAGCTAGTGGATGTTTTAAACTACGAAAATGGTGTGCGAATCACCCTAAACTGATTGAGACCATTCCGAATGGTGACTTAGAAATACAATTGAATTTTTCGGACTTAGATGGAGAATATGTGAAAACACTAGGTTTAGTATGGCATCCTGTTGCAGATTATTTCTCAGTAACATCAACATTGAAAAATCATAAAAAATTAACGAAACGAACTGTCTTGGCAGATATGTCTCAAATATTTGACCCACTAGGAATAGTAAATCCTGTGGTACTAACTAGCAAGATGTTTATTCAAGAATTATGGAAAAGAAAGCTTGAATGGGATGATGATTTACCACCGGAGCTCGCTTCATCTTGGTCACAATTCAGACGAGAATTAGAAAAACTTACCGAAATAAAGGTGCCACGACATACATTTGGTGAATGGCCACCCATTACCACGGAGTTACATGCCTTTTCAGATGCTAGTGAAAAAGCATACGGCACTGTTTTATATATCAGATCAGAAGATACCAGAAAGAAGGTGACAGTTCGCTTTTTATGCTCAAAATCGAGAGTAGCCCCAATCAAGCCAACAACATTACCTCGATTAGAGTTGTGCGCTGCAAAGTTGATGTCACAATTAGTACATAATGTGAAAAATGATTTGAACCTAAAAATAGATAACATTTATTATTGGACTGATTCTCAAATTGTTATCTCATGGATAAAAGGAGACCCTTCTACACTTAAAACATTTGTCGCGAACAGAGTAGCCAGAATTCAAGAACTGACAGATCCATCAAGCTGGAATTATATTAACACAAAAGAAAATCCAGCAGATTTAGTTTCACGAGGTGTGTTTCCTGAACAATTGCTCATGTCTAAATTATGGTTTGAAGGTCCAACTTTTTTGAAAATGTCAAAAACATATTGGCCAAACACCACATTAAAACCAGTCAAGATTGAAGATGAGGAAAAAGGTATCAAACACACAGTGTTAAATGCAACTACCGAGCTTAGCACTCATCCTCTTTATACCATAGATCATGGAAATTCGTTTCTGAAATTACAACGCACAATGGCATTTATATTAAGAAGCATTAAGATCTTCAAAAATAAAACATACACACAACAATTAAGCCCGTTTTTAACTGTAGCAGAATTAGAAGAAGCGTTAGAAATTATAATCAAAGAAATACAAGCTAGGTCATTCAACGAAGATATACAACAGTTACGAAAGTATCATAAGGTGACGAACTCAAGTAAACTTATCTCACTGACACCATTTTTAGATGAAAAAGGACTTCTTAGAGTCGGTGGAAGGTTAGAGAACTCAGATCTCAATTATGATACTAAACACCCTCTGCTGCTACCTGCGGACAGTTTCGTTAGTAAGCTGTTGATGAACCACCTACACATAACACATTTACACGCTGGTCCCCAGGCACTACATTCAATTGTAAGACAACGGTTTTGGATACTGCAAAGCAGGAATATAGCAAGGACTGTCGTCGCTAATTGTGTCCGATGTACAAAATTACGACCAAAATTGAGTAATCAGCAAATGGGCAATCTTCCAAGTATCCGGGTCCGAAAGGCGCGTCCATTTATAAATTGCGGGATTGACTTTGCTGGGCCTATTTATACGCACTTCAAGTTGCGCGGAAAAAAACCACAAAAGACATATATTGCCTTATTTTGTTGCTTATCTACAAAAGCTATTCATCTAGAAATAGTCTCCGATCTCACAACTGAAGGTTTTTTAGGGGCATTAAAAAGATTTGTGGCAAGACGTGGTTTATGTGAAAATATTTACTGCGACAACGCAAAAAACTTTGTAGGAGCAAAAAATCAGTTGAATGAAGTATATGACATCCTGTCAAATCAAGCCTCAAAGGAGAAAATTGCAAACATGTGTGCTAACAAGAAAATTCAATTCCATTTTATACCACCTAGATCACCCCATTTCGGTGGATTGTGGGAGGCAGCTGTTAAGTCTACAAAATATTTTCTACGACGTACGATGACTCCAGCAGTTCTCACATACGAGGAACTATGTACAGTCACAGCAGAAATCGAAGCACTACTAAACTCAAGACCTTTAACATCATTATCAACAGATCCAAACGACTTGATGGCAATTACACCAGGACATTTTTTAATTGGAGAACCAATGACAGCATCAGTCGACACTCACATTACTGATGGTAAAATGTCACTATTGTCAAGATGGGCTTTAGTCAGTGCCTTAATAAAGATTTTCTGGCAAAGATGGTCCAGAGAATATCTAACTGATCTTCAAAAAAGAGCAAAATGGACATCCGAATACCCCAATTTAAAGAATGGCACATTGGTTCTTATCAAAGATGAAAATCTACCTCCCTTTAAGTGGTCAATGGGCCGAGTATTGCAAACAATCTCAGGGTCTGATGGAAAGGTTCGAGTTACTATACTGAAAACAGCTACAGGAACACTTCGTAGAGCCATTCATCAAGTAGCCCCATTACCAGTGGACATACCAGAAGACAAGATACAAGATGTTGAAGTATCAGAAAACAACAAACAACATGCTGGAACCATCGAATCATCAATGAACGCCAATACTAAACAAGATAATAAAGATAATAAGATGAATTTACGAAAACGAAAAGGTGCCCCACCTGCAAGTCCATTGAAGGTATTTTTAATGACGATGCTGATATTACCTCTAGTAACACATGCAGCTCCATCAGATAGATCAGATAGCATAGAAATACAACCACTTAATCATTCTGCTGGAATATATTTTGAAAGGCTAGCAACAGCAAGTATTTCATCCAACGATTGGCATCTTTTAGCATATTATGACCTGAAAGGGTATCAGGCAACTATAACTGCAATAGACAATACAATAAAACAATTTAAAAAAATTATTCAATTAATACATCATAACGAATATTACACTGAAATTCTCGCTCAGTACCAACATCAGCTGCTAGGTATAAGAAACAGAAATGAACTATTACTAATACACAAAATAACTGAATCACGCTCAAGAATTGAAAGATCTCCATTTGACATAGTAGGTACAATAGCCAACAAATTATTTGGTGTATTAGACAACGAATACGGAACCCAAATTACTGAGACATTTAATAAAGTTAAATCAAATGAAGATTATTTAAATGATCTTATAAAAAACCAGACGTTAATTTTGGAAACTACAATCAACATCATAAAAAAGAACGAAAAAGAACGGATGGATCAGGCACAAGAAGTTGAAAATGGATTGAACACCATTTATGACATATTAAGAAATATGAGCACCGAAAATAAACAACAAAAATTAATACAAACGTTCAACACATTATCACTTTTCATAACTTCGCTCTTAAATGAATGCAAATCTATGCAAGATTCTATTATTGATGTAATACTAGATGCACATCATGGAAAGGCAAATCTCTTAATCATCTCTCCAATCCAATTGAGACAACAAGTGGCGATTATCAAAGAAAATCTACCAGCAGGAATGATGTTACCATCTGCCAAACAACAAATTGAAATTTCTCTTCTCTACAAACTAATGAAAATCCACAGCCAAGTGATAGATGATTACATTGTATTCGGAATAGAAATTCCACTAACTTTATCCACTCAATTCGAATTATATAAACTCACTTCGTTCCCGACATCGTTTAACAACACGTTAGTTTCGACTAACACTAATTTAGAATTTTTAATGACAACTGTTTATAGAGATCAATTTTATTTAATGGATTATAAAGAATTCTCACAATGTCTAAAACTCACCGAGAATGATTTTATATGCAAACAACATCAACCTATTCACTTTAAAACATCAGCTAACAAAATGTGTGAAATTGAGTTATTTTTGCAACAAAATATACTTACATCATGTGCAATTACCCGTTCTCCAATGCAGAATAAAATTTGGATTCAATTGGTGACTCAAAATCAATGGTTATTCTTCATTAAAGAAAAAACTGGAGTTGTATTCATCTGCAACAATAAACCAATAAAAAAAATCCTTCAAAATAGCGGGCGTCTAATTATGCACAATGATTGCACAATGAAAAATGATGATTTAATTCTAAAATCAACAACTAATGCCAAGAGTAGCACCTTGTTAACATCATTCCAACCAAAATTAAATTTAACACTAAACAGTCACGTTGAATTAGATGAAATACATGTTCCACCATACATTCAAAAAAAGCTAACTAATCATAAACTTGAGATCGAAAATGTAAACAACGAAATAATTCAACTAAAAGAACATCAGAAAAACCTTCAAAATTTGCAACCTAATCAAATACATCAGTTGACAGTCAGCTATGCAGCCATTGGAGTTGTACTTATTATTATTGTATATTTAGTCATTACATGTTATCGTAATCACCCAACAAAGACTAAGATGCCACCTGAACCAGCACCAAGAAAAATCAAACCACAGCAAGCGGACTACAGTTTTGAAATTAAAGATTTCAAGAGGGGCCAGGATGTTGATGCTTGAATCCATTCATTTAAAATCATTTTATCTAAAATTAAATTAATCTGTATTTAAGTTCAATTGTTTTTACATTATATCTAGTTAAACTACATAAATGTATTGCACAACGCTGAAATTGCACTTTTTTATATTCAGCATAATACATTGACCACAATTAACATACTGAACTTTGTGATATGCACAAATATGCTTATGAAATCAATTTAATTCATATAGAAATTAATTAGGTCAATGAATTATGCTAACGTAATTTGTTATACTTTCTTTTCTACTATGTACTTTCCCCCATTACTTTACTTTAAGAATTTTATGTATAAAAAGAATGAAATTGTTAAATAAAGGATCAGTTTTTACCTTATCAAAATACAAAGGTGTTTTTCTTTTATTCAGAACCATTTTCAGGAACAAGTGTTACATTGTTTCTAAAGGTAAGATTCAAACTTATAGTGAACATACTAAGAGTTAGAGATACCTGACTTTTAGTACGTATAAAATTATTCAGAATTAGAGATACCTGATTTTGAATAATTAATACTAATCGGTATATTTAAATCCTCCGATTCATATACACATGTAACAATTATTCTTAATCACCGACGCTGCTCGCGGGTGAGATCGCTCGTTTTCATCTGCAACTTGCTGTAGGACTCTTGTGGCAAGGAATGGAGCACAAGCTGTTCCATAAGTTACCGTTGTAAGCCGATAGTGTCTAATTTCTTCCTTGTTACTACTTCTCCAAAGGATTCTTTGAAAATCTTGATCTTCGAATCTAACTTTAATTTGTCTGAACATTTTCTGAACATCTGATGAAAAAGCTATCTTATGGAATCGAAAACATAAAAGGATGGACATAAGATCTTGTTGCAAACTCGCACCTACTAATAGCTGATCGTTTAGTGACAACCCAGACGACGTTTTCATGGATGCATCAAATAGCACACGAATTTTAGAATCTTCCTTGTAAACTGCATGATGCGGCAAGGAAATCCCCTTATCACCATAGGGATCTTAATTTCATCTGGAGGAACCAATTTCATATGACCCAATTTGATGTTTTCTTGCATGAACGATACATAATTTTCTTTCAGTTTAACCGAAGTTTCAAATCTGCGCTCCATTAACTCTAAACGACGATGAGCTTTGAAAAACGAGTTTCCAAATACACCTTCAGATATTCTAAATGGTAGTGCTACTACAAAGCGACCATTTTCATCACGACGATGTGTTCGACTAAATATCTCTCCACAAACTTTCTCATCCTGTGAAAGACTAATCTTATCAGTGACGAAATTCTCTTCAATCTCCCAGAATTTCCTAATACTTGCATCTACATCAATTTTTGCTGACAATGTAAGAACTTCATTTGTAGGACCCTGTGATTTATGTCCTGATAATACCTAACCAAAGCATGTCTTGTGAGCAATTGCAAAGCCAGACTCACCTTTTACCTGTTCAGCTTCCAAAAAATCCCAAAAATAGTCTGCACCAATAATGATGTCTATTGGTGCTGCCTTATTAAAATCAGGATCTGCCAATGGCAGATTCTCAATGCAACTCCAATTTAAGATGTCAAATGACTTACCTGGTAAGTACGACGTAAGTGAATTCATAATAAATGCCCAGATCGTAAACTTCTTATTTTTGTCGAAATGAGGAGATAAATTTAACCTGGTCTTTCCCTTGGTCACACCTGCTTCTGTTGAGCCTAACTCCGAAACGCAGATTCTCGCATTCTGTCGAGATAATTGTAATAATTGAACACATCTTTCAGTCACAAAAGAAACTTGTGAACCCGAATCCATTAATGCACGAAAAGTTCTAAATTTCCCGTTGTTATCGTAAACTGCCAATTTAATTGTCGGCAGAATGGCATGACCTTTGAAGTTTTCATGTTGAGATTTTGTCAATATGTTATATGAAGCAGCATTTTTTGTCGTACTTTCTGAACTTGATACACCTCCAACAGCCATGGGCTGTTGAACCGGAGTACTATTACGAGTACTCTACGTTGCTTAGTTTCGTTATCCAATTTATTTAACAATAAATGTATAAGCCAAATGTCTCTGCTTTCTGCATATTTCATCTGATGTATCTGCCAACGATCGAAGCGATTTTGCTGTTGTTTGTGCTATAAATGATTGATTCAAAAACGTTTTGATTAAAGAAGTAGCGATATGCTTTTTTCGATCAAATCGTTTTATTAATTTCGCCCATGCCTCTTCATAATTTGAGTCTGATATGGACAGATGCTTCACCAATGCAACTGCATCTCCTCTTAGGAAACTTTTCAGATATTGAAATTTTTGTGACGCTGTAAGCGAATCATTCTTGTGAACGGTGGCCTCGAATAAATCTTTAAAACCTGGCCACTCTTGATATTCGCACGAAAATGATGGAATGTTGAGTCTTGGTAGATTAGATTCTCTAGATGAATTTGTTGAAATTGTATGTTGTTGCGACAACGTAGAGTTTCACTGAAGCAACTGCGGTGATGCGTTCTCTCTAGCATGCACAGCAATTTCCCGTGTCGTAATAGCTTGTACGAATGCGGCCTTTACATCAAAGTATTTTAATTCAATATCTTCATAATGAGACTGTTCCGTTGGTTGTAAGGCTATAATCTCATCACATGCCACAAATTCACTAAATGTAATTTCAATAGCCTCTAGTCTAACCTTTAAGTCTGCTATTACTGTTTGGTCTGTAATATTTGAAACAAAGGTTAGTAGGTATTGGGGCGGTTGGGCCTGGGAAAATTTTGAAGACCGTGGGAAAATTTTGAATGGTGTAGGAGTTTGAATTGTAGTCAGGTGAGTTATGATAGTACAGGTGGAATTTAGAATATGATTGATTTCTGACAGGTGAGTTATGATAGTACAGGTGAGAATTTTGAATATGATTGATTGATTTCTGACAGGTGTGAGCTATGGTGGGGGCAGGTGAGAATTTTGAAATGTATTGACAGTCGTGATGACATGTATCTCGATATTTGTGTGAAGTCATAGAAGTCGTAAAACATATGGGTCAAAACTATTTTTAAAAAAGAGTGTCTCTTCTTTTCACTGAGTGGCGGATTCGAACCTCGGTCCTTTCGGGCGGTGATCAGACGTCGTAACCGTTTGAGCTATTGATGATGTTGATAGAGTTTGTTTAAATTGTGTATATGAATATATGAAAAATATTAAATTCCTCCCCCTGAACTTTTTTTATCAGTTTCATTGAATAATAGAATTTAGTATTAAAATTATGAAATAAATTCGCACTATTGGCTTTAGGTTATTGATAATGTTGATATGTTTAAATTTAAATTGTATGCATACATATAATATATTGTACGTACACATTTGAATATGAAAGAGAAATTTGACCGTGAATAAAGTTTCTGGGTCATTGTTATAGAATTTAGTATTTAAATTCTAAAACCATTGTATTATATTAATGAGCAATGAAATCTCAATATTTGGCTTTAGATGGTAATGTAAGTGTAGATTTTTTTTAAATGTATGTTTTTTTATGAATCAAAATGTATACTTATTTAAAAAGTCGCTGTCACATCTGTATGATATTTTCCCGTTTTTATTGTGAGTTCGAATTCTATCAACATCACAACTATATATAACAATAATATATAGCATGATTTTTCTTAATAGTGTTGATAGCTTGTAATTAAATTATGTATGTATTTTTTTCAGTAAAATTGATACAAAGATTTTCAAATAATAATTACCTAATGTGAAGATTATCATTACATAATTTTGATTCTAAGTACATACCTAGAAGTGAATAAATGTTCATATAGTATTTGTTTACGAGTATGTAGGTTATGAAAGTACTTATATAATACAGTTTATCGTTTTTTATGGCATACTTCTAAATTATGAGTATAAAATAGACTTTGTTTATAATAAAATGATTTTAGTAAGTTGTGTGTGTGTGTATGTGTGTTTTGTAGTTCACAATTCATAGGATAAAGTATATATTATTTTATCTTGATGATTTGGTGTGAATTGTTTATATATTAGAAATAAATACCCTAACATTTTGGAATTCAGTTCTAAAAAGTTTATCTATTAGAAGTTTTTATATGTATGTAACTATGTACTTATATTTTGCATGCAATAATACCACATATGTTTCTTTGTTAGGATACATAGCAGTATTTTATACATGTTGAGGTAAAATGATAATTTATGAACAACAAATGTAGGTCAAATCACTTTCCATCAGTTAAAAATGACGGTCATTGACATCGTTGATAACTTCAAATTTAAAAGAAAATTAATTAAACACTTTGAACGTAATTTTATTGGGGTAGGTTGTCTGCCCAATTGAGAATAACAAATTTCTTTGTTAAAAGACACTAGGGAAGTTTCTAATTTTTAATAAATTTTAACGGAAAGAAAATTTTGAAATTTTTATTATTTTTATTATTTTTGCCTATTATTTATATAAAAATGTGATATACTACTTATATTCCATATTTTTTAATTTATACATAAAAATCAAAATCTTATAAGTAATATGTTAAATTTTATTTTAATATTTTTTGTTGCGGTTGGTGAGTTTTTTCTTCTTATACTACTGTTTTTAATTTTGATGACATCTAAAATTGTTAAAAGAGGAAACATTAAAATTTATATGATAATGGTAAATTATCAAAATATGGAATTTTTTTTCAAATTTTTACCTTTACCACGTCTCCTCATCCTCTTCTTGCGAGTACGCCGTTTTTTTCCAAGCGTTTACAAGATGTTGCTCGTACAATGCCTCTTGTAGGATGATAACGAGGCATTCATGCCCGTTAACTTGCAGAAATCTCTGTAATGTGAATATAGGTAAATACATTTAAGAATATAATTTCAAGTAAAATAATAATTTTAATAAAAAATAATTTTTAATATAGCACGTTTTTATGATGGACTAAAAGGTATAAAATAATTTTCCTAGCTTCATGCAGTTTCTTAACCTCATTCTGATAATCCTGAAAATTTGTGATTGTGAATTTTTATAGTTATGGAAACACTTGTAAGACTTTTTTCGAAAAACATGGGCGCGATTACCTGTATGGGATAAGAATCTGTACGGGGTCAAGTAAAATTAATTTATACCTTTTTAGTTCGTCTTTTTACGGGATATATGTTTGAAATTTCAAAAAGCGCGTTAATATTGTATTGTCATTCAGTTCTGACCAAATGTGTAAACTCTCTATCTTATAAAAGCAGGTTTTAAATCAATTTCTAAATTTGTTCCGAACGGTCAGATAGATAAGAAAGCGAAGCTAATAAAAACGTTTTAAAATACTTACATATTCCTTTGAGGGAATATCCTCTGCTTCTGCAGTACAGTATTCAACCCAGACGTCTTCATTGTACTCTTTAAGTATAATTTTTATAGGCATCAGATGCGCAACAAGCTCTTTAAGCTCCTCTGCTATAGTGGGCCATTCCACTCCAGGTGGTGCCATTCGTGGAGCCTGCAGAATTTCCGATATTTCCTCATATACTGTTTTCATTTTAGTTATTTAATATTATTATTTAACACTTTAGCTTAATTTTTTCACTGTGGTTTTCACGAATGTATAAAATCAAATGAAACTAATTTTAAATTTTTGATTCTTTTCTTTCAATATACTGCTTATTTTTCATAAAAATTGTATCTCGATTTCTACAAGTATCAATACTTTTGTTTACTTTTCAGGGTACCCTTTTTTTAAAAAAATCTATATCATAATAATTTTTAATACCCCGGCAAAAAAAAACAAAAGGCTTCATTGTTTCAATTAAGAGATTTTTAGCATGTGCAAATTGTATTTTGTATACAATATATTGTATTGTAGTACAATCAAAAATATTTGATTTTGCAAAAAATTATTATTAAAGATTTTTCTTAATACGTACAATTATGAACGCACATTATATTATTTCTTGTCAAAATTTTATTCACTAAAAAAATATGATAATTATATTGTTAATATTATTAAAATATAAAGTTATTGTTGGTTTTTTAAATTCAATAAGATATACGTGTACATACTCGTATATTTAAATAAGTAGCATAAGTTTTTTGATTGTTTCATGCAATTGAAGAGATATTTTGAAGTATTTTTGACCTATGATTAGGTATGAATTTCATTTAAAACACAAATAAAAGTATAAAAAATGATAATCATATTGCTAATATTATTAAAATATGAAAAGTTATTATTGATTTTTAAAACTCAATAAGATATACGTCTACATTATCATATATTTTGATTGAAGTTGTATGAGTTTTTTATTTCATGCTATTGCATTTTTATAAAGCAGGAGAAATTTTCAGGTAAATGTTCTATGATTTGACGTTAATTTCACTTAAAAACAAATAAAGTAATAAAATAAAATAGTATCTAATAATTGGAAAATAGAATAGATTCTGATTTGTATGAATGATCTGTTTTAGTTGTTTTAAATACTATTTAGACTGTTTAAAGACCTGTTCAAGCTGTTTAAAGACCTGTTCAAGTTGTTTTAAGACCTGTTTAAGCTGTTATTGTTCCTGTTTAAGCTGTTTTTGAGCTGTTTTTGGACCTGTTTAAGCTGTTTTAGAGCTGTTTAAAGACCTGTTTAAGCTGTTTTAGAGCTGTTTAAAGACCTGTTTGAGCTGTTTTTGGACCTGTTTAAGCTGTTTTAGAGCTGTTTAAAGACCTGTTCAAAGACCTGTTCAAGCTGTTCAAAGACCTGTTCAAGCTGTTTAAAGACCTGTTCAAAGACATGTTCAAGCTGTTCAAAGACCTGTTCAAGCTGTTTAAAGACCTGTTCAAAGACCTGTTCAAGCTGTTTAAAGACCTGTTCAAGCTGTTTAAAGACCTGTTCAAAGACCTGTTCAAGCTGTTCAAAGACCTGTTCAACCTGTTTAAAGACCTGTTCAAGCTGTTTAGAGACCTGTTCAAAGACCTGTTCAAGCTGTTTAAAGACCTGTTCAAGCTGTTTAAAGACCTGTTCAAAGACCTGTTCAAGCTGTTTAAAGACCTGTTCAAGCTGTTTTTAGACCTGTTCAAGCTGTTTAAAGACCTGTTCAAGCTGTTTAAAGACCTGTTGAAGCTGTTTAAAGACCTGTTCAAAGACCTGTTCAAGCTGTTTAAAGACCTGTTGAAGCTGTTTAAAGACCTATTCAAAGACCTGTTCAAGCTGTTTAAAGACCTGTTCAAGCTGTTTTGGGCCTGATCAATCTTACGCATTTTTGCGAGCTTGCAATTTCGTTTCTTTATAAACACTTGCAAATTCCATTTAAAATAAACAATTGCAAATGCTATTTAAAATAAACAATTCAGAACTTCATTCTAAATAAATAACTGAGATTCATTGACAAATGAATTGTTGTATTTCTTTAGCATGCCGATCTAAATATTTAGTAAGAATTAATTAAGGAAAAGTGATAAACGTTTTTATATAATAAATTATAAATAAAATTGTGAAATATAAATTGTTGATAAATTCAGGAACATTTTTATGTAATAAAAATATAACAATAAATAATAAATGTTGGTGTTATATATATTTTCGCTTCCTTAAATTAATTCATTAAATTATATTCAGGTTTCTGTTAATGTATACATAATTTACTTAACATTTAGAATCCAGTTTACGTCATGACAAACTTGAAATCGTCTGTATACTTTTAAGTATTTATTTACTTAGAGTATAACTTTATTTTCATATTATTGTGAAATTCTAAGAAACTACATATAACTTCATGTAGTAGATACTATTTTGATTCGCAGCTTCAAAACACAGATTAGCTTATGTTTATGTTCAATACTTTCTTTAGTTTCTATTTTTGATTCGTCTGTGATTTGTAATCGAAGATTTTATTGTGTGCCTAGTATTAAACGAAATATGTTTTTTTTTTAATTTATATTAACTACATTGCTAGTTTAATGTTCATTCTTCATTGAACACTCAATGCAAGTGGACGTCGGACGACGATAAAGATGTTTAAATTCAGAATTATTAGAGATTCTTCTAGGCGTGTAAAGCGTTTTAATATTTGTGGGAGATATATTGAGTTTAAAATTAACACACCACCAGAAAATGAAGAACCAACAACATGGATTAAAAGTTCTATTGAAGATATCATCGAACACGGAATGAAAGAACTTCAACCTAATGATCAGGTTGGAATTTCTTTCTGTGGTGAAAGTTTTAAAGAGAGGGGGCCTGGGTGGATGAATTTTAGAGCTGCTTCTACTGTTAAAGTTGAAGATATTTGGGAAATGATATCAATGATTTTCCAAAGCAATTCACAAGGTATTTTTAAAATATTTTTCTTAAAATACCTTTTCTTCATTTTATTAAATTATTATTATTTCCTGTTTTTCAGGCTTAAATACTGACACATTTTGTTTGGGGATAACTTCAGTACGTTTACCACAAGGCATGGGAAATGACCGTGCAAGAAAATATAATACTTTTGAGGAGGAAAGTGTAATGAGAAGAGGAATTGTTACTATAGACAATAAAGACAATTTATGTTTACCTCGTGCTTTAGTTGTTGCGTTAGCTTATAATGATAAAGATCCTGATTACAGGAAAGTAAGAAGGGATATTGGGAAATTACAAACTCAACGCGTTGCTGAAGTTTTATCAAAATCAAATGTTTGTATTCCATTGGAGGGTGCAGGGAATGTTGAACTTCATCAATTCCAAGAATATTTCAAAGAATATAAAATTATTGTTTATCAGTATGGTAGAAAAGGTCGTGATATTGTTTTTGAAGGAGCTAACGACGGAAAAAGATTGAATTTATTGTATCATAAGGGGCATTATAATGTTATTACATCTCTCACTGCTGCATTTTGTTGTAGTTACTACTGTGAAAATTGTAATATTCCTTATAACAAAAAGAATGATCACAGATGCGGTAAAACTTGTCCGTGTTGTCAAGAATCTCCGGCATGTATCAGGGCAAGTGCAGATATTTTATGCAATGATTGTAATCGTGGCTTTAGAGGAGAACATTGCTATCAGAACCATTTATCATCAGGATCATTAATGAAGAGCATCTGTAATCAAGTAAAATGCTGTAAAGAATGCTTAAAAGTTTATAATACAGATATTCCTCATAAATGTGGTGATATATTTTGTAAAATATGTAACAACAGTGTTCAACAACAAGGACATTTGTGTTTTATGCATCCTGACAACTTGAAATCACCAACAAAAAATACTCTTTTTGTTTTTTACGATTTGGAAACACGACAAGAAAAAGTACTGGGCCAAAAACAAGAGAATGAAATTTCTATTGGTGAAATAAAACTTCATGAACCGAATCTATGTGTTATTGCTAAACGCTGTGATCTATGTATTGAAGAAAACAGTTTATATTTTTGTCAAAAATGCGGATACAGACTCCAGACATATAAAACCGATGTCATAAATAATTTTATGAAAAATCTGTTAGAAGCCAGAAAAAAATTTAAGAAAGTGGTAGTTATTGCACATAATGGACAAGCTTTCGATCATCAATTCATATTAAACTATATGATTCATCGAACTGATATAAAACCAAACTTAATAATGCGCGGTACAAAGATTATAATGATGCAGATAGATAATGTAAAATTTATAGATTCATTAAACTACTTTCCAATGGCACTCGCAAAATTACCAAAAGCATTTGATTTATCACCTCACCATAAAAAGGGTTATTTTCCATACCTTTTTAATACAAATGAAAATAGAAATTATGTGGGTTTACTTCCTGCTATAGAATATTACAGCCCCGACACAATGAAAACTGGAGAACGTGAAATTTTCCTATGTTGGTATAATGAACATAAAAATTATGAATTTAATATGCAGCGTGACTTAGTCGAATATTGTGTTTCTGATGTACAAATTTTAACAGAAGCCTGCTTGAAATTTAGAAAATTAATGATAAGTGAATGTAATGTTGACCCATTTCTGGAGGCAACAACAATAGCATCAACATGTAACTTAGTATTCAGACGTAATTTTCTAAAACCTTACACAATTGGTATCATTCCAAGAAATGGATATCGAAATGCAGATAATCAATCAAAAATAGCAATTCAGTGGTTAATATGGGAAGAAGATCAGCGTAAAATTAATATTTTACATGCAGCCAAACAGAAAGAAGTGGTGTTACATGGTGTTAAAGTTGATGGATATTGTTCAGAAACTAATCAGATTTTCGAATTTCACGGGTGTTACTATCACGGGCATCCAACATGCTTAACATATAATCGCGATAGTCCTCTGCATGATGACCCTAGAGATACATTAAATCGGAGATTTGAAACTACTGTAGCAAGAATTGATCGTTTACGCTCTTATGGTTATGAAGTTATAGAGATGTGGGAGTGTGATTTTCGCAGACACATTGAAAAAACTGGAGATATAAAGTATTTAAAAGACCATCCTTTATTATGCAATGCATCGCTTAATCCTCGCGATGCATTTTACGGTGGACGTACAGGAAATATTTTCAAATACTATAAATGTAAATCTAATGAGAAAATTAAGTATATCGATGTATGTTCATTATACCCTTGGGTTTGTAAAAACGGTAAATTTCCTATAGGACACCCAAAAGTTTATGTAGGAAATAATGATTGCTCTAAAATAGATTTACAAAAAGCTGAAGGCTTGATTAAATGTAGAATTTTACCACCAGAAGGTCTACATCACCCTGTTCTTCCAATTAAACAGAACAATAAATTAATGTTTTCATTGTGCCGCGTTTGTAGTAAAGAGAAAAACCAGTGTGAAGAATGTCCCCATACGGATGATGAAAGAGCATTAATAGGAACATGGGTTATTGATGAAGTTGCCACTGCTTTACGAAAAGGCTATATTTTATTAGAAATTTATGAGATTTGGAATTATGAAATTGAGCAATACGATAAATTGAACTGCAGGGGCGGTTTATTCACAGATATGATGAATAAGTTTATAAAAATGAAACAACAAACATCAGAATGGCCTAGTAAATGCAAAACTGAAGAGGAAAAGAAGCGGTATATTGATGATTTTCTTAAGAATGAAGGAGTTGAGCTAGAATTTACAGAAATTGTTAGCAACCCAGGGATGAGGTCATTAGCCAAACTGATATTAAACTCTTTCTGGGGAAAATTCGGCCAACGTGAAAATCAGTCAAAAACATGTGTAGTAAATCAACCATCAGAATTGTACTCTTTAGTTAGCAATCCGGCAATTGAAGTACAGCATCTTCTCCCCATCAATGAAGAAACGATAATTACTAATTGGTGTTATAAAGATGAAGCTTGTGAATCTCTTTCAACTGTAAATGTAAGCATAGCCGCTTATACTACCACACAAGCACGACTCAAACTTTACAGTTATCTAGAAAAACTAGGTGACCGAGTTTTATACTACGATACAGATTCTGTTATTTATATTTGTAGAGAAGGTGAATATGATCCTCCTACTGGAGAATTCGTTGGTGATATGACCGATGAACTAGAATGCTATGGTACAAACAGTTATATAACAGAGTTTGTGAGTGGTGGTCCAAAAAATTATGCATATCAGATTTTTAGTACAAAAGATAATTCTATCAAAACAGTTTGTAAAGTAAAGGGTATCAGTTTGAACTATGAAACAACTAAACTCGTGAATTTTGGAGCAATTAAAAACATGATATTACACCCAGAAAACAATGAAAACATACGAATCTTATCATAAAATATACGTCGTACACAAAATCATGAAGTAATCACAGTTCCTGAAATAAAAGGGTATCAACTTAAAGCTGAAAAGCGCAAATTTTCGGAAGATAATAGCTCAGTACCCTATGGATTTAAAAAAAAACATTTTTCGATATCACAAATTAATTAAATTTTGAATTTTCATCTGTTTTTATAATTACCAACATGTATTTAAATTGATTATGATTTATTATGGTATGCAAGCTTACAAGAACAAGTAAATAAAGTGAAAAATATTACGAAGTAGCGAATTAAGTAAAAAAAAATGTATTATAAATAAATTTATATAATTAAATAAAAATATTGAAAATATTTATTTTTAATTTTTGAATAAATTTATAAAACAATCTTCTTTTTAATTTTTCTCTCAATCTCAAAACTGAATTTCATTTTTATGTTCAAAGTTGTGAAATCAAAGATTAGGAACAATTCGTTTTAAATGATGATGTTTAACCAATCATCCTAAACGGACCTAGAAAATGAATATAAACATAAGCTAATCTGTGTTTTGAAGCTGCGAATCAAAATAGTATCTACTACATGAAGTTATATGTAGTTTCTTAGAATTTCACAATAATATGAAAATAAAGTTATACTCTAAGTAAATAAATACTTAAAAGTATACAGACGATTTCAAGTTTGTCATGACGTAAACTGGATTCTAAATGTTAAGTAAATTATGTATACATTAACAGAAACCTGAATATAATTTAATGAATTAATTTAAGGAAGCGAAAATATATATAACACCAAGATTTATTATTTATTGTTATATTTTTATTACATAAAAATGTTCCTGAATTTATCAACAATTTATATTTCACAATTTTATTTATAATTTATTATATAAAAACGTTTATCACTTTTCCTTAATTAATTCTTACTAAATATTTAGATCGGCATGCTAAAGAAATACAACAATTCATTTGTCAATGAATCTCAGTTATTTATTTAGAATGAAGTTCTGAATTGTTTATTTTAAATAGCATTTGCAATTGTTTATTTTAAATGGAATTTGCAAGTGTTTATAAAGAAACGAAATTGCAAGCTCGCAAAAATGCGTAAGATTGATCAGGCCCAAAACAGCTTGAACAGGTCTTTAAACAGCTTGAACAGGTCTTTGAATAGGTCTTTAAACAGCTTCAACAGGTCTTTAAACAGCTTGAACAGGTCTTTGAACAGGTCTCTAAACAGCTTGAACAGGTCTTTAAACAGGTTGAACAGGTCTTTGAACAGCTTGAACAGGTCTAAAAACAGCTTGAACAGGTCTTTAAACAGCTTGAACAGGTCTTTGAACAGGTCTTTAAACAGCTTGAACAGGTCTTTAAACAGCTTGAACAGGTCTTTGAACAGGTCTCTAAACAGCTTGAACAGGTCTTTAAACAGGTTGAACAGGTCTTTGAACAGCTTGAACAGGTCTTTGAACAGGTCTTTAAACAGCTCTAAAACAGCTTAAACAGGTCCAAAAACAGCTCAAACAGGTCTTTAAACAGCTCTAAAACAGTTTAAACAGGTCTTTAAACAGCTCTAAAACAGCTTAAACAGGTCCAAAAACAGCTCAAAAACAGCTTAAACAGGTCCAAAAACAGCTCTAAAACAGCTTAAACAGGTCTTTAAACAGCTCTAAAACAGCTTAAACAGGTCCAAAAACAGCTCAAAAACAGCTTAAACAGGTCTTTAAACAGCTCTAAAACAGCTTAAACAGGTCCAAAAACAGCTCAAACAGGTCTTTAAACAGCTCTAAAGCAGCTTAAACAGGTCCAAAAACAGCTCAAAAACAGCTTAAACAGGTCCAAAAACAGCTCTAAAACAGCTTAAACAGGTCCAAAAACAGTTCTAAAACAGCTTAAACAGGAACAATAACAGCTTAAACAGGTCTTAAAACAACTTGAACAGGTCTTTAAACAGCTTGAACAGGTCTTTAAACAGTCTAAATAGTATTTAAAACAACTAAAACAGTACATTCATACAAATCAGAATCTATTCTATTTTCCAATTATTAGATACTATTTTATTTTATTACTTTATTTGTTTTTAAGTGAAATTAACGTCAAATCATAGAACATTTACCTGAAAATTTCTCCTGCTTTATAAAAATGCAATAGCATGAAATAAAAAACTCATACAACTTCAATCAAAATATATGATAATGTAGACGTATATCTTATTGAGTTTTAAAAATCAATAATAACTTTTCATATTTTAATAATATTAGCAATATGATTATCATTTTTTATACTTTTATTTGTGTTTTAAATGAAATTCATACCTAATCATAGGTCAAAAATACTTCAAAATATCTCTTCAATTGCATGAAACAATCAAAAAACTTATGCTACTTATTTAAATATACGAGTATGTACACGTATATCTTATTGAATTTAAAAAACCAACAATAACTTTATATTTTAATAATATTAACAATATAATTATCATATTTTTTTAGTGAATAAAATTTTGACAAGAAATAATATAATGTGCGTTCATAATTGTACGTATTAAGAAAAATCTTTAATAATAATTTTTTGCAAAATCAAATATTTTTGATTGTACTACAATACAATATATTGTATACAAAATACAATTTGCACATGCTAAAAATCTCTTAATTGAAACAATGAAGCCTTTTGTTTTTTTTTGCCGGGGTATTAAAAATTATTATGATATAGATTTTTTTAAAAAAAGGGTACCCTGAAAAGTAAACAAAAGTATTGATACTTGTAGAAATCGAGATACAATTTTTATGAAAAATAAGCAGTATATTGAAAGAAAAGAATCAAAAATTTAAAATTAGTTTCATTTGATTTTATACATTCGTGAAAACCACAGTGAAAAAATTAAGCTAAAGTGTTAAATAATAATATTAAATAACTAAAATGAAAACAGTATATGAGGAAATATCGGAAATTCTGCAGGCTCCACGAATGGCACCACCTGGAGTGGAATGGCCCACTATAGCAGAGGAGCTTAAAGAGCTTGTTGCGCATCTGATGCCTATAAAAATTATACTTAAAGAGTACAATGAAGACGTCTGGGTTGAATACTGTACTGCAGAAGCAGAGGATATTCCCTCAAAGGAATATGTAAGTATTTTAAAACGTTTTTATTAGCTTCGCTTTCTTATCTATCTGACCGTTCGGAACAAATTTAGAAATTGATTTAAAACCTGCTTTTATAAGATAGAGAGTTTACACATTTGGTCAGAACTGAATGACAATACAATATTAACGCGCTTTTTGAAATTTCAAACATATATCCCGTAAAAAGACGAACTAAAAAGGTATAAATTAATTTTACTTGACCCCGTACAGATTCTTATCCCATACAGGTAATCGCGCCCATGTTTTTCGAAAAAAGTCTTACAAGTGTTTCCATAACTATAAAAATTCACAATCACAAATTTTCAGGATTATCAGAATGAGGTTAAGAAACTGCATGAAGCTAGGAAAATTATTTTATACCTTTTAGTCCATCATAAAAACGTGCTATATTAAAAATTATTTTTTATTAAAATTATTATTTTACTTGAAATTATATTCTTAAATGTATTTACCTATATTCACATTACAGAGATTTCTGCAAGTTAACGGGCATGAATGCCTCGTTATCATCCTACAAGAGGCATTGTACGAGCAACATCTTGTAAACGCTTGGAAAAAAACGGCGTACTCGCAAGAAGAGGATGAGGAGACGTGGTAAAGGTAAAAATTTGAAAAAAAATTCCATATTTTGATAATTTACCATTATCATATAAATTTTAATGTTTCCTCTTTTAACAATTTTAGATGTCATCAAAATTAAAAACAGTAGTATAAGAAGAAAAAACTCACCAACCGCAACAAAAAATATTAAAATAAAATTTAACATATTACTTATAAGTTTTTGATTTTTATGTATAAATTAAAAAATATGGAATATAAGTAATATATCACATTTTTATATAAATAATAGGCAAAAATAATAAAAATAATAAAAATTTCAAAATTTTCTTTCCGTTAAAATTTATTAAAAATTAGAAACTTCCCTAGTGTCTTTTAACAAAGAAATTTGTTATTCTCAATTGGGCAGACAACCTACCCCAATAAAATTACGTTCAAAGTGTTTAATTAATTTTCTTTTAAATTTGAAGTTATCAACGATGTCAATGACCGTCATTTTTAACTGATGGAAAGTGATTTGACCTACATTTGTTGTTCATAAATTATCATTTTACCTCAACATGTATAAAATACTGCTATGTATCCTAACAAAGAAACATATGTGGTATTATTGCATGCAAAATATAAGTACATAGTTACATACATATAAAAACTTCTAATAGATAAACTTTTTAGAACTGAATTCCAAAATGTTAGGGTATTTATTTCTAATATATAAACAATTCACACCAAATCATCAAGATAAAATAATATATACTTTATCCTATGAATTGTGAACTACAAAACACACATACACACACACACAACTTACTAAAATCATTTTATTATAAACAAAGTCTATTTTATACTCATAATTTAGAAGTATGCCATAAAAAACGATAAACTGTATTATATAAGTACTTTCATAACCTACATACTCGTAAACAAATACTATATGAACATTTATTCACTTCTAGGTATGTACTTAGAATCAAAATTATGTAATGATAATCTTCACATTAGGTAATTATTATTTGAAAATCTTTGTATCAATTTTACTGAAAAAAATACATACATAATTTAATTACAAGCTATCAACACTATTAAGAAAAATCATGCTATATATTATTGTTATATATAGTTGTGATGTTGATAGAATTCGAACTCACAATAAAAACGGGAAAATATCATACAGATGTGACAGCGACTTTTTAAATAAGTATACATTTTGATTCATAAAAAAACATACATTTAAAAAAAATCTACACTTACATTACCATCTAAAGCCAAATATTGAGATTTCATTGCTCATTAATATAATACAATGGTTTTAGAATTTAAATACTAAATTCTATAACAATGACCCAGAAACTTTATTCACGGTCAAATTTCTCTTTCATATTCAAATGTGTACGTACAATATATTATATGTATGCATAGAATTTAAAGTCAATAGTGCGAATTTATTTCATAATTTTAATACTAAATTCTATTATTCAATGAAACTGATAAAAAAAGTTCAGGGGGAGGAATTTAATATTTTTCATATATTCATATACACAATTTAAACAAACTCTATCAACATCATCAATAGCTCAAACGGTTACGACGTCTGATCACCACCCGAAAGGACCGATTCGAATCCGCCACTCAGTGAAAAGAAGAGACACTCTTTTTTAAAAATAGTTTTGACCCATATGTTTTACGACTTCTATGACTTCACACAAATATCGAGATACATGTCATCACGACTGTCAATACATTTCAAAATTCTCACCTGCCCCCACAATAGCTCACACCTGTCAGAAATCAATCAATCATATTCAAAATTCTCACCTGTACTATCATAACTCACCTGTCAGAAATCAATCATATTCAAAATTCTCACCTGTACTATCATAAATCACCTGACAACAATTCAAACTTCTACACCATTCAAAATTTTCCCACGGTCTTCAAAATTTTCCCAGGCCCAACCGCCCCAATACCTACTAAGGTTTCCATCCTTGTAATCGTACCTTGCAGTCTTCCTCTTTTAAGCTTTAATGTGGTGTTATTTTCAGCTATCTTAAAAAATAAAATTTTTCCTCAAATAAGAAATAAGAAAAAATGCGCTTGGTTGGCAACCCAAATTTTTTATTTAAAAAACTACCTCCCTGGCAACACTGACTAATAAATTGATTTCGAGTATCGAAAATGTATTATGTAATGTAAATATAATTTTTGTATTGACCTGTACCTTTTTCACTTTTATACCGTCATCTTGAACAATGAACAATGACTTTATTTTTTCTCAATTGTTATTAAATTATCCCACATATGTTATGTTAGTTTAGTTTTTTGCACTAATTCACTTTTGTTTTAATTATTATTTAACTTTACTTACTCACAGGCTTTTTTACTTAAACCACGTGCACCACACAATGTTATGTACTAGTATACAATTTATTTCAATATTGAACACTCTAGAAATAGGTAGAAATCACCTATTCTAGACGCTGTAGTGTTCTATTGTTTAACTAAAAATTCCTTGGTAGAAACACCAATGAATTATTGTAGTTCTTGATAATAAAGCAATATAAAATTCTTTGGTAGAAGCACCAATGAATTTAGTTGATAATCAGAATGTTTACCTAGATCCTAGCAGTCTCACTAGGAGAATTATGGCTTGAGATACAAAATGAAAGTCACCTTTGAGCAGTCAAAATTACTACTGAATTTTATTTCAATTTAACTCTCTCTTTTATACAAAATTTTTTTAATTAATTCTAATCATAACAATAATATTAACGTACAATAAAATACATATTTGAAATTAATATAAATTTGCCAACTAATCAAATTTTAAAGAATTTATTTCTACAAGAAACATTGTCAATGTAATTAAAGAATTTATTTTACCAGAACTATTTAGCTTACTTAGCACATTTTTACAGACGTAATTCTATATTTTGTTCTCTAATACGATACAAAGTATATTTAAGAATGCCTTTAAACACATGATAATATAAACAACAATTTGAAGGCGTATGTTTACATTAAAGATATTTACTTTAAGAATGTTGATAATTTGTTTTTGTGTAAAGGGTGATCTGCATATTAATATTAAACTATCTGTTTAACATTCTCCCCCCGTTGATCTGTGATCAAAATAAAGATGCTGTTTACTGGGGTTTTTGTCCATCAATCCTGAATCTGGTATTCTGGATGTGTTCATTCGATAACGATGCCAGCAGAGGTAATCAATAATCAATAAGATGAATAATATGCTTGTTTAGGATACTGTATATTGGTGTAAGTCATGATTATTGACGTCAAATGTAGAATTTTCTGCTTCTTTAATTTCGCTAATCTGTCTTCGTAGACTTTTTAGTTCTTCCAAAGGGCCAGTGTAGTTCGACAAAAAATTTGTTGTGTTTGTTCTTAGGATTTTGATTGTTTTCTCAAACGTTTGCCCTGATGTTATATGCTGTTTTGAAAGATGACGAATACAAACGATGTGGTTGAATAGTAATGAATTCATCTTTAATTACACAATCATCTTCTAACTCAAGTATTCGTGATCCATTTAATGTGCTTTGGGTTATGTTGTTGTGACATATTGCATTTATAATAAATGAACTTGCGTATAATATAACCATTGATTCCTTTGAAATAATTGTGTCCATCTTGATACTTCGTGAACTTCTTTTAATAGACAGTTTCCAAAAGCTGAATTCTGACTTAATGCACTCATTTCACAACTAGGAAATTTTGGTATTTTGTGATATAACTGATGATGTTGTTTGCATAAATAGTTTAAATTTGTACTTATAGTACAAGATGAAATTTCTGATTCTGAAATTGGATAGTAATTATCTCTGTGTAAATCTACTAGTAGGTAGTTTGATTTGATGACCAAAATTGCCCTTTTATCATTATGTGAAAATGGTACTGGTACCACGTGTAATAATTCAAATTTCTCTTGCAGTATGAGTGGAATCTTTATAACCCAACTTGCAGTCACTCTTCCTTCAATAGACATCAAACTGTACAACTCCAAAATGTTATTTTGTATTGATGCTAGTCCTAATATTGATGGTAACTGTTCTTTTATGTTCATTATTTCTTACTTTATTCGATTTGTACTGATGATGCCTGGATTTATCTTCCCATGATGAGTATCGATGATAATTGATACAAGTGCGTTTTGTATTTGCCTGTAATTGTCTATCATAAGTAACAGTGAAAATGCCACTTGATTGAATGCTTGTTGAACTGTTTGCTGATTGAATTCTGTAGTGACCATACTTATGGATTTATCAATTTCTTGCATCAATTTATCATATTCTGCGAAGTGTTTCTCTATATCGTATTGAGTTTTATTCATTAATTCAACAGTGTGATCCAAAATAGAAGTCTGATTTTTAAAAAATCTCAAAAACTGTTGATCTTGACCCTTAAGTTGTTCAATGGTATGCTCTAATTGGTTCGCGTACTCAGAGTCTAATACTCCAAAAAGAGAGTTCGCCAAATTTCCCACTATATTCAAAGCACCTCGTTTGAATCTTGATCTATTGTGGTTTTGTATCAAGTGATTAGTTTGCTGCTGCAATATGTTTATCTGATAATTCAACTGTTTAACTGTAGCTTTACAATTTATTTTGTACATTCTGCTGCATATTTGATCCAGTTGCTTAACTCCATTTGTTATGGTACTTAGTTCCTTTTGCACGGTTGATAAATTGTAGTATATCACCAAATTCCATTCGCTATTGATGAGATTTACATTACCCATCCGTTCGAAAATTATTCCAGGTGAGTTCAAAAAGGGCTTTACATTAAACGTCTGTGTATCTAGAAAAAGATTCAACAAGGTTGTTACTAATAATGTGGTAACTACTGCACTAGCACTATTAATCCGACTTCGTTTAAACGGTGGTTCGTTGTTTTGTACTTCATTTATTGATGATTGATCTTCTGATGATGCTATCTGGTGATCTTCTTCTACTATGTCGTTATCTTCTTGATCTACTGACAGAATTGCTAGTCGATGTACTCGTATTGGTCTTCTTTGAAGATGTTTTTGATGTTTTAATATCAGCTACTCTTAGAAGTCCATCTTCTCCTGGGTAACATTCACCACTCGTCCTAACATCCAATTCATGACAGCCAAATTGTCGTCCTTGCACAGTACCATGGTACCAGTTTTCAAATTTTCATGAGGTGTTTTCCATTTATATCTGTGCTGTAGAGTATTAAGATACTCTATTGACCACCTTTTCCAAAATTCCTGTTTAACTTTAGTGAGTTCTGACCATCTTTGATTTAAGTTACTTTTGTTTTCAGAAGCTTTTCCATCTACTGTGCTGGTTAAAAGTTCTCCTATTAAGAAATGTCCAGGAGTTAATGCATTCAAGTCATTTTGATCATTTGATAGAGATGTTAAAGGTCTGGAATTGAGTATGACTTCTATTTCAGTTACTACTGTTTGTAACTCTTCAAATGTCAATGATGCGTCTTTGATTTGCTTTAGTAATAGCGTTTTTGCTGATTTAACCGCAGCCTCCCACAAACCCCCAAAATGAGATGCTCTTGGTGGAATGAATTTAAAGGTGATTCTTTTGTTTTGGCAAAAATCTTCAATTTTTCTTTTCGTTTGTTCATTGTGCATAACATCCTTTAGTTCTGCTAACTGTTTGTTTGCTCCTATGAAATTTGTGGCATTATCGCAATAAATAGTTTGACAGTTTCCTCGTCTAGCTGTAAACCGTTTTAATGCTGCGATAAAGGCATTTGTAGTCAAGTCGCTCACTACTTCCAGATGAGTAGCTTTAGTGGCAAAGCAACAAAATACAGCAATGTAACTTTTTGTTGGTCTTTTTCCTCTTAAGCGATAGTGAGTCCAAATAGGTCCAGCAAAGTCGATACCAGTGTTAATGAAAGGACGCGCTGGTTGCACTCTTGAAGCAGGCAAGTTTCCCATCATTTGTGAAAGAGTTTGAAGTTTTGCTTTGACACATGTGACACATTGGTTGACTACGCTTCTGGCTATTAGTTTACCCTTTATAGGCCAATACCGTTGTCGAGTAATGGCCAATAAAGTCTGTTGTCCTGCATGCATGTTTTCATTGTGTATTTTCCTCATTACCATTTTCGTGAACCAATGTGAACTTGGTAATAGAATAGGATGTTTAGCTTCGTAGCTTAGAGCAGATGATTCTAATCTTCCTCCTACTCGTAGAATTCCATCACTATCTATAAATGGAGATAAACTACTTATGCTACTTGTTGATGAAACAGTTTGTGATTTTCGTAAATGAGTCAAATCTTCTCTAAATGCCTCCTTTTGAATTATCAGAATTTTCTTATACAAAGCCTCATTTAATTCGTTTTCAGTAAATGTATGTGTGGTTGAAGTCATTTTATCGGTTTTCCTGTACATCCTCAAAAAATATGCCATAATTTTTGTTAATCTAGTCAAAGAATTTTTGTGGTCAACTGTTTCTAATATACATATTTTCATCAGTAGTAACTGGAAACACCATTTGAGTTGTTGACTGTTTGCTAGAATGTTTTTTACTTTTTGTTATTCTTTCTATTGTGGACTCCTCAGGCTTATAATCGGATTGCCAACTGGTTTCTGGCCCGTATAGGAATAGCGGTCCATATTTCCACATATTAAGATTTTTGAATTTGTCTGCATTCACTCCTCTAGATATCAAATCTGCTGGATTGTTGGTGGTGGATACGTGTTTCCATTGATGCACACTGGTGAGTTCTTGAATTCTCCCAATTCTGTTTGAAACAAATGTTTCATACAATGAAGGTTGAGAATTGATCCAATTTAAAACTATTGTGGAGTCTGTCCATAAATGATTTTCCACATCAGTGATTTGTAGGTCATGCTTAGTTCTGTTGTGAAGTTCTGTTGCCAGTACAGCTCCGTATTGTGTTCGAAGCGAAATTTCGTTTCCCATATAAATTACATGTAAAACAAAGGTGGCGGAAATGCCGTCAAGAAAATATTCCGTTCACTTTTTGTTTTGCAGTACTGAGTTCGTGACGGAAAATAAGTTAAAATTGTCTTTGCTAACATTTTTAAATAATGTTCAAGAGATGGCGTTGACGATCAGTCTCCACTAATTTTCCGTTGCCATGAAACAAAAGAAATGTAAATACATTTATTCCGTGTGGTAAATTTGACAGTTGTAAAAAAAATAAATAAATACAAAAAAAATCCAAAGGTATCTACGTGAAAATAGAAAAAAAACAAAAGACAAACTAACTTCAAATTTAAATTTAATTTATGTTTCTCCAAATATCATACGTCACTCTACACAAAATTTTTTCGTGTAGAAATAAATAGCAAAACATGAAAAATTTTTTCGCTTCGAACACAATACGGAGCTTACGGCAGCAAGGAGTTCAAGTCTTGGTAAAGTTTGAGTTTTTAGAGGTGCCACTTTAGATTTGGCACATAGTAGTTGTACTGAAATCGTGTTGTCCTTGAAAATTCCTCTTAGATACACTGCAGCTCCATATGCTTCCATCGAAGCATCGGCAAATGTATGAATTTGTACTTGAATTGATACCTTTTTTGAAAATATATGTCTTGGAAATCTAACATCATTCAATTTAGTCAGATCTTCTCTAAATTCCATCCAAGCATTATGTAATTCTGTTGGTAATGCTGAATCCCATGACATTTTTAATGACCAAACCTTTTATAGAAATTTTTTGGCATTTACAGTTACTGGTCCTATCAGTCCTAGTGGATCAAACAAACTTGAGATTTCTGAGAGAATTGTTCTTTTTGTTACCTTTTTATGTTTAGTTTGATTCACCTTCAATTTGAATTCATCACAATAGGTTATCCAAATTAGACCTAAAGTTTTTAAATGATTTTCTTCACCCAAATCATTAAAATCTAACTGCAATGCACGATGTTTTACTGGAATATTTTCTAATAATTTGGCATTATTAGAGCACCATTTCCTAAGGTTAAATCCTGCTAACTCCAAAATTCTCTGTACTTGTTGTTGCATTTCGATAGCTTCTTGCAGTGAATTTCTTCCACCCATGCCATCGTTAACATAAAAATTCTTTCAATCCATGGCTAATTGTTGCAAACACCTGGTGGCTAGATAAGGAGCTGATGTGCTTCCAAACGCCACTCTATTGATCTGATAACAGTTCAACGAGTTATCTGGATTATTGCGCCATACAATAAGTTGAAACCTTTTATTTTCATCATTCATTTTTATCTGAAGATACATTTGCTTGATGTCTGCTGCAAAGACATACTTGGGAAGTCTAAATCTCAGAAGAATTGTGAATAAATCATCGTGGACCTTTGAGTAATTCATCACTGAGGCTTATGTTAGACGTAGTTTTTGCCGAAAAGTCAAATACTGGTCTTATTTGTGTAGTTTGGCTTTCAGGTTTTTCTACACAATGAACTGGAGCAAAATAATGAGGTTCATATTCGTTTGGAAAAGGTATTTTTTGAATGTATCCCAAGTCTTCATATTCATTTATGACTTGTTGGCACTTGTTTTTCATTTCAGTATTTCGAAGTAGTTTTCTCTCTAATTGCAGAAAACGTCTTACAGCACAGTCTTTGCATTTACCTAATTGTCTCACATGTTGAGCAAAAGGTAATCTTACTACAAATTTTCCATCAACATCTCTCTTAATATTCTTTCGAAAATGTTCTTCACAAAGCAAAGTAATAATTCTTCGTTGGTCATTTTATGTTTTTTGACTTTTATTTCTTCTAAAGCCCAGAATTTTTCTATTGAGTTCTGTAATTGAGATTCTGTCATTGTCCCCACTGCACACACAATTTCATTTAGTTGTTCACTTGATTGAATTTTTCCTGATATGATCCATCCGAACACCGTATTTTGAAGAATAGGCCTATTTTCTCCAAGTTTCTTCTGACCAACATTAATAGTTCATAGTATAGTTCAGCTCCAATGAGCAAGTCTATTGGAGCTGGGTTAAAAAATTGTGGATCAGCAAGTTTCAAATCCTTTGGAAAGTGTAAATTATTTATATTAATCATGTGTGCAGGTTGTTTACAGATAATTTGAGGTAAAACAAAGGCTTCTATGTTAGTTCTAAAATCAGACGTTCTAGATCGTATCGCAACATTTACACGGTGTTGTGTTTTCTTATTTACCTCACCTATGCCTTGAATGTTGGTTGATGATGCTTCCTTTTTCAATTTTAACTGTTTAACAGCATTCGATGTAATCAAATTTATCTGCGACCCACTGTCTAGTATCGCTCTCAAAAACATAGGATTGCCGTAGTTGTCCTCAGTTTCAAGCACTACTGTACTTAGTAGTACCTGAAATTTGTAATTATTTGCAGATCCTGAAGCTACAGTTGTTATGTTTTTATTATTATTTCTGTTAACTAATGTGTTGATGTACTTTGCTGATCATCATTATTTTTTATTTGTGATGAAGTGGATAATTTGTCTTTATTCTAAATGTTTTTGTTGAATTCCACATGAATAGTGGTATGATGACGTTTCCCAACTAGCATTTTAAGTGGCCGCTACGCAATTGTCACTCCGTGGTGCCGCTTTAAAGTGACTGTCACTAGGAAAAAATACGTAAATGCTACGGTTTAAAGACGTGGATTTCACTAAAATGAGGAACAAATTGGGACGTGTCTGGTTCGTAATTGGAACGATATTGAAATACGTAGCTGCTACGTTCCCAAGTGGTAATTGACACCTTTCAAACACCTAATAGGAACTTTATTGTTTCTTCCGCACTAATACAATTAAATATTTCAATTGAACATTATCCTACTTTGATATTAATAAATACATATATAAAATTATTATATTTATGACTAACACAAATAAAATATTTTCAAACAAATGAAATGTTAAAATTAAAATTCCGATTAACAGAATTCAAAATTTTAAAAGGACTTTAACACAAAAATTTCAACACTTTTCCTCAATAAATTTCATTGCCAACGAAAATTTGTGATGAATATAGATCTTGTACTTCGAAAAAATACAACGCTCTTTAAAAATATTGAAAAATATATAAAAAAATTTTGTAAATTTAAAATTATATATTTTTAATAAAGTTTTATTATTTTCGTATTTTTGAAAATTTTTGATTTTTAAATAGCTATTATTAAAAAATATATTGTTTTCTACTCAAATTTTCTGGAAAAATGTATTTTTAATCATTTTTTCATAACAATTAATTTCTGTTGAAAAAAAAATAGATTATAGAGTGAAAAATTGCGGTTTTGCGTTGACACTGTATAGTGTGTGACACTTTAAATATTTACTACATGGTACCGAACACTTATTACAAAGTTGATGCTACGTAGCAAATGAAACTATATAGTGGCAGAAACTATAAAATTTTGAAAATGTCACTCTATAGTTCCTTGTGAAACTTTATAGTATCAAAATTCACTATAAAGTAGCAAACGGAACCACTTGGTTCCATTCGTCACTTTAAAGTGGCAGTCGGAACTATGTTTAGAAATTTTTATTATAATTAATACACTTCTTTCTAATTCTTTTTTTTACTCTTATATAAAATGTCGTTCAAGGCTTAAGTAATTAAGGCTTTATGCAATTCATCTTGTAAAGCTTATGCCCAGTTTCACAGTCGAAGCTTAAGCTAAGTTCAAGTTAAACCTAAAGCATTGTTCAAGCTCCACTTAAATTTTGCTTTGTTTCTAAGCAATTTATGTATATTTGTAGTTTAACTACATAGTTTGTATCTTCAGTTAAACCAATTCAATGAATATATTTTGGAACTAATGGAACTTTTAAATTTCATTATTCATAGTAATGGCAATTATTGTGACATTTTAACTTTTTTCTCATAAATTTCCATTTATAATACATTTACTGACAAAACAAAATAAGTAGATGGCTTAAAAAGGTAAAGGTAATATGAGTGTGGGGTTATAACAAACCACATTTTAAAGAAAAAATAATTTATAATTTTCGATAATTTATTTAACTTAATAATTTTACGTCTAAATGCTACAAGATCAGAACAGAGAAGAGAAGGTATCAAAGCAATGTTTAGGTACCCAGGTATCGTTATCAGCATGCTGTATAGTTGCAATACTATTCTTATCTCTTTTATAATTATGAAGAGATAATGAGTAATGAAATGCAAGTGAAACTATTGATTTATAGTAATTCATATTTTTCAATACCAGTTAAGAAGTATAGAGTTGCTGATAATTAATTTAGGGTAAAATCGGATACCTGTGGTACCGCCACATCACTCCCCCCTTATTACAAAAAAAAAGAACAAAAATATTATATATGTTTATATATGATTCTATATCTAGATTTATACTAAGTTTTGTCTTAACTTATATACATATGATTTTATCATTGATTTTAATGCTACAATATAAATTCTAATATTTCAATCCTCAAGTTAAATTCAAAGATAAAAATTTCAAATATTAAATCATTTTATACAAAATTTGAACAGCTTTTTCTACCTATTCACATCAAGTTCTTGCTTTTTTTAAAGTTATTTATAATATTTTATGTTTTCACACAAGTAGATATATTGATAATTATTGTATCATAATTGGAACCTAACCCGTTTTTTACAATTATTTCTTGTTAAATTGGTGTTAACGTCTGTAAGGACTTCTGTGTTCAAAACATATGCTGGTTTAATTCTATCGATAGATATTAGCTCTTCTTTATTATGATCCATGAGAACTTTGAAAAATTTTTCATGCTTAGAAACAACTTTATAAGGTCCTGAATAAGGTGCACTTAAGGCACCTTTGTAAATGGCTTGTTTTACGAAGACATGAGAACAATCTTCTAAGTTTTTTGGTACAAAAATGTGATTTTGTTTACGTACTCTTTGTTGATATGGTTTTATTTTGTGGATTGTTTCGTATAAGTCTCTGGCGATTTTTGTGCTAATTTTTTTAACGTCTAATGTGTCCGAGGTTACAAATTCGCCTGGTAATCTTAGTGGCTGACCATATAAAAGGTGAGCAGGAGATAAATTTAAATCTTCTATTAGAGCAGATCTGATGCCTAAAAGGATCCAAGGTAAGGAAAAATACAATTTTTTTGGGTCATCGGTTGCTCTTATGGAGGTTTTGAGGTGTCGATGAAATCTTTCGACAAAACCATTAGCTTGTGGGTGGTACGTTGTCGTACGAATTCGGTAGTTACCTAGGATATATGATATTTCTCGAAAAAGAGACGATTCAAATTGCGTACCCTGGTCGGTAGTGATAAATGTCGGTATACCATAACGAGAAACCCACGAATTTATGAACGTTGCTGCGACGTTTTCTGCTGATATGTTTTTCAATGGAACAGCTTTAGGCCAGCATGAGAAACGATCTTTCATTGTAAGAATGTAGGTGTATCCATGAATGTGTTCAAATCTTCCACTCGGAGGGTTGAACGAATCATAGGGTGAAATTGTGTGACGTGTGACTTTAGCTTTTTGACATTGAATGTATGATCTCGCCCAGAGAGTAATGTGTTTATTCATTTCGAGCCAAAAGTATTTGGAAGTGAAACGCGTATGCTGGGATGAGAGAGGTTATGGATTTTATTGAAAATAGATCTGCGTATTTTTCAGGGACGTAAAGTTCTGTTATTTCCTGTAGAAATTTCACACCAAATATATTTGTCTTCTACAGGTATAAAAATTCTCGAGAGTTTGAAAGATTTGTTACCTTTTTTGTTCTTTTGAATTTGAAGTATTTGTTCAAGTTCGTTATCTTGCTCTTGACCTTGTATTATCAGTTGGAGATTTAGATCGGTTTTCTCTGTAATTAAGTCTATTGAAGCTCTTGAAAGAGTATCAGCTACTGCATTTTTAACGCCTGGGATGTATCTTATGTCATTAGTGAATTGGGAGATGTAGTCTAAGTGCCGTGTTTGACGTGGAGACTTTTCGGTTTTGGAAAATAACGTATTGACGAGAGGTTTATGATCTGTGAATATCGTTAAATCTCTGGCTTCAATTAAGTGGCGAAAATGTTTGATGGCTAGGAAAATAGCTAACAGTTCACGATCGAAAGTGGAATATTTTTGCTCGTTTTGTTTTAATTTTTTTTAAAAGAAACTAACGGGTTCCCATTCAAGTCCGTTTTGTTGTTGGAGTACTCCACCAACCGCAATATTCGAAGCGTCGACACAAGGCTAATTTTAGTATTTGGATTTGAGTGTGCAAGTTGAACGTTGTTTTGTAGAGCTTGTTTAATGCATTGAAAAGCTGTTTCGTGTTTTTCAAGCCAAGCAAACTTTTGTTTGTTATTTTTCTTTTTATTATTGCAGCCTTTCAAAGGTTCGTATAAAGGCGCTACTAGCTCGGCCAATTTTGAGATAAAACGATGGTAATAGTTCACCATACCTAAGAAGCGTTGGAGTTTTTTTAATGTTGAAGGTGTAGGAAAAACTTTCAAGGCTTGAATTCGTTCCTCAGATGGTTCAATACCGCGTGCAGAATTTATGTGTCCAAGAAAATCTATTTGTTGTACGCCGAAAATGCATTTTTGTGTGTTTATATTGATTCCGTATTTTTGAAGCCTGTTAAATAAACTACGCAAATGTTTCTTGTGCTGTTCTATAGATTCGCTAAAGATCAGGATATCATCTAAGTAAGCGAATGTAAAATCAAGCCCAGAAAGTACTTCGTTGATGAAGCGCTGAAAGGTTTGATCTCCGTTTTTTACGCCGAAAGGCATTTTAAGGAACTCAAAAAGTCCGAAAGGGGTAACTACTGCAGTTTTATATATGTCTTCCTCCGCGACTGGTATTTGATTATAGGCTCGAACTAAATCAATTTTTGAAAAAAATTTGCAGTTATGCAAGTGAAGGTTGCAATCTTGAATGTTTGGGAGTGGGTATTTGTCAAAAATTGTCACGGCATTGAGTTGCCTGTAGTCTCCGCATGGTCGCGACTCACCTGTATTTTTTTTTAGGAACCATGTGGAGAGGTGACGCTGCAGGAGACGAGGATGGCCTACAAATACCAAGTCTTATCATTATGTCGAATTCTGCTTTTGCAGCTTTATGTTTGGCGGGATCTAAACGTCGTGCTTTTGCTGAAGGGAGATCTTTGTGTGATAATGTGGTGTACAACATTGTGATTAACTTTTGCGTGAAAGTCGGGGGGTCCTGTTAGATTAGGGAATTCTTTTAAAATTGAACCATATTCGCCAGTAATGGTATATAATTGAGGTGTAGGTAAGGGAGTAGACGTTTCGCAAAAAATAGACGACAGAGTTGTAACTTGATCTATGAGTTTTTTATTGTGTACATCGACTATTAATTTATGTTTGAATAAGAAGTCTGCACCTAGAATAGCGTAATCGATCGAGGCTATTACAAAAATGTGGTCAAGATGTCGTCTAAGACCTAGAGAAAGGGTTAAGGCTTTATAACCGAATGTGGTGATGGGAGCACCATTAGCGGATATAAGATGTATGTCTGACGATTGGTTCGAATGAGGATAAAGTTTTTTAGGCAAGATAGAAATTTCGGCTCCCGTATCAATAAGAAATTTAATTTTTGTCTTAGGATCATAGATGAAAAGGCGGCAATGATTTTTACATAACTCCGTAGCCACACACGAAGTTGATAGCGTTAGTTTTTTGTGTATGTATCTTTTTCCGTATTTGTATCAACTTTTACACTAGACCACTTGCAAGGTTTTAGACATTTTTTTGCGTTGTTTTTAAATTTTTTGTGATACCAGCAGATTATCGTAGGGGTATGTCTTCTATTAAAATTTCTAGGAAACGACCGACTTCTACTCATGGATCTAGATCCTCTAAGTTCTAATTTTTTATACGGTTTTCTAGTTGTTGAATTACGTTGAGGGAGTCGTTTTGTGGAGCACCAGACGTTGATTGTTTAATTGCAGAGGCTTGCCAAGGTGAATTAGTGGTGGAGTTGTGAATTCGATCTGCTATTTTGAAAAGTTCTTCTTTAGACTGGGTATTTTCAATAGCGATTAAACATGCTTGAATATTTGTGGTAATTTGTTTATCCAAATCTTTTTTAAAAGGGGATCATTAACGAGCGTATTACCTGAGGCGAGTGATTCCATGCGCCTATAAAAGTCTGAGGGTTTTGAATCTCCTAACTCAATTTTGTGAAGGATCGCATCGAGTCTACGTCCTTCAGAATCTCTACTTTTGTTTATTAACACTTCTTTGAGAGTTTCATATTTGTTTGTAGCTGGGGGATTCAAAATAATATCCGCGACCATTTCCATGGCTTCGGATGAAAGTGAAGCAACCAAATAATCATATTTTGTACTTGATGATGTATTTGCATTTGAATTGAGATTCGACCTGTAGAAACCATAGATCAGGCCTATTGTTCCAGAATGGTGGAAGTTTTAAAAGTGAAATCTGTTTTGACTCGTTTTCTTGACTTTGATTTCGATTGTCAGTGGGGTTATTTGATGGTGCAGAATGCATTGGATTGGAAGATTGATTATCGATATTGGACATTGTATTTGTTAATTATTATAAGCTTTAAAGTACAAAGAATTAAGGATATTTAGTTTAAATTCACTAAGAAGGCACTTGTGTAAAATCTAACGTATCGAATATGTTAATTTATCGTTAATAGTAAACAAGCATATCTTTTGATACAAAAATGAATTTTCAAAAGTACTTACAGTTTTTATTGTAATTTGCTGTGTCTTCTATGTTGAAATTTTGTTGCGTATATATTGAAAAAAAAATGTGTACTTATCTACTTGTGTGTGTATGTAAACTTTTAAATGTTTTTTGAGTTTATTTATAATGTGATATATTTCAGAACTTTATGCCTAAAATAGAAAAAAAAATGGTTTTAATCAAATTTGTACTTAAGTTAACAATAATATAATTGATTAATGTATAATATAATTGAAAGTTCCTTTTTCCTCCTTCAACTGAGCGGGACAGCTGATTTGAGTTGTAATTTGTTGACACGATGTTCAAATGTATCCTTTAATATCCTTTTTGAAAATGGTCATCCGGTGAAAAATATGACTTGTGATAGTGTATTTTTATTATTTCTGCTGGATTATTGTCTAATTTTTCTTAAAAGTTGTATCTCATGTCGTGTT
Organism: Bombylius major; assembly: GCA_932526495.1. Taxonomy (NCBI): domain Eukaryota; kingdom Metazoa; phylum Arthropoda; class Insecta; order Diptera; family Bombyliidae; genus Bombylius; species Bombylius major. Next base: position 31,667,984 of record OW052042.1, read on the forward strand.
TGAGTTAAACATGTGGTCGCATGTAATAATAATTTTTATTAATTTACACTTTGTTTTATAATTTTTTAGCAAATTGATTTATTTAACAAGTTCAATTTATTTTCAACCTTGGATTTTCATTTTAATTGAATTTATGTTTTTTTATATAGTGTGTTTTTTAACTTTGATTTTACATTTTTGGATGTAATTTCAAGAGTGTTTAAATGTTCAAAAATGCACAAAATTTATTCACTGAACTCTTTATTTATTAATTTATTGCATTATAATTTATTATTGTATTAACTTAATTATATTTTAAAATTTTTCGTTCAGGGTCACCATTAATGTGGGGTTATAACAAACCAAATTTTAAAGAAAAAATAATTTATAATTTTCGATAATTTATTAATTTATAATTTATTTGGTAGAAGCACCAATGAATTTAGTTGATAATCAGAATGTTTACCTAGATCCTAGCTGTCTCACTAGGGGAGAATTATGGCTTGAGATACAAAATAAAAGTCACCTTTGAGCAGTCAAAATTACTACTGAATTTTATTTCAATTTAACTCTCTCTTTTATACAAAATTTTTTTACTTAATTCTAATCATAACAATAATATTAACGTACAATAAAATACATATTTGAAATTAATATAAATTTGCCAACTAATCAAATTTTAAAGAATTTATTTCTACAAGAAACATTGTCAATGTAATTAAAGAATTTATTTTACCAGAACTATTTAGCTTACTTAGCACATTTTTACAGACGTAATTCTATATTTTGTTCTCTAATACGATACAAAGTATAATTAAGAATGCCTTTAAACACATGATAATATAAACAACAATTTGAAGGCGTATGTTTACATTAAAGATATTTACTTTAAGAATGTTGATAATTTGTTTTTGTGTAAAGGGTGATCTGCATATTAATATTAAACTATTTGTTTAACACTACCCTTAATTTTGTTGAAGTGCTTTCTGGTTTTATAAGACAATGATGAGGCAAAAAATAATATACTGTGGACACAACATGAAGCATTTCAGAAAGAAATCAAAGAGCTCAAGAATAACTTGTTACGTAACGGAGAATTCTAAATTTTAATGAAAAATAGAAAACTTAAAGACTGAAAATTAAACCTCCTGGGTGCTTTCAGCCGGTCGAAAATTCCAGCTGCTTTAGCCTTGGGTGCGTTCTTTGGATACACCATTTCGGAAGCGGGTCCGTTAAACTAACATAGAAGGAAAGGACCGGCAAATTCAAAAAGATTGTAAGAGGGAAGGAAGCAAAAAGGGAAACCGACACAAAAAAAAATAATTTACTATTATCCTGAAAAAAAAAATCTTTTTATTGGTAGAGGGGAAACTTTCGGGTTCGATCAACAAGGGACCAGACGCCATTCCATCCAGCGATGAAGCCTCCGAGGCACAACGCCACCTTTAAAGATTACTTAATACATCATTAAGCTCACCTTTTTTCTCATTTTAAATTTTTTCCTTTTTTTCTTTTTTTTTTGTTTTCTTTAAATTTTCATTTATTTTCCTCACGAAGATAGATTCAACATGAAAGAAATTTACCAATTTTAAAAGAAATGTATCCATATTTATAATTATCTTTTTTCTTCTGTTTTTTTTTTTTTAAATCCTTGTTTCTTTTTTTCTTTTATTCTGTGAGTTCATTCGATTAGGTTTAGAAAAATAAGTAAATACATTACAGATATATGAAATATGGTCCTAACTAATCCTGTATGGGCCCAAAATAAACAACTAATATTCGCTCTAATTCTAACACTATCCCTATGGTTTTCATATTCTTAAAAAACATTTTTATTTTATTTCGTATTTTATTTCATTTTTTTTTCTTTTATATTTTACATAAAAAAATTAATTTTCATTACTTATCTTAACATTAACCTTGCTTAAAACGCTGCAACATTGCTGCCACACGTATCGGTATCAATCTGCTGCATACACATTCCCATTCCGGTAGATGGTTTTCTTACTTTTTTCTTTTTAAATTTTTTCTTTTCTGTAATTTCCACTTGAATTAAATTTTGACTTGACATTTTTAAATATGATTTTGTTTTTCTCTTTATTTATTTATAAATTTTTTAATTTTTCAGGTGATAGTCCTCTTCAATATCAGCTGGATTTTGTTTTGAACTGACATGTCGCCAATGTTTTTGTACAGTCAATTCTCGGATAGATGCAATACGGTTTGCAATAAATGTGTGATACGAAGAAGGCTCTGATATATCCATGCTAGAACTATTTCTGAATCTGTCCAGTAGTAACAAGGTAAATCTGGAATATTCAAATCTCGTTTAATCCTGTGTACTAATTCAGCCATTAATTTAGCAGCACATAGTTCTAGTCTTGTAAGTGTTGTAATGATTGATGGTATCTGGGAGAATCACCAAGTGATGAATGAGGTGGTCTTGATTAAAAAAGGTAATTAAGATGACTTATTCTGAGAGGCAAAGTGAATTGCCGATATAATCTCAGTCTTAGTCTGGCTAAAGAGCCGTACTTGAAATTTAAGGCAATAATTCTGCCAACTAAGCTACGGAGTGTAGCGAATGAAAGACCTTTAGTAAGTTCTACTTCAAGTCTGCTTTATTCTCAAATATTGTGGATATTTATACAAAATTTTTACATTATCTCTTATCTCCCTACCTACTTATTTATAAATTAAAATAAATATTCTATTTTTCTTGATTGATTTCAAAATAACAAAATGACAAAAATTGACCGATTTATGAAGTTATTTCATAACTCCAAATAATTTCAAAATACATAATTCATTTTCATATCAAAAAACTTTCATTGCATTTAATTGTATAGCATACTTTAGGTATTAAATTACCATATGAAAATAATGCAACATATGCTTCAAGAATTATTTTGTTTTGTTATGTTCTTTTTTTAGTTTCTTTCGTAAACATTATTTAATTGTAATTTGATTCTTCATTGTTATGTGTAATTCTAAAACCATATGTGAATGCATTTTTCAAGTTTATTGAAGTTACTTAATAATTTCGCTTATATTTTTATTGCATCATATGCAACTTTAATTGGGTTAATTTCTTTTTATGAATCATGCATTTTAAATTACATTCATATTACATATACGCGATTTACGATTCTTATATGCATACCTTACAGTGTAGTAGTTTTTAGTGGCGCGGCTTTTGATTTGGAACAAAGTAAATTCAAAGTCACTTTGGCGTCAATTGAACGTAAATATACTATACACCTATAAGCTTTTTCTGAATCGTCAGCAAATGCGTGCAACTGAATTTTCGTGGAAGTACATATTTCCATTCAACATATGTCTTGGTATTTTGATATCGTTGAGTTTGTTTAAGTTTTCTCTGAAATTTAACCAATAATAAGTTTGTAATTCCATAGGAATTGCTGCATCCCAATCTAATTTCAACTGCCACAACTTCTGTAGGAATATTTTGGCTGTAACTACTGCTGGACTTATAAAACTAAGGGGATCAAACAAATGTGCAATTTCCGATAATACAGTTCGCTTGGTGATTTTTGTTAATTCTGGTAATGAAACCTTGATATGAAATTCATCCATTTGTGGTAACCATGTTAAACCTAATGTTTTTATAGAATTGTCATTGTTTTCGAACAAATCAAGTCGTATTGCTTGATCATGAGATGAAATATTTTCTAATAATTTTTTATTATTTTGCACACCATTTACGAAGCTTGAATCCTGCGGATTTTAAAAGCCTGTTAATTTGATCTTGTGCTTCCAAAGCATCTTGTAAATTGTCCTTTCCACTCATCAGATCATCCATATAAAAATCTCTTTCAAGAATTTCAGCACCTTGTAAATATTGTATTTGTTTTTGAATATTAGCCAGATATTGAAGACATTTGGTAGCTAAATAAGGAGCTGTAGATAATTCATAAAGTTGTATGGCTTGATCTGCACTATCTCTTCATAGAATCATTTGAAAATGACGATCTTCCTCAGAAACTAAAATTTGGCGATACATTTTTTCTATATCTGCTGTAAATACCCATCTTGGTAAACGAAAACGAATTAAAATTGTAAAAAGGTCATCTTGTATTGTTGGACCATTTGCTAAAAACTCATTTAACGGAACATTTGAATATGTTTTTGAAAATGCATCGAAAACTACCCTTAATTTTGTTGAAGTGCTTTCTTTATTTATTCTTTCTCATCATTATGCACAGAAAAAATTATCTTGTGTAAAATTGCCTAAGCTGCATTGTGTATTTATTTTTTTATATTAAGTTCTGAAATTTTGGTGTTTTTACCTTAAAAATATGGAAAACCATACTATGAATTTGTAAAGCTTAATTGGCTGAATTGTCCAAAAAAATTTGGCAATTTAACATTTCAATATTTGGGCAAATTATAATAAATATTAGCTAATTTACCTTAATTCTATTAGGCAATGTTTACAAATCAATGCGTAAAAACAAAGTCTAAAACGCGAGCGATTGTCACCTAATTTCTATGGTGGCTTACACAAATATTTGGGCATTTTAGTCTTGCATTGTGTAATTCGATAAAACCTAACTTAAAATCACCATAAGCATAAGGCAATTTATACAAAGCTATGTACAATTTTACTAATTTTAAGTAAACACAGTTATTCTTGTTTTGTTTTTAATTGTTTTCATTTTCTAAGAAAAAATCTCATGGAAAAATTTGCCTTATTTATTTGGCAGTTTATACTAGATTCTTTGGAAATTTATACTAGCATTGTGTATTTGAACAGATTTTATGCTAAATTGCCTAAACACATAAGGCAGGTTGTACAAAGTTAAGTATAATATTACTTTTTTTTATGTAACTGCAGTTATTCTAATACTTTATTAATTCAAATTGTTCAAAACGAATATGATTTTAAAGTCATTTCAAGCCAATCAGTGGTGAAGTGAATTGTTTGAGTGAATTTGATTATTTAATTTCAAATATACATAGTTTTATATACATATACGGTAAACTTACAAATAACTATTTGTAATTGTATTATTGAAATTAATTTTTTTTTTGTTTAATACTACATCTTACATACATGAAATGTTTTTTGCTCATTTTGAATATAGCCCAGTGAACAGTATGAGTAAATACTTATGTTATTATTTTTCATTTGTGTTGATGATAATAAATTTTTGAAACCTTTTTCAGCAAACAACAAATGAGGAGCCGAAAAGTTAAGAAATGAGGGATCTACTTCAAACGCACCTGAACTTGTTAGTTTTTTTTTTAACTTTTAATTGAACAATATGTGTCTATTGGGATCAAAACCTGTTCTTTTCCTCCGATGATGTTTTTGAGTAATTCATTTTTTAATGCGAACATATTCATAGAAATGCTTGTATTTTATTATACACCCTTAATTTTGGAATTAAATTTATTAAGGAAATAATGACATTTTACTATGTATAGATATTTGCAAATGTAGATAATAGCCTATATTACAAATTCAATGCGTTTTTAGAAAAAGTCAAAAAATGGAAAAGAACAGGTTTTGATCCCAATAGACACATATGCTTAGTTTTTATAACAAAGGTTTTTTTTTCAGATCGACATGGATTACAAAAATTTGCACAACAAGCAGTTCAGCTTTTCAAAGTGGGAAAATTTCCGTTCTGGTATTTCTACTATTTTTAAAGGTAGAATAAAAGACTCATCAGTCATCATACACCAAGAGTTTTCTATAGAAAAACTCTTGGAAAGAAGTGATAAACTTGTATAATATATGGCAACTTATCGAAAACATTAGCTGGCTGAAAAATGCCGTAAAAATTAGGCAAAACATACCATGATTTTAGGTATTTCAACATAAGTTTTTTCAGTGTGAGTCAAAAAATAATATACTGTGGACACAACATGAAGCATTTCAGAAAGAAATCAAAGAGCTCAAGAATTACTCTACAGTCAATTCATCCAGTTGCATAGAACATTGACACCATTTATAGATGAAAATGGTTTACTTCGCGTTGGTGGTATACTAGATAAAGCTGCAGTATCATATCAAACACCCCATAATTTTACCTAAACGTCACACATTTGCAAATCTTTTGATAACACATCTACATGAAAAGCATCTTCACGCTGGTGTCTCCTTATTACACAGCATAATCAAAACCCTCTACAATAAAAGCCTCCTACTGGTGTTGTGTATGGATTAGTAAGAAGTGCCATGTTTTGTTTTGACATTTTAGTTTCCTATGGTTTCTTAATAAGAGTGGTGGAATATTAGTGTAAAGAAATAGTGTTTTAGCTGAATATTTTTGGTTTTTTAAATAAAATATTGTTTATAAAAGTTTTAAAATATAATAAATTAACAGTGTTATAATTTTTAAAGTGCACAATAGTCAAAAAAATTAAATAAAAAGGTGGAAAATGTTGTGCGTTCTTACCTACTTGTAAGAGAAAAAATTAAAGTATGACTACATAGTACATACCTATCTATGGTGAGGTTATATTATTTATATGTAATAAAGTGAATAAATTGATTTGATTTAATAGAATTTAATTTATTAGTTATCACAAATTAAGTGTGTATTTGCCTTCATTACACAATAAAGATTATGTACCAAATTATTTACTTTTTCATAGACTTTTTTCATATAAATTTTTGTGATTATGTTATGATGTGAGAAATTGATTTGATTCAATAATTTAACAATTAATACAAACCTTTAAATAAAATTTTATTAAATTAAATGAATTTGTTCTGTATTTCGTTCACTTTATTTATTTTTTTCATATATTTGTGTTTACATTTCATTTCAATTTATTCACTTTTATAATATAACCTCACCATAGGTAATGTAGTCATTAGTCACATGTCAATATATAGGTATAGAAGAAAAAAGTTTATATTATTTATTATTCTTTAAACTTTAATTATTCATATAAATACATATATATAGAAGCCGCGCTATGGATGTCTGCACTAACACAATCAAACACGATAAAAGTGTTGAAACGTCAAAACATTCAATGCTGGTAGTACAAATAGTGATGTAAAGAAAATGTGTTTTAGTTAAATATTTTTGGCTTTTTAAATAAAATATGGTTTATAAAAGTTTTGAAATATAATAAATTAACAGTGTTATAATTTTTAAAGTGCACAATAGTCAAAAAGTTAAATAATATTATGTATCAGAATTATTATAAATTAAATTTTATTAAATCAAATCAATTTATTCACTTTATTACATATAAATAATACATACATATAACCTCACCATACTTTAATTTTTTCTCTTAAAAGTACGTAAGAAGGCACAATATTTTTCACCTTTTTATTTAACTTTTTGACTATTGTGCACTTTAAAAATTATAACACTGTTAATTTATTATATTTCAAAACTTTTATAAACCATATTTTATTTAAAAAGCCAAAAATATTTAACTAAAACACATTTTCTTTACATCACTATTTGTAGTTTGTACTACCAGCATTGAATGTTTTGACGTTTCAACACTTTTATCGTGTTTGATTGTGTTAGTGCAGACATCCATAGCGCGGCTTCTATATGTAGATGGTTTTGGTTCCGACTAATATTCATACATTGTGTACGTATATGCCTATATAACATACAGGTACCTTGTACTAATTAAATAATACATCTTTTACTTTCCTTTGTTTAATCTTTTATTCAATTACAACGCTGTTCCATTAATTAATTAAATTAAATATTCTTTTTTTTAAATTTATTTATTTAAATGATATATTCAATTGTTATACTTTCGTTAATTTTTTTATTTTTAAGGTCCTTTTTTTAATTGATATTCGATGAATTATTTTGTTTATAATTTCAATTTAATTAATTTTTTTTTTAAACTTTCTGTACACAGAATGCGTTACTATCTACTTAGGTAACACCTAAATAAATAATCAGTACTTCAGCTGTCACCTAAACTTAGGTGGCAGCTAAGTGCTAATCAGAGGTGAAGAAATGCAAATCTCTTTATTATCTTACTGCTAAAGTTAGGGACAAGAAAGTTGAGACTGAAGAAATTCGGCATAAGTGATTTTTAAAAAAAATAATATAAAGTGTATTAAATTAAAATAAAATTTAGTGCGTGAATGATAAAGTGCGTTCGAATCACACGATTTATCTGATATTATCAGTTCGGTTCTGATTTAAAATAAGCGAAGCTTCAAATCGTACAAATTGATATTAAACTGAAAAATTTGGATGACTGGAACGTCAAAAATATCAGCTAGCTGATTTTTGACTGTCAGTTGAAGTTTCGAGTTCTTTTATGTACATAGGCAGTTGATTTTTAGTGAAAAACTTAATTAAATTTAGTGAGTAAGTACTTCTACTTCATATTCCATCTTGACAATTTAGAATTTATAAACAGTCAACTTTTTAAACATGTCTTCTTCTTTTTTGATTAGTTCCACACAGCAAGTGAACCAAAAAAATTTTTATCACTTTTTTCACTTTAAGATTAGTTAAAAGCTAGCGACATCTACTGAAAAGAATGGAAAACTAGGTGAGTGGAACATATGTAGAACAAATGTGGAACTGTGGAAGTGATAATTATCAGATAAATCGTGTGATTCGAACGCACTTAATATATTATATAATTAAGTTTTATAATAGAGATATTAAGTGCGTTCGAATCACACGATTTATCTGATAATTATCACTTCCACAGTTCCACATTTGTTCTACATTTGTTCCACTCACCTAGTTTTCCATTCTTTTCAGTAGATGTCGCTAGCTTTTAACTAATCTTAAAGTGAAAAAAGTGATAAAAATTTTTTTGGTTCACTTGCTGTGTGGAACTAATCAAAAAAGAAGAAGACATGTTTAAAAAGTTGACTGTTTATAAATTCTAAATTGTCAAGATGGAATATGAAGTAGAAGTACTTACTCACTAAATTTAATTAAGTTTTTCACTAAAAATCAACTGCCTATGTACATAAAAGAACTCGAAACTTCAACTGACAGTCAAAAATCAGCTAGCTGATATTTTTGACGTTCCAGTCATCCAAATTTTTCAGTTTAATATCAATTTGTACGATTTGAAGCTTCGCTTATTTTAAATCAGAACCGAACTGATAATATCAGATAAATCGTGTGATTCGAACGCACTTATTATGTATTAAAATTAGTAATAACAAAAATAAAATGATTTATAATAATTATACTTATAGACTTAAAATAAAAAAAATAAATTTAAATTTCAAAATTTTACATTTTTTTTAAATGATTTTTATAAGTGAATAAAAACATTAATTAAATTTACAGACTACGATAAGGTCTTTTATTTATATTAGTCGACGCAACTCAGGTGCTTTACCCTATATATTTCTCATCACTAATACAACTTTAACGAATCTTCCTTTTCAGTTCCTCATCATGATTTTTCTTGCTATCTATTTTTAACTCAGATACATGTGTATTAGTGCAAAAAATTGCGCATTTATTTGAGATCTTATCAGTTCTTGTTCGTAGTTTAAACCAGTGATGGGTACGTAAACAGTAAACATTGGTTACAAGTGGTGCTTACGCGTAAACAATACCTCTGTTTACAATCTCTTCGATCAACGTAAATACTGTAAAGTGTAAACAGTTTAAGATACTACAAATGAGATTAAACAAAAATTTAAAAAATGAGATTAAAAATAAAATGTAAAACATGAAACATTTTTAATTAAGATTCAATTTAACTTTATTTAAAAAAAAAATACAAATTTTAAAATTCGAATGCTGCTGACTAAATATCAATAACAGATAACGTGATGAGATGACAGACAAATGACAAATGACAGCTCTGTTTACAGTGTTTACATATATTTACATATGTTTAGACTGTTGACATTGTTCACACGATAAACGTCAACACTGAGTGTTTGCATGTAAACGCCCATCACTGGTTTACACTACCTTACACTATGCAAAGACCATATATACATAATTAGACGACCAATTTTTCCGTTACTTGACTGTTACATTTCAAATTTCTTAAACAATCAACAAAATTTGATCGTTATTTTCCAATAGTAAAGCTCTTGAGTTCTTCAAGCTCTGCAAGTACAATTGTACAAGTATAAAGTTTTTTAAATATGTATTTCGAATTTTCGTAAATATCGTCGAAATCTACCATTTTTATTTTATTTTCTATTTCATTCACACACATTATTGTAATAATTGTTTTTGTATACCATATGATTTTTTAAAATTTTGTTTTGATTCTGATTGTATACATTTTTGGATACATATTTATATTTTGTTTCGAAAAACAAAAACAATACAATTGAGAATAATGATTGTTGATTATGATATTAATGTGTCTTGTGATATGTAAATTATGTAGGTATAAAATGAAAAAAAAAAATTTTAATTTTCATATTTTTTAACATATTCTGCTTCTAAATCATTTTTTTAATTTTTATAAAATAATGATAAATTTATTAAATCGGATATAAATTCTACTCCTTTTTATGATTTTTGTTGTTGTCAAATTTCATGTTTTTTTTAAACTTATTTTTATTCTGAAAAGAAGAATTTATTTTAATTTTTTGTAGTAGATATACCTACATAATGTATGTAATTCAACTTAAGTTTAGGAAAATTTTTTATTATCATATTATGTGGCCTATGTAGTATGTGGGTATTATGAGATGAGTTTAACTAATAGGTCAATTATTTTTATAATTTTTGAAAAATATGTAGGTATGTATATATTCGGAAATATAAGTATATGTATAATATGTAAGTACATAATATGTACTAATAATTTTTAAAATATTTAAAACAAAGTGAACCAGAAGAAGAAAAAACTTAACTAAAAATATTGTTATATTAGTAGGTATGTACCTACAAATTTTATTTTGCAATGAACTTTTCCCTCAATTGTATTGTTATTTAACCCTAGGATTGCCTGATCAAGAATGTCACAAATTTGGCCGTGAGTATACAAATGTATACCATACATTTTATATGGAAATTTTAAATATTTTTTTTCAAAGAGCTGTATCTCAGCATCCCATGGACCAAAAACTATTATTTTTATATTGAAATCTTTATTATAGTGTTTTCTTTAATGTTGTTGCTATTACAGTTTCATATTTTTTCTAGTTTCCGAGATAAAATGGAAAATAAGGTTGAAAATGTTGAACTTCTTAATGGTTTTTCGCGTATTTTGTCCTTTTGGTTGAAAACTATGGCACTTACAGAAATACTGTATAAGACAGCTTTTAAGCAATACTTCAGCAAATATTTTAATCCAAAAATATTAGTTTTTGGTTCAGAGGATGCTGAGATACAGAACTTCAAAGCCAACAATAGATGTTTGCTCTTATGAATGTACAAGAATGTATGGAACATTCACGTTTTTCATGTTACATATTTGTGCACTTTATCTTGAAAACTAAAAAAAACTAAAAAAAATACTGTAAAGAACAATACTAATAATTAATCAAATAAAAAAGAATTTTTAATACTAAAATATTTTTGACTTGAAAATCAGAGTTTGCTTAGATTAAATTTTAGTGAATAAACATTATAGTATTTTATTTGTGTTAGACCAAATTTGAGGATCGAATATCATAAAAAGTAAAATCTTAAAACTTTCATTAGCGATGTAATATTGCATTGTCATGCAGTTCTGAGCTATGTTGAAAGTTTCAAGTCTCTATCTCATCAAAAAGTTGGTTAAAAATTAAAAATCAATTTTCAAATTTGTACCGAACAGACAGACAAGAAACCAAGCTAATAAAAACATTTTAATAAAAGTCAGCTGATATGCTTTAGGACATTAAAAGAAGAAGAAAAAGAAAAATACTGTTTAAAAATAAAAATCTGTAATAGAATTATTAAACAAAAATTATCTAACTATTTAAACTAATATTAATAAATTATTTTACGAAAAATTAAACTGAAAAAAAATTATAAACAAAAAATAATTCAAGTCATTATCAATCACATAAAAAACATTTATACAGTTGTAAAAAATATACATATATATATGCATACTCATAACAATTCATATAAGCATATTATTACACATACATAATAATGATCGTATGGGTAATGTAAACAAAATTGCAACATTATACAAAATCATCGAATTTCGAAATCAACGAAAAAATCAAAATTTTAAATTCAAAAATGAGCTTTACTATTGGAATTACCTGGTTGCGCCATCTACTATTGCGTGGAAAACTAAAATTTTATAATTTCGAAAAAAAAATGTAAACTGGAATCTCTAATGATTTTATATACTTTTTGCACTATGCTTATACTTTATTTATCAATTAAAATCAGTACAGGAAGATAGGCATACTTTACTATACTCTTTTACATTTCGTTTGTATAAATCTGTCTCGTGTGTGGAGTGATCAGATCTCAATTTCAATCTAGGGAAATTTTTCAATAAAATTTTATTAACCAGATCAAACAAAATTTTTTTTCTCGATTTTACAAAAAAAAGGGTAATTTTGGGAAATTTTATGGAATATGTTCTTTTCCACACCACCTTCGGAAACATTGAATGTATTTGCAGTGTCTCCACGGACTTGGAAGTATTTTTTAAAATATTAAAAAAAATTTCATATGCAGCAAGTATTTTTTCTTTTTCCCCTCCATTGACTCCTCGCCTGCCGGTTTTTGAAGATTTTTTGCATGAACTTGCCGCTACATCCATTTTGTTTTTAATTTTCTGCACTTTTATTAAATTAAAACTGCAAATCACTTAAAAAAAAGGTATGTTCACTAATAATTATATTCAATTTTTAATCAACTAAAGTATATTTTATTAGCACTAAATTCACTTCATTCACTATATGACACTCTCAATTTATTTAAAACTTTTCGATTTCTACAATAAAAATATACCAAAATTAATTAAATTAAAAATGTAATTTATGTCTGTTCCTTACAAAAGCACCGGCTTTTTTGAACATTCTACTTAATTTCAATGCAAATAATTTTGTTTCTAATTCTAGGAAGAAAAAAAGACAACAAAATACATTCAGAATATAACGGTAACGTAACGAAATTATAAACAATAACAAGGACATAAATGAAACAAGATAGCTAAAAAAAGATAATGTTACCAAATATGAATATATGTATGAATAATATGTACCTATACATTTAATTCATACCGAAATTCAAAATCAAATTCGTATTGAAAACATAATTTTATATATCAAATAAAAGTTTTATTAAAAATAAAATATAAAATTAACAATTATATTAGAAATAAAAAATTTAAATTAAAAAAAAATTAAGAGTTCAGAATATCATATTATTGTTATTCAATACTTTTTTACAAACAAGGGCCACACTTAAAATTTCAACATATGCGGCAATCCTGAATTATCAAACTTTTTATTATTATTATGCTCATGAGTCATGCGCAACGAAAAAAATATTTTAACAAAACCCCCAAAAGATTATTTATTTGTAATTTGTATACATACTCTGCTTCTGCTAATCTTATTCTTCTGTCTGTCAGTACTCAGTAGTAGATGTAGATGGAATCGTAGATGCGCCGTTTTCTTCATATTTTTCTCCAAAATTAATTTTTTAAGGTAAAATTCAAGGTAAATAGAATACAATAGGTATGATTGAGCCAGTATGAAACGAAACTTCTCTCTCTTTGTCAGCAGTTTTTATACGTCACTCAGTGAAATTATTTAAAAGGCTATATGTGTTTATGGTTAATGGTAGTGCGAGTACTTTGTTTTTGTTATACAATATTATTTTTCTCTAAATATAAATTTTAAAAATAATAATATATAATGGTTAATTGTGCAGTAGAAAGTTGTAAAAATTACACTAATAAAAAAAAAAACAATAAAAGTGAAATATTTTAATTTTCCAAATGAAAACTGGCATGTAAATAGAAAAATAAATAGAAAATATAAAAAAATTTCAACATAATATATTAAAATATGTATTTTTACTGTTAAATTGAATTCCTTAAATTAAATTTATGACCATAATACCATGTACTTTTCTATATACCATGACTTAAAAATTTCACTGAGTGACGTCACATATTGAGAAAAGAGAGTATACTGGCTCAATCATACCTATTGTATTCTATTTACCTTGGGTAAAATTCACGTTTTTAGTATCTAATCACATGATAGTAGTTGTGTTCCGCTACTTTGGTTTCAAATATGTAAAGTAAGATTTTCTTATGCTACAATTATACTCTATCGGAGGTTTTGTTAAAATTAAAAATATATTGCGGTGCGCATGTGTATAATAATAATACGTGACCTTAGAACAACCGGGTTCTAACTAACATTTTTTCAAAATTTGAGTTGAGTACCCTATTTTTATAATTTGGATCTGCCCTTTCCAATGAAATCTTTTATTTCTGTCTATCTCTATCCATTACCAAGATATTGAGGATAAAGAAGTTCTATTTACACTTTTTTTGCCTTGAATTTTGTAAACAAAGTTCTATTTGGTAGATAGAATGGTTTTTTGAAAACAGTCATTAACGAAATTGCACATAGAACTTTGGAGTTTTAAATTTTTCATAAACAGTATTGGACAAAACGGGTTGGTTGTAAAATCCCCAAAAGAATCCCCAAACACAAAATCGCAAGCGATTCGATAATTGTTCCGCTTGGGAATTTTTTAATAATATATTTATTTATATTTCATACATGGGTATTAATGTATAAATTTGTATATCTCGAAAATTATAATTTGCACCTATTTGCAATTCACACTGTAATAAAAGCACGTGTTCAATAATCTAATAAATTTCGGACCTAATTTCCAGTTTTTTCAAAAGGTCTTCCTCAATATCTCAAAAATTATGCATTTTTCGAAAAAAATTAAGATAGCAAATCGATGCATAATCAATTAAACATTCCTTTTCTGCAATAAGAAATTAGGGTTAATATCGAGCACTTTTCGAGAGAATTAGGGTAAAATTCAAAAAGTGGGTGCAAAAATTAAAAAAATTTCATTTTGAGGCCTGATAAGTTCTGAACGGTGAGACGTATAGCGGCATGTAAGGTGATGATAGAAAGACACAGGGGTCTTCTACAATTTTGCAAGTAGATAAGAGTGTAGATAAGACTAGTGTGACCCTGTAAAAAGTTATAGGGTAAAATATTTACATTAAAATCCTATATTCTAAAATAGCCTACTTTCAGTAGTACTTTATCTACACTGTATCTCTTTTTTTTCTGTTCTTTTTTTATTTATTTTTTTTTATATTATTTTATACTGTGTTTTTTGTGGATTTTGTGCTCGGTGATTTTTTTTTGGGGATTTCGAGGGTCTCTCGACAAAACTAAAGCAACTTTTTTAAAAATTTCAAATTTGAACTTTGAAGTGTAAAATAGTAGAAATGGGTACGATAATTTAAACAAACTTTATATATTTTTGAAATTCATTTTATTCTGAGTAAAATTGAATACCAATAACACAGTAATCGTTTTCATTTTATAATCAAATATAAACTTTTTTCTATTCAAAAATATGCCTTGAAAAAACTAAAGCAACTTTTATAAACAATAAATTATAACGACAAAAAATAACTGTTTTTTTTTACTTCAGGACAAAAACAGTTACAAATTATAATAGAATATTGTTCTTCCTAAATTTCAATATTTAGTTGCATACCCTTGGTTTTTAATCACGGCCTAGCATTTCTTTGGCATTAAAGCTATTAGAATTTGAATAATTGTGTTTGGTATTCTAGTCCATTCCTTTTGAATAACTTCAAAAAGTTGGCTCTTATTAATATTATTTTGTGTCAATATTTTGATATTCAATATTTCCTATTGATTTTCTATGTTAGATCAAAATATAACACAAACCATTTCAAAACATTGATGTTATTTGCCTCCAACCAATTAGTCACAAATCCGGATTTGTACTTTGGGTCATTATCATGTTGGAATCTTCATATCAGTGGCATGTTTTCTTCAGCATACAGAAGCATGTTGTTTTCTAAAAGATCTTCCACTGCAGTCACCGTATTTTCTATATTTAAAGTGGGACCGACACCTTGACCAGAAAAACAACCCTAAACCATATTATTGTCATCTCCATGTTTCACATTTTTTAAATAATATTTTGAATGAATTTAAATTTAGTTTTCAAAAATATAAAAACCTCTCTCTTATAATATTTCATATTTCAGATAAAGCTTCAGAAAATACAAGTAAAACAAATGCTGTGAATTAAGACTGTTTTTTTATTAAAAGTTTTTTTTATTTTTATTTTTGTTGATTATGTTATTTTTATTTTGATATTTTGATAAGAAATCATTTATTTTTGTTTTGTTTTTTAATGAATTTTTATTTTTAAATGAATTATTTTTATAAAAAGTAACACTTATTTTGAAATACCGAAGAAGTCGCATTATTTAATTTAAAATTCTTTTCAAAAAGGTTCTATCTTAGATCAAAAAATTTTCTACTCTACAACAAAGTTCTATGTGCCAATAGAACTGTGTTGTTCTTTTACTAAGGGCACGACAATTCTGCAACAAAGTTCTACGCTAAATTTCAAACACAAATTTAAAATAAACTATAGACATAAAACACTAAACTAAATGACTTAAATGACGTATAAAGGTGTCTGTCTTATTAAATATAAAAATTGTCGTTCAAAATTTGAAATTGAAAAAAATATAGTACTAGAAAAATTTGAACTCATTTTACTCAAAACGTACATAAATGCTGTGAGAATAGAACCCTGTTGTTCTAAGGTCACGAATAATAAATCCATGAATTAACCAATTGCCATCGTGCTGTACGATAATAGGCAACATCGAACGGGAGAATGTATTTCTTTTTTCTACTTCTTTTTTTTTTTTTTAATTTTAGAAAAACAGGATGACTCTTTCTCAGAAATAAAAAAATTAGCAAAGAAAAATTGGAATATTTTATTCAAAATCGAAATTTTTTTTGATATTTCCAATTTAAGTTACTTCTTTATCAAATATAAATATACGGGAATATGAAATTCTTACAAAAACTGCCTTTTGAGAATTTTTTTCTGAACAAAAAAAAGTTAATATGATTTCTGTACAATTTGAACCACCCCGTTAGAATATTTTAAATTTAAAAAGTACCTTCTTTAGAGTTGACAGAGATATATTTTTTAGAATTTCCTACAAACATTTATATGTAAAATTATCACAAACTCATCGGGTACTGCCTCCATAAGCACAATACTAACTTTAATTGATAAATATATGTATACTTTATTTAACAATTAAAGTCAGTACAGGCAAGATATGCATACTTTTCTATACTCTTTTACATTTTGTTTGTATAAATATGTCTCGTGTGTGGGGTGATCAGATCTCAATTTCAATCGAAGGAAATTTTTTAAATTAAATATTATCAAGGCAAAAAACTCATCGGGTACTGCCTCCATAAGCACAATACTGACTTTAATTGTTAAATAAAGTATAGTTAAAATAAAGTTAATATCATGTTGTTTTGTATTTCCTGATGACGTAGTTTAGCGTTTAGGTGCTAACGTTTCCCAACAAACCAAAAAGCGAAAAATCTCATTTCGATGAAAAAGTAATAACGCAAAACGATACTTGTTCGATAAAGCAAAAGTAATACATATTCCGAAAGTTTTGCATGCAGTCGAAATTTAAGCGAAATCTCTTAACACGATACGGAAGCACATCGCTTAGGCGATATACAAATGATACACAACAAATTTTTCGAAAATTTTTCGTTCACTAGAAAAATCCACGATATGCCACTTGAGTTGTACAGTTGTACATTATACATTTTTCGTTATAGTTAATATTGAACAAAATAAGGGAGCATGTACAACAAAATGTAACTGTGTGTAACAGCTGTGACTGATAATAACATTTTTTGTAAATTGCGTAAATCTAATTCCTCAGTTTAGTTCAAATTGTATATACTGTCGAGTAGCATGTGCTAAACTAAATTTAGTATACTGACTAGTGATTTGTAATTTATTAAAAAATTTTATGTAAAAGTTCATAACTTTATTTTAAAAAAAAGGAAATCGATCTACAACAGGTAAGAATTCCAAAAATTAAATTAAAAATAGTATTATTTTGAGTTAAAATTTTTCCATACTTTTTTATTTCTCAGAAACAAATGTTTTTGTGGACGGGTGGGTATGATATAAAAGGGTTTTTTAAAAACAATTTAAATAGCATTATTACTGATGAGGTAGCTGAACAATATACTTGGCATGGTAAACCTGGAAAAGGAAGTGAAAGTGTTTTTAACTATTTCAGTATTGAAAGGTTTGTAAAAATACTTTTAGGAAACTTTTTATGTTTGTAATTTTTTACAACTTTAACATAAACGCCTGTCATCAATTAATTGGTGCACAAAACGATCAACACATGGACAAAATGTGAACAAAAATACGATTTTGAATAATGAAAAAAAGAATTCAGACAATTAATTTTTCAGGTTGATTTTATATTACTTGATTTTAATATTGTACCAATGAATTTGTTCTGTTTTTTTTTTCTCTATTTTTTGTTTTTTTTTTAAATAGTTTAATAAGTTTGAAAAAATTTATATGTTGTCAAAAACTTAATGATTTTAATTGTTTTGTACCTATACCAAATTAATTAATATTGTACACAAAACTTCAGATTTTGAGAATTTATAAATCGAATAGGTATAGGGTTTTATCAATCTATCAACATTACGCCAAATTTAATGTTTAAAATCGATATATCGATTCTGATGTATATTTCTAGTATATATATCGAAAAACAATCTTCAGATCGAATCGTTTCCGAATCGCATTATCTAATCATTCTCAAATCGTATTTATTATTCGTTCTCGAATAACATTATTAATACTCGTATCATTAATTTGCTGGGGAATAACATTTTTAATTCGTAATTGAGGTGCATTTTCTTCCGCCGTATGATACATATTCGATAAAAAAATCGATATCCAAAGCGATGTACGATAACGTCTAAGCAATACGCATTCGAAATCATTCTCGATTCGTATGGTTTGCTGGGTTTCGTGTATTATTTGTTTTAACTGATAAATAATCAAAAACTAATAAAATAATATGTAGTTGCTTGTCATTTTCCATTTTACTGAATTGATTCAATTGTTTAATAGTTGTGTTATGGACAAGTATTCATAATAAAATTAAATCAAAAATAAATAAATGTCTTTAAATAAACATTTAATAACAAAGGTGTAAGTAGTAAGTACTTAATCTGATAACAACTTGGTAAGTTAACAGTTTTAAGAGTTATACTTATATCTGCATTTTTATATTTTGTTTTTCACAAAAAAAAATATAATTCAAATAAGGTCATTCTAGAGAGAAAGTCAAGACCCTAAGATTAACCAACCCTTTTTGTTCAAAAACTAGTGGTTTAAGATTGTTGTTTTTCAAAAATCAATGTCAAAGCTCAAAAGAATCATGTTTAAATTAGGACTTAAATTATTCCAAATGTATGCATTTGTATGCGGTTAGGCAATTCTAGGGTTTAAAAATTAAGGTTTACATAATACAGAGCTCTTCGGTATTCTTGAAATATATAAAATTATAGTTCCAAATAACTTAGCATTACTATAATCTCGTAAGAGTAGAAGGTTAAAGTTTAGTCAGAAGTTTTTCCAAGGGTTTACTACTAAACAGTGTTCAACAAGTTGAACATCTCACGCTGACCACTGCAACCGAATGATAAGATAAGATAAGTAGTACATATCACGACATACATACAACAGGCAAAATACTCAGTACATCGGTGGTTGCCATTTTTTTTCGATGTGAAGTCATCAATACTGCAGAATGAAAATTTGTTTCTTTTAAACACAGAAGTAAGCAAAAGCATTAATTTGTAATGAAAAGTTTTGAATTAAAGAATTTTTTAATTTTTATGACAAAGTTTTATTTATTTTTCTTTTTTTCCTCGAATTTTCAGTTAATTTTCCATTTAAAAGTCTAATCATATATAAAATAATATATACGGGCTGGTCATATATAATATTATTTTATATATGGTCTAATTCTATTATATAAGCGTATTTTAAAGTACAAATATTTTACTTTTATTGGGACATCTATGTGTTGCGAATTTTCAATATGGTATTTTAAAAACTTTTTGTATAAAAATATATTTTTTAAATTATTTTTAAAACTTGAAAAAAGAAAAAAAAATTTCGGAAGGGATAGATATTTGCTTTCTCAAACAGCAAAATATATACACACGTATGTACATACATATTCAGTAAAGTAGTGGGTAATTGGGTATAATTTTTTGTTCGAATCGAGAAAATAAATGTACAAGTTGAATATTTTTTTCTTTAAAGCTTTGTGCGTATATTTTTAATGCATATTGCACACAGTAAAAAATTTTATAACGATATGAATAATATAGGAATTAGGTATACATGGATATGTTTATCTTATATGAATAAAAATAATATTTTGTGTAAGATGTAACTGAGTAATAAACGAAAGTTTTCTCATATATTTTTTCGTGAGAGATAGAAGCTTTTCGTCCCTCACACTTCCCGCACTGGTCGTGAAATTCTAAAAATTTTGCTGATATTTGAGCTAGTGTATAGTGTACCTCTTGTTTGTATCTATCTACTCTGTGTTTATCGTCTATACTATTTTTCTTTTTGGATGTCAGTACAGGCAAGATAGGCATACTTTTCTATATTCTTTCACAAATTGTTTGAATAAATCTATCTCGTGTGTGGGGGTGATCAGATCTCAATTTCAATCGAGGTGAATCTTTTAAATTAAATATTACCAAGGCAAAAAACTCATCGGGTACTACCTCCATAAGCACAATGCTGACTTCCAAAAAGAAGAATACTATAATCTTATTTGCCAATTTTGTCGGCCGATATTTTTCGTTTGCAAATCAAATTTATTTCATCAGTATTATTACAGTAGATTTATTTATTATTCGACCGATGGTTCCTTTAAATCGAGAGATAGATCTATTAGTACGGAACTGATCGAAAATTTCATTTCATCAGTTTCAGTTTACCAGCTTAATTTTCATTTTGAATTTCTTTTTATTTTGCCAAGTAATGTTGGATTTTTACAGTGAAATTTGTTTAAGTATGTAATTTTCTTTTTAAATATGTTATTTTGGACACTTAAAGCGTCACTCAGTATCGTCAATAAAAAAAGAAAAGGAGAGGGAGAGATTAATTTTTTTCTTATCTTTTGTGCGTACACTTGATGACCTTGATGTATTATGTGATATGAATCCTACCTATACCATATGTAAATATATGTATATATTTATGTAGTTCATTCATATTCATATTATAAATTATAAGCGATAAGAAAAAAAAAACAAGAAATATTTTTGACTTTTTTTTTTTTCAAAAAGCAATATGTACATAATAATATTCCATTATTATGATACTGATAGTAAAAATATCGTCTATACATGTGACATGTACAGGTGTAAAGCGAACCAGAAAAAAAAATTTTGAAGATACAAACATCATAATTATGATAATATAAATGTATATTTTAACATTTTAAAGATAATTTCTATTTATATTATGAATATTATACAGCGCTGTTGCAATGTTCTGTAATGTTTTAAATTAATATGGGATAAAAATATTTTATGGCAACGATGAATTATGTTTTTTATTTTATTTTTAGTTTTTTAAAAATATAATTTTATCATTTTCATATACATATTATATGTATGGATATGTACCTACATAGATACATATTTAATGAATTTAATATGGAAAATTTGACTTTGAAATGACTTTTTAGAGTGTGTGTGGAATTGAGTAAATTTTTACTACAATAGTAAATTTTGACATCAAACGTTGTGAATTTAACTGTCAAAATTTACTATTGTAGTAAAATTTACTCAATTCCACACAGGTTCTTAATTACATAAATACATATGTGTTTCTGATTTTCATCACCGGCAGTGCTTTACTCTTGTACTAAAATTTTATAAAATTTCATAGTTTTTAAAAATTGTTTCCTATATATAAGTTAACACCATTGAGTCAATATTGCCTATATAAGTTCAATTTAATGGGCAAACTGTATTGCAACACGCGCATCCGGTTATTTTGCTTAATTTACAAATCTTTGCACATTTTCTATTTTTCACATTTTCATCCAATTTTATATTTTTCAATAATAATCAAAATTATAACACAATAATTTCTAAAATCATTTTTGTTTACTTTTCAATTAATACTTAAATTCAACAGCATAATTTGCTTACTTGCATAAATCCGCTTATGACCATATATTATGTAAATTTAATTATAAAATCAATTGGTAGAAAGTTTAATGTTTAAGAATTTGAAATTGTAAAATTAGAATTAAGTTGTTTCTCAATAAAGTAAGACGTAAACTTACAAACCTGGTTTTTTATTAACGAAAACCTTAACTTATATATGTATATACTTATATTTTTTTAATTTAATTATTATTAAAAAATTATAAACCAAATTATTTGAAAACTTAAAATTTTTTATACTAATAAAATTTTAAAACCCAATAATAATGCAAAAAATATGTTTACACTTGTATATTGAAAATAGAAGAGTTTTGTGAAACGCAAAGATTTTTTTTGGGTAAAAGCATAGAATATAGAAATATAGAATACTAAGTGTAGAACAAATTGTGTTCCCGATTCTGTGAAAATTGTTGTTTTTCTTATTGGTGTGAGTGAAAAAAAAAAATGAGATGAGTCTGTCTTTCACTTTAATAAATAGAACTATAAATTATTAAAGCTGAAAAGAGATAAAACATAAAATTATTCCCACTTCAATTTTCAAATTTTTTTTTTCAATTCAGCATTCAGCGTTCTATGAATCAGATGTTAAACGTCAAATTGACCATAATTATAGGTAGGGTAGGATTGTAAACTTTAATAACAATAATAAATAATATTGAAACAAAGTGAATAAAAATAATAATTTATCATCAATATCATCACAATCAGTACAAAATCATAATAATAATAATATAAAAAAAGATGATAATTTAAATTATAATTAATTAATAAATTTTATTTACAAAAATTAAATCTTGTTAATAATAATAATGTGAAAAAAAACTGAAAAACGACAATCAATTGATGGTGTACTACAAGTATTAAGGAATGTTTATTAAATCATATTAATAATCGTCAACAAATAATAAACGTCATTTTTTCTAAAATTATTATTTTAGGAAATGAAAAAAGACTTAAATTTTATTCAAGTTTAACCTTTTATAGAAAAGGTTGAAAATAACAAATTTCTTGTTACTTTTCTTGTAACTTGTAACAAATCTGGTGATGCTTTTTAAAGATAAATAATGAAAATTTTATTTTAAAGGAAGCTATTTCCACACCACCTTGATCTAGAATTCAAAGTTATGTTTTTTATTTATACAAACTTGAGTTCTAGATTAGAGGTAAGCATCTGGCGCGTTACCGGATTTTTTTCTTGGTGGCCGGTATCCCCGATAGGCCTATTTAGTTAAAATTATACTGCTAAGCTTTTTTTGTTCAAGCATACTTTATTCAAGTAGCTTAGACAGAACATGGTAATGAAACTACCTTTTCTAGCTAGTTTATTATCATGTCTTGTTTGAGATACGTAGATAAAGTTCGCTCAAGCAAGAAAATTGCAGTATAAATTTAGCTTTCCACCATCCTAAATATACCTTAATGTTCCTACATACGAATACATACATCAAAAATCCTAATATACATCTAGCTAAAACTGAGGAGTTCATTTCCGAAAAGTGTATGTAGATAAAAATAGCCATACGGGAAATATTCAAAAACAGAAGATATTTGAAATGAAATATTATATGATATATGTACATATATATGAACAAATATTTACGTTGATATGTAATAGATAAACGAATAAATTAAACAAATTTCTTTTTATAAAAACCGAAAATTTGGGTATACTATAATTTCATTTCATACATCGTCTGACCAAAATATCACGTGTTTGACCCACGAGCCTATATATCCGATTTTAGAAACGAACTCCTCAGTATGTCTCAATATAACTATTTAACTATAAAAAAAAATTACTATTTAAATACATACTACAAAAATACTACAAAATATAAACACCAAAAATCACTTTTTAGTTTTTATTTATTCATAAGAAGTATAGTATAATTATAGATTTTTATAAAAAAGTTCTGCCGCCGTTTTTAAAATTCGAATTTGAATTTATTAACAATGAAGTTGAATCATTGTATGAATTCAGCAATTTAAAATTAATAATTTAGTGCTACCAAATGAATACATTTGTGGGTAGTACATTAAAAAATTCAAACATTCAAATTTGTAAAATACGTCTTACATTGTTCTGTAAGTTATACTACTTATAGTTATAATGTGAATATTAAAATATAAAATATATAATTATATTTGTAAAAATATATACTATATAATTATATAGAGCATGATAATAACAACACCATCTAACGGACAAACATTTCAAAAAATTTCATTTCATAATTCTTGTGTATGGCTACCCTAAAAATAACATATGTTATGAACATATGTTAAATTTGGTTAAATTATATTCAGTAACCTATTGTTTATCAGCAATTTAAAATGTACATTTAATTCAGTGACCTGAAAAATAAAACAAAAAATATTGTCGTTTGTATATGTCAGTCTGTCTCATTTTAACTAATTGAAATTTCCGTTTAGAAAAATGTGAAATATTTACATTTCATTTCCACTAACTGAATTTAAAAAAAATAAAAAAAATTCAGTTTTTTATTTCATGAGTGTATATATACCTCCTGCTTTACTTTGGTTGGGTATTCATACTTTGTCTGCTATTATTCTATATGCTATGACCGTACGTTCACCAACGTTGGCCTGTTTGCTCCGTTCCTCTTTTTACCTCTTTATATGTATAAAAAACTACATTTACAAAATACAATGTACGAGTTTATACGTAATCCACTTTTAATACGGATTTGGGTTTAATCCCACTTTTTGTGTATTAATGTGTAAGGTAAAATGCAATATGGCAGATTCTAATTTTTATGGTAAAAGTGAAGCTATCACGTTCTTCTTCTTTTTTTGGGTGAAAGAAGAAGAATATGTATGCTATAAGCACAGAGGAGGTAATATAAGGTTGGTAAATTTATATAGTCATTGCTATAAGTGTATTAAGTATCAACTTTGCATGCACTTTTTTTAATCCCAATTTTACCATTTTTACGCTACTCCCAATTTAATCCAAAATTCGGTTTTAATTCGGATTATTTTTATCCTTATAAACTGTCCTAATATGAAGGTAATTAGAAAAAAACCAAAAAAAACAACAAAGGGTCTTAAACTCACTTTTTAGCATCAGGTGTGAATTATTTATCTTTATTTATATTGAAAATACCTTAATATAAATTTCCTATGAAATTGAAAAAAACAAATGTTGTTTTTCTGTTTTTTTCCGCTTTTTTGGAAAAAAACCGATAAAAAGCAACGGGTGAATGTATTTTTCATTTGTGAAAAAAGCATTTAAAAAGCAGGATTTTTATGAAAAAATCCGGAAAAATATGAAAAAAACGGAAAAAAACAATTTTGAAAAAATCGGATTTTTGCTTTTTTCATCTCTAATTGGTGCGCGTTTTTCACAAAAATTTAATTTATGGTATACATACCTACATAACAATTTCTGAAAGGTATATTAAAAATAACATTTCATATTCAAAAAAAAAGCAAATATTGAAAGTTGAAAGGGCAAAGGTTTTTTTTTATTAAATGTACGAATCATTGTCATTAAAAAATAGAAAATAAAAATACAAAGTGTTTTAGAAAAAAAAATCGCAAAAATCTCCAACCCTCCGTACCCTCTTATTCGATTTTCTGTTTGTCTCGATGCAATCAAGCATATTTGAAGTAATTAGGAAAAATGAAGATTGTAACTAAGTATTAAATTTTGTTTTTTAGATTAGTGCATTCATTTCTTTGTAATTATAAACTTGTTTTTTTTATAAAATAAATAATTTTATAAAAATTATATTACTGCCTTTATATGAATTTCCCCCTAAAAAAAGGGTGAAAAACTAACTATTTGTGGGTAAAATTATTACGTTGTAATGAATGGCAAAAAACTTTCTTAATCTAAATGGGAGCAAAGATAATTAATAATTGTGTTATTCTATAATCATTGGCTTTAATATTGGAAAATAACGATCAAATTTTGTTGATTGTTTAAGAAATTTGAAATGTAACAGTCAAGTAACGAAAAAATTGATCGTCTAATTATATATGGTCAATGATTATAGATTAACACAATAGATATTCCGCGTAGTACATTTGTATTTTCACTCTATTTCATTAAAGGCTCCTAAACGAAACCTTCTTGTCTGTCCTATCTGGCGAGCAAAAATAGAACTAACGTTTTGAAATTCAAACTTAAAAAAAATGATCGAGTGATTTTTTTTATTATCCATTCGCTCATGCTCTTGTTATATTTTTTTTTTTCGTGTATAACCAAATCAAACCAGTTTCCAGTATAACTTTGTGTTACCTATATTTATGTAATATATAACATAATGTATATAGGTATCATACATACATATTTTTGCATGTACATTGTACACAAAACAAATGCGTGTTTACCGTCTGTGCATGTGCACATTTCATTTAATATTTGTTTTTTTTTCTTCTTTTTTTAAAATTTGTTTCATCGGTTAGTATAATATTTTTTATTTTTTCATCCATAGAATATCAATATGTATTGTATGTACATACTCGTACATTATGTATGTAAATATATTGTATTGTATAGGAATATGAATTAGAATTTGTTTTCTGATTATTGAATGCATGATAATATGAAAAATTTACCCATTTATTTTTATTTTTTTTATAGTTTTTGAAGCTATGAGAAATTTTACTGAAATCCAGAATCCAGATCCCGCTTTTTTTTTGTTTGTATTTTATGTAACTATATATATTTTTTTTAAATGAAAAAGGGAATTAAGATATTTTGTTTTCAATTCAAGTACCTAATTAACAACATTACAATACACATTTAAATACATTTTATTTACCCATATTTATATTTCAAAATGTTACATAATGTGAGGTAGTTAGATATATGTTGGACTCTATAAGTTTTGATCAATTAGGTGTATGTACCTATAAAATTTTATTAAATTAAAACCTTGCAGCCGGGAGATGATCACTCAGAGTCGTTATTAGAAAATTAGAAAATCGCTAATGCTTGCAAAGTGTTAACATTATAATGTACGTGCATTATAATATACAGTAGCGGTCATGAAAGTCGCCTAACTAATAATTTCTAAAAACTTTTCTCGATACTACCTTTAAATTTTGGTGGGGATGGAAGATGGTTTGTTTTTTAACTAAGTATGTGTGTTTTTTAAGGTATATTTTCTATAAGAAAAGAAAAACCATACATGATTCTGTAATACAGCTTAATAAATAAATTATTTTTAGAAAAATGAAAATTATTTGAGTCATGCGTTTTTTCCGCAACTGCATGTATAAACTACAATCTGCATATACAAAAATACATAAATGTATATGCTAAATGGGAAAAATACAAAATTGAGAAAAAAACAGTGACTTCAAGTTTACAATAAATTTTGTATTTAGGTACAAAGATAATTAATAAGAAGTAGATATTCTAAAACAGAAAAGCTGTTGAAAAATAAATTTTTAGTTCTAAATCTGTTCATAGAGCGGACAGACAAGAAGGAATCGCTTAGAACATAAGATTTAAAAATACGTTATGACCGTTTTTGCAATAAAAAAAAATTTAACATACACAAAAATCCTCAAAACTGTAATTAAACAATTTTATATGGAAAATGAGGACGGAGTAAATGTGCATGACATCATCATACAATTTTTTTGTTGGTGTTGTACCATATTGAAATTATAATTAATATAAACAAAAACAACACACATATAAAAAAATAATTGTCGTTTTTATTTTTCATTTTTCAAGTACCCAACCAAATTTACAATTTTTTTATAATACCGTATTTGAATTTTGTTGTTGCTTCGTACCTAAATACAAAATTTATTGTAAACTTGAAGTCACTGTTTTTTTCTCAATTTTGTATTTTTCCCATTTAGCATATACAAGTATGTACTTTTGTATATGCGGATTGTGGTTTATACATGCAGTTGCGGAAAAAACGCATGACTCAAATAATTTTCATTTTTCTAAAAATAATTTATTTATTAAGCTGTATTACAGAATCATGTATGGTTTTTCTTTTCTTATAGAAAATATACCTTAAAAAACACACATACTTAGTTAAAAAACAAACCATCTTCCATCCCCACCAAAATTTAAAGGTAGTATCGAGAAAAGTTTTTAGAAATTATTAGTTAGGCGACTTTCATGACCGCTACTGTATATTATAATGCACGTACATTATAATGTTAACACTTTGCAAGCATTAGCGATTTTCTAATTTTCTAATAACGACTCTGAGTGATCATCTCCCGGCTGCAAGGTTTTAATAAAATTTTATAGGTACACCCAATTGATCAAAATTTGTAGAGTCCAACATATATCTAACTACCTCACATTATGTAACATTTTGAAATATAAATATGGGTAAATAAAATGTATTTAAATGTGTATTGTAATGTTGTTAATTAGGTACTTGAATTGAAAACAAAATATCTTAATTCCCTTTTTCATTTAAAAAAAATATATATAGTTACATAAAATACAAACAAAAAAAAAGCGGGATCTGGATTCTGGATTTCAGTAAAATTTCTCATAGCTTCAAAAACTATAAAAAAAATAAAAATAAATGGGTAAATTTTTCATATTATCATGCATTCAATAATCAGAAAACAAATTCTAATTCATATTCCTATACAATACAATATTATATTTACATACATAATGTATGTACCTACCTAAATACATGTTGATATTCTATGGATGAAAAAATAAAAATATTATAGGTACTAAACTAACCGATGAAACAAATTTTAAAAAAAGAAGAAGAAAAAAATATTAAATGAAATGTGCACATGCACAGACGGTAAACACGCATTTGTGTACATGCAAAAATATGTACATATATGTATATTATGTATATACATTGTTATATATTATATTATATAAATATAGGTATACACAAAGTTATACTGGAAACTGGTTTGATTTGGTTATACACAAAAAAAAAAAAAAAAACAAGAGTATGAGCGAATGAATAATAAAAAAAATCACTCGATCATTTTTTTTAAGTTTGAATTTCAAAACGTTAGTTCTATTTTTGCTCGCCAGATAGGACAGACAAGAAGGTTTCGTTTAGGAGCCTTTAATGAAATAGAGAGAAAATACAAATGTACTACCCGAAATATCTATTGTGTTAATCTATAATCATTGTTAGGTACGAAGCAACAACAAAATTCAAATACGGTATTATAAAAAAATTGTAAATTTGGTTGGGTACTTGAAAAATGAAAAATAAAAACAACCATTATTTTTTTATATGTGTGTTGTTTTTGTTTAAATTAATTATAATTTCAATATGGTACAACATCAACAAAAAATTGTATGATGATGTCATGCACATTTACTCCGTCCTCATTTTCCATATAAAGTTGTCTAATTACAGTTTTGAGGATTTTTGTGTATGTTAAATTTTTTTTGTTGCAAAAACGGTCATAACGTATTTTGAAATCTAATGTTCTTTAGAACATCGTTTACGATTCCTTCTTGTCTGTCAGCTCTATGAACAGATTTAGAACTAAAAATTTATTTTTCAACAGCTTTTCTGTTTTAGAATATCTACTTCTTATTAATTATCTTTGATAGTATTTAGATGTAGATTATGATAATAGAAAAAAATAATACCTTAATATTTAAAAAAAGTCTTTTTTCACAGAAAATATGTTTTTTGTTCAAAACAAAAAGAAATTCAAAAGCATAAATTACGGCACAATGCAATCATTATAATTTTTGTTATACATTTGTCAAACCAAAAACCATATAACTACAAAGATAAACAATTGCCATATATCCTTATGTCACCATCAATTTTTACTTCTACACCTGATATCAGGTGGCTATATGTTTACTGAATGTTATCAACATTTTATGCTTATGCAACAATTTTAAAATCCAGAGCAAACCAGTATTGTTATGAAGTGAAATTTTATCTTAAGTATCTACCACACGCGCATACATAAATCTTGTCAAGTACGCATTTGACTTGTTTATGTAAGCACTTTACTTTGCCTTTACCCATTTCATTCATCGCATACTTAATATCAACCAATAAATTCTATTCCTTTATTAATCTCTTTTCTATAATTATTGCACTTGAAAATGCAATCATAAACAAATTTCATATTTCGTTATCCGGTATCATATTACACGGTCTACGTGACTTTTTGTCACTTTAACATTTTTCTAAGTTGTAATGTAAAAGGCACAAATTAAATGGAGCAGTTGAGTTCTTATCGTTGTGAGCTGAAGTCATTTTCAATCTTTTATTTAAGTCTAAGTATTATAAGTGAAAATTAAAGTGTTCTCTTGTTAAAATTAATCTAGCTGAAATAAAGTGTTTTCTTATTAAAATTTATTTAACACAAAATTAATTCCAAAATCACATATCTTTTTTTTTTAAAAAAAAAATATATACAATAGAAAATTTTAGAATTTTTTCCTTAATATTTTTTAGAAATCTTATCATTAAAACATCAAAATTTCATCATCATTATAAAATAAAGAACATCGGAATATCACCATCAGCTATAAATCGAAACATCAAAATTATCATCATCATTATAAAATAGAGAACATCAGATATCATCAGCTCTAAATTAAAACATCAAAATTTCACCATTATTATAAAATAGAGAACATCGGAATATAATCAGCTCTAAATCAATATTATTAACATCAATACGACATCATCTTCAGAACAAAATTAATAACATCATTACAAAATTATCATCAACATAAGTTAACACCAATTCAACACCAACTCAACTCGTATCTATGATGAAAAACTTGTAAGTTGATCTTTTTCCTTTTTTTTTACAAAAATAGAGAAGTGAATTAAACCTACAATTATACAAATTTTTTTTATATATACATATATATATTAAAATTTTATTCCATGAATAAATACCTATGCATTTTTTTTCTTCTCCTCAAAAATACATCAGTTTAATAACTCTGTTCTGTTGTATACAGATATAAAAAAAAAAAATTAAAATCTATTTTTTTAAAATATTACAAAAATAATTTATACAAATTGTAAAAAAAAAAATAATAATAATAATAATTTAATTGTTACATACTTATTCATAGTGTTATATACAAAATCAATATTTTTGTGAAATTTAAGATTAATTTTTGTGTTGTGAGATTTCGTGTGCGCGATTATTCTTTTTATCTTTATTCCTCACATTTTTTTTTTAAAAAAAAAAAAAAAAAAAACTTGTTTATTTTCAAATTTTGCTTGTGTCTTAACTTGTGACATTTTTACTGAATTTATTAATTTTCGAGTTTAAAAAAAAAAAAAAAAAACTCTTATGACCACGGTTTCTTTAGATATCTCATTAAGAAACGGAAAGAAAATTAAAAGATTCGGTAGTACCAATTCCCTTGAAAGTGATAACGACAGTCAAGAAAGTTTTTCTAGCCCTACTGACGAAATGGCCACTTCCTCTTTTAACGTTTCAAATGCCATAAAATTAATTCCCGAATTCGATGGTGATTCAAAAACAATTTCGCGATTTCTCCAAATTTGCAATATTCAAAAAACTAAAGCTACCACAAATGCTGATAAAACAGAATTTTTAGATATAGTCAAGTCCAAATTAACTGGCAGGGCATACAATACTCTTTTAAGTCACAATGACTATTCTTCATGGGAAGAAATAGAAAAAGATCTTAAGAAAAATTTCTTAAAACATCGATCAGCTCAAGCTATACAATCTGAATTTTTTTCAATTAAACAAGGTCTCCGCGAAAGTGTTTCTACTTATTCTAACAGAATAGAACTCTTATTGGAGGAATTAAATATCGCCTCTACAACAAATGAAAGTGCAGAATGTATTAGAGCTATTAAGAAATTAAATGAAACAATGGCCATCAATAATTTCAAAAGAGGTCTCAAATCGCCTCTCAAATTAATAGTAAAATCTACGAAACACGATACACTTTCTTCTGCCATAGATTACGCTCGTGAAGAAGAACAAATTTTAGAAAATGACAAAACAAATATTACTGAAATGAAATGTCACTATTGCAAACATCCGGGACACACAATAAATGAATGTCGTAAAAGGCAAAGCCTACATGGACCACAAAATAACATACAAACTTTTCCCAAATTTACA
The DNA here is from genome assembly GCA_932526495.1 of Bombylius major. Taxonomy (NCBI): domain Eukaryota; kingdom Metazoa; phylum Arthropoda; class Insecta; order Diptera; family Bombyliidae; genus Bombylius; species Bombylius major. The sequence continues at coordinate 31,700,310 of OW052042.1, forward strand.
AATAAAGTAAATACGATACAGAATAAAGTTTCTTGCCGTTATTGTAAAAACATTGGTCACACAATTGAGCAATGCCGAAAACGACAGTATAATAATTCCAAACGAGAAAATCAACCCTCCACGTCAACTAATACTTCAAATACTAACCCTAAACCCAAGCAAAACCCAAAATCGGGAAACTCCAATACACCCGACGCAAACGGCACGACGTTTCGGGTACAAAATCTATAGAAAAGTGCCACAGTCTTCAGAATACGCAGGCAAAAACATCACTTTTTTATAATTATCCTAATTCTAAACCCTCTTTCAATCTAAACTCATCATGCAACTTTCAAAGTGAAATCGTACTTCAAATTTCTCAAGCTCATAATAATAAAACCACATTTCTACTCGATACTGGTGCTTCTCTTAGCTTAATAAAAAAAAACTCAATTCAAGGAGAAACCCCAGTCTATATTAAAAACGCAATCGAAGTAAGTGGCGTTTCCACCGAATGCTTTAAAACATACGGAACATGTGATCTAATGCTTAAACTTCCAAATAATATTAATTTAATTCACACTTTTCATTTAGTTCCAGATACATTTCCAATACCCTCTAATGGCATCATAGGCGAAGATTTCTTCTCAAAAACAAAATCATCTCTCAATTACAAAAATAAAACTCTTACTTTCTATATCAAAGAATTCGAATTCAACATTCCTTTTTCATGTGCTATAAAAAACATTAAAATACCTCCTCGCACAGAAAAGATAATAAAAATTGGGCCTGTTTCAAAAAATGAAGATACCATATGCTTACCTGCTGAAATATTTCCCGGCGTATATACTTCAGGATGTTTAGTACAACCACGCGATGGCTATATTTTTCTTTCAATTCTAAATTCTACGGAAAAAGAAATTGAAATCGATAACCATATACCAATTAAATACGAAGAAGCTAAAAACTATGATATATTTCTTCTCAAAAATATTTCTAACAAAGATAAAATTAGCCAAAGATTAAAAGAACTGACTTCTCTCCTCAAACTGGATCACTTAAATTCGGAAGAAAAAATCTCCATAATCGATATTTGTCGAGAATATAATTCTATATTTCACCTTGACGGTGACAAACTTTCTTTTACTTCTTCAATATCGCATTTAATACCTACCATACCCAATCAACCACCCGTAAATAAAAGACCATATCGTTTGCCAGAAATTCATAAATCGGAAATTAAAAAACAAGTAGATCAAATGCTAGAAGATGACATTATTCGTCCTAGTTCTAGTCCATGGAACTCACCTCTTCTAGTCGTACCTAAGAAGCCTGATTCACAAGGTAACAAACAATGGAGAGTGGTTGTCGATTTTCGTAAATTAAATGAGATAACAATCTCTGATGCATACCCTTTACCCCATATTGAAGAAATTTTAAATCAATTAGGTGACTCTAAATACTTTTCAACTTTAGACCTAGCTAACGGGTTCCACCAAATCCCTGTTGCTGAAGCTGATAAATCTAAAACTGCTTTCAGTACACCCTACGGTCATTTTGAATTCAACCGCATGCCTTTTGGTTTGCGTAACGCACCCCCTACATTCCAAAGACTTATGAATAAAGTACTCACAGGTTTAAATGGCATACGGTGTTTCGTTTATCTTGACGATATTGTCATATATGGACGAGATTTGCTCGACCATAATAAAAAACTCATAGAAGTATTCGACTGTCTAAAAGCTCATAATTTAAAATTGCAACCTAACAAATGCAAATTCCTTTGTAGAGAAGTGACATATTTAGGACATGTCATTACCGATCAAGGCATAAAACCTGACCCTCAGAAACTAGTCGCTATTAAAGCTATAATTCCACCAAAAAACATAAAAGAACTGAAATCTTTTCTTGGTCTTGTGGGCTACTACAGAAAGTTCATTCCAGGATTCGCCAAAATCACTAACCCTTTAAACCAACTTCTAAGGAAAGATGTACCTTTCATTTGGAACGCTTATTGTGATGAAGCTTTCGAGCAGTTAAAAAATTCTATTACTCAACCACCTATTCTCCAATATCCTAACTTCAAAAAAAGGTTTTTCGTTACAACAGATGCTAGCAACACTGCAATAGGTGCAGTGCTTTCTCAGCGAAATGAATCCGATCAGTCTGATTTACCTATCGCTTTCGCAAGCCGAGTGCTAAATAGGGCTGAAAAAAATTATTCCACGATAGAGAAAGAAGCATTAGCAGTTGTTTGGGCTACTAAACAATTTCGTCCTTATTTATACGGTCGACAATTCACTGTAGTAACAGATCATAAACCTTTAGTATGGATTTTTAGTTTGAAAGATCCATCCTCTCGAATTATGCGATGGAGAATTAAGTTAGAGGAATACGACTTCAACGTGATACACAAATCTGGGCGTTTAAACACAAATGCCGATGCGTTATCGCGATTATCTGCAGAAATTAAAGTAGTTATCAGATCACAAAAAATACAAAATTCAGACAAACAAACAATCTCAAATTCTAAATCAAACTCAAATTCTAACTCAATCTCAAATTCTAAATCAAACTCAAATTCTAACTCAATCTCAAATTCTAAATCAAACTCAAATTCTAATTCAATCTCAAATTCTAAATCAAACTTAAGTTCTAACTCAATCACAAATTCTAAATCAAACTCAAGTTCTAACTTAATCGCAAATTCTAAATCAAACTCAAATTTTAACTCATTCGCAAATTCTAATCAAGTACAAAACTCAAGTGTAAATCAGGATTATCATAATCGTCCATATAACTCAAACGATTACTCAATAGGTACGGAAATCACCGATGATGAAGAAATAAAACGCATACTCATAGAATATCACGACTGTCCTACTGGAGGACATCAAGGTATTGCAAGAACCTTTAAACGCATCAAACAAAATTACGTTTGGAAAAACATGTTTCAAGACATCAAAAATTACGTCCTTTCATGCGAAATTTGCCAAAAGAATAAAAAGAATAAAAGAACTAAACTACCTATGAAAATAACAACTACTTCAAAAAAACCATTTGAGCGTGTAGCTCTCGACATTGTTGGACCATTACCCGTTTCCGAAAAAGGCAATAAATATATATTAACGTTTCAGGATGATCTCACTAAATTTATACAAGCAATACCAATTTCAAACCAAGAAGCTGAAACGGTTGCAGAAGTTTTCGTTCGAAAAATTATTTGTGTCTTTGGTACTCCCAAATATTTACTTACCGATCAAGGAACCAATTTCTTAAGTAATATCATTGAAAGAACATGTAAATTACTTAAAATAAGAAAAATTCAAACTTCTCCGTATCATCCTCAGTCCAACGGTTCCTTAGAACGTTGTCACCGAACCCTGGGTGACTATTTAAGAAGCTACGCCACTAAGGATCCTGATAATTGGGACTCCTGGATAGATTATTCTGTTTTCTGCTATAACACTACTCCACATACGTCCACTCAATTCACTCCGTACGAAATTCTCTTCGGTTTCAAACCTGAAATACCAAGTTCACTAACTAAAAACTTGGATCCAGTATATAATTACGAAGATTATGTCATAGAACTTAAGGCACGGCTACAACACTCATACAAGTTAGCGCATGAACATCAAGCGAAAGCAAAAGAAAACTCCAAACATTACTACGACCGCAATGCAAAAAATATTACATTCAATATAGGTGACAAAGTTCTCTATGAAACAAAAATTAGAAAAAATAAAAAACTAACTACTATTTACAAAGGTCCATTCGAAATTATCGAAGTACGCTCTCCAGAAAACTCTCTTATTAAAATGGGAAAAAGTTCTAAGTTGGTACACAACAATCTCTTAAAACCGTTTGTTTCTAACGAAAGAAACACATAATTCTTTCTACAACATATTTTTTATTATACTACAGATATATAACTACCCTAATTAATTACTCAACTTCGCTGTCTTTTACTTCGTTATGAAAGAACACTAGAATATATATTTCTCAAACAAAGCGATTTTAACGAATGTACAAACGCAGATGATGATCTTTCAATTTGCAAGAAAAACTTCTTAATTTATAACCAACATTCGAATAATTGCATAATAAAAATTATGCTCAATAACCCTGATCTAACTAGTTGCGAATTACGAGTATTCAAAGCTCTATATGAAACCTGGTATCCTCTTTTAAAAACCAACACTTGGCTATATGTCTCCCCATATGAAGTAAATTTAAGAATATCATGCAAAAAAACAGCTTACTCCGTAAAAATTTACCAAAATGGCATTCTCGAACTCCAACCTGGTTGCCGAGCATCGACTTCACAAGTAAGTCTCGAGACCATAAGCGAAGTTAAAGAAATTAAGCAAACTATCTACAATCTCAATCAATCGTTTATCGATGAAAATCTAAATCTCACAATACCAAAAGAAAAATCTATGATTCAAAACTACAGAAATATCAATTCTGATCTCGATAAAATTAGCATAAGCCTAAATGATTTACAGAAAAATGACTTCAAACTCAACGAAATACCAGATATTTCCGAACCCCAAAAGTACTTTATAATTAAGATTATTCTGACCATACTATCTATTATATTATGTATATGTATTGTTATCCTTATAATTAAGAAAATATTAAAATGTAAAGTTCGAGTAACTCCACTCAACGAAAATGATTCAAGATAAAAATTTTTTTGTAATTATAAAACAATTGTAATATTAGATTAGAATTAAGACTTAGGAACAGCAGAGCTCAATCTTCCTAGATGAGTAAATTATCTTAGCATAATTGCTAAGAGTGCATAATTCTGCCTTCAAATTTTTTTTATTTATATGTATATTATACACTTTATGTTCTCAAAAGATCCTTCAGATCTTTTCTTTGTAAGGGGGGAGGAATGTTATGAAGTGAAATTTTATCTTAAGTATCTACCACACGCGCATACATAAATCTTGTCAAGTACGCATTTGACTTGTTTATGTAAGCACTTTACTTTGCCTTTACCCATTTCATTCATCGCATACTTAATATCAACCAATAAATTCTATTCCTTTATTAATCTCTTTTCTATAATTATTGCACTTGAAAATGCAATCATAAACAAATTTCATATTTCGTTATCCGGTATCATATTACACGGTCTACGTGACTTTTTGTCACTTTAACATTTTTCTAAGTTGTAATGTAAAAGGCACAAATTAAATGGAGCAGTTGAGTTCTTATCGTTGTGAGCTGAAGTCATTTTCAATCTTTTATTTAAGTCTAAGTATTATAAGTGAAAATTAAAGTGTTCTCTTGTTAAAATTAATCTAGCTGAAATAAAGTGTTTTCTTATTAAAATTTATTTAACTGAGTTTTATTCTAAGGAATATCACTACAGTATACAGTAAGAAAAGACGTTGATGTTGCTAAACATTATATGTACCAAATAATGTGTCTGTTTACCAAATATAAATAATGGTTGTTGCTACGGCAACATAAATTACGATTTATACTTTTGAATTTATTTTCATTTTGAATAAAAATACAAATTTGCTTTAAAAAACAAATATTTTTTTAATATGAAATATTATTTCTATTATATGTATATGTACCTCTAAATACTATATACATAATAATAAAAGAAAATAATAACGCATGGTAAAAGGAACACTATTAAGGTATTATAAAGAATGAATGAGAAAAGAAACGTGACGTAAAAAAGACTCATGAATATGAGTATGTGTGTAATAATTATTTTTATCATATGGAAAATAATTAAATAATTTAGTAATTTTAAAGTATTTAAGCATCCCGTGGACCAAAAACTGTAATTATTTGACCTAATTGTTTGTTGAAGTGTTCCCTTTGATTATGCTGTACGATTTTTTTCTAGTATTTGTACTTTTTGAGATAAAGTGCAAAACAAGGTAAAGAGTCGAAAATTTTCATACATTTCCCAGACCAAACACAAATTTGACTTAATTTTAAACTTCAAAGATTTGTATCTCAGCAGACAGTAAACATAAAACTAATATTTTTATACTAAAAGATTTATCAAAGTGTTTTCTTTAGTATTATCTTTTGCAGTTTTCTTGTTTAATTTTTATTTTTCGAGATAAAGTGCAAAAGAGACTAAAAAACGTTGAATTTTCATACATTTACAAATTCAAACATAATTAAGACCTAAAGTTAACTTTGAAAGTCTGTATCTCAGCATCCCGTGAACAAAAAACTATTATTTTTATATTGAAATCTTTATTAAAAGGTTCTCTTTAATATTGTTGCTATTGCAGTCTTTTATTTCTTCTAGTTTTTGAGATAAAATGGAAAACAAGGTTAAAAATGTTGAACTTCTTCATGGTTTTTCGCGTATTTTGTCCTTGTGATTGAAAACTATGGCACTTACAGAATTACCGAAGAAGATAGATTTTAAGCAACACTTCAAAAAATATTTTAATCCAAAAATATTAGTTTTTGGTTCAGAGGATGCTGAGATATCTTATTTTGAAAAATAAATTGTAAAATTTCCATATACTTTTGTATTTCATTTCTCAGATCGTCCATATACTTTTGTATTGCCATACGATCTTTCTTACGTTTTAATGGCGCCTGAGAGTTCCGATTGATATAACCTTAACAGTGTTCCTTTTACCATGATAATAACGTGCCCAAGGAGGATTGAAATATAAAAGAGATTCCTTCACGAGGAACGTACGAAATTCATAATTTTACATTTTTATAAAAATTTATCTGAGAAAGCTCAAAAACTCGTCTGAGAAAGCTCTAGTCTGAAGCTCTTTCGAATTGAATAGAATGAATGGGGATTGATGAATGTGTTTGTAAATTGCTTTATGATCAATATGAAAAATAAGAAAAAACAAAACCGCATTGTAAATGAAACTACACATATATGTTGTTATACATATTATATGTATACATTATGCTTAAAACAAATGATTTTAGTTGTTGTGTTTTTTTTCTTTATAGTTCTGTGTCATTTTTTTGCAGCTGAAAAAAATGATATTTGTTGTTGGTATTTTTTGGCTTGATTTTTTCTTTGCTTTTATGTTTTTTCTTTTTTCAAGCATTTTATATTTTTGTTTGCTTATTTCGATCCTATTCTTGACCTACCTCTACAAATCTGTTTTACATTGATATTTAATTTTATGGAATTATTAAATGAATTTATAATTATAATATTTTTCGTTGGTCAGTAAAATTTGATAACATAAAAAGATAATTTTGAAGGGGCATTTTTAAAATTATCCTTTACGCTTTTCTTGTATTTTTTGTTTGTTTTCAAAATAAATTTTAAAACAAGACAAGAAATCTAAAAACATTTAAATTAACACTTCATTATATTTTTGATCGTTTTCGTAATTTTTTACGGATTTTTATCCGACTTGAAAGGTAAATATCTCGGGATCCTGTAAAGGCATTGACTTAAAATTTCTGCACAATATTCTGATTTTTATTCTCTACAAAAGTCCCTAAGACACCAAAAAGATCACTGTAACGGGGCACAAGTTATACAAATTTGAACTCTTATATCTCAAGCATTGTTGCACCGATTTAAATCAAATATAACGCACTAGGTCCAAAACCGTTCAAGAATTGATCAAGGATCAACGTATGAACTAAAAACGGCCCCATATGTAGGGAAAAAAAGTTTTTTGTTAAAAAATAACTTGTTTTGTATATTACCATATGACTTTTGCCCTAGAGAACAGATTAACACCGTTTACAGTTTATGCAATGTTGGACCCTTTAAGGAATATCCTGGTCAAATTTCAGCTTCTTAGTCTCAAGGGAACATACTTCTCTAAGGAGTCAAAAATATTACATTTTGTTTCTAAAAATTGAAATTTTGAAATTAATCTTGAAAACAAAAAAAAGCACAAAAAAATGTAAAGGATAGTTTTAAAAAGGCCCCTTGAACAAAATGCTAAATTAGAACAAAAATTTTAAAATTTTCATACAAAATGATCTTGTTAAATTATCAATTTTATCGACCTACGTAAAATATTAGAATTAAAATTATTTAATAATTCCATAAAATTTAATATCTATGTAAAACAAATTTGTAGAGGTAGGTCAAGAATAAGATCAAAAAATAAGCAACAAAAATAAAAAATGCTTGAAAAAAGAAATAACATAAAAGCAAAGAAAAAATCAAGCCAAAAAAATACCAACAACAAATATCATTTATTTCAGCTGCAAAAAAAATGACACAGAACTATAAAGAAAAAAAAAACAACAACTAAAATCATTTGTTCTAAGCATCATAATGTATATATACATATAATATGAATAACAACATATATGTATATACATACAATATTCATTAAAAGTCTCGAAAAGGGAGAAGAAACAAATATTTTAATACTTTTTGTGTAGATATTTATTATATAGTATAAAAATAAACAAATAATGTTTTCGCTTGTATGTGTATTGTGTGCATTTAATCTTCAGCATATATAAAATAAAATTTAAGTCATTATGTATAGAACACAAAATTAACTATTGAAAGCTTTTTCTTTTTCATAAAAAAGACAAATGTGATACCTCCTTTTCTGCCCGCACAGGGTCTGTTTACGGTTTTGTTTCATTTCCATTTCGCTTCGCTATTATATTTCAATCCTCCTTGCGTGCCTATTGATTCTGATCTCCTGATTCATTACGAATAAAATTTTCATATTTCACAATGAAGATGAAAAATATTAAAATATATTTTTAAAATTTGAAAAATAAAATGTATTTTGTATATAGTATATGTATATACGAGTATGTATATAGTATAAAGAGGTACATACATATGTATATAATAGAAATAATATTTCATATTAAAAAAAAAATTTTTTTTTGAAGCAAATATGGATTTTTATTCAAAATGAAAATAAATTCAAAAGTATAAATCGTAATTTATGTTGCCGTAGCAATTATTTATATTTGGTAAACAGACACATTATTGGGTACATATATATAATGTTTAGCAACATCAAAGTCTTTTCTTACTGTATACTGGTTTGCTCTGGATTTTAAAATTGTTTCATAAGCATAAAATGTTGATAACATTCAGTAAACATGTAGCCACCTGATATCAGGTGTAGACACGGCATACACATAACAAGGCAATGTAAGTATCGTAGTGACCGTTAGCATTGTGACGTCATCCTGGTCGTTTTATATGAAACAAATAAATAAAATTTAAAAAAAAAATTTATATGCAAAGACGATCTGAGTGATGTCACAAAACAAATGAAAAAATTTCTTTACATTGCCTTGTAATGTGTATGCCGTGAGGTGTAGAAGTAAAAATTAATGGTGACATAAGGATATATGGCAATTGTTTATCTTTGTAGTTATATGGTTTTTGGTCAAACTCAAACATGAAAATTTTTAACAGCAAATTTCAAAGCATGATCAAAGTAATCACAATGTATGACGTCATAAATGAATTAAAATATTTCTGTATACTGATTTTTTTCATTCACGAATGTAAAGAAAAATTTCATTCCATATCGCTCCTTTTCACGAATGAAAAAGAATAGAAACGAATAGAAATGAAAAATTCATTATGTATTCTTTCTATCATAGACAAGTATAGATGACTCAGGATTTAATGAAAATTTCAGTAAAATTGTGCAGAATAACGCCCGACAATGACACCCACGCTTTGTTCATAACACCCGAGCTTTACTTTTGAAAGTTTCGAATCAATATAAATAAGTGATATGTATACATTAGTATTGCAGCAATGACACCCCACAACAACATCGTCGGTATTGATCATAACACCCGAGCTTTACACACTGAATGGCCCAAACCAGACTAGGCTTCTTTCAGCTTCAACAACCGTTTTTTTTAAGAGCGAAGGCTAAGTGTAGTACATTTTATACAAAAGTGGGGAGAAAAAACCGGTTGTTGAAGCTGAAAGAAGACTAGTCTGGTTTGGGCCAATAGTTTATGATTCAATTACAACAAATTACAATTACAAAATTACAACAATTTCTTATCCTCTTATATTGTAGAGTAATTTGTATATAACTTGAATTTCTTTGAATTCTGATAGAAAATTAAGAATTTTTGATCGAGTTTATCAATAAAATTATTTTTTTTCAATAAAATTATTATCATTTTGATATCAAAATTATATTTGACCTGATAAACGATTAAATTTGATATGTAAATTATCAGCAGAATTTATAAATGTGATCATATGCAAATTAGCTACTTTTATACTTCTTCTTCTTGAAATACTTGAAATATACCCTCAAATCCTATCTTTTCAATTTTTCATACAATTTTTATACTGAGCCAAATGGTATGTACATATACTGAATATATGGAGAAAAGGAGAAGCTGATTCCATATGATTATGTATATTGTAATGCTTGAAACATGAGAATGATTGTGTTAAAAATGTTAAAATTTCTCAAATTTTTTTAAACATTTTGTATGTATTGTATGGAAAATAGATAGAAAAGGGAATATACTTTAAAATGAGAGAAATTAACAAAAAATCCTGAGAATAAGAAAGAGCTTAAAACAGCTTTAAGATTAAAGGCCAGCTTTAAGATTGGAGGCCGTTTGGTTGTGACTATTTCGATGTACTGCGATAATAAGTCTGATAGAATATTATATTGTCATTGATAGGGCTTTAATAATTTAATTGAAATAAAAACATTTTTTTTCTATTGTACTTTAACCGTGGTATAAGGAAAAGGTCAAAAATTTTCCTTAAGGGGGCTCGTTACTGGGTATTCTACCCTATATCAATGACTATATAATTACATCATAAAGACAGCCCACTTGTCCGTTACTGACAGTTACATTTCAAATCAGCATAACTTTTATCATTTTAGCGATTTCTCCTTGTCCCCAAGTGGTTGGACATAGAACTAAAATTTTTGTGTTTGTGTTTTTACATTACAATATATGTATTTATTAAACCATATACTGTACGTGTGATATTATTTTCTTAAGCATGTGTGTATTTTTGTTTTAGGTCGATTCTCTGTTAACATCGAAGACACTTTGTGAGGAATTTTATTAAAAAATTGTTGGATAATAAAAGTGTAAAGACTTAATACTTGTACATTTTTCTATACCTCACTTTTAAAACTATATAGCGCATTTCTATTATTCTGACCTTATGTTTTAAATTTATCTGAAATGAAGGCGGCAACGCAGAAGACTCGTACACAACCTTGTTAATACATTCTTAATATTTTCTTTAAGAATTCTGTGAATTGTTAAGTATTTAATAATTGTCTCATTTATAGTTTTATTGTAACACATGTCCTTTAAAAAAGTATTTTATAGAAAACTCATATAATTGATCTTTTACAATAAGCAATTAAAATCTATGAGGACATTTCAGGCAACGCAGAAGACGTTTTGAAGTAATTAAAAAAAAATAAAAATGTATATTGTATGTAATATTATACTAAAAATCAATGCCGATATCAGGTCAGCTGCCTATAAAAACAAAGAATTTTTTCATATTTAGCTATTCTTTTCAACATTTTTACTGAAGCAAGTGAAAATTTTGGTATAATTTTACAGAGAATCGACCTTTGGTTTTTGTTAGCATTTTTTTCTTGTTCTATAATTTTTAACAGTACCAAGTGCAAGTTAACACTTCGTTCTATTTTAAATTTTATACCCTCGAATCAATTTTAAGTAACAAAATGTAACATTTTTTAATTCTTTAGAAAAAAATTCAACCTTTCAAAGTTCATGCAATATAAGACCGTTCAAAGAATATTCTGGCCAAATTTCAACTTCCTAGCTTCACAGGAACATTCTTTTCTAAAGAATCAAAAAATGTTACATTTTGTTACTTAAAATTGATTCGAGGGTTTAAAATTTGAAATAGAACGAATTGTTCACTTGCACTTGTATTTTAATGTTAATATTCATTTGAAAGAAAAGAAGCAAAAATTACACATACATACAGTATGAGCTCGATAATTTGGACTGATTAAAATAGGCCTTGTTTAAATTTTAAAATAGTTGAAATTATTGGATAGAAACCAATTTGCAACTTTCAACGCTATTTTTGAAAAAACAATAAATAGTTTTGTAGTAAAATTAGTTTTTGTTATTATAAAAACCGATTATGATAATTATATAATGAATTATTTCTACAAAAATCTGTGATTTAAATTAGGCAGTACCTACATGTTTAGCTTATTTAAACTTTATTCTATTTTATAAAATAAAAATCATCGAAAAACCTTCAAAGTACCTATTGAAATTTGGGTGTTGAAAAAACCAAAAGTTGAAAATAGGAAGGGAAAAATTATTGAGCGGACACTGTAATTTGAAATAAAATTCTTATTTCAAAAAATATTTATTTACGCGAGCATATTCATTGTAGCAAAAGTACAATAACAACAAGAAACAGAAAAATCAAACCAAAAAAAAAAACAACAACAATAACCAATTATTTCAGCTTTAAAGAACGCTGTTTGCTGTATCAAATAGGTATACATACCTACATAACTATAATATATGCATGTGGACAAAAAAAAAAAAAAAAAGAAAAAAACCATACCAGCAATATATGTATAATTATAGGATATAATTGCAAAATCCTATGAAATATGTATGTACATTATCTATTCTGTATATACTACAGTATAATATATATCTATATGTCATATTATTTAATGATCATTATTTTAACAGACAAGTTGTATACCTATATAGTTTTTGAATGAATTGACTCATAATTTATATATGCGCTTATACATATTGTTTCTGTACGTTTTTCGTTTTTGCGATCTGTTTTTTTTTTTTCTGTATACGCAATTTCCATATTGGCTCTAAAAAGCCACGTTATTATTATTGTATATGTTTATACACTCAAACACTCATACTGTTGATTTCGATTCATACAAAAATTATTCTTTCTATCAGAGCCTCCTTGGCTGGCCATCTGCAGGGAGAAAAATATTTTTTTTCAAGAAATTTTTATTTTGGTCTGTCTATATGGTATTTATATGGTTTTTGCCTATATATAAGTTATATCCCAGATAGACGGATTCAAATTTTAAAAAATATAAATGAGAATCTTATAAAAGACATTTCTCACAAAATATAATTTTGCAAATCTTTTCCCATAAAAAATGCACAATTAACATTTCAGCATCAAATACATAACATTCAATAAACTCAATTAATAATTATGATTTACCTTTCCCATGTGAAAATGTTAAGTCTGCATTTTTAAAAAAAGACTAAGATCAGAACTATAGTAAAATCTGATGATAATTTAAAAAGTCAGTTGAGTTTTGTCCGCGATCTAGATAATTACATTCTAAAGGTCTAGAAATCTGGTATTATAAATTGTAGTAGGTGAAAATATTACAAATTGTAAAAGTATTACAAATTTAAAAATGTTATAAATTGTAATAAGTGAAGATACTACAAATTGTATGAAAATATTATAAATTGTAATAAAGTGAAAGTATAAGAAAGAAGAAAATTGGTGTTTAGTTTAATATAACACATTTAATATTTTTTTTTCTTTCGGGAAATAATTACAAAGATAAATTTGGCGCAGTCGGTAGGATATCAAAAAAGGATATCCATAATAATAATAATCCTCGTGAGTACGTGAAAAAAAAAAAAAAAAAAAAAAAAAAAAAAAAAATCATTTTTCACGGTTAATATTAATTATTTGACTCAACGAACCTACACTCAGAGAAAAGATTTGTGTAAAGGAAAAAGGTTTTTGTGAATACGTGTAAAAGAGATGGTGGTTGTGAAAACTAATTTTAAATCTCTACACAATTAACAAAGAAAAAAAAAAAAAAAAAAAAAAACAAATAAATAAATAACTATAATTAAATAATAAAAGTAATACCAGAAATTGTTTTGTGTAAAAGAAAATTGTGCTGGTTCAAAGCATAAAGCTTTCTATAAATATTAGTTCAATATACATCGCAAAAGTGGAAGATATAAGCGGAAAAACTACAACTCATCATCATAGTGAAGACGAGGAAGACGAAATTGGCATAATTAACATCTTTAAAAAACTAACCATCAACAACGACAACATCAGCGACACCAATACTACAGTTCGTGACGTTAGTAACATTAGCGAAGATTCTAACATCAACTACAGCATCTGTAATTCTAACAACAAGAACAACATCGATAGTACTGAAGGTATTTTTAATTTAAAGAAAATGACAACACCACTCCAAGTAAGTATTGACCCTATAAAATATTTAAGTAAACTACCACAATATAATGGAAATAGGGATGACTTGTATATTTTCATTAATCTGGTAGATAGAATTTATCCCCTATTGACCAGATATGACGAAACTAGTCGTCAAATATTTGCTGATATCTTAAAAAGTAGGTTGGTAGGGAAAGCCAGAGAGATAATAGAAATCCATAATAACATTGATACATGGGAAGAAATGAAAAAGCTTTTTATTCATTGTTTTGGTGATAGACTAAGTGTTGAACAATTATTCGACGAATTAAGATTTGTAACCTTCAAAACTAATTGTTTCGATTTTTACAATGAGATAAAATCAATTCTGAGAAGGTTAAATAATAAAACTAAAGCATCGGGAGGTGCACAAACCGAATTAGAAAATAATCATAAGACAGCATTGAAGATTTTTATGAATAAAATTCCTGAGCCTATGAAAAGTATACTTTATTGTAGAAATCCGGTAGATCTAGAAAGTGCAATGCAAATTTTATATGAGAGTAACTATGCATTTACACGAATTAATTCGCGATCAAAAGAAAAGAATTACGGTAATAAGGACAATCAAAATTTTAGTTCAAGTAGTAATAGTTCGAAAGTGTACAACGAAAATCCAACTAAAAATGTTACTAACAAAAATAATAACAATTCTAATAATAAAAGTAATACAAATTATAATAGGGATCCAAGATTTCACAGTGCATCTTACCAGAGATCAGATGTATTTAATCGTTACAAAAATAGGAACAGTAACAGAAATGACACTACTGAACCGATGGACGTAGACAATTCGACAGTAAACAGAAGAGCTTACAATATCGAAGAAAATCAATCGAATGAAACTCATACAAGTGAAAATGAAAATTTTCGGTTGACAGCCTCTACGAATCAAACCTACCCTATATAGTCATTGAAACCCCAGTAAGAAAACTCAGATTTTTACTAGATACAGGAGCCACATCTAGTATAGTTAACCCCGGCGTATGCAATCCCAAATGGCGATTACCAGTTGACAAACCCATCCTTGTGAAAACTATAAATCAAAACGTGAAAATATTGACTAAAGTGAAAATACCCTTATTTAAGGAATTTCATGAGAAGAAAAGTGTCGAATTTTTTGAATACAAATTTCATTCGAAGTACGATGGTCTAATAGGTAATAATATATTAAGTCCTTTAAATGTTAATATAAATTATAAAGAGAGATTGTTACAAACAGATAACGCAAAAATAAAAATGTATTTAAATGAATCTGAAGAAAATTATGAAGTTTTAATTAATTCCCTTAGTAAAGAAATTATTTATAATATTGATTTTCAGCCAAATAAAAATTGCTTCCTTAACCAAATTAGAACTCAACATATGAACAGCGAAGAAAAAAAAGAAATACTCAGGGTAATTAAAGAATATTCAACTATCTTTTTTCAAGAAGGAACAGATTTGTCCTTTACCCATGCTATTAAACATTCTATCAAAACCAAGAATGATATCCCCATTTATAGTAAGAATTACAGATATCCTGAAATACACAAATCAGAAGTGAAAAAACAAATCGCGGAAATGCTCGATCAACAGATCATACGACCTAGTAACTCACCATATAACGCACCAATATGGATAGTACCTAAAAAGATAGACGCATCAGGACAACAAAAATGGAGAATGGTCATCGATTATCGGAAGTTAAACGAGAATACAATAGACGACAAATTTCCAATACCAAACATTGACGAAATACTAGACAAATTAGGAAGAGCACAGTATTTTACTACCCTCGACCTGGCAAAAGGATTTTATCAAGTAGAAATCGAGGAAAAAGATATAGAAAAAACAGCATTTTCAACCGATGAAGGACATTTTGAATTTTTGCGCATGCCTTTTGGTCTCAAAAATGCACCTGCAACGTTTCAGAGGTTAATGAATTTCGTCTTATCAGAATTTTTGGGTAAAATTTGTCTGGTTTATATTGATGATATAATTATATTCTCCACAAGTTTAGAAGAACATATCGATTCTGTAAAGAAAATTTTTGCTAAACTAAAAGAAGTGAATCTAAAAGTTCAATTAGACAAAAGCGAATTTCTAAAAAGGGAAACTGAATTTTTAGGCCATGTTGTAACAACGGAAGGGGTTAAGCCAAATCCAAAAAAAATTGAAAGTATTATAAAATTTGAAATCCCTAAAACAGCTAAGCAAATTAAGTCATTTTTAGGTATAACAGGATATTACAGAAAATTCATAAAAGATTATTCAAAAATAGCTAAACCCATGACGAATTTTCTGAAGAAAGATAAAAAAATAAATATCAACAACCCAGAATATATTGATAGTTTTGAAAGTTTAAAAAAATTAATTACCGCGGAACCGATTCTTAAATATCCCGATTTTAATAAGAAATTTACACTAACTACAGACGCGTCAAACTATGCATTAGGGGCAGTACTCTCACAAGAAGGGCACCCCATTTGTTATGCAAGTAGAACGCTGAATAAGCATGAAATTAATTATTCAACGATCGAAAAAGAGCTCCTTGCTATAATATGGGCAGTGAAGTATTTTAGGCCCTACCTTTACGGTAGAAAATTCTTAATTCAAACAGATCATAGACCCTTGGTATGGCTGAGTTCTCTTAAAGAACCAAATAGTAAATTACAAAGGTGGAAAATAAAACTCGAAGAATATAATTACGAAATCGACTATGTAAAAGGTAAGCATAATATTGTAGCCGATGGACTTTCAAGATTAGAAATCAATAATAATGAGCTCAATGAAGTAAATATCGACGGTATAACGGAAAATAATAATAATGATAATAATTCTTCGACTGGAGCTACTACACATAGTGCAGAAGAAGATAACTCAAGTCATATTTCTATTATTTATAGTCCGGTAAATATATTCAAATATCAAATTCTTCTGAAAAAATCAGATAAAAATAATTCTCATAAACTAAGCAAACCCTTTGGAAGAAATAGACTTCTAATTGAATTGAAAGAATTTAATGAAGAATACTTAATTGACATAATGAAAAAGTATATTCCATTTAAAGGCATAGTTGCAATATACTCAGATGATGATCATCTTTTTGCAAAATTTCAGGATTTGTACTTGAAATATTTCAGTAATAATAAATTACTAAAACTTGTTAAAAGTAGTAAGTTTCTACAAGACATAAAAGACGAAGAAAAAGCACTTGAAATTATAAAAAATACACACAACGAATTCAACCACAGAGGAATAAGTGAAACTTATGAAGAAATAAAAAACACCTTTTACGTACCAAAATTAAAAGAAAAAAATAAGTAGAATAATAAATAATTGCGAGGTGTGTAATATTTCAAAATATGAAAGAAACCCTTACAAACCCTTTTATAAAATAACAGAAACCCCTAATAAACCTAATCAAATCTTGCATATCGATATTTGGCTTGCAAATAGGCAGACTATGTATTTAACTGTATTAGATAAATTTACCAAGCACGTTACCATGCACAAGTTAAGAAGCAGATCTTGGATAGATCTTTTAAAAGCAATGAAATCAAGAATCGCGATGATGGGTGCACCACAAAAAATAATAATAGATGGAGAACCAGGGTTTACAGTACACAATTTGAAACAATATCTCATAGAAAACAATATACAAATCCATACCACCACCGCCCAAAGGCATACAGGTAATTCAGATGTAGAACGCTTCCATTCAACACTAAACGAACATATTAGGATATTGAAAACGATAGGTGATGAAGATAATACGAACCTAGGAAATTTAGTTTTGAAAAGTTTAGAAATTTATAACAAAACAATACACTCCGCTACAGGAAAAAGGCCAATAGATTTCATTAACGGTAATATAAAATCTGATGAATATGAAACAATTGTTGAAAAAATTCAGAAGAATAAGGAAAAATACATAGGGAAAAAGAATAGGAATAGGGAAGAAGTAGATCTTGTAAATAAAAACCATCAATATGTAAAATCTAGAAATGTAATATCAGGAACATATAAACTCAAACCAAAATATAGGAAATTGAAAAATAAAACTGTAGTTAATGATTACATAAAAGATAAAAAGGGAATAAAATTTTATAAAGATCAAGTTAAACGCAAATACAAATATGAAAATTCTATCGTTTCAGGTGACGATGACATTGAAAATCACGTTGATAACAATAGTACTGACAACGACGCACGTACTGACACAAAAACTTAACATTTTAGATCTTAACAATGGACAAGGTTTTGTAGTTATAAGAGATCAGGAAATTCGAATTATTACAGGCTATAAGAAAATTTTGCATAGTATAAATTTTACTTCATGGTTAGAAAATTTAGAAATAATAGAAAATAATATAAAACACTTAAGAAACAAAGAACAATATCTGGCAATGTTACATAATTTCAAATTATTATCAGAAGAAGTAACAGCCTTAGTACATCCCAACAAAAATAAAAGAAAAAGAAGAGGTTTAGTCAATATTATAGGTAAAGGGTTAAAATATCTCACAGGAGTTATGGATGCAGAAGACGAAAAAGAAATCAGGGAAAAGTTAGATTTATACAAGGAAAATAATAACAAAATTATAGATAATCTAAATGATCAGGTACAAATTAATAAAAATTTTAATGAAGGTATTGAAAACGTAACGAAACACATCAATAAACAACAAAAACAAATAGAATCAAAGTTGTTATGTCTGGCTAATGGGATAAATGGAGAATCAGAAAAAATTGAGAATATACAACATGCATTCCAAATCCAATATGATATCAATTTACTAAGAGAACAAGTAAGGAAAGTAAAAGAAAGTTTATTGTTAAGTAAGTTAGGATTATTAGGTAGAGACATTTTAACGCCAATAGAAATCCAAAAATATAATATTACTATTCAAAATATGATGTACATAAAAAATTCAGTAGTTTTATATAAAGATCATATTATTTTTATTTTAATGTTACCAAACTATTCAAACAAAAAATTTTATAGAGTGTTCATTGAACCAGTACCAAATGAAGATAAAATAGAAATAAATTTAGAGAAAAATTGCTTTTTAATTAATGAAAAGAAATTGTATGAAAATGTAGACAATATCGTAGATGAAAAAGATTTAAAACCTGTAAACCTAAAGTGTAATATTTTTGAAGAAAATACTAAATGTAATTACAAACTAAATAACAACACTGAAGTAAAACAAATAAACAACAATATTATAATAACGAAAAATATACCATATACAGAAATAGTTCACAATTGTAACATGTATGAGAATTTTGTAAAAGGTAGTAAATTGATTCAATTTGAAAACTGTAAGATTGCAATTAATAATGTAACTTATGAAAATTATGTAATAAACGACAATTTAATAATACCAAATTTCAACAATGTAACAGTAAATAAAGTATCAACGAATTTCTCATTAGAAGAACTGCATATAAGAAGCAGCAATAATCGCGAAATAATTAATAAAATAAACGAAAGAAATAATACACATGAGAATATAACAATTAGTATGACTTTCATATTGGTTGTTTTAATAGTAGCATTAATAGCATTTTACGCAAAAGATCGAATTAATAGGAACACTAGCGTAAAAGTCGAATTAAAAAACTTCGATTCTTCGGAGAAGAATCTTAGGGATGGGCGAGTTATATCCCAGATAGACGGATTCAAATTTTAAAAAATATAAATGAGAATCTTATAAAAGACATTTCTCACAAAATATAATTTTGCAAATCTTTTCCCATAAAAAATGCACAATTAACATTTCAGCATCAAATACATAACATTCAATAAACTCAATTAATAATTATGATTTACCTTTCCCATGTGAAAATGTTAAGTCTGCATTTTTAAAAAAAGACTAAGATCAGAACTATAGTAAAATCTGATGATAATTTAAAAAGTCAGTTGAGTTTTGTCCGCGATCTAGATAATTACATTCTAAAGGTCTAGAAATCTGGTATTATAAATTGTAGTAGGTGAAAATATTACAAATTGTAAAAGTATTACAAATTTAAAAATGTTATAAATTGTAATAAGTGAAGATACTACAAATTGTATGAAAATATTATAAATTGTAATAAAGTGAAAGTATAAGAAAGAAGAAAATTGGTGTTTAGTTTAATATAACACATTTAATATTTTTTTTTCTTTCGGGAAATAATTACAAAGATAAATTTTATATATATATATACAATATTCAAAATTGAATGAAAGATCAGGGGTGAGATTTTGTAAAGTGATGGTGATGATCACCTGTCACTACTTCCATATAAAATTGAAATGCTTTCAAAAGTTTTCAGAATTTTATATGGAAGTGGTGACAGGTGATCATCACCATCACTTTACAAAAACTCACCCCAGATTCAGACAATAATAAAATCACAAAAACAAAAACATCATTTCGTACCGCAATTTTTATAGTTCGTATAATAGTAGTTGACTATACAGGGTGCTTCCGTTACGCAGGTACAACAGGATACCATAGATAGGGCTCATCGAGACAAACAAAAAATCGTATTGGAGGGGGGGGGGGGGGGGGGGGGGAAATCCCAACGGTTTGGCCGCTAGAGGGCGTTGAAGTTTTTTTGCTCTTATTTCACGATGTACCCTATAACTTTTTACAGGGGCACTCGAGGGTGACTTTGTGTTAAGGAAAAATGTAGAAGACCCTTTGCCCTTTTCAACGATACCTTACTTGTTCCTCTTCTTCCAACTGTTAAAAAGTTACAAGCATTCAAAATCGAAATTTTGTGATTTTTTTTAAAATTTTTGTGTTTAACCCTGTCTTTCTCAAAAAAGGCTTAAATTAACACTCATTTTTTATTGCAGAAAAAGAATGCTCAATTGATTCTGCATCGATTTGCTATCTTCAATTTTTGCAAAAAATGCATAATTTTTGAGAAAGACAGGGTTAAACACAAAAATTTTAAAAAAAATCACAAAATTTCGATTTTGAATGCTTGTAACTTTTTAACAGTTGGAAGAAGAGGAACAAGTAAGGTATCGTTGAAAAGGGCAAAGGGTCTTCTACATTTTTCCTTAACACAAAGTCACCCTCGAGTGCCCCTGTAAAAAGTTATAGGGTACATCGTGAAATAAGAGCAAAAAAACTTCAACGCCCTCTAGCGGCCAAACCGTTGGGATTTCCCCCCCCCCCCTCCAATACGATTTTTTGTTTGTCTCGATGAGCCCTATCTATGGTATCCTGTTGTATCTGTGTAACGGAAACACCCTGTATGAATAACCATAAGACAATTAATAACATGAAAACGACATGAAAAAAAATTTCAGCATGAAACACGAGTAGTGGTGAATCATAAGCCAAGTAATTCTTTATTCTGTGGTTAAATCATATAAATTTTGAATTTTCAAACTTTTAGGTGAACAAGAACGGCAAGTAACAAAACACAAAAGCTTTCACTTGGCTATCAGATTTTTCAATAGCCAAGCAAATGTACAACAATTTGCTTATATGAAATTGTGTATCTGTTATTAATTGTCTTGTGGTATAACTATACGATGTATATGCGTTGTGTATGTATCTATACTTTATTTAACAATTAAAGTCGGTGTTGTGCTTATGGAGGCCGTACCCGATGAGATTGTTGCCCTTGGTAATATTTAATTTAAAAGATTCTCCTCGATTGAAATTGAGATCTGATCACCCCACACACGAGACAGACTTATACAAATGAAATGTAAAAGAGTATAGAAAAGTATGCCTACCTTGCCTGTACTGACTTTAATTGTTAAATAAAGTATAGAAAATAAATGTATTACTATTACTATTCATATACTATTCAGTACTGTGTAAAGCTCGGGTGTTATGATCTTAAATACCGACGATGTTGTTGTTGGGTTGGGTGTCATTGTTGCAATACTAATGTATAATACTATATATGTAATGTATAATGTATAATACTATATGTACTGATTTTTTTTTTAAATTCGTTCATACATATATGAAAAATTTTGTTCAAATTGATAAATCTATATTAATTATCTATGTTTCTATCTTGTTTTAAATTTTAATCCTTGTTGCATTCAGAATTCCAGATGAAATTGAAGTGTAAAAATATATCAAAGTGAGTAGTAAATACATATATTATATTAAATATATTGGGCCTTACTTATAAATATTTCTTTAATTTTAAAACTAAAATAGTTTCGACTTGTAAATCAGAGTATGCTTTTAAATTCTTTATAAAATGAAGAGATAACATATTAACTTAACATATTTTGTATAGTGTTTCAAAGCACACTTTGATTTCCAAGTCAAAACTATTTTAGTTTTAAAATTGAAAAAATTTTTTATAATTAAGGCCCATTATATTTATACCAATTCTTATCACGATTTTATCACTAGTGATAAATATCACGAATGATAATTATTTTTGATTCTCAATTTTTTCATGCTTACTCACGAATGAAAAGAAACGATATTGAGAACAAAATTATAAAATTCATGAGTGAATGAAAAATAAAATTTCATTACAAATTAAGTATACAGGGTGTACTCATCGAAACATACAAAACATCGTATCATTGGCGTGGGGGGGGGGGGGTGAAATCCCAACGGTTTGGTCGCTAGATTGCGTTGAAGTTCTTTTGCTCTTATTTCATGGTATACCCTATAACATTTTTCAAGGGCACTCAATGGTAACTTTGTGTTAGGAAAAAATGTAGAGGACCCTTTTTTCTTTTCAACGATGCCTTACTTGTTTCTTCATCTTCCAGATCCCGTTTGTTTTTGTTTTTATTTTATCAAAGTTGTATAAGTAGAAGATGCCCAACGTTCATATATCCTCATGGCACTCAAAATTTTTGATCTGGGGCGTGATATCACACCCCACAACATGTTGCTTATACATTTGTTTCTAATAGTCATGTTTATAATGATATTCAGTAGCAATTATCAACAATTTTACTCATCGTATCAACATTTTAATCATGAACAAAAGGCAGTAGAATCGAGAAAGTTTAGAACAGACGCACAAGTAGAGTGCGGTAAAGTAGGAATAAATTCTTTACACAAATGTTGCTTAGTTTGAATTTTTTTACTATACCTATATTAAAATTAAAAACAACAAGTAACATTAAATATGAATTGTTGGTATTCTCGCTATATATATAGCTATAGCTATATACATACATAATTCTAACATACACACATTCGAGCCATACTTTGCGTTGTTTTCAAATTATAAGTAAAATTTTTTTAAACCATATATTATTGACTTGAAGAAATTTGAAATTTTTTTCGTTTTTCTTATTTTTGTTGTTGTTATATTGAAATCCAGTTTTAACCAAATTTTGTCTTTCTTTTTAAACTTGCAGGTATAAATGCATTTTATAATTTTCTATTTTCATTGAAAATTCGCATATAATTTTGAAAAAAAGTTATTTCATATTTTTTGTGGAAAGATAATGTAATTTGTCAGTTTTGGACTATTATATTTCGGACTTTTAAACTGATTTTCCAGTCCTTGAGTTCAAAAGCAAGTTATTTTTCTTTCATTGTGAACCCATAATTATGCATTTAGCCAATTTTTCCAGCATACCTTTGTAAAGATCAGTTTTAAAATATGTACCTATACATCAGTGGCGGAGCCAGTAGTATTTTTCCGGGTGTTCAGATTTCTAAAAGAAATGAAAGTTATATTTTGTTTCTATTCAAAATAATAACCTTAGAAAAAATTTTTAAAAAGAATTGGTTATATCATGTAAGAACAAATTTTCATAAAAAAATGCAGCTGAACCTTTAAATGAAAATTTGAAGGTAATCAAAAGCGCTTTTGAAGAAAGAGTTGAATCATATATGCTTGAAAACAAAGATGAAGGTGTATTAGATGTTTTAAAATTCTTTAATACATCAAAATATCATATTTTAAATGCTTTAACAAATCTGCTTGATAAACATTCATCATTCAAGTTTAATATGGAATTATTTTGTGAATATATGAAAATAATAAAAGGAAATGACGGCGAAGATGATATTACACTTTCCGTTAAATCATTTCAATCTTGTATGACAATTATACAGAAAATCGAAGATTTAAGTCAAGTTTATGAAGAGGTGGTTGACAAAATTTACAAAAAAATGTAAGAATTTCAAGAAAGAGATAGTGGTTGGACTCTAATAAGAATTATTCATGTTGAAATTAATATTAATCAATGGAAGCCCTTATGAGGATCTCAGTACATATCACTTCCAAAATCTATACAAAATAAAAAAGCTTGTATAAATGTGAAGAATGAGGATGAGTACTGTTTTAAATGGGTTATAATATCTGCATTGAATCCAGTTGAAAAAAATTCTGAAAGACCATCATCGTATCAAATTGAAAATATCAAGTCTGAAAAAATAATTTTAAAAAATGACGTTAATCTTGATTTTTCTACACTAGAGTTCTAGGTAATAGAATTAGTGTAAATTGTCGCCGAAGCTATTGAAGCATTTAAGCAAGATTTGATACGTAAAGAAAGTGAAATAGCTGGAATAATTGAAAGTGAGCATCTATTTTACAGACATTTTAAAATAGAATTAGCTGATAATACAAATTTAACAATAAGATGTACATATGATAGTAATTACAAGAAGCACGCTTTAAGTATTTCTTGCTATGAATATCATGAATATGAAACAGAAAGAATTTTAAGTAATGGTGAAGTTGAATTAGTTAAAATTCAAGATCATAATTACAAAACTAATGTTGAATATATTGATGCTAGTAAAGTGAAACAAGTCTACAAAATGCAAATTTCATAAAAAAATATTTTTAAATTCATCTATATATTATTCAAAAAAATAATAATTTATTTTAGTCATTAATTAATTTTGAAAGTGTCTAGTTATATATTTAAATAAGAAAAAAATGATTTACGAAGATCTTATAAAAAAATTTGATCATATTTTATTGGATGAGCATCGAGAACAACTTTTGCGTGACGCAACATTTTTAACACCATATTACATCATGGAAAGGGTTAAATCAATTCATGGAATACACTATATAAGCTGTCCTTGGTCTAAAGACAGTACTACATCTGGACCAGATACATGTGAATGTTGTGATGTAAATCGAATTGAAAGTAGGATGCTAAAACTTATTACCTTTTACAGTAGATTTTTAAATGAAAACTATGCATATTGTAGTTTAAACAGCTGTTGTTTACTGAAAAATAATTAAATAAAGTATAAATATATTTTAATTTACAATAATTCTGTTTTATTTATCCATGAGTTATGCTCATTTGAAAATCCTAACCATTTTACAAAAACTTTACCTCCTTTTTTTCTCAAAACTTTTTCTATTAAATAAATATGTGCATATTTTGATTTTAAAAGTTCCTTTTCATAAAAACCTCCTTTAATTGGATCACCCTTATAGTCCTCTAAATAATATGTTACTGGATTCGTATTTTTTATGCTTTTAATTTTGAAAATTTCAGTCGTCCAATTTGGTGTATATCCCTTTTCAAAAACGTGTTTATGTTTACTTATACGAACAGAATCACCAATTTTGAATTTTGCACCAGGAAAAACTTTCAAATTACTATATACAGCTTTTAGCAGCGATTTTTCATTAGATGAATTAACATCTCGAGGGCGCATTTTAATAGTACGATGTTTTGTATTGTTGTAACTTTCAACCAGTTTTTGAACGTCATCAATCCATTTATATGTCCCTTTAAAACTAAACTGTTTCCACATTAAAGCTTTTAAAGTTCTATTAAAACGTTCAACAATTGAAGCTTTCAAAGTGCTATACGTAGAATAATGATTTATATGATTCTTTTTCATCAAATCTTGAAAGTGTTTGTTGTAAAATTCTTTTCCAAGATCACTTTGTATATTCTTATTCTTGGGTATTCTATTTGAAGATTTAAAAATACTTTCCATTGCTTCAGGACCACTTTTGTTTCAATTACAGTTAATAGAAAACGATAACCTTTGTTATTTGAAGAATATGCACCCATTTCAACTAAATCTATTTGCCAAAGATCATCTATTCCTTTTGTAATTACTTTTCTTCGATTAAATCTTTTTCGTGCTGATTTATGCAGCTCTTCAACAAGTTGTTTCTTACTCATTTTTCAATCAAATATCAGGATTTATATAAAACTTTGTATATTATTATTATATATATAGAATTAAGTTGTTTTGTATGTATATGTTTTTAACATATCATTGTTAATTCGTTCAAGTTTATCATTATATATCATAAAAAATTTATGCATATTAGAATTCATTTCATTTGTAATTTGTTTGATGGTTTTTTCAGTATCTTCTTTAAAGTTTCGTATATTCTCTTTAAATTTATTCTCCAATTTTTTTATTATTTCAATAGTCAAATTATTTATTTGTTCTTCAAGAAAATGCTTTATAACCGCATCTTGAGGATTTATAGGATTTGCAACATTTTTTAGACTTTTAAAATTAATATCAAAATGACCATCTGGTGTAAGTGAGAAACCTATTCCTGGTGGTCCTTGTGGGCCTCGTTCGCTGATAACTTGATGAGTAGTTCGATTACTAACAAAACGTCCGAATTTGTCAACACTCATTATATAATAGTAATGTAAATTGAAAAAGTTTAATGATAGTTTAAATAATAATATTGGCTTCTCTTAACTCTTCTATTATTGAAATAATTTCATTATTATGATTAGTATGACCTGCTTGCTCTGATGCAATAAGCAATCTTAATCTATCAACCAATTCATTAGGATCATCCCAATATATATAATTAGACTTTTTATTGTTTAATAGCATTAATCCCTGTCCTTGCTTTTTTGTATCAACTAATTTTTTAATAATATTTCTATATTTGCTACCTGCATTACCTTTGATATGACTTTTATCATTAAATACATCTTTTCTGTGAACATTTGTTTGAATTAATATTTCATGATAATTCTGAAGATCATTAATATTATATAAAGAAGGATTTTTCATAAAAATAAGTTCATAAAGACCTCTAGTAGCATTATAATCTTTACCATCAATATTTACAGTATTATCATTAAATTTTAAATCACTCCGACCGAGTTCAAAGCTATTTTTTTCTTTATTATACTTGGGTCCATAAGCTTTATCAATACCAAAACCATTTGTATATTCATTCATATAATATGAATTTAATGAGGTATCTTCATCTAAAGATTTTTCAAGCGATCGTCGTAATTTTTGTATGGGAGTACTTTGAAGGATTGTGTTATCTGGGGTCTTAAAAGTAGTATCTTCAGTTACTGGTGTTGATTTGAATACAGGAAATTTTGAAACATCTTTTCCAAATGTGCTCATTTCATCAATTTCAGATTTTGCTTTGTATGTAGAAACAAAAAATGTATTTCTTAACATTTTTATGACGTAAGTAATGTAAACAATGTAAAAAATGTAAAGAATATTTCATATGTGTATATTAATTAGTGAAATATTGAAAAGTAAAATCCAAAAAAAAACAATATACAACAACAAGATTTCTTTTGATATTTATAGAATACCAACAAACAGACACAGTAATAGCAAATACATCCTGGCATCCAATTAAGATCAAAAAATCTCCTTTTTTATGCTGTGATATGATTAACAGACTTCTTAAAGAACCATTATGTCGCGATAATTTTTATAAAGAGTTGAATACTATATGTGATATAGCTTTAAATAATGGTTACTCTAAGAGGTTTGTTCATAACATATTAAACACTCAAAAACAAAAAATTTTCAAAAATTTGATATATCCTGTACAGCCACAAGACTCACAAAATATTTGGAATATTTTAAATTCTTTACAAAATGCACTACACATGCATCAACGGCGGAGGGTGGTATGGTTTAGGGCGTTCAGTGAACACCCTAAAATTATTATGAACGTGATCATAAAATTTTCTAACCAAATTCAAAAACAAATTTTTTTTGGTAAAAAGAAGAGTAAATGAAAAAATTGAAAACAATACAATTTAAACTCTTTTTTATTTTTGCATACATAAATCATTAGGTTCATATTTAAAAATGGACCCACCGAAAATTACAAGAGAATATTATTTGGGTACTTTGTTTCGTTTCTCTTTTTTTCTTCATATAATTTTATATGCAGGATGTTCACATTTTAAAGTGAACATTAGAAAATCATAGTACACCATATAAAGCAATAATATTTTTCTCTTTTCAAACTCGTTTTTTCATACATCAGTCAGGTTCATATTTAAAAGTGAACTCTTATTTTGAAGTTTTTTACTTAAAATTTGTTTCTCAGGGATCAAAATTCAGTTGTAATATGAGACTTTTGTTTTTCACAAAAATTACATAAAATCAAAAGTCTCATACAATTTGTGAGAAAGAACATTTTGCAAACACATCAAAATTAAAATATGGGAAAGTGGAATATTCTAGTTTCCCTGCCTATACTTTGTTACAATTTCCTTGAAGTCTAATTTTTTTATATCGTTAGATTCTTGTAAGTATCTAACTCCCCCCTTTGTCTGAGGATTCTCCTGAATCCTATTCACAATTTTAAATTTTATCTGTTTTCTTTTAAAAATTACATAAATTATTATTATAAAAATTAATATGCTAATTAATGCTGAGTTTAGACAGTAACTTACAATTTTATGATATTCTAACTTTTTTATTTTTTTGATATTACTTTCTTGATTAAATACAATTTTATCAAAAGTTACATTATCTTTAATAAATGTATGTTTTTTGTTTTCTGGAATTACAAATTTTTTTGTAAACATCTTTATGTTATTGCTAAATTCTCTATTATTAATTTTGATAGTACAATTGTTTAATGTTATGAAATAATTTCCCTTAAGTAACAATTGTCTCTCACCGCAGCTACTTGTTAAGTTTTCCGATTTTATGTTATTAATAATGATTATATTTTCTTCAATTAATGAAACTTCTTCTTCAAATTTTCTGATAAACTTGCATATTTTTAAACTTATGCAGTTCTTACTTTTAATTAATTCTTTTAATGCTTTGCCTTGATTATTATATCGTATGACGTATTCGGTATCAGTATCGACTTGAAAATTCTGTGAATTTGTGATTGATGTGAGTATATTCTTGCTAGTTAATATATAATGGGTTGGAATCTTAATAGCGAAAATTATTGAACTATCTGTGTATTTTGCAATGCCTAGCCAAATCATTGATAATTTAGTAAAGTCTATATTGTATATATTAATTTCTTCTTTGGTAAGTATATTGGGATATAAAAGGCCTAAACGTGCCGACGCAATGTTGTCTTGAAGATGTTCAATTTGGATTTCTATACAATCTAATTTGAACATCTGTTCTAGAAAGGCATTTTCACTTTTCAGAAAGGATTTTCATTTCAGTGGATTTAAGTTTGTTCAGACTATGTAGTATTTTTTTTCCTGTCTGTCTCGATAATGTTTTTAATTTGGTTAAATGTTTCATTAAAATTTTTATTTGTTGGTTTGAGTTTTTTATTAACTCATGATTATTTCTCTCTAAATTGTTTAAATGATTTTCAATGTCTTGTCGGTCGTCATTGTCAATTGTCCCAAAAACCCAATTAAGGACAGTTCCTCCTAAATTAATTAGTCCTCTTTTGTGTCTGTATGGTAAAAGCGTTTTTAGTTTGCTTTTAATTCTATTGATTTTGGTTTGAACTAAGTCTTTGTGATTGTCCAGGTTCAATGTCTGTATTGTTGATTCCAAATTGCAGACAAGGTTTAACATTTCATTTGGGTATACTCTATGTAGGATTATCTCGAATTTATCAGCTACTTCAACTGTACCTACTTTTATTTCTGTATATCCCAGTTCTGTTTTGATTTTTTCAATTACCATTGTCTGACTGGTCATTTTGGGTGTCAGTAGTAGTAGTATCCTTAAATTTTTGATTGTCCTGAACTGTAAATTTAAGTTTGCGTTTAATATTGTTTGTATGAACGTTTGCTTAGTCATATTTTCTAAACTTTGGCTCCTCTTTATGCCTAACAGATTTGTAGTTTTTTATAAAGCCAATTTTTCGGCGTTCTTCATAATCCTCTAATAATACCAAAGTCTATCTCCCTATTTTGGACAGTCAAAGGTGTAGTTTTTATTGTAGTGTGGTAAGACCTATTATATATTTCGATTGCTTTAAGAATTTGTACTCTAATTGGTAGTTTCTTTTCTAAATTTAATGCCCTAATTTTTTCGGTTATTATTCCATTTAGCCTTTCAATGTCGGCATTTCCAGTATGATTATTAGGTTTAGTTATATGGTACTGTATGTTTTCTTTTTCACAAAAGTCTTTTATGTGTATTGAACCGAATTCATTATCAAAAATTAATTTTTTCATTTTACCTCTGATTGCGATGATTTGCCTTATTAAAATGTTTTTATTAGCTTGGTTTCTTGTCTGTCTGTTCGGTACAAATTTGGAAATTGATTTTTAATTTTTAACCAACATTTTGATGAGATAGAGACTTGAAACTTTCAATATAGCTCAGAACTGCATGACAATGCAATATTACATCGCTAATGAAAGATTTAAGATTTTACTTTTTATGATATTCGATCCTCAAATTTGGTCTAAAACAAATAAAATATTAATTTTTCTTTACTAAAATTTAATCTAAGTAAACTCTGATTTTCAAGTCAAAAATATTTTAGTATGCTTCATTTCTCATTTTTAACAGCCACCTCTGAAAATGTAGTACCACTTGAAAAATTTTTTTTTGTTTATGAATAATATTTTTGAAAAAAAAAATAAACAAATGAATAAAAAAATTCTTCAAGTGGTACTACATTTTCAGAGGTGGCTGTTAAAAATGAGAAATGAGAGAGATAATTGTGATTTTAATAAAAAATTAATAATTTTCTTTAATAACTCAATTTCTATTAATTTTATAATATAACAATGTTTGGGAAAAATGTTTATTTAATAAAAATCTACAAATTTATAGAACATTATAATTTAATATTTTTAGTAATTTGGGAGATTTAAGGAAAAATTGATTCTCAGTTTTATGTTACTAAATATTTATCACGTTTTTTCTTTTATTTACGTTGCTCATAGATATTTAATATATTCGGTGAAAATAAAGCTAAGGATCTTCTCTAAATTTCATTAGAACATAATTTTCATGTAACTTTAATCACAACTTAGTTATGATTGATTAAAAGCAATAAGTTGTGATGTCAATTTGGTACTTCCAACACATATAAACAATAAAATAAAATTGAGCATTAAGTCTTGGTACTATAGGAGTCGTTGGTTTCAACAATACTGAAAATTTGTTAATTTTAAATAAGTGTTCAATGACCTATACCAAACGTGTATATATAAAATATATTTATTACAAGAAAAAGAACAAGGAAAAGAACATTCGGCAAAAATATACCAAGAAAGTATATAATTATTTAAATAGGTAAACAAATTTTACAATTTTAAGATATACACACGTTAAATTTATTCAGTTGCAAATGTTTTGAGAGCGACCGTATACATATATGTATATACTATATATATATATTTGTTTTTTAAAATTAAAAAAACTTTTTTAGTTTTACTTATATTGTTTTTTAATGTAAAATAATATCAATAAAATCAATTGACTTTCACATAAGACTAAAAAGCAAAAAATAATTAAAATAAAAAAAATTTTTAATATAAAACGTTTTTAAAACGGACTCAAAAGTATAAAATAATTTTTCCTAGCCACATACACATTCTCAACCCCATACAGATAATCCTGAAAATTTGTGATTGCGAATTTTTAATAGCTATAAAAATACTTGTAAGATTAAAAACGAAAAACATGGGGCGCGCAAGATAAAATAGTAAGAAGTGTAAAGAGTAGTGCAAGTTAATAGTAAGAAGTGTAAAGAATAGCGCCCCACGTTTTTCGTTTTTAATCTTACAAGTATTTTTATAGCTATTAAAAATTCGCAATCACAAATTTTCAGGATTATCTGTATGGGGTTGAGAATGTGTATGTGGCTAGGAAAAATTATTTTATACTTTTGAGTCCGTTTTAAAAACGTTTTATATTAAAAAATTTTTTTTATTTTAATTATTTTCTAGTATAGTTATATGACTTTTATCTTCTGAATGTAAGCTAACAGCATGTTTTGAAAATTTGTCGATAATGTTAATGAAATTGTGTTTGCTATTTGTATAAATATCTATATGCGCTATTTCATTGATAGTTTTAGGGGTTTCTGTAATTTCAAATTTTTTCCTAATGGGTTTCCTGTCATACTTGGCACGTGTACAAATATCGCAATTATTTAATGCTTCATGAATGATTAATTTTAATTTAGGATGATAGATTTTGCTTTTTAGGCCTTCATAGGTAGCTACTATTCCACAATGTCCGGATTCTACTTTATGGAATAATGATATTTGTTTCTTAAGTTCATCATCATTGTCAATATCTTTTGCAAAGAAGCTGCATTTGATAAATTTCACGACATCCCTACTTGGGAATAATTCTATCAATTTTTTTTGTAGTATGTTGTACACTCGATCACTTAGTTGCGAATAAATACCTATTTTATCTTTTGTAATATATTTTTTGAATATACATATGTATCTGGTTTTTGCTCTAAATCATTTTTGTCAATAAATATTCTTGTTACTGAATATTTGTTCGAACTCCTTTTCTTTATTTTCAACTAGAATAATTTGCGTTCAGAATCTATTGACTGCTGTCTCAAGTATTGGGATATGGTCATTAAGGACTTCTACTTGAGAATGGATGGTTTCTATTTCGATCGAATCCCGAGAGGAAATACTTGATTCTCAATATCAGCTTGAGATTCTGAGTTTTCCTCTAATTGATCAGTAGTAATTTCGTTTTCATGTTCTTGTGGTTTCGTGGTTTCGAATTACCTGTTTCAAGTATGTTAATTTCATTTGTATCTGAATTTAATCGGCTTAAGAAGTCAGCAACTTTGTTTTCTTTACCCTTAATATAATCTATTTTTATCTATGATCATTTAAATTCATTTTTCCTACATCCTTTTTTAAATATTTCACTATGAGACTTGCGATCTTTGCATAGTCCTTAACGAACTTTCGGTAATATCCCGTTATTCCTAAAAAGGATTTTATCTGCTTTTGGGTGGTGGGTAATTTGAGGTCTTGGATCACTTTTATTTTACTGGGATTTGGTCTAATACCCTCTAATGTCAAAATGTGCCCTAAAAATTCCGTTTCTCGGTTTAAGAAGTTACATTTATCTATTTGAATTTTTAGACCAGCTTGTTTTAATTTATCAAAAATATTTTCTTTAAATTTGTCAAATGTTCCTCTAGTGATATATTAAAAACAAGTATATCATCTAGATAAACAACACATA
This sequence comes from Bombylius major, assembly GCA_932526495.1. Classification (NCBI taxonomy): domain Eukaryota; kingdom Metazoa; phylum Arthropoda; class Insecta; order Diptera; family Bombyliidae; genus Bombylius; species Bombylius major. The sequence continues at coordinate 31,733,853 of OW052042.1, forward strand.
ATTTCAGGCCAAAGGGCATTCTCAGATTTTCATAATGCCCAAAAGGGGTTGAGAATGCTGTTTTCTTTCGATCAGATTCTTTCATCAAGATCTGATGAAAGCCCTTTCAAGGGTAGTGAAGTATTGTGCCCTCCCAAGTTTGTTTAATATATTTTCAATGTTGGGAATCGGAAATTTATCGTCTACAGTTACCTCATTCAACTTTCTGTAGTCGATAACGATTCTCCATTTTTTCTGACCTGAATTATCTGTTTTTGGGAACAATCCATAAAGGACTGTTATAAAGAGGATTGCTTTCTTTTATAACGCCTTGTTCAAGCATTTCACTAATTTGACGTTCAATTTCTTTCTTGTGAACATGAGGATACCTGTATATTTTAGAATATATTGGTTTTTCTGTAGTAGTTATGATTTCATGTGTTGAGCTTAACTTATCCCCTTCTTTGAAATATAAGTCTTCGTAGTTTCTTATTAATTTGGTAATTTCGGTTTTTTCTTCTACATTTAAGTGATCAAGTTTAATTTTTTCTAAAAGGTTACCATCAATACTGTCTAGTGCAGTGTAGAGATTTCGCTAATAATAAAAGGGCAATTGTTTTCTTCAAATAAAATTTTATTATTATTTATTTCAATATACTTATGTTCTAAATTTATTTTTGCCTTAAAAGGTACTAAGAAATTCTGACCCATAATTGCATCATAATTTCTACCTGTTAAGTCAATTATTTTCCATGTTACAGTTCCAATGAATTTAAATTCTTTTGGAATTGGGGTTACTAATTTATTAGTAATTTTATTAATGCCATTAATGGTGGAATAGTAAACTGGTTCACTTAGTGTTTCACCTGAATATTCCTTAAGGATATTGGGTTTAATAACGCTAGTTGCTGAACCTGTATCGATTAGGCATCTAATTTTTTGATGACCGATTGTTATAATTACTATGGGAATTTTTGGTTCCGAGGCTCTTCTTGAAAATTTACATCCTCGTTTTTATTCAAATTACCAACTAGATGGTTTGTAAGGGATATGTAGTCCACTAAATTAATTTTGGTTTCCTTTTCTTCAATTAATTCAACGATTTACTTTAATTTATTTTTTATTTCTTTCACCTTTTTGGTATCTTTTCTTGTCACGACCATTGAAATTAAAAAGAATTATAAAAAAATATGTATATACATAAACGACAAAGTTAAGTTTCTTCGTAACTCAAAATTTTGTTGAAATACTTCATTTCCACTTTATCGCGGTAATTTTGTTTAATAATTTTAGTTTATTACAACGGTTCGATTTTCCACAGGATTGCCAAACTTAAGACAGCAATCCTACCGACTTGCCAGTTAAATGTTTTATTAAACTTTGTAATAAAAAAACAAACTTAGATTTGTTTTACTTAAACACTTTATTTACACACTTTTAAGTTTATAAAATTTTAAGAATAGCTTAGGCTCTGTCTTATGAGTAGAAAGTTTTTTTTTAACTTCGACTAACTTAATGATAATTTCTTGAAAATAATTACAACTCTTATTTTGAAGTTTTTTACTTAAAAATTTGTTTCTCATGGATCAAAATTCAGTTGTAATATGAGACTTTTGTTTTTCACAAAAATTACATAAAATCAAAAGTCTCATACAATTTGTGAGAAAGAACATTTTGCAAACACATCGAAATTAAAATATGGGAAAGTGGAATATTCTAGTTTCCCTGCCTATACTTTGTTACAATTGTAAGTCCTTGAAGTCTAATTTTTTTATATCGTTAGATTCTTGTAAGTATCTAACTTGCGCGGTCCAAATTATCCTTTTTTTATGTAATAATAACTCCTTCCAGGACTACAATAAATTATTTCCAGGACTTCAATAAGTCCTTTCCAGGACTACAATAAGCTCTTTCCAGGACTACAATAACCCCTTCTCAGGACTACAATAAGTCTTTTTCAGGAATAAAATAACTCCTACCAAAAACTAGAATAAGTCCTTTTCAGAAATACAAAGTAATTAACACAGAGAGTCAAATAAAACATACCAAAAGTCAATTGAATATGTCTTTATAAAGATAATGTAATAAAACAAAAGCCAAGTTAGAGAAGACAAAATAAGCTTTCATTTAAGCAAAAATAATAAGAGTTTTTTTCGAGATATTCGACCTTGAACATAAAAATGACGAATTTTTTTCAAAATTTTTTGACTTTGAGTTACAATCACTTTAAAACCATTTATCACAAAACTTTGTAAAATACATTTTTTGAAAGGTCTAAAGGTTCTCTATTGAAATAATTATCATGTACATCTCTATATTGAGACAACTCTGAATTATGTTGCAAAAAGTAGAACTGGTTCCTTTTCGGAAAAAATTGTCTTTGACCTTGAATATCTTGGTAACCATTAAGAATAGACCCCCCTCCCTCCCATACGATTTTTTTCATTTCTCACCAAAATCTAGAACCATTTTGGCCCACGAACGGTGGAACACCATGTATATTCTATTATCACTTCTCTATCCATATTGCATGTACTTTGGAAAACAATTTAGAGCAAATTATTTTGGATTTTTTTCAAATTTTTTTTAAAATAATTTTAAATTTAATTTAATGAAATTATGTAATTTAAGCTGAATTTCTTGGTGGGGCTTTAGCCCCATTAGCCCACACAAAGTTCACACTTTTCATTAGCAACTTTTCAGTTTTCTTGGCAGTGTACGCAAGGAGGATTGAAATATAATAGAGATGCGAAATGGAAATGAAACAAAACCGTAAACAGACCCTGTGCGGGCAGAAAAGGAGGTATCACATTTGTCTTTTTTATGAAAAAGAAAAAGCTTTCAATAGTTAATTTTGTGTTCTATACATAATGACTTAAATTTTATTTTATATATGCTGAAGATTAAATGCACACAATACACATACAAGCGAAAACATTATTTGTTTATTTTTATACTATATAATAAATATATACACAAAAAGTATTAAAATATTTGTTTCTTCTCCCTTTTCGAGACTTTTAATGAATATTGTATGTATATACATATATGTTGTTATACATATTATATGTATATATACATTATGATGCTTAGAACAAATGATTTTAGGTGTTGTTTTTTTTTTCTTTATAGTTCTGTGTCATTTTTTTTGCAGCTGAAATAAATGATATTTGTTGTTGGTATTTTTTTGGCTTGATTTTTCCTTTGCTTTTATGTTATTTTTCTTTTTTCAAGCATTTTTTATTTTTGTTGCTTATTTTTTGATCTTATTCTTGACCTACCTCTAAAAATTTGTTTTACATAGATATTAAATTTTATGGAATTATTAAATAATTTTAATTCTAATATTTTACGTAGGTCGATAAAATTGATAATTTAACAAGATCATTTTGTATGAAAATTTTAAAATTTTTGTTCTAATTTAGCATTTTGTTCAAGGGGCCTTTTTAAAACTATCCTTTACATTTTTTTGTGCTTTTTTTTTGTTTTCAAGATTAATTTCAAAATTTCAATTTTTAGAAACAAAATGTAATATTTTTGACTCCTTAGAGAAGTATGTTCCCTTGAGACTAAGAAGCTGAAATTTGACCAGGATATTCCTTAAAGGGTCCAACATTGCATAAACTGTAAACGGTGTTAATCTGTTCTCTAGGGCAAAAGTCATATGGTAATATACAAAACAAGTTATTTTTTAACAAAAAACTTTTTTTCCCTACATATGGGGCCGTTTTTAGTTCATACGTTGATCCTTGATCAATTCTTGAACGGTTTTGGACCTAGTGCGTTATATTTGATTTAAATCGGTGCAACAATGCTTGAGATATAAGAGTTCAAATTTGTATAACTTGCGCCCCGTTACAGTGATCTTTTTGGTGTCTTAGGGACTTTTGTAGAGAATAAAAATCAGAATATTGTGCAGAAATTTTAAGTCAATGCCTTTACAGGATCCCGAGATATTTACCTTTCAAGTCGGATAAAAATCCGTAAAAAATTACGAAAACGATCAAAAATATAATGAAGTGTTAATTTAAATGTTTTTAGATTTCTTGTCTTGTTTTAAAATTTATTTTGAAAACAAACAAAAAATACAAGAAAAGCGTAATGGATAATTTTAAAAATGCCCCTTCAAAATTATCTTTTTATGTTATCAAATTTTACTGAACAACGAAAAATATTATAATTATAAATTCATTTAATAATTCCATAAAATTAAATATCAATGTAAAACAGATTTGTAGAGGTAGGTCAAGAATAGGATCGAAATAAGCAAACAAAAATATAAAATGCTTGAAAAAAGAAAAAACATAAAAGCAAAGAAAAAATCAAGCCAAAAAATACCAACAACAAATATCATTTTTTTCAGCTGCAAAAAAATGACACAGAACTATAAAGAAAAAAAACACAACAACTAAAATCATTTGTTTTAAGCATAATGTATACATATAATATGTATAACAACATATGTGTGTAGTTTCATTTACAATGCGGTTTTGTTTTTTCTTATTTTTCATATTGATCATAAAGCAATTTACAAACACATTCATCAATCCCCATTCATTCTATTCAATTCGAAAGAGCTTCAGACTAGAGCTTTCTCAGACCAGTTTTTGAGCTTTCTCAGATAAATTTTTATAAAAATGTAAAATTATGAATTTCGTACGTTCCTCGTGAAGGAATCTCTTTTATATTTCAATCCTCCTTGAATGCGGTAAAGTAGGAATAAATTCTTTACACAAATGTTGCTTAGTTTGAATTTTTTTACTATACCTAGATTAAAATTAAAAACAACAAGTAACATTAAATATGAATTGTTGGTATTCTCGCTATATATATAGCTATAGCTATATACATACATAATTCTAACATACACACATTCGAGCCATACTTTGCGTTGTTTTCAAATTATAAGTAAAATTTTTTTAAACCATATATTATTGACTTGAAGAAATTTGAAATTTTTTTCGTTTTTCTTATTTTTGTTGTTGTTATATTGAAATCCAGTTTTAACCAAATTTTGTCTTTCTTTTTAAACTTGCAGGTATAAATGCATTTTATAATTTTCTATTTTCATTGAAAATTCGCATATAATTTTGAAAAAAAGTTATTTCATATTTTTTGTGGAGAGATATGTAATTTGTCAGTTTTGCACTATTATATTTCGGACTTTTAAACTGATTTTCCAGTCCTTGAGTTCAAAAGCAAGTTATTTTTCTTTCATTGTGAACCCAATTATGCATTTAGCCAATTTTTCCAGCATACCTTTGTAAAGATCAGTTTTAAAATATGTACCTATACATACATATGAGAATTTTTAAAATTCTTTTTATCAAAAGTCGTTTTTTTTGCAATAGATATACCTATATGTATTTTAGTGTAAAAATATGACATAGGGAGAATACCCAGTAACGAGCCCCGAGCGAAAATTTTTGCCTTTTCCTTATACCACGGATAAAGTATTTAAATAATAATTCCAACCAAACCAACCAACCAAAGATTTGCAATTTAAATAAATAAAGAATTTTAAAAATTCTCATATGTATGTATAGATACATATTTTAAAACTGATCTTTACAAAGGTATGCTGGAAAAATTGGCTAAATGCATAATTGGGTTCACAATGAAAGAAAAATAACTTGCTTTTGAACTCAAGGACTGGAAAATCAGTTTAAAAGTCCGAAATATAATAGTGCAAAACTGACAAATTACATATCTCTCCACAAAAAATATGAAATAACTTTTTTTCAAAATTATATGCGAATTTTCAATGAAAATAGAAAATTATAAAATGCATTTATACCTGCAAGTTTAAAAAGAAAGGCAAAATTTGGTTAAAACTGGATTTCAATATAACAACAACAAAAATAAGAAAAACGAAAAAAATTTCAAATTTCTTCAAGTCAATAATAATAATATGGTTTTAGAAATGTTTACTTAAAGTAACTTTACACTACTTGATTTGTCATATCACTTTATGTATGTTATTTTACATATGTATTGTCATACGACTTCTCATAATGCTAATAATCCACTGAAATAAAAAAATTCAAGTATCACGAAGTCGAATCAAATGTCATATGAAATTAGAAAAAATCTATTTTCATGATATGTCGAATGTGAAGTCGTATGAGAAAGTTTCTCAACAAAATCAGACAGTGTAAACGCTGTCAAACTTTTACCAGTGACATGTAGTATGTAAAGTGATATGAGAAATCAAGTAGTGTAAAGCTACTTTTATAATTTGAAAACAACGCAAAGTATGGTTCGAATGTGTGTATGTTAGAATTATGTATGTATATAGCTATAGCTATATATATAGCGAGAATACCAACAATTCATATTTAATGTTACTTGTTGTTTTTAATTTTAATATAGGTATAGTAAAAAAATTCAAACTAAGCAACATTTGTGTAAATAATTTATTCCTACTTTACCGCACTCTACTTGTGCGTCTGTTCTAAACTTTCTCGATTCTACTGCCTTTTGTTCATGATTAAAATGTTGATACGATGAGTAAAATTGTTGATAATTGCTACTGAATATCATTATAAACATGACTATTAAAAACAAATGTATAAGCAACATGTTGTGGGGTGTGATATCACGCCCCAGATCTAAAATTTTGAGTGCCATGAGGATATATGGACGTTGGGCATCTTCTACTTATACAACTTTGGTAAAATGCAAGTGTATTTTGCTAAAAATAGTCCAAAAGATAAATCATTAGGGAACGACAAAGATAAAAAATTTAAATTTTCTATGTACGTAGTTATTCAATTTATAGAGTAAACCATACTCTTATTGCCATATTGGGTAAAATGGAAGCAAAAACCTAATTTCAAACACAATATATGGAAATTTACTGGAAATTCATTCAAATTATAATTTATTAATTACCTTTTTACCTTAACTCAACAATATGTATCTATTATATTTCTTTCACTATCCCCTTACAAATAATAATAAACAAAATAAGTACTAGTGATTCAATATTACTACGCTTTACCTTATAAAAAGTATAGAACCAATACAGATAGGCAACTAAAGAAGTCATTTTTTATTCTCATTTTTTACGTGTATGCGTAAAACATGCGTAGGTGAGAATATAAAGTTATGTAAAATATTCTGATACACATACATTGATATAACTGAAGAAGTTTCAATGTAATTGTGTAGAAATTTAGTTTTTTTCTTCTTAGAAATGAAGAAGAAAGATATGTTTTTCTTTCCATATAAAATCATGTAAATTTTTAAGGTACATACCACATGTCTTTTTCCGTCTTATAGGAAGTTTTTCTTCTTATATTTCTAATAAGGTTCTTCATTATGATTGGATGTCATTTTTTATTTACAGTTATGCAGAAGTAATTCTACTTGTCTTCTTTGTACTATGGTTTTTATTATTTTTTTATTATGGAAAAAAGAAGTACATCCTCCCGTTCGATGTTGTCTGTCACATCGCGTGGGCGTGACGCGTGGAGACAACTGAACTGATTTATTTTTTTCAGTTGTCGCCATTTGTTTTTATGAAAAACAAAAAACCGAAGTAAAAAATATAAATTCGTTGCGCAGCCAATTTCCACTCAAAGTAGTAAATGTTGTTTGATTCGTGTCAGCAGGAAGATGAGTATAAAAGAAAATGATTAAATTTCAGGATTGCCGTAGCTATTGAAAGTATTGCCTTGATTATTAAAAATTTAATTTATGATAATGATATTCAGTATTTTTAATTTTATTGTAAAATTTAAATTTATTATTTTCAATGTTCCTACGTAATCGTTATTTTATATTTTATTTTTTAATAAAAATTTTTTTATGTTTGATTTATAAAATTATGTTTTCAATATAAATTTGACTTTGAATTAAATGTATGCATACATAAGTATAATAATAATATACTCCTATTTGTTAAATTTTTCTTTGAAATGGTATCAGACTCACTCTCCCGGAACCTACTTATCCTTTTGTCGTTTAAAGTTTTCAACCCTATTCTGAAAATGGCCTGTGGACTTGGCAGGACAAATATTGCAGATTCTTCTATACTCTGTATAGAAGACTTAGCGCACTGATCCGCAAATTCGTTGCCTGCTATTCCGACATGACCAGGTATCCAACAAATTAAACTATCCCACTCTATTAGCAGGTTCCTTACCACTTCAACTAGAAATTCTCTATTCCCCGCCTTCTTTAACGCCATCACCACCGATAAGGAATCAGAGAATATTAATAATTTCTTACTATTTTTTTCCCCTTTCAAACCCGCAGCTGACCACACCGCACCCAACTCAGCATCGAATACCGTCGAGTTCTTAGCTAATCTTTTCTTAATTAACGACTTCCAAATACCAGCTTTGTTCTTAAAAACTACTGATAGACCTGTACCAAGACTAGATTTACTAGCGTCAGTATAAATATGCAGTCTATCAGCATACCTCTCACACACTTCAGCATGTGCAGCACGATAAAAATCTTCACTTAGGGAAGAAGTTCTTATTCTGTATTCTTTATTAACAAAATTCTGAGCACACACATGTAATGGTGCTCTGGAATCAATCACCTGTTCAGCCGCGAACGTCAGCCTTAGTTTCAATATCCTGTCCTCCACATTCCAAATACCACACTCTGCCAGCAGAATGGGAATTGAAGTGGAACAGTAGGCACCAGACGCAGATCTTAGAATACCATTGCAAGCTTTTTGGATTGTGCTCATCAAGGATAACGCACAATATCCGATCAGGGTTAAACCATAACCACAGATGCCATTAATTAAGCTTTTCGTAATAGGTATGAGAGCTGATGGAGGTGCTCCTTTTCTACCCGCTGCCAAAATCTTAATTAGATTCAAAGTCTTATTTAACTTAGACACTATCAGTTTTGCTTGTTCGTTCCATTTTAAATTTTTACAAAAAATTATACCTAAAATTTTTAATTTATCTTTAAATTGCAATGTTGTATTATTAAATTTAAAAGTTTTAAAATCACACCTGTGCTTAAGGCAAGTGTGTAGAAATTCAACTTTATCCGATGGAATATTACCACCATTCTCAAGAGCCCACCCAATAGCAAAATCAGTAGCATTCAACAGTTCTTCCGAACTCTCTCCGTTACATCTAAATGCGCATAACAAAATGTTATCAGCATAAGCATATGGATTGATGGACCGATATCTAGATAGACTCATTAGTAATGAGTCCATGTATACCGTTAAAAGGACAGTGGATAACTATGAACCTTGCGGAATACTATTATTTAGGACATAAGAATAGGAAAAATACCCGTTAACCCTAGCTCTAATATGTCTGTTAGACATGAAGCTATAAATTGAAGCTTTAGTCTCAACAAGACGAATAGTATTCTTCTGGATTGCTAATGCTATTCTACTAGATATAATAATTGGGATGTGATCACTACCCAGCGGATTATTGTGAACGGACCAGGAAAATCTGTTCGCTATGGAACTTGAGGCTAATGATAAATCAATAGCAGAAAAGGATAAATACTGGGCTGAAACATATGTATGCGCACCATTATTTAACAGAGTAAAATAAGAATTAGAAATATAGTCTGCTATTAGACTACCCCTTGCATCAATTCTATGGTCGCCCCATAGATGGTGATGAGCGCTGAAATCCCCACACAATACCGAAGCATCAGGGAACTGTGTAAAGAAAGAACTAATTTGATTTGAAGAGACTCTACTAGAACCGGGAATATATATAGAAGACACAGTCACTGAAGGTGACGTATGTAATCTGAGTGAAACATTTAAAATGTCTGAATTAATATTCAAACATGAGTGACTAAGACTGGATCTAATTAAGATTCCAACACCTTGAGACAGACTCTGGGCACCACTGTCCGAGAAATAACAGTGGAATCCTTTAAAACTCTCAGGACCAACATTATTCCTAAATAATGTCTCCTGTAATAAAATGACATGAGGTTTGTATTTATCAATGAGCAATTCCAAATTATGTTGGTTTTCTCTAAACCCTCTAATATTCCACTGGAGTATTGTTAAGTCTCGAGAACAGTTCTATGTTACAGACATGAAAAAAGACTACAATTACTTTAAAATATTAAAATAATTCTAGTCCTTAAGGTGAGGTAAAAATGCTTCTTGTGGAATACAAAAAGCATTAAACAGCCGAACCTGTAATTGAGTCTGAGCACATGTTAATGTCCTCAGAATCAGAGTTTATGAAAAATACTGGAAAGTTTATATCAAATTTTTAATGTTAATTGAAATATTGATTAAAAGATAATTTACTATTTAAAAAATTTTCATTATTATCGTTTATAAATTTGTCTACTAATTTTTTTGACTCATCTGTAAGTTTGTTTAGATCTTCTTTATTTAAAGTAGTCACTGTAGATAATTTAATTGAGTTGTTATTGATGATTGAATTACTGTTACTGTTAATGTTAGTTAATGGTTGTGTTGTCTGTTGATTTTTAATTGATATATTTTGTTTTGTAGGTTTATTTTGTGATACAGTTTTATTTGTATCATTGTAAGTTGAATTTGAAACTATTGGTGAAATTGTATCTCTATTAATATGAATGGAGGGGGAGGAGGTTGTTGGGATTTTGTTCAAGTTAGTGGTTTTAATAGCTTGTTCGTTTCTGTTTAAACTAATTTCTTTGTCATTAATCGTCACTGAATTATTAATTAGCAGCTGCTAGAGCAAAATTGCCTACCTTTTCCACATAAGCAATACTGATGTCCTTATTAACTACCGGATTCAATGAAAAATACTCCTTCCGAGCTTGATATCTTGTGCATTTCGATTTGTTCATTATCTGAAGGATATCCTTCTCTCTCTTGAAACTTGGACAGTTTCTGTCATTGGATGAGTGGTTGTTGTTCTCACAATTATGACAAAATTTGCCATTACACTGACTAATATGATCTGCTACATCCTTGCAATTTGGACAGTATTTAACTTCATTATTGCATCTATTTTTAGTATGACCAAGCTTCTGGCAATGGACACACCTCATTGGGTTTTGTACAAATTCCCTAACTTCTACTCTTTGAAAACATATTTCTATACTTGAAGGAAGTCTGAACCTGTTAAAAGTTAGTATAATAGATCCAGTTCTTATATAGTTTTCACCATCTTTCCTTGTAATATGTTTTGCTTCAGTTACGTTGTCCTTTTTCAATCCATCCACTATTTCTTGTTCGGATAAATTTTTCAACATCTGTGAGTAAATAACTCCTTTATTGTTATTGAGTGTTTTATGATATTCACACTTTACATTAATTTTACACTCCGTAGATAATACTAGATCTCTGCCGTACAAAGGACAATCGCGTCAATTACATTTTCACTCATTTTGAGTTAAATATATTTATGATATAATATATAGTTATATATATGAACTGAAGGAAAAATTCTCTATTAAAAAATATGTCTATATATTATATATTATATATATAATTTAATTTTTCCACTAGTTCATATGTATAACTATATATTATATCATAAATATATCTAAGTCAAAATGAGTGAAAATGTAATTGACGCGATTGTCCTTTGTACGGCAGATCTGTTGTATTGATAAATTTATCAGCTGCCTTTAAGTTTTTAGTCAAAACTAAAAAATTACCATCTCTCAAGAAAGATCCTCTTGTAATTTCAGTTGAAATTGATTTAATTGCCGTGGAAATTAAGAATGGATTATACGAATTTAATTTTTTTTAAATGATTTCTCCATCAAAATTCGAATCAATAACCTCTCTGCACGACATAATTACATATTTAGCATCATTGTCTTTTGATGTAATTTCCTTGAGCATTGGAAACTCAATTTCATCATTGATGTTTATACCTCTTTTTCTTCCGAGGTTTTTCCTTTTGGCTGGAAGATCCTGGTTACTATCCAGAATCTAGTAATAATTACCACTACCTCTTACCCCGGAGGGCATCAGGATAAAGTTTCAAAAACACTTATAAATTAGATTTATTATTTTTATATACAAAATTTAGAAAAGAAAAAAGTTATAATTTTAAATAAATAGGTGAAAAAATGATAAATTTAATCTATAACACCACCTACGATAAAAATTTTAGTACAGACACACTAATAAATTTTAACGATGATTGTCTTAGCTAATAAAATATTTTCCCACTATTTTATAAAATATTAACCCTGTTTTTATTTCGCGTTGCGCAATAGCGCAACACATCTATTAGGCCTGCGCCTAACTTTTTGTAAATAAAACACTTTTTTAAATCAAAAGTAACTGTATTTTTTTTTTTTTTAAAAGAGAATTTAATATTACAATACTAATTAATAATAGTTTAATGAGTATTAAAAACTTGAAACACAAATAACACCCTGAATACTAATATTATTTTTATATTTTTATAAAAATAAACTAATACTTATAAGAATTTGAACAAATAAACACTATCTTTTACAATAGACACCACCCAATCTCACAACACGTCCTATTCCTGCCGATGTTGTATCGAGACTGTTGTATATGATACATAAGATGTGATCAATATGAAAAAATAAGAAAAAAAAAAAACCATTGTATTGCAATTTGCAATGAAACTATACATATAGTATGTTGTTATACATATTATGTGTATACATATGTATATTATGCTTAGAACTAGGATAAATGATTTTAGTTGTTGTTTTTTTTCTTTTCTTTAGTTCTATGTCATTTTTTTACAACTAAAATAAATGATATTTGTTGTTGGTGTTTTTTTTTGGTTTGATTTTTTCTTTGCTTTTATGTCCATAATCTACTACTCCTTCTATTTGATCTAAAAATGTGTCATAAACTAATTCCCTGCGAGTTTTCATTTCATCTAATATCAGAGAACTTTGTTTTTCAAATGGACTCATTGATGAGACTATTTTTTTTTAACTTTCAATTAAATTTGTGGTGAAGCCAGGTTGCATTTGTTTTAAAGGGTTTTATCAAAAACCATATAACTACAAAGATAAACAATTGCCATATATCCTTATGTCACCATTAATTTTTACTTCTACATCTGATATCAGGTGGCTACATGTTTACTGAATGTTATCAACATTTTATGCTTATGCAACAATTTTAAAATCCAGAGCAAACCAGTATACAGTAAGAAAATACGTTGATGTTGCTAAACATTATATGCACCCAATAATGTGTCTGTTTACCAAATATAAATATGTAATGGTTGTTGCTACGGCAACATAAATTACGATTTATACTTTTGAATTTATTTTCATTTTGAATAAAAATACAAATTTGCTTTAAAAAACAAATATTTTTTTAATTTGAAATATTATTTCTATTACATATACCTCTAAATACTATATACATACTAATACTCGTATGTATATACATATACTTACTATATACAAAATACATTTTATTTTTCAAATTTTAAAAATATAGTTATTTTAATATTTTTCATCTTCATTGAGAAATATGAAAATTTTATTTGTAATGAATCAGGAGATCAGAATCAATGGGCACGTTATTTCATTTTCTTTTACATTATGGAATATCTAATGCTAGTTTTCAACCTTAGGATCGCCTGATCCACATTATCAAAGTTTTGGCTGTGCGTATACAAATGTATGTTTTTTTTGTTTGTTGTTTGTGTGGGTGGGGGATGCGGATTAAGCACCCACGAGCACTCAGACAGCAGAGTCCATTGTACTCAGTGCCCCGTCTCTAGTAAAATCTTCTTGTTTTCCTAATAAACCATGTATTTTATATTGTGTTCGTGTTATAGAAATCCAGTAGCTATGTTTTTCGAGTATTTTTGAGGTTTTTGATCATTTCATAATGAAATTAATCACTTCCAAGAGAGGATCCTTTGCATTCTTTAAGTGCGTGTTAATGTTATTTCGGAATTATAATCTGGTTTTGTGTTTTCGGTATTATTAATAGGTTCAAGTTCTATTTTTCATTTTTATTGATTGGTATATTTCACTTGCGTTTGATTGAAAATTTGTTTGTATATTTATTATTTTCAGGTTATATTGCTATCGACTAGTATAGCAACTCCTCCAAGTGCGATTTTATTTGATTCTTTATTTTTGTAGAATGTTTTATAATGTTTTAAATTTGATTTCTCATTGTCTTAAAGTTTTGTTTCTTGAAGTCAAAGAATCGTGTTTAGGTGTTTCTGTTTTAGAATTTGTATATCGGCCACGGCAATTCCATTGAATGATTTTTTAAGTTGATTCTGTATGCATTGAACTTTTGCTACAATACTATTTTAAGCCAGTGTTTATAATTATACCGTATTATTTAAATTACAATAATAAGAAATAAAATAAAATGTAATATTAATGTAAAAAAAGTAATAATAATTAAATATAATACATTTTTTAGCATAAAAAAAGAGAAATTTAAATTTTATTTTAAAATAATGTTTAATTTTTGCTTTCGCTTTTGTTTTTTCTCTACTTAGGATCTACTGGTAAGCCACTTACAATGCTTGCGCAATAAAACTGTCAAAAAAAAGTTTAAAAATCTCAATTTGTGCTCATAGCAAGGATGGTTTACTGAGAACCAATGCTTGTATTCTTCATTTTCATTAGTTATTCTAATACAATTCTCCCGCATATTTTGTCTTTTATTTTTTACATGTGTCTTGTTTGTAAAAATAGTTTTAAAAGCTGCGCAGTGTATTTTGCTGACTTCAAAAAGATTATTCGATGGAGCAAATAAATTTCAAAAATATGAATATACATACATAATATGTATATGCTGAGATACAGCTTTTTGAAGAAAAATTTCTAAATTTCCATATAAAATGTATGGTATATATTTGTATACGCACAGCCAAAACTTTGATAATGTGGATCAGGCGATCCTTAGGTTGAAAACTAGCATTAGATATTCCATAATGTAAAAGAAAATGAAATAACGTGCCCATTGATTCTGATCTCCTGATTCATTACAAATAAAATTTTCATATTTCTCAATGAAGATGAAATAATTAAAATAAAAAAAATTTTTTAATATAAAACGTTTTTAAAACGGACTCAAAAGTATAAAATAATTTTTCCTAGCCACATACACATTCTCAACCCCATACAGATAATCCTGAAAATTTGTGATTGCGAATTTTTAATAGCTATAAAAATACTAATTGTAAGATTAAAAACGAAAAACATGGGGCGCAAGATAAAATAGTAAGAAGTGTAAAGAGTTATAGTGCAAGTTAATAGTAAGAAGTGTAAAGAATAGCGCCCCACGTTTTTCGTTTTTAATCTTACAAGTATTTTTATAGCTATTAAAAATTCGCAATCACAAATTTTCAGGATTATCTGTATGGGGTTGAGAATGTGTATGTGGCTAGGAAAAATTATTTTATACTTTTGAGTCCGTTTTAAAAACGTTTTATATTAAACAAATTTTTTTATTTTAATTATTTTTTGCTTTTTAGTCTTATGTGAAATTTGTCAATCGATTTTATTGATATTATTTTACATTAAAAAACAATATAAGTAAAACTAAAAAGGTTTTTTTAATTTTAAAAAACAAATATATTTGTATATACATATATGTAAAATACAGTCGCTCTCAAAACATTTGCAACTGAATAAATTTAACGTGTGTATATCTTAAAATTGTAAAATTTTTTTAGCTATTTAAATAATTATATACTTTCTTGGTATATTTTTGCCAAATGTTCTTTTCCTTGTTCTTTTTCTTGTAATAAATATATTTTATATATACACGTTTGGTATAGGTCATTGAACACTTATTTAAAATTAACAAATTTTCAGTATTGTTGAAACCAACGACTCCTATAGTACCAAGACTTAATGCTCAATTTTATTTTATTGTTTATATGTGTTGGAAGTACCAAATTGACATCACAACTTATTGCTTTTAATCAATCATAACTAAGTTGTGATTAAAGTTACATGAAAATTATGTTCTAATGAAATGTAGAGAAGATCCTTAGCTTTATTTTTACCGAATATATTAAATATCTATGAGCAACGTAAATCAAAGAAAAAACGTGATAAATATTAAGTAACATAAAACTGAAAATCAATTTTTTCTTAAATCTCCCAAATTACTAAAAATATTAAATTATAATGTTCTTTAAATTTGTAGATTTTTATTGAATAAACATTTTTCCCAAACATTGTTATGTTATAAAATTAATAGAAATTGAGTTATTAAAGAAAATTATTAATTTTTTATTAAAATCACAATTATCTCTCTCATTTCTCATTTTTAACAGCCACCTCTGAAAATGTAGTACCACTTGAAGAATTTTTTTATTCATTTGTTTATTTTATACATTGCTTTATTTAAGGATAAAATAAGTTTTGAAAAAGTTTTGCAGGTTTTATTAGGGCCGTCTAGTTCATCAATTTGTTCCGATAAATTTTCTTAGAATTGTTTTTCAAATTGTTTAACGTCTTAGTTACTCTATGAATTTTATTTGTAATTTTTTACTGCCTTTCAAAATTTTTTTTTCCACCATAAAATTTAAACTAAATAAACTACAATAAGTCCTTTTAGGGAATACGAAGTAATTAACACAGAGAGTCAAACAAACCATGCCAAAAGACAATTGAATAACTCTTTACAAGAATAAATTCAACTGATTTTGAAAAACCCAAAGTTATGAATGGATAAATATAATATAATAAAACAAAAGCTACGTTGGAGTAGGCAAAATAAGCTTTCATTTAAGTTAAAAAAATAAAAAAAATAATAGAGAAAATTTTTGAGGTATTCGACCTTGAACATAAAAATGACGCATTTTATTCAAAATTTTTAGACTTTGAGCTACAATAACTTTGAAATTCTATATTTTAAACATAATACCACAAACGGTAATATCTATACAGATGGTGCAAGCAGTATATTATGATGTTTTCAGTAAAATTTCAGGTGGATTTTGGAAAATCCACTTTTCAAAAGCTTTCCATTTAAAAATTGTTCTCGGAGATAAAAAAATTAAAAGAGCGTTTTATTTTCTGAGTGAATGAATATGAATCACAGATAGTACATAAACAAATATATTATTATGTCATATGTGTATTTATATTGATGTTACCATAGTAACATATTTTTTTATGTGTCTGAATCACAGATAGTACATAAACATATGTATATTTTCAGTTTTATGTTACTTAATAAATATTTATCACGTTTTTTCTTTGATTTACGTTGCTCATAGATATTTAATATATTCGGTGAAAATAAAGCTAAGGATCTTCTTTACATTTCATTTGAACAAATTTTCATGTAACTTTAATCATAACTTAGTTATAACTTATAATTGATTAAAAACAATAAATTGTAATGTTAATTTGGTACTTCCAACACATACACAAAATGAGCATTAAGGCTTGGTACTATAGGAGTCGTTGGCATGCATGTACATATTTTGTGCATATTGTAGGTATTATTTGGATGGCTCATTTGCCAAATCGATTAACTCTATTTTTGGGGTTTTATAAATTTTAGTTCCAGAACTCAATAAATTTTTGGATGTTTCATATTCGAAGTAATTGGATGTTAAACTACTAAAATAAAAATATTTTTTTGGTCTTCGAATCATAATTAATTTATTATCGGAGCTAATTTATTACTTTTTTAGACGTTTTTTATATGGAGTTAATCGTTTTGGCAAGTGACGCATCCATTTACTGATTGTTATATTATTTTTTTGTGTTGACAAAATATCATTGATTTAAGAGGACTATCATATGTGAAAAAAGGAATATTATTTTGTACATCACTTTTTCTTTCATCTTTTATCCACTTTTATACACAAATTTCTTTTTTTTCTTTCGCAGTCATTTTTCATTTTACAAGTAAATAAACAAATGATATTGTCAATTTTTCTTTGTTTTTTTTTTTTTAATAATTGTCAATAAAAAAAATAATTTTTTTTTCTATAATTTGTAATTAATGTTTTTGCAAAAAACAAAATGTCCCATATGATATGAATTACAAATAAAAACAAAAATTATGAAAACTGTTTTACAAAAACTATTTCGAAAATAAAAAATATGCAAAAAATTTTTTTTTGTGCTAGGAATGTAAAACATACATATGCATATTGTATTTCTGTATGACATAATTAATTAAAAATAAAATTCAAACTAAAATTAAATATTCAAGTTCATTATAATTTAAACCGTTTTTGTCAAAAATCCCTTTTCAATATCCGTGTTGAATATCTCGACATAATAAAATTCAATAAAAAAATATTCGGCATTTTTAAACTAATATTTTTCTCCCAAACTACAAGAACTAAGATATATGATATACATATGTATGTATATAGTATTCAGAGGTATAATAAAAATAATAGAAAAAAATAATATTTCATTTTCAAAATTTTTTCAAAGCAAATATGTACATGGGCCTTACTAATAAACATTTTTTAGTTTTAAAACTAAAATAGTTTCGGCTTGAGAATCAGAGTGTGCTTTGAAACTCTATACAAAATATGTTAGGTTAATATTTTATTTCTACATTTTATAAAGAATTTGAAAGCATACTCTGATTTTCAAGCCGAAACTATTTTAGTTTTAAAACTAAAAAATGTTTATTAGTAAGGCCAGTTATATATGTATTAATATATGTATAAATATTTTTTGTGAACAAAACACTTTATTTTATATGTAGAAATATTACTTTTATTTTTCTAAATGATTATTACAATTTTACACTCCAAAATCTAAATTCAGACTGACTAAAATTTATTTTATCAAAAATTACAATAAGATCTTCTATTCTATATTTTATTCTATTCTGCAAATTATTATATCTAAAAAATTCTTAGAAATAAACGATGATTATGGATATGGGAAAATTTACAGGTTCCCATCGGTATATTGTATTTCCTTGCACAGGTGGATTGCAGTCAGCAGATTTGTTGTTCCCATGATGAAAGATTATTTAATTGGTTTGGATGGTGATAAGTACAGGGTGTGACGTACTTGTGTACGTAACTCCTCCCTCTTTTGAAGGATCCTTACGTATGTAGGTTTTATTCATCTATTACTTCGATATCGAATTCTGATTGAGAAGGTTTTTCTTGTTCTCTAGTTCTTATTTTTTGTACGGTAGTGTTTGTTTTGTTGCAGATTTTGCGTATTTTGGTAATACTTTTCATCACTAGTATACTTATTTGTGAAATACTGCAGCATAATACGATTATCCACTTATACTCTTTTTCTTGAGGTAGACTTTTTAAACTAATTTCTTGAATATGTTTTTGTTCGTTGTAGATTTCGTAAATTTTGTTTAACGAGATTTTATTCAGGACAAACTGTTGACTGTGTTGTGGTTGTATTTTAGGTATTTTTACTGACGGAAGTATTAGAGGTTGTCCAAATGGCATATCATTGTTGTTGATAAAGCGATTCTGTACTGTTTCGAAGCTGCATGATTTTGGAGTTTCTATTAAATAAGTGCCTATTAGAGTAGTAAAGTCTGTTTTTCCACAATTTAGTTTTATTTTGGTTTCGGTAGGAAAAATGGCAATATAATGGCTTGTTGTTATCTGTTCTACAATTTCATTTGTTATAGTCACTGGAACGGACGTGCACATTGAAGATGTGTTTCCTTTTAAATGCAAGAGTTGATGGACACAATTTTTTTCTTTTATCTCTCGGACTGAATCTTCTTTAGTACAGAAGTAAAATGGTTTGATATTTCTGCACTCGATGTCTTCGTAGAAAAAGTCAGTATCACTCATAGTCAGATAAGGTTTTGGTGGAATAATAATTGTGTAATTTTTTGAGGGGATAGGGAATAAGTGGAATAACGAATATGTTTCGGAAGACATAATAGGGAAATGAACTATGAAAACAATTTTATAATTTGAATAGTACGCATCGACGCCTAAAATATCATAGTACCTGTGGATACTTGAAGTGTCAGGTCCGAAAAACAGTTGATCTGAAGAATAGTGCCTTTGAAGTTCTTTGACCATGAATTCTAAATCTTTTATTTTAACAATGCTATTATGTAGAACTTTGAGTCTAGTGAACGTTATAGCATTTTCAATATTATTTAGTATTTGTAATATGATATGTAGTATTCCACTGATTTCATCAAATGCGTTTTTTGCTAATAGAAAGTCATGAACTTCAATTGAATCCATTTGTGCTATTTTCTGAACTTGTGTTAACAGTCGATACTCATTTTGTTGGATTATGGTTAGGGTTTTGTTATATTCTTCCATTACGCGAGTTGACAACGATATTTGTTTGTTGACTTGTTTCGCTATGTTTTCTTGGTTAGTTTTTAAAGTGTTTATAGTTTCATCGAACCTTTTTCCGTCTTCTGAATCTAGGTTTCCCGTTATACTTTTGAATATTGTGCCTAAGCCGTTTAGAATTCCTCTTTTAGATCTCGATCTTGAGAAGTGATGTAAGGAATTGAATTTATCTATAGCTTGTTCAAGTTGAAATGCAATTGTTTTTCTTATAGATCGTATCCCTGTATAATAAGGTTCTTTATACAGACCAGTTAGATTTATTTTGTTGAATTGTTTGGAAATGTTATTAATTTCGTCTTCAAGTGGCTTTAAATTAAAAAAATGAATAAAATTATGTTCAGTTCGTTTGACCTTAGCATCGCCTAATTTGAAGGGTAATATTCCTGGGTTTGAGTTTAGATTGGTAATTTTAATCTGCGATGTTTTTGTTGTCACCACAAGGGTGAGAATGATCCTGAAAAATTATAGGTTTTTGATTAATTAAGGGTCTTTTCAGATTGGTCTTATGATATGTGTTTGTGGGTGTTTTAATTTTGATATTCTGGTCTTCTTTTACTAAATGGGGTTTAAAGCGTGGACTAACTTTATTTCGAGCTCGAGTTTTGTGATAAACAAGAGTATCTGGTTTGTACGAAAGAGGTTCTTCACGAGAAGTATTAATTTTATTTATAGTACTGTTTGCGCGTTTAGATGAATTCGTATTCAGAAATTTATAAATCTCTATCATTTTGTGTTTATGTTTATCAATGTAGTTTGAATACAAGATTTTATTAGTATCTATATTGAACGGATCTGTGAGATCTAAGTGTCCATTGATAATATCTATTGGGCGGTGTTTGGTTGTGGAATGAATAGAGTGGTTGTAGCCTAATATTGCATATGCCATTTGGTTTATTGTATTAAGTTCTTTTTTTGTTTGGTTAAGTATTCGAATATGTTCAATAATTGTGGAGTGGAATCTTTCAATAGTACCGTTTGAATTTGGATGGAGGGGGGTAATATAGTGAACATGAACTTTATGCAATGCTGTAAGGTCTTTTATAATATTGTTTTTTAATTCTGTGCCATTGTCAAGAATTAACATTTTTGGTATACCATGGTGAGTCATAAAATTTACAAAAGCGTGTGTTACGTGAATTGCCGTTAGGCTATCTAAGGGATAGGCTTGTCCGTATTTTGAAAATCTGTCAACAACTGTTAGGAATTTTTGATTTTTGATAGTAAAGGTATCGGCGTGTATGATTTCGAAGGGCTTACTTGGTGTGGGGGTTATACTGAATTTCTGTAAGGGAGGGTTGC
The DNA here is from genome assembly GCA_932526495.1 of Bombylius major. Taxonomy (NCBI): domain Eukaryota; kingdom Metazoa; phylum Arthropoda; class Insecta; order Diptera; family Bombyliidae; genus Bombylius; species Bombylius major. The sequence goes on from OW052042.1 coordinate 31,755,362, forward strand.
GATCGTATTTCATTTGTTGGCATAATATGCAGTTGTTTATAAAGGTTGTGACGCTGTTTCTAATGTTTGGCCAGTAATAATTATTTTTTATCTGGGACTCCGTTTCCACTATACCACGGTGGTTCGTTGTATTTTCATGTTGCTGTTGTACTATGTTTTCCTGGTGTTGTAATTTTACTACATCTTCCAATATTTTGGTGCAAAGTAAGAGTTTGAAACCAGGATTTTTAAAGGTTTCCCTTAAAATGTTACAGAGTTCGGGTATGAACTTTTCTTTATCTATATACAGTGCAAATGTTTTATTGGTCATTGTGAGTTCTTTAAATATATTAAGGATGTCTTTCGCGAAGTTATTTTCGGATACTTCGATTATGGTACGTATCTTGTTTTGGAATAAACGCAAGATTTTAGGTGGATTGTTGACGTGCAAGACGACTTTTAGGACTATTTGATTTTGAAAATAATTTAATGCTGTTTCAGATATTGGTACATTGAATATTGGGTTTTCTTGATTTGTGTGTATTGTGTTACCATCAGTATCGTCTTCAATTTCTTCATTTAAGACATCGTCCAGGTTTGGATCTTCATTTATGTTGCCGGTAACAGATAGTGCGTCAGAATCAGGTTCTTTATAATTATTTTGTGCAGTGTTTTTTGTTGAGGCGGTTTCTACAGAATTTGTATTTATTTCATTAATTTTAATGCGAGATAAAGCGTCAGCATTGGAGTTTAATGAACCTTTCTTGTATATGATTTGGTAATCGAATTCGTCTAGTTTGAGTCGCCATCTTGTTAGTTTAGCGCTTGGATCTTTAATTGAGAACAACCAATTCAAAGGTTTGTGGTCGCTAAAGATATAAAATTTTCTGCCATATAAATACGGTCGAAAGTATTTTGTTGCCCATACTATAGCGAGGAGTTCCCTTTCGATTGTACTAAGTATAATTTTGTTCTGTATCATTTAAAGTCCTGGATGCATAGGCTACTGGTTTATCTTTGCCTGGAGGCCCTTGTGATAGAACCGCGCCAATAGCAAATTGACTAGCATCTGTAGTTAAATTAAATGGTAAGGAAAAGTTAGGGTATTGTAGAAGTGGTTCGTTGGTAAGGAGTTCTTTACAGGTTTCGAAGCATTGGATGTAGTCTGGGCTTAAGTTTATCTTATTTCCTTTTTTCAAACAAGTGGTCATTGGTTTGGTGATTTTTGCTAAATTGGGGATGAATTTTCGGTAGTATCCTATTAGACCTAGGAAACTTTTTATCTCTTTTGTGGTTTTTGGTATTGGAAATTTTTGAATGCATTTTACTTTGTCTGGGTTAGGTTTTATGCCATCAGGGGTTATAATATGACCTAAATAGGATGTCTCCTTTTGTAAGAATTCAGATTTGTCTATCTGAATCTTGAAGTTGGCTTCACGAAGTCTTTGGAATACTTTCTTTAGGTTGACGAAGTGTTCTTGAAGAGAAGTGGAGAATACTATGATGTCATCGACATATACAAGACAGATATTGTTTTGCAAGCCTTTGAGGATATTGTCCATAACTCTCTGGAATGTGACAGGAGAGTTTTTTAGGCCGAAAGGTATTCTAAGAAACTCATAGTGCCCGTTTTCGACATTAAAAGCTGTTTTTTGTATGTCATCCGGGTGCATTTCAATTTGATGGAATCCGCTTACGAGATCTATTGTTGAAAAGTAATTACACTTGCCTAATTTGTCTAGTACATCGTTAATATTTGGTATTGGGTAGCGATCATCTACTGTTTTTTGATTTAATTTTCTATAGTCAACTACAATGCGCCATTTCTTTTTTCCAGATGCATCCGCTTTTTTCGGTACTATCCAAATAGGGGATGACCAGGGAGAACAGCTTGGTCTAATAATGTTTTGGGAGAGCATTTTCTGGATTTGGTTGTGGATCTCTTCTTTGTGTACGAAGGGGTAGCGATAGCTGCGTTGGTATATTGGAATTTCATCGGTTGTTTTTATTTTATGTTTGACTTGATTCGTAAATGATAAAGGTTTGTCATCTGTGTAGAAAATATCTGCGTATTTTCTACAAAGTGAAATGATTTGTTGCTTTTCTTCGTCATTCATGTGCTCTGTTCTTATAAAGCTTGCTATATCTTTTTAGTTTAGAGTTTGTTCACTTTCTAAAATATTCATGTGATAGAGGTCAAAATTATCCTTCAGGGGGGTAGCTTTTACTGGGTAAAGGATAGTAAAATTTGTGTCGTTTTCAGAGAGATTATGAATTTCGACTTCTGCCCATCCATCTTTACTTACAGTGAGTGTTTGCGGAATGAAACAGTTTTGCATGGATTGGGAATTTATAATGATTTCTCCATTTTTTGTTGTTACTGGGATTTGTATATGACTTATAGTGTTTCCTGGGAGTAATTGTTTTGTTAAGAGTTTTGGGTTCGTATTCAAATACTTTATTGGAATTTTTGCGTTAGGTGTAGTGAGTTTTAAGTTTGGAAAATCTAGACTAGCTCCAAGGGATTTCAATAAATCTATTCCTATTAGTCCATCAAAAATGTTGTGAATTTATATGCATAGAATTTTAATACTTTGCTTTCATTTAATTCGTGAAAAGCAGGAATTGTGGCAGAATAATTATGTTGTGAAGATGCAAATGATGTAGAAACTGTGAAAGGGTCTTTAACTTTATATTGTGCGAAGTGATTATCGATTATTTCTGGGTCTAGGAAGGATTTTGTTGAACCGGTGTCGATAAGAAGTTTAAGAGGTGGATTTTGTATCTCTATATAGGGTAGTTGCCTTTTGTCGAAAGATAGGTTGAAATCTATTACGTTAGTGCTGTGTCTTGTTGATCCTGACAAAAATTTTGATGTTCTTCATAATCATATGGATCGTAGTATTCGTAGTCGTGAGTAGTGTCGTAGTTGTCTTCGAAAGAGTTTTGTTCGCTAGTAGGTAAATCGGTCTGTTCGGTGTTATGCAATTCCTCCCATTCCATATTATTAGTTGCAGGTGGTATTTTTTTTTGTTGCATTCGAAAATTTTGAGGTTATGCTCATTGGTATTGGTTTGCTCTGGTTAAGAGTTTGATTTGGTTTTGGTTTCCAGACGTTCTTTGTTTTTCCGAATACTTGCGTATGTGTGGGTAAATGCTGCTGGGATTGATATAGTTTTTGCTGAAAAGGAACAGGGCCTGACGGGAAATTATATTTTTGCATCGTGTTTGGGCTTCTTTGTATGATGTTTTGGTTTGGGTTCTGATTTCCATTGGTTGATTGGGGGTTTAAGACAGTGGTATTTTGTAATTGGCTGTGATTTGCATTATAAGGGGTTAAATTTTTGTGTACTAAATTTGTTTGAGTTGGTAAAAAATTCATGTATTGGTGGGAATATCTCGTTTCATTTAGTTGTCTGCAGGACGCTTGTTTATTTTCAAAATTTCTTCGGTTAAGGAAATCTAAGTTTGTATATATTTTCGACTGATTACGATTTATGTTTATAGCATTTGAATGAGAGGCTTGTAAATATTGTATATTTTCTTCTTTTTTTAGAAAATTAATAGCTTCGAGCATTGTTTTTGGTTCTCTTGTGCGCACCATGAATCCATATGGATTTTTCAACCCAGCTAGAAAGACTTCAAGGGCTTGATTGTTATACATATTTTGTTTGAATTTTCTGATGTTAATATCTGTTTCATGAATTGCAAGGTAGTTTGAAATAGTATTTAAGTGTTTTCTAATTCTATCATGAAATTGAAATGGCGATTCATTTGAAGTTTGGCGTAAATTATTCAAATCTAACGATAGACACGTTTCATCGCGAGGGTCACTAAAATTTGCAATAAGCTCTTTTTTTATTTCATCGATTGTTTCCGCACCACTTATATTAATCACTTCTCTAGCTTCGCCTTTTAATTTGCTTACTACCGTTCGAAAAATTACTGTATTCTGATAATTTTCTTTACTATTGATATCGAAAAAATTTTTGACGATACTGTCGACACTTTCTAGGAAAAATTGAAGTTCATTTGTATCTCCGTCGAAATCAGGTATTGTCTCAGCATGGACTTTTAAAAAGGTTGGGATTGACATTTTAAAAGATTTAGAATTCACTTTATCACGAATTTTTGTATTTTCTTCTGTATCACTAATTTCTAAGGTGTCAACTGAATTTCCGACGGATGAATTTCTTAATAAATTTAAATTATTTTCTACTGCGTTTTCTTCTAAATTAATACTATTCAAATTCAAAATTAGATTTTCAATCTCTAGATCTGCGCTTTCTCTTAAGGAGGCTTGGATGCTAGAGGAGTCTGACATAGAATTAGAGTGAAAATATTTTTCTACTTACAGGAGAGTCTTCTTATACATTGATTTCTTCCTGTTGAATATGTAGTTCAAGTTGTATTGTTTGTTCTTAGTGGCCTTTTCTTCCTTTTTTTTTTTTTTTTTTTTGTAACGTTACAGTTACATGCAAAAATTGTTTTACTTAGCTCACTTCACTGATGATGTAATAATTTCTTTTGTTTTCTCTTTTTCTCTTTTTTTTTTTTTGTCACAGCAATATATATATATTTTTTTTTTTGTGTTCACAATCACTGTTTTATATTATTTTATTATTTTTTATTTATGTATTTATTATTATTATTACTTATTTATTTATTTATTTATTTATTATTTTTTTTTTTTATTTTTTTTTTTTCACAGTCACTCTTTTTTATTTTTTTTTTTTGATTTTATTTTAATTCACTTTAGTTTAATTCAATTAATTTGAACTAATTTAATTTAATTAATTTTATTTTTTTTTAAATTTATTCTTAAGTATTTTTATTTTATTTTAACTTATTTCACGTTAGGTTCAATTTATCACTTAACTATTTAAATAGAAAGACTTTCCACGGTAGATGTCTTGTGATAAACCGTAAGACTGCGCCAGTTATATATGTATTAATATATGTATAAATATTTTTTGTGAACAAAACACTTTATTTTATATGTAGAAATATTACTTTTATTTTTCTAAATGATTATTACAATTTTACACTCCAAAATCTAATTCAGACTGACTAAAATTTATTTTATCAAAAATTACAATAAGATCTTCTATTCTATATTTTATTCTATTCTGCAAATTATTATATCTAAAAAATTCTTAGAAATAAACGATGATTATGGATATGGGAAAATTTACAGGTTCCCATCGGTATATTGTATTTTCTTGCACAGGTGGATTGCAGTCAGCAGATTTGTTGTTCACATGATGAAAGATTATTTAATTGGTTTGGATGGTGATAAGTACAGGGTGTGACGTACTTGTGTACGTAACTGGCCCTATGTATTTTTATTCAAAACGAAAAAAATTTAAAAGAGTAGTATGAATATGTAGATACCTTCTGGACCAAGTTTTTTTGAAGAGTCCTGAACTTGAGAAGAACTGGAAGGACTATTGGATGATGCAGTGTCTTCCAAATCTGGTTCATTCGTATCAGGTGAGAACATGGTATCTTCCTTTGCTGGTTCAACGGGAAGAGGAGCTAATTTGTGAATGGGACGACGAATTGTACCATTGGCTGTTCTAATGTCGAAGACTCGCACTAGGTCATCTTTTCCTCTTAAAGCTGAAATTACACGTCCAAGTGGCCAGCTCAGTGACGGTACATTGTCTTCTGTTTTTGTCTGTTCGTTTGCAGCTAAACATGTGGATTTTGTCCTTCTTTCCATATTCTCTGTTTCGTTGTGTGTGGACTGTTGAAGCCATAATGAATTTGAACCATAAAGAAATCGTGGTCCATAAAACCACAGATGTGCTGTAGGCAACTTTCTTAGCATAAGACCTCTTGAAACTATGTCTGCTAGATTATTTTCTGTGTTGACATGCCGCCACTGTTCACAATTTGTTAATCGCTGAATAGTCGAGATTCTGTTGGCTACAAAGATATGATAATCTGACGACGGAGAGTTAATCCATTATAGTAAGATAGTAGAGTCTGACCATAAATACGTTGGTGTGTCCTTAAGCTTTAAATCCTTATTAAGATGATGTGCAAGTTCTGCAGCTAATTTTGCTGCACAGAGTTCAAGTCGTGGCAAAGTGGATTGTTTGAGAGGAGCTATTCTTGATTTTGCACAAAATAAACGTATCTACTGTTATGCATCCAGATGTATCTTGTGCCTTTATATATGCTGCTGCTTCCATACGCCTTCTCAGAGGCATCGCCAAGTATATGTACTTGAGTCTCTTGAACTTTGTTGTTGCCATATACATGTCTTGGAAATTTAAATTTGGTGAGATCCTTCAATTCTTCTCTGAAGTTGAGCCAAAATATATGCATTTCTTGGGGTAATGCAGCATCCCAGTCGCATTTAAGTTTTCATAATTTTTGTAAAAATATTCTTGCTGTTGTTGTTACTGGTGCCATCATTCCTAAAGGATCGAATAAACTAGAAATATCAGAGTAAGTGGTACGTTTTGTTATCATGGTAGATTCAATCCATGTGGCCTTTATGGAAAATTCATCTTCTTAGGAAGCCATATAGGTCCTACCGTTCCAATTGCAATTCTTGTAATGATCTTGTTGTGGGATGTTTCGTAACAGTAATGAATTGTTGCTACACCATTTTCTCAGCTTAAATCCAGCTGATTTGAGAAGTGCTAGAAGTTGTGTTTGAATGTCTATTGCTTCAGATATATTATCAGTACCAGACAGAATATCATCCATCTTGTTTGAGTACTTCAGCTGCAAACAGTGGCGGATTTAAGTGTGATGCCTGTTTTGCTTGTTAGAAGTTTAAAACAGAGGTTTTTTTTTTTTTGCTTGTTCCATATGTTACAGTTGAGAGTTCATAACATTTTAATTTGTCGTTGGAGTTGTTCCTCCACCATATGAGCTGATATTTTCGATGTCTTTCATCAACTTGAACCTGTCGGTACATTTTCTCTATGTCGACGGTAAATACATAAAGATGTAGTCTGAATCTGACCAGAATAGAGCAAATGTCATCTTGAAGAGTAGGTCCAGCTGCTAGTACATCATTTAGCAATAAGTTTGTGGTTGTCTTGGCTGATCCATCAAACACTACCCTTAGCTTTGTTGTGATGCTGTCTACCTTAAGAACGCAGTGGTGAGGAAAAAAATAATACGGCATATGAACCTCATTAAAATTTATTTCCCTCATGTGACCTAAATCGATATATTCTTGCATGAAGTTCTGATATTGAGTCATCAGATCTTTGTTTTTTGACATTTTTCTTTCAATAGCTAAAAATCGTTGATAGGCAATATCCTTTGATTCCCCTAAATCCTTAGGATTACCTGTAAACGGAAGGCTAACGATGAATCGTCCATCATCATTTCTTTTAACATTTTGAAGAAAGTGAAGTTCGCAACGTTTTTCTGCTGAAGTCCATGGTTTCTTGGCAGATTCAACGTCATCAAGAAGCCAAGATTTTTCTAAATGTTGTTTAAATTCATCGTCATCAGTATACGAGTATATTCCACAAAAGGCTTGTGTAAGTTTTGAATCGTGGATTTTGAAGATCTAATTTGGTTGCTAGCTTATGTGTGATGAAATTTAATTGTGGTCATGAATCTAGTATTGCCCGGCAGCTAATAGATATGCCAGTATTGTTGTATGCCTTAATCGTGACAGTGCTCAATAGAACATATCCATTGTTGATTGTTCTTGACCTTGAAGTCAAAGAGACTGGTTTTTTGGTTTGATTTTGTTGTTGTGCCAATTTTAATGTCGACATTGTACCAGAGGTAGTCGATTCATCAGGTTTTGTTATATGCAGCAATGTGTTATGCCTTTTTTGACATTTGGTACAACCTCTTGAAGAGCATGTACTTACCTTGTGTTTATTACTTAAACAATTAATGCAAAAATTCGAACGTTTTACTATGGAGATGCGTTCATTGATAGGCAGTTGCAAGAATCTGATACAAGATAACAATTGATGATTGTTTTTACATACAAGACAGTTAGCCTTGATAGTTGCTGAAAGAGTCTTGTGAGAAATTATGTGTTTCTTTTCTGTACTCCCAAAGCCTCCAACCATTGAAATCTTGTCTCAATAAAATTGAGCAGTTCCTTTATAGTAGGGTTGCAAGGTCCTGAGTAGTAAATGAGTGACACGGATTGCCAAAAAGGGGGGAAATGGGGGACATTGAATAATTTATTATATATAAAGTTATGTACACATAAATCTGTTTATCTGTACATATATACATTATACATAGCATTACTAAAACATAAAAATAAAAAATCAAAACAAAACATTTAAAAAACGAAAACTTAAAAAAAAAAGTATTTAGAGCAGTTTTGTTTCTTTCATTTCTCCAACATTTTTGCATGCAGCTAAAAACTCTTTCGGAAGCTGCATTGGAATGTGGTATCGAAAATTATAAAATATTATCCTTTTCATTATTCGATAAACATAAATTCTTTAATTTGTTCATTAACTCATTGCAATAAATCAAAAGATATCACGTCGGGGTCACCAAAAATGTTCAGAATGCTTTTATTCTGAAATAATATGATGATTGAAAAATATTTTGAATCAATCAACACCAAAAAAAAAAAAAAAGGAATTTTAATTAATCAAGGCACATAAACCTTGATTTGTACGTTGATCGTGCTATGGTACTTTAACAATAGTACAATTGAGAGTTTCTCGAAAGTACTTCAAGCAGACTCACTTGAAGTAAATCTTGGTAAAGTGAAGTAAAAAGTCTTGGTTCACTGTTTCAACGAAAATAAAACTTTATTAAAAATGAATTCCTTATATACTAATGTCTTACAATGGTTTTAAATGCAAACAGCTAATTAAGTAAAATTCGAACTTAAAATTAAGATACAAAATATTAAGAATTTCTCATACATAAAGATAAAAAATATTGTGTATACATACATATGTATAGTAAGAATTTCATCATACAATATTCTTGTGTGATAACATTCCACTGACCAACAAAGTATCATATATCGTCTGGTAAAAAAAGCAACGTAAACATTTATTGTGTGCAAATATAAATTATGATAATAAAATAATTACAAAATTGCAATTATGTAGATATACTATTATATATTAAATTAATAAAATGAATATAATAATTAATTGTACAAAAATGAACCTAATTAAACAACTTAATAATATTTTATAACCTAAGTATAACTAACGCTCTAAATTGGTGTTATACGTTATACACACTTTATTATAATATAACCTCATCATAGGTATGTCACACTTCAATATTTTCTCTTACAAGAAGGTAAGAAGGCACAATTTTTGCCATTTTTTTATTTTATTTTTTGACTGTTATACTAACGACAGACCGGAGTTTAGAAACTGTCTAAACTTGTTTAAATGGATAAACTCCTTGGTCTGTCAGCAATGGATTGGGATAAGAACGTTTTTTAAGCGGTTAAGACCAAACCACGAATTTTTAGTAGTTTAGCCACTTAAAGCTTTTTTATATACAGACAACAACCTCTGTGGTAAAAGAAAAAACACAATCCAACACAATCCACACAATTCTAAACCCAAAACAGAATGGCTGCTTTCGTGAAAAAAAAACGTTTATAAGCAGCATTTTTTATATTTTTCATTGCATTGCATATGAACCGCCAATAAAAAAGTATTTTTAAGCGCCGGCTGTACACCGTTTGTTTCTGTTCTGTATTTTGTTATTAATATTGCTATTGTCATTAAAAATAATATTGTACGGTGATTAGTTCTTAAAATTATTTAATTTAACTACTTTTTTTCTACTACATAATTATAATTGATGTAGACAAATTTTCAACTCAAAGTTACCAATGTCCATATGTTTCGATTCCTTTCCACCAAATTTGAAGAAAGTAGCAAATAAGTTAAATCTTGAGTATATAATATTTCAGATTGAACTTTCAAAGCGTGTGCTTTTTTGTATAAATTATTCACTTGGTGTAAATTATTAAAATGTTTAATATCCATTCTTCAAAGAAAATAAAAATTTACACAAAATACAAAATGACAAAACCAGTTATTGGTCTGTCAGCAATCGTTCTTAACTAAAAGCTTTTTTTTAACTGGTTAAGCTAAACCCCAAAAGAGCTTTTGGTCTGTCTGGCCTATTATGCACTTTAAAAATTATAACACAGTTAATTTATTATATATTTAAAATTAAAAAACTATTTTAAACTAAAAATATTTAATTGAAACTTATCTTCACACTGTTATTTGTACTACCAGCACTGTATGTTTTAAAAAATTGCCACTTCTATCGTGTTTGATTGTGTTAGTGCAGAAAGCCACAAGACGGCTTTGTATATAGATGGTTTTGAGTTTTGACCAAAAGAGATGAAGTTTCGTATTGTACTACGTTGGCATGTGCAGAAGAAAAGACACTCACACAAATGCGTTTTTGTTATTGCAAATTCTAATAAACAGGTTTCTTCTTTCGTATATGTATACAGAAGAAGATCACTACAACATGTAAAACATGCGCAATGAACCTTGAATTGAAATAATTTCAGCTATAATGATATAATTTTTAGAGAATTTTTACATTAGTAGTGGTTTTTTTTTCTATTTTCAAGCTAAACAGAGAGAAAAACACTAATACACATATAAAAATTTTGTGTATAGTATATGTAGCATGCGCAGATCTTTCGCTTTTATTTTTTAACAAACTCTACCACTTTATTCTATCCACTTTATCTTTATTTTACTTTAATCGTATTCGCGCCCCTGTTTTATATACAAAAGATTTTTAATTTTCAATTTCACTTTTTTTAAACCATACTTTAAAAAACACTGTACTATAAATTGTATTTTTCTTACCGTTCAACGATTTAAAACAAATTTTGAATTTTATATTGTTTTCAAAATATAGTAAGTATATAGACCCCGTTATGCCTCACATGTCTTTCTAAAGAAAAAAGGAATGTATATTTATCGTCATTTTATCGTCAAGAAGATGAAACAGTAAGATTTATCGTCTTTCTAACATATCTGCGATACTACTCTATTGCTTTTTTATCTGAAAGAAGATACGTATCTTTCGTTTCTTCTTATTATCAGCAAAACGAATTGAATTCATATCGCATTCTCGTCTATAGGAAATCGCTTTAGCAATAGAAATACAAGAAAAAGGAGATAAGAATTTCGCGTGGAAGATATCGCTTTAATTTCGTCCAGAAGATTATCTTCCAAATTGCATACTGGGGTGTACGAGCAAAAGATAAGAAAAAAATTAATCTCTCTCTTTTCTTTTCTTTTTCTTATTAACGATACTAAGTGAAATCAGCGCCTCTTGAATGAATGGTATGAAAATTTTTAATTTTTCGTAAGTATACCTTTTTTTAAATTTTTGTTTAGAAGGATTCTGACTTCCCAAGGGTGAGGTTGTGCTCTTTTATTAGTGGCGAGTTGTTTAAATTTCTATTTAATTCAAAATAATAATTCAACATATATTTTGAAGGTTGAACTTTCGACAAGGTAATTAATTACATCTACCTTCAAAAATACATCGCTGCACAGTTGATGCAATGCTGATGCTTGTTACAAATTCAAAAATGCAATTAAACTTTTATGATGCGTTGTCACATATTCAAAACAGCATCGCATCAAAGCAAGTATTCAAAAATACAGTTCAGAAGCCTTACCATGAGAATCGATTTCGTTCGTAACACAGGCGTTTCTATGTTATTCCTACTATCACTTACGAAGTCGTTAAAATTAACGAACGAACACCTTACTATAAGAAAAAATATCGAAAAAGAAACGTAATTTTCGTAATTTCTACGTCTACTCATTTGATAGCGTTGTTTTGTAATTGTAACGTCTACAAATTACATTACAAATTGAAAATAAACAAAACTTAATTGAAATTTGGGAAAAAAATGGAACTTCGAAATTGAAACGACTATCGTTTATCACAGTATCATTTTCCTTTTCGTTCGTAACTTCACTATCGTAAATTAACGAACGAAATCGATTCTCATGGTAACGCCTCAGTTGTATATGATGCAAGAATTGCATCAGTATCAGCTGTCATGTAATAGCATTGAATCGCCAACTTAAATCATTGCATTGTCATCGCAACACTAAACACAGTAGATAGTGTTTACGCATCACTGCCAGAAAAGCATTATTAGCATCACCGAAGCAGCGATGCATTTTTGAAGGAACACTACATACTTACAACTTTAAAATTTTTAAATAAAATATTTTATTTCACAAAGAATTTAAATCTTACTACAAGTAATAATGACTTCGAAAAGGTCAAATGATTATGCAATAGAAGCTGCACCTTCATCATCTTCATTATCTGGTAATATTCATCGGTCCACAGTTGAAATTAATAGTGATTATTTAAAAGAAGAAGCGAAAAATGTGGAACAAAAAAAAAATGAACAATTTCTCAATTTTTTAAAATCCAAGTTATTTATTGGCTTTATAATGTTTACTGCAATACTTATAACAGTATTATGTGTAGGATTAACTGCTAGTTATGAGCTGAAGAATCCTGTAGAGAAAACTGTAAAATTTTTAAATAAAAATTTACCAAAAGAACAAGCAATATGGTACAATAAAGGAATTGAAGAATTAAAAAAATCATTAAGTATTACATGGAATATGAAACGTGCCAAAAATGTAATTTTATTTGTTGGGGATGGTATGGGACCAAATACAATTACAGCATCAAGAATACATAAATATGGTGAAGAAGGTTTATTAAGTTGGGAAAAATTTCCTCATATGGGTATGCTTAAGGTGAGTTATATACATACATATGTATATTATATAGTATGTACATTGTACTTAAATTGGACGTTGTAGTTTTTGATATCATTCTATTATCCTTTAGGCATTTTCAATAAAAAAATAGAAAAAGTAATAAAATTACAGTTCAATTCTTCTAAGCCAAAATATCGAAATTATTTTCAAATGTTCAAAATTATTAGCAAAAACTTCGAGTTCTTATAAAGTTTCGACAACATTTTTTTCCTTACCTTACCACAGAGGTCCTTATGAAGATCCTGATCAAAGATTACTTACTGTTACCACTACTTCCTACACTTAACACTTTCTACGAAAAGTCAGTAATTTAATATTCGAAAAAAATGCCTTTAACTTCAACTTTAACTTTCTGGAGATGATAAAAAAAATTATAATAATTATTAGTTCGTAATTTCTGTTATATACAAAATACAACTTATATTAAACGGTTTGTATGGAATTCTGCTTGCTAGTTTAGAAATCGGATCTTACCATTGAATTTTGTCAATTTCAATTTCTTGACAAACCTGCATTTAGTTTAGGAAATTCAAACATAAATTTATTTACACATATTTATTTTAAAAAAAATCAAAATCTCAATTTTAAAACTAAACCTTCCAAGATAGCAAAACGTAGCATTTTGAGAAAGTTATTGTTAGCCAGATAATAAACTAAACTTATTTTTTTATTTATTTATTTTAAATAAACAATAAATACAACTCGGAGAAAATTTGATGAAAGCTGACGATTTGACTTAACAGGAATTTTACTGTCGTAATTTTTCAAAGCTACATAAGTACACCAAAAGTATCAAGTATTAAGAGATTCCTTCACGAGGAACGTATGAAATTCATAATTTTTACATTTTTATAAAAATTTATCTGAAAAAGCTCAAAAACTGGTCTGAGAAAGCTTTAGTCTGAAGCTTTTTCGAATTGAGGATTGATGACTGTGTTTGTAAATTGCTTTATATGATCAATATATGAAAAAATAAGAAAAAACAAAACCATATAATTATAAAAATGAAACTATACATATGTATATGTTGTTATACATATTATAGAACCCATAGACGGTCAACATTGCAAGTTGAAGTCAATATTGACTGTGTGTGGGCAGGTTGACAACCTAAATTTCAACCTGAACAAGTTGGACCAACTGGTTGGACTAAAATAAAAAAATTTTGATTTTTAGCAATGATTGTCAACCAGGTTGTTGTGTCTGTGGCGCGGTTGTCAACTTCATTTGAAAATTATAATTCCACTAGTAAAAACTTCAGGTCCCGATAGGTGTTTACCTAACAAATCTTTTGAAAAAATGAGATTGGCATTCAAGTTGACGATATGGTTGGAGTGTCTGTAGGTTTTAGGTTGACAACCTGGTTGTCAACCAAGTTGACGGTCTATGGGCCCTATTATACATTATGTATACATTATGCTTAGAACAAATGATTTTAGTTTTTGTTTTTTTTTCTTTATAGTTCTGTGTCATTTTTTTGCAGCTGAAATAAATGATATTTGTTGTTGGTATTTTTTGGCTTGATTTTTTCTTTGCTTTTATGTAATTTTTCTTTTTTCAAGCATTTTTATTTTTGTTTGCTTATTTCGATCTTGTTCTTGACCTACCTCTACAAATCTGTTTTACATTGATATGTATTTAATTTTATGGAATTATTAAATGAATTTATAATTATAATATTTTTTGTTGGTCAGTAAAATTTGATAATTTAAAAAGATCATTTTGTATGAAAATTTTAAAATTTTTGTTATAAAGAGCTTTAATTTATCATTTTGTTGAAAGGGCATTTTTAAAATTATCCTTTACGCTTTTCTTGTATTTTTTGTTTGTTTTCAAGATAAATTTCAAAACAAGACAAGAAATATAAAAACATTTAAATTAACACTTCATTCTATTTTTGATCGTTTTCGTCAAAAAATCCGATTTCAAAGGTGAATACCTCCGGACTCTGTTAAGGCATTGACTTAAAATTTCTGCACAATATTCTGCTTTTTATTCTCTATAAAACTTCCAAAAGAAAGAACTTCAGACCAGAGCTTTTTCAGACCAGTTTTAGAGCTTTTTCAGATAAGTTTTTATAAAAATATAAAAATTATGAATTTCATTCGTTCCTCATGAAGGAATCTCTTTTATATTTCAATCCTCCTTGCCTATATGTTCTGAAATAGATTTTTCATGTTTCTAATTGTACCAAGTACCAATACATTTTACACTGTTACCATAAACTAAAATATTTTAGTTTATGCTGTTACTATTTCTAGACATATTGCGCTGATAAACAAGTTCCTGATTCAATGTCAACAGCAACAGCATTATTTGGTGGTGTAAAATCAAATTATAATACTGGTGGAGTTGATTCTTCTGTACCTTTTGGAAATTGTACTGCATCATTACAAAGTAAAAATCATGTAGAAACGATAATTAAATGGGCACAAAAAGATGGAATGTATACTGGCTTTATAACAACAACTAGGGTAACACATGCAACCCCGGCAGCACTTTATTCACATGTACCAGATCGTAAATGGGAATGCAAGGAAAAAATGTCACCTGAATCAATTTCTTCAGGTTGTAAGGACATAGCTAAAATTTTGATTGAAGATGAACCTGGAAAAAATTTAAACGTATGTCTTTAAGATTTTCTTTAACATAAAAAATATCCTTCAAAAAAAAAACGTTTCTCTCCTATATTGTGACCATGCTTATTTAAGGACCGATATAACACACCCCCACACTTTTTAAAGAGCGCCTGTTCGACAGTTTCCTTCGAGACCTATCAAGTTGAATTTAGGAACTCGTAGGAAACTTCCTATTGTGTCTATTTTCGTCGCTGTATTGAAATTTTTCTTTTTATTATAATCTTTTTATGATGATATTATGATTTAGGATCATAGCTTTGCTAAAAGGGTCAAAAATGTATCTTTTTTGAATTCCAAACAAACTTTTGTGTCAAAACTTCGTTTAAATAACACTTTTGACCCTTTTCGCACACCTATGACCCTTAATTATATGATAACGGATAGCGGTATTCAACTGAAATTTTTTTCGTTTTATTATAAACAATATTAGCTTTCAAAGTAAATAAAAAAAATTTTTCGGCAGTGAATTTTTTTTCAGGAGCCCAACTAATTGAGAAAATTTTTGAGAAAAAAAATCATAAATTTCAAGTTTATGACCTTTTTTCTTGAAACTGAAATTATAAAATACAATAAGTAATACACCAAATGAAAGATAATTTTAATATCCATTCATAATAAAAAGAAAAATTTCGTTACATACGGTGCCAGAAAAATTACAGTCGATTTTGTGTTGAAAGGTCTTGCATGAAACTCATAATTTTGAACGCCCTCTAGCAGCGAAAATAGACACGATAAAAAGTTGCACTAGTACAATTTTTTTCATGGAATAGTCCAGGAAATATCGTGGTACTACTCTTGGTACGTAGAAAAAAAAACACCCTGTATAAAACAATTTGTGAAAGAATATAGAAAATCATGCCTGGCTTGGCTGTACTAACTTCCAAAAGTAAAAATAGTATAGTATTGAACAAATAATTCTTTTGTTCTTGCATATATTCAAATAAGCAATATGCTTTATAATTTGTATTATTCTTTATATAACACATTTTTTTCTTATAGTGAAGTTAAGCTTGCTTCAGACTACATTATTTATCATATGCTTTTTGTTATGTTTGAAAACACATACGGTGAGAATTTATACATACATATCAATAATTTTTCGGTTATATGATAAAAGCATATGCTTTATCGAAATTAGAACAAACCTTAATTCCTATGACAAAAGCATTTATGCTTTTACATTTTTAAGCCTACTTGATCATCGTCTATCAAATGGTAGCAGAACAGACGGTAATATATACATATACAGATAGTGCAAATGCAACCATATTTTAATTAAAAAATTAAGTTTTCTGATTTCTTTCTTAAGAGCTTTCAAAAGCTTTCCTCTCGTTTGAGTACAGCCAAAAAATATGTAATAAGAAGAACTCTGTAATTTCAAACTTCAAAAATTTATGTAAGTCTTCTTCTTGAATCGCCATGAAAGCTTCAATTTGACATTTGTGACTAATTGTTTGTAAACTTTCAAATTTTATTAATGTAATATCAATCGAATTCAGTGAATTGCATGGTAATTCGTGGAATATTTTTATATAATTTTTATGAAATATTAGTTTGGTGTGCAGAATTTTATTTATTTAAATAAAAATGGTCTGGTGTAGTGTGAAAAACTGTAAAAATAATTCAATAGAAAAAAATAAAGAAAATCACATTAAATTTCATCAGTTTCCCAAAGATTCAAAGTTGTGCAAAATGTGGATAAACGCATGTAACAAGAAAAATATTAATTTGAAGTATGCGAAAATTTGTTCTGTACACTTTGATGAAGAAAGTTATGAACTAAAAGACCGACTTCTAAATATACCTTTGAAAAAAAGAAAATTGACGGCTTCTGCTATACCAACTCTTTTGTTGCCTTTTGAAATAAATAAAAATGTTGCAGAAAGAAAAATGAGACTAGTGAAAAGAATTAGGAAAAAGAAAGTAGAAAATTTGTTGATCGAATCAGAGTATGTGTTATTATATAATTTTATAAATTAAATATTTCAAGGTAATTTTAAATTGTCTTTGTAGAAATAAAAATCCAGATATGGATATAGATTTACAGGAGTTACCTAATCCTACACCAGAGGATAATAATAATAGTATATTAGAAAAATCTCTGGTGGACACTGAAATTCAAACAGAGTACAATACTTATACTTGAATAATTTATATTGACATCAATGATACGTAATTTTGTTTTTATGGCAGATTTTGACTGTGCTTGCATCCTCGAAGTATATGATCTACGTCGTCAACTTAATGAATTGAAAAAAGAATGTTTGCGTTTAGAAAATGAAAATAAAAGGTTGAAAAATGAATCAATTATAATGAATACCACATTAAAAGAAATTTTTAGTGACGGTCAGCTAAAAAAGCTAAAAACACCACAAAAGAAAAATTTTAGATGGAATCTAGAAGACATATCTTCAGCAGTGTGTTTGTATTCTGCAGGACCTAGATGCTATAGATATTTATACAAAAAAAAGTATCCATTACCTTGTGTAAGCACACTTAAGAAATGGGGGTCAAAACTAAGAATTGAACCATGCATTTTAACATCAGTGCTTTATTTAATGAAGCAGTCAAATTTGACAGAAAAACAAAAATTATGTGTTTTATCATTTGATGAAATGGCTGTTAAGCCTAGCTATGAATATGATAAAACTATTGATATGATACTTAAGCCATCACAAAATGTACAAGTAGTTATGGCAAGAGGTCTAATAGAAAATTGGAAGCAACCAATTTTTTATAATTTTGATTGTAAAATGACTGCAAAAATTTTGAATAAAATCATTGTTGCTCTTGATAACATTGGATATACTACTGTTGCAATAGTGTCTGATATGAGCACTAGTAATCAAAATTTGTGGAAAGAACTTTGTATCAATATTACGAATACATGGTTTCAGAATCCAGCTGACAATAATAAAAACATATATGTTTTTGCCGATGCTCCACATCTTCTAAAGCTAATTAGGAATCATTTTTTAGACGACGGCTTTATAATTGATGATAAATTAATAACATTCGAGCCTATTGAAGAAATATTGGATAAACTTGGTGAAGATGATTTAAGGATAATTAGTAAGATTTCGAAAAGTCATCTTACCGTGAAAGGTCCTGCCAGACAAAAAGTAAAAACAGCAGCTCAATTGATGTCCCACTCTGTTGCTTCTTGTCTTAGACGCTGCTTACAATCGGGACAACAACTAAAATCAAAAAATGTTCTCGAGTGCTCAAATTTTATCAAATCAATCAACGATTGGTTTGATATATTGAACTCAAAAGTTTTAAAAGTTGATAGTCGAGAAAAAACGAAGGCATACGGATTAGCCATAGACACACAAAATAAAATTTTAAATGAATTAGATAATCTAATGCTTAATCTAACAACTCCTAAAAGAAAGTCCATGCTCCCATTTCAAAAAGGAATACAAATTACCAATTCTTCACTAAGAAAACTTTTTAATTATTTAAATGAAAGGTATAATGTCGAATTTATCTTAACAAACAGACTCAATCAGGACATTCTAGAAAATTTCTTTGCTACAATTCAAGCTAAAGGTCGTCTTTATGATCATCTTTCTAATTTAGAATTTAAGTACCGGTTAAGATCATTTTTATTAGGTAAGCTCAAGGGAATTTTTTGATTAATATCCATGTTTGTGATTGTCCTGTTTTTTTGCAATCTAAGTATTTAAATATACAATGTTTTCATTTAAAATCACTTTGGTTTTACCTGTTCGTGTCGTTGGTAAAGTTACTAATACATAATATACTAATATATAAGGTACTAATACATAAAGCATCAATAAATATAAATTGAAACAGTTGATCATTTTTTTTCTGTTGCATATATAGGGAAAAATCGAGCTATTTTAAGTTCTTCAAATATTGAAGAAAACAATGAGGAACAAACGGAAGAGGTATCAATGCTGACAGAAAAGGCTTTTAGTAAGATATTATTAAACACTGAGAACGAAAATTTTGATATTTCGGAAATTTTTGAAAATAACGAACAACAAATTAATTTTGAAGAACTACATTTAGATGCACTTGAAAATTTAGCTGGATTTATTATAAAAAAGTGTAAAAATGTAGACCGAGATAATTATACGGACAAAAATAATACATATTGGACATGGGTTAACGATCTTTCTGAAGGAGGACTAACTAAGCCTTCGGAAAAATTTTTATCATCACTAATCAAATGCGAAGAATTATTTTTAAAATCGAAAAATAAAATAGTTGAAAATCGTAATGTTTTGAAAAATTTTTTAAAAGCAAGTGAACATATTCCATTAGACGAAAATGTAAGGAAATTATTTTTTAAATGTAGAATATTTTTTTTTAATTAGGTCAAAAAACAAAAATAAAGATTTGAATGAATTAGAAAAGAAGAAGAAGAAAATGAACAAGTTTTTGAAATAAAATTGTTAGTTATATCATATATAAAATAATATTATTTTATATATGGTTATATGCATTATTTGTTTTATTCATACTTCTTTTCCATTTTATTTTAACTACAAATGATGACGTCACCAAAAAGAGCTTTTTGAGTAATCGGCTTACCTTAGTGTTTTAATACCATGGTTTTCTCTAAACTTTGACGTCATACATTATGATTGCTTTGATCATGTTTTGGCATATTTATGTTAAAAATTTTCATTTTTTACAAATGTATAACAAATTAATATTTATCAATGCAATTGCATTGTTGATATGGCAACTTAACAAATTACGATTTATACTTTTCATTTTTAAAAACAAAAAAATATTTAATTTTAATAGAATAATTAAAATATTTGAATACTTTTTCAAAAACAAAAAATAACTATGGGAATAATATATAAAAATTAATTCTAGAACTTGAAAAAATGTTTAGACAATCAAAATCTCCGATATATTAAATAAAATATAATGAAATGTTGAATATCTAATTTAAGTTTGAATTATGTTTTTAATTAATTTTGTCATACAGAAATACAATATGCATATGTATGCTTTACATTCCTGGTACAAAAAAATTTTTTTTGCATATTTTTTATTTTCGAAATAGTTTTTGTAAAACAGTTTTCATAATTTTTGTTTTTATTTGTAATTCATATCATATGGGACATTTTGTTTTTTGCAAAAAAATTAATTACAAATTATAGAAGAAAGAAAAAACTTATTTTTTTTTTACTAACAATTATTTAAAAAAAAAAAAAAATTGACAATATCATTTGTTTATTTACTTGTAAAATGAAAAATGACTGCGAAAGAAAAAAAAGAAATTTGTGTATAAAAGTGGATAAAAGATGAAAGAAAAAGTGATGTACAAAATAATATTCCTTTTTTCACATATGATAGTCCTCTTAAATCAATGATATTTTGTCAACACAAAAAAATAATATAACAATCAGTAAATGGATGCGTCACTTGCCAAAACGATTAACTCCATATAAAAAACGTCTAAAAAAGTAATAAATTAGCTCCGATAATAAATTATTTATGAATATTATGATTCGAAGACCAAAAAAATATTTCTAATTTAATAGTTGAACGGCTTATTGTCACAACCAATTACTTCGAATATAAAAAATCCAAGAATTAATTGAGTTCTGGAACTAAAACTTAAAAAATCCCAAAAATGGAGTTAATCGATTTGGAAAATGAGCCATCCAAATAAAACCTACAATATACACAAAATATGTATGTACTTTCAGACACATAACAAATATCACTATGGTAACATTAACATAAATGTAAATAAACATATGACATATATATGTTTATGTACTATCTGTGAATGTGATTCAAATTCATTCACTCAGAAAATAAAACTCTCTTTTAATTTTTTCTCTCCGAGAACAATTTTTGAATGGAAAGTTTTGCACCATCTGTATCTGTATAGATATTACTGTTAGTGGTTACCATGCTAAAGGGCAAAGGCCTAACCAAATTTGGCTTGAAGCTACTCAAGTCAAAACTCAAAAGTGTGACTACGTTAATTTAAATCAAGCAAACCATAATAGGCTGCAGTCAGCTCTAGTCAAATTAAACGATAATTTTGAATTTTCATTGACTTAGTTCATATTATGCGTTCATAGCACACGAAATTGATTGACTTGAGTAAACTCTGTTTTGACACCAAAAACAAAAGACAATATTTTTGAAAAATTTTACAAATTTCATATACATATCGTCACCTTGGTTCTCTTTTGTGGTATACGACAAAATCTGCTTTCGAGAAAAATGAACACAAAGTTTGGAAGATAAAAAAGACTACTATTATATATATAAGATATTTTGAATTTTGGAAAATATTAATTATTCATTGGCATAATAAAAATAATTTTGCGTTCAATGTTTTCATTTTGCGTGATGTATTTTATAGGCGATTTCATTTTTAAATTTTTAATCTCGTGCATATACGATACAATTCTCAATAATTTTTCTGGTAACACGCATATACCACAAAAACGACTTCAATTTTGTATGGTATACCATAAAAAAGAACTGAAAAGTGTTTTGCGCATATACCACAAGGAAGCACCAAAATGTGCGTATACGTGGCACCAAAGTTCAGAACCAATTTGAGTAGATTTTTGTTGTATATTATACATAAAATATTTTGTTTATGCATATAAAGCAAAAAAGAAAATTATTTTGAAATTTGCATATACAACAAAGTATACACTGATTATTTTAAAAACGGAGAGAGATAGAGAAATTTCGATTGCAGTTACAGAAAGAGCACAAAAATAAAAAATTTTTGTTGTACATAGTTCAAAAATGACCAAAATGCGTATACCACAAAAAAGAACCAGAGTGGCGATATGTATGTATGTAATAATATTTATAAAAAAATCTTAATAAATATGAATTAAAAAAATAGAAAAATTAAGGATTAAAAAATATTATCCATTTTTAATTTTTTTTTCCGCTCACAATTTTATTTAGTTTTCAATTCACAAAAGTATAAAAAAAAAATAACCTAACCTCACTTAATGCGCAAGTCAAAGAAGTCAGAAAAGTCAAATATGGTTATCATGCTAACTTGAGTAACTTTCGATAACTTGACTTGAGTGGCTTGAAGCAAAATTTGGTTAGGCCTTAACTTAAGAACTTTCATTAATTTGACTTGAGTGGCTAACTTGACAATAAATTGAAAAAAAAAAATTTAAAAAAAACACTCTAAATTCGTTTCGGCCGATATGGAATTAAAACGCTATTTAAGTCTCAAACATATTCAAAGAAGAAAAAATGCCTTAGATTTTTGGAAGCATAATAAAATTATAGAATGAATATATTCGATATATTCGATAGTTTAAACTATTCATTATTCGTTTATTCGATAGTTAAAACTATTCATTATTCATTTATTCGGTAGTCAAAAATATTTGATAGTTCCCATCACTATTTTAAAACTTCCATTGTGAAAAATTATACTTGATTTATAAGTCGGAGTCAGTATGCTTATGGAGGCAGTACCCGATGAGTTTGTTGCCCTTGGTGATATTTAATTTAAAAGATTCCCCTCGATTGAAATTGAGATTTGATCACACCAAACTCTCATATTAACAGTTTATACGGCAAAAAAATAATCCGATTTTTGGATTAAATTGGGAGTACGCTATAAACTGTAAATTGGGATTAAAATAAAACATGCTAACGTTGATACTTTTATACACGTACAGTGGAATTTACTTTTGCGATCGCAAATTCATATTAACGGTGATCGCAAATTTGGTATTTATACCACAGCAGTATGTCAAATTTGCGATTGTAAAATTTTTGTAAATACCAAATCACATACTTGCGATGGTAAGTGGCGACTTGCGATCGCAAATGCTTTTGTAAATATGGGCCGTATACTATACATATTCTTCTTCTTTCACACAAAAAAAAGAAGAAGAACGTGACAGCTTCACTCTCAACAAAAGAATTAGAATCCGCCATATTGTATTGACGCGCACCCAAAGTCTTATAGACCAATAAGCCTAAGCTCTTTTCTCCTTAAAACAATGGAGAAAATAGTTGATCAGCATATTAGAGACAGCGTTCTAATAAAAAAGCCTTTAAATGCAAATCAACACGCTTATCAAGCAGGAAAATCAACATTGACTGCTCTCCAAAGTCTAGTTTATAAACTAAACAAGACGATGGATACAAAACAGATTGCACTAAGTGCATTCATAGATATCGAGGGAGCTCACATCAATTGAAAGGGCGGCCAAGAATAAAGGATGCGAACCTTCAACAACTAAATGGATAAAAGCCATGCTAAATCAAAGAAAAATCGAGGCTACGTTGGGAGATATATCGATGACAGTTAAAGCCATCAAAGGATGCCCACAAGGAGGGGTATTATCACCTCTGTTATGGTCTATTGTCATTGACGATCTTCTATGCAAGCTTGACTCTCTTGGATTCGAAGCACAGGGATATGCAGATGACCTGGTGATAATGGCTAGGGGCATAGACGATGCAATAATATCCATGCAACTACAAGAAGCACTAGTAACAATCAACAACTGGTGCAATGAGGAAGGGCTGACAATTAACCCTAACAAAACAGTTATAGTTCCTTTCACAAGAAGAAGGAAACTCAACCTGAGGAAACCTTCTCTTAAAGGAACACAAATTCAATTTTCAAGTGAGGTCAAATATTTAGGAGTCATCCTGGATAGCAAACTCACTTGGAACAAACATATAAATAATTCCATACAAAAAGCCACATTAGCTTTATGAAATTGCAACAGACTTCTTGGCAAAACATGGGGACTAAGACCAAAAATGGTACATTGGTCTTATACAGCCATCATAAGACCCATACTTACATATGCTTCAGCCATATGGTGGCCAAAGACAAACCAAACAACAGTCCAAAGCAGACTCAATAAAATACAAAGACTAGCTTGTCTTAGTATTACAGGAGCTCTTAGGACCACTTCAACGGCGTCGATGGAAGCCATGCTCAACCTGCCACCTCTTAATATACAAATTAAGAAAGAGGCACTAAATTGGGCTTTAAAATTTCAAAGAAATAGAGAATTAAAACCGGGTAATCTTACTCATAATCTTAAAATTCTTGAGGAATTTAAGAATTATCAAATCAGCCAAGTGACTGACGATATAGAAACGGTATATGACTTTGAAAAGCCGTTCAAAGTACTGTTTCCAGATCGGGAATCTTGGCGCGACAGCAAAATAACCTTTGATAAAGGTGCGTCTGTGTGGTACACAGATGGTTCAAAAACTGTCGGAGCAGGGGTAGCGGGCCCAAAGAGGAGCCTATATAAATCCCTGGGAAAATATCCATCAGTTTTTCAAGCTGAAGTTATGGCTATCGACATGTGCGCTACTGAATGCCTAAAAAAAGGTTTCAACAAAGCCACAGTCTACATAATTTCAGACAGCCAAGCAGCACTCAAGGCAATTAACTCATACAAAGTAGTATCTGGATTGGTCTTGGAGTGCTTAAGAACTGTTAAATCTTTAGCTAGGAACAATAAAGTATATCTAATGTGGATTCCGGGACATGAAGGATTCAAGGGTAACGAGCTGGCAGACTCCCTAGCAAAAAAAGGTGCCAACTCCAATTTCTTTGGTCCAGAACCTTTCTGCGGCCTGCCCAGAAGCCACACAAAAAACAACATCAAAAAATGGGAAATGGAAAAATGCATCTCCCGATGGAAGAAAACCCCTGGAATTCTACAGGCGAAGGAATTCATCTTACCTTCGGCTAGCATTTCCAGGAAACTACTCAACCTCAGTAGGAGAGAGCTAAGAACCATTACGGGTCTCTTAACTGGACACTGTCCTCTAAATTACCATCTAAGCAGGATAGGACTACAGGAGGAAGACAAGTGCAGATTCTGCAGGGAGGCCAAAGAAACCTTAAAACACATTCTGTGTGAATGCGAGGCGTTGGCCTCTAAAAGAATGTGCTACATGCATTAGTATTTTCTCAAACCAGAGGAAATCTGGTGCGCACCTTCCAATAGAATTTTAGGATTTATAAAAAGCCTAAATCTATAAGAAGCACGGGCTGTACAAAAGATCTTTATTGGTCGAAGTGCAATCATAGCCCATTACACATCTATCTATCTATCTATCTATCTATTGTATTTTACCTCACACATACATATAAAAAAATTGGGATTAAACCAACGACTCCTATAGTACCAAGACTGAATGCTCAATTTTATTTTATTGTTTATATGTGTTGGAAGTACCAAATTAACATTACAATTTATTGTTTTTAATCAATTATAACTAAGCTGTGATTAAAGTAACATGAAAATTATGTTTAAATGAAATGTAGAGAAGATCCTTAGCTTTATTTTTACCGAATATATTAAATATCTATGAGCAACGTAAATCAAAGAAAAACGTGATAAATATTTATTAAGTAACATAAAACTGAAAATCAACTTTTTCTTAAATCTCCCAAATTACTAAAAATATTAAATTACAATGTTCTACAAATTTATGGACTTTTATTAAATAAACATTTTTCCCAAACATTGTTATTTCATAAAATTAAAAGAAATTGAGTTATTAAAGATAAATTATAATTTTTAATTAAAATCACAATTATCTCCTCATTTCTCATTTTTAACAGTCACCTCTGAAAATGTAGTACTACAATGTTTGGGAAAAATGTTTATTTAATAAAAATCCACAAATTTGTAGAACAGTATAATTTAATACTTTTAGTAATTTGGGAGATTTAAGGAAAAATTGATTTTCAGTTTTATGTTACTTAATAAATATTTATCACGTTTTTTCTTTGATTTACGTTGCTCATAGATATTTAATATATTCGGTAAAAATAAAGCTAAGGATCTTCTCTACATTTCATTTGAACATAATTTTCATGTTACTTTAATCACAGCTTAGTTATAATTGATTAAAAACAATAAATTGTAATGTTAATTTGGTACTTCCAACACATATAAACAATAAAATAAAATTGAGCATTCAGTCTTGGTACTATAGGAGTCGTTGATTAAACCCAAATAAATTTGGCTTAAACCAATATCCGAATTAGAGAGTTTATAGCAGATAAAATTGGGAGTAAACCAAAATCCGTATTAAAAGCGAAATACGCATAAACTCGTACATAGATACCTTTTACACAGTTCTTCCCCACGACCAAGTTCGATTGCCAGGGGAGTAGTGCGGTTTCCTCATCTTTCTTCACTTTTTCAACCAAACTGTTTTCTATTTAACGAGGTGAAGATACTAACACATACACACAAAAAGAAGTTTTTGAAGAATTTAAAATTCAAATACATTGAAAAATTTGTTTATGTACAATGAATTGAGAAGAAAGAAAGAAGACGCGTGTAAAAGTAAAAAGAAGAGCTATGTAAAACGGCACATACAGTTTATACAAACGAAATGTAAAAGAATATAGAAAAGTTTGCCTATCTTGCCTGTACTGACTTCGATTAATAATAAATCGAGTATAAATTTTTGAGTTGTGCCACATTTTTTTTTTATTATATTTTTCCACCATGCAGTAAAATAATTTTTTTTATTTGCATAAAAATAGGTAATCATGGGTGGTGGAAGACAATGTCTTGTTTCAAATGTTGTTAATTCTGAAGCAGATCCAGTTGATTCTTGGGCATGTTATTCAAAAGATGGCAGGAACTTGATAAAAGATTGGGAAAATGATAAACAAAATCGAGGATTATCGTACGCAGTTCTACAGAATAATAGTGATTTAATTAATCTAGATGCTGGAAATACTGACTACGTTTTAGGTTTCTGTAGCTATTTTATACAAACTGATGAAGTGATATGTGATCATCTCAGATCACTTCTCCTTGAAAATAGCCTCACTTTAATTATTCAAAGTAACATATGTTAAAAAATTAAATTAGATACTTAAACAAATTTCACTGGAAAAATCCAACATTACGTAACAAAATAAAATGAAATTAAAATTTATGTAATAACCCCGAAACTTTAATTCATATGATAATTTAACACTAAAACAGCTGGTAAATTGAAACTGATGAACTGATGAAATAAAATTTTTGATCAGTTCCTCACTGTCTTCAGTGATGTTTTTTTGTAGCTGTTATGCATGAGTATACATTGTAATAATAATATGAATAACTCTTTCTTTGTCTTTGGTTAAATTCCAGTAATTTTGTTTATGTTACATAAATTTTGTTGATGTTGCATAAGTTTTGTTTATATTAAAATTCTTTTCCCACTTGATCATACACTTGATATGTCTTACAATAATAATCATTGTTACTAAGTTAATACATACCATGCATAGCATTGTTTATTCATTTTTGATTATTGTTGACCTAAGCAAAATATGCATTTTGTAAACTAATTAAGTATAATACATAAAATAAGAATTTAGTTCAGTTTTAGCTCTTGAATAGATTAGAAGTTCTTAAAATATTAAGATTTTAATATTAATAATATAAATTTATTAAATAATTATTAAAGTTTTTATCCTTTTATTATTTTATCTTATTTTTAAAAATAAACTTATTTTATAAAGGAAATAAAATTGTTGTTGTTTCTTTTTATATTAAAAAGTTATAAAAATAAAAGGGGTGTAGCAAAATATCCTCTTTGCTACTCCTTAAGTCCTTTTAGAATTTAACATAGCGACCTAAATCGTGGAATCTTTATTCATTCATGATCTTTATCATGAGTGCCAAAAAATCGTGCTGCCTCTGAGAGGAAGTGAAATATCTCAGAATTATCACTTCATCAGTTCCAATAAAACACAGCCTCTGTGCTCAAAGAATTATTCATTCTTGTAATAATCAAATATGACCGTTTAAATTTCAGGAATTTTTGCAAACGGACACTTGAAATATGATCATGAAAGAAATAGAGATGCCAAAGGTATGCCATCAATAAAGGATATGACTTTAAAAACATTAGATACTTTTAAAAACCGAAAGAAAGGTTTTCTTCTAATTGTTGAAGCTGGGTTAATTGATCAAGCACATCATAGAGGTATCGCTAGAAAAGCAATATCTGAAACATTAGCATTAGATGAAGCTGTGGAAGCTGCTACTATTGCTTTGAAGTATTTCAAGCATATCATATAAAAATATGTATATCCATTTATTTTGTTTATTTTTTTATCTTAGGGATACGCTTGACGAAACATTAATTATTGTAACTTCTGATCATTCTCATACGTTAACAATAAACGGTTATCCCTCAAAAGGTAATACTATATTTGGGATTGCTTCAAAATCTAAAATCGACTCAATACCATACACAACATTAACCTACAGTACAAGTTATGGTGGTTATCAAGTAAAAACTGACAATGAAACAGGAAAATCATACAGAAAGGATCCAAGTTTAGAAGATACAACATCATATAACTACATTCAGCAGTCAGCAATTCTTACCGATGAGAATACTCATGGAGGATCAGATGTAACAATACATGCAACTGGTAATTATTAGACATTAAGATTGCCTCATTAATATCTTCCTCCATCATATCACACGCAAACATATCATATTCATCATCCATATTTTTAAAAAAATATATGTTTGAAGCTATAGTTTCAACAACACGAACAGATTCAAACAAACGAATTTCAGGTCTGAGGGCGAGGCTACTGAACAGTGATGTGAC
Organism: Bombylius major; assembly: GCA_932526495.1. Classification (NCBI taxonomy): domain Eukaryota; kingdom Metazoa; phylum Arthropoda; class Insecta; order Diptera; family Bombyliidae; genus Bombylius; species Bombylius major. Next base: position 31,784,389 of record OW052042.1, read on the forward strand.
CCCAAGCAGATGCCTTGGGATTCGCAGCGAGAGTAGTAGAATTTGAAATAACTCATATTTATTATAAGCATTAACATTTTTATTATTGGATTCATTTTATATCGCTTTATTCTAATATTTTATTAATTTAAAATCCTTAAATTTTTTATAAAAAAGCACATGCACATCACAGCACACTCACAGAAAAGATAAAGAATGAAAGAACAAAGAATGTGTTTGTCTTCTTCTTTTTAAAATACCCTATAAATTACTCGCGAATTGCATTAGTCTGTAGAAACAAAAGGGTAACTTACCTAACTCAAAGATCATCAATCAGCCCTATACCAATCATACATATTAATGTGATATTGACCATCTACATTTGACAAAATTAACTAGTTAAAAAAAACCATTATAAAACAAATCAAAGCGTGGAGCTCCTTAAAAATGAAGACGAAGTAGATTTTGGGTAAAAAGTAGTAGCGTACTTGCGAAGGCAAAATCTACCGTACAATGGAGAAAACTTTGAGCTATAGCATTTTTATTTTTGGAAGTCAGTATTGTGCTTATAGAGGCAGTACCCGATGAGTTTGTTGCCCTTGGTAATATTTAATTTAAAAGATTCTCCTCGATTGAAATTGAGATCTGATCACCCCACACACGAGACAGATTTATTCACGCAATGTAAAAGAAAAGTATGCCTATCTTGCCTGTACTGACTTCCAAAAGTAAAAATAGTATAGATATATTTATGATATAATATAATTATAGTTATATATATGAACTAGAGGAAAAATTATCCACATATGATATATTACACAATATATAATTTAATTTTTCCTCTAGTTCATATATGTTATATAGTGAATATATTTATGTATAAATCGGGAAAAGCGTGCAGAATTTTGGAAAAGCGGGACACCTTTAATGTTTTAAAATAAGCGTGACAGTCACCTCAAAAGCGGGACTGTCCCGCCCAAATCGGGACGTCTGGTCACTTTATATATGTATATAACTCTAATTATATTATATCCAAAACCCTCTATATCACAAGCCAAGTTGTGGCTTTCTGCACTAACCCAATCAAACACGATAAAAGTGTTGAAACGTCAAAACATTCAATGCTGGTAGTACAAATAGTGATGTAAAGAAATAGTGTTTTAGCTGAATATTTTTGGTTTTTTAAATAAAATATTGTTTATAAAAGTTTTAAAATATAATAAATTAACAGTGTTATAATTTTTAAAGTGCACAATAGTCAAAAAAATTAAATAAAAAGGTGGAAAATGTTGTGCGTTCTTACCTACTTGTAAGAGAAAAAATTAAAGTATGACTACATAACATAGTACATACCTATCTATGGTGAGGTTATATTATTTATATGTAATAAAGTGAATAAATTGATTTGATTTAATAAAATTTAATTTATAATAATTCTGATACATATATGTATTTATATGAATAATTAAAGTTTAAAGAATAATAAATAATATAAACTTTTTTCTTCTATACCTATATATTGACATGTGACTAATGACTACATTACCTATGGTGAGGTTATATTATAAAAGTGAATAAATTGAAATGAAATGTAAACACAAATATATGAAAAAAATAAATAAAGTGAACGAAAATAAGAAAAAATTCATTTAATTTAATAAAATTTTATTTATAAGTTTGTATTAATTGTTAAATTATTGAATCAAATCAATTTCTCACATCATAACATAATCACAAAAATTTATATAAAAAAAGTCTATGAAAAAGTAAATAATTTGGTACATAATCTTTATTGTGTAATGAAGGCAAATAGACACTTAATTTGTGATAACTAATAAATTAAATTCTATTAAATCAAATCAATTTATTCACTTTATTACATATAAATAATACAACCTCACCATAGATAGGTATGTACTATGTAGTCATACTTTAATTTTTTCTCTTACAAGTAGGTAAGAACGCACAACATTTTCCACCTTTTTATTTAATTTTTTTGACTATTTTGCACTTTAAAAATTATAACACTGTTAATTTATTATATTTTAAAACTTTTATAAACAATATTTTATTTAAAAAACCAAAAATATTCAGCTAAAACACTATTTCTTTACACTAATATTCCACCACTCTTATTAAGAAACCATAAGAAACTAAAATGTCAAAACAAAACATGGCACTTCTTACTAATACATACACAACACCAGTAGGAGGCTTTTATTGTAGAGGGTTTTGATTATATCATAAATATATCTAGCTCAAAATGAGTAAAAATGTAATTAGGCGTTTTGTCCATTGAAATGTAGTAGAATGATATACTACTATTGTACTAAGGGTCACATCACTGCTACTGAATAGTACACTCAAATTTTACTGAGTATTCACTCATAAAAAATCATTTTATTCGTATCAAAATAGAGTGTTCACTCAGTTGTCAAAAACTTTAACTGAACTGTTTTGTTATATTTATCGAAACTAATTTTTTATTCACGTCAAACTGAGTGTTTCCTCAAAAAAGTTGAGTGAAAATTCGCACTCAGTTTTTATTCACTCCACCCATTTAGGAGATTTGAGTATTCCTCACATCAATGTCTACGTAGTAACCATGGTGGAATGATATATAAGGAGGTGTGTTCTTCCCAAGGTAAACAATCGCCATATTGAACCAAATTGAATCTGACCAATTAGAGAGCATTTCAATAACAGTTGTGATTTTACCAACCGCAATAATTATTATTATATGTTGACCGAACTTGCTGCTTTTGGCAGGTAGTGTTTTAACTATGAACAAAACCTTCTATACAGAAGCCGTGCTATGGATTTCTGCACAAAAACAATCAAACACGATAAAAGTGTTGAAACGTCAAAACATTCAGTACTGGTAGTACAAATATTAGTGTAAAGAAATAGTGTTTTAATTAAATATTTTTGGTTTTTTTAAATAAAATATGGTTTATAAAAGTTTTAAAATATAATAAATTAACAGTGTTATAATTTTTAAACTGCACAATATTCAAAACATTAAATAAAAAGGTGGAAAATATTGTGCCTTCTTACCTACTTGTAAGAGAAAAAATTAAAGTATGACTACATACCAAAACCTACTACAATAAAAGCCTCGAACAAGAGTTTTGTAAGATTAGTAAGAAGTGCCATGTTTTGTTTTGACATTTTAGTTTCTTATGGTTTCTTAATAAGAGTGGTGGAATATTAGTGTAAAGAAATAGTGTTTTAATTAAATATTTTTGGTTTTTTTAAATAAAATATGGTTTATAAAAGTTTTAAAATATAATAAATTAACAGTGTTATAATTTTTAAACTGCACAATATTCAAAACATTAAATAAAAAGGTGGAAAATATTGTGCCTTATTACCTACTTGTAAGAGAAAAAATTAAAGTATGACTGACTATACCTATGGTGAGGTTATAATATATGTAATAAAGTGAATAAATTGATTCGATTTAATAGAATTTAATTTATTAGTTATCACAAATTAAGTGTCTATTTGCCTTCATATTACACAATAAAGATTATGTACCCAATTATTTACTTTTTCATAGACTTCTTTTATATACATTTTTGTGGCTATGTTATAATGTGAGAAATTGATTTGATTCAATAATAGGGTCAAGCACCTGAGTTGCGTCGAGTAATATAAATAAAAGACTTTTTCGTAATTTGTAAATTAAGTTAGTGTTTTTATTCACTTATAAAAATCATTGAAATACATTTTTCCATCTCCATCTTTTTTTTTCTCCACATATAATGCACCTAATAAAGTGACGACCCATATTTAAAAAAAAAATAATAAAATATTGTATTTTTTAAAACTATTTATTTCTTTTAAATTAATTTTATTAAATTTTTTACTTTTAAATTAATTTTATTAAATTTTTTACTTTTAAATTAATTTTATTAAATTTTATTTCTTTTTAATTAATTTTATTAAATTTTATTTCTTTTTAATTAATTTTATTAAATTTTATTTCTTTATAATTAAGTAAAGTTTTTGATTTTGTTTCCTTTATCTTAATAAATGCATTTGGTTTTTTATTTAAAGTCTTATTAATTGTTTTCGTACACTAGTTTATTTTATGAAAATAATCACAATAATAATAATTTATAATATTATCATTCACGTACTAAATATTATTTTAATTTTTTAATTTAATAAACTTTATATTATTTTTTTTTAAAATCACTTAGAAAAACTAACTTTAATATATCACATCAGAACTGATATTGATAAGGTAATCACATATCATACCGTATACTTTGATTTTTACCTACAAAATTTGGCGCGATCTAAAAATTCTAATAAAATTAGAAGCCACGTGCTAGTGATGAGCAATCTTTCTAGTATGTAAGAAAGAAAAATATAGGTAGGATAAAATGTGACGCCATTCGTACGTGAGCAAGTAAAAATAAGTAAATAAACAAACACATGTTAAAGTGATGAGCAACCTTAACTGCGTGAAGAATATAAACCTATACAAGTAAAAAATGTTTGTAAGATAACAAAAAGGGTTGGTGTTAGTTTATGCATGTTTTTCATTTATAAGAAAAAAACAAAGGGGATATTTCATTCTCGTTTGAAGAGATTTTGTTTTTTTTTTTAATTTAATTTTTTTTTAGTGATAATAGTATATACTTGTACTCTTTTTTTGTTTGCGTCCTTTTTCATATACTGTTACCCGAAAGTTATTCCTCTTTATTAGTATCTACTCTTTGGTATAAACTCGATAATTCGGATTTTGGCTTAAGCCCAATTAACACAATTCCTCAATAATAAAAAACGTACAGCTTCTTAAATATTTAAAAGAGTTGAAAACAGAACAGAAGTCCAAATAAACTGTCTTCACAAAAAACGTTTTTTCTGCACAACCTTCGGAACCTAAGCATTAATGCGCGTAGTTTTTTTGGTACACTATAACTCGCATCCTATTAATAGGATATTTTTCACGTCAAGGGAGTTTTGTAGAAAATAATAAACAAAATACCTTCCAAAAATTTCAAATCAGTCGGATAGTAGAGTTCGGATATTTTTAAATTGAAAAAAAAAATTTTTGAGAAAAACGTGTTATCATTGATTCAAATGTTAGCAGCCCCACCAAGTGATTTCTTCACGAGCCGCCACTGGTTTAATCCCAATTCTTTTATATGTGTGTGTGAGGTAAAATGCAATATGGCGGATTCTAATGTTTATGGTGAAAGTGAAGCTGTCACGTTCTTCTTCTTTTTTTTATGTGGAAAAAGAATAATGTGTATACTATAAGTGTATAAAAGTATCAACGTTTGCATGTATTATCAATGACAATATAAAATACTATCAGACTTACAGCCTTATTCCCATAATAGACAATGACTAGTCACAACGCAAAAGAGTCATAACTTGTGATTTGTAGAAATTATTTGTGACTTTTTGTATTCTGCAAAGTAGTCACAATTTTGACAGATCAGAAAAATGTCATAAGCTATGACTGACAGAAGTAGATAGAAGAACATCTAATTCAGATTGACCAAGCAAGGAAACAACAGGTGAAGAATAAAAAATCACTTGTTTTTATACTCAATAATGTTTTTCTTAATATGACGTTGTAATTTTCGGGATCGAAAATTTTCTTCGACATGATACATCTGTATCTTTTCTATGGTCTCGTGGTGTTTTTACAGTACATACTTATACCAATGACAATATTGTTGTGAATTTTATTCCTTTGAAATAAATAACAAGTTTTTTTTATAAGTTAAAAACTCTTTATTAGCTTTATAAACACTACAACTTTTGCTAAGGAAAAGAATCGTCCACTTAGATTGTTCAAACTTGAATGACTTGAATGAATTAATTCTTTAGTCTTTTCAAAGAACAGACTACGTGATGAAACATGATCAAAACAGAAAGGAATGTGCAAGATCGCAAAAAGACAGGAAACGAAAATATAAAGACGACAAATAAGGTATAAGAAAAACAAGAAGGAATGTGCGATATCGCAGAAATATTCTAAAGCGATAACGAATGTATGAAAGATTAAATGCATGGTCAGCAAAAGATAGGAAATGAAAATATAAAGTCGACAAATAAGTTATAAGAATTATGAGAAAAATAATATGCGTGTGATAAACTGATTCGTATGCATGAGTAATTTAGGGCTTTACAACACGCCCCCCTTAAGAATGGAAATCATACCTTGGATTGGTGTTAAATTAGACTATGGTCCGAAAAAATTTTCGATGTTATTAAACAATATGCGGTATAAATCAGAATTAGTACCGTCTGTTACAAAAATAATTGTCCCAGCCAGATTCGAATTCATCACTGCAGTAAAAACTGATTTTAGAAATGATGTCGTATGTTTATCGAAAGAATTAGAAAACGGACTTTTAATTTCTAATAGCATTTCATCGCCCAAAAATAATGCTTGCGTAATCTCAGTAATAAATCCTAATGAGGGCGATACCGAACTTGACATTAATAACATAGAATTTAAAAATCTATCAGCTTTTCGAATCTCTCGTATCTCTGCAGAAAATGCTGACGCGTTAAACTATGATCGTATAAAAAAACTGCAAGAAGAAATTAAAACCGATCACATGACGAAAGAGCAACGCGAACCAATTCTAAACTTATGTATCGAATATAACGATTTATTCCACTTTAAAGGTGATAAATTAACATGTACTCAAGCAGTACAACATAACATCCCAACTCCAGGTGCTCAACCCATTCATGTTAGACCCTATCGTCTACCAGAATTCCAAAAATCTGAGGTAAACGCGCAGATACAACAAATGTTAGATGACAATATAATAAAAGAGTCAAAAAGCCCATGGAATTTTCCTTTGGTACTTGTACCCAAAAAACCAGATAGCAAGGGTAATAAAAAATGGCGTTTATGTGTCGATTTTAGAAAACTTAACGACATCACAGTTGGTGATGCGTACCCATTGCCTAATACTACTGATATTCTGGACCAGTTGAGTAACGCAAAATATTTCTCCACTCTGGATTTAGCGAGTGGGTTTCATCAGATCGAAGTCAACCCAAAAGACAGGGAGAAAACTGCATTTTCTACGCCACTAGGGCACTTTGAATACGTTCGTATGCCTTTTGGTTTAAAGGGCGCTCCCGCCTCTTTTCAACGACTTATGAATAACGTCTTGGCTGGTTTACAGGGCATTAAAATATTTGTTTACATGGACGATATCGTTTTGTATGGACGCACGTTAGAAGAACATAACGAAAAACTTAAAGAAGTTTTTGAAAGGTTACGTACGCACAACCTAAAGCTACAGCCCGACAAATGTGAGTTTTTGAAAAAGGAACTCATCTATCTTAGCCATGTAATCAGTGAGAACGGAATCAGTCCTGATCCTAAAAAAATTGAAAGCGTCGAAAATTTCTCAGTTCCGAAAAGTCCTAAAGAAATTAAAATGTTCCTTGGCCTAGCCGGTTACTATCGCCGTTTTATCAAAAACTTTGCAAAAATTTCCAAGCCCCTTACCAATCTCTTAAAGAAAAACGCAAAATTCGAATGGACGCCTTGTTGTACGCAATCGTTTAATTTATTGAAAGAAGCTCTAATAACTCCTCCATTGCTACAGTACCCTGATTTTAGTAAAAACTTTATACTTACAACAGATGCCAGTGGCTATGCGATAGGTTCAGTTCTATCACAAGGAGACATAGGTTTCGACTTACCTATTGCATACGCCTCGAGAACACTTAATAAAAGCGAGATCAACTATTCGACCATTGACAAAGAACTCTTAGCAATCGTTTGGTCGGTACAACATTTTCGCCCATACTTATTTGGAAAAAAATTCAAAATTTTCACCGTTGGTTTATCTTAATAATTGTAAGGACCCGAATTCTCGTATGATGCGGTGGAAGCTTAAACTAGAAGAGTTTGATTTCGACATTATTTATAAACAAGGGCCTTCCAACACGAATGCTGACTGCCTCAGCCGAATTTGTAAAGTCACGCTAAGATCTAATACGAAAAGTCAGGAAAACGCGAAATTTAAGAGTTCTGTAGACGATACCAATAAAACTTCTACTACAAATAATAATACTACATTTTCATACGATCATTTTATCAACAGTTTAAATAGTAACCCAACTATTAATTCAAATATTAGTGACAACGACTCTGAATTCCATAATGACGGCAAAAATAACGTCGGTATTTTTATAAACACAGAATTAGAACTTGCAAATTTTGCTGAAACTCTTATAAATGAAGCAGGCCATTCCAATTCGTTACAAGGAAAAATATTGCAACCCTGTAGTATAATCTGCCTACAAAATCTTGATAAACTTACATTTTATCTAGTTGTTAGTTTTAAAGAAAAAATTACTGAATACAAAGATTTCTTTAACACATTCATGTCCTTGAAAGCCTTCTTATTATCTCGCGGCGTCACTGAACTTATTTTACCTAATACTTCAAAATTTTCCTCGTACAGGCACTTGAACTTTGATTACATCCGAGCTATGGTGAGATGCGTTTTTCGTAATACAGATATAAACATAATCTTCTACCATGGGAACAATTATAATAAATTATCGGAGGATGAAATAAATAAAATTTTATACGAATATCACTATACTCCTACCGGGGGTCATAATGGCGTTAATCGAACTTACAAAAGAATTAGAAAATATTACAAATGGCGAAATATGTACAATGATATTAAAAGCTTTATTAAAAAATGTGACATTTGTAAGAAAAATAAGGTACATAGATATACTAAGGAACCGATGGTCATTACTTCCACATCAAAAGAAGCATTCGAAAAAATTGCAATAGATATAGTAGGGTCTTTCCCAGTCACTAATGATGGTAATAAATACCTCCTAACATTCGTTGATGACTTAACTAAGTATTCGGACGCTATCCCGATACCTAATCAAGAAGCTAATACTATAGCTGGAAAATTTGTCACCGAAATTATTTTTCGTTTTGGCACACCTCGTGAAGTTTTAACCGATCAAGGTAAAAACTTTATAGGGGAAGTCTTCAAGCAAACTTGTAAGCTCTTAAAAATCAAGAAAATACAAACAACTGCTCACAGGCCGCAGTCAAATGGCTCCTGCGAACGAAGTCATCGAGTTTTTAACGAATATCTTCGGTGTTTTATTGACCAAGCCCAAACCGATTGGGACAAGTGGATCAAATATGCCGTCTTTGTCAATAATACAACCCCAAATACTTCCACGGGTTACACACCATTCGAGCTTCTATTTGGCCGAAAGGCCGAACTTCCTGCTTCATTATCTCGTCCGCCAGAAATTCAGTATAATTATGATATATGTATATACAAACGAACTAAAATCTCGACTCCAACATGTTCATCGCGTAGCTAGGGAAAACATATTAAAAAGTAAAAATTTAGCTAAGGATCAATACGACAAATACATAAACCCATCGTGTTTTAAAGAAGACGATTTAGTTTTATTAAAAGATGATAACCCTCACAAAGTTAAATGTAAAAAATTGTTACCTGTGTGGCAGGGTCCATTAAAAGTTCTATCTTCGGAAGGCGTTAATACAAAAATTTTAGTAAAAAATGAAGCTGTTAAAGTTCATAATAACCGTCTTATACATTATAACCTTTAAATTTTCACTATCTATAATACAAGTGTACTCTTTCAGGTGCAAAATGACCACTGTGTTCCTCTTATCAAAGGCAATTTTTAAATTGGGTAAATTAGAAAATACAACGAAAACAGAAACATACGTTCGAGACCAAATTTCCACAATTAACGAAATATTAATATCATTTGTTATGGCTACAGGCCAATACGCACAAGCACAATCTCATATTATTGATATACTTACCGCTGCATCCCAAGGAATTTTACACCCATATGTCGTAAATGGTCAAGACATGATAGAGGAATTATTAAAAATACAAGGTATGCTTCCGAACGGTTTGTATTTGCCCATTCAGCCAAATATTCAAAATTTAGAAGAATTGTACAAAATCATAGATATACATGTGTATTATAGTAATAAGAATCTAAACTTTTTGTTAATTATTCCACTTATAAGTTCCATAGAGTTCAACATCTTTAAGATGACAAGTATACCTGAATACATACATACAAAAGAATAATTTAAGCTCATTAGAATTAAACAATCAAATAAAAGATTTGCATAAGACAAGTCATAGTATAGAAAATCTTAAACAAAAAATTGTACCTTTGAAATCTATTGAGAAGCATACCTACCAAATGTACACACTATATATAATCATAACTGTAATCTTACTCATGTTAATTTTAAAATGTATTTCTAAATCATATCCTAAGTCACTTTCATGTAAAAGGGAAAGAACTAGAAACGAAATTGTAAAAACAGAATCAATCGAATTAACCCCGGACGAGAGAAACAAAAATGTAAGCATTGAAATCGCGAGCGGTAAACCCCACAATGAAAATCACACCAATCCAAGGTATGATTTCCATTCTTAAGGGGGGGCGTGTTGTAAAGCCCTAAATTACACATGCATACGAATCAGTTTATCACACGCATATTATTTTTCTCATAATTCTTATAACTTATTTGTCGACTTTATATTTTCATTTCCTATCTTTTGCTGACCATGCATTTAATCTTTCATACATTCGTTATCGCTTTAGAATATTTCTGCGATATCGCACATTCCTTCTTGTTTTTCTTATACCTTATTTGTCGTCTTTATATTTTCGTTTCCTGTCTTTTTGCGATCTTGCACATTCCTTTCTGTTTTGATCATGTTTCATCACGTAGTCTGTTCTTTGAAAAGACTAAAGAATTAATTCATTCAAGTCATTCAAGTTTTAACAATCTAAGTGGACGATTCTTTTCCTTAGCAAAAGTTGTAGTGTTTATAAAGCTAATAAAGAGTTTTTAACTTATAAAAAAAACTTGTTATTTATTTCAAAGGAATAAAATTCACAACAATATTGTCATTGGTATAAGTATGTACTGTAAAAACACCACGAGGCCATAGAAAAGATACAGATGTATCATGTCGAAGAAAATTTTCGATCCCGAAAATTACAACGTCATATTAAGAAAAACATTATTGAGTATAAAAACAAGTGATTTTTTATTCTTCACCTGTTGTTTCCTTGCTTGGTCAATCTGAATTAGATGTTCTTCTATCTACTTCTGTCAGTCATAGCTTATGACATTTTTCTGATCTGTCAAAATTGTGACTACTTTGCAGAATACAAAAAGTCACAAATAATTTCTACAAATCACAAGTTATGACTCTTTTGCGTTGTGACTAGTCATTGTCTATTATGGGAATAAGGCTGTAAGTCTGATAGTATTTTATATTGTCATTGATAATACATGCAAACGTTGATACTTTTATACACTTATAGTATACACATTATTCTTTTTCCACATAAAAAAAAGAAGAAGAACGTGACAGCTTCACTTTCACCATAAACATTAGAATCCGCCATATTGCATTTTACCTCACACACACATATAAAAGAATTGGGATTAAACCAGTGGCGGCTCGTGAAGAAATCACTTGGTGGGGCTGCTAACATTTGAATCAATGATAACACGTTTTTCTCAAAAATTTTTTTTTTCAATTTAAAAATATCCGAACTCTACTATCCGACTGATTTGAAATTTTTGGAAGGTATTTTGTTTATTATTTTCTACAAAACTCCCTTGACGTGAAAAATATCCTATTAATAGGATGCGAGTTATAGTGTACCAAAAAAACTACGCGCATTAATGCTTAGGTTCCGAAGGTTGTGCAGAAAAAACGTTTTTTGTGAAGACAGTTTATTTGGACTTCTGTTCTGTTTTCAACTCTTTTAAATATTTAAAAAGCTGTACGTTTTTTATTATTGAGGAATTGTGTTAATTGGGCTTAAGCCAAAATCCGAATTATCGAGTTTATACCAAAGAGTAGATACTAATAAAGAGGAATAACTTTCGGGTAACAGTATATGAAAAAGGACGCAAACAAAAAAAGAGTACAAGTATATACTATTATCACTAAAAAAAAATTAAATTAAAAAAAAAAACAAAATCTCTTCAAACGAGAATGAAATATCCCCTTTGTTTTTTTCTTATAAATGAAAAACATGCATAAACTAACACCAACCCTTTTTGTTATCTTACAAACATTTTTTACTTGTATAGGTTTATATTCTTCACGCAGTTAAGGTTGCTCATCACTTTAACATGTGTTTGTTTATTTACTTATTTTTACTTGCTCACGTACGAATGGCGTCACATTTTATCCTACCTATATTTTTCTTTCTTACATACTAGAAAGATTGCTCATCACTAGCACGTGGCTTCTAATTTTATTAGAATTTTTAGATCGCGCCAAATTTTGTAGGTAAAAAGCAAAGTATACGGTATGATATGTGATTACCTTATCAATATCAGTTCTGATGTGATATATTAAAGTTAGTTTTTCTAAGTGATTTTAAAAAAAAATAATATAAAGTTTATTAAATTAAAAAATTAAAATAATATTTAGTACGTGAATGATAATATTATAAATTATTATTATTGTGATTATTTTCATAAAATAAACTAGTGTACGAAAACAATTAATAAGACTTTAAATAAAAAACCAAATGCATTTATTAAGATAAAGGAAACAAAACCAAAAACTTTACTTAATTATAAAGAAATAAAATTTAATAAAATTAATTAAAAAGAAATAAAATTAAATAAAATTAATTAAAAAGAAATAAAATTTAATAAAATTAATTTAAAAGTAAAAAATTTAATAAAATTAATTTAAAAGAAATAAATAGTTTTAAAAAATACAATATTTTATTATTTTTTTTTTAAATATGGGTCGTCACTTTATTAGGTGCATTATATGTGGAGAAAAAAAAAGATGGAGATGGAAAAATGTATTTCAATGATTTTTATAAGTGAATAAAAACACTAACTTAATTTACAAATTACGAAAAAGTCTTTTATTTATATTACTCGACGCAACTCAGGTATATATTTCTCATCACTAATACAACTTTAACGAATCTTCTTTTTCAGTTCCTCATCATGATTTTTCTTGCTATCTATTTTCAACTCAGATACATGTGTATTAGTGCAAGAAATTGCGCATTTATTTGAGATTTTATCAGTTCTTGTTCGTAGTTAAAACACTACCTTACACTATGTTTATACCACATAAAATTGGGAGTAGACCAAAATCCGTATTAAAAGTGGATTACGTATATACTCGTACACTTTTAAAGAACACACCTTATATGTATATCATTCAATCAACAAGTACACACCAAGTAGCATTACAACCTTCGCAAACAGGTTTAAAACCGGTTTTTACAACTGCTCAAAATACACCTGATGGTGGCACGACCAAGTTGTAACGAGTGTGAGTGTATTACAACCGTCAGCTAAAATTACTTTATACTATTTTTATTATACCAAGTTGCAAAAAAATTGTTACAACTAGCGCATTACTACCCGGTGTATATTGGCTGAATGATATCAATATAACTGGATAGAACTTCTTTATTTAACACCATACTGTAAAAATGGGACTAAATTTATATCGTTGTCTTACTCTTAGGGAATTCGCCATGTCTCAATGCACGAAGCCTGATTTAAACATTTGATATTTTTAATAGATAGATGGAGGCACAATTTTCATTTAAATTTAAATTAAATTAATTGGATTTGAATTAGAATTAAATTTAAATTCGATAAAAATCAAATTGTCCTAAAATAAATCAGTAACTTAGTTGTTATTAACAACACATTATTTCAATGGGAGATTTTCCAATGTTTTTAAATTTGAATATATTCAAATTTGACTGCTTTGTCAATCAAAAAGTGAAAGTGCGGTAGGTAATTGAATGAACGAAAATAATGCATGTATATGTTTCACTCTTAGGTAATTAACGAAATTTGTCTTGAGTCCACATGAAACAAAAAGTTGTACAGTTCAGATATATTGATATATGTATATATAAAGTTAATGATATCAATCCACCATGATAGCAAACAAAACACAGCTAATGTTTACAAATTAATTTTGTAATGTAGCCATCTTGTACACAGCGATATAATTATTAGATTTTGATTTATTCAGAAAATTCTGTTGCTGTTGCTGCAAGGTTTAAGCGCAAAGTGCTGATTAGCGTGTTTGCTAATCACATTCGCAGCTGCTGTTGCTGTAAGGTTGTATTTCTTGGATTTAGGTGGACTACATTATATGTCAAAGGGTTGTCATCAAAATCCTTATCCTGGTGCATGGTAAATAGAATAGAAAGGTATTACATTACAATAAGTTGATGACGTAGCTGCGAAAAAAAAGTTTTTGTTTACATTTTGTTTATATGTTGTTTTCGTAGTGGCTAATGGTTAAATAATTATTTTATAAATAAAGTGACTTATAAATAAATTAAAAAACTATAATTGACTATATATGTATTTGAAAAAAAAAAAAAATAAATACGTATTAAAATAGTTAAATGTGTGGTGATGTCTTGTAAAAATTATACAGGAAATACAAAAGAAAAAGTTAAATTTTTCAGATTTCCATCTGAAAAAAATGTGAAACCAGTAAAATGTATTCAATACATGAGAAATGATTGTTATTATTATTATTGTTAATGTTAATGTTGTCAAATAAATATTTAAATGTTTATTTTTTTTTTCATATAAATTTCAAAGTAGGTAGGTATCTAAATTGATCTTGAAAAAATAAAAGTTGTAAAAATATGTATTACATACCACAAAATAGTGAATTAATAAATGATAAAATCGATTGTATAAAATCTATAAAGTCAACAATAAATAATAACGATGAAGAATCATCAAGAATCATATACATACATTTAACACATTTAAATATGCTTTCTTCACATTTTCCAAAAAGTTAAAATTGCTTGTATTGTTCATGCTTAAAAACATGTGATTAAAGATTTCATAGTCAAAGTTGTGTATACCTATACATTAGTTACAAAAGCATCAAAAAGAAATATTAGCATTTAAAATTATAAACTCTACAGGTACATAATTAATACCTAATACACCTTAATAATTTGTTATTATTAATTAATTATACATATATTATAATAATAAATTATTATTAAAGTACAGTAGTATAAGTATTTGTGTTGTTATTAGTAAGAATTGCAATATTTTTATTATTAAAATCATTCTGCATTAATGAAATAAATATACTATCATATAATTAATGTGAACGTACAACAGTTTATATTTCTAAAAATTCAAAAATTCTGCGCAGCTACGTCATCTGTAACATATATTTTCATTTAAGATTAAAACCCCCTTTTCAGCATACCTTTCTATTCTATTTACCATGATCCTGATGCATAGAAATTCCGTTTCACCAAAAAATATGTAATAAGAAGAACTCTTATTCATATAAAATTTATTCATATAAAAATTTTTATTCTGGGGTTCTGGCGCGACAAAGAGTATATAACTTAGAGGTTTCATTTATCCGTTAAATTCAAATTTTTGAATTTTCGTGTCTGTATGTTTGCCAATTTGGCTTCGAATAAGCTCTTGAGATGTTAGCCTATACAAGGGTGCAAGAGGAGAGAAAAGAAGAAACATGTAAAGGAAATTGAAGAAATAAAGAATAATGAAGAACACGCCCATAATTCTAATATTCATCTTATAATGCGGTATTTGTTGTTGTATTTGTGTACCATATGGTATTTTTTTAGTTTTGTTTTGTTTTAATTCTGGAAGTACAAAAATAATACAATAGAGAAAATTAAATTAATGTTCACGTTGTATTTTTAATACATGTTATGTATGTCGTCGTATGTGAATTTTGTATGAAATGAAAAATATTATACATAAATAATTTTATTATTAGTTTTTATTTTGCATTCTATAATTCTTATAAAATAATGATAATTTTTTCAATCGGAAATCAATTTCACGATTTTTTTTTCTTTTTTGTCAAATTTCATGTTTTTTGTTTTTTTTAAACATATTTTCATTCTGAATAGAACCCTACTAACCATCGCTCATCAGTTTTTTAATTTTTTAAGGGGTCGGGTACGGACGAAGCAAACGGTAAAGTTGTATTTGTAAAATTATGGATGTATTAGTGTTATGTACAAAAAATGAAGTATATAATATTTTCTTATTCATGATCTTCTCGATTACTTTCTTGATTTTTTCATCAGAACAGTCATCAGTAATAAAAATTTCAATGTTTTTAATACTTTGTTAAAAGAGTTTCATAGCATACTTAGTTTTTTGAGTCGACATTTGTTAAAATTCTATTAATGAGGCCAAAATTGAAAATAAAATAAAATCATTTGAAGTGAATAGTGATTGTGTGCAATACATATAGTGAAATTGTGAAAAAATTTGAACAGGATTTACCAGGATCAAGTCGATTAAGTGTACAAAAAAGTAAGTTTTTTATATTTTCATTTTACGAAAACATAAATACAGATTTATTTCTAATAAGTACCTATAATTTTTATTTATTGCAATGAATGAATGCAATGCAATGGAAACATCGATGAGTTTACTAATGATAATCATCATGATACTCATGGAAATGCCCATAGAGCTTATCACTATGTACATTTAAAGTATATAAATGAGTTTTTTCCCGACAGTAGAATAAAAATCATCATGATTTTCATCGAGACATTCATGATGAGCTCATCGATGCAGTCATCATGATGTGGTTACTAGGGAAGGATTTATTTTTATTTTTTGTACATAGTAGGTTGAATGATTGGTATATGTATGTACATATATACCTATGCATATGTATATATACCATTTTATCAGACTGTCTACTTTACATTGAATATGTATATCGTCCATTCCATGCATGACGGACGGGACATTGAAGAAAATTATTTGAATCTTTTTTTCTTTTTTCCCTTCATATAGTTCAAATGTATTTCAGTTAAATGTAAATAATAGTGTACGAGTTTATGCCTGATTCGCTTTTAATACGCTTTTAATTTACTCCCAATTTTTTGTCCTATAAACTCGATAATTCGGATTTTGGCTTAAGCCCAATTTATTTGGGTTTAATCCCAATTTTTTTATATGTATTTGTGAGGTAAAATGCAATATGGTGGATTCTAATTTTTATGGTGAAAGTGAAGCTGTCACGTTCTTCTTCTATTTTTTATGTGGAAGAAGAACAATATGTATACTATAAGTGTATGAAAATATATTGCATGTACTTTTTTGATCCCAATTTTACCGTTTCTACGCTACTCCCAATTTAATCCAAATTTCGGATTATTTTTTACCCGTATAAACTGTTAAAATGATCCACCCAAAAACCTATAAAAAACCGAAAAGGAAGATGTTTTCCAAGAATTCTTGTTTTGGTTTTATAAGACGATAAGTGACTATGACGGACGGACATGAAATGACACTCGTTTTTACAGTCATAACTTCAACATTATTTTTCTTCAAAATATATAGCTTCACACTTCCTGTTCCATGGTAAATTTTTAGGTGGTAGTCTTAGCAAACTATGACAGAAATTTGTTATTTCTCCAACTCGCACAAGCTAAGATATAACAAATTATGTTTGCCATGTCGTATGACGGACGGGACCATT
Source organism: Bombylius major (assembly GCA_932526495.1). Lineage (NCBI taxonomy): Eukaryota > Metazoa > Arthropoda > Insecta > Diptera > Bombyliidae > Bombylius > Bombylius major. Next base: position 31,801,959 of record OW052042.1, read on the forward strand.
CAAAACTCCCAAATTCTTTTAGTAAAAAATGATGAAAATGATAAAATTGAACACTGAAATTAATTTTTTTAAAATAGTTTATTTGTTTTTCTTTTTGATAATGCACATTGTGAAGCTAAAACAATACTGTACTATTTTACATATAATGCATTTGCTAACTAGTCATTTCAACTCAAAAGTAGTCCCCGAAAACCTAATTAAGGTCGCTGTTATGTGTGTGTTATGTTTATGTACCTGGTTTTTTTTTTAAAACAAGCTGTAGTAACAACACAAACGTACCGTAGTGAAATATATACCTGGCGAATCTATTTACCCTATTTATTTAGAAAAAACTGAAAAAAAATTGTTATGTTTGATGTAACAGGTTGCGTGGAATGGGCGATATATCTAATATGTATATTGTCAATGTACGATAATACAATATGTACTGATCAATGATTATTATCGAAAAAAAAAACAAAAGTCAGCTGATGTGAATTAGAATATGTATTTGAAAAATTTTTGTGTATTAAAAAAATTTGTTGACAAATAACATTTTTATCCCATGTATTTTTAGGCAGAACAAAAATAACATTTCATAAAACTGGCAACAACATTGAACAAATATATTCTGTCTTTGTCCATCTTTAAAAAAGTGATATGCATTTATAATTTGTATTATTCTTTTTACACATTTTTTTAATCCTTTCTACTTTTCTTATCTGCTTTAAAAATAAACAAAAGTCAGCTAATATGCATTAGAATATGTATTTATCTTCTGTCTTTCTCTATCTTCAAAAAAGTGATATGCATTTATAATTTGTATTATTCTTTTTACACATTTTCTTAATCCTTCCTACTTTTCTTATCAGCTTTAAAAATAAACAAAAGTTAAAAAAAAAATAGATATAGTCAAAATAATATGAGTTGGCAAATCTCGGGCATGTCTTACATGGGTTAGTGATCTTGGCCGCTATTCTCGAAACCACTCGTAAAGTTACGCATACGTAAATTCACCATTTACTATAGTTTTGACATATGGCTTATTCTCGAGATCCGCATACGTAAATATTCGAATGAAAACCATTCGTAAAGATACGAGTGCCTATTTGCACTCGTAACTACTTACGAGTACTAAGTTAATACTGTCTAAAATAAATATATAGTTATTAATTATAATGTATGTATGTATATACTCATACTATATATTATATATTACATTGAAAAACTATAAAAATAAAATTATGAATTAAAAATATTATATTAATAATAAAAATAACAATTATTGATACAATCCTTTGTTTAATTTCATCCACCATACACATTTTTTTAATCTGAGTAATTTTACAAATTTCTCTTCGATATTCTCAAAATAATTATAAAATGACCTACGTCACGCTCACATCATATATATTTCTTCTCTCATTATTCATTAATCCTCATCCCCCTCGTCTAAATCATCCGATACACAAACCAGTTTTGAACTTTAGAACTTTCACTATACTCGTAATCTATTCGAATGGTAAATCAATATTCGATTGATTTCAAGAATACGTTTGACCTAAACCATTCGAAACAAAGTATTTAAAGAAGAAGAAGAAGAGAAAAAATGCAATTTAAAAATAAAAATCTGTAATAATATTATTAAACAAAAACTATCTAACTATTTAAACTACAATTAATAAATTATTTTAAGAAAAATTAAACTGAAAAAAAATTATGATAAATAAAAAAGAATTCAACTCATTATCACATAAAAAACATTTATACAATAATTCAAATTGATATTGATCAATTGTTCTTCTTTATCTTCTGTCTTTGTCTATCTTCATATAAGCGATATGCATTGGAAATTTGTGTTGTATTATTCTTTTTGAACATTTTCTTAATTTTTACATACTTCTGCTGTCTACTCCGAAAACAGCTGATTTATATTACAAAATTCAAATAGAAACGGAAAAAATTTAAATTTAGTTCGAAAGACTTAAAAGCTTATTCGAAGCCAAATATTTATGTATGTTTTTATTTTCTTGATTTTTGAGAGAGCTTGAGATTAAATCTCTATAGTTGTATATTATAAAAAGTTGTATAAAAGCTTAGTTATGCTCTCTCAAAGTTTTCTCTAAACTTTGACGTCATTTTTTTTGAGAGGATTTTTTGACGTCATACATTATGATTGCTTTGATCTTGTTTTGGCATATTAATGTTAAAAATTTTCATTTTTTACAAATGTATAACAAATTAATATTTATCATAATTGCATTGTTGCTATGGCAACATAACCAATTACGATTTATACTTTTGATTTTTTTTTCGTTTTGAATAAAAATACATAGGTATTTTATGGAAATCCTTACTATACAAAGTAAAATATAGTCTTTAAAAGTTTTGATGTAATGTAACATACGACAAAATAGCGATCATTTTTCCAACAAATTCATACACATACGACAAAATGTATCACATACGACAAATAGTTTTATTTATTTATTGTAAGTGACGATAGTATTGAATTACGTACTATTTTTACAACTACAACTAATACAACTAATAAATAGTTGTCGTATGTTACAATGATATGTAATATTTTTTGGACATTTCTGGTATCAAGGTAACATATGACAATTAAATATTGAAGAAAAATAATTGTTGAATTTGGAATAAATTTGTCGTATGTGTAAATTTTGGGCACATACAACAATAATTTACCGAAAATGTTTTAAAATAGATTACATACGACAAAGTACACACCGAATATCTCAGAATAGAAGAGACATAGAAGAAAACTGATAAGTGCAAATGAAAGATCGTATGCCGAAACCTAATTATCAGCTTCTAACACAAAATCTTCAAATTGTAACACACGACAAACATTTATTAGGACGACGAGTCAAGCTAAACAGGTAGCTGTTGAAATGAAAGTCTATCGATAGAAAATGTTATCGTACCCTACAGAAACATTTGAGAATTGAAAATTTCAGTGGTGAATTCCATTTTCTACTGGTTCTTTTATACTTTTTTCTACGAATAAAAAACTAATAAGGAATGGACATATGAATCAATAATCGTGGCTAATTTTGAATGGTGTGTGTGATTAACAAATACATTAAAAATACTTCAAAAATTGTCCATGACAGGCGTTAAAAAAAATTAGAAAAATTTTTGGGGTCTTTTGAGAAAATATGTTTTGTCTATTTTCAGAATAAGAAAATATAAATAAAACATGCATTTTTGATTAAAATAATTTAATATATTACACGCCCTTAAATAAAACTATTTAGTAAATTTTTGTCTAACTTATATTTTTTCAGAAAATGTTTTTGATATGAAATGATATCGAGTTTTAAGGTACCTACCTTTCTGATATGAGTTTCAGCATAAATAAAAACATAATGTTTTCTCTTTATCATATGTGATTTTGCTTCTTCAAACAAATTTTCCCCTATAAAATGTTTTTGAATTATTATCAGCAACCTTTTATATTCATTTTTATTTAAAATCGAGTTGATTTATTTTACTTACATTATTTTGTAAGATCCCAATAATCTTGTCTTTTGCCTCACAGGATCGAAATTTTTCCTAATTAAAAAAATAGTGTTAGGTATAATATTAAATAAACATGCCATGTAAACACTCAGATGACACAACATAAACTATTAGTAAAAATCCCCCAATTTATTGTTAGTTTTTTTGAAATTTATTAATGATAGATACATGATACATATAAATATGATATATAAGCTCGTTTCATAAATACGCAAGTTGCGCAAATGTCGCAAACACCATGTTCATTTATTTTTTCCAGTGCAAATTGCAAAAGCATTAACTTCATAAATGATTTTCCAGTGCAAGTTGCAAAAGCATTAGCTTCATAAATTAAAACTTGCAGAGCAAATGATTGCAAATAAGCAAATACTTTTCAAAAGTTGCTTTGTGATTTTAAAAAGGAAAACCAGAAAGTGTTACCAACATATTAAATTTTTTTTTTTTTTGACATTTAGATAAGATTAAGATTAAGATTGAAAACAGGGCTATTGTCGCACTTCGACCTTTGCAGATCTTTTGTACAGCCCGTGCTTCTCATAGATTTAGGCTTTTAACAAATCCTAATATTCTATTCGAAGGTGCGCACCAAACTTCCTCAGGCTTGAGGAAAAATTGGTGCAAGTATCGCACTCTTTTTAAGACCAACGCCTCGCATTCACATAGAATGTGTTTTGAGGTCTCTTTGGCCTCTTTGCAGAACCTGCATTTGTCATCCTCTTTAAGCCCTATCTTGCTCAGGTGATAGTTGAGTGGACAGTGTCCAGTAATAAGTCCCGTGATTGTCCTTAACTCGTTCCTATTGAGGCTGATAAGTTTCCTAGCAATATTTTTCGAAGGTTTAACAAACTCCTTCGCTTGTTTGTTACCGGGAGTCTTCTCCCAGTAGGAGATGCATCTTTCCATCTCCCATTCCCTTATAGAACCCTTGGTGTAGCTTTTAGGCAGTCCACAGAAGGGTTCTGGACCTACAAACTTAGAGCTGGCGCCTTTTTTGGCTAGGGAGTCCGCCAGCTCGTTGCCTTTAATTGCAGCCTCGTGTCCCGGAACCCACATAAGGTAAACTTTGTTTGTTCTGGCGAGTTTTGTTACAGTCTAAGACATTCCAGTACTAGCCTCGACTCAATTTTATGAGCGTTGAGGGCTTTTATCGCTGCCTGGCTGTCTGAAATTATATAGACTGTGGCTTTATTGAAGCCTTTTTTTAAGCATTCGGTAGCGCACATGTCTATGGCATAGATTTCAGCTTGAAAGACCGATGGGTATTTACCTAGGGATTTGAAGAGGTTTCTTTTTGGACCTGCTACCCCTGCTCCCACTCCCAACTCGGTTTTTGAGCCATCTGTATACCATATTGAGGCTCCTTTTTCGAAGGTTAATTTGTTTTTGTGCTAAGATTCACGATCTGGAAACAGTACTTTGAACGGTTTCTCAAAGTTCAATGTTGCCTCCATTTCGTCAGTCACTTGACTGATTTGGAAGCCATTGAATTTCTCAAGGATCTTATGGTTATGTGTCAGATCACCTGGTGTTAGTTTCCTAGTTCTCTGAAATTTTAGGGCCCAGTTGAGTGCTTCTTTCTTAATTTGTATATTAAGAGGTAGCAAACTGAGCATGGCCGTTGAGGTAGTTCTTAGAGCTCCTGTAATACTAAGACACGCTAGTCTTTGTACTTTGTTGAGTCTGTTTCGAACTGTTATTTGATTTGTTTTTGTCCACCATATGGCTGAAGCATATGTGATTATGGGTCTTATGATGGCCGTATATGACCAATACACCATTTTCGGTTTAAGGCCCCATGTTTTGCCAAAAAGTCTGTTACAATTCCATAAAGCGAGGGTAGCTTTATTAATGGAGTTGTTTATTTGTTTATTTCAAGTGAGTTTGCTATCAAGTATAACTCCTATATATTTAGATATTTCTTTGTTCAGTTTTTAAAGTTTTATATTTTTATTTGTTTTGTTTGTGTTTTTGTTTAATTTTATTAATTTACATATAATTATAAAAATAATAAAAATAATAATTAATAGTAAAAAATATTATTAAAATCATTTAGCAAGTAAATGGTATTTTTTTATCTCACTGGCGGTCTACTTTTACATTAAACTCTTGCAACAAAATACTAAATGTGAACCGGTGGAAATTTTAGACATTCGATTTTTCTAATTTATTTCTTAGAAAAAATCAATCTGTAGACTGTAAGGCGTATTTATGATTTATGAATCATAATTTAAAACTTTCATATATAGTATTTTTCTTTTTGGAAGTCAGCATTGTGCTTATGGAGGTAGTACCCGATGAGTTTTTTGCCTTGGTAATATTTAATTTAAAAGATTTCCCTACATTGAAATTGAGATCTGATCACCCCACACACGAGACAGATTTATTCAAACAATTTGTGAAAGAATATAGAAAAGTATGCCTATCTTGCCTGTACTGACATCCAAAAAGAAAAATAGTATATAGTATTTTTATTTATGGAAGTCAGTGTTGTGCTTATGGAGGCAGTACCCGATGAGTTTGTGATAATTTTACATATAATTGTTTGTAGGAAATTCTAAAAATCATATTTCTGTCAACCCTAACAAAGGTACTTTTTAAATTTAAAATATGCTAACGGGGTGTTTCAAGTTGTACAGAAATCATTTCAACTTTTTTTGTTCAGAAAAATTTTTTTAAAAAAGCAGTTTCTGTTCGAATTTTACATTCCTGTATCTTTATATTTGATAAAGAAGTTATTCAAATTGGAAATATCATAAAAATTTTCAATTTTCAATGAAATATTCCAATTTTTGTTCGCTAATTTTTTAATTTCTAAGAACGAATCATCCTGTACTTTTTAAGTTTTTATTTTTTTTTTATTATGAAAAAAAGAAGTACATCCTCCCATTTGATGTTGTCTATCACATCGCGTGAAGACAACTGATTTATTCAGTTGTCGCCATTTGTTTTTATGAAAAATAAAAAACCGAAGTAAAAAATATAAATTCGTTGCGCAGCCGATGTCCACTCAAAGTAGTAAATCAAGGTTAATATAATATAGGTTACATCTTCCCATAGGCATTACCTACTTACAATAAAAAAGTGATCAATGTGACGTCACAAGTATCAAACAATTGACATAAAAACAAACAAAAATTTCTTTCATATATGGGAAGATGTAACCTATATATTACATTAACCTTGGATTACATCTTCCCATATATGAAAGAAATTTTTGTTTGTTTTTTATGTCAATTATTTGATACTTGTGACGTCACATTGATCACTTTTTTATTGTAAGTAGGTAATGCATATGGGAAGATGTAACCTATATTATATTAACCTTGGTAGTAAATGTTGTTTGATTCGTGTCAGCGGGAAGATGAGTATAAAAGAAAATGATAAAATTTCAGGATTGTCGTAGCTATTGAAAGTATTGCCTTGATTAATAAAAAATTAATTTATGATAATTGATATTCAGTATTTTTAATTTTATTGTAAAATTTACATTTATTATTTTTAATATTCCTACGTAATTGTTATTTTATATTTTATTTTTAATAAATATTTTTTTTATGTTTGATTTATAAAATTATGTTTTCAATATAAATTTGATTTTGACTTAAATGTATGCATACATAAGTACATATAATAATAATATACTCGTATTTCTTAAATTATCCTTTTTAATCTATGATATTTTGTTTCATTTATGTACGTACTTGTTTGTAATTTCGTTACGTTTTTCAAGCCCGAATACGTATTATTATTTAAATTTGAATTTTTTCGAAATTCTTAATCAAACAATATTTTTATCATTATTTTAAAAAAAACGTAATTTGCTTTTGGATCTTTATATAAATTGTGTAAATTGTGAAAAAAAAAAACAATAATAGTTAGAAATAAATTTTATTTATTGAGATAATACAATTAGAATATTGAATATCAAAATAATATCAAACGATAAAAGATATATTTTATTAAGTGTACTTAACACTTAACGATTTATCATTTGACTAATGAAATTGGTTGTTGTTCTTTGTTATGTTATCGAAATACCAAAAAAGTAGCAAAAAATAAAAATTCAATAACTCAGTAGTTACAAGGCAGAATCAATCTATCGTTAAATGAAAACATAAAAATCCTTGATTAAAACTACTTTCATCAACACCGTAGATATTTTTGATCTCTTATACAGAAATTTCCATTAATTGTGTATGAATTTTCGATTTAAATACTTTGTTATTGTTTTTTTATTGTTATTCTTAATTTATTTTCGTTTCACTAAGGTATTTTTATTGTAAAATTCCAAGTGTTTCAAGTAAATTAAGTAAGTAAAAGTGGGTGAGGTGAATTAAAGTGATTTTAAAGCCAATAACGTATTCAAGTAAATAATTTTGTTGTATATATTATTAATTTTATTTTATTTTAAATTTCCCATAGATTTCCCACAATTACCTGCTTTTTTGTAAAATTGAAAAAAAATAAAAAATTTCATCTGGCAGCCCTCGGTAATTTTTAATTTAAAAATTTCCCTCGATTGAAATTGAGATCTGATGACCCCACACACGAGACAGATTTATACAAACGAAATGTAAAAGATTATAGAAAAGTATGCCTATCTTGCCTGTACTGACATCCAATTATAAAAATACTATAGTTAGTAGTGAACTTATTATTTTCAATTCACTTTAGTACTGGCAACTCTATTTTCCTGTATTATGTTCATTTTTTCTTTGAAAAACTTGTATGCGCAACCTGACGACAAGAAAGTCTCATGACTCAGTTAGATTGCAGTCAGACAACAATTTCCAATTTCCAGTGCAAATACGTCATGCATGTAGTGCTATTATTTCAATGCTCAGAACAGAATTGGATATTTCTTTTAGGTTAAACATATGTACCTACCAATTATTTCCATCCATTGCAATTTCATAGTTTCTTCCGTGGGAAATCTGAAAAAATAATGACCCTTATTCTGAGGTGCGAATCACTTGTGATACGAAGCATAAGAAATTATCACTTCGATTCAAGAATGGTATTCTGAGATTCACGTGATACGATGATCTCATCGTATCTACGAAGTGATAGAATTATGAACTACAAAGGGTAGCATTTCCATTTGACGTTTAATAAATTTGAAAGAAAAAACGTTTTAGAAAGAATAATTTTTGCTGTACATTTCAATTTAATAATAATTTATAGGTACTTATATAATTTATATTTATTTATTTATTTATTTATTTATCTTTATAAATTATTATTAAATTGAAATACACAACAAAAATGATCAATTCTATAGTAACTATAGTACACTAGTAAAATTTCTTCGTATCACAAGTGATTCGCATCTCAGAATAAGGGCCAATATATGCTTTTAATTTTATGTGAGTTTTTTATTTCAGACGACACATTTTTCTGTTTTTTTAATTTTGACATTTAAGAACATGTTCACAAAAGTCTCGCATTTCGAAAAAACATTCTGGATTGTCCCGATAGTCTATCTATCACTATCCTAGTTCAATTATTTTTCTTCCATTTTATTTTGTTCAAACGTTTAAACAGTATTTGACAGTTTTTATTTTTAGACAATTTTACCTATATAGTTGAGTTAGGGTACTGACACATCATGCTGAATCTGAAACTGAATTTGCCAGTTTCAGATTCAGATTGTATTTTTGAGTCAATCTGAATCTGAAACTGAATAGTCAGCTGTTGCTTGACTTTTCATTATTTCATATGATTTCATTTGTTTATAAAATTGTGTTGATTGTTAGTTTAAAAATCAAATTAAAAAACAACAACACAGCCTTCAAAATTTCATATTCAGAATTCAGATTCAGTTTCATTTGACAGTAGTCATTTAAATTACATTGTTTAGAAGCATTTCTGAATCAGAGTGCTGAGAATTTTAAGAAATCAAAACGTAAGTACAAACCTGAAAATTTTCATGTGCTGAAATTTCCAGTGTTATGTGACAGGTGTCATTTAAAACTGTGGGTTTAAGATATGAGTCTGAAAAATTCAGTTTCAGATTCAGCATGATGTGTCAGTACCCTTAGACAAAAACAAAAAATTAATTTTGTAATATCTTTGAAGCAGCAACAGCATTTTTAGAATTTGAATTTGCACTTTGCATTCCAGGGTTCAATACCTGCACCGAAAGAGGCTTAATGGCTTTAATGGCAAGAGTAAATTTTGGAACTTGTGACGAACTTGTGAACTACTTAGAAAATGACAAAGCTATGCTGAGCGAAATACACAGTGTAAAGAAATGCGCTACTTTACGTTAAGTGCCTTAATTAATCATACTAATATGAATTTTTATTTTTTCTATTTCATTCGTTTTTATGTTTCTTTTTTAAGTTTTCATATATTATTAACATACATACAGGGTGATTCTGTTACGGTGTCCGACCGGGAAAATATGGATAGGTCTCGGCGAGGCGAACAAAAAATCGTATTGGTGGGGGGAGGGGTAATCTCAACCGTTATGAAGTTAGAGAGGGGGAAAGATTTTTGGTGCTTTTTCCTTGTTTTACCCTATAACTTACAGAAGCACGCTAGGCTCACCTATCCTTTTGCAAAATTGTGAAGGACCCCTGTGCCTTTCTATCAACCGTAACGGAATCACCCTGCATATAGTACCTATGTAAATATCAAGAATGTTTTATGTTTTGTTATATTTTTCTTTATTTTGTTTTGTTTCGAGAAAAAATAAATAAATTCGTCTTCTTTTTTTTGAATTGTAATTATTTTCTTTTTGTTGAATACACCCTCTTCCAAATATTTTTAATATCCCCCCCTACTCTCGCTGTATTTCATAAATGTCCCGGATTGGGACTTTTGAAAGATGGTCACTTTACCCTTTGTTACGTAACGGAAAATTCAGTTTCAAAATGAAACTGAATTTTTTATGTTAATGAAAAATATAAAATTATGGAAACTTGAACTGCCTCCTGGTGTACCCACCCGGTCAATTTTCCAGCTGTTGCAGCCGGGGTTCTTTGGATACACCATTTCGGAAGCGGGTCCGTTACGACAACATAAAAAGGACCGGCAAAATCCAAAGAAATAATACAGAAAGTCGCATTACAAAAAAAAAATACCCGATGAACCAAAAAAAGAGCAATTTTGATTGATGAAGGAGACCGGCGATGACTTCCACCATAGGACCCTTTGATCCATAAGGCACTTAAGATACGGAAACAGGGAGAGGACCATCTTCACTCATCGTTGAGGGTCCCAAATCACAACACCTCTTTTAAATTACAAGCACATTTTTCTTTATTCAAAGTTGAAATAAGGACTGTCCCGAAAAGTTTTGCACCGTTTTGTAATGAGTGTATATTTTTCTGAACTAATTACTGGATTTTCCCAGGTCATTGAAAAATTTTATTGATCTGTTTTCTGTGCCTATAACTGGTAAGTTCTTGTTTTTTTATGCTCCTTCTAAAAAATGAATTCGAATCAAAAAGTGGTGAGAAATAAAATCTTGCACGAATACATGGAAAATATGGAAAAGTCAAATTCACTTATATCGGAAATAGTGAATACGAATAGGTGAACCGTTAAAATGGCCATCGTTAAGTTTATCAAAGAGAAGACAATCAAGTAAAAACCAAGAAGTGGGAGATATCAAGGTCCAAGTGATAAAAAAATTGAAAAACGTGTGCTAAGGTATATTGAAGAAAATCAAACCATGTCTGTGCGTAGTATTGCGGAAAAAATTAAGTGTAGCTGCGGTACAGCAAGTGAAAAGAAAAAATAAATTGAAGACATTTAAAAAACAAAAAGTGCCTAAACGCACAGCAAAGCAGGAAAACGTGGCCATAAGATGGCAATAATTATTAATTATAGTCTTATTTATTTATTTATTTATTTTTCGTTTTCATATATCCGGAACTTGGCGTTTAGTTTTTTCTGTATAACTTCCTTTACTAACTAAACAATTTATAATTGATATAAATTTTGTTTCATACGTTTTTTTTTTCTTTTTCATTTTAATTACAAACCAATGGCGCCATCGTCATTATTATAACTTTTAACCTTATCTTAATATTTAACAACAAAAAAATATATAAAATATGTATGTATATCTTCGAAATTTCATGAAAAAAAATATATATATGCATATAATAAACCTAACACGTTATCAATCAATTAGGAATGAAGAAAAAAATTATTTCCTTCTTGGTTTCTTTTTTTTTTTTTTTTCTAAAAAAAATTCTCTTTCATTATATATATATGAATGTATTTAACAAAAAAAAATTTTGACTTACATACTATAATTTAATTTGTGAATTTACAAAAACAAACCGGGTGCGGTGGCCTCACAAAATTCTCAATTTCCTTACTGAATGAATTGCTGGGTTACTATAAAATCCACCTTGGTTGCATTGGATTCGATTCAGGTTCCACTTCTTTTTTTTTGTGTAATTTTTATTATTAAATTTAGTTTTAACATTTTTTTAAATATAATTTTGTTTACTTTTATTAATTTTTTTTTTTGTAATTAATTATCATATTATTGTTTATTTATGTTCAATTTTGTTTTAATATTTTTAAACATAATTCTTTTCTTTATATTTTATTTTTCTGTAATTTTTTATTATTACTTCATTTAAATTAAAATTTTTTGTTTTAACTCTTTAATTCTAATTTTTTTTCCTTTTTATTTTCTTTTTTTTGTAATTATTATCATTGTTGTATTTATATTAAATTTTGTTTTTATTAACTTTATTTATTCTTTTTTTTCTTTCACAAAGTATATTTTTTTTTTTTTTTTTTGTTAAAACATTAAAGTAACACCCACTTCTCTGTCCCCATACATATTGTTTTTTTCAAAAAAAAAAAAACCTTTTTTTTTCTTCAAAAATGAACGAAAGAAATAACAAAAAAAAACTTTAAGGACCTACTACTTTAATTTTCTACTATTTTTTTAATATTTATCCTTTTAAAATTTTCACAATTAAAAAACTTGAAATAATCAAGTCATTACTAAAACGTGCATCAATCAAATTATCAATCTGAGTATCATTAAATATATATATGTATATATTTTTTTTTGTATTTTTTCATCAAATTAAACACCTCTAAAATGCCGTTCACCATTAGTTATTTGTTTTTTGTGATTTTTTTTTCTTAAATACTTTATTATAATTTATAATAAACCAAAAAACTGGCAGAAACAGCATCAGAATCCTGTACCAAAACGTAAGAGGATTAAGAACAAAGACTAAACAACTGTTTTCCACCTGCTTTGACGCAGATTTTGACATCTTTTGTTTGGTGGAGACTTGGATGAACTTTTTGGTTCAAATTTTCAAGTTTTTCGACGTGACCGTCACGCTGATTCTGATAGTACTGCAGTGGGAGGTGGTGTTCTTTGTGCTGTTAGATCTAAATTTAGCTGCAATAAAATTGAACTACAGTCTTTTACAAATTTAGAAATAATTTGCTGCTCAGTACAGTTCGAACAAAATAAAATTTATTTGGTTACAATGTACATTCCACCGAGCTCATCGGCCGATACTTTGATAGCTTATATGAAAGCAATTGATGAAGTAGCATCTCTTCTCCCGGTTCATGATGAACTTATTTGTGTTGGCGATTTCAACCTTCATAAATTGAACTGGATTTATGACGATTTGGAAAGCTTTGCGATTCCTGTTGAGGTTACTACAATTAATGATGCTATTATTACCGATGGTTGTGCTGGTGCTGTTAGAAATTCATTCGGTAAAATACTCGATCTGGTTTACACCTCTGACTTTTCTAAATGTGGTGTAATCAGATCTGATCCTGTTGTAATTCCCGAGGACCGTTATCATCGTGCGCTGTGTATTTTATTTGATTGTGAAATTAACTTTGTAAATGTTATGTCTGACTCTTATTATTTTAATTTTTCTAAGACTAAATTTCAAAATTTAAATGAATACTTTTGTGAATTAGATTGGAACGATGTACTCAATTGCAGGGATGTGGATGCTGCTGTTAGTTTGTTCTATTCTAAAGTTCGTGAAGGTTTTGAAACATATGTACCCAAGAGACGATCTAGAAATTCAAATTTGAGCCCTCCTTGGTACGATGATAACACCAGAAAAATTAAAAACAAAAGAAACAAAACTTGGAGGCAATACGTTCGTACTAAGGACGAAGGGGACTATCTAGCTTACTCTGAATATCGTAAACTATTCTTTTTTCTTAACAAAGTAGCCTATAATAATTACATTGATAAAGTCCAGCAACATATTAAAACAAACCCTAAATCTTTTTGGAACTTTCTGAACCTAAGCAGAAAGTCCTGTACCTATCCCTCAGCTATGTCCTTTAACGATAAAAATAGTGATGATCCAGAAGTCATCGCTAATCTCTTTGATGAATTTTTTCAGACCACCTACTCTCTTCACATTGAAAATATCTCTATACTGAAGAAGTACCACTTTCTCTTAGTAGTTCTAATTCAAATCTTTTCTCAGGACAGGATTTGTTAGTTTCTGTGGATGAAGTAATGGTAAATCTTCGTCAACTTGAAAATAGTTGTTCATGTGGTCCAGATGGAGTGGCAGCTGTCATTCTGAAACACTGTGGATTGAGTCTGGCCAATGTTCTCACACATTTGTTTAATTTATCTTTAAAGTCTTCAGTGTTTCCTTCTAAGTATTTGGAAAATTTCATTTTCAATCCCCATACATAAGAGTGGTTGTAAAAAATTAATAAATAATTACAGGAATATTTCAAAATTGTCGGCAATCCCAAAGCTATTGGAAAAACTTGTTTTAAACAAAATTTCATTTAAATGTAAACCACTCATTAGCAGTTTTCAACATGGTTTCACGTCCGGTAGATCTACTACCACTAATTTAGTATCTTTTACTTCTAAGTATCTGAATGCGATTGAAAATAAAAAGCAGGTAGACTGTATCTACACTGATTTCAGTAAAGCGTTTGACAGTGTCAATCATAAATTGCTTCTTTTTAAATTAGATTGTCTTGGTTTCCCCACGAACTTTCTATTATGGCTCAAGTCTTATCTCAACAATCGTGTTCAAAGAGTAAAATTTCTTAACCATGTATCTTGTAACATTGAAGTGACTTCAGGTGCTCCGCAAGGTAGCCATCTGGGTCCTTTTCTGTTTTTATTATTTATAAATGATGTCGTGAATGTGTTAAATTATTCAGAAATTCTAATTTTTGCCGATGATATAAAAATATTTAAAATAATTAATGATTTAAATGACGCTGAGCTACTTCAGCAAGACCTCGACAAATTTTATTATTGGTGTGGTATCAATCGTTTATCTCTAAACGTTGAAAAGTGTAAATTTATGTCATTTTTTCGTACTAAACATCCTTTTTCTAATAATTACCATATTAATGGTATCACATTAGAAAAATTGGATAATATTAAGGACTTAGGGGTACATTTTGACACGAAACTGAACTTCCATAGACATATGGATGTAACAGTTTTCAGAGCTAATTGTATGCTAGGTTTTATTATAAGATGGACTAAGGATTCAAATCTCTATATGTATCTCTAGTGCGTCCTATCTTAGAGTACTATGTCGTTGTATGGAATCCTCGCTATGATAATTATAAAAATCGCTTGGAATCAATACAACGAAAATTTATAAAAATGGCACTGAGTAGGCTACCGTGGTCTGACTCATTAAATCTTCCACCCAGCGACGTGCAGTGGTTCTGATATATAGGTGTGCAGACATGTGATCCTTTCGAACTACCCTGTACCTATACCTTTTAATATTGCTTTTTATGTTTTCAATTTTACTTAGAAAAATATAAATATAAAGTTTTTTTTAGAAAAGAAGGTATTATTTAAAAATCATTGAAAGTTAAAAATGTTAAAATAAAGTTCTCTTGAAATAAATCAATTAATTTTTACGTGTATTTACACATACAAAAAAATTATAACAAAAAAAACAACAAAAAAGAAATGTTCCACAACATTTTATAATGTTTTGTTGCTTGCAAGCGCAAAAATATTTCTGCGCCTAGCTAATATATTAAAAAAAGCAATAAACCAATAACCGTCAAGTTTTATTCTATAATACATTTCCTATACATTTGATGGTGCTGAAAATTTTCTGCGCTTTTTCTGTAGCAACAAATTTTATATGGGTGACTTATAACATCATACTCATACATCATACTGTACACACTACATAACTATGTACAAAGTGTTTGTATAGAGCAACACAAAAATATAGATATACTACGCTATATAAAGTATATCAACAATCAGCGCAGAGAAAAATCAGCGCTCATGACTTGATGTAAAAGAGAAATGAGAAATGTACCACAACATTTTAAAATGCTTTTTTGTTGCTTGCTAGCGCAGAAATTTTTCAGCACCATCAAATGTATAGGAAATGTATTATAGAATAAAACTTGACGGTTATTGGTTTATTGCTTTTTTTAATACATTAGCTAGGCGCAGAAATATTTTTGCGCTTGCAAGCAACAAAACATTTTAAAATGTTCTGGTACATTTCTTATAACGATTTTTTTATTGATAGATTTTGATTTATTATTTACAAAAATATATTAAATTTAAAAAATTTAATTTATAAAGTTTGGAGATTATTTCTGGCAAATTTTCAGGGTGTGCTCTGCGCGTTCTGCGCGTTAGACCGCACGTCGCTGTCCACCCTATGAAGACCGGCTACGGCTTATATTATTACTTTAAATGAAAGGAGAAGGACCTTCCAGTCCTCTTTTATTTTTAAATTATAGACGGGGCAGATAGACTCTCCAGATCTTCTTAAGAATAAATTCAAACACTGAATTTGTAAATATTGGTTATCATCGGACCAATTATGGTAATAATGAACCACTAACGGCTGCTTCGAGATCCTTCAATTCTAATTATACACATATAGACTTTAATTAATTGCATTTTGTATTGTCTTTGTTTAATCATTTTTATTTTTTTTTTTATTTTTTTATTTTTTTTGTTTATTTATTTATTTATTTTTCTTATTATTATTATTTATTTTATTTGTTTATTTATTTATTTATTTTTTATTTGTTTTTTTTTTCTTTTCTTTTTTTTATTATTACTTATTTTATTTGTTTATTTATTAATTTATTTTTCTTATTATTATTTTATTTTCTTTCTTTCTTCTTTATTTATTGTATTTTTATTGTTATTTATTTATTTGTATTTTTATTTTATGTTGTGTCCATATGTGTGAAATATTTAAAAGTTTAAAAATCTTAAAATTATATGTTTGCGATTATTTTTAATAATGTATTTTTTAAGAATAATATTTTATGAATTGTAAAGAGTCAGATTGATTAAATCATGTTGGCTGAATAAATAAATACATAATGCATTATTTATGGTAGTTATTTATTTCCTTACAATTAATTGTACTAATTTGTACAGTATCTTTAAAAAAAAAATATTTGATGCCACAAAAATATAATTTTTTTCTTTAATTAATAAATGTTAATAACATTCTCTTCTATTAATATTATATAACTATTTTTTTTTTTTGTGTAAATTTTTATCACATTTAACTTTATTTTCCATTTTATTTTTTGTTTTTAAGAATGGGCCCTATCGCGTATGGCGATATTATCGCCAATCGACACATTCGAGGCGAGGCGAGGCGATTGCAATTTGGTATCATGTAAATGGATCGCCTCGCCCAAATATCATTACCATGTGTTATTTTTAACAATATGTATTTTTATCTGTAAAAAAGGTTTGTGTTTTAAATAAAGCTAGTAAATAAATATTTACTAATAGGAAAAGAAGAAGAAAGAAATAATTTTATCAGGCCATGCAATGATTGAGTTAGAGAGAGACGAATGTGAGAACATTAACGTCACATTTTATGTTGTAAATTTGAAATTTTTTAAAATTCTGTGGATTAAATACAATAAAGGCAGGTTAATAATTACTTAAGAATAAATTACAAGTTTAAATTAAAAATAAAAAATAAAAACAAAAACAATATAAAATTCATTAAAAAAAAACAAAATATTAATTTAAAAAAAATAATATGAAATTCAATAAAATAAAAAAAATAAAAATAATAAGAAAATATCACTTTTGATTTTTGTTTACGAATTTTGAATCTGAAACTGCTCCTTCTCTATTTCTAGTAATTGTTGTTTTGTGGATATTTTAACCCTTAAATTATAAAATGTAATTAATAAAAAATTAAATTATATTATATATAAAATCTCAGCCATCTAACTCACATTTTTAATAAATAATTAAAAATAACTATATAGTCTTTAAACAAAACAAACAGAATCAAATGACACCTCGGCGATACCTATCAGCCGATCGCCAGTATTGCACGAGAAAATCGCCATACATGATCACAAATTCGCCTCGCCTCGCTTCAAATGAGTCGATTGGCGATAATATCGCCATACGCCACGGCATACACATAACAAGGCAATGTAAAGAAATTTTTTCATTTGTTTTGTGACGTCACTCAGGTCGTCTAAGTAAATAACATAGAATTTTGTTTGGATGTAGAAAAAATTCTAATTCTTTTTCAAATTAAATAATTAATATAAACGTAAGTGAAAATAAACATTTAAAAGTTTTAAATTAATATTAATTGCATTTTTTCCTTTTTTACTTTATAATTTTAAAAGTGTGTTGTTTACATATATATATATAAGATTGTTCATATTTGAATGATTTTTAATACTGCTAATGTTTATTTGTATTCTTATAATTATTTATTTAATTTTTATTCTATGTAGTTATTTTCACCGCTTTTCTTTTTCTATTTCTATTATTATTTGTTAAATTATTATTTAAGTGCCTAATCCTAATGTATAATCTAGTCCTAAAATATAATTTCTTAACATCTATTTGTAAATCTATACATTTTGAATTTTGAACATGTTTTTCTAAAAAGTTTGAACCGAAGTATAAGCAATCTTTATTTATACTTAAAAATACTTGTTCTAACTTTTTAATTTTATTTTTAAATTCCTCGCTAGGCTTTTTCAAACCACCTTCTGATATTTGGTCTACCCACGTATATGTAGGCTCGGTATTTGTTTCTTTTTGCAGCTTTTTTTTATTGATTATATATCCACTTATATACTCAAATTCATCCTCTTCTAATTCGCTGAAGTTCGCTTCAGTAAGTTCAAATCCATCATTAGTTAATTCTTGTATTGGGTTTAAATCATCACCTCATAATGTTTCAGAAATACATTTCAACATTTCACCTGTTACATGTTCATTTATTTGCTCATCTCCAAATGCTTCTTCGTTCTCATCCACATTACTGAAGGAACTTACTTGTTGAGTGCTATCAGAACGTCCTAGAAATTAGATAAAATGATTAGTACACAAAAAAAAAATATTTAAAAAATTCCTAAAAATAATTAATTAATGATTAATTACCAGAAAAATTACCTAAAATACAAAGTCGCAACCTATATTTAAATTCTAAACCAGTAGGATGATCATGAAGTCCTCCTTTTGATCGAATAACTCCAAAGAAGCGTTCAAGATCATCCTGGTTTATTCGTCTTGTTAAAATGTATTTTATTTCAAAGCGTTCCTTCAAATAAGAGAGTAGTTGAGGTAAGGAGGCATTATTTAACAGCACACCTTTTTGAAATGGTAGCTTACTTCTGTGCCCCTCAACACGTAAATTATTAATTATATTGCTCATAGATGATATGATTCCATTTTGTTTCTCCAAAGCAAGACCATAACCGTTTAATCTGACTCTTGAATCTTTCACCGCGGCTGATGAATTGAACAAATCAAACCAGTCATTTACAAGTTTGATAAAATCACTACACTCTATGGCATTTGCAGATTTAATTTTGCCAATTGTTACACATCTTTTTATAGATTGTGCAACAGAATGGGAAAATACATGTGTAGCAAACTTTACCTTTTGTCGAGCGGCTTCTTTTACATTCAGATGTTGATGTGTTATTTTGTGGCATAATTTTAAATCACTTTTATCCAAATTTAAAAGTTCTACCATTGGAGCAGTATTGATTATTGTGCTGCCTACTTTAAATCCTTTATCTAAATAGTGATTTCTGATTAATTTGATTAGATGTGGAGTATCTGCAAACACAAAAACCTTTTCACTTTCTGAAATGTAAAAGAAAGGATTTTCGCTAGAAACATTCAATTCTCTCCACAGCCCAACATTTGTAGACCCCATATCGGAAACAATAGCTACTACATGAAAGTCAATTTCTTTTAATCTGATAATGATTTCTTTTACAATAGTGGCTGTCATTGCAGTATCAAAATTATAGTAAATAATTTGTTTCCAGTTTTTTATAAGACCACGTATCATTGCTACTTGCACTTGTTTGCTAGGTCTCAGAGCTATGTCAAGTTTTCGGTCATATTCGAACGAAGATTTTACTTTCATTTCGTCAAAAGACAAAACACGTAGCTTTTCATTTTGATCATAATTAACTGATCCTAGCAAACGAAGAACAGCACTTAATATTCCTGGTTGAATATCGAGCTTGGTGGCCCACTTTTTCAATGTAGATGTGGAAGGGAGAGGGTATTTCCTCTTTCGTAAGAGCCTGTATGACTTTGCTCCTGCTGAATATAATGAAATTGAGCTAGATATATCCGCTGGGGACCACCAAAGTTTTTTATTCGGTTGTTGAAGTCTTTTTAGTTGTCCATTTGTAAATAAATTCTTCACCGATTCAGCAACTGATTTAGCTTTTTCGAGTTCTTTCTCTAGCAGTGAAACTTTTTTTCTTTCTTTTTCTAGTTCTTCCATTAATTCAAATATTTCAATTTCTTTACTACATTCTAAATTTGGCCTAAAATTAACAAGCGTTTGTTTTTAAAATTACAATGTAAAAAGAATAAAAATATATTTTATACATGGTTTGTACAGTAACATCTTTAGTGCGTGCCTCTTGTATGTCATTTAAATTGCACCTAAAACATTTATTCAATATATTATTATGAGAATAAAATAATGCATACGAATATATACTAAAATAATTTACGTTTCGTAGGTATCCATTACTTCATTTACTAATTTTTTTTGTTCCCTTTTTTTAAATCTTTCTTCTCTTCTAATGTGCTGTTCATTATATTCTATTTCTATAGCCAAATTTTGACTTGGCACAGCATCTTTTTTTAATTTCGTTTTTTCTGGCGGTATGTTCAATATGATATCTTTTGATCTATAATCATCATCTGTAAAATGATCAGAAGACACTCTGCCAACATTTAAATTAATATTTATTGGTTTTCCACATGCTTTTATCCATTTACTTCTTATAGTCAGGTCTTTCGGGAAGCTAAAATACCTTACTTTTCTAAAAATTTTCTTATTGTCTTGATAATTTTTGCAATTAGACACAGCACACTTTACCATTTTTAATTTTTATTAATATAATAATTAATTAACACTTAAAATTATTACTATATATATTATATTCTTTCACAAAATGTGTTTAATTCTCACAAAAATATGTATTTCAATACTAATTTTATTCACTTTTTTGAAATTAAACTATTTTTAATTTTTATTAATATAATAAAATTAATTAACACTTAAAATTATTACTATATATATTATATTCTTTCACAAAATGTGTTTAATTCTCACAAAAATATGTATTTCAATACTAATTTTATTCATTTGTTTCATATAAAACGACCAGGATGACGTCACAATGCTAACGGTCACTACGATACTTACATTGCCTTGTTATGTGTATGCCGTGGCCATACGCGATAGGGCCCAATAATTCATAATTTCGTTTTTAATTAATTAATTAATAATAATAATTTATGATCAAAAAAAAGATTCACATTCTCTGTATTTTCAAATATTTCTCCTACAACATTCGTTAAAAATTAAAATCCTATGTAATGTAACTAATTTTGATTTTTCATTTTTTTTTTTTGTTTTATTCAACTTTTTTTTTTTTCTACTGCGCATGTTTCTCTAGTATAACACGAAATGCCATCTTTTTTGAATCGCAGTACCTATAGTTATATAAAGTGTACGTACAGGCAACGACTCCTATAGTACCAAGCCAGAATACTCAATTTTATTTTATTGTTTATATGTGTTGGAAGTACCAAATTGGCATCACAACTTATTGCTTTTAATTAATCATAACTAAGTTGTGATTAAAGTTACATGAAAATTATGTTCAAATGAAATGTAGAGAAAATCCTTAGCTTTATTTTCACCGAATATATTAAATATCTATGAGCAACGTAAATCAAAGAAAAAACGTGATAAATATTTAGTAACATAAAACTGAAAATCAATTTTCCCTGAAATTCCCAAATTACTAAAAATATTAAATTATAATGTTCTACAAATTTGTGGATTTTTATTAAATAAACATTTTTCCCAAACATTGTTATGTTATAAAATTAACAGAAATTGAGTTATTAAAGAAAAATGATAATTTTTTATTAAAATCACAATAATCTCTCTCATTTCTCATTTTTAACGGCTACCCCTGAAAATGTAGTACCACTTAAATATTTTTTTTTTTTTCATTTGTTTATTTCTTCTTTCAAAAATATTATTCATAAACAAAAAAAAATTTTTCAAGTGGTACTACATTTTCAGGGCTGGCTGTTAAAAATGAGAAATGAGAAAGATAATTGTGATTTTAATAAAAAATTATCATTTTTCTTTAATAACTTAACTTTTGTTAATTTTATGACATAACAATGTTTGGGAAAAATGTTTATTTAATAAAAATCCACAAATTTGTATAACATTATAATTTAATATTTTTAGTAATTTGGGAGATTTCAGGGAAAATTGATTTTCAGTTTTATGTTACTAAATATTTATCACGTTTTTTCTTTGATTTACGTTGCTCAAAACTGAATCAAAATATGCTTTCATTCGAAGAAATTACGAAACTGCATTTGATCTTCAATTTTTAAGTCATTCATTATTTGTTCAAATGCTCCAGGATACACGTCTATACGTATACATCTTTTCCTTCTTTACTCTACATTCTACAATCTCTACCATGTCCATAAAAATCAGAATCCACCATATTGTATTTTACGTTACACATCCATATACAAAAGTTGAAATTAAACCCAAATAAATTAGCTTTGAGTCATCCGAATTAGCGGGTTTATGATACCACATAAAACTAGGAGTAAACCAAAATGTTCAATGACAAGATAAAGCGAATTTATCGTCGCATTCTGGGCATAGAGTTTGTTAACAATTAGAAGCGAATGGTATAACTGCGCAGTGAGATAGATAATGATATAATGTTTACATTAGTAGTGGTTTTTTTCTTCTATTTTCAAATTAAAAAGAGAGAAAAACACTAATACACATAAAAACATTTTGTGTATAGTATATATAGCATGCGTTCATTCAGATCATTCGCTTTTAATTTTTAACAAAATCCACCAATGACTTTTCACTGGTCGTTGTTCGTAGAGATGGGATTTTTTAATCGAATTGTCGATTATAATCGATTAATCGTCGTTTCTGA
Source organism: Bombylius major (assembly GCA_932526495.1). NCBI lineage: Eukaryota > Metazoa > Arthropoda > Insecta > Diptera > Bombyliidae > Bombylius > Bombylius major. The sequence goes on from OW052042.1 coordinate 31,824,969, forward strand.
GCGATTAATCGGCTAATTTTAATAATCGATAATTTTATATAATCGAATACTTTTTTTGTCGATTAATCGAGCGAAATAGTAGAATTGGTTTTACATTTTTCAATACCTCTACTACATTTTAATTAAATTAAATTAATGTAGTAAAGTAACTTAACTAGTATATAACTACATAAAGTTCTTGAACTTGAACTTGAAGTGTCGCCTACATCTTGATTATATAACGATGGATGATGGCTTCTTCTTTTTTTTATGATTAAGAATACGCTTACGCACGAGAGGAAAAAGTTGAGAAAAAATTAATTTTAAACAGCACGAGGAAAACAATATTTGAAAGAATATGAATTGAGTGTTAATTTAATATTTTAGTAATTAAAATTTGAATTAAATTACGAAGGTTCTATTCGGTATTTATCCATTTTTGGTAAATTTTCGTTCCGGTCGTAATGGAAAAAAAAGGAGTTAAAATAAAACTTAAAAGAATTGTCATACATTGCTGTGTGAAAAGACAGAAAAAAAAGAAAGAAGAAAATTATCTTCTTTAAAGACTCCGTTAATTTAATTGGAGTTAATTTTTTTTTCTTATTTATTTTTTTTTTTTAATTCAATAAAGACTTGTAATTTTACTAATTGGAAAAATTGAAATTTTGATGGTATTATTATGAAGTTTGGGGGTACATTTTGTTTTGTTTTATTAAGAAGAACTTTTTGTTTTGTTTTGTTTATTTTTTATTTATTATTGAAAAATATACATGAAAGATTAATAACGAGTTGTTTTGTTTCTTTTTCCTGCATTATTGAATATGGAGAAAAAATTAGTACTTATGTCATGTCTTATACTACAATTTTTCAAAGAAAAAAATTTCAGATTCAATTAATCGATTAATCGGTTAAAATGACGATTATTTGCTTGATCGATTATTATGAGTTCGCGATTAAACGACGTTCAAAATAATCGATTAAAAAAATAAATCCCATCTCTAGTTGTTCGCTATTCGTTGGTCGCTATATTGTGTTTATGGCATAACTTTTTTTTTCTTCTCGCTATTTTGACTGCTTCCAAAGACTTTATTTAACAATTAAAGTCAGTACAGGCAAGATAGGCATACTTTTCTATACTCTTTTACATTTCGTTTGTATAAATCTGTCTCGTGTGTGGGATCATCAGATCTCAATTTTAATCGAGGGAAATTTTTTAACAAAATTTTATCAAGGGCTGCCAGATGAATTTTTTTTTCAATTTTACAAAAAATCAGGTAATTGTGGGAAATTTATGGGAAATTTAAAATAAAAATAAAATTAATAATATATACAACAAAATTATCCACTTGAACACATTATTAGCTTTAAAATCACTTTAATTTACCCACTTTTACTTACTTAATTTACTTGAAACACTTGGATTTCTACAAGTAAAATACTTTAGTGAAGCGAAAATAAATTAAGATTAACAATAAAAATCCAGTAACAAAGTATTTAAATTGAAAATTCATACAAAATTAATGGAAGTTTCTGTATAAGAGATCAAAAATATCTACGGTGTTGATGAAAGTAGTTTTAATCAATTAATTTTATGTTTTCATTTAACGATAGATTGATTTTCCCTTGTAATTACTGACTTATTGAATTTTTACTTTTTGCTATTTTTTTTGGTATTTCGAAAACATAATCTAAAAGTGTACTTCACACTTAACGATTTATCATTTGACTAATGTAATTTGTTGTTGTTACAAAAACAAATTACAATAGTCATTTGATAAATCAAATGATAAATCGTTAAGTGTGAAGTACACTTAATAAAATATATCTTTTGTTCTTTGATATTATTTTGATATTCAATATTCTAATTGTATTATCCAATTAAATGAAATTTATTTCTAACTATTATTGTTTTTTGTTTCCACAATTTACACAATTTATATAGAGATTCAAAAGCATTACGTTTGTTTTAAATAATGATAAAAATATTGTTTGATTAAGAATTTCGAAAAAATTCAAATTTAAATAATAATGAAAAGTATTCGGGCTTGAAAAACGTAACGAAATTACAAACAAGTACGTACATAAATGAAACAAAATATCATAGATGAAAAAGAATAATTTAACAAATAGGAGTATATTATTATTATACATACTTATGTATGCATACATTTAAATCAATATCAAATTTATATTGAAAACATAATTTTTTTAAATCAAACTTAAAAAAAAAATTTTATTAAAAATAAAATATAAAATAAAGATTACGTAGGAATATTAAAAATAATAAATTAAATTTTACAATAAAATTAAAAATACTGAATATCATTATTATCATAAATTAAATTTTTTTATTAATCAAGGCAATACTTTCAATAGCTACGGCAATCCTGAAATTTAATCATTTTCTTTTATACATAGTCCAGACCAGACTTTTTTGTGTCAAGACTTATGTCATGACATTGTTCATGTCTTGCCATATTTTTCATGTCTGGGCATTTCATGTCTTGACAATTCAAATAAGTGAATATAAAGTTTAAAATTTTTGAAATATATTTTTGTGAAATTTTGTCCAAATAACTTTGTAAATTTAAAAATTAATTTAAATTTATTAAAAAATTCACATTTGCAATTTTTTCTCTCGATGAAAGTCTGATAAATCTGATACATTAGCACAAAGTATCTGAAATCGCCATTTTGTTTGCTCATGTCTGCAAGACATCGTAGCAAGACGTAAGTCTTGACATCTATGTCTTGCCATTTATGGCTGCAAGACATAAGCGGTATATATGAGACATATTCGATGTCAAGACATAAGTCTTGACATAAAAAAAGTCTTCTCTGGACCCTGTATTATACTCATCTTCCCGCTGACACAAGCAGTGGTGCCAAACGTAGCCAAAAGTAAGTAGATCTACTTACTTTTTGGTCTTTTTACTTACCTACTTACATTTTAGTCCATTCTACTTACCTTTTATTTACACCCCTACTCTAGAACAATTTATCAACTTTTGCTCAACCCTGACTAATGACTACTCGACACTAGATGGCCCAAACCAGACTAGTCTTCTTTCAGTTTCAATTCAACAACCGGTTTTTTCTCTCTACTTTTGGTTAAAATGTACTACACTTCGCCTTCGCTCTGCTAAAAAACCGGTTTTTTAAGCTGAAAGAAGACTAGTCTGGTTTGGGCCGATGGTTAAACCAATTATTTAACGCTGGTTGTAATAATAATATTGTAGTTTTTTTTCAACTTGGTATAATAAGAATCATCTAAAATAATTTCAGGTTCACAGTTTTAACATAGGTACTCACACTCTCATTAAAAACATTTTTAAACTGAATTGCGACGGTTGTAACAACCAGCTAATGTGTGAGTGGTGAATTGTTATAATTAATTAGAATTAAGTTTGCTGGTTTTACCTGATTATGGTATAAATTCAAATTATTTTACTTGAAAATGTTTTCCTCAATTTTGAATTAACAAATAAATAACAGAAAAAGCCAAAATAAACGTTTTTTAAGGGTCGTATGTAGGCAATACTAAATCTACCTACTTTTTACCTATCTACTTACTAAGCAAAAAACGACAAAACGACAAGCACTGGACACGAGTCACGAATCAAACAACATTTACTACTTTGACTTTTGAGTGGAAATCGGCTGCGCAACGAATTTATATTTTTTCTTCGGTTTTTTATTTTTCATAAAAATAAATGGCGACAATTGAATAAAACAAATCAGTTCAGTTCAGTTCAATTGTCTTCACGCGATATGACAGACAACATCGAACGGGAGGATGTACTTTTTTTTCCATAATAAAAAAAAATAAAAACTATACAAGTACAGGATGATTCGTTCTTAGAAATTAAAAAATTAGCGAAGAAAAATTGGAATATCTCATTGAAAATCGAAAATTTTTATAATATTTCCAATTTGAATTACTTCTTTATCAAATATAAAGATACAGGAATGTGAAATTCGTACAGAAACTGCTTTTTTAAAAAAATTTCTCTGAACAAAAAAAGTTGAAAAGATTTCTGTATAATTTGAAACACCCCGTTAGCATATTTTAAATTTAAAAAGTACCTTTGTTAGGGTTGACAGAAATATGATTTTTAGAATTTCCTACAAACATTTTATATGTAAAATTATCACAAATTCATCGGGTACTGCCTCCATAAGCACAATACTAACTTTTATTGTTGAATAAAGTATAATTAACATTAAGAGGGCCGTTAAGAGGGAGATCTTAATAAACATCCTGCTTCATTCAAGAAACGTATTTGACCCTGACTTTGCTATTTCGTTAAGATTTTTAAAGAGGAAGTTTCATATTAATAATGTTCTAGCTGTCTGAAGTATCTGATAATTCTCAGTTTATCAGAGAGATGTTAAAAATAAAAAATGAAAAAAATAAATTTTTTCTCAGTTGTCTCAGTTAAGGTTATGTAGAAAAAGAAAACGAAAATTACGAAGCTGTCATTATTTTAAATGTCGAAGAGAGTTTAAAAACAATAGATAAAGCAAAAAAAATTATTTTGAAGTTTTTGTTGAAGTATACATAAATACTTTTTTTGCATGTTTTATTGGAATACACTCGTAACTAAGTTATATTGCAAATAACGTTCCAGCTGTAATAAAAGCTGAGTTCCATTTTCGTTAATTTATCTACTCCGGAGTAGTTTGTTCTACTCTCAAGTCATCCCAACTGCACCATCTGCACTTTGGTGCAGTTGATTATCCTACTTAGGAGTAGTTATGTCGATTTTTACCACCAGCGTATTTTTAATTTTTAAAACTTCCAAAAGATGGATTTGACTTTTTTAGGGTTATGTACTTTGTTTTTTTCCGTTTTTTTTTTGAATTTTTATACATTAAATAAATATAGTAAAGAAGATAAATTTATCAAATAAATCTCGTTTTCGACAGTGAAAACGTAAGTTAAATAAATTTTTTTTATTTTAAATTAAAGAGGATAAATTTTTTTTCATTGTTAATGTTGATCAAACTAAAAGAAAGTAGCGAAGACAGTGATCATGATGATTCACCTCGAAATACACAGCCGAGAGAACAAATATTTAACAATAACATATTTGATCTTGATAGTATGCATTATTTAAATTAAATAATGCTAAAATACGACAAAAATTTATTGAAGATTATTTATAATATTTTTGAAGTAATTAAAAAATAAAACATGCAACAATTATGAAAAAATGTTTTTTTTGATATTTTTACCTCAACAAATACATACGTATGTATATGTATGTACATTTTTACTAAACTAAAAATCCATTTTTATAACAAAGAAGAGAAAAATTTACACAGATTTGAAGGTTAAGAACTACTCTTGAATTGAATTGACCGTTCCATTTATTACTGGTGATGAAGTACTCTCAACTACTCCGGAGTCTGGAGTAGATAAAAATACCAAAATGGAACGCAGCTAAAATATCAGTTAGTTTCAGAAAGAAGAAGAACTGAGATTGAAGTGAGATAACTGATATTTTTCAATTGAGAATCTCGAGATTCTCTGTACCTGGAACACAACTATTGTATTGTATGCAACAATAGAATTAATGTTCTCATAAATCATAAGTATAGAGTGAGTATGAGTACTGAGTACTGACCCGTATGGTTATCCAAAACTTGGGGGATAGAAATCAACGTATAATAATTTGTTTGTCATTTCTATATAGGTATCACGAGGTAGTTAAAAGACCAAAGTAGTTTTAAATTACGTTAACATGTATGCAATTGAATTAGAATCTGTTTGATGTCGTTTGTAAATATATGGCTCTTTTCACGAATTCATATTTGCGTGTACGATCTGATGCAATCTTGCGTCAATTTATGCATGACAGAAACTAAAGCAAATATTTATGGCAGAAATCTTGCAATCGTGAACAGCGCGAATTGTGCACGTCAAATATTATAATCATTTGTATCTTTTTTTTTATTTTTCAAACATGCAAGTGGTAGAAATATCTTGCGTTATTTGCGCCAATTTTTAATCGTGAACACTTTATGCACGGAAATATGAATTCATGAAAAGGGCCTAAGTTATTATAGGTTAATTCTGCAAATTAAGGAAAATATGTATATGCTCGTACATAAATGTGATTATTTTCAAATTTTTATTTTTACAGGACCTATGGCGCATTTGTTCCATGGAATTCACGAGCAGTCATATGTAGCCCATGTTATTTCATATGTTTTACGAATTGGACGTTTTGCTGATAGTACAATTGTGGAATCACTTGCTGAGCTCTTGGAAGTGTAAAACCGTATTGGGTTTAATAAAATTTTGTTAGTATTTTTTCACATTTAAAATAAAAAGAAATTTTCAACACCGAGAGATTTTGGTTTTACTTACAAAAACAAAAAACTTTTGTGAACTTTATAAATGCATTAATAAAGAACTTACTTTTGAATACATTGAAAATTTGGATTTTTTAACTGCACTGTTTGCCTCACACACTTTTACTGACTTTATTATTTCGAACTAAATTTAAATTTTTTCCGTTTCTATTTGACCTTTATTTTCGAATTAGTAGTAGGAAATAGGAATTAAGAAAATACGTAAAAAGAATAATACAAATTATAAATGCGTATCACTTTTTTGAAGATAGAGAAAGACAGAAGACTAGGGTGACCATATGAGTAAAGGCGTCTAAGAGGATTTTGTAAGATTAAAGAGAGGATTTTTAGGATAAAAAGAGGACTTCAAATATCAAGCTTTTGTATTGTATTATATGTCTTTCATATTTACAAAAATAAAGTGTACGTACTAGGTAATACGTGAACAAAACTTAAATTATATAACCAGAAACAACTTAAAAATATTTAGTCAACAAAAAATTACTTTTTTTCCATTTTATTTTAAAGTTAAAAACATTTTGTCTGTAACTTTGAATGTTTTCATAAAAATTCGTTTTTAAAGTTTTAAACTTATAATAACCTATAAGAAAAGTCATACTTCTCGGAAGCTTTCGCAGCCTTAAGAGTTTCTTTATCATTGATAACATAATCATAAAAATCAAGACATGACAGATGTGTAGAGTCATATTTGATTAACAATAAATTTTTCACCATTTTTATGTCAAGTCTATTTCTCTCATCTGTCCACTGACAGACTAAAAATTGGGATAGCGAAGAAAAATTGGCAAATTTTTAAAAACACTGAATTATGTTCCTCATTGGGTACTTTTTCAAAAAACAGTAACCACTTTTCATGCGCCAACTTTTCCGAAAATTCAGAAGTATTTGAAAATCATTTAAAAAAATTATTAAGCTAGTATTTTTCCTTTTGGAAGTCAGTATTGTGCTTATGCAATATGCAGGCAGTTTGCCTTGGTAATATTTAATTTAAAAAATATCCCTCGATTCAAATTGAGATCTGATGACCCCACACACGAGACAGATTTATTCAAACAATTTGTGAAAGAATATAGAAAAGTATACCTATCTTGCCTGTACTGACATCCAAAAAGAAAAATAGTATAGGTAACTGATATTTTTTATGAATCATTAAGTTCAATGTTCGTCTTCACTTGAGACTGAATCACAATGGCTGATATGGCAGCAGTGAACACAAACGGTGAAAATAATTTTGATAATTATAGAGTAAATTCGTGTTTCATTTGTAAGCTCTGTTTTGTCAGAAAAGAGGACGAAAAGAGGACTCATTTACAAAAAGATGACGAAAAGAGGACGCATTTGCAAAAAGATGATACTTTGAAAAAGAGGACATGTCCTCTGAAAAGAGGACGTCTGGTCACCCTACAGAAGACCAATATTGATCCATATGAATTATTTGTATGAATGTTTTATGTAACAATGAATTATTTTTATTGTTTATTTTTTTTTCAGTTTAATTTTTTTTTAAATATTTTATCAATTTAGTTTAAATAGTTTAAATATTATTTGTTCAATAATACTATTACAGATTTTTCCTTCGAAAATTTCACTTCTTCTTCTTTTAATATTCTAATGCATATCATCTGACTTTCGTTTATTTTCACAGTAGATAACAAAAGTAGGAAGGATTAAGAAAATGTGTAAAAAGAAAAATACAAATTACAAAGTCACGGCATACACATTACAAGGCAATGTAAAGAAATTTTTTCATTTGTTTTGTGACGTCACTCAGGTCGTCTGAGCATATAAATTTTTTTTTTTTAATTTTTTTTTTTTTTTTTTTAATTTTATTCATTTGTTTCATATAAAACGACCAGGATGACGTCACAATGCTAACGGTCACTACGATATTTACATTGTTAATTGAATTTTTGCTTTTTAAACTTTTGTGAATTGAAAACTAAATAAAATTGTGAACGAAAAAAAATTAAAAATGGATAATATTTATTTATTAATGTTTTTTATTGAGATTTTTCCATATATGTATATTAATATACTTATTAATACATACATGAATTTTATAAAATTTCTTTAAAATTTTTTTGTTTGTTTTTGTTGTCAAAACAAACTTTTTTCAAAAGTCACTCAATTTCGTGTGCCATGAAGGCAAATGAACTAAAGTCAACGAAAATTCAAAATTTCCGTTTAATTTGACTTGAAATAACTGCAGTGAGTGCAGTTTATTAAGGTTTGATTGATTCAAAATAACGTAGTCACACTTTTGACTTGAGTGGCTTCAACAAAGATAATTAATAAGAAGTAGACATTCCAGAACAGAAAAGCTGTTGAAAAATAAATTTTTAGTTCTAAATCTGTTCATAGAGCGGACAGACAAGAAGGAATCGCTTAGAACATTAGATTTAAAAATTCGTTATGACCGTTTTTGCAATAAAAAAAAAATTTAACATACACAAAAATCCTCAAAACTGTAATTAGACAATTTTATATGGAAAATGAGGACGGAGTAAATGTGCATGACATCATCATACAATTTTTTTGTTGATGTTGTACTATATATGAAAATTTATAATTAATATAAACAAAAACAACACACATATAAAAAAATAATTGTTGTTTTTATTTTTCATTTTTCAAGTACCCAGCCAAATTTACAATTTTTTTATAATACCGTATTTGAATTTTGTTGTTGCTTCGTACCTAAATACAAAATTTATTGTAAACTTGAAGTCACTGTTTTTTTCTCAATTTTGTATTTTTCCAACGACTCCTATAGCAAGGTTAATAGCTGCTTTCGATTTGCCATTTCCAAGTACTTGCGAGTACTAAAATGTGTCTTGGATAAATGGGTAAATCGAACGACACAAAAATTTTGATAGGTGTCAAAACCTAAAAATAATTTTTATTTTGTCATAATATACATACAAAAAAGAAAAACACATCTAGAGTGCGTTCAGAAACGTTACTATGGTTAACTATAGTTAACTATGGTTACTTTGAACCGTTCAGAAAGGTCGTGGTATAGTAAAACATAACCACCAACATAACTTTCAAGCGTTCAGAAACACCCATAGTATGGTTAATTTTTAACCATCTGTAGTTAAAAACTTACCACACTCGAGAGCATGGTAAGTCATAGTTAACGATAGTTATCAGCTGACTCGTATACTAAGTGACAGCCGTATATAAGGTGAAAAGTGAATTTCTTCAGTAAAATTGAAATTTTTTGGAAATAACGTAAATTTAAGAAATAAAATACATAATGCAATTTAATTTCTACCAATATTAAAATAAAATTTAAATGTCCTTTGACAATTTTTGACAGCTGATAATTGTAACCACGGTGGTAACTATATGAGCGTTCAGAAACTAGTTAAATCCAACATAACTTCGATAGTCAAGTAACATAACCACAGTTAAACTTTACTATACCATTACTATGGTTATAGTAACGTTTCTGAACGCACTCCTAGTGCTCTTAGTTTTAAACTATAAAGCCCTCTGTTGTAAAAATTGTGCGTAACTACTTGTATCTACTTGAAAAATTTTACATGAGTAGCTACGTGTAGATGATTTAGCACAGACTTCCACCTTATCTACTCGCAAGTACTTGAAAGTGGCAAATCGAAAGCAACTAATATAATATAGGTTACATCTTCCCATAGGCATTACCTACTTACAATAAAAAAGTGATCAATGTGACGTCACAAGTATCAAACAATTGACATAAAAATAAACAAAAATTTCTTTCATATATGGGAAGATGTAACCTATATATTATATTAACCTTGGATTACATCTTCCCATATATGAAAGAAATTTTTGTTTGTTTTTTATGTCAATTATTTGATACTTGTGACGTCACATTGATCACTTTTTTATTGTAAGTAGGTAATGCCTATGGGAAGATGTAACCTATATTATATTAACCTTGCTCCTATAGTACCAAGGATTAATGCTCAATTTTATTTTATTGTTTATATGTGTTGGAAGTACCAAATTGGCATCACAACTTATTGCTTTTAATTAATCATAACTAAGTTGTGATTAAAGTTACATGAAAATTATGTTCAAATGAAATGTAGAGAAAATCCTTAGCTTTATTTTCACCGAATATATTAAATATCTATGAGCAACGTAAATCAAAGAAAAAACGTGATAAATATTTGATAACATAAAACTGAAAATCAATTTTCCCTGAAATTCCCAAATTACTAAAAATATTAAATTATAATGTTCTACAAATTTGTGGATTTTTATTAAATAAACATTTTTTCCAAACATTGTTATATCATAAAATTAACAGAAATTGAGTTATTAAAGAAAAATGATAATTTTTTATTAAAATCACAATAATCTCTCTCATTTCTCATTTTTAACAGCTACCCCTGAAAATGTAGTACCACTTAAAGATTTTTTTTTTTTCATTTGTTTATTTCTTCTTTCAAAAATATTATTCATAAACAAAAAAAAATTTTTCAAGTGGTACTACATTTTCAGGGCTGGCTGTTAAAAATGAGAAATGAGAAAGATAATTGTGATTTTAATAAAAAATTATCATTTTTCTTTAATAACTTAACTTTTGTTAATTTTATGACATAACAATGTTTGGGAAAAATGTTTATTTAATAAAAATCCACAAATTTGTATAACATTATAATTTAATATTTTTAGTAATTTGGGAGATTTCAGGGAAAATTGATTTTCAGTTTTATGTTACTAAATATTTATCACGTTTTTTCTTTGATTTACGTTGCTCAAAACTGAATCAAAATATGCTTTCATTCGAAGAAATTACGAAACTGCATTTGATCTTCAATTTTTAAGTCATTCATTATTTGTTCAAATGCTCCAGGATACACGTCTATACGTATACATCTTTTCCTTCTTTACTCTACATTCTACAATCTCTACCATGTCCATAAAAATCAGAATCCACCATATTGTATTTTACGTTACACATCCATATACAAAAGTTGAAATTAAACCCAAATAAATTAGCTTTGAGTCATCCGAATTAGCGGGTTTATGATACCACATAAAACTAGGAGTAAACCAAAATGTTCAATGACAAGATAAAGCGAATTTATCGTCGCATTCTGGACATAGAGTTTGTTAACAATTAGAAGCGAATGGTATAACTGCGCAGTGAGATAGATAATGATATAATGTTTACATTAGTAGTGGTTTTTTTCTTCTATTTTCAAATTAAAAAGAGAGAAAAACACTAATACACATAAAAACATTTTGTGTATAGTATATATAGCATGCGTAGATTATTCGCTTTTAATTTTTAACAAAATCCACCAATGACTTTTCACTGGTCGTTGTTCGTGTGTTGTTCGCTATTCGTTGGTCGCTATATTGTGTTTATGGCATAACTTTTTTTTTCTTCTCGCTATTTTGACTGCTTCCAAAGACTTTATTTAACAATTAAAGTCAGTACAGGCACAAATAATATAATAATACAGATGGGTATTGTAAATGAACTGAAATGTTATTCAGTGGTAATAAAGAAGAAGAACAAACAATTTTTATGTTTGCGTCTTAACTATAGTTTTTTTTAAAACTTAAAACAACAACAACATTACCGAACTTTGAGTTTTTTTTATTTATGTTTCCACTTTTCATTTCATCATGATTTTTTGATTTTTTCCATTTCTAACTCGTAGCCAAAGATAATTAATAAGAAGTAGATATTCTAAAACAGAAAAGCTGTTGAAAAATAAATTTTTAGTTCTAAATCTGTTCATAGAGCGGACAGACAAGAAGGAATCGCTTAGAACATTAGATTTAAAAATACGTTATGACCGTTTTTGCAATAAAAAAAAATTTAACATACACAAAAATCCTCAAAACTGTAATTAAACAATTTTATATGGAAAATGAGGACGGAGTAAATGTGCATGACATCATCATACAATTTTTTTGTTGGTGTTGTACCATATTGAAATTATAATTAATATAAACAAAAACAACACCACACATAGGTATAAAAAAATAATTGTTGTTTTTATTTTTCATTTTTCAACTACCCAACCAAATTTACAATTTTTTTATAATACCGTATTTGAATTTTTTTGTTACTTCGTACCTAAATACAAAATTTATTGTAAACTTGAAGTCACTGTTTTTTTCTCAATTTTGTATTTTTCCCATTTAGCATATACAAGTATGTATTTTTGTATATGCAGATTGTAGTTTATACAGTAGCGGAAAAAACGCATGACTCAAATAATTTTCATTTTTCTAAAAATAATTTATTTATTAAGCTGTATTACAGAATCATGTATGGTTTTTCTTTTCTTATAGAAAATACCTTAAAAAAACACAGTTAACACACATACTTAGTTAAAAAGCAAACCATCATCCATCCCCACCAAATAGTATCGAGAAAAGTTTTTAGAAATTATTAGTTAGGCGACTTTCATGACCGCTACTGTATATTATAATGCACGTACATTATAATGTTAACACTTTGTAAGCATTAGCGATTTTCTAATTTTCTAATAATGACTGTGATCATCTCGCGGCTGCAAGGTTTTAATAAAATTTTACCTAATTGATCAAAATTTGTGGAGTCCAACATATCTAACTACCTCACATTATGTAACATTTTGAAATATAAATATGGGTAAATAAAATGTATTTAAATGTGTATTGTAATGTTGTTAATTAGGTACTTGAATTGAAAACAAAATATCTTAATCCCTTTTTCATTTAAAAAAAATATATATAGTTACATAAAATAAAAACAAAAAAAGCGGGATCTGGAATCTGGATTTCAGTAAAATTTCTCATAGCTTCAAAAACTATAAAAAAAATAAAAATAAATGGGTAAATTTTTCATATTATCATGCATTCAATAATCAGAAAATAAATTCTAATTCATATTCCTATACAATACAATATATTATTTACATACATAATGTATGTACCTACCTACATACATATTGATATTCTATGGATGAAAAAATAAAAAATATTATAGGTACTAAACTAACCGATGAAACAAATTTTAAAAAAAGAAGAAAAAAAACAAATATTAAATGAAATGTGCACAGACGGTAAACACGCATTTGTGTACAAGCAAAAATATGTACATATATATTATGTATATGCATTGTTATATATTATATTATATAAATATAGGTATACACAAAGTTATACTGGAAACTGGTTTGATTTGGTTATACACAAAAAAAAAAAAAATAACAAAAGCATGAGCGAATGGATAATAAAAAAAATCACTCGATTATTTTTTTTAAGTTTGAAATTCAAAACGCTAGTTCTATTTTTGCTCGCCAGATAGGACAGACAAGAAGGTTTCGTTTAGGAGCCTTTATTGAAATAGAGTGAAAATACAAATGTACTATGTGGAATATCTATTGTGTTAATCTATAATCATTGTCGTAGCTGACAAATTTACCTTGTTTATGCACAAAGATTAAAACGTATTAACTCTAAAACGTTTTAAGCATCGTTTTGAGATAATACATTTTAATTAGTGTTTAAGCGTAATACAACATTTCGTTCTCACTCAAAACGTTAACCATCTGCGTGTGTAGTGTAATAACAATTACTTAAAACGAATAAAATGTATATGCACACTTTAAATGCGCATTGAAATTTGGTTTATGCATCCGTATTTAGTCAAGACGGAGTGAGTTAATGCGAATTAATGTGTCGCATAAACAAGGTAATTGTTTATGATTTGTTATAAACATAGGTTTAGAAAGTGGGGCATCCAATTATCAAAAAAGCGAATACAGTAGAATCTCGATAATTTTACTACCTGATAATTTCCTATATTTACAGCGAAAGAAATTTTGCTTACTGTATAATTTCAACAGCCATAATTTATACATGAATTTACACATAAAATACATATTTGAACATGTTAAATCGCAAAAAATCTAAATTTGATTTGATTTGTGAAAGGCTTTATTTTTGATTTTTTTGTTGTGTTAATTAAAAATTGAGAAATAAATAAACTAATCTTTTTTTAATTTCATGTGTGCGTTTTACTTCCATACATACATACATATTTAGTTTAAATTTTGTATTCAATAATTTCTACTATCCCGTAATTTCAACGAGGGTAGTTTTAATTAGGTAAAATTATCGAGATTCTACTGTACATAAATCTAAAATACCTAATTCTTTAAACCATTTACCATACAATGTCGGTTGAACTGAACAGTCAGCAAACTGCGTCAGCAAAAGTAAAATACAATATTTATGTACACAATATACCTACAAAAACAAAAAACTTTTGTGAACTTTATAAATGCATTAATAAAGAACTTACTTTTGAATACATTGAAAATTTGGATTTTTTAACTGCACTGTTTGCCTCACACACTTTTACTGACTTTATTATTTCGAACTAAATTTAAATTTTTTCCGTTTCTATTTGACCTTTATTTTCGAATTAGTAGTAGGAAATAGGAATTAAGAAAATACGTAAAAAGAATAATACAAATTATAAATGCGTATCACTTTTTTGAAGATAGAGAAAGACAGAAGACTAGGGTGACCATATGAGTAAAGGCGTCTAAGAGGATTTTGTAAGATTAAAGAGAGGATTTTTAGGATAAAAAGAGGACTTCAAATATCAAGCTTTTGTATTGTATTATATGTCTTTCATATTTACAAAAATAAAGTGTACGTACTAGGTAATACGTGAACAAAACTTAAATTATATAACCAGAAACAACTTAAAAATATTTAGTCAACAAAAAATTACTTTTTTTCCATTTTATTTTAAAGTTAAAAACATTTTGTCTGTAACTTTGAATGTTTTCATAAAAATTCGTTTTTAAAGTTTTAAACTTATAATAACCTATAAGAAAAGTCATACTTCTCGGAAGCTTTCGCAGCCTTAAGAGTTTCTTTATCATTGATAACATAATCATAAAAATCAAGACATGACAGATGTGTAGAGTCATATTTGATTAACAATAAATTTTTCACCATTTTTATGTCAAGTCTATTTCTCTCATCTGTCCACTGACAGACTAAAAATTGGGATAGCGAAGAAAAATTGGCAAATTTTTAAAAACACTGAATTATGTTCCTCATTGGGTACTTTTTCAAAAAACAGTAACCACTTTTCATGCGCCAACTTTTCCGAAAATTCAGAAGTATTTGAAAATCATTTAAAAAAATTATTAAGCTAGTATTTTTCCTTTTGGAAGTCAGTATTGTGCTTATGCAATATGCAGGCAGTTTGCCTTGGTAATATTTAATTTAAAAAATATCCCTCGATTCAAATTGAGATCTGATGACCCCACACACGAGACAGATTTATTCAAACAATTTGTGAAAGAATATAGAAAAGTATACCTATCTTGCCTGTACTGACATCCAAAAAGAAAAATAGTATAGGTAACTGATATTTTTTATGAATCATTAAGTTCAATGTTCGTCTTCACTTGAGACTGAATCACAATGGCTGATATGGCAGCAGTGAACACAAACGGTGAAAATAATTTTGATAATTATAGAGTAAATTCGTGTTTCATTTGTAAGCTCTGTTTTGTCAGAAAAGAGGACGAAAAGAGGACTCATTTACAAAAAGATGACGAAAAGAGGACGCATTTGCAAAAAGATGATACTTTGAAAAAGAGGACATGTCCTCTGAAAAGAGGACGTCTGGTCACCCTACAGAAGACCAATATTGATCCATATGAATTATTTGTATGAATGTTTTATGTAACAATGAATTATTTTTATTGTTTATTTTTTTTTCAGTTTAATTTTTTTTTAAATATTTTATCAATTTAGTTTAAATAGTTTAAATATTATTTGTTCAATAATACTATTACAGATTTTTCCTTCGAAAATTTCACTTCTTCTTCTTTTAATGTTCTAATGCATATCATCTGACTTTCGTTTATTTTCACAGTAGATAACAAAAGTAGGAAGGATTAAGAAAATGTGTAAAAAGAAAAATACAAATTACAAAGTCACGGCATACACATTACAAGGCAATGTAAAGAAATTTTTTCATTTGTTTTGTGACGTCACTCAGGTCGTCTGAGCATATAATTTTTTTTTTTTTTTTTTAATTTTATTCATTTGTTTCATATAAAACGACCAGGATGACGTCACAATGCTAACGGTCACTACGATATTTACATTGTTAATTGAATTTTTGCTTTTTAAACTTTTGTGAATTGAAAACTAAATAAAATTGTGAACGAAAAAAAATTAAAAATGGATAATATTTATTTATTAATGTTTTTTATTGAGATTTTTCCATATATGTATATTAATATACTTATTAATACATACATGAATTTTATAAAACTTCTTTAAAATTTTTTTGTTTGTTTTTGTTGTCAAAACAAACTTTTTTCAAAAGTCACTCAATTTCGTGTGCCATGAAGGCAAATGAACTAAAGTCAAAGAAAATTCAAAATTTCCGTTTAATTTGACTTGAAATAACTGCAGTGAGTGCAGTTTATTAAGGTTTGATTGATTCAAAATAACGTAGTCACACTTTTGACTTGAGTGGCTTCAACAAAGATAATTAATAAGAAGTAGACATTCCAGAACAGAAAAGCTGTTGAAAAATAAATTTTTAGTTCTAAATCTGTTCATAGAGCGGACAGACAAGAAGGAATCGCTTAGAACATTAGATTTAAAAATTCGTTATGACCGTTTTTGCAATAAAAAAAAAATTTAACATACACAAAAATCCTCAAAACTGTAATTAGACAATTTTATATGGAAAATGAGGACGGAGTAAATGTGCATGACATCATCATACAATTTTTTTGTTGATGTTGTACTATATATGAAAATTTATAATTAATATAAACAAAAACAACACACATATAAAAAAATAATTGTTGTTTTTATTTTTCATTTTTCAAGTACCCAACCAAATTTACAATTTTTTTATAATACCGTACCGTATTTGAATTTTGTTGTTGCTTCGTACCTAAATACAAAATTTATTGTAAACTTGAAGTCACTGTTTTTTTCTCAATTTTGTATTTTTCCAACGACTCCTATAGCAAGGTTAATAGCTGCTTTCGATTTGCCATTTCCAAGTACTTGCGAGTACTAAAATGTGTCTTGGATAAATGGGTAAATCGAACGACACAAAAATTTTGATAGGTGTCAAAACCTAAAAATAATTTTTATTTTGTCATAATATACATACAAAAAAGAAAAACACATCTAGTGCTCTTAGTTTTAAACTATAAAGCCCTCTGTTGTAAAAATTGTGCGTAACTACTTGTATCTACTTGAAAAATTTTACATGAGTAGCTACGTGTAGATGATTTAGCACAGACTTCCACCTTATCTACTCGCAAGTACTTGAAAGTGGCAAATCGAAAGCAACTAATATAATATAGGTTACATCTTCCCATAGGCATTACCTACTTACAATAAAAAAGTGATCAATGTGACGTCACAAGTATCAAACAATTGACATAAAAATAAACAAAAATTTCTTTCATATATGGGAAGATGTAACCTATATATTATATTAACCTTGGATTACATCTTCCCATATATGAAAGAAATTTTTGTTTGTTTTTTATGTCAATTATTTGATACTTGTGACGTCACATTGATCACTTTTTTATTGTAAGTAGGTAATGCCTATGGGAAGATGTAACCTATATTATATTAACCTTGCTCCTATAGTACCAAGGATTAATGCTCAATTTTATTTTATTGTTTATATGTGTTGGAAGTACCAAATTGGCATCACAACTTATTGCTTTTAATTAATCATAACTAAGTTGTGATTAAAGTTACATGAAAATTATGTTCAAATGAAATGTGGAGAAGATCCTTAGCTTTATTTTCACCGAATATATTAAATATCTATGAGCAACGTAAATCAAAGAAAAAACGTGATAAATATTTAGTAACATAAAACTGAAAATCAATTTTCCCTGAAATTCCCAAATTACTAAAAATATCAAATTATAATGTTCTACAAATTTGTGGATTTTTATTAAATAAACATTATTCCCAAACATTGTTATATCATAAAATTAATAGAAATTGAGTTATTGAAGAAAAATGATAATTTTTAATTAAAATCACAATTATCTCTCCCATTTCTCATTTTAAACAGCTACCCCTGAAAATGTAGTACCGCCAAATTACACTAGTCATTTGATAAATCAAATGATAAATCGTTAAGTGTGAAGTACACTTAATAAAATATATCTTTTGTTCTTTGATATTATTTTGATATTCAATATTCTAATTGTATTATCCAATTAAATGAAATTTATTTCTAACTATTATTGTTTTTTGTTTCCACAATTTACACAATTTATATAGAGATTCAAAAGCATTACGTTTTTTTTAAATAATGATAAAAATATTGTTTGATTAAGAATTTCGAAAAAATTCAAATTTAAATAATAATGAAAAGTATTCAGGCTTGAAAAACGTAACGAAATTACAAACAAGTACGTACATAAATGAAACAAAATATCATAGATGAAAAAGAATAATTTAACAAATAGGAGTATATTATTATTATACTTATGTATGCATACATTTAAATCAATATCAAATTTATATTGAAAACATAATTTTTTTAAATCAAACTTAAAAAAAAAATTTTATTAAAAATAAAATATAAAATAAAGATTACGTAGGAATATTAAAAATAATAAATTAAATTTTACAATAAAATTAAAAATACTGAATATCATTATTATCATAAATTAAATTTTTTTATTAATCAAGGCAATACTTTCAATAGCTACGGCAATCCTGAAATTTAATCATTTTCTTTTATACATAGTCCAGACCAGACTTTTTTGTGTCAAGACTTATGTCATGACATTGTTCATGTCTTGCCATATTTTTCATGTCTGGGCATTTCATGTCTTGACAATTCAAATAAGTGAATATAAAGTTTAAAATTTTTGAAATATATTTTTGTGAAATTTTGTCCAAATAACTTTGTAAATTTAAAAATTAATTTAAATTTATTAAAAAATTCACATTTGCAATTTTTTCTCTCGATGAAAGTCTGATAAATCTGATACATTAGCACAAAGTATCTGAAATCGCCATTTTGTTTGCTCATGTCTGCAAGACATCGTAGCAAGACGTAAGTCTTGACATCTATGTCTTGCCATTTATGGCTGCAAGACATAAGCGGTATATATGAGACATATTCGATGTCAAGACATAAGTCTTGACATAAAAAGGTCTCGTCTGGACCCTGTATATACATAGTCCAGACCAGACTTTTTTATGTCAAGACTTATGTCATGACATTGTTCATGTCTTGCCATATTTTTCATGTCTGGGCATTTCATGTCTTGACAATTCAAATAAGTGAATATAAAGTGTAAAATTTTTGAAATATATTTTTATAAAATTTTGTCGAAATAACTTTGTAAATTTAAAAATTAATTTAAATTTATTAAAAAATTCACATTTGCAATTTTTTCTCTAGATGAAAGTCTGATAAATCTGATACTTTTGCACAAAACATATGAAACCGCCATTTTGTTTGCTCATGTCTGCAAGACATCGTAGCAAAGACATAAGTCTTGATATCTATGTCTTGCCATTTATGTCTGCAAGACATAAGCGGTCTATACGAGACATATTCGATGTCAAGACATAAGTCTTGACATAAAAAAGTCTCGTCTGGACCCTGTATAAGCGGTATATATGAGACATATTCGATGTCAAGACATAAGTCTTGACATAAAAAAAGTCTTCTCTGGACCCTGTATTATACTCATCTTCCCGCTGACACAAGCAGTGGTGCCAAACTTGGCCAAAAGTAAGTAGATCTACTTACTTTTTGGTCTTTTTACTTACCTACTTACATTTTAGTCCATTCTACTTACTTTTTGGTAATTCTACTTACCTTTTATTTACACCCCTACTCTAGAACAATTTATCAACTTTTGCTCAACCCTGACTAATGACTACTCGACACTAGATGGCCCAAACCAGACTAGTCTTCTTTCAGTTTCAATTCTACAACCGGTTTTTTCTCTCTACTTTTGGATAAAATGTACTACACTTCGCCTTCGCTCTGCTAAAAAACCGGTTTTTAAGCTGAAAGAAGACTAGTCTGGTTTGGGCCGATGGTTAAACCAATTATTTAACGCTGGTTGTAATAATAATATTGTAGTTTTTTTTCAACTTGGTATAATAAGAATCATCTAAAATAATTTCAGGTTCACAGTTTTAACATAGGTA
Organism: Bombylius major; assembly: GCA_932526495.1. Classification (NCBI taxonomy): domain Eukaryota; kingdom Metazoa; phylum Arthropoda; class Insecta; order Diptera; family Bombyliidae; genus Bombylius; species Bombylius major. Next base: position 31,845,540 of record OW052042.1, read on the forward strand.
CTCACACTCTCATTAAAAACATTTTTAAACTGAATTGCGACGGTTGTAACAACCAGCTAATGTGTGAGTGGTGAATTGTTATAATTAATTAGAATTAAGTTTGCTGGTTTTACCTGATTATGGTATAAATTCAAATTATTTTACTTGAAAATGTTTTCCTCAATTTTGAATTAACAAATAAATAACAGAAAAAGCCAAAATAAACGTATTTTTGTTTTTTAAGGGTCGTATGTAGGCAATACTAAATCTACCTACTTTTTACCTATCTACTTACTAAGCAAAAAACGACAAAACGACAAGCACTGGACACGAGTCGCGAATCAAACAACATTTACTACTTTGACTTTTGAGTGGAAATCGGCTGCGCAACGAATTTATATTTTTTCTTCGGTTTTTTATTTTTCATAAAAATAAATGGCGACAATTGAATAAAATAAATCAGTTCAGTTCAATTCAATTGTCTTCACGCGATATGACAGACAACATCGAACGGGAGGATGTACTTTTTTTTCCATAATAAAAAAAAATAAAAACTATACAAGTACAGGATGATTCGTTCTTAGAAATTAAAAAATTAGCGAAGAAAAATTGGAATATCTCATTGAAAATCGAAAATTTTTATAATATTTCCAATTTGAATTACTTCTTTATCAAATATAAAGATACAGGAATGTGAAATTCGTACAGAAACTGCTTTTTTAAAAAAATTTCTCTGAACAAAAAAAGTTGAAAAGATTTCTGTATAATTTGAAACACCCCGTTAGCATATTTTAAATTTAAAAAGTACCTTTGTTAGGGTTGACAGAAATATGATTTTTAGAATTTCCTACAAACATTTTATATGTAAAATTATCACAAAATCATCGGGTACTGCCTCCATAAGCACAATACTAACTTTAATTGTTGAATAAAGTATAATTAACATTAAGAGGGCCGTTAAGAGGGAGATCTTAATAAACATCCTGCTTCATTCAAGAAACGTATTTGACCCTGACTTTGCTATTTCGTTAAGATTTTTAAAGAGGAAGTTTCATATTAATAATGTTCTAGCTGTCTGAAGTATCTGATAATTCTCAGTTTATCAGGGAGATGTTAAAAATAAAAAATGAAAAAAATAAATTTTTTCTCAGTTGTCTCAGTTAAGGTTATGTAGAAAAAGAAAACGAAAATTACGAAGCTGTCATTATTTTAAATGTCGAAGAGAGTTTAAAAACAATAGATAAAGCAAAAAAATTTATTTTGAAGTTTTTGTTGAAGTATACATAAATACTTTCTTTGCATGTTTTATTGGAATACACTCGTAACTAAGTTATATTGCAAATAACGTTCCAGCTGTAATAAAAGCTGAGTTCCATTTTCGTTAATTTATCTACTCCGGAGTAGTTTGTTCTACTCTCAAGTCATCCCAACTGCACCATCTGCACTTTGGTGCAGTTGATTATCCTACTCAGGAGTAGTTATGTCGATTTTTACCACCAGAGTATTTTTAATTTTTAAAACTTCCAAAAGATGGATTTGACTTTTTTAGGGTTATGTACTTTGTTTTTTTCCGTTTTTTTTTTTGAATTTTTATACATTAAATACATATAGTAAAGAAGATCAATCTATCAAATAAATCTCGTTTTCGACAGTGAAAACGTAAGTTAAATAAATTTTTTTTATTTTAAATTAAAGAGGATAAATTTTTTTTCATTGTTAATGTTGATCAAACTAAAAGAAAGTAGCGAAGACAGTGATCATGATGATTCACCTCGAAATACACAGCCGAGAGAACAAATATTTAACAATAACATATTTGATCTTGATAGTATGCATTATTTAAATTAAATAATGCTAAAATACGACAAAAATTTATTGAAGATTATTTATAATATTTTTGAAGTAATTAAAAAATAAAACATGCAACAATTATGAAAAAATGTTTTTTTTGATATTTTTACCTCAACAAATACATACGTATGTATATGTATGTACATTTTTACTAAACTAAAAATCCATTTTTATAACAAAGAAGAGAAAAATTTACACAGATTTGAAGGTTAAGAACTACTCTTGAATTGAATTGACCGTTCCATTTATTACTGGTGATGAAGTACTCTCAACTACTCCGGAGTCTGGAGTAGATAAAAATACCAAAATGGAACGCAGCTAAAATATCAGTTAGTTTCAGAAAGAAGAAGAACTGAGATTGAAGTGAGATAACTGATATTTTTCAATTGAGAATCTCGAGATTCTCTGTACCTGGAACACAACTATTGTATTGTATGCAACAATAGAATTAATGTTCTCATAACCCATAAGTATAGAGTGAGTATGAGTACTGAGTACTGACCCGTATGGTTATCCAAAACTTGGGGGATAGAAATCAACGTATAATAATTTGTTTATCATTTCTATATAGGTACCACGAGGTAGTTAAAAGACCAAAGTAGTTTTAAATTACGTTAACATGTATGCAATTGAATTAGAATCTGTTGGATGTCGTTTGTAAATATATGGCTCTTTTCACGAATTCATATTTGCGTGTACGATCTGATGCAATCTTGCGTCAATTTATGCATGACAGAAACTAAAGCAAATATTTATGGCAGAAATCTTGCAATCGTGAACAGCGCGAATTGTGCACGTCAAATATTATAATCATTTGTATCTTTTTTTTTATTTTTCAAACATGCAAGTGGTAGAAATATCTTGCGTTATTTGCGCCAATTTTTAATCGTGAACACTTTATGCACGGAAATATGAATTCATGAAAAGGGCCTAAGTTATTATAGGTTAATTCTGCAAATTAAGGAAAATATGTATATGCTCGTACATAAATGTGATTATTTTCAAATTTTTATTTTTACAGGACCTATGGCGCATTTGTTCCATGGAATTCACGAGCAGTCATATGTAGCCCATGTTATTTCATATGTTTTACGAATTGGACGTTTTGCTGATAGTACAATTGTGGAATCACTTGCTGAGCTCTTGGAAGTGTAAAACCGTATTGGGTTTAATAAAATTTTGTTAGTATTTTTTCACATTTAAAATAAAAAGAAATTTTCAACACCGAGAGATTTTGGTTTTACTTACAAAAACAAAAAACTTTTGTGAACTTTATAAATGCATTAATAAAGAACTTACTTTTGAATACATTGAAAATTTGGATTTTTTAACTGCACTGTTTGCCTCACACACTTTTACTGACTTTATTATTTCGAACTAAATTTAAATTTTTTCCGTTTCTATTTGACCTTTATTTTCGAATTAGTAGTAGGAAATAGGAATTAAGAAAATACGTAAAAAGAATAATACAAATTATAAATGCGTATCACTTTTTTGAAGATAGAGAAAGACAGAAGACTAGGGTGACCATATGAGTAAAGGCGTCTAAGAGGATTTTGTAAGATTAAAGAGAGGATTTTTAGGATAAAAAGAGGACTTCAAATATCAAGCTTTTGTATTGTATTATATGTCTTTTATATTTACAAAAATAAAGTGTACGTACTAGGTAATACGTGAACAAAACTTAAATTATATAACCAGAAACAACTTAAAAATATTTAGTCAACAAAAAATTACATTTTTTCCATTTTATTTTAAAGTTAAAAACATTTTGTCTGTAACTTTGAATGTTTTCATAAAAATTCGTTTTAAAGTTTTAAACTTATAATAACCTATAAGAAAAGTCATACTTCTCGGAAGCTTTCGCAGCCTTAAGAGTTTCTTTATCATTGATAACATAATCATAAAAATCAAGACATGACAGATGTGTAGAGTCATATTTGATTAACAATAAATTTTTCACCATTTTTATGTCAAGTCTATTTCTCTCATCTGTCCACTGACAGACTAAAAATTGGGATAGCGAAGAAAAATTGGCAAATTTTTAAAAACACTGAATTATGTTCCTCATTGGGTACTTTTTCAAAAAACAGTAACCACTTTTCATGCGCCAACTTTTCCGAAAATTCAGAAGTATTTGAAAATCATTTAAAAAAATTATTAAGCTAGTATTTTTCCTTTTGGAAGTCAGTATTGTGCTTATGCAATATGCAGGCAGTTTGCCTTGGTAATATTTAATTTAAAAAATTTCCCTCGATTCAAATTGAGATCTGATGACCCCACACACGAGACAGATTTATTCAAACAATTTGTGAAAGAATATAGAAAAGTATACCTATCTTGCCTGTACTGACATCCAAAAAGAAAAATAGTATAGGTAACTGATATTTTTTATGAATCATTAAGTTCAATGTTCGTCTTCACTTGAGTCTGAATCACAATGGCTGATATGGCAGCAGTGAACACAAACGGTGAAAATAATTTTGATAATTATAGAGTAAATTCGTGTTTCATTTGTAAGCTCTGTTTTGTCAGAAAAGAGGACGAAAAGAGGACTCATTTACAAAAAGATGACGAAAAGAGGACGCATTTGCAAAAAGATGATACTTTGAAAAAGAGGACATGTCCTCTGAAAAGAGGACGTCTGGTCACCCTACAGAAGACCAATATTGATCCATATGAATTATTTGTATGAATGTTTTATGTAACAATGAATTATTTTTATTGTTTATTTTTTTTTTCAGTTTAATTTTTTTTTAAATATTTTATCAATTTAGTTTAAATAGTTTAAATATTATTTGTTCAATAATACTATTACAGATTTTTCCTTCGAAAATTTCACTTCTTCTTCTTTTAATATTCTAATGCATATCATCTGACTTTCGTTTATTTTCACAGTAGATAACAAAAGTAGGAAGGATTAAGAAAATGTGTAAAAAGAAAACTACAAATTACAAAGTCACGGCATACACATTACAAGGCAATTTAAAGAAATTTTTTCATTTGTTTTGTGACGTCACTCAGGTCGTCTGAGCATATAAATTTTTTTTTTTAATTTTTTTTTTTTTTTTTAATTTTATTCATTTGTTTCATATAAAACGACCAGGATGACGTCACAATGCTAACGGTCACTACGATATTTACATTGTTAATTGAATTTTTGCTTTTTAAACTTTTGTGAATTGAAAACTAAATAAAATTGTGAACGAAAAAAAATTAAAAATGGATAATATTTATTTATTAATGTTTTTTATTGAGATTTTTCCATATATGTATATTAATATACTTATTAATACATACATGAATTTTATAAAATTTCTTTAAAATTTTTTTGTTTGTTTTTGTTGTCAAAACAAACTTTTTTCAAAAGTCACTCAATTTCGTGTGCCATGAAGGCAAACAAAAAGGATTGAAATATAATAGAGATCCGAAAAGGAAATGAAACAAAACCGTAAACAGGCCCTGTGCGGGCAGAGAAGGAGGTATCACATTTGTTTTTTTTTATGAAAAAGAAAAAGCTTTCAATAGTTAATTTTGTGTTCTATACATATGACTTAAATTTTATTTTACATAATATGCTGAAGATTATATGCACACATTCAAGCGAAAACATTATTTGTTTATTTTTATACTATATTATAATATATATATATATATATATATTATATATGCACAAAAAGTATTAAAATATTTCTTTCTTCTCCCTTTTCGAGATTTTTAATGTATATTGTATATACATATATATTGTTATACATATTATATGTATACATTATGCTTAGAACAAATGATTTTAGTTGTTGTGTTTTTTTTTCTTTATAGTGCTGTGTCATTTTTTTTGCAGCTGAAAAAAATGATATTTGTTGTTGGTATTTTTTGGCTTGATTTTTTCTTTGCTTTTATGTTTTTTCTTTTTTCAAACATTTTTTATTTTTGTTTGCTTATTTCGATCCTATTCTTGACCTACCTCTTACAAATCTGTTTTACATTGATATTTAATTTTATGGAATTTTTAAATGAATTTATAATTATAATATTTTTCGTTGGTCAGTAAAATTTGATAATTTAAAAAGATTATTTTGAATGAAAATTTTAAAATATTTATTATGATGAGCTCTAATTTAGCATTTTGTTGAAGGGGCCTTTTTAAAACTATCCTTTACGTTTTTTTGTGTTTTTTTTTTGTTTTCAAGATTAATTTCAAAACAAGACAAGAAATACCTATAAAAACATTTAAATTAACACTTCATTCTATTTTTGATCGTTTTCGTAATTTTTTACGGATTTTTATCCGACTTGAAAGGTAAATATCTCGGGACCCTGTAAAGGCATTGACTTAAAATTTCTGCACAATATTCTGCTTTTCATTCTCTACAAAACTCTTTATGACACAAAAAGATCACTGCAACAGGGCGCAAGTTATACGGCGCCAAATATAAAACTTCCTCTCATCAATTTTTAGAAACAAAATGTAACATTTTTGACTCCTCAGAGAAGTATGTTCCCTTGAGACTAGGGAGCTGAAATTTGGCCAAGATATTCCTTAAAGGGTCCAACATTGCATAAACTGTAAACGGTGTAAATCCGTTATCTAGGGCAAAAGTCATAGGGTTATATACAAAACAAGTTATTTTTTAACAAAAAACTTTTTTTCCTTTTATATGGGGCCCTTTTTAGTTCATACGTTGATCGTTGATCAATTCTTGAACAGTTTTGGACCTAGTACATTTTATTTAATTTAAATCGGTGCAACAATGCTTGAGATATAAGAGTTCAAATTTGGCAACTCACAAATTTTTCATAATAGTTTTATATTTGGCGCCGTATAACTTGCGCCCTGTTGCAGTGATCTTTTTGTGTCATAAAGAGTTTTGTAGAGAATGAAAAGCAGAATATTGTGCAGAAATTTTAAGTCAATGCCTTTACAGGGTCCCGAGATATTTACCTTTCAAGTCGGATAAAAATCCGTAAAAAATTACGAAAACGATCAAAAATAGAATGAAGTGTTAATTTAAATGTTTTTATAGGTATTTCTTGTCTTGTTTTGAAATTAATCTTGAAAACAAAAAAAAAAACACAAAAAAACGTAAAGGATAGTTTTAAAAAGGCCCCTTCAACAAAATGCTAAATTAGAGCTCATCATAATAAATATTTTAAAATTTTCATTCAAAATAATCTTTTTAAATTATCAAATTTTACTGACCAACGAAAAATATTATAATTATAAATTCATTTAAAAATTCCATAAAATTAAATATCAATGTAAAACAGATTTGTAAGAGGTAGGTCAAGAATAGGATCGAAATAAGCAAACAAAAATAAAAAATGTTTGAAAAAAGAAAAAACATAAAAGCAAAGAAAAAATCAAGCCAAAAAATACCAACAACAAATATCATTTTTTTCAGCTGCAAAAAAAATGACACAGCACTATAAAGAAAAAAAAACACAACAACTAAAATCATTTGTTCTAAGCATAATGTATACATATAATATGTATAACAACATATAATACATATGTATAGTTTCATTTACAATATGGTTTTGTTTTTTCTTATTTTTCATATTGATCATAAAGCAATTTACAAACACATTCATCAATCCTCATTCATTCTATTCAATTCGACAGAGCTTCAGACCAGAGCTTTCTCAGACCAGTTTTTGAGCTTTCTCAGATAAATTTTTATAAAAATGTAAAAACTATGAATTTTGACGTTCCTCGTGAAGGAATCTCTTAATACTTGATACTTTTTGGGCAAATGAACTAAAGTCAACGAAAATTCAAAATTTTCGTTTAATTTGACTTGAAATAACTGCAGCGAGTGCAGTCTATTAAGGTTTGATTGATTCAAAATAACGTAGTCACACTTTTGACTTGAGTGGCTTCAACAAAGATAATTAATAAGAAGTAGACATTCCAGAACAGAAAAGCTGTTGAAAAATAAATTTTTAGTTCTAAATCTGTTCATAGAGCGGACAGACAAGAAGGAATCGCTTAGAACATTAGATTTAAAAATTCGTTATGACCGTTTTTGCAATAAAAAAAAAATTTAACATACACAAAAATCCTCAAAACTGTAATTAGACAATTTTATATGGAAAATGAGGACGGAGTAAATGTGCATGACATCATCATACAATTTTGTTGTTGATGTTGTACTATATATGAAAATTTATAATTAATATAAACAAAAACAACACACATATAAAAAAATAATTGTTGTTTTTATTTTTCATTTTTCAAGTACCCAACCAAATTTACAATTTTTTTATAATACCGTACCGTATTTGAATTTTGTTGTTGCTTCGTACCTAAATACAAAATTTATTGTAAACTTGAAGTCACTGTTTTTTTCTCAATTTTGTATTTTTCCAACGACTCCTATAGCAAGGTTAATAGCTGCTTTCGATTTGCCATTTCCAAGTACTTGCGAGTACTAAAATGTGTCTTGGATAAATGGGTAAATCGAACAACACAAAAATTTTGATAGGTGTCAAAACCTAAAAATAATTTTTATTTTGTCATAATATACATACAAAAAAGAAAAACACATCTAGTGCTCTTAGTTTTAAACTATAAAGCCCTCTGTTGTAAAAATTGTGCGTAACTACTTGTATCTACTTGAAAAATTTTACATGAGTAGCTACGTGTAGATGATTTAGCACAGACTTCCACCTTATCTACTCGCAAGTACTTGAAAGTGGCAAATCGAAAGCAACTAATATAATATAGGTTACATCTTCCCATAGGCATTACCTACTTACAATAAAAAAGTGATCAATGTGACGTCACAAGTATCAAACAATTGACATAAAAATAAACAAAAATTTCTTTCATATATGGGAAGATGTAACCTATATATTATATTAACCTTGGATTACATCTTCCCATATATGAAAGAAATTTTTGTTTGTTTTTTATGTCAATTATTTGATACTTGTGACGTCACATTGATCACTTTTTTATTGTAAGTAGGTAATGCCTATGGGAAGATGTAACCTATATTATATTAACCTTGCTCCTATAGTACCAAGGATTAATGCTCAATTTTATTTTATTGTTTATATGTGTTGGAAGTACCAAATTGGCATCACAACTTATTGCTTTTAATTAATCATAACTAAGTTGTGATTAAAGTTACATGAAAATTATGTTCTAATGAAATGTGGAGAAGATCCTTAGCTTTATTTTCACCGAATATATTAAATATCTATGAGCAACGTAAATCAAAGAAAAAACGTGATAAATATTAAGTAACATAAAACTGAAAATCAATTTTTCCTTAAATCTCCCAAATTACTAAAAATATCAAATTTTAATGTTCTACAAATTTGTAGATTTTTATTAAATAAACATTTTTCCCAAACGTTGTTATATTATAAAATTAATAGAAATTGAGTTATTGAAGAAAAATGATAATTTTTAATTAAAATCACAATTATCTCTCTCATTTCTCATTTTAAACAGCTACCCCTGAAAATGTAGTACCACCAAATTACACTAGTCATTTGATAAATCAAATGATAAATCGTTAAGTGTGAAGTACACTTAATAAAATATATCTTTTGTTCTTTGATATTATTTTGATATTCAATATTCTAATTGTATTATCCAATTAAATGAAATTTATTTCTAACTATTATTGTTTTTTGTTCCACAATTTACACAATTTATATAGAGATTCAAAAGCATTACGTTTTTTTTAAATAATGATAAAAATATTGTTTGATTAAGAATTTCGAAAAAATTCAAATTTAAATAATAATGAAAAGTATTCAGGCTTGAAAAACGTAACGAAATTACAAACAAGTACGTACATAAATGAAACAAAATATCATAGATGAAAAAGAATAATTTAACAAATAGGAGTATATTATTATTATACTTATGTATGCATACATTTAAATCAATATCAAATTTATATTGAAAACATAATTTTTTTAAATCAAACTTAAAAAAAAAATTTTATTAAAAATAAAATATAAAAAAAAGATTACGTAGGAATATTAAAAATAATAAATTAAATTTTACAATAAAATTAAAAATACTGAATATCATTATTATCATAAATTAAATTTTTTTATTAATCAAGGCAATACTTTCAATAGCTACGGCAATCCTGAAATTTAATCATTTTCTTTTATACATAGTCCAGACCAGACTTTTTTGTGTCAAGACTTATGTCATGACATTGTTCATGTCTTGCCATATTTTTCATGTCTGGGCATTTCATGTCTTGACAATTCAAATAAGTGAATATAAAGTTTAAAATTTTTGAAATATATTTTTGTGAAATTTTGTCCAAATAACTTTGTAAATTTAAAAATTAATTTAAATTTATTAAAAAATTCACATTTGCAATTTTTTCTCTCGATGAAAGTCTGATAAATCTGATACATTAGCACAAAATATCTGAAATCGCCATTTTGTTTGCTCATGTCAGCAAGACATCGTAGCAAGACGTAAGTCTTGACATCCATGTCTTGCCATTTATGTCTGCAAGACATAAGCGGTATATATGAGACATATTCGATGTCAAGACATAAGTCTTGACATAAAAAGGTCTCGTCTGGACCCTGTATTATACTCATCTTCCCGCTGACACAAGCAGTGGTGCCAAACGTAGCCAAAAGTAAGTAGTTCTACTTACTTTTTGGTCTTTTTACTTACCTACTTACATTGTAGTCCATTCTACTTACCTTTTATTTACACCCCTTCTCTAGAACAATTTATCAACTTTTGCTCAACCCTGACTAATGACTACTCGACACTACATGGCCCAAACCAGACTAGTCTTCTTTCAGTTTCAATTCAACAACCGGTTTTTTCTCTCTACTTTTGGATAAAATGTACTACACTTCGCCTTCGCTCTGCTAAAAAACCGGTTTTTTAAGCTGAAAGAAGACTAGTCTGGTTTGGACCGATGGTTAAACCAATTATTTAACGCTGGTTGTAATAATAATATTGTAGTTTTTTTTCAACTTGGTATAATAAGAATCATCTAAAATAATTTCAGGTTCACAGTTTTAACATAGGTACTCACACTCTCATTAAAAACATTTTTAAACTGAATTGCGACGGTTGTAACAACCAGCTAATGTGTGAGTGGTGAATTGTTATAATTAATTAGAATTAAGTTTGCTGGTTTTACCTGATTATGGTATAAATTCAAATTATTTTACTTGAAAATGTTTTCCTCAATTTTGAATTAACAAATAAATAACAGAAAAAGCCAAAATAAACGTATTTTTGTTTTTTAAGGGTCGTATGTAGGCAATACTAAATCTACCTACTTTTTACCTATCTACTTACTAAGCAAAAAACGACAAAACGACAAGCACTGGACACGAGTCACGAATCAAACAACATTTACTACTTTGACTTTTGAGTGGAAATCGGCTGCGCAACGAATTTATATTTTTTCTTCGGTTTTTTATTTTTCATAAAAATAAATGGCGACAATTGAATAAAATAAATCAGTTCAGTTCAATTCAATTGTCTTCACGCGATATGACAGACAACATCGAACGGGAGGATGTACTTTTTTTTCCATAATAAAAAAAAATAAAAACTATACAAGTACAGGATGATTCGTTCTTAGAAATTAAAAAATTAGCGAAGAAAAATTGGAATATCTCATTGAAAATCGAAAATTTTTATAATATTTCCAATTTGAATTACTTCTTTATCAAATATAAAGATACAGGAATGTGAAATTCGTACAGAAACTGCTTTTTTAAAAAAATTTCTCTGAACAAAAAAAGTTGAAAAGATTTCTGTATAATTTGAAACACCCCGTTAGCATATTTTAAATTTAAAAAGTACCTTTGTTAGGGTTGACAGAAATATGATTTTTAGAATTTCCTACAAACATTTTATATGTAAAATTATCACAAATTCACCGGGTACTGCCTCCATAAGCACAATTTAGAACTAAAAATTTATTTTTCAACAGCTTTTCTGTTCTGGAATGTCTACTTCTTATTAATTATCTTTGTTGAAGCCACTCAAGTCAAAAGTGTGACTACGTTATTTTGAATCAATCAAACCTTAATAGACTGCACTCACTGCAGTTATTTCAAGTCAAATTAAACGAAAATTTTAATTTTCGTTGACTTTAGTTCATTTGCCTTCATGGCACACGAAATTGAGTGACTTTTGAAAAAAGTTTGTTTTGACAACAAAAACAAACAAAAAAATTTTAAAGAAATTTTATAAAATTCATGTATGTATTAATAAGTATATTAATATACATATATGGAAAAATCTCAATAAAAAACATTAATAAATAAATATTATCCATTTTTAATTTTTTTTCGTTCACAATTTTATTTAGTTTTCAATTCACAAAAGTTTAAAAAGCAAAAATTCAATTAACAATGTAAATATCGTAGTGACCGTTAGCATTGTGACGTCATCCTGGTCGTTTTATATGGAACAAATGAATAAAATTAAAAAAAAAAAAAAAAATTAAAAAAAAAAATTTATATGCTCAGACGACCTGAGTGACGTCACAAAACAAATGAAAAAATTTCTTTAAATTGCCTTGTAATGTGTATGCCGTGACTTTGTAATTTGTAGTTTTCTTTTTACACATTTTCTTAATCCTTCCTACTTTTGTTATCTACTGTGAAAATAAACGAAAGTCAGATGATATGCATTAGAATATTAAAAGAAGAAGAAGTGAAATTTTCGAAGGAAAAATCTGTAATAGTATTATTGAACAAATAATATTTAAACTATTTAAACTAAATTGATAAAATATTTAAAAAAAAATTAAACTGAAAAAAAAAATAAACAATAAAAATAATTCATTGTTACATAAAACATTCATACAAATAATTCATATGGATCAATATTGGTCTTCTGTAGGGTGACCAGACGTCCTCTTTTCAGAGGACATGTCCTCTTTTTCAAAGTATCATCTTTTTGCAAATGCGTCCTCTTTTCGTCATCTTTTTGTAAATGAGTCCTCTTTTCGTCCTCTTTTCTGACAAAACAGAGCTTACAAATGAAACACGAATTTACTCTATAATTATCAAAATTATTTTCACCGTTTGTGTTCACTGCTGCCATATCAGCCATTGTGATTCAGACTCAAGTGAAGACGAACATTGAACTTAATGATTCATAAAAAATATCAGTTACCTATACTATTTTTCTTTTTGGATGTCAGTACAGGCAAGATAGGTATACTTTTCTATATTCTTTCACAAATTGTTTGAATAAATCTGTCTCGTGTGTGGGGTCATCAGATCTCAATTTGAATCGAGGGAAATTTTTTAAATTAAATATTACCAAGGCAAACTGCCTGCATATTGCATAAGCACAATACTGACTTCCAAAAGGAAAAATACTAGCTTAATAATTTTTTTAAATGATTTTCAAATACTTCTGAATTTTCGGAAAAGTTGGCGCATGAAAAGTGGTTACTGTTTTTTGAAAAAGTACCCAATGAGGAACATAATTCAGTGTTTTTAAAAATTTGCCAATTTTTCTTCGCTATCCCAATTTTTAGTCTGTCAGTGGACAGATGAGAGAAATAGACTTGACATAAAAATGGTGAAAAATTTATTGTTAATCAAATATGACTCTACACATCTGTCATGTCTTGATTTTTATGATTATGTTATCAATGATAAAGAAACTCTTAAGGCTGCGAAAGCTTCCGAGAAGTATGACTTTTCTTATAGGTTATTATAAGTTTAAAACTTTAAAACGAATTTTTATGAAAACATTCAAAGTTACAGACAAAATGTTTTTAACTTTAAAATAAAATGGAAAAAATGTAATTTTTTGTTGACTAAATATTTTTAAGTTGTTTCTGGTTATATAATTTAAGTTTTGTTCACGTATTACCTAGTACGTACACTTTATTTTTGTAAATATAAAAGACATATAATACAATACAAAAGCTTGATATTTGAAGTCCTCTTTTTATCCTAAAAATCCTCTCTTTAATCTTACAAAATCCTCTTAGACGCCTTTACTCATATGGTCACCCTAGTCTTCTGTCTTTCTCTATCTTCAAAAAAGTGATACGCATTTATAATTTGTATTATTCTTTTTACGTATTTTCTTAATTCCTATTTCCTACTACTAATTCGAAAATAAAGGTCAAATAGAAACGGAAAAAATTTAAATTTAGTTCGAAATAATAAAGTCAGTAAAAGTGTGTGAGGCAAACAGTGCAGTTAAAAAATCCAAATTTTCAATGTATTCAAAAGTAAGTTCTTTATTAATGCATTTATAAAGTTCACAAAAGTTTTTTGTTTTTGTAAGTAAAACCAAAATCTCTCGGTGTTGAAAATTTCTTTTTATTTTAAATGTGAAAAAATACTAACAAAATTTTATTAAACCCAATACGGTTTTACACTTCCAAGAGCTCAGCAAGTGATTCCACAATTGTACTATCAGCAAAACGTCCAATTCGTAAAACATATGAAATAACATGGGCTACATATGACTGCTCGTGAATTCCATGGAACAAATGCGCCATAGGTCCTGTAAAAATAAAAATTTGAAAATAATCACATTTATGTACGAGCATATACATATTTTCCTTAATTTGCAGAATTAACCTATAATAACTTAGGCCCTTTTCATGAATTCATATTTCCGTGCATAAAGTGTTCACGATTAAAAATTGGCGCAAATAACGCAAGATATTTCTACCACTTGCATGTTTGAAAAATAAAAAAAAAGATACAAATGATTATAATATTTGACGTGCACAATTCGCGCTGTTCACGATTGCAAGATTTCTGCCATAAATATTTGCTTTAGTTTCTGTCATGCATAAATTGACGCAAGATTGCATCAGATCGTACACGCAAATATGAATTCGTGAAAAGAGCCATATATTTACAAACGACATCCAACAGATTCTAATTCAATTGCATACATGTTAACGTAATTTAAAACTACTTTGGTCTTTTAACTACCTCGTGATACCTATATAGAAATGATAAACAAATTATTATACGTTGATTTCTATCCCCCAAGTTTTGGATAACCATACGGGTCAGTACTCAGTACTCATACTCACTCTATACTTATGGGTTATGAGAACATTAATTCTATTGTTGCATACAATACAATAGTTGTGTTCCAGGTACAGAGAATCTCGAGATTCTCAATTGAAAAATATCAGTTATCTCACTTCAATCTCAGTTCTTCTTCTTTCTGAAACTAACTGATATTTTAGCTGCGTTCCATTTTGGTATTTTTATCTACTCCAGACTCCGGAGTAGTTGAGAGTACTTCATCACTAGTAAAAAATGGAACGGTCAATTCAATTCAAGAGTAGTTCTTAACCTTCAAATCTGTGTAAATTTTTCTCTTCTTTGTTATAAAAATGGATTTTTAGTTTAGTAAAAATGTACATACATATACATACGTATGTATTTGTTGAGGTAAAAATATCAAAAAAAACATTTTTTCATAATTGTTGCATGTTTTATTTTTTAATTACTTCAAAAATATTATAAATAATCTTCAATAAATTTTTGTCGTATTTTAGCATTATTTAATTTAAATAATGCATACTATCAAGATCAAATATGTTATTGTTAAATATTTGTTCTCTCGGCTGTGTATTTCGAGGTGAATCATCATGATCACTGTCTTCGCTACTTTCTTTTAGTTTGATCAACATTAACAATGAAAAAAAATTTATCCTCTTTAATTTAAAATAAAAAAAAATTTATTTAACTTACGTTTTCACTGTCGAAAACGAGATTTATTTGATAAATTGATCTTCTTTACTATATGTATTTAATGTATGAAAATTCAAAAAAAAAAACGGAAAAAAACAAAGTACATAACCCTAAAAAAGTCAAATCCATCTTTTGGAAGTTTTAAAAATTAAAAATACTCTGGTGGTAAAAATCGACATAACTACTCCTGAGTAGGATAATCAACTGCACCAAAGTGCAGATGGTGCAGTTGGGATGACTTGTGAGTAGAACAAACTACTCCGGAGTAGATAAATTAACGAAAATGGAACTCAGCTTTTATTACAGCTGGAACGTTATTTGCAATATAACTTAGTTACGAGTGTATTCCAATAAAACATGCAAAGAAAGTATTTATGTATACTTCAACAAAAACTTCAAAATAAATTTTTTTGCTTTATCTATTGTTTTTAAACTCTCTTCGACATTTAAAATAATGACAGCTTCGTAATTTTCGTTTTCTTTTTCTACATAACCTTAACTGAGACAACTGAGAAAAAATTTATTTTTTTCATTTTTTATTTTTAACATCTCCCTGATAAACTGAGAGTTATCAGATACTTCAGACAGCTAGAACATTATTAATATGAAACTTCCTCTTTAAAAATCTTAACGAAATAGCAAAGTCAGGGTCAAATACGTTTCTTGAATGAAGCAGGATGTTTATTAAGATCTCCCTCTTAACGGCCCTCTTAATGTTAATTATACTTTATTCAACAATTAAAGTTAGTATTGTGCTTATGGAGGCAGTACCCGATGAATTTGTGATAATTTTACATATAAAATGTTTGTAGGAAATTCTAAAAATCATATTTCTGTCAACCCTAACAAAGGTACTTTTTAAATTTAAAATATGCTAACGGGGTGTTTCAAATTATACAGAAATCTTTTCAACTTTTTTTGTTCAGAGAAATTTTTTTAAAAAAGCAGTTTCTGTACGAATTTCACATTCCTGTATCTTTATATTTGATAAAGAAGTAATTCAAATTGGAAATATTATAAAAATTTTCGATTTTCAATGAGATATTCCAATTTTTCTTCGCTAATTTTTTAATTTCTAAGAACGAATCATCCTGTACTTGTATAGTTTTTATTTTTTTTTATTATGGAAAAAAAAGTACATCCTCCCGTTCGATGTTGTCTGTCATATCGCGTGAAGACAATTGAACTGAACTGAACTGATTTGTTTTATTCAATTGTCGCCATTTATTTTTATGAAAAATAAAAAACCGAAGTAAAAAATATAAATTCGTTGCGCAGCCGATTTCCACTCAAAAGTCAAAGTAGTAAATGTTGTTTGATTCGTGACTCGTGTCCAGTGCTTGTCGTTTTATCGTTTTTTGCTTAGTAAGTAGATAGGTAAAAAGTAGGTAGATTTAGTATTGCCTACATACGACCCTTAAAAAACAAAAATACGTTTATTTTGGCTTTTTCTGTTATTTATTTGTTAATTCAAAATTGAGGAAAACATTTTCAAGTAAAATAATTTGAATTTATACCATAATCAGGTAAAACCAGCAAACTTAATTCTAATTAATTATAACAATTCACCACTCACACATTAGCTGGTTGTTACAACCGTCGCAATTCAGTTTAAAAATGTTTTTAATGAGAGTGTGAGTACCTATGTTAAAACTGTGAACCTGAAATTATTTTAGATGATTCTTATTATACCAAGTTGAAAAAAAACTACAATATTATTATTACAACCAGCGTTAAATAATTGGTTTAACCATCGGCCCAAACCAGTCTAGTCTTCTTTCCGCTTAAAAAACCGGTTTTTTAGCAGAGCGAAGGCGAAGTGTAGTACATTTTATCCAAAAGTAGAGAGAAAAAACCGGTTGTAGAATTGAAACTGAAAGAAGACTAGTCTGGTTTGGGCCATCTAGTGTCGATTAGTCATTAGTCAGGGTTGAGCAAAAGTTGATAAATTGTTCTAGAGTAGGGGTGTAAATAAAAGGTAAGTAGAATTACCAAAAAGTAAGTAGAATGGACTAAAATGTAAGTAGGTAAGTAAAAAGACCAAAAAGTAAGTAGATCTACTTACTTTTGGCTACGTTTGGCACCACTGCTTGTGTCAGCGGGAAGATGAGTATAATACAGGGTCCAGACGAGACCTTTTTATGTCAAGACTTATGTCTTGACATCGAATATGTCTCATATATACCGCTTATGTCTTGCAGACATAAATGGCAAGACATGGATGTCAAGACTTACGTCTTGCTACGATGTCTTGCTGACATGAGCAAACAAAATGGCGATTTCAGATATTTTGTGCTAATGTATCAGATTTATCAGACTTTCATCGAGAGAAAAAATTGCAAATGTGAATTTTTTAATAAATTTAAATTAATTTTTAAATTTACAAAGTTATTTGGACAAAATTTCACAAAAATATATTTCAAAAATTTTAAACTTTATATTCACTTATTTGAATTGTCAAGACATGAAATGCCCAGACATGAAAAATATGGCAAGACATGAACAATGTCATGACATAAGTCTTGACACAAAAAAGTCTGGTCTGGACTATGTATAAAAGAAAATGATTAAATTTCAGGATTGCCGTAGCTATTGAAAGTATTGCCTTGATTAATAAAAAACAAACTTTTTTCAAAAGTCACTCAATTTCGTGTGCCATGAAGGCAAATGAACTAAAGTCAACGAAAATTCAAAATTTTCGTTTAATTTGACTTGAAATAACTGCAGCGAGTGCAGTCTATTAAGGTTTGATTGATTCAAAATAACGTAGTCACACTTTTGACTTGAGTGGCTTCAACAAAGATAATTAATAAGAAGTAGACATTCCAGAACAGAAAAGCTGTTGAAAAATAAATTTTTAGTTCTAAATCTGTTCATAGAGCGGACAGACAAGAAGGAATCGCTTAGAACATTAGATTTAAAAATTCGTTATGACCGTTTTTGCAATAAAAAAAAAATTTAACATACACAAAAATCCTCAAAACTGTAATTAGACAATTTTATATGGAAAATGAGGACGGAGTAAATGTGCATGACGTCATCATACAATTTTGTTGTTGATGTTGTACTATATATGAAAATTTATAATTAATATAAACAAAAACAACACACATATAAAAAAATAATTGTTGTTTTTATTTTTCATTTTTCAAGTACCCAACCAAATTTACAATTTTTTTATAATACCGTACCGTATTTGAATTTTGTTGTTGCTTCGTACCTAAATACAAAATTTATTGTAAACTTGAAGTCACTGTTTTTTTCTCAATTTTGTATTTTTCCAACGACTCCTATAGCAAGGTTAATAGCTGCTTTCGATTTGCCATTTCCAAGTACTTGCGAGTACTAAAATGTGTCTTGGATAAATGGGTGAATCGAACAACACAAAAATTTTGATAGGTGTCAAAACCTAAAAATAATTTTTATTTTGTCATAATATACATATAAAAAAGAAAAACACATCTAGTGCTCTTAGTTTTAAACTATAAAGCCCTCTGTTGTAAAAATTGTGCGTAACTACTTGTATCTACTTGAAAAATTTTACATGAGTAGCTACGTGTAGATGATTTAGCACAGACTTCCACCTTATCTACTCGCAAGTACTTGAAAGTGGCAAATCGAAAGCAACTAATATAATATAGGTTACATCTTCCCATAGGCATTACCTACTTACAATAAAAAAGTGATCAATGTGACGTCACAAGTATCAAACAATTGACATAAAAATAAACAAAAATTTCTTTCATATATGGGAAGATGTAACCTATATATTATATTAACCTTGGATTACATCTTCCCATATATGAAAGAAATTTTTGTTTGTTTTTTATGTCAATTATTTGATACTTGTGACGTCACATTGATCACTTTTTTATTGTAAGTAGGTAATGCCTATGGGAAGATGTAACCTATATTATATTAACCTTGCTCCTATAGTACCAAGGATTAATGCTCAATTTTATTTTATTGTTTATATGTGTTGGAAGTACCAAATTGGCATCACAACTTATTGCTTTTAATTAATCATAACTAAGTTGTGATTAAAGTTACATGAAAATTATGTTCTAATGAAATGTGGAGAAGATCCTTAGCTTTATTTTCACCGAATATATTAAATATCTATGAGCAACGTAAATCAAAGAAAAAACGTGATAAATATTAAGTAACATAAAACTGAAAATCAATTTTTCCTTAAATCTCCCAAATTACTAAAAATATCAAATTTTAATGTTCTACAAATTTGTAGATTTTTATTAAATAAACATTTTTCCCAAACGTTGTTATATTATAAAATTAATAGAAATTGAGTTATTGAAGAAAAATGATAATTTTTAATTAAAATCACAATTATCTCTCTCATTTCTCATTTTAAACAGCTACCCCTGAAAATGTAGTACCACCAAATTACACTAGTCATTTGATAAATCAAATGATAAATCGTTAAGTGTGAAGTACACTTAATAAAATATATCTTTTGTTCTTTGATATTATTTTGATATTCAATATTCTAATTGTATTATCCAATTAAATGAAATTTATTTCTAACTATTATTGTTTTTTGTTTCCACAATTTACACAATTTATATAGAGATTCAAAAGCATTACGTTTTTTTTAAATAATGATAAAAATATTGTTTGATTAAGAATTTCGAAAAAATTCAAATTTAAATAATAATGAAAAGTATTCGGGCTTGAAAAACGTAACGAAATTACAAACAAGTACGTACATAAATGAAACAAAATATCATAGATGAAAAAGAATAATTTAACAAATAGGAGTATATTATTATTATACTTATGTATGCATACATTTAAATCAATATCAAATTTATATTGAAAACATAATTTTTTTAAATCAAACTTAAAAAAAAATAAAATATAAAATAAAGATTACGTAGGAATATTAAAAATAATAAATTAAATTTTACAATAAAATTAAAAATACTGAATATCATTATTATCATAAATTAAATTTTTTTATTAATCAAGGCAATACTTTCAATAGCTACGGCAATCCTGAAATTTAATCATTTTCTTTTATACATAGTCCAGACCAGACTTTTTTGTGTCAAGACTTATGTCATGACATTGTTCATGTCTTGCCATATTTTTCATGTCTGGGCATTTCATGTCTTGACAATTCAAATAAGTGAATATAAAGTTTAAAATTTTTGAAATATATTTTTGTGAAATTTTGTCCAAATAACTTTGTAAATTTAAAAATTAATTTAAATTTATTAAAAAATTCACATTTGCAATTTTTTCTCTCGATGAAAGTCTGATAAATCTGATACATTAGCACAAAATATCTGAAATCGCCATTTTGTTTGCTCATGTCAGCAAGACATCGTAGCAAGACGTAAGTCTTGACATCCATGTCTTGCCATTTATGTCTGCAAGACATAAGCGGTATATATGAGACATATTCGATGTCAAGACATAAGTCTTGACATAAAAAGGTCTCGTCTGGACCCTGTATTATACTCATCTTCCCGCTGACACAAGCAGTGGTGCCAAACGTAGCCAAAAGTAAGTAGATCTACTTACTTTTTGGTCTTTTTACTTACCTACTTACATTTTAGTCCATTCTACTTACTTTTTGGTAATTCTACTTACCTTTTATTTACACCCCTACTCTAGAACAATTTATCAACTTTTGCTCAACCCTGACTAATGACTAATCGACACTAGATGGCCCAAACCAGACTAGTCTTCTTTCAGTTTCAATTCAACAACCGGTTTTTTCTCTCTACTTTTGGATAAAATGTACTACACTTCGCCTTCGCTCTGCTAAAAAACCGGTTTTTTAAGCGGAAAGAAGACTAGTCTGGTTTGGGCCGATGGTTAAACCAATTATTTAATGCTGGTTGTAATAATAATATTGTAGTTTTTTTTCAACTTGGTATAATAAGAATCATCTAAAATAATTTCAGGTTCACAGTTTTAACATAGGTACTCACACTCTCATTAAAAACATTTTTAAACTGAATTGCGACGGTTGTAACAACCAGCTAATGTGTGAGTGGTGAATTGTTATAATTAATTAGAATTAAGTTTGCTGGTTTTACCTGATTATGGTATAAATTCAAATTATTTTACTTGAAAATGTTTTCCTCAATTTTGAATTAACAAATAAATAACAGAAAAAGCCAAAATAAACGTATTTTTGTTTTTTAAGGGTCGTATGTAGGCAATACTAAATCTACCTACTTTTTACCTATCTACTTACTAAGCAAAAAACGATAAAACGACAAGCACTGGACACGAGTCACGAATCAAACAACATTTACTACTTTGACTTTTGAGTGGAAATCGGCTGCGCAACGAATTTATATTTTTTACTTCGGTTTTTTATTTTTCATAAAAATAAATGGCGACAATTGAATAAAACAAATCAGTTCAGTTCAGTTCAATTGTCTTCACGCGATATGACAGACAACATCGAACGGGAGGATGTACTTTTTTTTCCATAATAAAAAAAAATAAAAACTATACAAGTACAGGATGATTCGTTCTTAGAAATTAAAAAATTAGCGAAGAAAAATTGGAATATCTCATTGAAAATCGAAAATTTTTATAATATTTCCAATTTGAATTACTTCTTTATCAAATATAAAGATACAGGAATGTGAAATTCGTACAGAAACTGCTTTTTTAAAAAAATTTCTCTGAACAAAAAAAGTTGAAAAGATTTCTGTATAATTTGAAACACCCCGTTAGCATATTTTAAATTTAAAAAGTACCTTTGTTAGGGTTGACAGAAATATGATTTTTAGAATTTCCTACAAACATTTTATATGTAAAATTATCACAAATTCATCGGGTACTGCCTCCATAAGCACAATACTAACTTTAATTGTTGAATAAAGTATAATTAACATTAAGAGGGCCGTTAAGAGGGAGATCTTAATAAACATCCTGCTTCATTCAAGAAACGTATTTGACCCTGACTTTGCTATTTCGTTAAGATTTTTAAAGAGGAAGTTTCATATTAATAATGTTCTAGCTGTCTGAAGTATCTGATAATTCTCAGTTTATCAGGGAGATGTTAAAAATAAAAAATGAAAAAAATAAATTTTTTCTCAGTTGTCTCAGTTAAGGTTATGTAGAAAAAGAAAACGAAAATTACGAAGCTGTCATTATTTTAAATGTCGAAGAGAGTTTAAAAACAATAGATAAAGCAAAAAAATTTATTTTGAAGTTTTTGTTGAAGTATACATAAATACTTTCTTTGCATGTTTTATTGGAATACACTCGTAACTAAGTTATATTGCAAATAACGTTCCAGCTGTAATAAAAGCTGAGTTCCATTTTCGTTAATTTATCTACTCCGGAGTAGTTTGTTCTACTCACAAGTCATCCCAACTGCACCATCTGCACTTTGGTGCAGTTGATTATCCTACTCAGGAGTAGTTATGTCGATTTTTACCACCAGAGTATTTTTAATTTTTAAAACTTCCAAAAGATGGATTTGACTTTTTTAGGGTTATGTACTTTGTTTTTTTCCGTTTTTTTTTTTGAATTTTCATACATTAAATACATATAGTAAAGAAGATCAATTTATCAAATAAATCTCGTTTTCGACAGTGAAAACGTAAGTTAAATAAATTTTTTTTATTTTAAATTAAAGAGGATAAATTTTTTTTCATTGTTAATGTTGATCAAACTAAAAGAAAGTAGCGAAGACAGTGATCATGATGATTCACCTCGAAATACACAGCCGAGAGAACAAATATTTAACAATAACATATTTGATCTTGATAGTATGCATTATTTAAATTAAATAATGCTAAAATACGACAAAAATTTATTGAAGATTATTTATAATATTTTTGAAGTAATTAAAAAATAAAACATGCAACAATTATGAAAAAATGTTTTTTTTTGATATTTTTACCTCAACAAATACATACGTATGTATATGTATGTACATTTTTACTAAACTAAAAATCCATTTTTATAACAAAGAAGAGAAAAATTTACACAGATTTGAAGGTTAAGAACTACTCTTGAATTGAATTGACCGTTCCATTTTTTACTAGTGATGAAGTACTCTCAACTACTCCGGAGTCTGGAGTAGATAAAAATACCAAAATGGAACGCAGCTAAAATATCAGTTAGTTTCAGAAAGAAGAAGAACTGAGATTGAAGTGAGATAACTGATATTTTTCAATTGAGAATCTCGAGATTCTCTGTACCTGGAACACAACTATTGTATTGTATGCAACAATAGAATTAATGTTCTCATAACCCATAAGTATAGAGTGAGTATGAGTACTGAGTACTGACCCGTATGGTTATCCAAAACTTGGGGGATAGAAATCAACGTATAATAATTTGTTTATCATTTCTATATAGGTATCACGAGGTAGTTAAAAGACCAAAGTAGTTTTAAATTACGTTAACATGTATGCAATTGAATTAGAATCTGTTGGATGTCGTTTGTAAATATATGGCTCTTTTCACGAATTCATATTTGCGTGTACGATCTGATGCAATCTTGCGTCAATTTATGCATGACAGAAACTAAAGCAAATATTTATGGCAGAAATCTTGCAATCGTGAACAGCGCGAATTGTGCACGTCAAATATTATAATCATTTGTATCTTTTTTTTTATTTTTCAAACATGCAAGTGGTAGAAATATCTTGCGTTATTTGCGCCAATTTTTAATCGTGAACACTTTATGCACGGAAATATGAATTCATGAAAAGGGCCTAAGTTATTATAGGTTAATTCTGCAAATTAAGGAAAATATGTATATGCTCGTACATAAATGTGATTATTTTCAAATTTTTATTTTTACAGGACCTATGGCGCATTTGTTCCATGGAATTCACGAGCAGTCATATGTAGCCCATGTTATTTCATATGTTTTACGAATTGGACGTTTTGCTGATAGTACAATTGTGGAATCACTTGCTGAGCTCTTGGAAGTGTAAAACCGTATTGGGTTTAATAAAATTTTGTTAGTATTTTTTCACATTTAAAATAAAAAGAAATTTTCAACACCGAGAGATTTTGGTTTTACTTACAAAAACAAAAAACTTTTGTGAACTTTATAAATGCATTAATAAAGAACTTACTTTTGAATACATTGAAAATTTGGATTTTTTAACTGCACTGTTTGCCTCACACACTTTTACTGACTTTATTATTTCGAACTAAATTTAAATTTTTTCCGTTTCTATTTGACCTTTATTTTCGAATTAGTAGTAGGAAATAGGAATTAAGAAAATACGTAAAAAGAATAATACAAATTATAAATGCGTATCACTTTTTTGAAGATAGAGAAAGACAGAAGACTAGGGTGACCATATGAGTAAAGGCGTCTAAGAGGATTTTGTAAGATTAAAGAGAGGATTTTTAGGATAAAAAGAGGACTTCAAATATCAAGCTTTTGTATTGTATTATATGTCTTTTATATTTACAAGAATAAAGTGTACGTACTAGGTAATACGTGAACAAAACTTAAATTATATAACCAGAAACAACTTAAAAATATTTAGTCAACAAAAAATTACATTTTTTCCATTTTATTTTAAAGTTAAAAACATTTTGTCTGTAACTTTGAATGTTTTCATAAAAATTCGTTTTAAAGTTTTAAACTTATAATAACCTATAAGAAAAGTCATACTTCTCGGAAGCTTTCGCAGCCTTAAGAGTTTCTTTATCATTGATAACATAATCATAAAAATCAAGACATGACAGATGTGTAGAGTCATATTTGATTAACAATAAATTTTTCACCATTTTTATGTCAAGTCTATTTCTCTCATCTGTCCACTGACAGACTAAAAATTGGGATAGCGAAGAAAAATTGGCCAATTTTTAAAAACACTGAATTATGTTCCTCATTGGGTACTTTTTCAAAAAACAGTAACCACTTTTCATGCGCCAACTTTTCCGAAAATTCAGAAGTATTTGAAAATCATTTAAAAAAATTATTAAGCTAGTATTTTTCCTTTTGGAAGTCAGTATTGTGCTTATGCAATATGCAGGCAGTTTGCCTTGGTAATATTTAATTTAAAAAATTTCCCTCGATTCAAATTGAGATCTGATGACCCCACACACGAGACAGATTTATTCAAACAATTTGTGAAAGAATATAGAAAAGTATACCTATCTTGCCTGTACTGACATCCAAAAAGAAAAATAGTATAGGTAACTGATATTTTTTATGAATCATTAAGTTCAATGTTCGTCTTCACTTGAGTCTGAATCACAATGGCTGATATGGCAGCAGTGAACACAAACGGTGAAAATAATTTTGATAATTATAGAGTAAATTCGTGTTTCATTTGTAAGCTCTGTTTTGTCAGAAAAGATGACGAAAAGAGGACTCATTTACAAAAAGATGACGAAAAGAGGACGCATTTGCAAAAAGATGATACTTTGAAAAAGAGGACATGTCCTCTGAAAAGAGGACGTCTGGTCACCCTACAGAAGACCAATATTGATCCATATGAATTATTTGTATGAATGTTTTATGTAACAATGAATTATTTTTATTGTTTATTTTTTTTTTCAGTTTAATTTTTTTTTAAATATTTTATCAATTTAGTTTAAATAGTTTAAATATTATTTGTTCAATAATACTATTACAGATTTTTCCTTCGAAAATTTCACTTCTTCTTCTTTTAATATTCTAATGCATATCATCTGACTTTCGTTTATTTTCACAGTAGATAACAAAAGTAGGAAGGATTAAGAAAATGTGTAAAAAGAAAACTACAAATTACAAAGTCACGGCATACACATTACAAGGCAATTTAAAGAAATTTTTTCATTTGTTTTGTGACGTCACTCAGGTCGTCTGAGCATATAAATTTTTTTTTTTAATTTTTTTTTTTTTTTTTAATTTTATTCATTTGTTTCATATAAAACGACCAGGATGACGTCACAATGCTAACGGTCACTACGATATTTACATTGTTAATTGAATTTTTGCTTTTTAAACTTTTGTGAATTGAAAACTAAATAAAATTGTGAACGAAAAAAAATTAAAAATGGATAATATTTATTTATTAATGTTTTTTATTGAGATTTTTCCATATATGTATATTAATATACTTATTAATACATACATGAATTTTATAAAATTTCTTTAAAATTTTTTTGTTTGTTTTTGTTGTCAAAACAAACTTTTTTCAAAAGTCACTCAATTTCGTGTGCCATGAAGGCAAATGAACTAAAGTCAACGAAAATTCAAAATTTTCGTTTAATTTGACTTGAAATAACTGCAGCGAGTGCAGTCTATTAAGGTTTGATTGATTCAAAATAAAGGTGGAAACCCATAGGACGCTGCAAGCTTCAACGCTGCAGGCCTCAAAAGTTAAATGTGAGGCGCTTCAAAAGCTTGAGGCTCTGCAAATCCAAATCAATACTTCATCTATACCTTACCGCAAGCTCTTTGTTTGTTTTGCCCCAAACACATAGACAAAGTTAAGCTGCAAAAAAATCGTCGTTATAAAACTAAAAATCACTAACAAAATTTTGAATTAGCGATTTGCAAAGGATTTTATATTTTTATTATTACTGGAAATTTAATTATTGTAATAAATCAAAGCAAGAAATTTTTAAACAGGTAAGTAGCTAAAAATTGTACCTGTACTGTGTATATTTCTCTTGTCCACATTATATTTTCATCATCAAATATTTCAAGAATGTTTATATACATGAATACATTACCAATAATAAAAAGTTTAATTCGTCTTCTACTGTATCATACATTTTTACTTTATTTTCACTTTACTTAACAATAATTTTACACTATATTTTTATTAAAAATAAGTCAATTACAATATAAGTAAATATGAATAGTAAACCAATATAATTAATTCACTGTTTAAAACGACAGCAAAAACCACAACACTTATATTCATATGACAATTGACAACCCAACAACACTAATGATATGACAGATAAATGACATGAACTTGCGCTGCATACCGCAAAATTTGAAATTTAATAAATCTGAGCCTCAGCTTCAAATGAGGTATGCGGCATGCTTCACATGAAGTATGTATTTGGTCAGCTTCTTCGCATTCTCGTATGTTTGAATTGACAGCGAGATGCAAAAGCTTGCGGCGTGAAGCTTGCAGCGTCCTATGGGTTTTCACCTTAACGTAGTCACACTTTTGACTTGAGTGGCTTCAACAAAGATAATTAATAAGAAGTAGACATTCCAGAACAGAAAAGCTGTTGAAAAATAAATTTTTAGTTCTAAATCTGTTCATAGAGCGGACAGACAAGAAGGAATCGCTTAGAACATTAGATTTAAAAATTCGTTATGACCGTTTTTGCAATAAAAAAAAAATTTAACATACACAAAAATCCTCAAAACTGTAATTAGACAATTTTATATGGAAAATGAGGACGGAGTAAATGTGCATGACGTCATCATACAATTTTGTTGTTGATGTTGTACTATATATGAAAATTTATAATTAATATAAACAAAAACAACACACATATAAAAAAATAATTGTTGTTTTTATTTTTCATTTTTCAAGTACCCAACCAAATTTACAATTTTTTTATAATACCGTACCGTATTTGAATTTTGTTGTTGCTTCGTACCTAAATACAAAATTTATTGTAAACTTGAAGTCACTGTTTTTTTCTCAATTTTGTATTTTTCCAACGACTCCTATAGCAAGGTTAATAGCTGCTTTCGATTTGCCATTTCCAAGTACTTGCGAGTACTAAAATGTGTCTTGGATAAATGGGTAAATCGAACAACACAAAAATTTTGATAGGTGTCAAAACCTAAAAATAATTTTTATTTTGTCATAATATACATACAAAAAAGAAAAACACATCTAGTGCTCTTAGTTTTAAACTATAAAGCCCTCTGTTGTAAAAATTGTGCGTAACTACTTGTATCTACTTGAAAAATTTTACATGAGTAGCTACGTGTAGATGATTTAGCACAGACTTCCACCTTATCTACTCGCAAGTACTTGAAAGTGGCAAATCGAAAGCAACTAATATAATATAGGTTACATCTTCCCATAGGCATTACCTACTTACAATAAAAAAGTGATCAATGTGACGTCACAAGTATCAAACAATTGACATAAAAATAAACAAAAATTTCTTTCATATATGGGAAGATGTAACCTATATATTATATTAACCTTGGATTACATCTTCCCATATATGAAAGAAATTTTTGTTTGTTTTTTATGTCAATTATTTGATACTTGTGACGTCACATTGATCACTTTTTTATTGTAAGTAGGTAATGCCTATGGGAAGATGTAACCTATATTATATTAACCTTGCTCCTATAGTACCAAGGATTAATGCTCAATTTTATTTTATTGTTTATATGTGTTGGAAGTACCAAATTGGCATCACAACTTATTGCTTTTAATTAATCATAACTAAGTTGTGATTAAAGTTACATGAAAATTATGTTCTAATGAAATGTGGAGAAGATCCTTAGCTTTATTTTCACCGAATATATTAAATATCTATGAGCAACGTAAATCAAAGAAAAAACGTGATAAATATTAAGTAACATAAAACTGAAAATCAATTTTTCCTTAAATCTCCCAAATTACTAAAAATATCAAATTTTAATGTTCTACAAATTTGTAGATTTTTATTAAATAAACATTTTTCCCAAACGTTGTTATATTATAAAATTAATAGAAATTGAGTTATTGAAGAAAATGATAATTTTTAATTAAAATCACAATTATCTCTCTCATTTCTCATTTTAAACAGCTACCCCTGAAAATGTAGTACCACCAAATTACACTAGTCATTTGATAAATCAAATGATAAATCGTTAAGTGTGAAGTACACTTAATAAAATATATCTTTTGTTCTTTGATATTATTTTGATATTCAATATTC
This sequence comes from Bombylius major, assembly GCA_932526495.1. NCBI lineage: Eukaryota > Metazoa > Arthropoda > Insecta > Diptera > Bombyliidae > Bombylius > Bombylius major. The sequence continues at coordinate 31,874,952 of OW052042.1, forward strand.
TAATTGTATTATCCAATTAAATGAAATTTATTTCTAACTATTATTGTTTTTTGTTTCCACAATTTACACAATTTATATAGAGATTCAAAAGCATTACGTTTTTTTTAAATAATGATAAAAATATTGTTTGATTAAGAATTTCGAAAAAATTCAAATTTAAATAATAATGAAAAGTATTCGGGCTTGAAAAACGTAACGAAATTACAAACAAGTACGTACATAAATGAAACAAAATATCATAGATGAAAAAGAATAATTTAACAAATAGGAGTATATTATTATTATACTTATGTATGCATACATTTAAATCAATATCAAATTTATATTGAAAACATAATTTTTTTAAATCAAACTTAAAAAAAAATAAAATATAAAATAAAGATTACGTAGGAATATTAAAAATACTAAATTAAATTTTACAATAAAATTAAAAATACTGAATATCATTATTATCATAAATTAAATTTTTTTATTAATCAAGGCAATACTTTCAATAGCTACGGCAATCCTGAAATTTAATCATTTTCTTTTATACATAGTCCAGACCAGACTTTTTTGTGTCAAGACTTATGTCATGACATTGTTCATGTCTTGCCATATTTTTCATGTCTGGGCATTTCATGTCTTGACAATTCAAATAAGTGAATATAAAGTTTAAAATTTTTGAAATATATTTTTGTGAAATTTTGTCCAAATAACTTTGTAAATTTAAAAATTAATTTAAATTTATTAAAAAATTCACATTTGCAATTTTTTCTCTCGATGAAAGTCTGATAAATCTGATACATTAGCACAAAATATCTGAAATCGCCATTTTGTTTGCTCATGTCAGCAAGACATCGTAGCAAGACGTAAGTCTTGACATCCATGTCTTGCCATTTATGTCTGCAAGACATAAGCGGTATATATGAGACATATTCGATGTCAAGACATAAGTCTTGACATAAAAAGGTCTCGTCTGAACCCTGTATTATACTCATCTTCCCGCTGACACAAGCAGTGGTGCCAAACGTAGCCAAAAGTAAGTAGTTCTACTTACTTTTTGGTCTTTTTACTTACCTACTTACATTGTAGTCCATTCTACTTACCTTTTATTTACACCCCTTCTCTAGAACAATTTATCAACTTTTGCTCAACCCTGACTAATGACTACTCGACACTACATGGCCCAAACCAGACTAGTCTTCTTTCAGTTTCAATTCAACAACCGGTTTTTTCTCTCTACTTTTGGATAAAATGTACTACACTTCGCCTTCGCTCTGCTAAAAAACCGGTTTTTTAAGCTGAAAGAAGACTAGTCTGGTTTGGACCGATGGTTAAACCAATTATTTAACGCTGGTTGTAATAATAATATTGTAGTTTTTTTTCAACTTGGTATAATAAGAATCATCTAAAATAATTTCAGGTTCACAGTTTTAACATAGGTACTCACACTCTCATTAAAAACATTTTTAAACTGAATTGCGACGGTTGTAACAACCAGCTAATGTGTGAGTGGTGAATTGTTATAATTAATTAGAATTAAGTTTGCTGGTTTTACCTGATTATGGTATAAATTCAAATTATTTTACTTGAAAATGTTTTCCTCAATTTTGAATTAACAAATAAATAACAGAAAAAGCCAAAATAAACGTATTTTTGTTTTTTAAGGGTCGTATGTAGGCAATACTAAATCTACCTACTTTTTACCTATCTACTTACTAAGCAAAAAACGACAAAACGACAAGCACTGGACACGAGTCACGAATCAAACAACATTTACTACTTTGACTTTTGAGTGGAAATCGGCTGCGCAACGAATTTATATTTTTTCTTCGGTTTTTTATTTTTCATAAAAATAAATGGCGACAATTGAATAAAATAAATCAGTTCAGTTCAATTCAATTGTCTTCACGCGATATGACAGACAACATCGAACGGGAGGATGTACTTTTTTTTCCATAATAAAAAAAAATAAAAACTATACAAGTACAGGATGATTCGTTCTTAGAAATTAAAAAATTAGCGAAGAAAAATTGGAATATCTCATTGAAAATCGAAAATTTTTATAATATTTCCAATTTGAATTACTTCTTTATCAAATATAAAGATACAGGAATGTGAAATTCGTACAGAAACTGCTTTTTTAAAAAAATTTCTCTGAACAAAAAAAGTTGAAAAGATTTCTGTATAATTTGAAACACCCCGTTAGCATATTTTAAATTTAAAAAGTACCTTTGTTAGGGTTGACAGAAATATGATTTTTAGAATTTCCTACAAACATTTTATATGTAAAATTATCACAAATTCACCGGGTACTGCCTCCATAAGCACAATTTAGAACTAAAAATTTATTTTTCAACAGCTTTTCTGTTCTGGAATGTCTACTTCTTATTAATTATCTTTGTTGAAGCCACTCAAGTCAAAAGTGTGACTACGTTATTTTGAATCAATCAAACCTTAATAGACTGCACTCACTGCAGTTATTTCAAGTCAAATTAAACGAAAATTTTAATTTTCGTTGACTTTAGTTCATTTGCCTTCATGGCACACGAAATTGAGTGACTTTTGAAAAAAGTTTGTTTTGACAACAAAAACAAACAAAAAAATTTTAAAGAAATTTTATAAAATTCATGTATGTATTAATAAGTATATTAATATACATATATGGAAAAATCTCAATAAAAAACATTAATAAATAAATATTATCCATTTTTAATTTTTTTTCGTTCACAATTTTATTTAGTTTTCAATTCACAAAAGTTTAAAAAGCAAAAATTCAATTAACAATGTAAATATCGTAGTGACCGTTAGCATTGTGACGTCATCCTGGTCGTTTTATATGGAACAAATGAATAAAATTAAAAAAAAAAAAAAAAATTAAAAAAAAAAATTTATATGCTCAGACGACCTGAGTGACGTCACAAAACAAATGAAAAAATTTCTTTAAATTGCCTTGTAATGTGTATGCCGTGACTTTGTAATTTGTAGTTTTCTTTTTACACATTTTCTTAATCCTTCCTACTTTTGTTATCTACTGTGAAAATAAACGAAAGTCAGATGATATGCATTAGAATATTAAAAGAAGAAGAAGTGAAATTTTCGAAGGAAAAATCTGTAATAGTATTATTGAACAAATAATATTTAAACTATTTAAACTAAATTGATAAAATATTTAAAAAAAAATTAAACTGAAAAAAAAAATAAACAATAAAAATAATTCATTGTTACATAAAACATTCATACAAATAATTCATATGGATCAATATTGGTCTTCTGTAGGGTGACCAGACGTCCTCTTTTCAGAGGACATGTCCTCTTTTTCAAAGTATCATCTTTTTGCAAATGCGTCCTCTTTTCGTCATCTTTTTGTAAATGAGTCCTCTTTTCGTCCTCTTTTCTGACAAAACAGAGCTTACAAATGAAACACGAATTAACTCTATAATTATCAAAATTATTTTCACCGTTTGTGTTCACTGCTGCCATATCAGCCATTGTGATTCAGACTCAAGTGAAGACGAACATTGAACTTAATGATTCATAAAAAATATCAGTTACCTATACTATTTTTCTTTTTGGATGTCAGTACAGGCAAGATAGGTATACTTTTCTATATTCTTTCACAAATTGTTTGAATAAATCTGTCTCGTGTGTGGGGTCATCAGATCTCAATTTGAATCGAGGGAAATTTTTTAAATTAAATATTACCAAGGCAAACTGCCTGCATATTGCATAAGCACAATACTGACTTCCAAAAGGAAAAATACTAGCTTAATAATTTTTTTAAATGATTTTCAAATACTTCTGAATTTTCGGAAAAGTTGGCGCATGAAAAGTGGTTACTGTTTTTTGAAAAAGTACCCAATGAGGAACATAATTCAGTGTTTTTAAAAATTGGCCAATTTTTCTTCGCTATCCCAATTTTTAGTCTGTCAGTGGACAGATGAGAGAAATAGACTTGACATAAAAATGGTGAAAAATTTATTGTTAATCAAATATGACTCTACACATCTGTCATGTCTTGATTTTTATGATTATGTTATCAATGATAAAGAAACTCTTAAGGCTGCGAAAGCTTCCGAGAAGTATGACTTTTCTTATAGGTTATTATAAGTTTAAAACTTTAAAACGAATTTTTATGAAAACATTCAAAGTTACAGACAAAATGTTTTTAACTTTAAAATAAAATGGAAAAAATGTAATTTTTTGTTGACTAAATATTTTTAAGTTGTTTCTGGTTATATAATTTAAGTTTTGTTCACGTATTACCTAGTACGTACACTTTATTTTTGTAAATATAAAAGACATATAATACAATACAAAAGCTTGATATTTGAAGTCCTCTTTTTATCCTAAAAATCCTCTCTTTAATCTTACAAAATCCTCTTAGACGCCTTTACTCATATGGTCACCCTAGTCTTCTGTCTTTCTCTATCTTCAAAAAAGTGATACGCATTTATAATTTGTATTATTCTTTTTACGTATTTTCTTAATTCCTATTTCCTACTACTAATTCGAAAATAAAGGTCAAATAGAAACGGAAAAAATTTAAATTTAGTTCGAAATAATAAAGTCAGTAAAAGTGTGTGAGGCAAACAGTGCAGTTAAAAAATCCAAATTTTCAATGTATTCAAAAGTAAGTTCTTTATTAATGCATTTATAAAGTTCACAAAAGTTTTTTGTTTTTGTAAGTAAAACCAAAATCTCTCGGTGTTGAAAATTTCTTTTTATTTTAAATGTGAAAAAATACTAACAAAATTTTATTAAACCCAATACGGTTTTACACTTCCAAGAGCTCAGCAAGTGATTCCACAATTGTACTATCAGCAAAACGTCCAATTCGTAAAACATATGAAATAACATGGGCTACATATGACTGCTCGTGAATTCCATGGAACAAATGCGCCATAGGTCCTGTAAAAATAAAAATTTGAAAATAATCACATTTATGTACGAGCATATACATATTTTCCTTAATTTGCAGAATTAACCTATAATAACTTAGGCCCTTTTCATGAATTCATATTTCCGTGCATAAAGTGTTCACGATTAAAAATTGGCGCAAATAACGCAAGATATTTCTACCACTTGCATGTTTGAAAAATAAAAAAAAAGATACAAATGATTATAATATTTGACGTGCACAATTCGCGCTGTTCACGATTGCAAGATTTCTGCCATAAATATTTGCTTTAGTTTCTGTCATGCATAAATTGACGCAAGATTGCATCAGATCGTACACGCAAATATGAATTCGTGAAAAGAGCCATATATTTACAAACGACATCCAACAGATTCTAATTCAATTGCATACATGTTAACGTAATTTAAAACTACTTTGGTCTTTTAACTACCTCGTGATACCTATATAGAAATGATAAACAAATTATTATACGTTGATTTCTATCCCCCAAGTTTTGGATAACCATACGGGTCAGTACTCAGTACTCATACTCACTCTATACTTATGGGTTATGAGAACATTAATTCTATTGTTGCATACAATACAATAGTTGTGTTCCAGGTACAGAGAATCTCGAGATTCTCAATTGAAAAATATCAGTTATCTCACTTCAATCTCAGTTCTTCTTCTTTCTGAAACTAACTGATATTTTAGCTGCGTTCCATTTTGGTATTTTTATCTACTCCAGACTCCGGAGTAGTTGAGAGTACTTCATCACTAGTAAAAAATGGAACGGTCAATTCAATTCAAGAGTAGTTCTTAACCTTCAAATCTGTGTAAATTTTTCTCTTCTTTGTTATAAAAATGGATTTTTAGTTTAGTAAAAATGTACATACATATACATACGTATGTATTTGTTGAGGTAAAAATATCAAAAAAAACATTTTTTCATAATTGTTGCATGTTTTATTTTTTAATTACTTCAAAAATATTATAAATAATCTTCAATAAATTTTTGTCGTATTTTAGCATTATTTAATTTAAATAATGCATACTATCAAGATCAAATATGTTATTGTTAAATATTTGTTCTCTCGGCTGTGTATTTCGAGGTGAATCATCATGATCACTGTCTTCGCTACTTTCTTTTAGTTTGATCAACATTAACAATGAAAAAAAATTTATCCTCTTTAATTTAAAATAAAAAAAAATTTATTTAACTTACGTTTTCACTGTCGAAAACGAGATTTATTTGATAAATTGATCTTCTTTACTATATGTATTTAATGTATGAAAATTCAAAAAAAAAAACGGAAAAAAACAAAGTACATAACCCTAAAAAAGTCAAATCCATCTTTTGGAAGTTTTAAAAATTAAAAATACTCTGGTGGTAAAAATCGACATAACTACTCCTGAGTAGGATAATCAACTGCACCAAAGTGCAGATGGTGCAGTTGGGATGACTTGTGAGTAGAACAAACTACTCCGGAGTAGATAAATTAACGAAAATGGAACTCAGCTTTTATTACAGCTGGAACGTTATTTGCAATATAACTTAGTTACGAGTGTATTCCAATAAAACATGCAAAGAAAGTATTTATGTATACTTCAACAAAAACTTCAAAATAAATTTTTTTGCTTTATCTATTGTTTTTAAACTCTCTTCGACATTTAAAATAATGACAGCTTCGTAATTTTCGTTTTCTTTTTCTACATAACCTTAACTGAGACAACTGAGAAAAAATTTATTTTTTTCATTTTTTATTTTTAACATCTCCCTGATAAACTGAGAGTTATCAGATACTTCAGACAGCTAGAACATTATTAATATGAAACTTCCTCTTTAAAAATCTTAACGAAATAGCAAAGTCAGGGTCAAATACGTTTCTTGAATGAAGCAGGATGTTTATTAAGATCTCCCTCTTAACGGCCCTCTTAATGTTAATTATACTTTATTCAACAATTAAAGTTAGTATTGTGCTTATGGAGGCAGTACCCGATGAATTTGTGATAATTTTACATATAAAATGTTTGTAGGAAATTCTAAAAATCATATTTCTGTCAACCCTAACAAAGGTACTTTTTAAATTTAAAATATGCTAACGGGGTGTTTCAAATTATACAGAAATCTTTTCAACTTTTTTTGTTCAGAGAAATTTTTTTAAAAAAGCAGTTTCTGTACGAATTTCACATTCCTGTATCTTTATATTTGATAAAGAAGTAATTCAAATTGGAAATATTATAAAAATTTTCGATTTTCAATGAGATATTCCAATTTTTCTTCGCTAATTTTTTAATTTCTAAGAACGAATCATCCTGTACTTGTATAGTTTTTATTTTTTTTTATTATGGAAAAAAAAGTACATCCTCCCGTTCGATGTTGTCTGTCATATCGCGTGAAGACAATTGAACTGAACTGAACTGATTTGTTTTATTCAATTGTCGCCATTTATTTTTATGAAAAATAAAAAACCGAAGTAAAAAATATAAATTCGTTGCGCAGCCGATTTCCACTCAAAAGTCAAAGTAGTAAATGTTGTTTGATTCGTGACTCGTGTCCAGTGCTTGTCGTTTTATCGTTTTTTGCTTAGTAAGTAGATAGGTAAAAAGTAGGTAGATTTAGTATTGCCTACATACGACCCTTAAAAAACAAAAATACGTTTATTTTGGCTTTTTCTGTTATTTATTTGTTAATTCAAAATTGAGGAAAACATTTTCAAGTAAAATAATTTGAATTTATACCATAATCAGGTAAAACCAGCAAACTTAATTCTAATTAATTATAACAATTCACCACTCACACATTAGCTGGTTGTTACAACCGTCGCAATTCAGTTTAAAAATGTTTTTAATGAGAGTGTGAGTACCTATGTTAAAACTGTGAACCTGAAATTATTTTAGATGATTCTTATTATACCAAGTTGAAAAAAAACTACAATATTATTATTACAACCAGCGTTAAATAATTGGTTTAACCATCGGCCCAAACCAGACTAGTCTTCTTTCCGCTTAAAAAACCGGTTTTTTAGCAGAGCGAAGGCGAAGTGTAGTACATTTTATCCAAAAGTAGAGAGAAAAAACCGGTTGTAGAATTGAAACTGAAAGAAGACTAGTCTGGTTTGGGCCATCTAGTGTCGATTAGTCATTAGTCAGGGTTGAGCAAAAGTTGATAAATTGTTCTAGAGTAGGGGTGTAAATAAAAGGTAAGTAGAATTACCAAAAAGTAAGTAGAATGGACTAAAATGTAAGTAGGTAAGTAAAAAGACCAAAAAGTAAGTAGATCTACTTACTTTTGGCTACGTTTGGCACCACTGCTTGTGTCAGCGGGAAGATGAGTATAATACAGGGTCCAGACGAGACCTTTTTATGTCAAGACTTATGTCTTGACATCGAATATGTCTCATATATACCGCTTATGTCTTGCAGACATAAATGGCAAGACATGGATGTCAAGACTTACGTCTTGCTACGATGTCTTGCTGACATGAGCAAACAAAATGGCGATTTCAGATATTTTGTGCTAATGTATCAGATTTATCAGACTTTCATCGAGAGAAAAAATTGCAAATGTGAATTTTTTAATAAATTTAAATTAATTTTTAAATTTACAAAGTTATTTGGACAAAATTTCACAAAAATATATTTCAAAAATTTTAAACTTTATATTCACTTATTTGAATTGTCAAGACATGAAATGCCCAGACATGAAAAATATGGCAAGACATGAACAATGTCATGACATAAGTCTTGACACAAAAAAGTCTGGTCTGGACTATGTATAAAAGAAAATGATTAAATTTCAGGATTGCCGTAGCTATTGAAAGTATTGCCTTGATTAATAAAAAACAAACTTTTTTCAAAAGTCACTCAATTTCGTGTGCCATGAAGGCAAATGAACTAAAGTCAACGAAAATTCAAAATTTTCGTTTAATTTGACTTGAAATAACTGCAGCGAGTGCAGTCTATTAAGGTTTGATTGATTCAAAATAACGTAGTCACACTTTTGACTTGAGTGGCTTCAACAAAGATAATTAATAAGAAGTAGACATTCCAGAACAGAAAAGCTGTTGAAAAATAAATTTTTAGTTCTAAATCTGTTCATAGAGCGGACAGACAAGAAGGAATCGCTTAGAACATTAGATTTAAAAATTCGTTATGACCGTTTTTGCAATAAAAAAAAAATTTAACATACACAAAAATCCTCAAAACTGTAATTAGACAATTTTATATGGAAAATGAGGACGGAGTAAATGTGCATGACGTCATCATACAATTTTGTTGTTGATGTTGTACTATATATGAAAATTTATAATTAATATAAACAAAAACAACACACATATAAAAAAATAATTGTTGTTTTTATTTTTCATTTTTCAAGTACCCAACCAAATTTACAATTTTTTTATAATACCGTACCGTATTTGAATTTTGTTGTTGCTTCGTACCTAAATACAAAATTTATTGTAAACTTGAAGTCACTGTTTTTTTCTCAATTTTGTATTTTTCCAACGACTCCTATAGCAAGGTTAATAGCTGCTTTCGATTTGCCATTTCCAAGTACTTGCGAGTACTAAAATGTGTCTTGGATAAATGGGTGAATCGAACAACACAAAAATTTTGATAGGTGTCAAAACCTAAAAATAATTTTTATTTTGTCATAATATACATATAAAAAAGAAAAACACATCTAGTGCTCTTAGTTTTAAACTATAAAGCCCTCTGTTGTAAAAATTGTGCGTAACTACTTGTATCTACTTGAAAAATTTTACATGAGTAGCTACGTGTAGATGATTTAGCACAGACTTCCACCTTATCTACTCGCAAGTACTTGAAAGTGGCAAATCGAAAGCAACTAATATAATATAGGTTACATCTTCCCATAGGCATTACCTACTTACAATAAAAAAGTGATCAATGTGACGTCACAAGTATCAAACAATTGACATAAAAATAAACAAAAATTTCTTTCATATATGGGAAGATGTAACCTATATATTATATTAACCTTGGATTACATCTTCCCATATATGAAAGAAATTTTTGTTTGTTTTTTATGTCAATTATTTGATACTTGTGACGTCACATTGATCACTTTTTTATTGTAAGTAGGTAATGCCTATGGGAAGATGTAACCTATATTATATTAACCTTGCTCCTATAGTACCAAGGATTAATGCTCAATTTTATTTTATTGTTTATATGTGTTGGAAGTACCAAATTGGCATCACAACTTATTGCTTTTAATTAATCATAACTAAGTTGTGATTAAAGTTACATGAAAATTATGTTCTAATGAAATGTGGAGAAGATCCTTAGCTTTATTTTCACCGAATATATTAAATATCTATGAGCAACGTAAATCAAAGAAAAAACGTGATAAATATTAAGTAACATAAAACTGAAAATCAATTTTTCCTTAAATCTCCCAAATTACTAAAAATATCAAATTTTAATGTTCTACAAATTTGTAGATTTTTATTAAATAAACATTTTTCCCAAACGTTGTTATATTATAAAATTAATAGAAATTGAGTTATTGAAGAAAAATGATAATTTTTAATTAAAATCACAATTATCTCTCTCATTTCTCATTTTAAACAGCTACCCCTGAAAATGTAGTACCACCAAATTACACTAGTCATTTGATAAATCAAATGATAAATCGTTAAGTGTGAAGTACACTTAATAAAATATATCTTTTGTTCTTTGATATTATTTTGATATTCAATATTCTAATTGTATTATCCAATTAAATGAAATTTATTTCTAACTATTATTGTTTTTTGTTTCCACAATTTACACAATTTATATAGAGATTCAAAAGCATTACGTTTTTTTTAAATAATGATAAAAATATTGTTTGATTAAGAATTTCGAAAAAATTCAAATTTAAATAATAATGAAAAGTATTCGGGCTTGAAAAACGTAACGAAATTACAAACAAGTACGTACATAAATGAAACAAAATATCATAGATGAAAAAGAATAATTTAACAAATAGGAGTATATTATTATTATACTTATGTATGCATACATTTAAATCAATATCAAATTTATATTGAAAACATAATTTTTTTAAATCAAACTTAAAAAAAAATAAAATATAAAATAAAGATTACGTAGGAATATTAAAAATAATAAATTAAATTTTACAATAAAATTAAAAATACTGAATATCATTATTATCATAAATTAAATTTTTTTATTAATCAAGGCAATACTTTCAATAGCTACGGCAATCCTGAAATTTAATCATTTTCTTTTATACATAGTCCAGACCAGACTTTTTTGTGTCAAGACTTATGTCATGACATTGTTCATGTCTTGCCATATTTTTCATGTCTGGGCATTTCATGTCTTGACAATTCAAATAAGTGAATATAAAGTTTAAAATTTTTGAAATATATTTTTGTGAAATTTTGTCCAAATAACTTTGTAAATTTAAAAATTAATTTAAATTTATTAAAAAATTCACATTTGCAATTTTTTCTCTCGATGAAAGTCTGATAAATCTGATACATTAGCACAAAATATCTGAAATCGCCATTTTGTTTGCTCATGTCAGCAAGACATCGTAGCAAGACGTAAGTCTTGACATCCATGTCTTGCCATTTATGTCTGCAAGACATAAGCGGTATATATGAGACATATTCGATGTCAAGACATAAGTCTTGACATAAAAAGGTCTCGTCTGGACCCTGTATTATACTCATCTTCCCGCTGACACAAGCAGTGGTGCCAAACGTAGCCAAAAGTAAGTAGATCTACTTACTTTTTGGTCTTTTTACTTACCTACTTACATTTTAGTCCATTCTACTTACTTTTTGGTAATTCTACTTACCTTTTATTTACACCCCTACTCTAGAACAATTTATCAACTTTTGCTCAACCCTGACTAATGACTAATCGACACTAGATGGCCCAAACCAGACTAGTCTTCTTTCAGTTTCAATTCAACAACCGGTTTTTTCTCTCTACTTTTGGATAAAATGTACTACACTTCGCCTTCGCTCTGCTAAAAAACCGGTTTTTTAAGCGGAAAGAAGACTAGTCTGGTTTGGGCCGATGGTTAAACCAATTATTTAACGCTGGTTGTAATAATAATATTGTAGTTTTTTTTCAACTTGGTATAATAAGAATCATCTAAAATAATTTCAGGTTCACAGTTTTAACATAGGTACTCACACTCTCATTAAAAACATTTTTAAACTGAATTGCGACGGTTGTAACAACCAGCTAATGTGTGAGTGGTGAATTGTTATAATTAATTAGAATTAAGTTTGCTGGTTTTACCTGATTATGGTATAAATTCAAATTATTTTACTTGAAAATGTTTTCCTCAATTTTGAATTAACAAATAAATAACAGAAAAAGCCAAAATAAACGTATTTTTGTTTTTTAAGGGTCGTATGTAGGCAATACTAAATCTACCTACTTTTTACCTATCTACTTACTAAGCAAAAAACGATAAAACGACAAGCACTGGACACGAGTCACGAATCAAACAACATTTACTACTTTGACTTTTGAGTGGAAATCGGCTGCGCAACGAATTTATATTTTTTACTTCGGTTTTTTATTTTTCATAAAAATAAATGGCGACAATTGAATAAAACAAATCAGTTCAGTTCAGTTCAATTGTCTTCACGCGATATGACAGACAACATCGAACGGGAGGATGTACTTTTTTTTCCATAATAAAAAAAAATAAAAACTATACAAGTACAGGATGATTCGTTCTTAGAAATTAAAAAATTAGCGAAGAAAAATTGGAATATCTCATTGAAAATCGAAAATTTTTATAATATTTCCAATTTGAATTACTTCTTTATCAAATATAAAGATACAGGAATGTGAAATTCGTACAGAAACTGCTTTTTTAAAAAAATTTCTCTGAACAAAAAAAGTTGAAAAGATTTCTGTATAATTTGAAACACCCCGTTAGCATATTTTAAATTTAAAAAGTACCTTTGTTAGGGTTGACAGAAATATGATTTTTAGAATTTCCTACAAACATTTTATATGTAAAATTATCACAAATTCATCGGGTACTGCCTCCATAAGCACAATACTAACTTTAATTGTTGAATAAAGTATAATTAACATTAAGAGGGCCGTTAAGAGGGAGATCTTAATAAACATCCTGCTTCATTCAAGAAACGTATTTGACCCTGACTTTGCTATTTCGTTAAGATTTTTAAAGAGGAAGTTTCATATTAATAATGTTCTAGCTGTCTGAAGTATCTGATAATTCTCAGTTTATCAGGGAGATGTTAAAAATAAAAAATGAAAAAAATAAATTTTTTCTCAGTTGTCTCAGTTAAGGTTATGTAGAAAAAGAAAACGAAAATTACGAAGCTGTCATTATTTTAAATGTCGAAGAGAGTTTAAAAACAATAGATAAAGCAAAAAAATTTATTTTGAAGTTTTTGTTGAAGTATACATAAATACTTTCTTTGCATGTTTTATTGGAATACACTCGTAACTAAGTTATATTGCAAATAACGTTCCAGCTGTAATAAAAGCTGAGTTCCATTTTCGTTAATTTATCTACTCCGGAGTAGTTTGTTCTACTCACAAGTCATCCCAACTGCACCATCTGCACTTTGGTGCAGTTGATTATCCTACTCAGGAGTAGTTATGTCGATTTTTACCACCAGAGTATTTTTAATTTTTAAAACTTCCAAAAGATGGATTTGACTTTTTTAGGGTTATGTACTTTGTTTTTTTCCGTTTTTTTTTTTGAATTTTCATACATTAAATACATATAGTAAAGAAGATCAATTTATCAAATAAATCTCGTTTTCGACAGTGAAAACGTAAGTTAAATAAATTTTTTTTATTTTAAATTAAAGAGGATAAATTTTTTTTCATTGTTAATGTTGATCAAACTAAAAGAAAGTAGCGAAGACAGTGATCATGATGATTCACCTCGAAATACACAGCCGAGAGAACAAATATTTAACAATAACATATTTGATCTTGATAGTATGCATTATTTAAATTAAATAATGCTAAAATACGACAAAAATTTATTGAAGATTATTTATAATATTTTTGAAGTAATTAAAAAATAAAACATGCAACAATTATGAAAAAATGTTTTTTTTTGATATTTTTACCTCAACAAATACATACGTATGTATATGTATGTACATTTTTACTAAACTAAAAATCCATTTTTATAACAAAGAAGAGAAAAATTTACACAGATTTGAAGGTTAAGAACTACTCTTGAATTGAATTGACCGTTCCATTTTTTACTAGTGATGAAGTACTCTCAACTACTCCGGAGTCTGGAGTAGATAAAAATACCAAAATGGAACGCAGCTAAAATATCAGTTAGTTTCAGAAAGAAGAAGAACTGAGATTGAAGTGAGATAACTGATATTTTTCAATTGAGAATCTCGAGATTCTCTGTACCTGGAACACAACTATTGTATTGTATGCAACAATAGAATTAATGTTCTCATAACCCATAAGTATAGAGTGAGTATGAGTACTGAGTACTGACCCGTATGGTTATCCAAAACTTGGGGGATAGAAATCAACGTATAATAATTTGTTTATCATTTCTATATAGGTATCACGAGGTAGTTAAAAGACCAAAGTAGTTTTAAATTACGTTAACATGTATGCAATTGAATTAGAATCTGTTGGATGTCGTTTGTAAATATATGGCTCTTTTCACGAATTCATATTTGCGTGTACGATCTGATGCAATCTTGCGTCAATTTATGCATGACAGAAACTAAAGCAAATATTTATGGCAGAAATCTTGCAATCGTGAACAGCGCGAATTGTGCACGTCAAATATTATAATCATTTGTATCTTTTTTTTTATTTTTCAAACATGCAAGTGGTAGAAATATCTTGCGTTATTTGCGCCAATTTTTAATCGTGAACACTTTATGCACGGAAATATGAATTCATGAAAAGGGCCTAAGTTATTATAGGTTAATTCTGCAAATTAAGGAAAATATGTATATGCTCGTACATAAATGTGATTATTTTCAAATTTTTATTTTTACAGGACCTATGGCGCATTTGTTCCATGGAATTCACGAGCAGTCATATGTAGCCCATGTTATTTCATATGTTTTACGAATTGGACGTTTTGCTGATAGTACAATTGTGGAATCACTTGCTGAGCTCTTGGAAGTGTAAAACCGTATTGGGTTTAATAAAATTTTGTTAGTATTTTTTCACATTTAAAATAAAAAGAAATTTTCAACACCGAGAGATTTTGGTTTTACTTACAAAAACAAAAAACTTTTGTGAACTTTATAAATGCATTAATAAAGAACTTACTTTTGAATACATTGAAAATTTGGATTTTTTAACTGCACTGTTTGCCTCACACACTTTTACTGACTTTATTATTTCGAACTAAATTTAAATTTTTTCCGTTTCTATTTGACCTTTATTTTCGAATTAGTAGTAGGAAATAGGAATTAAGAAAATACGTAAAAAGAATAATACAAATTATAAATGCGTATCACTTTTTTGAAGATAGAGAAAGACAGAAGACTAGGGTGACCATATGAGTAAAGGCGTCTAAGAGGATTTTGTAAGATTAAAGAGAGGATTTTTAGGATAAAAAGAGGACTTCAAATATCAAGCTTTTGTATTGTATTATATGTCTTTTATATTTACAAGAATAAAGTGTACGTACTAGGTAATACGTGAACAAAACTTAAATTATATAACCAGAAACAACTTAAAAATATTTAGTCAACAAAAAATTACATTTTTTCCATTTTATTTTAAAGTTAAAAACATTTTGTCTGTAACTTTGAATGTTTTCATAAAAATTCGTTTTAAAGTTTTAAACTTATAATAACCTATAAGAAAAGTCATACTTCTCGGAAGCTTTCGCAGCCTTAAGAGTTTCTTTATCATTGATAACATAATCATAAAAATCAAGACATGACAGATGTGTAGAGTCATATTTGATTAACAATAAATTTTTCACCATTTTTATGTCAAGTCTATTTCTCTCATCTGTCCACTGACAGACTAAAAATTGGGATAGCGAAGAAAAATTGGCCAATTTTTAAAAACACTGAATTATGTTCCTCATTGGGTACTTTTTCAAAAAACAGTAACCACTTTTCATGCGCCAACTTTTCCGAAAATTCAGAAGTATTTGAAAATCATTTAAAAAAATTATTAAGCTAGTATTTTTCCTTTTGGAAGTCAGTATTGTGCTTATGCAATATGCAGGCAGTTTGCCTTGGTAATATTTAATTTAAAAAATTTCCCTCGATTCAAATTGAGATCTGATGACCCCACACACGAGACAGATTTATTCAAACAATTTGTGAAAGAATATAGAAAAGTATACCTATCTTGCCTGTACTGACATCCAAAAAGAAAAATAGTATAGGTAACTGATATTTTTTATGAATCATTAAGTTCAATGTTCGTCTTCACTTGAGTCTGAATCACAATGGCTGATATGGCAGCAGTGAACACAAACGGTGAAAATAATTTTGATAATTATAGAGTAAATTCGTGTTTCATTTGTAAGCTCTGTTTTGTCAGAAAAGAGGACGAAAAGAGGACTCATTTACAAAAAGATGACGAAAAGAGGACGCATTTGCAAAAAGATGATACTTTGAAAAAGAGGACATGTCCTCTGAAAAGAGGACGTCTGGTCACCCTACAGAAGACCAATATTGATCCATATGAATTATTTGTATGAATGTTTTATGTAACAATGAATTATTTTTATTGTTTATTTTTTTTTTCAGTTTAATTTTTTTTTAAATATTTTATCAATTTAGTTTAAATAGTTTAAATATTATTTGTTCAATAATACTATTACAGATTTTTCCTTCGAAAATTTCACTTCTTCTTCTTTTAATATTCTAATGCATATCATCTGACTTTCGTTTATTTTCACAGTAGATAACAAAAGTAGGAAGGATTAAGAAAATGTGTAAAAAGAAAACTACAAATTACAAAGTCACGGCATACACATTACAAGGCAATTTAAAGAAATTTTTTCATTTGTTTTGTGACGTCACTCAGGTCGTCTGAGCATATAAATTTTTTTTTTAATTTTTTTTTTTTTTTTTTAATTTTATTCATTTGTTTCATATAAAACGACCAGGATGACGTCACAATGCTAACGGTCACTACGATATTTACATTGTTAATTGAATTTTTGCTTTTTAAACTTTTGTGAATTGAAAACTAAATAAAATTGTGAACGAAAAAAAATTAAAAATGGATAATATTTATTTATTAATGTTTTTTATTGAGATTTTTCCATATATGTATATTAATATACTTATTAATACATACATGAATTTTATAAAATTTCTTTAAAATTTTTTTGTTTGTTTTTGTTGTCAAAACAAACTTTTTTCAAAAGTCACTCAATTTCGTGTGCCATGAAGGCAAATGAACTAAAGTCAACGAAAATTCAAAATTTTCGTTTAATTTGACTTGAAATAACTGCAGCGAGTGCAGTCTATTAAGGTTTGATTGATTCAAAATAAAGGTGGAAACCCATAGGACGCTGCAAGCTTCAACGCTGCAGGCCTCAAAAGTTAAATGTGAGGCGCTTCAAAAGCTTGAGGCTCTGCAAATCCAAATCAATACTTCATCTATACCTTACCGCAAGCTCTTTGTTTGTTTTGCCCCAAACACATAGACAAAGTTAAGCTGCAAAAAAATCGTCGTTATAAAACTAAAAATCACTAACAAAATTTTGAATTAGCGATTTGCAAAGGATTTTATATTTTTATTATTACTGGAAATTTAATTATTGTAATAAATCAAAGCAAGAAATTTTTAAACAGGTAAGTAGCTAAAAATTGTACCTGTACTGTGTATATTTCTCTAGTCCACATTATATTTTCATCATCAAATATTTCAAGAATGTTTATATACATGAATACATTACCAATAATAAAAAGTTTAATTCGTCTTCTACTGTATCATACATTTTTACTTTATTTTCACTTTACTTAACAATAATTTTACACTATATTTTTATTAAAAATAAGTCAATTACAATATAAGTAAATATGAATAGTAAACCAATATAATTAATTCACTGTTTAAAACGACAGCAAAAACCACAACACTTATATTCATATGACAATTGACAACCCAACAACACTAATGATATGACAGATAAATGACATGAACTTGCGCTGCATACCGCAAAATTTGAAATTTAATAAATCTGAGCCTCAGCTTCAAATGAGGTATGCGGCATGCTTCACATGAAGTATGTATTTGGTCAGCTTCTTCGCATTCTCGTATGTTTGAATTGACAGCGAGATGCAAAAGCTTGCGGCGTGAAGCTTGCAGCGTCCTATGGGTTTTCACCTTAACGTAGTCACACTTTTGACTTGAGTGGCTTCAACAAAGATAATTAATAAGAAGTAGACATTCCAGAACAGAAAAGCTGTTGAAAAATAAATTTTTAGTTCTAAATCTGTTCATAGAGCGGACAGACAAGAAGGAATCGCTTAGAACATTAGATTTAAAAATTCGTTATGACCGTTTTTGCAATAAAAAAAAAATTTAACATACACAAAAATCCTCAAAACTGTAATTAGACAATTTTATATGGAAAATGAGGACGGAGTAAATGTGCATGACGTCATCATACAATTTTGTTGTTGATGTTGTACTATATATGAAAATTTATAATTAATATAAACAAAAACAACACACATATAAAAAAATAATTGTTGTTTTTATTTTTCATTTTTCAAGTACCCAACCAAATTTACAATTTTTTTATAATACCGTACCGTATTTGAATTTTGTTGTTGCTTCGTACCTAAATACAAAATTTATTGTAAACTTGAAGTCACTGTTTTTTTCTCAATTTTGTATTTTTCCAACGACTCCTATAGCAAGGTTAATAGCTGCTTTCGATTTGCCATTTCCAAGTACTTGCGAGTACTAAAATGTGTCTTGGATAAATGGGTAAATCGAACAACACAAAAATTTTGATAGGTGTCAAAACCTAAAAATAATTTTTATTTTGTCATAATATACATACAAAAAAGAAAAACACATCTAGTGCTCTTAGTTTTAAACTATAAAGCCCTCTGTTGTAAAAATTGTGCGTAACTACTTGTATCTACTTGAAAAATTTTACATGAGTAGCTACGTGTAGATGATTTAGCACAGACTTCCACCTTATCTACTCGCAAGTACTTGAAAGTGGCAAATCGAAAGCAACTAATATAATATAGGTTACATCTTCCCATAGGCATTACCTACTTACAATAAAAAAGTGATCAATGTGACGTCACAAGTATCAAACAATTGACATAAAAATAAACAAAAATTTCTTTCATATATGGGAAGATGTAACCTATATATTATATTAACCTTGGATTACATCTTCCCATATATGAAAGAAATTTTTGTTTGTTTTTTATGTCAATTATTTGATACTTGTGACGTCACATTGATCACTTTTTTATTGTAAGTAGGTAATGCCTATGGGAAGATGTAACCTATATTATATTAACCTTGCTCCTATAGTACCAAGGATTAATGCTCAATTTTATTTTATTGTTTATATGTGTTGGAAGTACCAAATTGGCATCACAACTTATTGCTTTTAATTAATCATAACTAAGTTGTGATTAAAGTTACATGAAAATTATGTTCTAATGAAATGTGGAGAAGATCCTTAGCTTTATTTTCACCGAATATATTAAATATCTATGAGCAACGTAAATCAAAGAAAAAACGTGATAAATATTAAGTAACATAAAACTGAAAATCAATTTTTCCTTAAATCTCCCAAATTACTAAAAATATCAAATTTTAATGTTCTACAAATTTGTAGATTTTTATTAAATAAACATTTTTCCCAAACGTTGTTATATTATAAAATTAATAGAAATTAAGTTATTAAAGAAAAATGATAATTTTTAATTAAAATCACAATTATCTCTCTCATTTCTCATTTTAAACAGCTACCCCTGAAAATGTAGTACCACCAAATTACACTAGTCATTTGATAAATCAAATGATAAATCGTTAAGTGTGAAGTACACTTAATAAAATATATCTTTTGTTCTTTGATATTATTTTGATATTCAATATTCTAATTGTATTATCCAATTAAATGAAATTTATTTCTAACTATTATTGTTTTTTGTTTCCACAATTTACACAATTTATATAGAGATTCAAAAGCATTACGTTTTTTTTAAATAATGATAAAAATATTGTTTGATTAAGAATTTCGAAAAAATTCAAATTTAAATAATAATGAAAAGTATTCGGGCTTGAAAAACGTAACGAAATTACAAACAAGTACGTACATAAATGAAACAAAATATCATAGATGAAAAAGAATAATTTAACAAATAGGAGTATATTATTATTATACTTATGTATGCATACATTTAAATCAATATCAAATTTATATTGAAAACATAATTTTTTTAAATCAAACTTAAAAAAAAAATTTTATTAAAAATAAAATATAAAATAACGATTACGTAGGAATATTAAAAATAATAAATTAAATTTTACAATAAAATTAAAAATACTGAATATCATTATTATCATAAATTAAATTTTTTTATTAATCAAGGCAATACTTTCAATAGCTACGGCAATCCTGAAATTTAATCATTTTCTTTTATACATAGTCCAGACCAGACTTTTTTATGTCAAGACTTATGTCATGACATTGTTCATGTCTTGCCATATTTTTCATGTCTGGGCATTTCATGTCTTGACAATTCAAATAAGTGAATATAAAGTTTAAAATTTTTGAAATATATTTTTGTGAAATTTTGTCCAAATAACTTTGTAAATTTAAAAATTAATTTAAATTTATTAAAAAATTCACATTTGCAATTTTTTCTCTCGATGAAAGTCTGATAAATCTGATACATTAGCACAAAATATCTGAAATCGCCATTTTGTTTGCTCATGTCTGCAAGACATCGTAGCAAGACATAAGTCTTGACATCCATGTCTTGCCATTTATGTCTGCAAGACATAAGCGGTATATATGAGACATATTCGATGTCAAGACATAAGTCTTTACCTGATTATGGTATAAATTCAAATTATTTTACTTGAAAATGTTTTCCTCAATTTTGAATTAACAAATAAATAACAGAAAAAGACAAAATAAACGTATTTTTGTTTTTTAAGGGTCGTATGTAGGCAATACTAAATCTACCTACTTTTTACCTATCTACTTACTAAGCAAAAAACGACAAAACGACAAGCACTGGACACGAGTCGCGAATCAAACAACATTTACTACTTTGACTTTTGAGTGGAAATCGGCTGCGCAACGAATTTATATTTTTTCTTCGGTTTTTTATTTTTCATAAAAATAAATGGCGACAATTGAATAAAATAAATCAGTTCAGTTCAATTCAATTGTCTTCACGCGATATGACAGACAACATCGAACGGGAGGATGTACTTTTTTTTCCATAATAAAAAAAAATAAAAACTATACAAGTACAGGATGATTCGTTCTTAGAAATTAAAAAATTAGCGAAGAAAAATTGGAATATCTCATTGAAAATCGAAAATTTTTATAATATTTCCAATTTGAATTACTTCTTTATCAAATATAAAGATACAGGAATGTGAAATTCGTACAGAAACTGCTTTTTTAAAAAAATTTCTCTGAACAAAAAAAGTTGAAAAGATTTCTGTATAATTTGAAACACCCCGTTAGCATATTTTAAATTTAAAAAGTACCTTTGTTAGGGTTGACAGAAATATGATTTTTAGAATTTCCTACAAACATTTTATATGTAAAATTATCACAAATTCATCGGGTACTGCCTCCATAAGCACAATACTAACTTTAATTGTTGAATAAAGTATAATTAACATTAAGAGGGCCGTTAAGAGGGAGATCTTAATAAACATCCTGCTTCATTCAAGAAACGTATTTGACCCTGACTTTTCTATTTCGTTAAGATTTTTAAAGAGGAAGTTTCATATTAATAATGTTCTAGCTGTCTGAAGTATCTGATAATTCTCAGTTTATCAGGGAGATGTTAAAAATAAAAAATGAAAAAAATAAATTTTTTCTCAGTTGTCTCAGTTAAGGTTATGTAGAAAAAGAAAACGAAAATTACGAAGCTGTCATTATTTTAAATGTCGAAGAGAGTTTAAAAACAATAGATAAAGCAAAAAAATTTATTTTGAAGTTTTTGTTGAAGTATACATAAATACTTTCTTTGCATGTTTTATTGGAATACACTCGTAACTAAGTTATATTGCAAATAACGTTCCAGCTGTAATAAAAGCTGAGTTCCATTTTCGTTAATTTATCTACTCCGGAGTAGTTTGTTCTACTCTCAAGTCATCCCAACTGCACCATCTGCACTTTGGTGCAGTTGATTATCCTACTCAGGAGTAGTTATGTCGATTTTTACCACCAGAGTATTTTTAATTTTTAAAACTTCCAAAAGATGGATTTGACTTTTTTAGGGTTATGTACTTTGTTTTTTTCCGTTTTTTTTTTTGAATTTTCATACATTAAATACATATAGTAAAGAAGATCAATTTATCAAATAAATCTCGTTTTCGACAGTGAAAACGTAAGTTAAATAAATTTTTTTTATTTTAAATTAAAGAGGATAAATTTTTTTTCATTGTTAATGTTGATCAAACTAAAAGAAAGTAGCGAAGACAGTGATCATGATGATTCACCTCGAAATACACAGCCGAGAGAACAAATATTTAACAATAACATATTTGATCTTGATAGTATGCATTATTTAAATTAAATAATGCTAAAATACGACAAAAATTTATTGAAGATTATTTATAATATTTTTGAAGTAATTAAAAAATAAAACATGCAACAATTATGAAAAAATGTTTTTTTTGATATTTTTACCTCAACAAATACATACGTATGTATATGTATGTACATTTTTACTAAACTAAAAATCCATTTTTATAACAAAGAAGAGAAAAATTTACACAGATTTGAAGGTTAAGAACTACTCTTGAATTGAATTGACCGTTCCATTTTTTACTGGTGATGAAGTACTCTCAACTACTCCGGAGTCTGGAGTAGATAAAAATACCAAAATGGAACGCAGCTAAAATATCAGTTAGTTTCAGAAAGAAGAAGAACTGAGATTGAAGTGAGATAACTGATATTTTTCAATTGAGAATCTCGAGATTCTCTGTACCTGGAACACAACTATTGTATTATATGCAACAATAGAATTAATGTTCTCATACCTCATAAGTATAGAGTGAGTATGAGTACTGAGTACTGACCCGTATGGTTATTCAAAACTTGGGGGATAGAAATCAACGTATAATAATTTGTTTATCATTTCTATATAGGTATCACGAGGTAGTTAAAAGACCAAAGTAGTTTTAAATTACGTTAACATGTATGCAATTGAATTAGAATCTGTTTGATGTCGTTTGTAAATATATGGCTCTTTTCACGAATTCATATTTGCGTGTACGATCTGATGCAATCTTGCGTCAATTTATGCATGACAGAAACTAAAGCAAATATTTATGGCAGAAATCTTGCAATCGTGAACAGCGCGAATTGTGCACGTCAAATATTATAATCATTTGTATCTTTTTTTTTATTTTTCAAACATGCAAGTGGTAGAAATATCTTGCGTTATTTGCGCCAATTTTTAATCGTGAACACTTTATGCACGGAAATATGAATTCATGAAAAGGGCCTAAGTTATTATAGGTTAATTCTGCAAATTAAGGAAAATATGTATATGCTCGTACATAAATGTGATTATTTTCAAATTTTTATTTTTACAGGACCTATGGCGCATTTGTTCCATGGAATTCACGAGCAGTCATATGTAGCCCATGTTATTTCATATGTTTTACGAATTGGACGTTTTGCTTATAGTACAATTGTGGAATCACTTGCTGAGCTCTTGGAAGTGTAAAACCGTATTGGGTTTAATAAAATTTTGTTAGTATTTTTTCACATTTAAAATAAAAAGAAATTTTCAACACCGAGAGATTTTGGTTTTACTTACAAAAACAAAAAACTTTTGTGAACTTTATAAATGCATTAATAAAGAACTTACTTTTGAATACATTGAAAATTTGGATTTTTTAACTGCACTGTTTGCCTCACACACTTTTACTGACTTTATTATTTCGAACTAAATTTAAATTTTTTCCGTTTCTATTTGACCTTTATTTTCGAATTAGTAGTAGGAAATAGGAATTAAGAAAATACGTAAAAAGAATAATACAAATTATAAATGCGTATCACTTTTTTGAAGATAGAGAAAGACAGAAGACTAGGGTGACCATATGAGTAAAGGCGTCTAAGAGGATTTTGTAAGATTAAAGAGAGGATTTTTAGGATAAAAAGAGGACTTCAAATATCAAGCTTTTGTATTGTATTATATGTCTTTTATATTTACAAAAATAAAGTGTACGTACTAGGTAATACGTGAACAAAACTTAAATTATATAACCAGAAACAACTTAAAAATATTTAGTCAACAAAAAATTACTTTTGTTCCATTTTATTTTAAAGTTAAAAACATTTTGTCTGTAACTTTGAATGTTTTCATAAAAATTCGTTTTTAAAGTTTTAAACTTATAATAACCTATAAGAAAAGTCATACTTCTCGGAAGCTTTCGCAGCCTTAAGAGTTTCTTTATCATTGATAACATAATCATAAAAATCAAGACATGACAGATGTGTAGAGTCATATTTGATTAACAATAAATTTTTCACCATTTTTATGTCAAGTCTATTTCTCTCATCTGTCCACTGACAGACTAAAAATTGGGATAGCGAAGAAAAATTGGCAAATTTTTAAAAACACTGAATTATGTTCCTCATTGGGTACTTTTTCAAAAAACAGTAACCACTTTTCATGCGCCAACTTTTCCGAAAATTCAGAAGTATTTGAAAATCATTTAAAAAAATTATTAAGCTAGTATTTTTCCTTTTGGAAGTCAGTATTGTGCTTATGCAATATGCAGGCAGTTTGCCCTGGTAATATTTAATTTAAAAAATTTCCCTCGATTCAAATTGAGATCTGATGACCCCACACACGAGACAGATTTATTCAAACAATTTGTGAAAGAATATAGAAAAGTATACCTATCTTGCCTGTACTGACATCCAAAAAGAAAAATAGTATAGGTAACTGATATTTTTTATGAATCATTAAGTTCAATGTTCGTCTTCACTTGAGACTGAATCACAATGGCTGATATGGCAGCAGTGAACACAAACGGTGAAAATAATTTTGATAATTATAGAGTAAATTCGTGTTTCATTTGTAAGCTCTGTTTTGTCAGAAAAGAGGACGAAAAGAGGACTCATTTACAAAAAGATGACGAAAAGAGGACGCATTTGCAAAAATATGATACTTTGAAAAAGAGGACATGTCCTCTGAAAAGAGGACGTCTGGTCACCCTACAGAAGACCAATATTGATCCATATGAATTATTTGTATGAATGTTTTATGTAACAATGAATTATTTTTATTGTTTATTTTTTTTTTCAGTTTAATTTTTTTTTAAATATTTTATCAATTTAGTTTAAATAGTTTAAATATTATTTGTTCAATAATACTATTACAGATTTTTCCTTCGAAAATTTCACTTCTTCTTCTTTTAATATTCTAATGCATATCATCTGACTTTCGTTTATTTTCACAGTAGATAACAAAAGTAGGAAGGATTAAGAAAATGTGTAAAAAGAAAACTACAAATTACAAAGTCACGGCATACACATTACAAGGCAATTTAAAGAAATTTTTTCATTTGTTTTGTGACGTCACTCAGGTCGTCTGAGCATATAAATTTTTTTTTTAATTTTTTTTTTTTTTTTTTAATTTTATTCATTTGTTTCATATAAAACGACCAGGATGACGTCACAATGCTAACGGTCACTACGATATTTACATTGTTAATTGAATTTTTGCTTTTTAAACTTTTGTGAATTGAAGACTAAATAAAATTGTGAACGAAAAAAAATTAAAAATGGATAATATTTATTTATTAATGTTTTTTATTGAGATTTTTCCATATATGTATATTAATATACTTATTAATACATACATGAATTTTATAAAATTTCTTTAAAATTTTTTTGTTTGTTTTTGTTGTCAAAACAAACTTTTTTCAAAAGTCACTCAATTTCGTGTGCCATGAAGGCAAATGAACTAAAGTCAACGAAAATTCAAAATTTTCGTTTAATTTGACTTGAAATAACTGCAGCGAGTCAAAAAGTATATAAAATCATTAGAGATTCCAGTTTACATTTTTTTTGAAATTATAAAATTTTAGTTTTCCAAGCAATAATAGATGGCGCAACCAGGTAATTCCAATGGTAAAGCTCATTTTTGAATTTAAAATTTTGATTTTTTCGTTGATTTCGAAATTCGATAATTTTGTATAATGTTGCAATTTTGTTTACATTACCCATACGATCATTATTATGTTATGTTATGAGTATGCATATATGTATATTTTTTACAACTGTATAAATGTTTTTTATGTGATTGATAATGACTTGAATTATTTTTTGTTTATAATTTTTTTTCAGTTTAATTTTTCTTAAAATAATTTATTAATACATATTAGTTTAAATAGTTAGATAGTTTTTGTTTAATAATTCTATTACAGATTTTTATTTTTAAATAGTATTTTTCTTTTTCTTCTTCTTTTAATATCCTAAAGCATATCAGCTGACTTTTATTTTTGAATTAGTAGGAGGAATTAAGAAAATATGTAAAAAGAATAATACAAATTATAAATGCATTTCACTTTTTTGAAGATAGAGAAAGACAGAAGACAAAGAAGAAGAAGAAGAAGAATTGACCAATATCAATATCAATTATAAATATAATATGAATGTTTTATGTAATAATGATAAACATACTTTTATTGTTTTTTTTCTTCTTACAGTTCAATATTTTTTGAAAATATTTTATCAATTTAGTTTAAATAGTTTAGAAAGTTTTTGTTTAATAAAATAAAACTATTACAGATTTATCCTTCAAAAATTTCACTTCTTCTTTTTCTTTAAATATCCTAATGCATATCAGCTGACTTTTGTTTATTTTCAAAGAAGATAAGAAAAGTAGGAAGGATTAAGAAAATGTGTAAAAAGAAAAATACAAATTAAAAATGCATATCACTTTTCTGCATAGACAAAGACAGAAGAAATATTTGTTCAATGATCAATATGGAATGAAATATGAATTATATTTGAGATACAGTATTAGATCGGTAATTTGAACCTCTATATTTTCAACACCTAAATTTCTGTAATTTCGGTTTCTGTATTTTTGTAAAGAGGTTTTTTTGTGATTTTACTTTATGAAATAGCATGAAATAAAACCAAGTTAAATATGTTGTACCTAATTTCAATCACTGATTTTTGCAATAAAAAATTAATTTTAAAATCGTCATAATCAATTTCGTAATTATTGTTTTAATAATGCAAATGAATTTTATTACAGAATTATGGGGTGTTTTTGTTTAAAGTAGTGTTGAAAGTGTAAACTGGTTTCTATATAAATTTTTAAATTTTAACAAGGTCGGTTTGAAATTAGTTCAAATTATTGAGATTATACTGTTATTTATATTTATTGAATGGATATAATATTGAAAATCATATTTGTAAAATTTAATTTTTCTTCAATCAATAGTTGAAAATTTTTACCTACCTACATTCTTTTTAACCCTAGGATTGCCTGATCGTATACAAACGTATACACGCGGACTTTGACCCTTGATAAAAATACGATCCCTTTGAGCTAGGACCTAGAAACTATTTTTATACTAAAACATTTATCAAAGTGTTCTTTTTAGTATTGTTCTTTACAGTATTTTTTTAGTTTTTTTAGTTTTCAAGATAAAGTGCATAATAACATGAAAAACGTGAATGTTCCATACATTCTTGTACATTCATAAACGCAAACATCTATTGTTGGCTTTGAAGTTCTATATCTCAGCATCCTCTGAACCAAAAACTAATATTTTTGGATTAAAATATTTGCTGAAGTATTCCTTAAAAGCTGTCTTATACAGTAATTCTGTAAGTGCCACTGTTTTCAACCAAAAGGACAAAATACGCGAAAACCATTAAGAAGTTCAACATTTTCAACTTTATTTTCCATTTTATCTCGGAAACTAGAAAAAATATGAAACTGTAATAGCAACAACATTAAAGATTTAATAAAGATTTTAATATAAAAATAATAGTTTTTGGTCCATGCGATGCTGAGATACAGCTCTTTGAAAAAAAAATTTTAAAATTTCCATATAAAATGTATGGTATACATTTGTATACTCACGGCCAAATTTGTGACATTCTTGATCAGGCAATCCTAGGGTTAAATAACAATACAATTGAGGGAAAAGTTAACTGCAAAATAAAATTTGTAGGTACATATGTACCTACTAATATAACAACATTTTTAGTTAAGTTTTTCTTCTTCTTCTGGTTCACATTTGTTTTAAATATTTTAAAAATTATTAGTACATATGTACTTACATATTATACATACTTATATTTCCGAATATGTATATACCTACATATTTTTCAAAAGTTATAAAAATAATTGATCTATTAGTTAAACTCATAATACCCACATAATATGATAATAAAAAAATTTCCTAAACTTAAGTTGAATTACATACATTATGTAGGTATATGTACTACAAAAAATTAAAATAAATTCTTCTTTTCAGAATGAAAATAAGTTTAAAAAAAACATGAAATTTGACAACAACAAAAATCATAAAAAGGAGTAAAATTTATATCCGATTTAATAAATTTATCATTATTTTATAAAAATTAAAAAAATGATTTAGAAGCAGAATATCTTAAAAAATATGAAAATTAAAATTTTTTTTTTCATTTTATACATACTTTACATATTACAAGACACATTAGTATCATAATCAACAATCATTATTCTCAAATCTCAATTGTATTGTATTGTTTTTGTTTTTCGAAACAAAATATAAATATCCAAAAATGTATACAATCAGAATCAAAACAAAATTTAAAAAAATCATATGGTATACAAAAACAATTAATACAATAATAATGTGTGTGAATGAAATAGAAAATAAAATAAAAATGGTAGATTTCGACGATATTTACGAAAATTCGAAATACATATTTAAAAAACTTTGTACTTGTACAATTGTACTTGCAGAGCTTGAAGAACTCAAGAGCTTTACTATTGGAAAATAACGATCAAATTTTGTTGATTGTTTAAGAAATTTGAAATGTAACAGTCAAGTAACGGAAAAATTGATTGTCTAATTATATATGGTCTTTGAGCGAGTGCAGTCTATTAAGGTTTGATTGATTCAAAATAACGTAGTCACACTTTTGACTTGAGTGGCTTCAACAAAGATAATTAATAAGAAGTAGACATTCCAGAACAGAAAAGCTGTTGAAAAATAAATTTTTAGTTCTAAATCTGTTCATAGAGCGGACAGACAAGAAGGAATCGCTTAGAACATTAGATTTAAAAATATGTTATGACCGTTTTTGCAATAAAAAAAAAAATTTAACATACAGAAAAATCCTCAAAACTGTAATTAGACAATTTTATATGGAAAATGAGGACGGAGTAAATGTGCATGACATCATCATACAATTTTTTTGATGTTTTGTACCATATGAAAATTTATAATTAATATAAACAAAAACAACACACATAAAAAAATAATTGTTGTTTTTATTTTTCATTTTTCAAGTACCCAACCAAATTTACAATTTTTTTATAATACCGTATTTGAATTTTGTTGTTGCTTCGTACCTAAATACAAAATTTATTGTAAACTTGAAGTCACTGTTTTTTTCTCAATTTTGTATTTTTCCAACGACTCCTATAGCAAGGTTAATAGCTGCTTTTGATTTGCCATTTCCAAGTACTTGCGAGTACTAAAATGTGTCTTGGATAAATGGGTAAATCGAACGACACAAAAATTTTGATAGGTGTCAAAACCTAAAAATAATTTTTATTTTGTCATAATATACATACAAAAAAGAAAAACACATCTAGTGCTCTTAGTTTTAAACTATAAAGCCCTCTGTTGTAAAAATTGTGCGTAACTACTTGTATCTACTTGAAAAATTTTACATGAGTAGCTACGTGTAGATGATTTAGCACAACCTATATATTATATTAACCTTGGATTACATCTTCCCATATATGAAAGAAATTTTTGTTTGTTTTTTATGTCAATTATTTGATACTTGTGACGTCACATTGATCACTTTTTTATTGTAAGTAGGTAATGCCTATGGGAAGATGTAACCTATATTATATTAACCTTGCTCCTATAGTACCAAGGATTAATGCTCAATTTTATTTTATTGTTTATATGTGTTGGAAGTACCAAATTGGCATCACAACTTATTGCTTTTAATTAATCATAACTAAGTTGTGATTAAAGTTACATGAAAATAATGTTCTAATGAAATGTGGAGAAAATCCTTAGCTTTATTTTCACCGAATATTTTAAATATCTATGAGCAACGTAAATCAAAGAAAAAACGTGATAAATATTAAGTAACATAAAACTGAAAATCAATTTTTCCTTAAATCTCCCAAATTACTAAAAATATCAAATTTTAATGTTCTACAAATTTGTAGATTTTTATTAAATAAACATTTTTCCCAAACATTGTTATATTATAAAATTAACAAAAATTAAGTTATTAAAGAAAAATGATAATTTTTAATTAAAATCACAATTATCTCTCTCATTTCTCATTTTAAACAGCTACCCCTGAAAATGTAGTACCACCAAATTACACTAGTCATTTGATAAATCAAATGATAAATCGTTAAGTGTGAAGTACACTTAATAAAATATATCTTTTGTTCTTTGATATTTCGTTAAGATTTTTAAAGAGGAAGTTTCATATTAATAATGTTCTAGCTGTCTGAAGTATCTGATAATTCTCAGTTTATCAGGGAGATGTTAAAAATAAAAAATGAAAAAAATAAATTTTTTCTCAGTTGTCTCAGTTAAGGTTATGTAGAAAAAGAAAACGAAAATTACGAAGCTGTCATTATTTTAAATGTCGGACGGAGAGAGTTTAAAAACAATAGATAAAGCAAAATAATTTATTTTGAAGTTTTTGTTGA
This sequence comes from Bombylius major, assembly GCA_932526495.1. Lineage (NCBI taxonomy): Eukaryota > Metazoa > Arthropoda > Insecta > Diptera > Bombyliidae > Bombylius > Bombylius major. Next base: position 31,905,966 of record OW052042.1, read on the forward strand.
AGTATACATAAATACTTTCTTTGCATGTTTTATTGGAATACACTCGTAACTAAGTTATATTGCAAATAACGTTCCAGCTGTAATAAAAGCTGAGTTCCATTTTCGTTAATTTATCTACTCCGGAGTAGTTTGTTCTACTCTCAAGTCATCCCAACTGCACCATCTGCACTTTGGTGCAGTTGATTATCCTACTTAGGAGTAGTTATGTCGATTTTTACCGCCAGAGTATTTTTAATTTTTAAAACTTCCAAAAGATGGATTTGACTTTTTTAGGGTTATGTACTTTGTTTTTTTCCGTTTTTTTTTTTTGAATTTTTATACATACGTATGTATATGTATGTACATTTTTACTAAACTAAAAATCCATTTTTATAACAAAGAAGAGAAAAATTTACACAGATTTGAAGGTTAAGAACTACTCTTGAATTGAATTGACCGTTCCATTTATTACTGGTGATGAAGTACTCTCAACTACTCCGGAGTCTGGAGTAGATAAAAATACCAAAATGGAACGCAGCTAAAATATCAGTTAGTTTCAGAAAGAAGAAGAACTGAGATTGAAGTGAGATAACTGATATTTTTCAATTGAGAATCTCGAGATTCTCTGTACCGGTACTACATTTTCAGGGGTGGCTGTTAAAAATGAGAAATGAGAAAGATAATTGTGATTTTAATAAAAAATTATCATTTTTCTTTAATAACTTAATTTTTGTTAATTTTATAATATAACAATGTTTGGGAAAAATGTTTACTTAATAAAAATCTACAAATTTGTAGAACATTAAAATTTGATATTTTTAGTAATTTGGGAGATTTAAGGAAAAATTGATTTTCAGTTTTATGTCCCAAACAAGTATGTATTTTTGTATATGCAGATTGTAGTTTATACAGTAGCGGAAAAAACGCATGACTCAAATAATTTTCATTTTTCTAAAAATAATTTATTTATTAAGCTGTATTACAGAATCCTGCTGCACTTCCACCTGCTATTTTCAATTTATACTGCAATAAAAACACGTGTCCAATAATCCAATGAATTTCAGACTTATTTTTTCATTTTTTTCAAAAGGTCTTCCTTAATATCTCGAAAACTATCAAATCAAGAATCAATTGAGCTTTCATTTCCTGTAATAAAAACTTGGGGTTAATTTGAGCCTTTTTTGAGAAATACAGGGTTAAACACAAAAATTTGGGAAAAATTCACAAAATTTCGATTTTGAATGCGTGTAACTTTTTAACAGTTAAGAAAAGAGGAACAGGTAAGGCATCTTTGAAAAGGGCAAAGGGTCCTTTACATTTTTTTAAACACAAAGTGACTCATGAGTGCCCCTGTAAAAAGTTATAGGGTACATCGTGAATTAAGAGCAAAAAAACTTCAACGCTCTCTAGCGGCGAAACTGTTGGGAGTTAACCCCCCCCCCCTCCCCCCCCCGATACGATTTTTTGTTTGTCTCGATGAGACCTATCACTGGTATCAAGGTTAAGCAAATCAAACAGGACACCCTGTATAAATATAGGAATACATAAAGTTATACTGGAAACTGGTTTGATTTGGTTATACACAAAAAAAAAAATAACGAGAGCATGAGCGAATGGATAATAAAAAAAATCACTCGATCATTTTTTTTATGTTTGAATTTCAAAACGGTAGTTCTACTTTTGCTCGCCAGATAGGACAGACAAGAAGGTTTCGTTTAGGAGCCTTTTTTGGAATAGAGTGAAAATACAAATGTACTACGCGGAATATCTATTGTGTTAATCTATAATCATTGGCTGTACTCAAACAAGAAGAGGAAAGCTTTTAAAAGCTCTTAAGAAAGAAATCAGAAAACTAAATTTTTTAATTAAAATATGGTTGCATTTGTGCTATCTGTTAGATATTGCCGTCTGTGATACCAGTGTACAGAGAATAGTGTAGGGTCACTTCATACAAAATGTTGCTAGAAATTTTAGAAAAACATAATAGTATATGTATAATACACTCGCAGTTGGGCTGAAAATATTAAATAGTCCACATAATAAATCTTGAATAGGCGAATTCCCTATCGTTGTGTTGTAACCAATATGCCACATAGGGGAAAACATACTGTACATTTTTTTTTTGTCATAAAAGATCATAAGTTTTATTTTTAAACAAAAAAAATCAAAACAATCATCCAATATATGATTATAGTAGAGTAGAAGCAGAGTATAGTCACTTCTCCATAACGGTACACAAAAAAATGACATCCAATCATAATGAAGAACGCAATAAAAAATATTAAAAAAAAAATTTAAAAAAATTTAATGTGTCAGAAAAGAACACTCATATGATTAACCAAATATTTATATGAAGAAAATATATACCTATCTCTATTCCAACCAAAATACCAAAAAATGTGTAATAAGAAGAACTCTTATTCATACAAAATTTCTTCATATAAATATTTTTATTCTGGGGTTCTGGCGCGATTACCCCAAGCTTTATTTTAAAAGCTTAGTTATGCTCTCTCAAAAGTTTTCTCTAAACTTTGACGTCATTGATTTTGAGAGTATTTTATGACGTCATAAATTATGATTTTCATTTTTTACAAATGTATAATAAATATTAAAAATGATTTGTTGCTACGGCAACATAACAATTGATTACGATTTATACTTTTGAGTTTCTTTTCGTTTTGAATAAAATACAAATTTGCTTTGAATAAAAATTTGTTTTTTAAATATGAAATATTATTTTTTTCTGTTATTTTTATTATACCTCTAAATACTATATACAGTGCGCGTAGTTAATATAAAGGCACCTAAAAGTTGAACATTGTTTTTTCAAATTCTGGATATTTTTAAGTTCCGTTATTTAACTTTTGCCATTATTTTGTAGAATAGAGTATTGTGGAAGTGCTGTGAATTTTATTTTATAGATTTACTCGAGTTAGTAGAGTCGGTTGAGATTTCTAAAAAAAAAGCCTGTTAAAATTGAAATTTTATGCGAAATTAATATAAAGGCAGTTGTCATTTCTTGTGATTTTTATTAAAAAAAGATACATTTAAGTACTTTTTTGTTCATATTTCAATGAATTCAAATATATTTTGAGGCACGTTATTTTATTTCCTTTTATAGAATGTCTAATGCTAGTTTTTAACCTTATCCTGCCACTCCACCAGACTTATATGTTTTAACTTAAATCGTGATTTATTTTTTTTATATGAGGGTCGAAGAAAAAATCAGCAGACATAAATGTCTGACTTAAATCTGGACATAAATGTCTAGAAAAAAATCAGATTGAATGAAAATCAAATATGGCGGAAATTGAATTTTTATGTACCTTATTGTGTGAGATAATGGATATAGAGCTAATAGAGTGAAAATATTTAAGTGAAAATAATTTTAAAACAGAGATAATACAAATTAGTGTGAATTTAAAAAAATTTTAATTATTTTTATATGTTTTTTCTCTCTAAAAATTCACACAATAATGAAATGTCAGAAAGACATGAAATTCTCAGCATTAACACACTAGACATGTAAACCACAATTTAAGTTACGACATAGATATAAATTTATGTCTGGTGCAGAGGTAGCCTTTGGATTGCCTGTTCGACATTGTCAAAGTTTTGGCCGTGAGTATACAAATGTATACCATAAATTTTATATGGAAAAAACACGTGTCCAATAATCCAATAAATTTCAGACTTATTTTTTCAGTTTTTTCAAAAAGTATTCTTTAATATCTCAAAAATTATGCATTTTTGAAAAAAATGAAGATAGAAAATCGATGCAGAATCAATTGAGCTTTCATTTTTTGCAATAAAAAATCAAGGTTACTTTAAGCCTTTTTTTGAGAAAGACAGGGTTAAACACAAAAATTTGAAAAAAATTCACAAAATTTTGATTTTAAACGAGTCTTACTTTTTAACAGTTAGGAACAGAGAAGCAATTAAGATATCGTTGAAAAGGGCAAAAGATCTTCTATATTTTTTCTTAACAGAGAGTGATCCTTGAGTGCCCTTGTAAAAAGTTATAGGAAATACAGTGAAATAAGAGCAAAAAAACTTCAACGCCCTCTAGCGGCGAAACCGTTGGGATTTCAACTCCCCCCACCCATACGATTTTTTGTTTGTTTCGATGAGACCTACCACTGGTATTAAGGAGAAGCAAACCACCCTGTATAAAAATTTTATTGCACTCAAATCACTTTAAACTTCACGAACATAAAATACAAATTAAATTTCATTATGCCAAGCCATCAAAATAAAACCAAAAGCAGCAAGTCTGTCAACATATTAAAAAAATTATTATGGTTGGTAACATCACAACTGTCACTTTTCTTTGTTACTGAAACACTCTCTGATTGGTCAATTTGATTTGGTTCAATATGGCGATTGCTTACATCGGGAAGAACACACCTTATATATCATTCCACCATGGTAGTAAGTAATACGCCGTCCAGACGAGACTTTTTTATGTCAAGACTTATGTCCGGACATTGTTTATGCCTTGCCATTTTTTTCATGTCTTGCCATTTCAAATAAGTGAATATAAAGTTTAAAATTTTTGAAATATATTTTTGTAAAATTTTGTCCAAATAACTTTGTAAATTTAAAAATAATTTAAATTTATTAAAACACTCTACGTTTGCAATTTTTTCTCTCGATGAAAGTCTGATAAATCTGATACATTTGCACAAAACATCTGAAACCCCTATTTTTTTTTTTCATGTCAGGCAGACATCGTAGCAAAGACATAAGTCTTGACATCGATGTCTTGCCATCTATGTCTACAAGACATACGCGGTCTATACAGGACATATTCGATGTTAGACATAAGTCTTGACATAAAAAAGTCTCGTCTGGACTGCGTTTAACAACGGCAAGCGACATGGCATTCGGTAGTTTAATTAAAAGAACAGCGTCCCGAGAAATCAAAGGTCTGTAGTTCAAATCCCAGTCTAGTCGAATGTCGTTTTTTTCTGTTCTTAAGGTGGATTTACATTAATGCGAGAGTCCGATGCGAGATCTCGTATCTGTCTCGTTGAAGCTGTCAAACTATTTTCACTGAACATATTTTTATGTAGCAATATACATTGGTATGAGATGCGAGAATACGATAAAAGAGAATTTCGAAAAATTGAAAATTTCTCGTTGCGAGATGCGATGACAGCTGTCAGAAGTGTCATTTACGTATAAAACATATTATTTGGCTGTGGTTTCAAAATACACATTACTATGATAATAAATAAAATATTATTAATAAAAAAAATCTTACAATCATCAAGTTATTATAATTATATGAAATAAATAATAAAATTACTTTGTAGAAGTACAATAATTTTACTTGAAAAGGAATTTTTTTTATTAACTTTCCGTATCGTTCTCGTTGCATTGTAAATTGCTCTCCGATATTCATCCGAAATCGACGTTAGGACGAGATTTTGTACCGTTCCCGTATCGGAATCTCGCATTAATGTAAATCCACCTTTAGTCTACTATATATATTATATTTCAATACAAAACTAATATTCGACGACATTGTGTTGAAGCAAGAGATCCTACGTGCGATTGTACGACGCTTATCTGAAGGAAACGAAAACAGCAGAAGTTTTTTGTCGTGAAGATGAGTACTTTCATGAATGCGTCGTCAACACACGTCGACGACTCGAATGCGCTGGAATTGTAATCAGAGTCGTCAACTGCGCCTGCAAGCACAGTTTATAAAATTTGGATAATTTTTAATTAATTTAAATCTTATTTTAAATTTAAAATCAAGCTGAAGAAATGTCAGGAAAAAAATATACTAGACTATTCGTTTTAATTGAAAATCAACATTGCAGTCGCTTGAAAACGATTGTGTAATTTCAGCCGACTACGCTGCAAGCTTGAATTAATGAACATGATACCATTCCACGATTGCACTGGAATTATAAAACTCGAAATTCAAAGTTTAAAAAATATAAATTTATTCAGCGATATAGTAGTGACAAAAAGAGTCTTAACTTATTTGAGCCTAAAATACAATTCAATCTTATTTTCTAATAAGTTCTTATATATACTTTTTCCTTAAGTAAAAATAATACATTCTCTGTTACATAAAATACAGTTTATACTTTACAGTTTAATTCATAGTTTTAATATTTCTTGGAAAGAAGGTTAAAGGATAACAACCGTTAAGGGTAAGGATATATCATGTTGTTAGCATAATTAAGATCATCGTAATTAATATAGTTTATGTAATAATAATAAAATATGTTTGGTCACATTTCTTGGAGAAAGGATTAAAGGATAACAACCGTTAAGGGTATGATTTATGATCATTTTAGTTAATATAATTTGTGTAATAAAAGATGTTTGATCGCATTTCCTGGAGAAAGGATTAAAGGATAACAACCGTTAAGAGTAAGGACATACTATGCTATTGGTATGATTTATAGCTAATATAGTTTATGTAACAAAAGGTGCTTGATCGCACTTTATGGAAAAGAGGTTACACAGCATGCGTGTTCTATATTGTAATATAGATCTTACATAAATGCTGATATAACTCTGGAAAGTAATTTATGAACATGATTTTTACGCCGTCAGTGCCGTCGACGTCATGAAAGTATGTAGAGTTTGTTAAAAATTAAAAGCGAATGGTATAATTGCGCAGAGAGATAATGGTATAATTTTTAGAGAATTTTTACACTAGTAGTGGTTTTTTTCTTCTCGTAAAGAGAGAAAAACACTAATACACATATAAACATTTTGTGTATAGTATATATGGTATGCGCATAGGTATGTTTTTAAACTTGCACGTATAAATACATTTTATACTTTTCTGTTTTAAGAAATTCCTTCATTTCCTTTTCCCACATTTACTTAAGAAATTGGAACTTTGCAATTTTATATGCACCTTCAGATTTTTTATTTGAAGTATCAAAGACTCAATGTATGGTTTTTAATAAAATTTTTCAAACACAATTGCATATTACAAATCGTCGGCCTAGAGCCAAAGGAACGTAACTGAAAAATATTCAAAATTATGTTTTTCATATATTCTGATTCTTTATGTTGAAATCTTTTGTTTTTTATCTATACCGTCTTAAAAATAAAGCAGTATCAGGTCTTTTCTATTTGATTATCTTGTCCAAATGGTAGAAAACAATTCAATGATCAAAATTATAATACAATTTCATGTTCACTTACAAAATTTTTAAAACTACAGCTACGTTCCTTAGGCTCTAGGCCGACGAAATATAAAAAAAGTTTTCAATGAAAATAGAAAACCATAAAATGTATTTATACCTGCAAGTTTAAAAAGAAAGACAAAATTTGGTTAAAACTGGATTACAATATAACAACAACAAAAATAGGAAAAACAAAAAAAATTTCAAATTTCTTGAGGTACAATAATACACATTATGTATATGGTTTAAAAAAATTTTACTCATAATTTGAAAACAACGCAAAGTATGGCTCGAATGTGTGTATGATTAGAATTATGTATGTATATAGCTATAGCTAGGTATATAGCGAGAATACCAACAATTCTTAAGGTACGTCTTCACTTATACACTTTAGTGTATGAAAATAAGTGTAGAGCTCCACAAAAGTGTAGAGTCAGTTTAGACTTGTACACTAATGGAGTACTACATTCGAAAAAAAGTGTAGGTCTCCATTTTTTGACCTCCACTTTTTCGAGTGTATACAATAAAGTGGAGTATGTGTTTACATTTATAAATAAAAGTGGTCAAGTAAAATTTATAATACACTTTGTGATTTGTCGCGTGTGTTTGTTTAGAGAAGTTAACCCTCTACTGCATGAATTATTTTGTAGGTGCAAAAAAAAAAAAAGGATATTGAAAAGTGCTTTCAAAATACATAACTTAAATTAGAAAAAAAATAATAAGTAAGGAAAATAATAAGTAAAGAAAATAATAAACAAAATCTCATTATCTTTAACAAAAATCGCTGCATATGAACTAATTGCGATTTTACTTCGGAAAAGAATTAGAAAAAAACAGATACAAAGACAAAAAAGAAAGTGTTGGGTTAGACAGTGGATTCAAGATAGAGAAAAGTATGGCATGAACGTACTTTTAAAAGAACTTGAATCTGAGGATAAAAATTTTTTAAGAATGACGTCCTCAGACTTTGAAATTTTGTTAAAAAAGGTTAAACCATACATCGAAAAGCAAAATACTTTTATGAGGGAGAGTATTCCAGCAGGTGAACGCCTGGCATTAACATTAAGGTTTCTAGCCACAGGTATGTGTATTTGAAATAAGTATTTTAGAAATTTTTTAGAAGCTAAATATAACGAAATTACGTATGTAGGAGACTCTTATGGATCATTGATGTTCCTGTTTCGTATCCCAAAATGTACAATATCATCAATAATCCCAGAAGTGTGCAAAGGTATATACTTGGCTCTAAAAGACGAGTATTTGAAAGTAAGTAAAGATTTATTTCTTATTTTAGTATTTTTATTTTAATTCTTGATTTTCATACACAATTTACAAAGATGTAGCGTTGTTCAAGTTTGCTGTAGAAGGATAATTTGGTGATGACGTTGGAGTACTTTGAGATGGTATTAGCACTACATGTTGTGATGGTGTTAGTAAATCTGGTGAACCAAAAGCCGAATAGCTCATTGAAGTATCTTCATCAGTCACATCTACGAAAACCCTATGCATTTGTGTACTTGATGAGGTAAAATTGGAGCAGCTCATTGAATCATCTTCATCAGCTATATCTACTATAAACCTCTGTATTTGCCTTCTTAATTTTAATCGTAAATGATCATTTTTTATTAACCGCATCTCACTCGCCACAAAGTCACCAAATACAGTGCACTCATCAACAGGCTTTGTAGTTTTTATTATTGAAATGCAACGTTTTAATGCGTCTGCTTCTTCTAAATCGATAGCGTCTACGCTTCGTTTTCTAGTTTTCTTTTTTGCTCGGAGGCTCGATGTCCCTTGTTCTTGTGATGTTATTTCTGTAATTTTGGGAATGTCTGTTCTTTATTTTCGATATCCAAACTAGAGACGGTTGCCTGAAACAATATTTTTTTGTATTTATTTACTTCATAATATATCAAAATTAAATTTTTAATGATATTTATAGATGCCAAATACAGAGGAAGAATGGCTAAGAGTTGCAGAAGATTATTTTGAAAAATGGAACTTTCCTAATTGTCTTGGTGCATTGGATGGTAGAAAATCGTTTGAAATGGCACCCGAGAAAGTTTCAACAATAGTTTCTGCAATTTGTGTTTTACATAATTTCCTTATGACACATGCTTCTAGATATGCTCCAAATGGTACATTTGACATTGAAAATTTTGAAAATGGAACATTGCAATTTGGTTCTTGGCGTGAAGACGTAGGTGAAAATCATTTTGACCTATTAGAAACAACAGCATCAAAAAATTCAACACATATTTTAAAAAGTAATCGTGATGAATTTAAAAATTATTTTACAAGAGAAGGTGCAGTTGATTGGCAATTAAAATTTGTATAAAAAATGTCAAACTAAATGAATAAAACTACTTACCATGGAATGTACTTGTTTATTATTTGAGTTTTCATGTTGAAACATGAAATTCATCAATGAAAAATATTCCCATTTAGTAACATATTTTTCAGTGGAGCCTTGTCCACTTTTCAACTTTTTCATCTTATTTTTTTCATTTGAATATTGCGTCCTTAATTTTAAAACTTTCTTCTTCACTTCGGCTACAGTTACTTTCATTTTTTCCGCTATAGATTTTAAGGCATTTTCTCTTTTAATTTTATCTTTTTAATATGGGGATTTAACGTCCCATAATATATATTCATTTTCCAATAATTCTATTAATTTAATTGTCATTTCTTTTGACCACATTGTACACATTTTTGTTGTTTAATTTTTTCAATTTTTTTACTCACTAAAACACAAGAACTGCTGACTGCTGTTGAAAACAAACCAAAATGTAGTCATACACTTAAAAGTGAACTGCCAAATTCTGTCCACTTTTCCACTTCGCTACATTTATTTCCACTTCTTTAAAATTGTGTTTAGACATATACACTTTTAAGTGGAGGATTCCACAAAAAATGTAACACTCCACTAAGTATACGGTTACATTTTGCAGTTTACATTAATTATACACTTGTCTACATTTCCACTCGAAAAGTGTATAAGTGAAGACGTACCTTTATAATTGTTACTTATGGTTTTTAATTTTAATATAATAGGTATAGTAAAAAAATTAAAACTAAGCAACATTTGTGTACATAATTTATTTGTACTTTACCGCACTTTACTTGTGCGTCTGTTCTAAACTTTCTCGGTTCTACTGCCTTTCGTTCTTGATTAAAATGTTGATACGATGAGTTAAATTGTTGGTAACTGCTACTGAATATCATTATAAACATGATTATTAGAAACAAACGTATGTATAAGCAACATGTTGTGGGGTGTGATATCACGCCCCAGATCAAAAATTTTGAGCATATATGGACTTTGGGCATCTTCTACTTCTACAACTTTGGTTTGAGTAATCTGGATGACGTCTGTTATACAATAGGTCATATTTTTGATAAATCGTTATTAATACCTCCGTCATTGTCATTTCCATTTCATTTCCGTTTCTGTTTTAAATTAGCTTTTCTTATTAAAAAGCTGAGTATTTTTTACTTAATTTAATTGAATTAATTAATTTTACTTACTTTAAATTCAAAGCTTTAAAAGACTTTTCAAATTCAGTTTTTTAAAAATTAAAAAAAACCGCTGTTAACCACTTGCCTGGAGCACGGACGAATGTAAATGAAAGAGAAGTGAAAAAATTACGAAAAAGGAATAGACCATCCAATGACTAATGTAATTTGTCATATTTCTCAATGTACGAGTTTATGCCTGATTCGCTTTAAATACGGATTTTGGTTAACTCCCAATTTTTTGTGGTATAAACTCGATAATTCGGATTTTGGCTTAAGCCAAAACCATCTACATAGAAGCCGCGCTCTGGATTTCTGCACTAACCCCATCAAACACGATAAAAGTGTTGAAACGTCAAAACATTCAATGCTGGTAGTACAAATAGTGATGTAAAGAAAATGTGCTTTAGTTAAATATTTTTTAATTTTTTCTCTTACAAGTAGGTAAGAACGCACAACATTTTCCACCTTTTTATTTAATTTTTTTGACTATTGTGCACTTTAAAAATTATAACACTGTTAATTTATTATATTTTAAAACTTTTATAAACAAGATTTTATTTAAAAAACCAAAAATATTCAGCTAAAACACTATTTCTTTACACTAATATTCCACCACTCTTAAGAAACCATAAGAAACTAAAATGTCAAAACAAAACATGGCACTTCTTACTAATGCATACACAACACCAGTAGGAGGCTTTTATTGTAGAGGGTTTTGGTTTAATCCCAATTTTTTATATGTATGTGTGAGGTAAAATGCAATATGGCGGATTCTAATTTTTATGGTGAAAGTGAAGCTGTCACGTTCTTCTTCTATTTTTTATGTGGAAGAAGAATAATATGTATACTATAAGAGTGTGTGCGGAATTGAGTAAATTTTACTACAATAGTAAATTTTGACATAAAACGTTGTGAATTCAACTGTCAAAATTTACACTAGCTCTGGACTGTCAAAATTTACTATGTATTGTAGTAAAATTTACTCAATTCCACACAGGCTCTAAAGGTACTTTTACATTATTATTGTCACGCGTTATCAATTGATAAAGAGTCAGCTAATGTGTGACTCAGACAATGTAAACTTCAATGTATTTGAATAAAGAGTCAGATAACAAGTTCGCTAACAAGATTTTTCATTATCGATCTGGTTCTATTTGCTACTAGCCACACTTTATCAATACGTGTATTTTGTTGTTGTACGTACATTATTTTTTGACATTTGTGAAATGGTGCGTGTTTAGTCATATTTTTCAAAGATGAGAAGAAATATATTTTATTGATTAAAATACTTGATTGTAATTTAATTTCTTCTTCTTCTTTTTTTTTTTTAAATGTATATATGTATATGCAGCAATCATCATTGTTGCAGCACTTATCAATAATTTTGAAACTGAAGTATCCATTGCACTTTTTCACTTTTCCACACAAAAACACAACTCGATATTTATTTTTTGATAAAGAATGTAAATGTCAATTATCATTATCTAACACATTAGCGAAAGTGAAAAGCTTCTTGACTCCACTCTTTAGCGAAATTGTTATCTATTACTAACGCGTGACAATAATAATGTAAAAGTACCTTAAGTGAATAAAAATATCAACATTTGCATGTACTTTTTTAATCCCAATTTTACCGTTTCTACGCTACTCCCAATTTAATCCCAAATTCGGATTATTTTTGTGCCGTATAAACTCTTTAAATGAAGATAAAAATATTTCAAAATAGGTATTTTTAAAATTATTTTTAAAATTTGAAATAAAAAATATATTTTTCTCCCAAATTACAAAAACTAAGATAATATGATTTCATTTTAAAAAAAAAAAGTTTTTTTTTAAAGCAAATATGTATGTATTTTCATTCTAAATGAAAAAAAATTCAAAAGTATAATACGGTGTGAACTAAATACAAAATGTTGCTAGAAATTTTAGAAACAAAATATAGTATATGTAAAACACACTCACATTTGGGCTGAAAATAGACCACATAATAAATCTTGAATGAGCAAGAGAAACAACGAATTCCCTATCGTTTATTGTAACCAATATACCAAACCAGTGTACAGAGAACAGTGTAGGGTCACTTCATATAAAATGTTGATAGAAATTTTAAAAAAATATAATAGTATATGTAAAATACACTCACAGTTGGGCTGAAAATAGTCCACATAATAAATCTTGAATGAGCAAGAGAAACAACGAATTCCCTATCGTTGGATATACCAAACTTACATATCATAGGGGAAAATATACTGTACATTTTTTATTGAGATAAAAGTCCATATGTTTTATTTTTAAACAAAAAAAATCAAAACAATCATCCAATATATGTATTCTTTACCTGTGAAATAACAAAAGAAACATAATTTACTAAAACATACTCAGCTATGCGGTATACCATATACTATACCACTTTTAGTACTTCTTACAAAAACAAAGTGGGGACATGTTGCTATGTGTTGATTTATTGACAAAAAATGATAACATTAGTTTGTACTTTGTACTATTGAATATTGTAATTATGACCTGTTAATTGAAATTTAATATTACAGCTGTACTTATATAGTTGATCTCGTTTTATCGCATTGATGTTGTATTGATACTTAACAGTTAATATTTTTATACATTGTTATTAGCATCAATGAAAAATATAACAAAATATCCTTCAATTTTTTTGCCACTATATACATAATACAATTTAATATATGTACTACATGTATACATATGTATGTACATTCATGAAATTAAGAAACAAAAACTACAGAAAAAAAACAATTATGCTTACAATATATTGCAAATACATTAGGTGGTTACTACAACTTCCACAAACCGTTATACCAGCCTGTTTTTGCAACTGTTCAAATTACACCTAAAGAATGTACAACTAATTGTAAAGAGAGTGTAAGTATGTTACAATGTGTAGCTAAAATTATTTTACATGATTCCTATTTTACCGAGTTGGAAAAAATGTGCTTCTTCAAAAATGAATCGCTGCTTTGGTGATGCTAATGTTCTTCTGTTCGTGATGCGTAGATATTACTTTGTTGCTATAACAACGCAAAGTTTTTAGTTGGCGATGCAATGACAGCTGAATATTCGATGTGCTTGCTCCTTGTCCTGGTGGAGAGGCTTGCGTATATCTGAGAAGAACTGAGCTATGTCGACGGATAAACAGTTGTTACTCCGGTCTATGTCGACACGGAATAACAGTTGTTACTCCAGTAGGGTCACCCATGTCGAACAGGTCAGTTCGGAGATATCAGACTAAGCCAGGCACAAAGGGAGTAAACCCTACAAATCCCACCTAAGCCGAAGTTTTGTAGGAAACCGTGTTGAGCGGCTGCTTGGCCAGCAGGTGGATAATGAGCTGGACACGAACGGTCCCCTCTGATGCTCAGGCAAGGTCAGTAGTATTAAGTGCCTTACTGCTGTATGACGGCTCTGCAGTGGTGGACCTTTTTTATCCGAGCATACTCGTGGGAATATATATGGAGTCCACAAAAAATAATAATAACAAAGATGATAAAGATGAATTTCAACTGATAAAAAATAAAAAAATAAAACTAAAAAATTAAATGAAAACGCATCTCCGGATGCAATTGTGCCTTCAGGTGAAGGCACTTCTGCCTCCAAACAAGAGGTGCAAACCCAAGATAGTGAAGGCGAGTACCAGCCATAGTACTCAAGCTTCATTGTCTGTTCGCAAACCGGAAACAAACACGGTCACCAGACAAAGTGACCAGAAATCAAAGGAAAAGAAAAACAAATCCGAAGTTTATACTTGCAAAAATTGCAAAAAACGAGGCCAGTGGTGTCATTCACGAATGGGATGCTGAGGATAAAAAGAAATACCTAGTCGTTGTCGAAGATTTCGAAAAACGGCTACAAAAAGCCAAAAACGATTCTGTCAAGAAACAGGAGTCTTCTAAGCGGAATAGGTCTCACGAAAAAACGAACCAGAGGACAAAGAAAAGGAAAGCTGCTAACCCGCAAGGGCATACAGAGCCTATGTCCAATGGTTCAACGGAACAAGCGAAGCGACTGTTAAGTGAGGTGGTTAGAGACCACCTGCAGGTCGCTCTGGTGGATAAGCTTTCCACTGGGTGATCTATAACTGTGGAGGCTTGGGATTCAATTGAAGCTAAACTGTCGGAAATGGTCATAGACCATCTCCGGACAAGTAACGGTGGAGTTATACCGGCCTACGGCTGCCGGGTCATCAAGTGTGAAGACCAGTTTTCAAAAGACTTTCTTGGTGAATGTGTCGCTAATGTTAGTGACAACTGGGAGAGCTTGAAGCTCAAGCTTATTCCAGCCAAGGAAATTACAAAGAAACCAAGGGCTCGCGTTGGGTTGCCCAAGATAAATTTGAAGGCGAGGAAACTTCTACAAGTTTTACAAATACAAAATTCTAAGGTTCCCATGGAAGGCTGGAAGGTTATCAAAGCTGAGAAACCTCAGAAAATCAGCCAATCCTATCTTCTCTTCATCAGCAATAAAAGCCTAGAGATACTATGCCAAACTGATAGTCTTCCAATCCAGCAATGCGGATGAGGACGAAGAAGAGGCAATGAGTCTCTCAAACGAGGATAAGAAGCGAGAACCATCAGCAGATGAAGGTGGTTCAAATTAATCTCCGACACTCCAAGTGTGCCTTGGATAACCTGTTGGTGTTCCTAAAGGAAGAGGACATCGACATAGCTCTTATTCAGGAGCCGTGGGTTAAAGATTCAACCGTGATGGGTCTCCTGGACAAGCCCGACAACCTGTTCTACAGCCGAAAAAAAATGGAATTCTAGTAAGTCAAGAACCTGCATCCTTGCTAAGAAGCACATTAAAGCATTTCTGTGTTCTAATGTTAGCTCGGCCGATTTGACAGTTGTCAAGGTGGACAATGCTGTAGAAGAGGCCTATATCACGTCCGCATATATGGCCCATGACAAAAGCTCGCCTACCGAAGAATTCCAAGAACTCTACGACCACGTTCTGGCAAAAAAAGTCGTTTTGCTAGTAGGAAGCGACGCCGATGCCAGACACACGCTATGGGGTAGCTCCGAAAACAACGAGCGTGGTGAGCACCTTTTTGATTTTATCATCAGATCTAACCTGCTGGTGTGTAATAGAGGTAACACGCCAACATTTATTTTCCCCAGCACGGATATACATGCGGGGTGGAAAGAGGTGTTGGACGTTACATTACGCACAGATAGCGACAATTTTAGAATAGTCAACTAAAGAGTATCGGAAAAAGACTCATTTTTCGACCACAGGTATATACTGTTCAGTGTGAATCTGAAAACAGAAATACCTGAACCCTTCAGAAATCCAAGAAGAATCGACTGGAAGGTCTCAGCCAAGTCTTCAGAAGCAAACTCAATCTGACCGAGAGTAAGGACAGAGTGGAAACCGCGAATGAACTGGACATAAGAGTAGAGTCGTTTGAAAAAGCCATAAGTGTGGCATTCAGTCTCGTGTCCAGTCAAACGCAATAAAAAAAACTCTACCACCGCACCGTGGTGGAATAAAGAGCTTACAGTCCTAAGAGAAAGGACGAGAAGACTCTTTAACACAAGCTCCAAACACAACAACTGGCAACCTTATAAAGACTTCTTGAAGATATACAAAAGTCCCTTAAGAAAGCTAAGGAAAAAGGTTGGAGGAAATACTGCCAATCTATTGAAAATCTAGGAGATTCAGCCAAGTTATGCAAGATCCTGTCTAAAGAGAGAACATGTCCTACTTTCATCAGAAAGGAGGACGGGTCGTGGACAGAATCTGCGGAGAAATCCCTAGAAACCTTAATGAAAACTCATTTCTCGGGATGTGTCTGCAGTCAAACGGAGATGAGAGTTTCAGAGAACCAAAATATGACACGGGCTAGTATAGGAGAGCTTATTACCAGGGAAAGGATTTCTTGGGAGATAAGCACCTTCGAGTCTTTTAAATCACCAGGACCAGATGGCATACACCCAATCATGCTTAAGGAACTGCAGGATGTAGTGGTTCCGTGGTTATTGGTTAAAAGTTACTTAAAGTGACTTAAAAGTTAGTCATGTTTGTGGCTCGGGCATGTCCCTCGAATTGGAGACATGTACGAGTAGTTTTAATACCAAAGACTGGAGTGAGAGTGCATGAATCCGCGAAGGATTTGAGACCAATCAGTCTCACTTATTTCGTGCTGAAGACTCTGGAGAGACTTCTTGACATCCATCTCGGGCAGAAGATGGAGGTAAGAGGGCTTTCTCAGTCTCAGCATGCATATATTAAAGGTAGATCAACTGAGACAGCTCTGCATGAAGTAGTGCGCACAGTTGAAAAATCTTTACAATACAAACAATATACCTTAGCAGCCTTCCTAGACATCGAAGGCGCTTTTAATAATGTTCGCACGGAAGCCATTTTAGAATCTCTAACCGAGTTAGATGTAGAAGAGGGTCTTAGAAAATGGCGGATCTCAAATGGCTGAATGCCAAGTTACTAAATATGCGAGTAGAGGCAATCCACAAGGGGGAGTTATATTACCTTTACTGTGGCTATTTGTGATTAACATAATTCTGTCGAGACTTGACAGGGACAAAGTCAAGACCGTTGCGTATGCAGACGATCTTGTTATATTAATTTCAGGACTGTTTCCTTCTGAGATCAGCGAGATCATGGAAAGGAACCTGGGTAAGGTAAGCGCTTGAGCAGAAAGTTGCGGGCTGAGTGTCAACCCAGGCAAAACAAAACTGATGCTTTTTACAACTAAAACCAAGGTGCCTACTTTCAACTTACCAAAGTTAAACGGAGTAACTTTGTCTTTAACTTCCAGCACGAAGTTTTTGGGAGTAGTCCTCGATCCTAAACTTAGCTGGAAGCAAAATATTGAAAAGTGTGTAAAGAAGGCATGCATAGCCTTCTACGTATGCAAGAAAATCTTCGGAAAAAGGTGGGGCCTGAAACCACATATGTTACTGTGAGTGTACACAGCAGTAGTACGTTCAATCCTCACTTATGGGGCACTTGTGTGGTGGCCGGCCCTAAGCAGAAAGTATAACCTCCCTAAACTCAGTAGAGTGCAGAGAGTGGCGGTAGTAGGTGTAGTAGGGTGCGTTGAGATCATGCCCAACGGACGCACTGAATGTGGTCCTGCACCTTCTCACCCCCGATCTTCACATCAGTTATGTCGCCTCGTGCAGTGTAGTCAGACTCAGAGAATCTGGGCGCTAGACCGCAAGACCGTATGGCCACAGCTGCATTCTAGAAAAAATATCAGTAGAATGGGCTAAAAAACCTACGGATTACCTCATCCTCAAGCTAAACCTTGAAAAGAACTTCAAGGTGAAATTCCCCACAAGGAGAGAATAGATACGAGAGGATGGGATGGCGGATTACAATATCGAAGTATTTACGGATGGATCTAAGACGAACGAGGGTGTGGGAGCAGGAGTGTTCTCTGATAACCCCTCTTTATCCATCCGATTACCAAACCATGCAAGCGTTTTCCAGGCGAAAATACTTGCTATCCTTGAGGCCTGCAAATCATGCAGAGAAACTGCTACAGCAGGTAACAATATAGGTATTTTCACCGGCAGCCAGGCCGCGATCGAAGTCTTAAACTCGGCGAACATCTTTTTTAAACTGGTAGCACAGTGAGGGGAACGAAAGAACCGACCTTTTAGCGAGACAGGAGTCGGAATTTCACGAAGCTATGGCAAGGGAAGTGTATCTTCCTTTTGGTTGTGTGAAGAGAACTCTCTTCAATCACTTTCTAGCAATAGCTAACACCCGCTGGATAGGACTTCCGGAGTGTGCAATCTCAAAAAGGACATGGCCATCTTATAACAAACAGCGAACTGAAAGCCTCATTAACAAAAGCCGAAGAGACATTGCCAGGGCCACGGCATGTATCACAGGGCACTGGCCAAAAGGGGATCACGCAGAGAAAATGGGTATCCCCTTCAATACCAACTGTCGTAGTTGCAAGAAAGCCAATGAGAGAGACACCCACACTCACTACCTTTGTGACTGTCCGGCACTTGCCAGAACAAAATGCCAGACGTTGGAGAGCTTCTCCTTCAGGGTCCTTGAGGAAATATCAAAAGTTACGGTAAGAGACATATACGATTCCTGAATGGTGCAGGATGGCTATAGTGATCTACCGGTATTATGAACGTCATTGCACAAGCTTACGCGAGGTGTGGTATTAAAACGGCACTTTTAGCGATAATTGGGTCTTTCGAAAGATTTCGAGGGCCGCCACGTCAACCAACCAACTATAATATAGGTATTTTAATACAGTCGAAATCGCTTAAGTGAAAAACGGATAAGAGAAAAAATGAGGAAAAATCGCGTAAGTGAAAGAATGTTTAAAGCCCCGAAATTTTTACTATTAAAAACGTATGTTTAAGTGAAAAATTTCTAAGTGATAAAATCGTTTAAGTGAAATACTTTTTGATGTCCACTGAATCAATTTCTTATGTATTTCAATACGCATAAGTGAAAAAAAAAAATTTCAAACAAATTTATTCTCACTGGCTACTCTGATGAACCCGAATTAAGGTCGATTCACACATTTCAGGTCAGTCTCAGTTCAGTCTCAGTTCCGATTATTCGGATGGTATTATTGTATGGAGTTCATATGTACATATTCACACATGTCCGTTCAGTCTCAGTTCAGTCACCGATCAGTCAGAATTTCTCGGTGTCAGAGATTTCCGATATCGTCGTCAACGTTATTTTTTGAAATGACTGACGGAGTTCTGATAGCTTTCAGTCTTTTTTTTTTGTACATTGTTGAGGTAGGTTGTGTTTTTTTATGTGAGCAAAATGTCTACTGACGAAAAATTAATTGAAAAAGTACGGGAAAATACTGTGTTGTATGATTTATCAAATAAAAAAAATATATATATATATTTACACAATATTTTAACTCACACTTTTTCAACTTATGATAAAATACAACTGATTGAACTGATATGTGTGAATATAAATCGACTGAAACTGAACTGAGACTGACCTGATATGTGTGAATATAAATCGACTGAAACTGAACTGTGACTGACGTGACGGAACTGAGACTGAACTGAGACTGACCTGAAATGTGTGAATCGACCTTTAATGAGTGTATGGTTAGCAACACTGAATGTTAATTGTCATTAATGACAGCCAATAAGTATAATGACATTTATTCAAATTTAACGTTTTTCCACTCATTGCAATATAGCGTACATTCATGTAGTGAATATAATTTAAAATTTATGTGAAAACTTTTATTCATATGTATATACCTATGTATTTTCAAGCAAATTTCATTGTTTCTAAAGTTTATTTTTTCTGGAAATAGGTTTTGCTTAAAAAATGATGCAATTGATATTATTCCGAATTAAAATATATATATGTACTACACGTAAGTGAAAATAATTGCACTTACGTGTAAGTGAAAAAACGCGTAAGTGAAACGAAAATGCTTGCCCAAAATAGGGTGACCAGGTCGAACTTGAACAAAAGTGTGGAATGTCCGGATAAAAGAGAACTTTTTCGTATTCCAAAAAAGAGTACAATAGAGTACACAATACACATTAAACGTATGTAGGTAGGTTAGGTAGATAATCATGGGTTTTACACAGTTCTTCCCCACGACCAAGTTCGCTAGCCAGGGGAGTAGTTCGGTTTCCTCATCTTTCTTCACTTTTTCAACCAAACTGATTTCTATTTAACGAGGTGAAGATACTAACACATATATACAAAAACAATGTTTTTGAAGAATTTATATTCAAATACATTGAAAAATTTGTGGATGTACAATGAATTGAGAAGAACGAAAGAAGACGCGTGTAAAAGTAAAAAAGAAGAGCTGTGTAAAAGGTATCAATAAGTAAATTATTTCAGTTATAATAAAAAAAATAGTGAATATAGTATATTTATAGTTTATACTATAAATACACATATAATGTATTTATATGTAACATTTTATAATATACAGGGTGTTTCCGCTATCACCAACCAAAAGGATACCATAGATAGGACTCATCGAGACAAACAAAAAATCGTATTGGAGGGGGGCATGAAATCCCAGCGGTTTGGTCGCTAGAGGGCGTTGAAATTTTTTTTCACTTTTTCCACAAAACACCCCATAACTTTTTGAAGAGGCACTTTAGGGTCACTTTGTGTTAATATAAAATATAGAGGATCCTTTGCCCTTTGTAAAAAAACCTTACTTGTGCCTCTTTTTCTAACTGTTTAAATGTTAAACGCCTTCAAAGTCAAAATATTGTGAATTTTTTTCAAATTTTTGTGGTTAACCCTGTCTTTCTCAAAAAAGCCTTAAATTAACCCTCATTTTCTATTGCAGAAAATGAAAGCTCAATTGATTCTGCATCGATTTGTTATCTTCACTTTTTTTAAGAAATGCATAATTTTCGAGATCGCAATCCGCAATTGAAAAAAATTCACAAAATTTTGACTTCAAGGCGTCTAAAATTTAAACAGTTAAGAACTGAGGCACAAGTAAGGTATTTTTACAAAGAGCATAGGGCTCTCTATATTTTTTGTCAACACAAATTGACCCTTGAGTGCCCCTGTCAAAAGTTATAGGGTACATCGTGGCCCTCTAGCGGCCAAACCGTTGAGATTTCCCCCCCTCCGATACTATTTTTTGTTTGTCTCGATGAGTCCTATCTATGGTATCCTTTTGGTCGGTGATAACGGAAACACCCTGTTTTTCGGACTGAAATCCTTTTTGGTGCTTAAATCCCTAACGTCGCGTCAATTTGAATTACAAGTTGTCATTGTCAAATACTTTTTTCTTCCCATACTAAAATTACTTCAGTTTATATTATTTTAAGCTGTGTAAGGAAGGATATGTACTAATTATCCAAGTTTAAAATAGGATAAACTGCGTGCTGCGGCTGTAGTACAATTTTTATACTTTTTTAAATATTTTTCAAAAAAGAGAACAAAAGTGAACAAAGTGAAATACAAAAAGTGTAAGAAAGAGTAATGTCTCAAAAGAGTACATGTACTCTTTTTAGAGTACACCTGGTCACCCTAGCCCAAAACGTTTTTCGCTTATCCGATTTCGACTGTAGTATCTAAGCGTACGGTAGTGCGCGGCCGAGTTCAATACATAGGCCGTATGCACACCGTACACTATTAACACGAACTGTTTAGAGCCATTTTTGACCTCTCACAGCTCAGTGTCTATTAAAGCTAAACAGAAAATGTAAACCACGTAATAGTGTGCTTCGTCCCCCCACAGTATCAAATTTAATGTATATAGGTTCAATCCGTCTTGAGATATTGACCTCAGAAATATCTAATTTTGGCATTCACTCACTAACCGGTAATCAAAACCTCTAGGGTACTTCTGATAAGCGTAGAACCATGAAACTTTACACGTAAGTAGTTTTTAACGCGTAGGTCAAGGAAAAATTACGAAATCTGTCGAATGTGCGCTGGACAAATAAATATTTCTATAATTGTTACAGTAATTGAGCATTTCATATTATTTTTCTATCATTTATAACTCTAAATTTAGCTTCTATAGCTTGCTTTAATAAAATAAAAAAATGTCATATTTTATAATTAATTTTATATAGACACATAAAACATAAAATATATAGGTACTGTTCGATACTAATGTTCTAAAAAATAGCAGTGCTTAGTGAAAAATATTTACTATGGCTAAAAAAGATGCCAAATCGCATTATACTAGAAAACTATGCGCAGAAGAAAAGATACTTACACACACGCATTTAATAGACACTGAGCTGTGAGAGGTCAAAAATGGCTCGAAACAGTTCGTGTTAATAGTGTACGGTGTGCATACGGCCTATGTATTGAACTTGGCCGCGCCCTGCCGTGCGCTTAGGTATATTCAATAAACCTTTTTTATATGAAAAAAAAAAGAATGTAAAGAAAAGAAGAGTAAATATTGATTCAATTTGCAGATTTCCTTTTGATAGCAAAATTCAAATAAGAGGTAAGTGGCTCAGTTCCTCGGATTAAGTGAGCATGGATTACTTCACAATGAATTTTATTTTAACCATACTGATCGTTCACGTGGTTCCTTTTAACTAATTTCCTCTTCTTATTGAGTCATATTCCTTTTTTTTTGTAATGCCGGTCCTTTTTATCTCTACGTGGCGGACCCCATTCCAAAATGGTGCTCCCAAAGAACCCCGCCAGGCTGAAGCAGCTGGAAGATTGACTGGCGGGAACATCAGGGAATTCCAGGTTCAAGTCTTCTTCATATATAATTATTCGTTACGTAATACCTGTTATGCGAATAACTTGAAATGGGTATTGTGTACGGTATTCTCTACAAAATTCATATAAATAGAAGTAGAAAATAGTCCTTAAAATGTTAAAGGTCGATTCTCTGGTACTGCGAAGACTTTTTTTATGAGGAATTATAGAGCCAAATTTAGTGAAATGGCTTGCAAAGTGATCACCTACACCCTACATTTTTCAACCGATTTACATGAAATTTCGAATATAGATAGATGGAAGGGAATTGTGGTCCTTAAGTGGAACACATTTTTTAATTTTGATCTTTAAATTTTTTTATGTTCGATTTTCGAAGGTACAGACAAAACAAAAATTCACTAAACTTTTCACACATTTTTATTGTATTAAAACGTTTAGATATTATGATTTCTTCTTATAGGATTTAAATTTAACATTTTCTAAAAAGTTTAAAAAGAATTTCAAGGAAATTGGTTACGTAGTTTAATTATTATAAATAAAACAAATTGTTAATTTTTCATGAAATTTCATTACTAATTTTTCTCATCACATGATTTTTTTTTTTGCATACCTTTAGGACTAAATAAGAATGACACAGATTGTATAAACTCTATAAACGCGATGCAATTAAAATAGCGATTGTAGTGTAGTATGTGTGATGATAAAAATATAAGTAACGTCAAAAACTATCATATAATACCATATAGACACATCAAAATGAAAATTTCTTGAAAAAAAAATATTCTTCTCCCTTCAGATGGCCAGCCAAGGAGGCTCTGATAGAAAGAATAATTTCTGTATGAATCGAAATCAACAGTATGAGTGTTTGAGTGTATAAACCAATACAATAATAATAATGTGAATGTTTAGAGCCAATATGGAAATTGTGTATACAAAAAAAAAAAAAAAAAAAAAAAAAATGAGATCGTAAAAACGAAAAACGTACAGAAACAATATGTATAAATAAGCCCATATATAAATTATAAGTCAATTCATTCAAAAACTGGGCCTTATTCCCAGAGTCGCGTGACGTGATTTGAGAATTGTATTGTCGGTCTCACTTCACCTAAGGTTTTGTATTCCCACTGTCGCATCATGTGACGTGATGGAACAAGTAAAAATAAGTCTTTTATATTCTGTCAACGAAAGGAAACGAAACGGTTGAATGCTTATTTTAAAGTTTTTTATTTAATTTTTTTAAAGTTCTTCATATTTAATTTTTCTTTATTAATGCTGCAAACTTCCGCATATTTCATGCCTTTTGCAATTCTTTCATTTTTTTCCATTAGTTAAACTAGACACTTGAACTGATTTTTAGTTGTCACTTTTGTTCTAAAAATATGAAGAATAATTAAAAATAATAAATGAATTTATTTGAAATAGTGCATTAAATAAATTTTTACTCACTTTTTTTCTTCATTCATTTTATCTTTTTCTTTGTCACTTTATAAACCCTAACCGACAAATGTTCGCATTAAAGTGAGATAACTTCACTGTCACATGACAATGGGAATAGGGGTGGAACGAAATAGATGATTAAAACTCATGTCACGTGATGTTGAGAATACCAATTTTAAATTTCGATTTCAAATGACATCTCACATCACTTCACTCGACTCTGAGAAATAATCGTATAATTTCCGTGGGAATGCAAGTACTCTGAATTTCCAACCTTTATTACTCCACAACTACACTTCGTACAGTTACATGGTTTTCAAAAATTTGAAGATAAACAAATACTTTATTTGAAAATGTTATTAACTCAAAATCACCAAAAATTCAATTGCTGCGATTACTTACAACTGCTTTCCGACACCGACAAAATTAGAAGTAAATTTAGGTGAACGACAACGTTGTCATTGGGCGAGAATAACAGTCGTTCTATTGATTCTAATTAAACGTGACGTTGTAGTTGTCGTTGTCGTTACCATTGGGCGCAGGCTTTGATACAGCATTCTTTAAAGCTGAAATAAATGGTTATCGTTTTTTTTTCTGGTTTGATTTTTCTGTTTCTTGTTGTTATTGTACTTTTGCTACAATGCACGAGTTTATGCTAACTTCGCTTTTAATACGGATTTTGGTTTACTCCCAATTTTTTGTCGTATAAACTCGATAATTCGGATTTTGGCTTAAGCCCAATTTATTTGGGTTTAATCCCAATTTTTTTATATGTATGTGTGAGGTAAAATGCAATACGGCGGATTATAATTTTTATGGTGTAAGTGAAGCTGTCACGTTCTTCTTCTATTTTTTATGTGGAAGAAGAATAATATGTATACTATAAGTGTATAAAAATATCAACATTTGCATATACTTTTTTATTCCCAATTTTACCGTTTCTACGCTACTCCAAAATCCCAATTTAATCCAAAATACGGATTATTTTTGTGCCGTATAAAGGTGGGTCCAGACTTAGCGAACGAATGCTAGCAAACGAACGATGTTTGCAAAGTGTGGACGGCATAGCAAACGCAAACGAAGGCATTCGCTGGTGTTCGGTACCATTCGCAGCTAGATGCAAATCATAGCGCATGTGGTGGGCGTGGCTACAGTCGTTTGCTTTCGTTTGTTGCTGTTTGCAATGATATTTGGACGGGCTTCGAACGATAGCGAACAAATGCTAGCAAACGAACGATGTTTGCAAAGTGTGTACGGCAAAGCAAATGCAAACAAAGGCATTCGCTGATGTTTGGTACGATTTGTTTGCGTTTGTTAGTATTCAGTGGTTGTCACTTGTCATTTTTTACG
The DNA here is from genome assembly GCA_932526495.1 of Bombylius major. NCBI lineage: Eukaryota > Metazoa > Arthropoda > Insecta > Diptera > Bombyliidae > Bombylius > Bombylius major. Next base: position 31,931,600 of record OW052042.1, read on the forward strand.
ACATGGCGGATGAGGAAGTAATAATTGCAAGTGCAAGTTTTATTATTTTAATATATACATATATATTATTATTTATTATATTATTCATTTTATCAAAAAACTAATTTATAATTGAAATTAATGTAAAAAAACAATAATTAGATACATTTTTTTTTCTTTTCATAGCATTACTGTATGATCAGAATTTAATTAAAACTAGTACTTTTACTAGATTTTTACTTCTTCAACTTTTATTCGCAGGGTTTTATTCATACCCACTTTTTTTTATAAAATGCAGAATTTCAAATATTACAGATTTATTGCATGTTTTTGAACATATACATACATATGTATATACAGTGGAGGAAATTCCTATAAAGGCACTCATTTTTTTTACAGTTTTTTACATGTTTTTTCTGTTTAAACCTTTTAGTTATTTCTGCAACTTAGAAATTAAATTGAAAATATTGTCTGCCATTTAAATTTAGAAAGTTTCTGGCCACTCATTACAATGTGATAATTTTACCAACAAATGAATAGTTTTTGACCCTTTTTTTGGGGGGAAATTACCTGATGACTTATGTTATTACAGTTGATTGTTATTTGTATCATAAATATTTTAATTTTATATTGACATATATTTTTCTAAAATTTCAAGTGAATTTTAATTTAAAATCATAATAAACTCATATAACCATAATTAGCTTACTTTTTATATTTTAAAATGAAACTCCTATGGAAATTTTTAAACTTTTCAATCACTAAAGTAAGCACATGTGCTAGCCTTCGCACTACCTATCGAACGCTAGCAAACGAAGAAACATTCGTTCGTTACTGTTTGAAACCACGTCCAGACTATCAAAAACATCTGCGAACGAATGCAAACAAACATGACCACATGCGCTATGATTTGCAGCTAGCTGCAAATGGTACCAAACAGCAGCGAATGCCTTCGTTTGCGTTTGCTATGCCGTACACACTTTGCAAACATTGTTTGTTTGCTGCCAATCGTTTGCCGTCGTTTGCTAGGATTTGAAATGCCGTCCAAATAGTACACACGCGAACGAATGTTTGTTTGCTTGCATTCGTTCGCTAAGTCTGGATGCGGCTTAAACTGTTAAAATGAATAAATATTTTTTGGAATAAGAAATTTATTTACAGTGTACGATCAATAATTTTTCCCTTCCTATTTTTTTAGGAACGTTTTCTAATTAAATTTTTTTATTTATTTACTATTAAAAATCTGGAGTTTATGTCCTATTTTTTTAGTATTAGGTAGACTGAGTTTTTTTAAAAATAGATTACCCATGAAGTTTTTATTAATGTATAATTAAACGACAATTTATGTATCTTTGAGCCTAAACTAGAATCTCTAGGAGGAGAGAGAGAAAAATTAAACGTGTCAAATATTTTTCATTTTCTTAGAAAGAAAAAAATTCAGTTTTTTGAATCAAATTTTTTTTTATAAATGTCCTCAATTTTATATTTAAAAAAAAAGGAAAGAAAAATATCCATTGTATCCTTTGGTATTACGAAAATATACTTTCATTATGTATTTATTTTAGCTATCTGGAATGTCATTCATTTTAAAAGAAAATTGTAATTGAATTAAGATTTCATTTGATATACATATATCATAATCAGTATATAAACAAAATTAAAAAGTCTGATGCTTCACGAACAAAGAGTTTTGAGCATCATCTATATATAGTATTAAAAAAACAATAAGCTTCTGGCTCAAGCCGCCCCGGGGAGAGCCCAGCAAAAAATTAATACCTTAGATTGTTCTCTTGTAAACCATGGTGGAATGGTAATGATGATGATCACCTTATCACCATAGGTGATCATCACCATACTGAAACACCCCAGTAAAAAGTAAAAAGGGCATATACCTACATGCAATTTCGTGAAGCGACTTTTGACAACCCTTTTTTTATATACTTTTTATCCACTTACTAACTCTTGACTTGACTAAATAACTTTGTGGGTAAAACCTTGCACCCAATGAATGATAACGACTTAGTTTTTTCAACACCCAAATTTCAATAGGTACTTTGAAGGTTTTTCTGTGATTTTTATTTTATAAAATAGAATAAAGTTTAAATAAGCTAAACATGTACTACCTAATTTAATATCATAATCGGTTTTTATAATAACAAAAACTAATATTATTACAAAACTAAGGTTTGTCCCAGAAAAAATTGACCGTTTGATTTTCCGATATAAAATAAAGACTAATTGTTCGATTTTAATCTTGTAAAATATTTTTTATTCATTAACTATTACCTTATTAAATACAATAAAAAAAATTCTTATATTACTTAGATAAAAAAAATTTTTGGCTTTTTTATTAAGACCGCTCATTAGGTTCCGTACAGTTGATTCGGACACTACATCATACGTTTTTTGACACTTATTTTTAAAATCTACTTCGTTTTTAGATTTTTTCCTCGTTTTTCTTAATTCTCTTTTCACAAGAGCCCAATACTTTTCGATGGGTCGTAGTTCTGGACAGTTTGCAGGATTCATCTCTTTTGGTACGATGTGGATCCCATTTTGCTCATACCATGCTCTTGTTGTTGTTGCATAGTGAGATGTCGCTAAATCTGTCCAAAATGCAACCGAACCATTATGGTTACGAATAAATGGAAGAAGACGTTTTTGAAGACATTCTTCGATATAAATTTTTGAATTTATTGTTCCAGTTGTGATGAATTCCGTGCTTTGGAGACCACAAGAGCATATGGCTTGCCAGACCATATACTGTTTAGGAAATTTGGAGATTCCTTGTGTTGTAAATTTTCTATGCACACCGCCCTTTTTCTTCGCTGAATAAAAGCCATGTCCAGGTAACTGAGAAAAATCTGCTTTACAATATGTTTCATCGTCTAAAACAATACAGTCGAATTTTGTTAGGATGTTTTGGTAAAGTCTTCGTGCTCTGGTTTTAGCCACTTTTTCCTTTTCTTCTGTTCTGCCAGGTACTTTTTGAATTTTGTACGTTTTTAAACCTTCAAATTTTTTTACCCTTTGGACCGTTGATTTCGAGGTTCCAACTACCTGTGCCATATCTCTCACAGAGGTGTTTGGTTTTTGAGAGTAAATCCGCCTGATCTTTTTTACTACCTCTACGTTACAAGGACCTGCTTTTCGACCTGGTCCAGATTTCCCAGTAATCGTTAATCCTTTCTTATACTTTGATATGGTCCGCTGTACAGTTGAAATTGAGGTCCCTAGATCCTTCGCTATCTTTGAATATTTTGTATCCGGATTTTCCAGGAATTTGTTCACAATACTCTGACGCACTTCTTCGCTAATTGACATCCTGAACGTTTGACTTCTAGTAAACTAATGATTGATATTATTTTAAAATTTGGCTTAAATAGAACAATTCTGTTTCAAAAACTATCTAATAATCATGTTTTTTATTGCCCTTATTGTTAAAAATGTAAACGTCAATTTTTTCTGGAACAGTCTTTATTTATAGTTTTTTCAATAATAGCGTTGAAAGTTGCAAATTGGTTTCTATCCAATAATTTCAACTATTTTAAAATTTAAACAAGGCCTATTTTAATCAGTCCAAATTATCGAGCTCATACTGTATGTATGTATAATTTTTGCTTCTTTTCTTTTAAATGAATATGTATTAACATTAAAATACAAGTGCCAGTTAACACTTCGTTCTATTTAAATTTTATACCCTCGAATCAATTTTAAGTAACAAAATGTAACATTTTTTGATTCTTTATAAAGTATGTTCCTGTGAAGGAAGTTGAAATTTGGCCAGGATATTCCTTGAACGGTCTAAAATTGCATGAACTTTGAAAGGTTTAAATCCGTTGTGTATCTTTTTTGAATTACAAACGATCTTTTGTGACAAAACTTCGTTTAAATAACATTTTTGACCCTTTTCGCACACCTATGATCTCTAATTACATGATAACGGATAGCGGTATTGAACTGAACTTTTTTTCTTTTTATTATACATAATATTAGCTTTCAAAATAAATATATAAAAAATTTTTGATAGTTATTTTTTTTTTTTCAGGAGCCCAATTAATTGAGAAAAGTTTTGGAAAAAAAATCATAAATTTCAAGTTCTTCTTGAAAGTGAAATTATTACATACAATAGATAGTACATACACCAAATGAAAGGTAATTTTAATAACCATTCATAAGAAAAAAAAATTTTGGTACATAAGGTTTTAAAAATTTACAGGTGATTTTGTGTTGAGAAGTCTTGCAGAAAACTCATAATTTTGAACGCCCTCTAGCGGCGAAAATAGACACGATCGAAAGTTTCACTAGTACAATTTTTTCATGAAATAGTCCAGCGAATATCGTGGTATCACTCTTGGTAGTTAGAAACAAAACACCCGTATAGTTTTAAAAATGAAGGTAAATTGTAATAAATGTGGAAGTATCAAGTCTCAACACCTTTCTTATACAACAGTTTTTTAACAAAATTCCTCACAAAATGGCTTCTACGTTACCAGAGAATCGACCCAAAACAAAAATACACACAGGCTCATGAAAATAATTTAACACGTACAGTATGTATAATAAATACATTTGTGATGTAAAAACACTACACACAAAAATTTTAGTTCTCAATTTGTCTAACTACTTGGGCCTTGGGGACAAGGAGAAATCGCTAAAATGACAAAACGCGACCTTAGAATCACCAGGTTCTATCTGACAATTTTGAGTATTTTGAGTTATATTTGGTTAAGTGTATTTCACACTTAACGATTTATCATTTGATTTATCAAATGACTAGTGTAATTTGTTTTTGTAACAACAACAAATTACATTAGTCAAATGATAAATCGTTAAGTGTGAAGTACACTTTATATATGCTAATATACTAATTTAATTGTGCTCTTTCGAATGAACTAGGTTTCAAAGTCCTATCTGCAATCGTTTTAAAGATTTGAGATTTACCTAGTTTTATCTACCTTAACAAATGAGAAAAATTTGGTAAAATATAGTTGTATCTACTAATTTTTGTTAGTTAGAACTTTATTGTGCATGAACTCTAAGGATAGTTTTCACATAGAACTTTGTACCACGTTTAAAGATTTAGTTAGAACTATGCGAAATGTTTGTAAATGCAGTTAGAACTTCACTACTCTTGAATTCGTCGAAAAATTTGCAGTCTTTGACAGTAAGTTAGTTCTAAAGTTAAAGAAGAAGAAGCTAAAAGAATCAGTTAGAACCACATGATTTTTGTGAAACCAACATATTTATAAAACAAGGTTCTAACTGTCACTTGGAACTATATTAGATAAGATAATGTGATTTCAATTTAGCTAGAAGTTCTATCTGAAAAATAAAAATGATTACAGAAACACAAAGGACTTAAAAGTTTCAACAAAAATTTGTACAATCCTCAAGTTTGTTTCGAAGATAACTCATGAAGAGTTTGGACACCACTGATTCAATATGTAAATATTTACACACAATGTAATATTTAAAGCCATTTTTCTCAAAATGATGTCTTGTGCAGTTAGAACCTGGTGATTCTAAGGTCGCGAAAAGTTAATGCTGATTTTAAATGTAACTGTCATTAAAGGACAAGTGGTCTGTCTTATGATGTAATTCTATAGTCATTGGTAACGTATAAGCTGCATGTATAGTTGAGCTGCACATTGTATTGTATATAAATATACGAAAATTTTTTTATGTAAAATTCAAAAATTTTGAATTATTTTATTTTTTCATATTTTTACATGGAAGGATATGTGACTTTCCAACTTCGAACTATTATATCTCAGACTGTCTTGCATCGATTTGAGTCAAATAAAAAGCACTAGGTCAGAAAATAGTTCAAGAATTAAAATGTTTACTTTTTTAAAGGATCAAGGTATGAACTAAGGAGGGCCCCATAGAGGTGAAAAAAAAAGTTGTTTGTCGAAGGGAGTTTTGTAGAGGTGTTGTAGGTGTTTTTATTTCAAATGTTAATTCATTCAATTAATTCAAATATATTCAAATGGAAATTATAGATCCCCGAAATGCAATCTGTTTCTTACCTTTTCATATAATTGAATTTCCACTTATATTGCATGAGTACGATTTTTTATATGATATGATGATATATACGTAGTCTGTTCAATATAAACATGTTGTCAGTTTTACAAAGTACACAGCGTTTATTTAAAAAGTATTAGTCAAAAATTAGGCAACAGCAAAGATTTATTAGAAGAATGAAAACTATTCAACGTATGTAGGTAAAATGCTACGTACTGTGTGGAAAATAATGATTGAGAAGAAACAATAACAACGTCAGTATAGCATAGTTGTAGCTTGTAGAACAAAAGAAGATGTGTAGATGTACACATTTTACCATGCAATATGATCGCTACCCAGTTAACCTAGAACATATATCTTGATATATCAAGTTTGTATTCTTAGAACACGAGAACACATTCTGTTGACATTAAGGTTAGATAGGTGGAATATATATCATCGATGGTTAACTGGGTATGAAATTTTTTCAAATCATATACACCAACACTTAGAAGAAATTTATTTGCTTGTGTTGATGAAGACACAAATACATTTCAGACGATGTTGTTGTTGTTTTCGAAAAAATTTCGAAAATTCGAATTCTTTGTTCTTTACACTTCCTACTATTAACTTGCGCTATTCTTTACACTTTTTACTATTAACTTGCGCTACTCTTTACACTTCTTACTATTTTATCTTGCGCCCCATGTTTTTCGTTTTTAATCTTACAAGTATTTTTATAGCTATTAAAAATTCGCAATCACAAATTTTCAGGATTATCTATATGGGGTTGAGAATGTGTATGTGGCTAGGAAAAATTATTTTATACTTTTGAGTCCGTTTTAAAAACGCTTTATATTAAAAAATTTTTTTTATTTGAATTATTTTTTGCTTTTTAGTCTTATGTGAAATTTGTCAATCGATTTTATTGATATTATTTTACATTAAAAAACAATATAAGTAAAACTAAAAAAGTTTTTTTAATTTTAAAAAACAAATATATTTGTATAAATTTAACGTGTGTATATCTTAAAATTGTAAAATTTTTTTACCTATTTAAATAATTATATACTTTCTTGGTATATTTTTGCCGAATGTTCTTTTCCTTTTTCTTTTTCTTGTAATAAATATATTTTAAATATACACGTTTGGTATAGGTCATTGAACACTTATTTAAAATTAACAAATTTTCAGTATTGTTGAAACCAACGACTCCTATAGTACCAAGACTTAATGCTCAATTTTATTTTATTGTTTATATGTGTTGGAAGTACCAAATTGACATCACAACTTATTGCTTTTAATCAATCATAACTAAGTTGTGATTAAAGTTACATGAAAATTATGTTCAAATGAAATGTAGAGAAGATCCTTAGCTTTATTTTCACCGAATATATTAAATATCTATGAGCAACGTAAATCAAAGAAAAAACGTGATAAATATTAAGTAACATAAAACTGAGAATCAATTTTTCCTTAAATCTCCCAAATTACTAAAAATATTAAATTATAATGTTCTATAAATTTGAAAATTTTTTTTAAATAAACATTTTTCCCAAACATTGTTATATTATAAAATTAATAGAAATTGAGTTATTAAAGAAAAATGATAATTTTTTATTAAAATCACAATAATCTCTCTCATTTCTCATTTTTAATAGTCACCTCTGAAAATGTAGTACCACTTGAAGAATTTTTTTATTCATTTGTTTATTTTTTCTTTCAAAAATATTATTCATAAACAAAAAAAAATTTTTAAAGTGGTACTACATTTTCAGAGGTGGCTGTTAAAAATGAGAAATGAAGCATACTAAAATATTTTTGACTTGAAAATCAGAGTTTGCTTAGATTAAATTTTAGTAAAGAAAAATTAATATTTTATTTGTTTTAGACCAAATTTGAGGATCGAATATCATAAAAAGTAAAATCTTAAAACTTTCATTAGCGATGTAATATTGCATTGTCATGCAGTTCTGAGCTATGTTGAAAGTTTCAAGTCTCTATCTCATCAAAAAGTTGGTTAAAAATTAAAAATCAATTTCCAAATTTGTACCGAACAGACAGACAAGAAACCAAGCTAATAAAAACATTTTAATTTTAATTAAAATATGACATTTTTTATTTTATTAAAGCAAGCTATAGAAGCTAAATTTAGAGTTATAAATGATAGAAAAATAATATGAAATGCTCAATTACTGTAACAATTATAGAAATATTTATTTGTCCAGCGCACATTCGACAGATTTCGTAATTTTTCCTTGACCTACGCGTTAAAAACTACTTACGTGTAAAGTTTCATGGTTCTACCCTTATCAGAAGTACCCTAGAGGTTTTGATTACCGGTTAGTGAGTGAATGCCAAAATTAGATATTTCTGAGGTCAATATCTCAAGACGGATTGAACCTATATACATTAAATTTAATACTGTGGGTGGGACGAAGCACACTATTACGTGGTTTACATTTTCTGTTTAGCTTTAATAGACACTGAGCTGTGAGAGGTCAAAAATGGCTCTTAACAGTTCGTGTTAATAGTGTACGGTGTGCATACGGCCTATACAAATTTAGAAATTGATTTTTAACCAACTTTTTGATGAGATAGAGACTTGAAACTTTCAATTTAGCTCAGAACTGGATGACAATGCAAAATTACATCGCTAATGATATTCGGTCCTCAAATTTGTTCTAACACAAATAAAATATTAATGTCTATTTACTAAAACTTAAACTAAGCAAACTCTGATTTTCAAGTCAAAAATATTTTAGTATGCTTAAGACAGACACGTACAGTACAGCTAAATAAGATTGGCAAAAAATTGCGCAGGTGGGAGAAATTTTGAAAATATTAAAAATATCCTTTCATTTCCCCTTTTTTGAAGAAAACAGCAAAAGAAAATAAAGATTAAATCTTCCACTCAGTAAGTATAATGACTAGCGATCATCTATCGCACACAAGACATATCCTCTTTTCAGCTGAAAAAAATAACAACACCCTTCTATCCGATGTTCTTTGTATGACGAATGTCATACTGCTGAAAAAAAAATTTAAAGGATAGTGAAGAAAATACAGAATAACAAGAACAATATGAGTGATCAGTGATGATAAGTATCCTTTTAAAATAGGAAATTCTTATGAATAGGAAAATGAAAATATATGTAAGATCGTGTAAATAATAAATTCCTACCTAAGGAACAAAATACGAATTTCTCTTTTCAAGAAGGAATTTTGTAAAATGTGATGCTTACATCACAGTGAAATTTCAGTGGAAAGGATACGCAGATCCTACTGCGCATACTTCCCCTTTGCCAATCTTATTTAGCTGTACTGTAGTATGGATACCATGGTACCAATACCATGGTTTCAATAATACTGAAAATATGTTAATTTTAAATAAGTTTTCAATGGCCTATACCAAACGTGTATATATACAAAAAGTTGACAAATTTCGCACACATAAGACTAAAAAGCAGAAAATAATTATTTAAATAAAAAATAATTTTTAATATAGCACGTTTTTAAGACGGATTAAAAGGTATAAAATAATTTTTTCCTAGCCCCATACAGATAATCTTGAAAATTTGTGATTCCGAATTTTAATAGCTATGGAAACACTTGTAAAATTAAAAACGAAAAATATGAATTTTAAATAAAACAGGATTTCAAAAAAAGTATATTACTTCGTCGAGCTTCCAAAATAATTAAAGGGGTCTTCTCTTTCCTGCACAGTGTACTTATCTTTAAAATATAGTAAAAAATTTAATTTACATTTTTTATTTATACTTTTATTTAGAAAGTTTAAGAGAATACAGATACTTGAACATGTAAAGCAATTTTTTTTTTCCATAAAAGAAATAATTAAATCCCAAACATTTTTTATGTATAAACAAATTCTTCAACAGCAATAACTTCTACATTAGTAGTGTAGTAATAATTAAAAAAAAAAACAAAAGCAATAAGAAATAAAAATTTTTTTTTTGCTTTTTCTTATCTCATTTCTCAACTACATATATGTTTTTTATTTTCCACTCCGCGACACCCTTATTTTTTATTTTTCTACTTTACATTTTAGCGGTAATCTTTGAATATAACTGTTACAACTAATTGGGCTATAACATTTTTTCGAGAAAGGATTCAGGTCATAAAATAAGCTTACAAAAAATCCGGGAAATCAATTGCGAAATTACTTACATGAAAAACAGAAAAGTATGGAGACAGTAAATTTATTTCTGAAAGAGACAAATGAGCTATTATAATAATTTTATAATGGAAAGATTCAAACGACAATGAATGCCAATACCTATGTGGATCTTTTAAAAAAAGACAGCCGAGGAGTTCGGTGTACATACGACAAAAATTTATTATGACCTACCTATAACTAGTTGTCGGCTTCGTGTAATAATTATATTCAAAGATTGCCGAGCTATATCTACTAAAATGTAAAATACAAAATAAAATAAAGATGTGGCTATAATTTTACCGCAGTATATTATTATTACTTTTTTTTTGCAATTTATTTGTGTTTAAGGACCACAGTAATACAATTCATATATTTATATCAAAAATTTGTGTTTAAAAATTTTCAAGAAAAAAGAAAAAAATTTTTAAAAGACTATAAAGATAGTGACCCACACATATCCGACCCGTTTCCCATTCCGACTATGTTTGTATGTGATTTGTGAACCGGAAACGAGCAGGATATATGTAAATAGTCACACTTAAATCACATACAAATTTGTAAAAATGCTTGAATCTGATCGGACGGAAGGAAACCGAATCGGTGCTGGATCGGATGTATGTGGATCACTCCTTTAACTTGGGCTAACTTATTTTTTGTAGTTTGAATTCATCATCCAGAATTCTTATATTTCATCGATATCAATTTCTTCACCATCATCATCTTCAATTTTTTTAGTTGCTGTAGGTTTTATTGGTTCTTTTTTAAGTGGTTCAATACGGGCTCTATCATCGTATTCAATCTCAACATCAGAATCATCATCATCGTCATCTTCATCAGAATCTTCTTCTTCAGCTATTTGAAGCCATTTAATAAATGGTGAAGCCTTTTCATGAATTTCAGTTGCAATATCTTTTGATACATATTTTTTACTTATTTTTTGTGACCATTCTAAAATAGCTTTCTCTTCTAAAATATCATTATCATAAAACAATTTTAAAATCCCAGCAACTTTATCCATAAGTTTAGGAGAATTTAAAGCAATTATTTGTTCTAAACCACCAATGAGATAACGTTGGGCTTTAATATTATTATGAGTAAAACGTAAAAGTAAATTACGATGTTTACGAACTTCTTGAATAATATTTGGTGAAAATAATAATTCTGCAAGTACAAGAGGAGCTTTTTGTGCGATATCTAAACGTTCAGCTTCAACAGCTAATTCTTTATGAACTTGAACATTATCTAACTGTTCAGCATCACGTTTTTTTTTAACCAACTCATAAAATATATCCAAACGTTCTTTTTCAGTCTTTTCAGCATCATCTGATATGGTCATATTTTTTGCTCCATCAGTTAAATCTTGTAAACGTGCACGTACTGCTTCTTCAGATACATCAGCAGTCCATGTTTCATTGTCGTCATCATCATTTGATTTTTTGGGTACGGGAATATCAATATCAGCTTCAAGATTTGATGTATCAATTTCAGAATTATGCTGTTGAATCGTAGAATTATTCGGAGATGATACTAATATATCTCCAGCAGCAGCAGTAGAATTTTCGGAACCATTTTTTTTTGAACGTTTACTACGTTTACCTTCAGTTAATGATGAACCTTGTGCTGCTGGATCCATATGTGGTGGATTTTTCAAAATAAATGTATTTACTTTATGATTAACTTCTAATGGACCATGAAAACCACAAGCTTTACATCCCTGGGAGATTGTACCTTTTTTAGATGACACTAATAATTCGGTTTCAGGATTATCACATTCTGGACATAGTACAAATTTTCGAATAAAGCCATCTAATAGATCTTGAAGTTTAGCTGCATCATGTGAGCCATTAACGATGAAACGTTCATTCTAAATAAACAGAAGTTAATTATCAGATACATGCTTTCTACATTCGATGAAAAAATTCATCTCTATTGTAGATTTCGCAATCAAAAAGGAAGAAAATGTTTGAGCGAATATAGGTTACCGCATTGGCAACTCTGTTCGAATAAAAATCGATCCACAAACATCCGACCTGGGACCGATCCTTTCCCATTCCGATTATGTTTGTATATGATATTGTGATTTGTGACCGTAACCGGGTCAGATGTGTGTGGATCGATCTTAACTGACGGAACTCGAAATTCTGTTGTTTAAATTAAAATTGTACAGCTAGCGACATAAGAAAATGCGCACTCCTAATAGTCCTAATAGTCCTAATTATCAAAGTACAGGTTTATACGTAATTCGCTTTTAATACGGATTTTGGTTTACTCCCAATTTTATCTGCTATAAACTCGCTAATTCGGATTTTGGTTTAAGCCCAATTTATTTGGATTTAATCAACGACTCCTATAGTACCAAGACTTAATGCTCATTTTGTGTATGTGTTGGAAGTACCAAATTAACATTACAATTTATTGTTTTTAATCAATTATAACTATGTTGTGATTAAAGTTACATGAAAATTATGTTCAAATGAAATGTAGAGAAGATTCTTAGCTTTATTTTCACCAAATATATTAAACATCTATGAGCAACGTAAATCAAAGAAAAAACGTGATAAATATTAAGTAACATAAAACTGAAAATCAATTTTTCCTTAAATTTCCCAAATTACTAAAAATATCAAATTTTAATGTTCTACAAATTTGTAGATTTTTATTAAATAAACATTTTTCCCAAACATTATTATATTATAAAATTAACAAAAATTAAGTTATTAAAAAAAATGATAATTTTTTATTAAAATCACAATTATCTCTCTCATTTCTCATTTTTAACAGCCACCTCTGAAAATGTAGTACCACTTTAAAAATTTTTTTTTGTTTATGAATAATATTTTTGAAAGAAAAAATAAACAAATGAATAAAAAAATTCTTCAAGTGGTACTACATTTTCAGAGGTGACTATTAAAAATGAGAAATGAGAGAGATTATTGTGATTTTAATAAAAAATTATCATTTTTCTTTAATAACTCAATTTCTATTAATTTTATGATATAACAATGTTTGGGAAAAATGTTTATTTAATAAAAATCTACAAATTTATAGAACATTATAGTTTGATATTTTTAGTAATTTGGGAGATTTAAGGAAAAATTGATTTTCAGTTTTATGTTACTAAATATTTATCACGTTTTTTCTTTGATTTACGTTGCTCATAGATATTTAATATATATTTGGTGAAAATAAAGCTAAGGTGTGAGGTGTGTGAGGTAAAATGCAATATGGCGGATTCTAATTTTTATGGTGAGAGTGAAGCTGTTACGTTCTTCTTCTTTTTTTTTGTGTGAAAGAAGAAGAATATGTATACTATACGTGCATAAAAGTATCAACGTTTGCATGTATTATTTCAATCCCAATTTACCGTTTATAGCGTACTCCCAATTTAATCCAAAATTCTGTTTTAATTCGGATAATTTTTTCCTTATAAACTGTCTAAAACATTTTTTAAAACACATGTCCTGTGTGTTCACTTTATGACTCCTAATATTGGGGTTTCCAGAATTTATAATAAGATCTATCCCTCTGCAACCTATACAAAACACCGAAAGATTAAGTCCCTCATTTTTTTAGTAAAATTTGAAGTGGCAGACACGTGACACTTCTTATGTCACTAGCTGTAGATTTCGTTCGAATTATAAACCATAACCTTTCCGGTCTTATGTGTCAACTATGTATTTTTTTTATTTTTTATTTTTTTCAAAATTATCCGACCGAACAAAATATTTTCTGAACGGATTTCACGATACTCTTTCTGCAATTTGTTCGAACGGAATAAAATTTCGATCCGAATCTACAATAAAGCTGAGAATGTATTTTTCAAATTACCTTGTAATCGAATTGAGTTTGAGCACCCAATTCACAACCAAAATATTTTGTTGGATATGTTGCTGGTCGACCAATTGCTTTAGCAACTTCAGCCATATTAACGATAACTGTTTTAATACCATTACCTTTACCTTCAACTTTTGCATTAATACGTGGCATTTTATAGCGATAGAAAACATCGGTGACATTACGATTCACATTAACAGTGCCCATTTTTTTCTTGGATTATTATTTTTTTTTTTTCAATTGAAAAAGTGTTTTTTCTCTCTTTAAAATAACGCGGTTTTTTTTCAAATTTTATTATTTTTCGTGTAACTTCTCTCTTACATAAAATTTCGGAAGAATTGTATTGTAAGTTTTCAAAAAACTTTGTACAAACACAAAATTCTTTAGCTTTTTTAATTTAATAACGATTCTATTCACAACATACATGCAATAAACAAAGAATTCGAACAGTTTTTTTTTAAATTTCGTTAATTACTTTTCTACTGAAACTTTTTCCTTTCGGTTGAATTCTCCAAGATTAAATTTTACCAAAGAAAAACAAAATTTCGTATTTACTTTTATGCTGAGCTTTTAAATCATTTATTTTTCGTCGAAAATGTGCACTATTATTTTAAGATTGATATTTCTTTTACAAAAATTTGTATATTGTTTTATCCTTCTTTTAATTTAATTTTTAATAAATTCATGAAGTTCGTTTTATTGATGAACAATTTTTTTAATGATTATAGTCTTTTAAATTATATCCTTCCTTTTTGCTCCTTCTTCTTCAGTTATTCTGTATTTTTTCTTTTCTTTTTTCTATTTTCTTTGACCTTCGAATTCACTCACTCTAATTTATCAAATGTATGATTTGTGAATTCAGAGGTTTAATTTTTAATTTACAACAAATTAAAGCTATTTGATGTAAGAGATGGCTCAGATTTTTCTAAGTAATTTTTTTTGTGTGTGATGAATGTGATTATGTGAAATTATATATGAGACATAAAAAAATTTAAAAAAACAGGGCGCCTAAAATTCAGGTTGAATGCCTCACGTTTCTCTAAATGGTTGAAGTTTCCGATGTCTATTACTGGAAAATTTTGAAGTCCTATAACGAAAAAAAAAAAAAATTATCGAACATATTTTGTTAAAAAACCATGCCTTTACTCTTTAGTTGAGCTAAACATTTTTATGAGATATTCCAACAGGAACGTTAGAACTTTGAAAATAGATACAAAGATAAGTTAATAGGTAAGTGATATTAACTTAATTTTTAGTTTATTTCAAAAAGATATTAATTACTAACTACTAGATATTACTATATATGTATATATCTTAAAAAAATATCGGGAAGCTGGTGTATGGGTACCTCATATTTTCAATGATGCAAAGAAATTGCACACCGTCTTATAACAGCCGACGAAAAACAGATTCTATAAGATAATCCAGTGACAAAAAAACAATTAATGGTTTTCTGCTGAAGAGACACCAAAA
The DNA here is from genome assembly GCA_932526495.1 of Bombylius major. Classification (NCBI taxonomy): domain Eukaryota; kingdom Metazoa; phylum Arthropoda; class Insecta; order Diptera; family Bombyliidae; genus Bombylius; species Bombylius major. The sequence goes on from OW052042.1 coordinate 31,947,072, forward strand.
CCATAATATCTATAGCAGAAAAGTAATTTTGTGTGCCTAGTAAAACATTAATGGCGAGGTCCACATTTTGAGCCGCTCATGAAGAGCAAATAAACTGTGCACGTACAATTTCAAAATAGAAACGCAATAAAAAATATGTACCGTTAGTGGCTTGGTCATCAACATTTAACATGTGTGACAGTTGTTTTGATACACTTCCTGAAACAAAGGATTTCTGAAAAAAATAAGGTGTACCTATCCTGTTGCTCCGCAGTGTACTTACTGTATACACATGTATGACATGTATATTATCCGTTGACTGACTATATGTATACATAATGAAAATAAAAACAAAAAATGAATAGAGAATAGTAAAAAATATTATGTGTGAAACCAGGGGCCCGATTGTGAACTTTCGTTATAAATAACGATAAAGTAAAATAAAGATAAAGTGGATAGAATAAAGTGATATTATGAACTCTCTACGTTATAGAGCTTTCGTGAGACTCTACCTTATAGGCCAGACAGACCAAAAGCTCTTTTGGGGTTTAGCTTAACCAGTTAAAAAAAAGCTTTTAGTTAAGAACGATTGCTGACAGACCAATAACTGGTTTTGTCATTTTGTATTTTGTGTAAATTTTTATTTTCTTTGAAGAATGGATATTAAACATTTTAATAATTTACACCAAGTGAATAATTTATACAAAAAAGCACAAACACAATACAGCGGTTATTCGCGACGGCAAGCGGCGACGGAAAGCTTTGCATGTATTTTGTTGTTGTTTTTCACGAAAGCAGCCATTCTGTTTTGGGTTTAGAATTGTGTGGATTGTGTTGGATTGTGTTTTTTCTTTTACCACAGAGGTTGTTGTCTGTATATAAAAAAGCTTTATACCCCAAACACAATACAGCGGTTATTCGCGACGGCAAGCGGCGACGGAAAGCTTTGCATGTATTTTGTTGTTGTAACAATAACAAAATACATGCAAAGCTTGCCGTCGCCGCATGCCGTCGCGAATAACCGCTGTATTGTGTTTGAGGTATTAAGTGGCTAAACTACTAAAAATTCGTGGTTTGGTCTTAACCACTTAAAAAACGTTCTTATCCCAATCCATTGCTGACAGACCAAGGAGTTTATCCATTCAAACAGGTTTAGACAGTTTCTAAACTCCGGTCTGTCGTTAGTATTACTTTATTTTTTACTAACCATTTTAATAATGTAAAAGCTTTCAATAATAATTTCAAATTGTGCGTGTGAAATGTGAATTATCTATTTATAGAAATTATAAATACAGTAAGTAGACAGTGAACAGTGAAAAGTGAAAATTAAAAAATAATAAATCAAATTAAACAAATAATTTAAATAGGGTAAAATAATATAAAATAAACGCGAGTATTTGAAAAAGTTATATATTCTAGTAAAAGTTTAACATTTCGTTCTATTTCTATTGTAATTTTACACCCTCGAATCAAGTATGTTTCCGTGGGACTAGAGAGCTAAAATTTGGCCAGGATATTCCTTGAAGGGTCTAATATTGTATGAACTTTAAACGGTGTTAATCCGATCACAAGCGCATAAGTTATAGGGTAAAATACAAAACACTTTATAAATAAGGACATGCATTTTTTTGACTTTATAATAAAGTCAAAATAACGATGCAAAATAAAAATAACGTTAACTCATAATACCACTTTATCACAATTTTAAACTCACCATTAAAAAGAGTGAGCTTTTCTCAACATATTACGATAAAGTAAAATAAAGTAAGTTCATAATACCAATTATTATTTATCCATTTATAGCGGTGATTATCACCATCACCATACAGGAAATCAGCCCAAATCTGGTTTTTTATAGTAAAGCAATCGATCTACATTCCATTGAAAATATGTAGAACAAAAAGATTAACAAAATAAAAAGGAACTGAAATTCAAGCTTTAAAGTTAATTTCCCTTGCTTTTTTTACATATCAGACCCATTTTCAGAAATTGATTTTATGGTTTGAATTTTTAGTCAAAACAGAAAATCTTGTTTCATACAACACACTTGCTCATAAGAACTGTTTATACATATGGTTCTGGTTGTTTGTGGTTTGAACAAACATAGATTAGATTAGATTAGATTAAAGAATCAGCCGAGAGTTGAACAAACATAAGTTTCGAATTCACCATTTTGTACAAGTAAGAGAGAAGTTTATAATAGTACAACGGATCAACAGATCCTTGTAAATATGCAAACAACTAAACAAATTTGATGAAATTAAGTTTATTATGCATAGTTAAGACTATTGATTGATAGATGTAGAGGGTTCATCGATAGTTAAAATTAAAGCTCAGTATTGTGATCATGGCGGAAAAATTTTTCTTGTTTTGCTATTTATTTCTACACGGAGAAATTTTGTGTAGAGTGACGTAGAAATATTTGGAAAAACGTAAATTAAATGACATTTTTGTTTAAATTTAAATTTTAAAATTCAAAAAGCATCCACAAATTATGAAGCAGAAGTTATTCTTCAAATTGTTGTTGACAACAACTGTCAAATTTACCACATCGCTTGACGGAATACATGTCTGTAGATTTATTTTGTTTCAATAGTGGCGGAAAATTAGTGGAGAGTGATCGTCAGCGCCACCTCTTGAAAAGTTTTAGAAATGTTAGCAAAGACAATTTAAACTTATTTTCCGTCACGAACTCAGTACTACAAAACAAAAAGTGAACCAAAAATTTCTTTTTTTTTTTACATGTATTTTAAATGGGAAACGAAATTCCGCCCTGATCACAATACTTAGCTTAAAGGGCTTATTGAGTAGAGCGGTGGTTAGAGAGAATACTCCTACGTTTTTCCGTATTTTCGTACGGATGAATCAAGGAGTTAAACATATGCGAATGATTATCCTCTACTTCCATATCTCCCGTACTGGATAAACCGATTTTCACACCAATTCTTCATGTGCTTTGAAAGGCGTGAAATCAAAACAAATATCAAAAAGTATATAAAATCATTAGAGATTCCAGTTTACATTTTTTTTGAAATTATAAAATTTTAGTTTTCCAAGCAATAATAGATGGCGCAACCAGGTAATTCCAATGGTAAAGCTCATTTTTGAATTTAAAATTTTGATTTTTTCGTTGATTTCGAAATTCGATAATTTTGTATAATGTTGCAATTTTGTTTACATTACCCATACGATCATTATTATGTTATGTTATGAGTATGCATATATGTATATTTTTTACAACTGTATAAATGTTTTTTATGTGATTGATAATGACTTGAATTATTTTTTGTTTATAATTTTTTTTCAGTTTAATTTTTCTTAAAATAATTTATTAATACATATTAGTTTAAATAGTTAGATAGTTTTTGTTTAATAATTCTATTACAGATTTTTATTTTTAAATAGTATTTTTCTTTTTCTTCTTCTTTTAATATCCTAAAGCATATCAGCTGACTTTTATTTTTGAATTAGTAGGAGGAATTAAGAAAATATGTAAAAAGAATAATACAAATTATAAATGCATTTCACTTTTTTGAAGATAGAGAAAGACAGAAGACAAAGAAGAAGAAGAAGAATTGACCAATATCAATATCAATTATAAATATAATATGAATGTTTTATGTAATAATGATAAACATACTTTTATTGTTTTTTTTCTTCTTACAGTTCAATATTTTTTGAAAATATTTTATCAATTTAGTTTAAATAGTTTAGAAAGTTTTTGTTTAATAAAATAAAACTATTACAGATTTATCCTTCAAAAATTTCACTTCTTCTTTTTCTTTAAATATCCTAATGCATATCAGCTGACTTTTGTTTATTTTCGAAGAAGATAAGAAAAGTAGGAAGGATTAAGAAAATGTGTAAAAAGAAAAATACAAATTAAAAATGCATATCACTTTTCTGCATAGACAAAGACAGAAGAAATATTTGTTCAATGATCAATATGGAATGAAATATGAATTATATTTGAGATACAGTATTAGATCGGTAATTTGAACCTCTATATTTTCAACACCTAAATTTCTGTAATTTCGGTTTCTGTATTTTTGTAAAGAGGTTTTTTTGTGATTTTACTTTATGAAATAGCATGAAATAAAACCAAGTTAAATATGTTGTACCTAATTTCAATCACTGATTTTTGCAATAAAAAATTAATTTTAAAATCGTCATAATCAATTTCGTAATTATTGTTTTAATAATGCAAATGAATTTTATTACAGAATTATGGGGTGTTTTTGTTTAAAGTAGTGTTGAAAGTGTAAACTGGTTTCTATATAAATTTTTAAATTTTAACAAGGTCGGTTTGAAATTAGTTCAAATTATTGAGATTATACTGTTATTTATATTTATTGAATGGATATAATATTGAAAATCATATTTGTAAAATTTAATTTTTCTTCAATCAATAGTTGAAAATTTTTACCTACCTACATTCTTTTTAACCCTAGGATTGCCTGATCGTATACAAACGTATACACGCGGACTTTGACCCTTGATAAAAATACGATCCCTTTGAGCTAGGACCTAGAAACTATTTTTATACTAAAACATTTATCAAAGTGTTCTTTTTAGTATTGTTCTTTACAGTATTTTTTTAGTTTTTTTAGTTTTCAAGATAAAGTGCATAATAACATGAAAAACGTGAATGTTCCATACATTCTTGTACATTCATAAACGCAAACATCTATTGTTGGCTTTGAAGTTCTATATCTCAGCATCCTCTGAACCAAAAACTAATATTTTTGGATTAAAATATTTGCTGAAGTATTCCTTAAAAGCTGTCTTATACAGTAATTCTGTAAGTGCCACTGTTTTCAACCAAAAGGACAAAATACGCGAAAACCATTAAGAAGTTCAACATTTTCAACTTTATTTTCCATTTTATCTCGGAAACTAGAAAAAATATGAAACTGTAATAGCAACAACATTAAAGATTTAATAAAGATTTTAATATAAAAATAATAGTTTTTGGTCCATGCGATGCTGAGATACAGCTCTTTGAAAAAAAAATTTTAAAATTTCCATATAAAATGTATGGTATACATTTGTATACTCACGGCCAAATTTGTGACATTCTTGATCAGGCAATCCTAGGGTTAAATAACAATACAATTGAGGGAAAAGTTAACTGCAAAATAAAATTTGTAGGTACATATGTACCTACTAATATAACAACATTTTTAGTTAAGTTTTTCTTCTTCTTCTGGTTCACATTTGTTTTAAATATTTTAAAAATTATTAGTACATATGTACTTACATATTATACATACTTATATTTCCGAATATGTATATACCTACATATTTTTCAAAAGTTATAAAAATAATTGATCTATTAGTTAAACTCATAATACCCACATAATATGATAATAATAAAATTTCCTAAACTTAAGTTGAATTACATACATTATGTAGGTATATGTACTACAAAAAATTAAAATAAATTCTTCTTTTCAGAATGAAAATAAGTTTAAAAAAAACATGAAATTTGACAACAACAAAAATCATAAAAAGGAGTAAAATTTATATCCGATTTAATAAATTTATCATTATTTTATAAAAATTAAAAAAATGATTTAGAAGCAGAATATCTTAAAAAATATGAAAATTAAAATTTTTTTTTTCATTTTATACATACTTTACATATTACAAGACACATTAGTATTATAATCAACAATCATTATTCTCAAATCTCAATTGTATTGTATTGTTTTTGTTTTTCGAAACAAAATATAAATATCCAAAAATGTATACAATCAGAATCAAAACAAAATTTAAAAAAATCATATGGTATACAAAAACAATTAATACAATAATAATGTGTGTGAATGAAATAGAAAATAAAATAAAAATGGTAGATTTCGACGATATTTACGAAAATTCGAAATACATATTTAAAAAACTTTGTACTTGTACAATTGTACTTGCAGAGCTTGAAGAACTCAAGAGCTTTACTATTGGAAAATAACGATCAAATTTTGTTGATTGTTTAAGAAATTTGAAATGTAACAGTCAAGTAACGGAAAAATTGATTGTCTAATTATATATGGTCTTTGCAAATATATTGTTTTTTTTTCTAATAAAAAAAGGGATTCAAAACCATTTAAACAGTTAAGGAATCATGTTACTTCACTTACCTATGACTTAAATATCTCCTGTATGAATTCATACACGATCTAACGAAATTGTTACGTTGTGGCGGAGATGAAGGTGCTCTTTTGAGTACTGTTGTTTCTGCAAATAAAATTTTCATATCGATACAATAGAAATACAATAAAAAAATACAATTTAAAACATTAAACTCAAAAGAAACAATTTACATTTTAAGAAATTTCATAAAAGACAAAAGAATACGCTTTTATAATAACTCATAAATCAAAATTTGCACTATAAACAAGGATGATGTTACTGAACACCTGAAAACGATAAGAGTAACAAATTTGGAAAAATGCAGCAGATTTTTGAGAAAGCCAAAGTCCACCCTGGTTTGTAGCGCTAAAGAGAGACGAAGAAGAACACAGTTGAATTCCTCGAGATCCAATCGTCAGCTGCCATTACATTTTTTTCGGGTTAAGATATTTAAGAATTGCGATTTAGAGGAATATAAGGAAGACAAAAATTAACTGCAAAAAAAGTTACAGGCGATTTTGTGTTGAAAGCTCTTGCAGAAAATTCATGATTTTGAACGCCCTCTAGCGGCGAAAATAGACACGATCGAAAGTTTCATTAGTACAATTTTTTTCATGAAATAGTCTAGGGAATATCGTGGTAGTACTCTTGGTACGTAGAAACAAAACACCCTGTATAACGGAGAAATGACGAATAAATGATTACGATTTGTTATTTTAATTTTTTTTATTATCTCTAGAAAGTTAAGGTTGTTTTTTTTTTTTTTTTAAACTAAACTGACTTTTTTTGTCGAGGGGGGTGAGGTGAGGTCTTTGCTATAATAGAAAAGAAAAAAGACTAAAAGGGTAATTTTGCATTTTAGTTAATCGACCGGTTCGGTTAACTGTGGGGGAGTAAATATTCGAGTAGGAACTAGGAACTTAGTATAGACAATGATTATAGATAGAACATAATAGATATTCATATACCGCGTATTTGTATTTTCACTCTATTTTAGTAAAAACTCATAAACGAAACCTTCTTGTCTGGCCTATCTGTCAAGCAAAAATATAACTTACGTTTTGAAATTCAAACTTAAAATTTAAAATGATCGGAAGAATTTTTTTGTATCATCCATTCACGCATGATGCAGTAACTGATTTAATCAAACCAGTTTTCGGTATAACTTTGTGTATATGCATGATACATAACTACATACAGTACATACGTAGTTATAATCGTAGTTATTACCGGAATAATGATAGGTTCACTTTGTTTTTGTGACATAAAAAATGTTTAATGTGATATTTATTTTTTCTTTCAACAAAATGATCATATATCCAATAGAATTCAGTTATAACGACTTTCTTACCGTTTTAAAAAAGTTCACGCCTTTTTGATCGTAAGTTTCTCTTTCTTTTACTTTAATTATAATTTTTTCATTGCACAGTATATCTAAGAAACTGGTGTATTAACTGACAAAAAAAAATCACAAAACAATAAATAGAAGGGATTAATGCTCCTCTTTTTTTTACAGAAAATGTCATCGTCACTGACATTGTTTTCGTCACTGACTCATACGAGTTATTGTGTTTTGGATAAAAAAAAATTATGATAGAATCGATGCAATAAAAATCTTCTATACTCTTTTAATTATTAATTCATGCATAATGAAACTTTAAAAAAAGAAATGGTGATAAAATATTAAAATAAAGAAGTTAAAAACGAGTGCAGAGGTTGACATTACGACATCATGGAATCACATTTACTATAAATACATACATTACATACATAGAAAATTCACTTTCAAATTTGTAACTGTTTCAAGTTTCAATATTTAACTGTTGTAGAACAGGACTACGCATATACAGGGTGATTCCGTGAGACCCGGAAACCACGGATAGGTCTCGACAAGATAAGCAAAAAATTGTATGGGAGGGGGAGGGCCAATCTCAACCGTTGCGGAGTTGGAGGGGGAAATGTTTTTTTTTTCAACAATATGCCTTTATACCTCTTACCTTTCAGAAGTTATAAGGTTTCAAAACAAAAATTTTGTCAATTTTTTACCGATTTTTCGACTTTAACCAAAGAAATTAGAAGTAGTGTAGCAGTACCCTTTTTTTTGCTTTAACCCTAATTTTTTTCAAAAAGTACTCGATATTAACTATCATTTTTTATTGCAGAAAACGAAAGTCCAATTGATTCTGCATCGATTTGCTATCTGCATTTATTTCGAAAAATGTATAATTTCCCGAGATGTACCTATGTATCAATAATTTATATTAACACCTTGCACCGGGAGACTGTGATCACAGTCAGAAAAAGAAATAACTATTTTTCTGTAAAATGATTTTTTTTTTGTATTTCTACATAAATGACAAAACATATAAATATATGTGCTTAGTCAATTTTTCTCTTTTAAGTTTTTTCAGATAAATAATATCCGTAACTTATTAAGTTGATTAACATTTGCAATAATTACATTTGCACGCTACAAACTTGCTTGAAAAGTGTTAACATAATAATGTACGTGCATTTTAATATACAGTAGCAGTCATGAAAGTCGCCTCACTTATAATTTCTATACTTTATCCACTAATTATTTGCACCACACAGTTAATGAATGTCTCGTTTCCTCTCGCAGAAACCACAATAGCAATGTCTCTGTTTCGATCAATTTTTTTTTAAATATATCTATTTTGGTTTCTGCGAGAGGAAACGAGACATTCATTAACTTTGTGGTGCAAATAATTAGTGGATAAAGTATAGAAACTTTTCTCGACACTATCTTTACATTTTGGTGGGGATGATGATTTGTTTTTATACTGTGTGTTATTGCAAGGTGTCTTCTCTAAGAGAAGAAAAACGTTACATGTTTCTTAATACAGCTTAATATATAAATTTATTTTTAAAAAAATGAAAATTTTTTGGGTGACTAGAATAAACTCGTACAGCAATTGCATTCTGATTATACTTTTATGTTCTTATATGCCTTCCAGTAAAAGCAAACGTCGGTTACGATAAAACAAAAAACTTCAAATATCTCTAATCAAAATCGTTATTTTAGCAGCGTAACGGGTGTAACGCTGACGATTTCAAATTTAACGGATTTCCGTATAATTAACTGAATATCCCAAATTTTAATATACACAATTCCAAAACATATTTTTAAATATATTTCAGACACTTGAAAGAATCTTTTAGAAAAATTTGATGAGGAAAGAAAAAAGAAATGTAACGGGCGTCACAGCGAAACGAGTTTCGACTGATAAGTAGCAAACATTATCTTTTCAATACTGTTCTTCATAGTCATATCGTAAATAATTTTACACTAGATACACCAAAAATTGATATACTTATACCTATCAAAACCAGCTTCATTCGTATTAATTTTAATGTGAAAAGTGGTTGGTTTGCTTGGAACTGCCCATGTATGTTAATGGGAAAAAGACAAGTTTGAAAAAGAAAACAGTGACTTCAAGTTTAAATTAAATTTTGTATTCACAGAGCAACAACGAAATTCAAATACGCTATTATAAAAGAATTATAAATTTGATTACTTGAAAAATTAAAAATAAAAACAACAATCGTACAATCTGTTTCCGTTATCACAGTCGAAGAGGATACCATAGATAGGGAAAAATGCATAATTCTCGAGAGAGGTATTATCATACATGGTTTCAAAAGTGTTTTTATTACAGTGTAAATTGAAAGTTGGAAGAAGCCAAAGTCCACCCTGGTCTGTAGCGCTGATGAGAGAAGAAGAAGAATACAGTTGAATTCCTCGAAGTCCAATCATCAGCTGCCATTATTTTTTTTTCTGGTTAAGGCATTTGAGAATTGCGATTTAGAGGAATTGAAAATTTGGATTTTGAAGGCGTATATCTTTTTAAGAATTAAGAATAGAGGAACAAGTGAGGTATTTTTGGAAAGGACAAAGGGTCCTCTAAATTTTTTTTAAAACAAAGTGACCCTAGTGTGCCTCTGTGAAAAGTAATGAGGTGTTTTGTGAGAAAAAAGCAAAAAAAATTCAACACCCTCTAGCGGTCAAACGGTTGAGACTGCCCCCCACCCATACGATTGTTTGTTTGTCTCGATGAGCCCAATATATGATATAATTTTGGTCGGTGATAACGGAAACACCCTGTATAGTACAACGAAAAAAAAATTTTGTCTGATAACGTCACGCGCATTTCTTTGGTCTTCATTATCCATATAAAATGTGCAAAATTATGTAATAGTTTCAAGGCTTTGTGTGTGTTAAATTTTTTTAATTTATTTAACGTCATAACGTCATAATTGAAAAATTTAAATTTAATGTTCTAAGTGAGTTTTTCTTGTCGATACGCTTTATGTTTTGCAATATATATTTCAATCCATGATCTTTGGTATGGACGACTGTGGTAAGCACTTGTGGGCAACTTAAAATAAAGCCTTTGTCATAACTTCAGAGAAAGCTTTTACCAATCACGGGCCCTATTCTGGTCAAAACCTTTAATTAGCGAGTTTTTCTGCAAAAAAATTGGTAGGCTGAGATGGTAGCAGATTTTGAAAATCTTGTATTCTTGTCATGTCTTTTTCGAAACCGTTATGAAGCTGTCAACTGAAATTCGAAATCTGCTAACAAATGTCACTTTAACAAAATTTTCAGCCTTTCTACACTAGGCAGTTAAACCGGTTTTTTGTAGCTTAATACAATAAGAATCATTCGAAAAAATTTGTTTCACGAGGGTAATACACTCACACACTAGTTACATTACAATATTGCTCGTGTCAACTTTAGGTGTAATTTGAACTGTTGTTGTAAAAATATAACATAAGGACTGTACACGAAAAAATTGACCTGTTTATTTTTTTGAATATTTTAAAAACTAAATGTCCGATCTTATTCAAACAAAATTTTTTTTATTTCTTAAAATGTACTTTACAAAATGTGTTTTTAAATTTGACGTTATTATTTTTTAGTATAAAAATATTTTACTTTTCTATTCATTCCTCGCATAAGATTTTTTCCAGTTGTATTTGTCACCGTACTGTAGGCTCTTTTCCACTTACTATCAAAGTCAATATTGTTTTTTGCTTCTTTTTTAGTTCTTTTCAAATTCCTTTTCATAAGAGCCCAATATCTCTCAATTGGCCGTAGTTCGGGGTAGTTTGGTGGATTACCCTCTTTGGGCACCCCATTGATGTTATTCCTTTTGTACCACCCCATTGTTTTTGAAGCGTAATGAGATGTGGCCAAATCAAGCCAAAAAAGTACAGAGCCATTATGCTCTCTAATAAACAGCAATAAACGTTTTTCCAGGCATTCCGCAATGTACCTCTGTAAATTATGGTTCCTGTTGTCACAAATTCGCGGCTTCTTAGGCCACAATTTTTTGTGTGAAGTATTGTTTGTCTACGTTACCCTTTTTTGTTGATGTATAAAATTCATGGCCAGGTAGTGACTTAAAATTTGCTTTGCAATAAGTCTCGTCGTCGTCGGTTGAGTACTGGCTGCAGAATGAATCACAAAAAGTAGTTCAAAGATTCAACCTAAACTGCACTTTTAGCTGTTAGAAGATGGCAAGCAAAGACAGAGAATTTTAAATATTAAAAAAATCCCCAGGGAACAACCATTAAAACCAGAACATCAAAAGTATAGACTATAGTTCGCAGAAGAGTATATTCATTCATCTGCCTCACATTTGGAGCCACGTGATATTTTGTGATGGAAAGAAGTTGATTTTGATGGCCCCGATGGCTTTAATTATTATTGGCATGATTTATATCATGAAAAACGGATTTTGCCAAAGAGAGCATGGAGGTGGATCTTTGATAGTACCCAGTCTTGGAAGAAAGAGTACAGAATTCCCATTTTGAAGTGGCCAGCACTAACCCCGGACTTAAATCCTATCGAAAACTTATGGGGTATCCTAGCAAAAGATGTTTATGATAAGGAAAAACAAGAAATAATGGATGTTGAGGAGTTTAAATGCAGAATATTGTCGTTTTGGGAAGAAATTTCAGCTGAAACTCTCCAGTGCTTAGTAGACAGCATCCCACGTCGTCTTGGAGAAATAATCAAAACGAAGGGAAGGAAAATTAACTATTGAAGCTAAAAAACCCAAAAGTTGGTATTTTATTTGACATTATAAAGTTTTTTTCAAAAAACTAATTAAATCCCTATACTTATTCACAGGTCAAAACAGCACAAATACGCAAAAATCATGTTTATCTCAAGTACCGTTATCTACAGTCGGGATTTCTGTCTCGCGAATTCGTTGTTATTGTCAGACAATATACAAAAATAAAAATTATTATTGTTTGATCACTATAACTATAAAAAAATGAGAATTTTGTAAATCCCTATACTTATTCACAGCACTGTATGTCATATGTACATTTACATTTATGTTACCATAATAACATTTTTTATGTGTTTGCATGTACATATTTTGTGCACATTGTAGGTATTATTTGGATGACTCATTTGCCAAATCGATTAACTCCATTTTTGGGGTTTTTCAAGTTTTAGTTCAAGAACTCAATTAATTCTTGGATTTTTCATATTAGAAGTAATTGGATGTTAAACTACTAAAATAAAAATATTTTTTTGGTCTTCGAATCATAAATAATTTATTATCGGAGCTAATTTATTACTTTTTTAGACGTTTTTTATATGACGTTAATCGTTTTGGCAAGTGAGGCATCCATTTACTGATTCTTATATTATTTTTTTGTGTTAATAAAATATTATTGATGTAAGAGGACTACTATATGTGAAAGAAGGAATATTATTTTGTACATCACTTTTTCTTTTATCTTTTTTCCACTTTTATACACAAATTTCTTTTTTTTTTTTCGCAGTCATTTTTCATTTTACAAGTAAATAAACAAATGATATTGTCAATTTTTTTTTTTTTTTTTTTTTAAATTGTTAGTAAAAAAAATAATTTTTTTTCTTCTATAATTTGTAATTAATTTTTTTGCAAAAACAAAATGTCCCATATGATATGAATTACGAATAAAAACAAAAAAATTATGAAAACTGTTTTACAAAAACTATTTCGAAAATAAAATATTTTTTATTTTGCATTGTATATTTGCAAAAAAATTGTTTTTGTACTAGGAATGTAAAACATACATAGTTATGCATATTGTATTTCTTTATGACATACCTAATTAATTAAAAATAAAATTCAAACTAAAATTAAATATTCAACACTTTATATTTTAAACCGTTTTCGTCAAAAATCCGTTTTCAAAGTTGAATATCTCGACATAATAAAATTCAATAAATAAATATTCGGCAATTTTGAACTAATATTTTCTCCCAAACTACAAAAACTAAAATACATATATGATATATATATATGTATGTATATAGTATTTAGAGGTATAATAAAAATAATATAAAAAAAATAATATTTCATATTCAAAAAAAATTTTTTTTTCAAAGCAAATATGTACATTTTTTTTTTCAAACGTATAAGTAGTAATTTGTAATGTTGCCATAGCAACAATATTTGTTATATAATTTACTATGCTGGAATCAAACAAGGAGAGGAAAGCTTAGGAAACCCTTTGAAAGCTCTTAAGAAAGAAATCAGAAAACCTAATTTTTTAATTGAAATATACTTGCATTTGTGCTATCTGTATAGATATTACGGTCTGTGGTTATAGTTAACAGAAAATGGCCTACCCTGTTTCATAGTTTCTCTTAATTTTGTATGGAGTAATTAATTACTAAAATGTATGAGATTTTTTAAAAAACACATTAAAATGATTTATTTTTTACAGATAGAACGATTGATACTTTCTTTCTCAGAATAGTATGAAAGTTTTCGACCGGTTTGGAATTAATAAAGAGTTTTTGAACTTTGATCCAACACTCTGAGAAAGCCGTGATGATTTAAAAAAATGGAAAGCAATAACCGCCTCACTACAAATTGTTAATGATATTGCAGAAAGAGCAGTTCAACAAATGCAGGACTACCATGGTCTTAGTGAAAGGTGACGAGCAAAAACATTTTGTACTAAAATGTACACAGGAATATAGACGAATCTTCCCTGACACAAAAAAAAAAAATGTACCCTAAAAGCAGATTTTTAGACTTATGAATTTAAGAACTTGTGTTTTAGAACGTAAGAAATAATTAAGCAAAATTTCTATATTTTCATTCGAAAAAATATTTAAAAAAATTTTAGAAAACTTTAAATTTTAAGACTTTTCATTAATACTTTTTCCACCCAAACTAGGAGTTTCTGTCGGCACGGGCAAATAACTTCCAAAAGTTATGAAATTTTAGAATTTTAATTATTTTGTAATAGCTGCTTTCGATTTGACATTTCCAAGTACTTGCGAGTAGATAAGGTGGAAGTCTGTGCTAAATCATCTACTCGTAGCTATATACTTATGTGAAATTTTTCAAGTAGATGCAAGTAGATTAGATTAGATGTGTAATGGGCTATAATTGCACTTCGACCAGTAAAGATCTTTTGTACAGCCCGCGCTTTTTATAGATTTAGAAATGTGTTTTGAGGTTTCTTTGACCTCATTGCAGAATTTGCACTTATTTTCCTCCTATCCTACTTATATGGTAATTGAGAGGACAGTGACCGGTTAAAAGACCTCTAATGGTTCTTAGCTCTTTCCTACTGAGGTTGAGTAGTTTTCTGGAAATGCTAGCTGAAGGCAAGATGTCCTTTGCCTGTGGATTTCCAGGGGTTTTCTTCCATCGGGAGATGCATTTTTACATTTCCCATTTTTTGATATTGTTTTTTGTGTGGCTTCTGGGCAGGCAGCAAAAAGGTTCTAGTCCAAGGAAATTGGAGTTGGCACCTTTTTTTGCTAAGGAATCTGCCAGCTCGTTGCCCTTGAATCCTTCATGTCCCGCAATCCACATTAGATATATTTTGTTTGTCCTAGCTAATGATTCAACAGTTCTTAAGCACTCCAAAACCAATCCATATACAATTTTGTATGAGTCGATGGCGTTGAGTGCTGCTTGGCTGTCTGAAATTATGTAGACAGTGGCTTTGTTGAAGCCTTTCTTTAGATGCAAATAGTTACGCACAATTTTTACAACACAGGGCTTTATAGTTTAAAACTAAGAGCATTAGATGTGTTTTCATTTTTTTATGTATTATATTTTTGTTTAATTTTTTTTTTATTATTTTTTTAATATTTTTCATTATACGAGTATGTTCAGTTTCGTACTGTTTTTTCAGATGGTTCCAAATAAACAATATTAATTAAATACATATTCAGGTGGAAAATTAAAATTACTTACCATTTCGAAATTTTCTTCTCAATCAACACAATTTATCAAAATTTTTGTGCCGTTCGATTTACCTATTAATCCAAGTCATATTTTAGTACTCGCAAGTACTTGGTAGGAAGCGAGATTAAAAAAAAATTTTTTTTTTGTAGAACAAATAAAGGACAGCCTAATGTACATATAAAATATGTAGGTAAACCTGTTTACGGAAGTTTTTATAACCAGTAATTTTTAATTTGTTGCTTACATTTCGTAAGAGGATAAATTTGTAAATGAAAACAAAAAATAATGAAAATCAAGGTAAATATTTCATATTCATTCTATTTAATTTGTAGGTTACACAAATTACACAAATGTGTAATTAATATTAAAATAATCATCTTTTTTGTTCAATTCACTACTTATACAGGGTGTTTTTTTTCTACGTACCAAGAGTGCTACCACGATATTGCCTGGACTATTTCATGAAAAAAATTGTACTAGTGAACCTTTCTATCGTGTCTATTTTCGCCGCTAGGGGGCGTTCAAAATTATGAGTTTTCTGCAAGACCTCTCAACACAAAATCGCCTATAACTTTTCTTGCACTCCATGTATCAAAATATTTCATTTCTAATAAATGACTATTAAAATAACCTTTCATTTGGTGTATTACTTATTGTATGTAATAATTTCACATTCAAGAAAATTAATCATAAACTTGAAATTTATGATTTTTTTTTCTCAAATTTTTCTCAATTAATTGGGCTCCTGAAAAAAAAAATTCACTACCTACCGAAAATTTTTTTTATTATTTATTTTGAAAGCTAATATTGGGTATAATAAAACAAAAAAAATTCAGTTTAATAGCGCCATCCGTTATCATGTAATTAAGGATCATACAGCCAACATACACCGGACCGGGTAGTAATGCGCTAGTTGTAACAGTTTTTTTCCAACTTGGTATAATAAGAATAGTCTGAAGTAATTTTAGCTGACGGCTGTAATACACTCACACTCGTTACAACTTGGTCGTGCCACCATCAGGTGTATTTTAAGCAGTTGTAAAAACCGGTTTTAAACCAGTTTGCGACGGTTGTAATGCTACTTGGTGTGTACTTGGTGATAGGTGTGCAAAAAGGGTCAAAAATGTTATTTAAACGAAGTTTTGCAATAAAAAATCGTTTGGAATTCAAAAAAAATACATACAGTTACAGGCGATTTTGTGTTGAAAGGTCTTGCAAAAATCTCATATTTTGAACGCCCTCTAGCAGCGAAAATAGACACGATAGAAAGGTTCACTAGTACAATTTTTTTCATGAAATAGTCCAGGGAATATCGTGGTAGCACTCTTGGTACTTAGAAACAAAACACCCTGTATACTAAAACTAGAAAATTCTGGGTGGGAAAAGTCAAAAGAAAATCAGCAGCTTTTTCACGACTTGTGGCAGGTTTAGTGTTAAATGAAATTAAAATAAAGTGAACTATTTTTAAAATATGTATGTAAATAGATCTAAAAGCTATAAGTTGTTATCAGAGCAATTTTGAAGGCATGCGCACGACTGTAAATAATCGATATTTTATATTCAGAAGAAAAATGTGGCATTGAAATGCACATAAA
Source organism: Bombylius major (assembly GCA_932526495.1). NCBI lineage: Eukaryota > Metazoa > Arthropoda > Insecta > Diptera > Bombyliidae > Bombylius > Bombylius major. Next base: position 31,964,020 of record OW052042.1, read on the forward strand.
TTCTAAAACTTTTAATAAATAATAGGTGCTGAATAGCAGTAAAAAATTGTATCGTTTATTTTAAAATACAAATTTCACAGCACATTGAATGTTGAAAATTAAAACAATATTTTTATTTAAAAACAACAAATACATACTTGAAAAAATCATGCTTAATTGAATAATTATACAAGTAGATAAAAAAATGTCGACTTACGCAAAAAGTCAAAAGAGTAAACGCCGGTATTTTTTGCCGTAGACGGCAAAAAACTGCCTACCATATGATAGTACGCCAACTTGATATTCAGGTAATTTTTCAATGGGTCACAAAATAAAACTAAAAAAGATCAGGCAGTTTGTTATTTATATATATATATATATTTACGTGTAGATAAATTAATGATATAATTTATCATATAGGCATAAATTTTTCTACTTTCACAAACACTATCTACTTTTTTAATTAATATTAAATTTATTTATTTTTATAATGCATATTATTTTTTACTTTAAATAAAGTGCTGCAGTGCAGTTAAGATTAATCGAAGGCTAACAAGATACTATATTAAAAAAAGTTAAAGCTTATTAGAAGGATATTCGTTAACTTTTGAGTGTGGTTAGGAATTAAAAGCTTTTAAGTAAAAAGGGAAAAAACAATAGAAACTTTAAAAACCTTGAAAATGATTATTGTAAAACTTTTGTGTGCGTGTACTTAGCTACACTGTGCGACACATTTTTGACCTCATCTACGATTTTTCATATTTCTTCGATAGATTTGTATTTAAAATTCTCGAAGTTTGATTCCATTTGAAAGTTAAAAATATTTTCAAACAGCTGTACAAAACAAGTGAATCTTTTCTTCAAAATCTTTTAAACGATCCTTAAACTTGCTGAAATCTATGTAGAATTATTTTTCTACGTTTTGTTTTTCGTAGTTATCTTAATCCTCAAAAAACTTTTGATCCAATTTGTTTATTGGAATGTTATTCTTCCTTGAGAATTTCAAGTTTTCCAATTTATGCACTTGTTTGCCAATACTAATTTTTTTTATAGAAATTTGTTGAAAACGTTTTAAAAACATTAAAAACAACTGAAGTCGCTAAAATTCACTCATATTTGCGCTCTCTAAATTTCTCTCTCTTTAAAAATATACATAATATGCAAGATAAATTGAGAACACAATAAGGTATGTTCTTATTCGTATAGAAATTAATTTCTGTCTCTTTTCGACTCTCACAAACGTCAGCCAGTTGAAATTTGTCGTGGTTGAAAATTAAAGTTGTATTATGTTCTATGGTGGTTTATTATTATCGTGTTAAATTTAATAAATAAGAAATTAATTTGTTAATAACATTATATGAATTTTTTATGAATATTAATTTGTGAACTATAAAATTGAATTTTAATATTAGAAAGTGAAGTTTTATAAGGAATAATTAAAAAAAGTAAAAACAAACTGTGTGAGAAAAACGTATGTACTTTTAAAGTTGAAGTTTATTTAAGTATTTAGTTTATTAATTTATATAATATAATTTACTAATTATGGTGAACTGTGCCGTAAGTTCTTGTAAAAATTATACAAATAAAAAAACGATCATCCATCAGCGATAGAATTTAAATATCGTCTGCGATCGTTTGTTTTGGGTAACTTTATATAGTAATTTAGTATAAATGTTCGTGATTGTCCTTTCTAATTATAGTTATCACAGATTTGAAGTAAGTTTTTTGGTGGAATGGGAAAATAATACTAATTATAAATCACAAATTTTCTACCATAATATTTTCCAAATTTCACAGGAAGATCAGACAGTACCTTGTAAATAAGTGTTGATTCAAACACCGAACATTTAGAATCTAATGAAAAAATTCTTTCAACAGGATTATTTTCCAGTATTTTTTAAAAAGATAATGGACCAAAGAAAGTTTCTGTTAATTCAACAGACGAAGAAGATGAATGCATTACATTGGTGGAAAATTCGAAAAATGTTCCAAACGCAGATGACGACGAGTTAGAATATTTGGCCGGATTTATAGCAAAAAAATTACAGCTGAATAATGATTATGTATATAAACAACGGGAATGTAGTGCGTTTTCATGGATAGATGTAATAAGTGAGGGTGGACTTATAAAGCCTAAGGAAAATTTTTTAAATAATTTAAAAACTCCTGAAAAAATTTTCAATGAAGAAAATACAAATTCTTTAAGTATTTGTAGTGGATATATGGACAAGTTGTTAAATAAATCTATATTGGTTCCATTAGACAATAAGATTAAAACATTGTTCTTTAGATGTAGGCTATATTTTCGTATAAGAAAATTAAATAGATCATTAACATATAATTTTTCAAAAAATAAAAAAAATAAAAAACTTGTACATAATTTAACATTGTATTTTATTTTTATTTCCACGTAAAATGGTTATTATCTACAAATTTATTTTTCAAATGTCGTTTTCAAATATTTCAACTAAATGACGTCATATCATGAAAGAAGAGAGCGATGCCCGTCAGAACATACCTTATTGTGTTCTCAATTTATCTTGCATAATATGTATCACGGCATACACATAACAAGGCAATGTAAATATCGTAGTGACCGTTAGCATTGTGACGTCATCCTAGTCGTTTTATATGAAACAAATGAATAAAATTAAAAAAAAAAATAAAAAAAAAATTTATATGCTCAGACGACCTGAGTGACGTCATAAAACAAATGAAAAAATTTCTTTACATTGCAAATGAAAAAATTTCTTTACATTGCCTTGTAATGTGTATGCCGTGCATATGTATTTAAAAAGACTGGAAAAATCGAATAGAGTCGACATTTATTTTCAAAGCAATAAAACGCATGTCCACAACTAAGAAATCTAGAGTGTTTTTCTTTATTCATTCTAAACGTTTGGAATATTCCATATGCGTTTCTTTATTCTATAAAAGTATTCCGAATGTTCCGTTCTATATTTCTTAATTTTTTCAGAATATATGGAACGCATTCTTTTCAATCCGCGAATAAAGATGGAATAAAAACAGAATAAATGGAATTAACCTTACTTTTATTGATTGTCAAATATAAGACTATAAAAAAATATTTTTTTTTGATAAATAAATATAAATAATATAAAATTATAAATAATATAAATTATATAAATAATGAACTCAAATAATAATGGTGAGAATAAATTATTATTTTTAAATAAAAATTTAAGTAACATCTAAATTAGAAGTAAAATAAAAATATAAAATTGTGTTTAGATGGACGTATGGATTTATTTATTTATTATTATTATTATATTAATGCACATATTTCACATAACCTCAATCTTTTTTAAATGTTTACTCTGTTTTTGTTTCTTTATTCATTCTATTCCGAATATTCTAAAACTTATTTCGTTCGTTCTATTCCTTCTACGGAATAAATAAAGGAAAACACTCCTAAAGTTCGAAATTCAAAATAAGTAAAAGCTTTATGCTTAATTTACATTCTACAGTAAAAAATTTCAGCTGTTTCAAATTCTTTATAAAATCCTTGTATCTGAAGTTAAATAGTAGTGGCATCATTTAGATCATCTTTGCTCAATAGGTGTCTCTACCATCCACGATGGTACTTTTTCATATAAATTTTAAATTTAACTTTTGAACTTTGAATTTCTATGCTTTTTTTTTTTTTTTTAAAAATGTGAACTTTTATAAGTAAGAAAAGCATTAAAGCACTAAAGTATAAAAAATGTGAATCATATGTTCATATGTATATGCGCAATGCGCATACTGAAGCATCTATTAATATATATATGATACATTTTTTTTATTTTGTTTTGATTTCTCATTCTAAGTATGCGTAACAGCGTAAATGTTATATTTGCTAGAAGATTTTTGTTAGGATAAATATTCAATACATATATGAATGTATGTATGTATATACATACAATGGGGTGAGGCAAATTGAGGGGTAGCACATCACTTGTGTACCAAAAATTTCATCGAGCAATTTGCCATTTCCTCTATTCCTTTTTCGTAATTTTTTCAACTCTGCTTTATTTCTTCTTCGACTTTGTGAAAGCAGTATTAAAAATAATACTTGATTAATGAAGAAGAATACTCGAACAAAAGTAAATGGATGAAAATTTTAAAGAAGAAGCATTTGCTGTCATTTTGCTGCATGGATGATTGCTCGACCGTGTAAATGCAAGAGTACATCACGCAGCAAGTTCAAAGCAAAACGCCAAAAACTCGTCCAGCAATTGCTGTATCGTGTAAATTACCCCAATGAAATTGAATTTTTTGTTGCCATAATATTATTGTATGCTTTACGAATCCAATGCAATAAATGAATATTATTTTTACTATTAATATTTTTTTAATGACGTTTTCATTGCTTGTATATCTATATGTACAATATCTATATAATTATATAAAACAGAAAGGGTATTATTAATAATAATAATAATAATAATATGTACATTTAACATATACCTATCTATAAATGAGAACATATTACTTATATGGAATTTATAAAAAAATATTTTTTTCAGTTATTTATACCTACATACATCAATATATACCTACAGGGTGTTTCACCGTATGTGTGCCAAACTGAACAGGGTGGTAGATCTCGGTGAGAAATTAAAAAAATCGTATGGAAGGGGGGGGGGGGGGGGGGTCTATTCTCAATGGTTACCGAGATATTCAAGGTCAAACCAATTTTTTTTCGAAGAGTAACCAGTTCCACTTTTTGCAACATATTTCAGCGTTCGCTCAATGTGGAGAGGTAAATGAAAATTATTTCCATAGAGAACCTTCAGACCTTTCAAAAAATGTCTTTAACAAAGTTTTGTGTCAATTGAATTTAAAGTTATTGTAACTCAAAGTCAAAAAATTTTGAAAAAAATTCGTCATTTTTATGTTCAAGGTCAAATATCTCGAAAAAAATCCTTAATATTTTTGAAATTTTCTTAGCTTAAACGAAAGCTTAATTTATTGACTCTAACATGGCTTTTGTTTTGTAACATTATCTTTATCCGTTCATAATTTATTAATCATAATTTAAGGGCAGTTTTTTCAAAATTAGGTTTTGTTGTTCTAAAGAACTATTCAATTGCCTTTTGGTATGTTTTATTTGACTCTCTGTGTTAATTACTTTGTATTCCTGAAAATAACTTATTCTAGTCCTGGTTAGGAGTTATTTTAATCCTGAAAAGTAGTCCTGATAAGGAGTTATTGTAGTCCTGAAAACAGCTTATTGTAGTCAAGAAAAGGACTTTTTTGAAATTCTGGAAAGGACTTTTTGTAGTCCTGGAAGAAGCTAATTGTAGTTTTCAATGCTTTTGAATACATTTTGGAGCTCTTTCTCTGATTGCGCCTTTCAAATTAATTATTAATAAATTTTCTTAACTTTTCTTCCGAACTTGATAAAAAGTAGTTAAAATTTTTTAGATGTCATAATGACTCCTACTTTTTTTAGTATCGTTTTTTGACCAAATATAAAGATCCTTTTTTGAAATATTAAAAGTTTAAAGTAATTTAAATATCTTATTGTTTCTTAAGTGAAGGATTTCCAAGTTGAAGTTTATGATTTAAGATTTCTCTTCTTTTAAAATTGATTTAATGTCCAACTGTCCTGAACCCTTATGTTTTATTCTTTTTTTAATATTTTGAAATACATAGGTATATACATATTTATATAGGTACTAGTGAAATTTTATACACCTTACGCCTATTTTTCAAGCATGAACATAGCTTTTAAAAACAAAAATATTTTTTTTATGAATGAGAATGTATATATTATACCTATATACAAGGTGTTTTTTGTTTGATTTTAATTTTTTTTTTTTTTTCAAAATAAGAAAAATAATTTGTAATAAAAATTGTAGACATACAAATAAATTTCAAAATAATATAAAAAAAATTCTATATGACCCTGAGACATTTTAATGACAAATATGAATAACCTGGACCAAATTTCATTAATTTTCTATAAATATTCACTTATCACTTTATCTTGGCATATTTGAAATTGTTACTTAAAACCATCAATTTCAAAAAATCAAAAATTAATTTTTTAGTAAGAAGAAAATTGAAAAAAAAAAAAAAAAAAATAATAGATTCAATTATATTTTTGAAGAGTATATTCAAAAAAAGTGCTATAGCTAGTGAGGTTTTTTAAATTTACTGCCTTATTCTACATCAAGTCATAACTTGTGACCAGTCATAAGTCTATTCACCAAACATAACATAACAAAAAATTCTTTTAACTGTTTTGCTGACCTATTAGCTTTGCTACTAGCATTTTGAACCCAACTTTGAACTTGATTATGACGGTCATAAACTAGTTTGGTGAATAGACTTATGACTGGTCACAAGTTATGACTTGATGTAGAATAAGGCAGTTAAAATTTGAAAAAAAACTAATTTTTTGCTAGGCAGTGAGGACTTTTAAATTTATAATTTGAAAAAAAAACTAATTTTTTATATCAATTTTGACAAGTGCTAGGCTACTTCCAGGATTTTATGTGTATATATTTAAATATTTGGGAACTATTCGAAATTTTTTAAAATATATTTTCTGGATTGCATTGGAAATATAGTAAGTATTATATGTACTAATTTGTTTTTAATCAGATATTAATAATGATAATAATAATAATATTAATTATTATTAATTAGATATTTAATAATGTAAGAGAAAATAAAATAATATGCCTATTGATTCTGATCTCTTAATTCAGTCAGTACGAATAATTTTTTTATATTCTTCAATGAAGATGAGAAAATCACGAAAAAATGTTTGGATATAGAAATTTAGAAAAATATTAAAATATATTTTTCTCCCAAATTACAAAAACTAAGATATATGATATACATATGTAGATATATACTATTTAAAGGTATAATAAAAATAACAGAAAAAAATAATATTTCATATTTTAAAAAAAAAAATTTTATTCAAAGCAAATACCTATGTATTTTTATTCAAAACGAAAAAAAAATCAAAAGTATAAATGTAATTTGTTATGTTGCCATAGCAACAGTGCAATTATGATAAATATTAAATTTGTTATACATTTGTAAAAAATGAAAATTTTTAACATAAATATGCCAAAACATGATCAAAGCAATCATAATGTAAGGCGTCAAAAAATCCTCTTAAAATCAATGACGTCAAAGTTTAAAGAAAACTTTGAGAGAGCATAACTAAGCTTTTAAAATAAAAGCTAGGGGTACTCGCGCCAGAACCTCAGAATAGAAATTTTTATATGAATAAGAGTTCTTTTGATAGTACTTAGATCGACGTGAATTCAGTTTCTTATTTTCACTATTTATTTCTACACGGAAAAATTTTGTGTAGAGTAACGTAGAAATATTTGGAGAAACGTAAATTAAACGACCTTTTTGTTTAAATTTAAATTTTAAAATTAAAAAAGCATCCATAAAAAATGAAGTAACTAGGTGTTGTTTTTCAAATTGTTGTTGACAACAACTGTCAAATTTACCACATCGCTTGAACGGAATAAAATGTCTGTACATTTATTTTGTTTCAATAGAGGTGGAAAATTAGTGGAGAGTGATCGTCAGCGCCACCGTTTGAAAAGTTTTAGAAATGTTAGCAAAGACAATTTAAACTTATTTTCCTTATGTCTCGTTTCCTCTAGCAGAAACCACTAGCAGATATGTTTCAAAAAAAATTGATCGAAGCAGAGACATAGCTATTGTGGTTTCTGCGAGAGGAAACGAGACATTCATTAACTGTGTGGTGCAAAAACTTAGTGGATGAAGTATAAGTATTTTTTTTTCTGCGCATGTTTCTCTAGTATAATATCTACGAAATACATACCATCTTTTTTGAATCGTACTATAAGCAATCGGTTGATTCCTATGACATTTACATGTTAAAGTTAAAGGTAAAGCATAGTATTCAGATCGACTTGAATTCAGTTTCCTATTCAAAATACATGTAAAAAAAGGTGACTGAATTCCGTCAAGAAAATATTCTGTTCCCTTTTTGTTTTGCAGTACTGAGTTCGTGACGGAAAATAAGTTTAAATTGTCTTTGCTAACATTTCTAAAACTTTTCAAACGGTGGCGCTGACGATCACTCTCCACTAATTTTCCACCTCTATTGAAACAAAATAAATGTACAGACATTTTATTCCGTTCAAGCGATGTGGTAAATTTGACAGTTGTTGTCAACAACAATTTGAAAAACAACACCTAGTTACTTCATTTTTTATGGATGCTTTTTTAATTTTAAAATTTAAATTTAAACAAAAATGTCGTTTAATTTACGTTTCTCCAAATATTTCTACGTTACTCTACACAAAATTTTTCCGTGTAGAAATAAATAGTGAAAATAAGAAACTGAATTCACGTCGATCTAAGTACTATCAAAAGAACTCTTATTCATATAAAAATTTCTATTCTGAGGTTCTGGCGCGAGTACCCCTAGCTTTTATTTTAAAAGCTTAGTTATGCTCTCTCAAAGTTTTCTTTAAACTTTGACGTCATTGATTTTAAGAGGATTTTTTGACGCCTTACATTATGATTGCTTTGATCATGTTTTGGCATATTTATGTTAAAAATTTTCATTTTTTACAAATGTATAACAAATTTAATATTTATCATAATTGCACTGTTGCTATGGCAACATAACAAATTACATTTATACTTTTGATTTTTTTTTTCGTTTTGAATAAAAATACATAGGTATTTGCTTTGAATAAAATTTTTTTTTTTAAAATATGAAATATTATTTTTTTCTGTTATTTTTATTATACCTTTAAATAGTATATATCTACATATGTATATCATATATCTTAGTTTTTGTAATTTGGGAGAAAAATATATTTTAATATTTTTCTAAATTTCTATATCCAAACATTTTTTCGTGATTTTCTCATCTTCATTGAAGAATATAAAAAAATTATTCGTACTGACTGAATTAAGAGATCAGAATCAATAGGCATATTATTTTATTTTCTCTTACATTATTAAATATCTAATTAATAATAATTAATATTATTATTATTATCATTATTAATATCTATATCTCAGCATCCTTTGAACCAAAAACTATTATACATATTTGGATGTAAATATTTGTTGAAGTGTTTCTTAAAAGCGTTTTTGTACATTAATTCTGTAAGTGCCACAGTTTTCAACCACAAGAACAAAATACGCGAAAAACCATGAAGATGTTTTTAAGATATATGATATACATATGTGAATATAATGGTGTCTATTGCGGTCATCGATTCGACAGTCGATTGAAGAACTCTTTTCGATTCGATTGAATTTACTTTTGGTATTGTGTAACGCAATCGAATAGGCCAAAAAGCATTGCCTCATGTGAATTTAAATTCCATATTAATTTTCTAAATTATTGTGAATGATTTGTTTTGACATTTCATGAACTCATATGAATGTTGATATTGTATAAATGTTTGATTTTAATTTTTTTATATTTTTTAAAATAATAAATTAATATTAAATATTGTTCTAAATATAAAATAAAAAACAAATAACATTTCATAAAACGTATAAATTATAATAAATATTTCAGTTTAGTTGAAAAAAAAAAACAAGTCAAAATCAAAAGTATAAATCGTAATTTGTTATGTTGCCATAGCAACAATGCAATTATGATAAATATTAATTTGTTATACATTTTGTAAAAAATGAAAATTTTTAACATAAATATGCCAAAACATGATCAAAGCAATCATAATGTATGACGTCAAAAAATCCTCTCAAATTCAATAACGTCATATACAGTACCTGCTCACTGAATTAGGACCACCATGAAATTTTTACATTTTTATAATTTATGCAGTGAAAACTATACCTCTAAGTGAATGAAAATATCAAACGTTATTTTTTTTGTTTTAATAATTTATTTAAAGTAATTTTTAATGTACATTTTATATCTTACTTTAATACTTAGTACTTTTGCCCTTAACTGAATGTAAAGCATTTATTCTGTCAGGCATACTGCGAATACAACTTTTGATAAGAATTTTTATATCTTCATCTCCGTTCCAAATACTAGTTATATTTTCTTTTAAAACGTCGATGTTTGGGTTTTGTCTCGAATAGACTTTACTTTTTAGCATGCTCCATACATTTTCAATCGGGTTCATGTCTGGTGAATTCCCTGGCCACGGTAGAACGGTTATTTCCAATGATTCCAGCAAGTGTTTTATAGACTGTGCTGTATGGCATGGTGCTTTATCGTGCATAAATTGATATTCATCACCAGAAATCAATAAATCATCAATATATGGTAAAAGCTCGTTTTTTATTACGTACTCATATTGAATTCTGTCCATGGTACCTTTGACAAAATAGAGCGGACCTGGTCCTTCCATGGAAATGCAAGACCATATCACCGATGGCGGATGTTTCACTTTTTTCGTGACGCAATCTTCACTGTATCTCTCCCCAGGCCTCCTACGAACAAATTTATGGCTCTCTGTAACAGCTTCTAATCTGCACTCGTCACTAAATATCATCTGAAACATTTACATTAAAAGTGAGTTTTAATAAAAATATTGTAATATTTATTTCACGCAGCATTTCAATTGAAAATTGAAATTAAACGGGTTTTTCTTATTAAATATAATGAATTACCTTCTCCCAGTATTGAAGATCTTGATTTTTAAAAGTTTTAGCCCACTCCAAGCGTTGTGATTGCATTTTTTCGGTCAATTTAGGTTTTTCGGACGGCCGTCGTCCACGTAGGTTGAATTCAAGTAGACGTCTCCTCAACGTAGAAAATGAAATTTGTATTCCTTCGTTGTTTAAATCATTGTGCATACTTTTTAAAGTAGCAAAACGATTTTCCATCGCTTTTCGCAAAATTCTCCTGTCTTCGCGTTCGGTTGTTTTTCTGGAGCCCTTGCAATTCCTGCGTCCTTCTGGTGTTATAGATGAATTTTCGTTCAAATTTTTATTTATTCTCACTACGGATTGGTGAGAAACTTTTTCTATTCGGCCTATTTCTCTGAAGAAGTTCCCTGTTCTTATTAAAGCTGATATAGCGGCTTTCTGTGATTCTGAAATGTCTTTTCGTTTACCCATTTAATTTATATGGTGGCTTCACTTTCGTAATTTTTCAATATTTCGAAAATAAATTTTTCTTTACTAAAACTTTTAAAAAATCGCACTAAATCACTTTTCACTCTCAAAACAGATCAAAAAATGTACAAACATCTTCATATTCCTGCTATTTATAGGATAAAATACCTGTTAACAGGCTACATTTTGTTCAAAGTAAAATGAATAACATCGTATCAAAAGATAAGAAAGGGTCAACGGAAATATAACAATTGCCAAGGAAAATCCAGATTACCCTATTTTGTATAAACTATGTATAAATCATCTTAAATAAATACCTGCATAGCAACAGGTGTGAAGGTTATGACGGAAAATCCAAAAATATTATCGAAATTCAAAAAATTTTGAATGGTCCTAATTCAGTGAGCAGGTACTGTATATGTATATATAGATATATTGAAAAAAGCTTCAAATCTTTATTTTTTAATTGAAAGCTCTGAGAGTAAAATAATACATATCCCTTTTGTTTTTCCCCTCTGCTCATAATTCGTTCAAAAATTTTTGAATTTTGAAATTACAAAGCTGTACAAGGAATATAGACTAAAAATAAATGACCGATTGAACATTGCCCTAAGCTTTTAGAGATGTGACGTCACTAGACTGAAATATCTATAGCTTTTGAGTAAAGCTTTCGTGTATTATCTGAGTAAATGCATGTAAAATATATGTGAAGATTATCATACAAAATAATAAGGAAATAAAAACTAAAAATCATATTTATGTGAATGTTTTTTTATTTTTTTTGCTTAACACATTTTATTTAAAAATTTTATATGAAAATATATCCTACACCTAAAAAATAATTCTTTGATTTTATCATTTAAATCAATGTTTTTAGATTTACTTACAAGATATTTTTTAAAACCAACACGTGTTAATGATAAAGTATTATTATTATTTTTTAATACATTTTCTAACAACTTAATTCGTCTACCCATGTAAATGACCCTATGTTCTCTCCTTTTTCGTAAAGAAAATATTTCCCCAATTTTAGTTTATATGCAATGTACCCTGCCAAATTTTGTAATGCATCTTGATGAAATTCATCAGAATCATATGTGATGCAGTTTATGTCATTCTCATATTCCTCTTTATAAATCTCATCTAAGAATTCGTTATTATCATTTTGTTTGTCATTTTCGATATCATTTGTTTTTCTTTTGTTTTTCAATCAGTTTAATATATTATAAAAAATTTGTTTCACAATTCAAAAATCGAAAGGTATATTCACTAAATTCAAAAAATGTCAATAATAATATTAATTTAATAATTAATTAATTTAATAATAATAATTTTTCAACCACATAGGTAAATCACATCACATTAGAATTTTTAACCATTTTCATTTTTCATCCATTTGACGTTTACCAAAAGCTTAGAAGAGAGAGCTTTTACTTTCATAGTAAATCGGTCATTCCTTGTTTATCCTTGAAGCTGTAAGAGTTCTTCTTATTACATATTTTTTGGTATAGCTGAAATTATTTCAGTTGTGTATACATATACGAAAGAAGAAACCTGTTTATTAGAATTTACAACAACAAAAACGCATGTGTGTAAGTATCTTTTCTTCTGCGCATGCCAACGTAGTACAATACGAAACTTCAACTCTTTTGGGACAAGCTATACTATGCTTAATGCGGAATGCCGGAATTTCTATTTATTGAGAATCAAAAGTGGAAGTAGTTACAGTTTTTTTGCATTAAGTCCAGAATCGATTGCAGAAGTACTTCCTTACACTACTGGGTTTTGATGCGTCATATTACAAATAAGGTGTATACTATTTTTCTTTTTGGATGTCAGTATAGGCAAGATATGCATACTTTTTTATATTCTTTCACAAATTATTTGAATAAATCTGTCTTGTGTGTGGGGTGATCAGATCTCAATTTCAATCGAGGGATATTCTTTTAAATTAAATATTATCAAGGGCAACAAACTCATCGGGTACTGCCTCCATAAGCACAATACTGACTTCCAAAAAGAAAAATACTATAGTACTTTTGACAGCGCGTAATACTACAAGCACTACATATTTTGGCTCAGGCTTTAATTTATTGTATAATTTATAATCAAAAAAACGAACTACAAAAAGAGGTCAATAAGCTAAGAATAAAGATTAATGAGCAAAAGACTAAATACTTAACTATGTCTAGATCTGAAAACAGAAAGTTCCATTAAATCTATCCATTAGTAACTACAAATTTGAAAAATTAAGTTTCAAGTATGTACATACTTAGGGATGATAATAAACAGTAACAACGGCATAACAGAAATCATTCAATATAGCAATTAGGTTACATAGTGCCAACAAAAAGCTTCTATTCTCAAATTAAGCAAAAATTAAGACAATTTAAAAAAATAAGAAAGCTGATGGTTCATATTCCATTCGAATGAACTATGGCAAACCAAATATGGTGACGTTTGGGCAAGTATCCTGCAACTGCAATCGCTAGAAAGTTTCTACACTAGAGTTCTTAATTGATAATTATTAATGCGGTTAATAATCAATAAAAATGTCTTCTTTTGTCTTCCAGAATTTAAAAATAAGCCTATTAAAATATTTTATATATGTAAATATAAAAGTACAATTTAAAAAAAAAACCATAATTCATTATACAATTTTCTTATATACTATATATGTATGTACTTACCAATTATTCTTTCAAAAGTCATATAAAATATTGTAATTCCCTTCCGGGGTGCAATTAATCTCTCAAAATTAAACGTAAAAATATTTACACACTATGCCTTCAATTCTTTCGTGACCGAATATTTAGAAAAAAAATAAATTGTATGGAAATAGAAAAAAAAATTTAAATTTAAGTAAAAAATGAAAAAAATTATATAAAAAATTTCAAAAATGCAATTTATACTAAATCTTTGAAATTTTTGTATTTATTGTATCTAAAATCAAAGGTGTTGGCAAGAATTTTTTAAAGGTTATACTTTTTTTTCTTTTTTCTAGCACAAATTAACACACTTTAGATTTTTCAGGGTATACGAATTTTTATTATACGAAGATTGTTGTAAAAATGATGTAATATAAATCTACATACCACAAAATAAAAATTTGTTTGCATTTTTTTAAGAATTGCCTGAAATAATGTAACAGAAATTAAGGCTTTATACAATCAAAAACATATGTATGATGTACATTTTTAGAAAATGTAGCATTAGCATTCCTAGTTTTCACAGAAAATATATCAACAGAATTTCCTATCTATTACCAATTTCAATTTCACTTTAATGATATTCTGAATTCTAAATTCACCTACCTCAAATATAAAATCTTTTATTGAACACTCAAATTATTAAAATTAGAAAAAAATCAGAAAATAATGATTGGCCAGACTTTAATACCACGAACAGAAATTACTTTTAATTTCAATTTTAATATGGCGTTGATGTGTGGTGTGTGACACAATTCGCACAAAAAAAAATACTTAAGCAATTATTGGCCCAAACCAAACCAGTCTTCTTTCAGCTTCAAAAACCGGCTATTTTTTGAAAGAAGGCAAATGTAGTAAATTTTAACCAAAAGTGGGGATAAAAAACCGGTTGTTGAAGCTGAAAGAAGATTGGTTTGGTTTGGGCCAAAACCATCTACAATAACAAGCCATGAATTAGTTTTTGGTATGTTTTGTATTAGTAAGAAGTGCCATGTTTTGTTTTGACATTTTAGTTTCTTATGGTTTCTTAATTCTTAATAAGAGTGGTGGAATATTAGTGTAAAGATATAGTGTTTTAGTTAAATATTTTTGGTTTTTTAAATAAGTTTTAAAATATAATAAATTAACAGTGTTATAATTTTTAAGATGTACAATTGTCAAGAAATTAAATAAAAAGGTGGAAAATATTATGCCTTCTTACCTACTTGTAAGAGAAAAAATCGAAGTAAGAGTACATACCTATGGTGAAGTTATATTATAAAAGTGAATAAATTGATTTCATTTAGTCAAATTTAATTTATAATAATTCTGATACATATATGTATTTATATAAATACTTACAGTTTGAAGAATAATAATATAAACTTTTTCCTTCTATATACAGGGTGATTCCGTTACGGTGTCCGACCAGGAAACTACGGATAGGTCTCGGCGAGGGGAACAAAAAATCGTATTGGTGGGGGGGGGGAATCTCAACGGTTTAGGAGTTAGAGGGGGTTAAAGATTTTTGGTACTTTTTTCATATTTTACCCTATAACTTTTTACAAGGGCTCGCTAGGCTCACCAACTCTTTTACATAATTGTGAAGGACTCCTGTGCCTTTCCATCAACATCTTACCTGCTGCTGTGTATCCGACCATTCAGAAGTTATAAGGCCTCAAAACCATAATTTTGTCATTTTTTCACAGATTTTTGGACT
Source organism: Bombylius major (assembly GCA_932526495.1). Lineage (NCBI taxonomy): Eukaryota > Metazoa > Arthropoda > Insecta > Diptera > Bombyliidae > Bombylius > Bombylius major. The sequence continues at coordinate 31,979,473 of OW052042.1, forward strand.
TTAACCCTGCTTTACTCAAAAAAGACTTAAACTAACCCTCATTTTTTATTGCAGAAAATGAAGGCTCATTTAATTCTACATCGATTTGCTATCTTCATTTTTTTCAAAAAATGCATAGTTTTCAAGATATTGTATATCGATGGCTTATATGCAATAGGCCTTAAGCCACATTATCAGTGATTTTAACATTTCGATGTTAATCGATTCTGTACGCTTTATGCGTGAAAAACTAATTTTAAAATGATTCCATTTCAATTGAGTAATGGCTTCTTACAGAGGATAGTTAGTCGAAAAAATAAATAAATAATAATAATTATAATAATAATAATAATAATAATAATAATAATAATAATAATAATAATAATAATAATAAAAATAATATATGCACATATTTTTTCATCCATAAGATAAATAAAAATTAAAATAAAAAATTTACATCAGGTACATTTAATATCAAACAAAGGTACATACATAGGTACTTTACTTAGGATGCAAATTTCAGCACTTATATTATTTTTTTTGAACGCACAATGTTTTCTTATTAAAACATATACCGTAGTCTAAAAACTTCATTATATGTTTAAAACAAAAATTATTGGTTTATTTATGAGGCTCAGTATCTAAAACTTTTTTGAAAACATCTAAAGTTATATTAAAAATTTTAAAAAACAATTCTGAAGGATTAAATAGAGACCCGAAATCTGAAGTTTTCACGTAATTTTTACAAAATATTAAATATTCGCTTTCATCTGACATCACTAATGCTTTTGAAACATAGTTTTCACGACAATTTGAACAATTAAATTTCGGAATAATTTTTGATAAAACAAAACCCGCAAAATATCTTCTAGATGTGATATCTAGAGATAATTCAGAAATTTTATTGATTGGCTCTGCACAAGATTCAGAAATTTCTTCATTATCCGAATCAAATAGACTTTTTGAATGCTATGGAGAAATATTCTGTTCTTCTGACAAATTCGTTGATGACGATTCACGATTTAAAACAAGGTCCCAATCAATTTCAATAAATTCGTCGTCATCATTTTCACAATTTGAATTTTTACACGTATAAATCATTCTCATAGACATAATTTTCGCGATAATAAAATAAATTCGTAAACTGAGGGTGTTGTATTACATCCTCCTAGTGAGCGAACTTGGGCAAATAAATTTTCAATTATGTCTTGATTAAAACGGGAAGTTAAAAGGAATTTCGCATTAAAATTAGATAAGCAGTCGTCGAGTAAAACTAAAATTACGTTAATTGTCTGCTCTAAACCCAACAACCACTTAATATTAGCCGGTACTTCAATTTTTTTTAAATATTCTTTTATTTCTTCTAAAAACAAACGCGGAGGATTACTAAATTGCAGAGCAGAATTCATAATGTTATGCGAATAAAGTTTTTTACTATTTAAGGTATCAAATAACGTGTTCATTTTTAAAATTGTGGATGTGGTGTGGAAATTATTCTAGAAGTAGAGGGAACTTCTAAATTAACAGGACAAGAACTTGGTAGGAAAAGTTTAGGGACCGCGGTCAAACTTAATTTTTTTGATTCGGATAATCAAGAATAAAATGCTTAGAGCAAATATGTATTTTTTTTGCAAAACAATTTTTAATTTTACACGCATTCATCCATTCACGCTTTCTACATTCATCGCGCGGAAGTAAAAAATATCTTACGCTAGGATTACTTTCCTTTCTATTTTCACAGCCGTCAACAACACATTTCACATATGATTTTCTAGAAACCATATTTACGCGAATTAACACAAATATAAAAATATAAACATTCACTACTTATGTTAAAAAAATTAATTATAAATTATGTATGTAATTTTATATATAATTATTATTCGCACTTTTCAAACACAGAAACTACGTTTTTTTATTTCTAACAAATAATGTTTCACTTGCTCTGAAATCACTACACAAATGAAAAGTCGTTACTTTTCTGTTGAACTAATAAGGTTGTCATTAGAAGAGAAACAAAGAAGAAATATAAAAAAATGTAAATTAACACCCCATTCTATTTTTGACCGTTTTTTTCGTTATATGGCGCCAAAAATAATGTGTGCAATATCATTTTTTTGTGTTATTATTATAATATAATTAGAGATTTTCCATAGGACTAGGAACTTGAAATTTGGCCAGGATATTACTTGAGGGGTTTACAATTGTATAAACTTTAAACTATGAAAATCCGTTCATTAGGGCACACGTTATAGGGTAAAATGGACAAAAAGTCTTTTTTTTTTGGCAAACAACAAGAGCTCTTCATAACAAAAATTTTAAAATTTTCATACAAAATGATCTTGTTAAATTATCAATTTTACCGACCTACGTAAAATATTAGAATTAAACTAATTTAATAATTCCATAATATTTAATTTCTATTTCGATGGACAACATAAATAATTAATACTGGTAAAAACAGATTTGTAGAGGTAGGTCAAGATCGAAAAAAGTAAACAAAAATAAAAAATGCTTGAAAAAAGAAAATAGAAAAAACATAGAAGCAAAGAAAAAATCAAACCAAAAAACACCAACAACAAATATCATTTATTTTACTTGAAAAAAAATAAACAGAACTAAAGAAAAGAAAAAAACAACAACCAAAATCATTCATCCTATATATATAGTTCTAAGCATAACATATACATATAATATGATATATGATAATATAACATAACATATATGTATAGTTTCATTTACAATGGTTTTGTTTTTTCTTATTTTTCATATTGATCATAAAGCAATTTACAAACACATTCATCAATCCCCATTCATTCTATTCAATTCGAAAGAGCTTTAGACTAGAGCTTTCTCAGACCAGTTTTTGAGCTTTCTCAGATAAATTTTTATAAAAATGTAAAATTATGAATTTCGTACGTTCCTCGTGAAGGAATCTCTTTTATATTTCAATCCTCCTTGTGTAGTTTTCTTTAAACTTTGACGCAGGGCTGTCGAGTGTCGATTTACTTTTTGGTAATGGAACCTGCTGACAGTTGAAAAGGGAACATTTAAGTGAAAAAGGGAACATTTCCCAGTTCACAGAAACTTAAAATTTATACATATTAAAGCCTAGACAAAACGCAATATAAAGTACGAATAAAGTACGTACTTTGGCTTTGTACTTTATTTTGGTGACACACCGGTTTTTGTACTTAATTTTGACGTTTAAATTTATTTTGTACTTAATTTTGACGTTTAAATTTATTTTGTACTTAGTTTTGACGTTTAAATTTATTTTGAATGAAAATTATTCAACTGTTGATAAATATTTAAATATTTGTTAAATATTTAGTAAAAATATAAAACTATATATCACAATAATTGGTGAATTATATTAAAATCTTCAAAAAAGGTTTCTATTAAATTTGGTTAAAAAATTAAAAATTGCAGCTACCATAACTAAAAGTTTATCTGTCTCAATATTTCTATATATACAGAAAAGAGATAGATATTCTTCTGGTTATTATGGCAGCAACCATGTTTATTTTTTATTTTTAAACACAAATTTAACTTCTACTATTGATAACAAGTGGCGCTGAAGATCGTACTTTACACCTAAAGTACACACTACACAAATGTATGGGGAATGTCGACGAATTCGTACTTCGTGCTTTATTTTTGTACTCAAGTACGTACTTTAGTTCGAATTTCGAATCCAAATTATTGAACTCGATCTCTCGATCCAGCATACCGAAATACGCAGATCGAAATTAGATCTTTCAATCCCTGGATCTTTGGATCCCATCATGTATATGTAGTAATAATAGAAATAAACAAAGACAGTAGACAAATTGACAGAAAACAGCTCTAGCTGTCCTGTCTTGTTGTTTTGTAAAATTCAATTCTCAAACTCGAAAGTACTAGCACTGCCAGATTTAAATTTTATATAAGTTTATGTTCATTAACAGGTTTCAACTTGTTACAAATCCGAAATTAAAAAATTTATTTATATTGTAATGATTGATAGTATCAGGGAGAATCACCACTGATGAATGAGGTTGTCTTGGTAAAAATTTAATTTGAGATAACTTATTCTGAGAGGCAAAGTGAATTGCCGATATAATCTCAGTCTTAATCTGGCTAAAAAGCCGTACTTGATTTCTAAGGCAATAATTCTGCCAACTAAGCTACGGAGTGTAGCAAATGAAAGACCTTTAGTAAGTTCTACTTCAAGTCTATATTTTATTCAAAAATGTTGTGGATATTTATACAAAATTTTTACATTGTCTCTTATCTCCCTACCTACTTACTTAATAAATTAAAAAATATATATTCTAATTTTCTTAATTCATTTCAAAATAACAAAAATTGTATTGACCAATTTATGAAGTTATTTCATAATTCCAAATAATTCCAAAATACATAATTTAAACATAATTCATTTTCATATTACAAAACTTTCATTACATTTAATTGTATCGCATACTTTAGGTATCAAATTACCATATAAAATAATGCAACATATGCTTCAAGAATTATTTTGTTTTGTTATGTTCTTCTTTTGAGTTTCTTTCGTAAACATTATTTAATTGTAATCTGATTCTTAACATTGTCGTGTGTAGTTCTAAAACCATATGTGAATGCATTTTTCAGGTTCATTGAAGTTACTTAATAATTTCGCTTATATTTTAATTGCATCATATGCAACTTTAATTGGGTTAATTTCTTTTTATGAATCATGCAATCTAAATTACATTTATATTGCATATACGCGATTAACGATTCTTATATGTATACGTTACATCCCTTACCGTCGAAGAAAAAAAATATATGATTAATTAATTTTTTTTTTTTTTTGCGTTTGCTAACTATGTATTTTGCTACTATTTGCTTTGCTATTCACGGCATAATTTTTGTACATTTTGCAATTTAGCTTATTTACTTAATTAAAATGTTTTTTTTTTTTTTTTTTTCTTTTTTTTTTTTTTGTCATTATCAATTTGTATTTAAAATATTGTGTAAATTTAGTATTGAAAATTTGTTTAAAATTAAATTTTACATTAGAATTTTTTTTTTTTTTTTTTTTTTTTTTTTATTTATTAGCTAATTTGATCCTATTCTCATGTACTTTTTTTTATTTTTGAATTTATTTCTAAGTTAACATTTACACCATCTAAGCTAATTATTTCATAAGGTCCTATGTATGGAGGCTCTGATTTTTTCTTATTACCTACTTTCAACCAAACTCTATCTCCTATTTTTACATTTATAGGGTTGGCATTTTTATCTGTATCTTGTTTTCTTTTTATCTTCGCAGCATCTAGTAAATTTTTTGCAACTTTATGTGCTTGCTGTAAACGGAATTTTAGTTCTTGTGCATAATCTTCGAAATTGTAGATCGTAATTGTAGTCTCTTCTCTTAATTCACCTGGTATACGTGCAATTTTCCCAAAAACTAATTCGTATGGTGACTTGCCGGTGTCTGTGTGTGGTGTGATGTTATAACAAAATGTAAAATATGGGATCCATTCGTCCCAATTGTCATTTTGTGCGAATGATAATAAGTACTCGTTCAGCACCCTGTGATTACGTTCTATGCACCCAAGTGTTTCATGATGAAAAGGTGTGGAAGTGTTGTGTTCTATCTTGAATATTTCACATACATGTTTGATTGTTTCATTCACAAATTCTGTTCCCATGTCTGTTTTTAATTTTTTGAATGAACCATATTTTAATATAAATTGTTCACATAGAGCTCGCGCTACTGTTTTTGCTTCTTTGTTCTGCAGTGGTATTGCTTCAATGTATTTTGTAAGCTCACATTGTATTGTTAGAATGTATCTGTAGTTTTTTGATTGTCTTAAAGGACCTACTGTATCTATCTGTATTACTTCAAAGCTTGTCCCTGGGGTTGTCGTAAGTATTAGCTTTTCTTTTATATGCTTTGTTTGCTTATTTTGTGCACATAATACGCATTTGTTAACATAATTTTTTACCATTTTGCTCAAATTTTTCCATATATATCTCTGCTTGATTTTATTTATAGTCCTTTTGACGCCAGTGTGTCCTCCTGCGTGTGGAGAGTCATGGAATTCCTTAATAATTTTTAATTTTTCATCATTATTTTCAATTGATATTGGAGGTTTATATATTATAATTTTTCTTATTTCATGCCCTTCTTTTATCATTTTTTGTTGCAACATAATATATATATCTTTAAATTCTCGTATGCATACACTATTAAATATTATATCATTATTTGCTATAGCTAATTCATATATTTTCTTTTTATTCATAATTAGAATCAGTTTCTGCAAAATTAATCCTAAGCTTAATGATGCATTATCGCTGTATTCTATTGTGACCTCTTTTTTATTAACAATTATTGTGGGCTCTCCATTTTTATTTTTAACGTGCACGTTTTCATTTAACTTTTTAAATTTTAATTTCTTTAAATTTCTTACATCTGAAATTGATGAACATTCCCATATTGCGAGATGGCCAGTCTCTGCCGAGTCCGTTCTTGTAGTTTCATTTGTGAGTTTATTATTTTGTGCCATGTTTCTTGTTATTACCTTTACCTCATTTTCTGGTATCATGGCTTTAAGAGTTTCGGAATCCAGTTTTATTCGCGATAAGGCGTCTGCATTTGTGTTGAGCATTCCTTTTTTATATATGATTTCAAAATCGTATTCTATTAGATTTAGACGAATTCGCGTCATTTTTGAAGAAGGATTTTTATGCGTAAACAGGCTGACTAACGGGCGATGATCTGTTACTACTGTAAATTTTCTACCATACAAGTAAAGTCTAAAGTATTGTTACAAAATTGGCCTTTGTGAGCGAAAAGTAAAAAAAATGGATTCAAAAGAAAAAAAAAATGTTAAAAGAAAAATAAGGCGTCCGAGAGGGATTTTTTTTTTTTTTTAAGAAGAGAAGAAAAGGTAGAAAAAAAATAGGGGTCAAGGGCTGAAAAAAAATGGGAAATAATAAAATAAAAGACAGTTTTATAATTTTACGAAAAAAAACAATTCTAGTATTTATTATAAAAAACAGAATTTACAAATTTAGGGTCTATTACTAAAAATTTAAAAAAAAATCTAATTACAATGTGATACAAAAGAAAGTAAAATTTAAATGGCAATAATCAAAAAAAAAAAATTATCTAAAAAAAAATTTGTCTAAAAGAAAAAAAATGGCTATGGTAATAAAGAAAGGTGTTTACTAGTGAAGTAAAGCGAACCAAATTATCAACTGAGTGAAGTGAGTTAAGCTTACAACTGAATCTGATTTACACGGAAGTGAGGAAAATCAGATCGAAACTGAGTTTGACTCACTGAATCAAACTGAGTTTGAGGTGAGAAAAATTTACTGGTTGGCAGCACCGAAATTTTAATTAAAGTCAATTCTTAATTCATACACTGTGGCAACACTTGTTGTTTTGACAGATGTTTAGCTGACTTGTACTCAGGGGAATCAAATGTAAACAAACGAAATGGAGATTTCGTTTGTTTCTTGATTTAATTATTTTAAAAGTTTACGAGTTCGCGAAATAAAATTATTTAAAGAGATCGCGTCGTGGTTAAATTGAAATAAAAAAAGGTATATGTGAAAAAAAAATTATCGAGAGAAAAAAAAAGTGGAAGGTAGAAAAAAGAAATGTAGTGATAGGCAGTGGTTATTGTGAAAAAATGTGAGTGAAAGAAAAAAAAGAAAAAAAAAAGAAACAAGGTTACGTGGAAAAAAAATGTGTTAGTAAAAGAAAAAAAAAAGGTTAACTAAAAGAGAAAAGTGGAAATTTAAAGTGTTTAAATTTAGGGTTTACAGTGAAGTGTTAAAAAAAAAGAACGAGATGATAGGTAAGTAAAAGGGTGAAAATTTATAAGATTGAAAAGTGTATTTGAACAAAGAAGGTGTGTAAAAAGAAGTGTATTATATTAGGGAAAGTAACAATTTGAGGTTAGAAAAAGTGAAAAGAAACAATGTGTAGTACCTAAGAATGGAAACTAATTAATTAAGTGTGAGTAAAAACGAAAGTGAATTTAAGAAAGCAAGAAAAGTGTTAAAAGAAAAACAAATTACGTACCTGTGCTGTGAAAGAAGAATAAAACTTACCGTACAAATTTGTGTGTAGGAAAAAATTTGTACAAAAAAAAAAAAAAAAGTGCGTATTGAAAAGTGAATCAAAAATGATGGTGCTAAAAATGAACAAAAAAAAACTATTGTAAAAAAAAAATTTTTAACCAAGGAAAAAAAATATGCGAAAAAGAAAAAAAACTCGAAAAAGAACTCAAAAACACTTTGACAACTCAATTTTTAACCAAAACTGAACTTTTGAAAAAAAAACTTGCAAAAAATGAAATCATCAACCGACTGAAAAAACTGAACTAAAAACTGTGGGTGTTTTGCCGTGTGTGTTTATATAGGTTTTTGCACAGATTCTTGAACTTTCTTTTGGAAAGCTATTGTTACTTTCCAATATGAGAGAAGTTATTTTCTATCTCATATTGGAGTTTCAAAGAAGGTTCGAGATCTTCGCAATTTTTTGTGTGAATTGTGTGTATTTGTAATGTGTTGTGTTGTTGTTGTGAAAAAGAATTTGGATGTGTTCTTTGTTGTTTTTGTTGTAAGTGCTTGTTTCTTGTGTTGTCCTTTTTTCCTTTTTGATTTTATTTATTTTATTCTTTATTTCATTTATTTTTCAGGATTCGGCTGTATTTTAATAGGGACTTCTGGTTTGGGCACCAATTCATAAAAAAATTTGGTGTTCAATCGGAAGTTTCTTTTATTTACAGCCAACAACAACGAGTTCATGCATTTAAAGTAAACTTTGTTTATTCAATTTTTTAATTAATTTTCTTGTCTTTTCAGGAAAAGTGTGAGGTAACAGGGTGGTGCAATGGTCCTGATTTAAAGGTAATTTCGTCTTAAAATAATTTTATTTAAATTTATTAATAAAGTTCTTTTTTTTATTTTCAGATTTGTAACAGTATGTTATAGCCCAATGTATAGCTAGTAATTCTTTTTCTATTATCGGTTTATTTATTATGCTTATTTAATGTTCTACTGGCATAGGAAATTGGCAGGTCTTCACCAATTTTGCCTTGAGATAAAACTGCACCTAAGGCGTAACTTGACGCATCAGTCGTCAATATAAATTGTTTTTCAAAATCTGGATAGTGAAGTATTGGTGGATTCATTAGTTTTTGTTTTAATGTAAGAAAAGCTTGTTGACAGTCTTCTGTCCATAAAAATGCTATATTCTTTTTGCATAGTGAATTAAGCGGCTTAGCAATTGCTGCGAAGTTCGGTATGAAACGTCTGTAGTAGTTGCAAAATGCTACGAAGCGCTTTGTTTCATCTGCATTCTGTGGTACCGGATATTTAGCTATTATTTCGTATTTCTGTGGATCTGTCTTTACACCTTTATTCGTTATTAAATGTCCTAAATATATTACTTCAGTTTGAAGGAAGTTGCATTTCTTAGGATTTAGCTTGAGGTTGCATTCTCTTAGTCTGCTAAAAACTCTTAGTAGATTCCTATTATGGTGTTGTAGACCACACCCAAAAATTATTATGTCATCGACATATAAGAATGCTTCAGTATCTAAGCCCGATAAAGCTATGGATAACATTCGTTGAAAGCTGTTCGTGGAGATCTTTAGACCAAAAGGTAGTCTTCTGAATTGAAAATGTCCTTTATTTGTTGAAAATGCCGTAAGCGGTCTGGAACTTTTATGTAATTCTATTTGATGAAAGGAACTTGCTAAGTCAAGCGTTGAAAAATATTTTGCACGTCCAAGATTGTCTAGAATATCGTCCAATCTTGTCAACGGAAATTTATCATCAATAATCTTTTTATTTAATTGTCTGAAGTCCACCACCATTCTCCATTTTTTATTCCCTTCACTACTTTTTTTTGGTACTACTAACAGTGGGGAGTTATAAGGACTAATTGATGTTTCTATTATTCCTTCTTGTAACAATTGTTCCACTTGGTTGTTGATTTCATCTGCTTGAGCATGTGGAAGTCTATAGTTTTTTATGTATGTAGGGTTATTATCACATACTTGTATGTTTTGTTTGTAGAAATTATTGACCGATAATTCGTCACCTTTCAAATAGAATATATCAGTGAAGTCTTTGCAAATCTCAAGAATTTTTGTCTTCGCATATGTATCTAGATTTTGTATATCCAGTTCATCTTTTAACTGTTCAAATCTCTTTTCATGATCTGTGTTCTCTTTACTCGTAGTTATAATGTCAAATTCTTTTAGTGGTAGTATCTGTAGAGATGGTAGTTTAATTTCTGCCTCATCTTCAAGCGTATTTAAAATTTTTACATGTGCTATACCTTTGTGTGGTATGATTGTGTTAGCTATATATATACCATTTTGAATTTCTTGATTTAATATAATGCTGTCTTCATCTATATTGCAGTTTATTGCTTGTATTAATTGCGTTCTTGGTGGTATGGTTATTGTGTTTATTTGTATGTCTCTTGTGTTTATGGGTAAAATGATTTCTGTTTCTATGGTGTTAATGGTTATTGTGAATGTTTCATAATCTATTTTGCATTTGTTTGTGACTAAAAAATCTCTACCGAGTATACCATCTGTACTATGTTTTTCTTGATTATAGATATATCTGCCCCAGTATCAATTAAAAAGCTGTTTAATCTTTTAGATACATTTGTTTTAACATTTATATAATTTGTTAAATTTTTTACATTTAACTGAAATATGTTCATTCGTTCTTTTTTGTTTAATATTGTTCTTCGCTCTCGTCCCTCGATGCATGGGTTTCGGGGACGGCCTTTCCGTTTTCCAAATTTAGCACATTCACTCTTCTTGTGTTTCTATTTTGGTAGTACTTGTTTCCGTTTACGTTGTTCCCAGTGTTATTTGTTGTCATATTTCTATTGTTATTTGTGGCTGAATATCTACTGTTATTATTGTTTGTATTGTGTCTGCATTTACAAGCTGTATCATTTCTCATGTTGTACGTATTTCTTGCATTTTTCTGAAAATTTATGTTACTGCTATTTTGTGTGAATTTGGGTCTACCGTTGAAGTTTCTGTTGTTGTAGTTCCTGTTGAAAGTTCGACGTGAATTGAAATACATTATACTTCTATGTTGTTCAGTTTCTGAATCTATTTCAAGTGCTATTTTTACTGCCTCATTGAATGTTTTCGGTTGTGCTGCAAAAATTGCAGTTTTTATTGGTTCACGCAGACCGTTTTTGAACACGTTTAAAGCTAACTGATCATTTAATTTAGTTATTATAGTTTTATGCTCATCTCCTTGTTCTGTTATTTGAATTGTGTTTAATTCAGCTACAAGTGTTTCAATTTGTGTTGAGAAATTCTGCACACTGTTATGTTGTTTTGTTTTTGACAGGTCATTCTGTATTTTTAGCGCACTCTTTTTTTGTGCAAAAATCTTTTGCAATATTTGTTTAAATGTTTGTATCGATGTTGGTTGTGTCTCGTGCACTAATTTGTTGCGAACTTTTTCTGTTATTCTTGTTCCAAGTACAAATTTAATTAATTTTCCTTTTTCCGTTTCATCCTTTAGCGTTTCTGCTAAAAATTCTACTAAATTTAAAAAATTGCTTAGTGTTTTATGATCACCATTGAATTCTGGGATCAGTTTTGCTGCTACAGATATGTCAAAAGATGCCATGTTTAAATTTTCTTTTATTATTTGTAACTTATTATCAACAATCTCTAATTTATTTTCTTCTTCTTCTATTTCACTATTCAAATCTTCAAGCTTTGCTACGTAGTCATCTATAAATGTATAAATTTCTTTTTTTGTTTTTTCAAATTGCGTTCTTTGTTTAGAAAAATCACCTATCCTTAGTAAAGAGACGTATTTCTCATTAAATTGTTTTGTTAATTTTTCTAATTTAATTTTTTTTGATAAAATATTTTTTGCCGAAAATGTTCTATTTGGATTTTTCTTAAAACTCAGTAGAATACCGTCTAATTCATCATTTAATTCTTTGAGCTCTTTATTTTGCATAACTCCGTAGAAAAGAAAAAGATTTGAATTTACATATATTTATCTATTTATTTTGAACGTTTTTTATTAAACATTACTAATATTTATCTTATTAACTACTTCTTTAGTTACTAATTTCTTAAATTTATTTTTAATATAATTAATTATTAAAGTAACTATTATTACAATGAGAATTATTATGAAAATATTATTAATTGATAAAATGTTTGTAGTGGCTACTGCTTCCGTACTCGCTGCTACGTTATTTAAAACAAATTCATCGTTTACTTCTTTTGAATTGCTGCTTCCCATTTCTTGCGTTGCTTTTCTGCTCTCTCTTGCTCTCTTAATATCCTGATATTCTGTAGAAAGGAATTCTTCTCTTTCTTTGTGACTGCCAAATTTGCCAATCTATACAAATCTGCTATTTGTCGTCTGTATTTAACTTGACGTCCTCCTCTTTTTTTTAATTGTTGATTTTGTTGCTGTTGTTTTCGTTGCTCCAGTTGTTGTTTATTATTTTGACGTCTTCTGTATTCTTCTATTGTAATGGGACGTGGACCAGCTGTCTTATTTTCTTGTAGTTATTTTTCCAAACTTCGGTTGGGCAGGGTCGCCATGTAATGATTGATGGTATCAGGGAGAATCACCACTGATGAATGAGGTTGTCTTGGTAAAAATTTAATTTGAGATAACTTATTCTGAGAGGCAAAGTGAATTGCCGATATAATCTCAGTCTTAATCTGGCTAAAAAGCCGTACTTGATTTCTAAGGCAATAATTCTGCCAACTAAGCTACGGAGTGTAGCAAATGAAAGACCTTTAGTAAGTTCTACTTCAAGTCTATATTTTATTCAAAAATGTTGTGGATATTTATACAAAATTTTTACATTGTCTCTTATCTCCCTACCTACTTACTTAATAAATTAAAAAATATATATTCTAATTTTCTTAATTCATTTCAAAATAACAAAAATTGTATTGACCAATTTATGAAGTTATTTCATAATTCAAAATAATTCCAAAATACATAATTTAAACATAATTCATTTTCATATTACAAAACTTTCATTGCATTTAATCAAAAATCATATAACTACAAAGATAAACAATTGCCATATATCCTCATGTCACCATTAATTTTTACTTCTACACCTGATATCAGGTGGCTACATGTTTACTGAATGTTATCAACATTTTATGCTTATGCAACAATTTTAAAATCCAGAGCAAACCAAAAATACGTTGATGTTGCTGAACATTATATGTACCCAATAATGTGTCTGTTTACCAAATATAAATAATGGTTGTTGCTACGGCAACATAAATTACGATTTATACTTTTGAATTTATTTTCATTTTGAATAAATAATTATTTAAATAAAAAATAATTTTTAATACTAAAATATTTTTGACTTGAAAATCAGAGTTTGCTTAGATTAAATTTTAATGAATAAACATTATAGTATTTCTAAAACTAGCATTAGATATTCTATAATGTAAAAGAATATGAAATAACGTGCCTATTGATTCTGATCTCCTGATTCATTAGAATAAAATTTTCATATTTCTCAATGAAGATGAAAAATATTAAAATATATTTTTAAAATTTGAAAAATAAAATGTATTTTGTATATTATAGTATATGTATATACGAGTATATATGTAGTATTTAGAGGTATAATAGAAATAATATTTCATATTAAAAAAAAGATTTTTTTTTAAAGCAAATATGTATTTTTATTCAAAATGAAAATAAATTCAAAAGTATAAATCGTAATTTATGTTGCCGTAGCAACAACCATTATTTATATTTGGTAAACAGACACATTATTGGGTACATATAATGTTTAGCAACATCAACGTATTTTTGGTTTGCTCTGGATTTTAAAATTGTTGCATAAGCATAAAATGTTGATACCATTCAGTAAACATGTAGCCACCTGATATCAGGTGTAGAAGTAAAAATTAATGATGACATGAGGATATATGGCAATTGTTTATCTTTGTAGTTATATGATTTTTGATTTAATTGTATCGCATACTTTAGGTATCAAATTACCATATAAAATAATGCAACATATGCTTCAAAAATTATTTTGTTTTGTTATGTTCTTCTTTTGAGTTTCTTTCGTAAACATTATTTAATTGTAATCTGATTCTTAACATTGTCGTGTGTAGTTCTAAAACCATATGTGAATGCATTTTTCAGGTTCATTGAAGTTACTTAATAATTTCGCTTATATTCTAATTGCATCATATGCAACTTTAATTGGGTTAATTTCTTTTTATGAATCATGCAATCTAAATTACATTTATATTGCATATACGCGATTAACGATTCTTATATGTATACGTTACAATATATATAAAAAAATAAACTCAATAGAAAGAAAACGGAACATTTCATTGACAGGGGGAGCCAGGGAACATTATGGTCCGAATTGTAGCCAAATGTTACGATTGGAGCCAGTTCGACAGCTCTGCTTTGACGTCATACATTATAATTGCTTTGATCATGTTTTGGCATATTTATGTTAAAAATTTTCATTTTTTACAAATGTATAACAAATTAATATTTATCATAATTGCATTGTTGCTATGGCAACTTAAAAAATTACGATTTATACTTTTTATTTTTTTTTTCGTTTTAATTAAAAATACATATATTTGCTTTAAAAAAAATTTTTTTTTAAAAATATGAAATATTGTTTTTATTATACCTCTAAATATGTACTAAATATAGATACATACATATACCTATATATCTTAGTTTTTGTAATTTGTGAGGAAAATATTTTTTTTTTCAAATTTTAAAAATATATTTTAATATGTATATTAAAAAGATATTATATATATTATTTAAGAGAAGATATTACATATGTATTTAAAAAATCAATCAAAGTAGGGAAAAATAAAACAATTGAATTTTAATTTGATCTTGCAAACGAAAAAAAAATAAAAAGTATAAATCGTAATTTGTTATGAAATGAAAATTTTTAACATAAATAATAAATATGCCAAAACATGATCAAAGCACATGGTAAATAGAATAGGAAGGTATGCTGAAAAGGGGGGTTTTAACCTAAAATAAAAAAGTCAGTTACAGATGACGTAGCTGCGAAGAAATTTTGAATTTTTAGAAATAAAAACTGTTGTACGTTCACAATAATTATATATGTATACATTTTTTGTTTGCAATTCTTCAAATTTTTTTCATTTTCTGTTCAGATTGCTTTCAATTAATCAATTGTATAAAATTTATACAAATATTTTTCTTATCATTTCTGTGAAATATCGAAAGTATACATTTTTTTGCTACCTAAAATATTTTATATATTTTAGGTAGGTATTTATATACATTTTATCAGAATCACATCCTCATATCCCATACTTTATAAGCTCATATTATAAAAAATCTAAAAATAAAATATTTGTTTTAATTGTGTAAATTTTTTTCTTTTTCATTTAATTTTATCGTTTTTATTGTACCATCACGACCGCTTGTCTTCAAATACAAACAATCATTTATATCATCTGAATAATTAATTTGCATTAAATGTTTTTTTCAGTATATTTTAAAATGTTTTTATTAGCTTGGTTTCTTGTCTGTCTGTTCGGTACAAATTTGGAAATTGATTTTTAATTTTTAACCAACTTTTTGATGAGATAGAGACTTGAAACTTTCAACATAGCTCAGAACTGCATGACAATGCAATATTACATCGCTAATGAAAGTTTTAAGATTTTACTTTTTATGATATTCGATCCTCAAATTTGGTCTAAAACAAATAAAATATTAATTTTTCTTTGCTAAAATTTAATCTAAGCAAACTCTGATTTTCAAGTCAAAAATATTTTAGTATGCTTCATTTCTCATTTTTAACAGCCACCTCTGAAAATGTAGTACCACTTGAAAATTTTTTGTTTGTTTATGAATAATATTTTTGAAAGAAAAAATAAACAAATGAATAAAAAAATTCTTCAAGTGGTACTACATTTTCAGAGGTGACTGTTAAAAATGAGAAATGAGAGAGATAATTGTGATTTTAATTAAAAATTATCATTTTTCTTTAATTTTATGATATAACAATGTTTGGGAAAAATGTTTATTTAATAAAAATCCACAAATTTGTAGAACATTATAATTTAATATTTTTAGTAATTTGGGAGATTTCAGGAAAAATTGATTTTCAGTTTTATGTTACTAAATATTTATCACGTTATTTCTTTGATTTACGTTGCTCATAGATATTTAATGTATGCGGTGAAAATAAAGCTAAGGATCTTCTCTACATTTCATTAGAACATAATTTTCATGTAACTTTAATCACAACTTAGTTATGATTAATTAAAAGCAATAAGTTGTGATGTCAATTTGGTACCTACTTCCAACACATAGGTATATACAAATATATTTGTTTTTTAAAATTAAAAAAACTTTTTTAGTTTTACTTATATTGTTTTTTAATGTAAAATAATATCAATAAAATCGATTAACAAATTTCACATAAGACTAAAAAGCAAAAAATAATTAAAATAAAAAAAATTTTTTAATATAAAATGTTTTTAAAACGGACTCAAAAGTATAAAATAATTTTTCCTAGCCACATACACATTCTCAACCCCATACAGATAATCCTGAAAATTTGTGATTGCGAATTTTTAATAACTATAAAAATACTTGTAAGATTAAAAACGAAAAACATGGGGCGCAAGATAAAATAGTAAGAAGTGTAAAGAGTAGTGCAAGTTAATAGTAAGAAGTGTAAAGAATAGCGCAAGTTAGGAAGTGTAAAAAATAGCGCCCCACGTTTTTCGTTTTTAATCTTACAAGTATTTTTATAGTTATTAAAAATTCGCAATCACAAATTTTCAGGATTATCTGTATGGGGTTGAGAATGTGTATGTGGCTAGGAAAAATTATTTTATACTTTTGAGTCCGTTTTAAAAACATTTCATATTAAAAAATTTTTTTTATTTTAATTATTTTAAAGTATATTTCAATTCAACAATATTATTTTTTAATGAATATAAATAAACATGTCCTTGACGGTTACATATTAAAAACCAACGATTTTTTATAATTTCTGCCGTTGTAAACCATTTTTCTTTAATTGATGATGGTAATTGAAAATTAATATGATACAATGGATTTTCAATATTTTCATATGAATTTATATTAATACAATTACCATTATCATCACATAATATTTCTTTAGTTTCATCACATATAAAAATTGATTTAATATAACTTTTTGTAATTTCAATTTGTTTGAATTTTAATTTTTTGGGTTTTTACAACCATGTTCATAAATTAAAAGTTTCTTATAACCGCCAATTAAAATTAAACAATTATTTTCATTTGTTACAAATGTTTCTAAAATTGTACAATTTTTCAATTGAATATCTTCTTTTATTTCCCAATTAAATGTTTTTATATAAATGTAATCTGTTGTAATTCCAACAAAATTTTGTGAATTTTCGCAATTTTTAAATTGATAACATTTAAATTTTGTGAAATTATTAATATTGAATAAATTTATCACTGTTGGAATTTCTTGATATAATTTAACTTTTAAATTATTATCATCATCATCATCATCACTATTCACGCTGAATGATTTGAAAATTTTTTCTAATTAAAATTTAATTAAATTTCCGTCATTACTGGTTGTTAATAATGTTTTAGTTTTTTCATGATGTCGCCGCTTGAATATTAATTCACCATTTGAATTCCATACACATAAATTTGAACCTTCACCAACAGAAATTGCAAACTGATGATTATCTAAAATAAATTCAAAAATTTAAGACTAAAAAAAGACTGGCTACGTTTCAGAATTCAACATTGAGTCCACACTAGGTATATGGTGAATTCACCTTGGTGAATTGATGATTATTGAAACATCGAAATGTAGTTTCGGTGGAAAGATTGTGCAAAGTGTTGAATTTTGAAACGATCGAAATGATTCAATTTATTAATTATTTCCCTTCTACCTACCATTTTCAATAATTTTTCCTTTGAATACCCTTGCTGTATGAACATAACCACTTTTGTATGGTGAAATTTCTTTATTTTTCCAATCATCGTCAACGGTGGTAGTATCATGGATCATTTTATTTTGTATTTTCCAAAAACGTATCGATCTATCATCTGAAGTTGTTGTCATCAACATAAATTTCATATTTACATCAATAGAAAATATTACACCAGAATGAGCAGAAATACGATGTAAAACTGGATAATGATTGGTAATTTTTTCATCATTTATGGTCCAGATAATCACTTCACCAAATGCGTTTCCTATAAAATACAAAATGCAATTAATGTAATACGAAAAAAATTCTAAAAAGAATTCCCTAATTACCTCCAAAAATTGTTAAATTTGAATTTGATTCCATTAAATGCGAACAAGACATTGTGGATTTATCAATACATGAATATTTTTCTAGAATTTTAAATGCGTTTTCATGAAAACAATATTCAACAATTAAAAGGACACTATGAGCTGTTAATAGATAAAATTTTGCAATTTCTGGGTTTGTATTTTTATTTAAAAACAGCCCATTACTAATCCAATCCGTAATTTTCGAACAGGAAAGTAGTTTAAATTCTTCGTTGATATTTTTTCCTTCATATTTCTAAAAAAAAGAGCCAAAAAGACAATTTTCCTAAGATTTTAAATCAAAACATTTTACTACTCACACAATTATGAGAGATCAAAGAAAATTCTTTTGCTCCATACGGATACGTTAAAAGAACATTATGATCTGTTTTATATTCTAGACCATGGATTTTTTCTTTGAATTTACAATGTAATTTTTCACGTTGAACTTCATTCGGCTCATTCTTTGGGGAGTCTGATGATGATGTATTCAAATAGCTATTGTGCACCACATGAAGTTCATTTCCAATTGCTGAAGAAAAAAAGGAACTGATTAGAAAAAATAACTATCATAAGTATGTATAACAATTTGAAGATTTATAAAAAAAACTGTACATGAACCCTTAAGGAGCTTAAAAGGTTTTAAGGAGTTCGTTTTTACAGAGGTGTATTTAGCAGTCTGTCTTTTAATAAATAATCTTCCTCCACAAAATGATTTGAACACACGGCCCAATTATTTTTCATATATAAAACATTTTACTGGTTTCACACCACAGGCGCGAATCCACTTCTCAAACATATTTTTTTCAGATGGAAATCTGAAAAATTTAACTTTTTCTTTTGTTTTTCCTGTATAATTTTTACAGGACATCACCAGACATTTAACCATTTTAATAGATTTTTTTTTTTTCAATAATTTATAGTCAATTATAGTTTTTAAATATATTTAAATTCACTTTATTTATAAAATAATACAACTTTATCACTAGCCACTATGCAAACTACATATAAAAAAAAATGTAAACAAATACTTTTTCTTCGCACTTACGTCATAAACTTACTGTAATGTCACTAAAAAACGAAAAAAAATCTCCGCCATATTGCTTTTCAGCATACCTTCCTATTCTATTTACCATAATCAAAGCAATCATAATGTATGACGTCAAAAAATCCTCTCAAAAACATGACGTCAAAGTTTAGAGAAAACTTTGAGAGAGCATAACTAAGCTTTTAAAATAAAAGCTTGGGGTACTCGCGCCAGAACACCAGAATAAAAATTTTTATATGAAGAAATTTTATATGAATAAGAGTTCTTCTTATTACATATTTTTTGCTAAAACACATTTTCTTTACATTACTATTTGTACTACCAGCAGTATTGTTTTGAAAAATAGACACTTCTGTCATGTTTGATTGTGTTAGTGCAGAAAGCCGAGTACGGCTTTCTATATAATGTAGACGGTTTTGGTTTGGTTGGGCCATTAAGAAATATTGTTATGCGAGAACCAGAACCTCGCAGCAGCAGCAACAGCATTGCAAATGCTGCTTTAGTAAATTAAACCTCGCAGCAACAGCATTTTTTGAATATTTGAATATTTTAAAACAGTATTTGAACCAGTTTATACGTTAAGTTTTTTTGCACGACCTTATCATCCATTACGCTTTATTAGATTACGAAAATGGCGTACGTATGTTTACAGTCACTTTTTTACCTATTAGTGAACCAGAGTACGAATTTTTAAGAATCTGCTAGCATCATAATTTGCTAACTTTTTTAGCAGACAAATTCGCTAACTTTAAAATTTCTCTAGAATAGCCACCAATATGTATTTTTTCTTGATGATCCGTAATACGGTTTTACATTATACATGTGTAACTCATGAACGAGTCGTTCAAAATGAACGACTCTTTTTAGTGTGTCAAATGAGCTGGCTCACCAACATTTTCTGAACTAGCTCTTTAAAGAGTCATGACTCAGTAATTGTTTATGTTCTTATGAAACAAAAAATAGATTACTGAGCTATATGAACTAAATGAACTAAAATCTAAATAGCTCCTTTTTTCATATATGCATATTTAGTGAGCTATTTGAACTAAGGACTGTCCCGAAAAGTTTTGCACCGTTTTGTAATGAGTGTATATTTTTCTGAACTAAGTAATTACGGGATTTCCCCAGGTAATTAAACAATTTTATTGATCTGTTTTCTGTGCCAATAACTGGTGAGTTCTTGTTTTTTTATGCTCCTTCTAAAAAATGAGTTCGAATCAAAAAGTAGTGAGAAATAAAATCTTGCACGAATACATGGAAAATATGGAAAAGTCAAATTCACTTATATCGGAAAAAGTGAATACGAATAGGTGAACAGTTAAAATAGCCATCGTTAAGTTTATCAAAGAGAAGACAATCAAGTAAAAACCAAGAAGTGGAAGATATCAAGGTCCAAGTGATAAAAAACTTGAAAAACGTGTGCTAAGGTATATTGAAGAAAATCAAACCATGTCTGTGCGTAGTATTGCGGCAAAAATTTAAACAAGTGTTGCTTCGGTACTGCAAGTGAAAAGAAAAAATAAATTGAAGACATTTAACAAACAAAAAGTGCCTAAACGCACAGCAAAGCAGGAAAACGTGGCCATAAGACGGAATCGAAAACTTTATACAATTTTATTGGAGTCTCCGGCACCATGTGTCGTATTGGATGATGAATTCTATTTCAAATACGATTTTTCAACATTATCTGGGCCACAGTTTTCTACTGCACGTGACAAGGAGAACGTACCTGATTCTTTAAAAAAAAAATTTCAATAGAAAAATATGGATCAAAGGTACTTGTTGGCAGGCTATTTGTCAGTGGAGTCGTAGCAGTAGGCCTTTCTTCACACAAGGCACTAATAATACAGATGTTACATAAAATAGTGCGTGAAGAAAAGGTTTTTGCCGTTTATTAGACAGCATGGGGACGAAACCTTGTTCTGGCCAGATTTGGCAATGGCACACTACGCTGCGAAAATAATGGAGTTCTATAGATCCACGAACATTGGCGTCTATTGCGGTTATCGATTCGAATGTTGATCGAAGAACACTTTTCGATTCGATTGAATTTACTTTTGGTATTGTGTAACGCAATCGAATAGGCCTAAAAGCATTGCCTCATGTGAATTGAAATTGCATATTAATTTTCTAAATTATTGTGAATGATTTGTTTTGACATTTCATGAACTTATATGAATATTGATATTGTATAAATGTTTGATTTTAAAATTTTTTATAATTTTTTGAAATAATATAATAATAAAATATTGTTCTAAATAGAAAAAAAAAAAACAAATAACATTTCATAAAACGTATAAATTAAATTAAATCTTTCAGTTTAGTTGAGAAAAAAAGAACAAGTAATATTTATCAATTTCTTATACATACTAGAACTAAATTAAAATTAATAAATAATAATAATTATACTTACATCATTTTAAAACCAAAAAATTAACAACAACTTACAAAAAAGACTTTTTACCCAAAAGATACACCACGAAAATAAAACAACTACATACTGACCATACTGTCAATCGAATAACATTCGTGAAGAAAAATACAATCGAGACGTGTTCGACTGTAATCGAACTTGCTTCGACTGCAATCAGTGCTCGCAATATCTACCAAATTTTTCGATTGACATTTCATCGATCGATTGGTGATATTCGCAATAGGCACCATTGATTTTATAGCAAAATAGTCAAATCCGCGAAATGTACCAGAATTTAGACCAATAGAAAGATATCGGGTTTTGGTGAAAAAAAAACTTAAGGAAAAAAGGTGGAACCGCAAATTCGTTGCAACAATTATCAACTGAATGGATTAAAGGTAGTGAAGAAGTAAACGGGAAGACTGTGCAAAATTGAATGGGGGATGTAAAGAAAAGTACGGAATTTAAGCAGAAAAAAAATTAATTACAATAAAGTAAACAAAATTTATGTTAGTTTAAGTCCTAACTATTAATAGAAAAATAAGACAAAAATAATTTAATGCATTTTCAATTTTTTTCAAAAATTTCAAAACGGTGCAAAACTTTGCGGGACAGTCCTTAAATGAACTAGAATTTGTATAGCTCCTTTTTTCATATATATTTAGTGAGCTATTTGAACTAAATGAACTAAAATCTGAATAGCTCCTTTTTTTCATATATAGCTATTTATACTTTATTTAACAATTAAAGTCAGTACATGCAAGATATGCATACTTTTCTATATTTTTTTACATTTCGTTTGTATAAATCTGTCTCGTGTGTGGGGTGATCAGATCTCAATTTCAATCGAGAGAAATTTTTTAATAAAATATTATCAAGGGCTGCCGCCTGCCAGATCAAAAAAAAAATTTTCCTCCATTTTACAAAAAAAAGGGTAATTTTGGGAAATTTTATTTATTTTTTCTTTTTCCTCTCCATTGACTACTGGCGACTGTCGGTTTTTGAAGATTTGTTGCATGAACTTGCCGCTACATTCATTTTGTTTTTTTTTTCTGTCACTTTTATTGAATTAAAACTGTAAATCCTAAAAAAAGGTATGCTAACTAATAAATATTGTTACAAAATTGGCCTTGTTGAGCGAAGAGTAAAAATAAAATGGATTCAAAAAAATGTAAAAAGAAGAGAAATAAGGCGTCCGAGAGGGATTTTTAGATAAGAAGAAAGAAGTAACAAAAAATAAGGGCCAAGGGCTGAAAAATGGGAAATAACGAAATAAAAAGCCGGTTTTACAATTTTATGAAAAAAATTCTAGTATTTATTATAAAAAAACAGAATTTACAAATTTAGGGTCCATTACTAAAAAGTAAAAAAAAATCTAATTACAATGTAACACAATAAAAGTAAAATTTAAATGGCAATAATCAAAAAAAAAATTATCTGAAAAAAAATTTGTCTAAAAGAAAAAAAAAGGCTATGGTAATAAAGAAAGATGTCCGCAAGTGAAGTGAAGTAAAACAACTATCAACTGAGTGAAGTGAGTTAAGCTTACAACTGAATCTGGTTTAAACGAAAGTGAGGAAAATCAGATCGAAACTGAGTTTGACTCACTGAATCAAACTGAGTTTGGGTTAAGAAAAATTTACTAGTCGGCAGCCCCCATGAATTTTAATTAAAGTCAATTTTTAATTCAGACACTGTGGCAACACTTGTTGTTTTGACAGCTGTTTAACTAAATTGTACTTAGGTGAATTAAATGTAAACAAACGAAATGGAGATTTCGTTTGTTTCTTGATTAGATTAATTTAAATGTTTAAGGGTTCGCGCGATAAGTTTTTTGAATGAAATCGCGCCGCGAGTGAATTAGAATAAGAAATAAAAGAAAAAATATATGTGTAAAGAAAAATAATAAAAAAAACAAGTGGAAAGTGAGAAAAAGAAAGTGCAGTGATATACTAGTATAAAGTTGTTATTGTGATTAAAAAAGAAAATGTGAGTGGAAGAAAAAAGAGATTATGTTTAAAAAATGTGTTGAAAATAAAATGTGTATAAAATTAAAGTGGTAAAAAAAAAAAATAAAAGAAAAGTGAAAGTGGGAAAAAGGTAAAAGAAAAAAATAAAGACGGGTAAGTAAAATAAGCGAAAATTAATAATAAAATTTGTGTAGAAAAAAAAATGAAGTAGTATAAAAAACAATGTACGTACCTCGACCTTTTTAGTGACGGCAAAAAAAAAATGTGCAGTGAAAGAAAAGTGATATAAAAAAAACCAAGAAAAAACTATTAAAAGAGAAAAAAAAGAAAAATTTAATTCTGACTATATAAAAAAAACTAACTTTTAACTAAAGAAATCGTTTCAAAAAAAAAACTTGCAAAAATGAAAATCACCAACTGAACAACTAAATTGAACTAAAACTGTAGGTGTTTTGCCGTGTGTGTTTATATAAGTTTTTGCGAAGATTCGCGAACTTTCGTTGGAAAGTTATTGTTACTTTCCAATATGAGAAAGTTATTTTCTTTCTCATATAAAGTGTCAACCTCTCTTGGAGAAAGTTCGTGATTTTCGAAAAATTTTGTGTGAGTTGTGTGTGTTTGTGATGTGTTGTGTTGTTGTTGTGAAAAAGAATTTGGATGTGTTCTTTGTTGTTTTTGTTTCAAGTGTTTGTTTCTTGTGTTGTCCTTTTTCCTTTTTTATTTTATTTATTTTATTCTTTATTTCATTTATTTTTCAGGATTCGGCTGTATTTTAATAGGGATTTCTGGTTTGGGCACCAATTTATAAAAAAATTTGGTGTTTAATTGGAAGTTTCTTTTATTTACAGCCAACAACAACAAGTTTTTTGCATTTAAAGTAAATTTTATTTATTCAATTTTTTAATCAATTTTCTTGTCTTTTCAGGAAAATAGGACGGCAGGATGGTTTCTTGGTCCTGATGTAAAAGGTAACTTCATTTTAAAGTAATTTTCTTAAAATTTTATTATTGAAGTTCTTTTTTCTTTTTAGGTTTGTAACAATATATTCAATTTTTAATCAACTAAAGTGTATTTTATTAGCACTAAATCCACTTCATTCACCATATGACACTCTCAATAATTCACTTAAAACATTTTGATTTCTACAATAAAAATCGGCCTAAGTGAACCTGTTGTCGGAAAGATTTTTACGCACTTACATTTGTCTTAAATCCATGAAAATTCGTTCAATAGTAAACTTGGATGTCCTGAGTTCGAATCTGAAGTCCTTTTTGCTGTATCTTTAATAGTTTTCGAGAAAAAGGACTTCAAATTTGCTCACTTAAAAGCCCATTTTCAACCCCTTCCTGCAATTTTTTCCAAGAGGAAACGGTTTCTAAACCTTTATTATTATGTTTCTTAAAGATTGTAATGCATCCTTTTATTAAATTTTAAGAGAAACATGCAGAAATCCTGTTTCGAAAATATATC
This sequence comes from Bombylius major, assembly GCA_932526495.1. Lineage (NCBI taxonomy): Eukaryota > Metazoa > Arthropoda > Insecta > Diptera > Bombyliidae > Bombylius > Bombylius major. The sequence goes on from OW052042.1 coordinate 32,004,729, forward strand.
CTTTTGCCACTATTTCTCTGGTTGGTGTACTGATAATTCGTACTGCCATGAAAAATTCGTTAAATGACCATTAAGTTATCAAAGATACAAAACGTGTTAAATAAAAGCGACATCTATGATTGAATACGAAAAACGTCAATTTAAATTTGAAAAGTAAGTTACAATTTTTTTCTTTGAAAAGCTGTAGCGCGAAAACTAAAAGTCGCACAGCCAAGTCCTTTGCAGATTTGAATTGAGGACATCCCACGTTATCATTTGCAATGTATCCTTTTTTTTACTCCTACCATTTCGTGATTTATGACAAAATTCCAGAAGCCTTACTTTGCGTTTTATATATGAATAAATTATCATTTTTTGCATAGGTTGAAAAGCTGTAGCGCGAAAACTAAAAGTCGCACAGCCAAGTTCTTTGCAGATTTGAATTGAGGACATCCCACGTTATCATTTGCAATGTATCCTTTTTTTTACTCCTACCATTTCGTGATTTATGACAAAATTCCAGAAGCCTTACTTTGCGTTTTATATATGAAAAAATTATCATTTTTTGCATAGGTTGAAAAGCTGTAGCGCGAAAACTAAAAGTCGCACATCGAAGTTCTTTGCAGATTTGAATTAAGGACATCCCAAGTTATCATTTTCAATGTATCTTTTTTTTTACTCCTACCATTTCGTGAGTTATGACAAAATTCCAGAAGCCTTACTTTGCGTTTTATATATGAATAAATTATCATTTTTTGCATAGGTTGAAAAGTTGTAGCGCGAAAACTAAAAGTCGCACATCCAAGTTCTTTGCAGATTCGAATTAAGGACATCCCAAGTTATCATTTGCAATGTATCCTTTTTTTTTACTCCTACCATTTCGTGATTTATGACAAAATTTCAGAAGCCTTACTTTGCGTTTTGTATATGAATAAATTATCATTTTTTGCATAGGTTGAAAAGCTGTAGCGCGAAAACTAAAAGTCGCACAGCCAAGTTCTTTGCAGATTCGAATTGAGGACATCCCACGTTATCATTTGCAATGTATCCTTTTTTTTACTCCTACCATTTCGTGATTTATGACAAAATTCCAGAAGCCTTACTTTGCGTTTTATATATGAATAAATTATCATTTTTTGCATAGGTTGAAAAGTTGTAGCGCGAAAACTAAAAGTCGCACATCCAAGTCCTTTGCAGATTTGAATTGAGGACATCCCACGTTATCATTTGCAATGTATTCTTTTTTTTTACTCCACACATTTCGTGATTTATGACAAAATTCCAGAAGCCTTACTTTGCGTTTTATATATGAATAAATTATCATTTTTTGCATAGGTTGAAAAGCTGTAGCGCGAAAACTAAAAGTCGCACAGCCAAGTCCTTTGCAGATTTGAATTGAGGACATCCCACGTTATCATTTGCAATGTATCCTTTTTTTTACTTCTACCATTTCGTGATTTATAACAAAATTCCAGAAGCCTTACTTTGCGTTTTATATATGAATAAATTATCATTTTTTGCATAGGTTGAAAAGCTGTGGCGCGAAAACTAAAAGTCGCACATCCAAGTTCTTTGCAGATTCGAATTAAGGACATCCCAAGTTATCATTTGCAATGTATCCTTTTTTTTACTTCTACCATTTCGTGATTTATGACAAAATTCCAGAAGCCTTACTTTGCGTTTTATAGATTAATAAATTATCATTTTTTGCATAGGTTGAAAAGCTGTGGCGCGAAAACTAAAAGTCACACAGCCAAGTTCTTTGCAGATTTAAATTTAGGACATCCCAAGTTATCATTTGCAATGTATTCTTTTTTTTACTCCTACTATTTCGTTAGTTATGACAAAATTCCAGAAGCCTTACTTTGCGTTTTATATATGAATAAATTATCATTTTTTGCATAGGTTGAAAAGCTGTGGCGCGAAAACTAAAAGTCGCACATCCAAGTTCTTTGCAGATTCGAATTAAGGACATCCCAAGTTATCATTTGCAATGTATCCTTTTTTTTACTTCTACCATTTCGTGATTTATGACAAAATTCCAGAAGCCTTACTTTGCGTTTTATATATGAATAAATTATCATTTTTTGCATAGGTTGAAAAGCTGTAGCGCGAAAACTAAAAGTCGCACAGCCAAGTCCTTTTCAGATTTGAATTGAGAACATCCCACGTTATCATTTGCAATGTATCCTTTTTTTTACTCCTACCATTTCGTGATTTATGACAAAATTCCAGAAGCCTTACTTTGCGTTTTATATATGAATAAATTATCATTTTTTGCATAGGTTGAAAAGCTGTAGCGCGAAAACTAAAAGTCGCACAGCCAAGTTCTTTGCAGATTTGAATTGAGGACATCCCACGTTATCATTTGCAATGTATTCTTTTTTTCACTCCTACCATTTCGTGATTTATGACAAAATTCCAGAAGCCTTACTTTGCGTTTTATATATATGAATAAATTATCATTTTTTGCATAGGTTGAAAAGTTGTAGCGCGAAAACTAAAAGTCGCACATCCAAGTTCTTTGCAGATTCGAATTAAGGACATCCCAAGTTATCATTTGCAATGTATCCTTTTTTTTTACTCGTACCATTTCGTGATTTATGACAAAATTCCAGAAGCCTTACTTTGCGTTTTATATATGAATAAATTATCATTTTTTGCATAGGTTGAAAAGCTGTGGCGCGAAAACTAAAAGTCGCACATCCAAGTCCTTTGCAGATTTAAATTAAGGACATCCCAAGTTATCGTTTGCAATGTATTCTTTTTTTTTACTCCTACCATTTCGTGATTTATGACAAAATTCCAGAAGCCTTACTTTGCGTTTTATATATGAATAAATTATCATTTTTTGCATAGGTTGAAAAGCTGTAGCGCGAAAACTAAAAGTCGCACATCCAAGTCCTTTGCAGATTTGAATTGATGACATCCTACGCTATCATTTGCAATGTATCCTTTTTTTTACTCCTACCATTTCGTGATTTATGACAAAATTCCAGAAGCCTTACTTTGCGTTTTATATATGAATAAATTATCATTTTTTGCATAGGTTGAAAAGTTGTAGCGCGAAAACTAAAAGTCGCACATCCAAGTTCTTTGCAGATTCGAATTAAGGACATCCCAAGTTATCATTTGCAATGTATCCTTTTTTTTAATCGTACCATTTCGTGATTTATGACAAAATTCCAGAAGCCTTACTTTGCGTTTTATATATGAATAAATTATCATTTTTTGCATAGGTTGAAAAGCTGTAGCGCGAAAACTAAAAGTCGCACAGCCAAGTCCTTTGCAGATTTGAATTGAGGACATCCCACGTTATCATTTGCAATGTATCCTTTTTTTTACTCCTACCATTTCGTGATTTATGACAAAATTCCAGAAGCCTTACTTTGCGTTTTATATATGAATAAATTATCATTTTTTGCATAGGTTGAAAAGCTGTAGCGCGAAAACTAAAAGTCGCACATCGAAGTTCTTTGCAGATTTGAATTAAGGACATCCCACGTTATCATTTGCAATGTATCCTTTTTTTTACTCCTACCATTTCGTGATTTATGACAAAATTCCAGAAGCCTTACTTTGCGTTTTATATATGAATAAATTATCATTTTTTGCATAGGTTGAAAAGCTGTAGCGCGAAAACTAAAAGTCGCACAGCCAAGTTCTTTGCAGATTCGAATTGAGGACATCCCACGTTATCATTTGCAATGTATCCTTTTTTTTACTCCTACCATTTCGTGATTTATGACAAAATTCCAGAAGCCTTACTTTGCGTTTTATATATGAATAAATTATCATTTTTTGCATAGGTTGAAAAGTTGTAGCGCGAAAACTAAAAGTCGCACATCCAAGTCCTTTGCAGATTTGAATTGAGGACATCCCACGTTATCATTTGCAATGTATTCTTTTTTTTTACTCCACACATTTCGTGATTTATGACAAAATTCCAGAAGCCTTACTTTGCGTTTTATAGATGAATAAATTATCATTTTTTGCATAGGTTGAAAAGCTGTAGCGCGAAAACTAAAAGTCGCACATCCAAGTCCTTTGCAGATTTGAATTGAGGACATCCCACGTTATCATTTGCAATGTATCCTTTTTTTTACTCCTACCATTTCGTGATTTATGACAAAATTCCAGAAGCCTTACTTTGCGTTTTATATATGAATAAATTATCATTTTTTGCATAGGTTGAAAAGCTGTAGCGCGAAAACTAAAAGTCGCACAGCCAAGTCCTTTGCAGATTTGAATTGAGGACATCCCACGTTATCATTTGCAATGTATCCTTTTTTTTACTTCTACATTTCGTGATTTATGACAAAATTCCAGAAGCCATACTTTGCGTTTTATATATGAATAAATTATCATTTTTTGCATAGGTTGAAAAGCTGTGGCGCGAAAACTAAAAGTCGCACATCCAAGTTCTTTGCAGATTCGAATTAAGGACATCCCAAGTTATCATTTGCAATGTATCCTTTTTTTTACTTCTACCATTTCGTGATTTATGACAAAATTCCAGAAGCCTTACTTTGCGTTTTATATATGAATAAATTATCATTTTTTGCATAGGTTGAAAAGCTGTAGCGCGAAAACTAAAAGTCGCACAGCCAAGTCCTTTGCAGATTTGAATTGAGAACATCCCACGTTATCATTTGCAATGTATCCTTTTTTTTACTCCTACCATTTCGTGATTTATGACAAAATTCCAGAAGCCTTACTTTGCGTTTTATATATGAATAAATTATCATTTTTTGCATAGGTTGAAAAGCTGTAGCGCGAAAACTAAAAGTCGCACAGCCAAGTTCTTTGCAGATTTGAATTGAGGACATCCCACGTTATCATTTGCAATGTATTTTTTTTTTACTCCACACATTTCGTGATTTATGACAAAATTCCAGAAGCCTTACTTTGCGTTTTATATATGAATAAATTATCATTTTTTGCATAGGTTGAAAAGCTGTAGCGCGAAAACTAGAAGTCGCACATCCAAGTCCTTTGCAGATTCGAATTAAGGACATCCCAAGTTATCATTTGCAATGTATCCTTTTTTTTTACTCCTACCATTTCGTGATTTATGACAAAATTCCAGAAGCCTTACTTTGCGTTTTATATATGAATAAATTATCATTTTTTGCATAGGTTGAAAAGCTGTAGCACGAAAACTAAAAGTAGCACATCCAAGTCCTTTGCAGATTTGAATTGAGGACATCCCACGTTATCATTTGCAATGTATCCTTTTTTTACTCCTACCATTTCGTGATTTATGACAAAATTCCAGAAGCCTTACTTTGCGTTTTATATATGAATAAATTATCATTTTTTGCATAGGTTGAAAAGCTGTGGCGCGAAAACTAAAAGTCGCACAGCCAAGTCCTTTGCAGATTTAAATTAAGGACATCCCAAGTTATCATTTGCAATGTATTCTTTTTTTTTACTCCTACCATTTCGTGATTTATGACAAAATTCCAGAAGCCTTACTTTGCGTTTTATATATGAATAAATTATCATTTTTTGCATAGGTTGAAAAGCTGTAGCGCGAAAACTAAAAGTCGCACATCCAAGTCCTTTGCAGATTTGAATTGAGGACATTCCACGTTATCATTGGCAATGTATTCTTTTTTTTTACTCCTACCATTTCGTGATTTATGACAAAATTCCAGAAGCCTTACTTTGCGTTTTATATATGAATAAATTATCATTTTTTGCATAGGTTGAAAAGCTGTGGCGCGAAAACTAAAAGTCGCACAGCCAAGTCCTTTGCAGATTTAAATTAAGGACATCCCAAGTTATCATTTGCAATGTATCCTTTTTTTTACTCCTACCATTTCGTGATTTATGACGAAATTCCAGAAGCCTTACTTTGCGTTTTATATATGAATAAATTATCATTTTTTGCATAGGTTGAAAAGCTGTGGCGCGAAAACTAAAAGTCGCACAGCCAAGTCCTTTGCAGATTTGAATTGAGGACATCCCAAGTTATCATTTACAATGTATCCTTTTTTTTACTCCTACCATTTCGTGATTTATGACAAAATTCCAGAAGCCTTACTTTGCGTTTTATATATGAATAAATTATCATTTTTTGCATAGGTTGAAAAGCTGTGGCGCGAAAACTAAAAGTCACAAATCCAAGTCCGTTGCAGATTTGAATTGAGGACATCCCACGTTATCATTTGCAATGTATCTTCTTTTTTTTACTCCTACCATTTCGTGATTTATGACAAAATTCCAGAAGCCTTACTTTGCGTTTTATATATGAATAAATTATCATTTTTTGCATAGGTTGAAAAGCTGTAGCGCGAAAACTAAAAGTCGCACAGCCAAGTCCTTTGCAGATTTGAATTGAGGACATCCCACGTTATCATTTGCAATGTATCCTTTTTTTACTCCTACCATTTCGTGATTTATGACAAAATTCCAGAAGCCTTACTTTGCGTTTTATATATGAATAAATTATCATTTTTTGCATAGGTTGAAAAGTTGTAGCGTGAAAACTAAAAGTCGCACATCGAAGTTCTTTGCAGATTCGAATTAAGGACATCTCGAATTATCATTTGCAATGTATCCTTTTTTTTTACTCCTACCATTTCGTGATTTATGACAAAATTCCAGAAGCCTTACTTTGCGTTTTATATATGAATAAATTATCATTTTTTGCATAGGTTGTAAAGCTGTAGCACGAAAACTAAAAGTAGCACATCCAAGTCCTTTGCAGATTTGAATTGAGGACATCACACGTTATCATTTGCAATGTATCCTTTTTTTTACTCCTAACATTTCGTGATTTATGACAAAATTCCAGAAGCCTTACTTTGCGTTTTATATATGAATAAATTATCATTTTTTGCATAGGTTGAAAAGCTGTAGCGCGAAAACTAAAAGTCGCACAGCCAAGTCCTTTGCAGATTTGAATTGAGGGCATCCTACGCTATCATTTGCAATGTATCCTTTTTTTTACTCCTACCATTTCGTGATTTATGACAAAATTCCAGAAGCCTTACTTTGCGTTTTATATATGAATAAATTATCATTTTTTGCATAGGTTGAAAAGCTGTAGCGCGAAAACTAGAAGTCGCACATCCAAGTCCTTTGCAGATTCGAATTAAGGACATCCCAAGTTATCATTTGCAATGTATCCTTTTTTTTTACTCCTACCATTTCGTGATTTATGACAAAATTCCAGAAGCCTTACTTTGCGTTTTATATATGAATAAATTATCATTTTTTGCATAGGTTGAAAAGCTGTAGCACGAAAACTAAAAGTAGCACATCCAAGTCCTTTGCAGATTTGAATTGAGGACATCCCACGTTATCATTTGCAATGTATCCTTTTTTTTACTCCTACCATTTCGTGATTTATGACAAAATTCCAGAAGCCTTACTTTGCGTTTTATATATGAATAAATTATCATTTTTTGCATAGGTTGAAAAGCTGTGGCGCGAAAACTAAAAGTCGCACAGCCAAGTCCTTTGCAGATTTAAATTAAGGACATCCCACGTTATCATTTGCAATGTATCTTCTTTTTTTTACTCCTACCATTTCGTGATTTATGACAAAATTCCAGAAGCCTTACTTTGCATTTTATATATGAATAAATTATCATTTTTTGCATAGGTTGAAAAGCTGTAGCGCGAAAACTAAAAGTCGCACAGCCAAGTCCTTTGCAGATTTGAATTGAGGACATCCCACGTTATCATTTGCAATGTATCCTTTTTTTACTCCTACCATTTCGTGATTTATGACAAAATTCCAGAAGCCTTACTTTGCGTTTTATATATGAATAAATTATCATTTATTGCATAGGTTGAAAAGCTGTGGCGCGAAAACTAAAAGTTGCACATCCAAGTTCTTTGCAGATTCGAATTAAGGACATCCCAAGTTATCATTTGCAATGTATCCTTTTTTTTACTCCTACCATTTCGTGATTTATGACAAAATTCCAGAAGCCTTACTTTGCGTTTTATATATGAATAAATTATCATTTTTTGCATAGGTTGAAAAGTTGTAGCGCGAAAACTAAAAGTCGCACATCCAAGTCCTTTGCAGATTTGAATTGAGGACATCCCACGTTATCATTTGCAATGTATTCTTTTTTTTTACTCCACACATTTCGTGATTTATGACAAAATTCCAGAAGCCTTACTTTGCGTTTTATAGATGAATAAATTATCATTTTTTGCATAGGTTGAAAAGCTGTAGCGCGAAAACTAAAAGTCGCACATCCAAGTCCTTTGCAGATTTGAATTGTGGACATCCCACGTTATCATTTGCAATGTATTCTTTTTTTTACTCCTACCATTTCGTGATTTATGACAAAATTCCAGAAGCCTTACTTTGCGTTTTATATATGAATAAATTATCATTTTTTGCATAGGTTGAAAAGCTGTAGCGCGAAAACTAAAAGTCGCACAGCCAAGTCCTTTGCAGATTTGAATTGAGGACATCCCACGTTATCATTTGCAATGTATCCTTTTTTTTACTTCTACCATTTCGTGATTTATGACAAAATTCCAGAAGCCTTACTTTGCGTTTTATATATGAATAAATTATCATTTTTTGCATAGGTTGAAAAGCTGTGGCGCGAAAACTAAAAGTCGCACATCCAAGTTCTTTGCAGATTCGAATTAAGGACATCCCAAGTTATCATTTGCAATGTATCCTTTTTTTTACTTCTACCATTTCGTGATTTATGACAAAATTCCAGAAGCCTTACTTTGCGTTTTATATATGAATAAATTATCATTTTTTGCATAGGTTGAAAAGCTGTAGCGCGAAAACTAAAAGTCGCACAGCCAAGTCCTTTGCAGATTTGAATTGAGAACATCCCACGTTATCATTTGCAATGTATCCTTTTTTTTACTCCTACCATTTCGTGATTTATGACAAAATTCCAGAAGCCTTACTTTGCGTTTTATATATGAATAAATTATCATTTTTTGCATAGGTTGAAAAGCTGTAGCGCGAAAACTTAAAGTCGCACAGCCAAGTTCTTTGCAGATTTGAATTGAGGACATCCCACGTTATCATTTGCAATGTATTTTTTTTTTCACTCCTACCATTTCGTGATTTATGACAAAATTCCAGAAGCCTTACTTTGCGTTTTATATATATGAATAAATTATCATTTTTTGCATAGGTTGAAAAGTTGTAGCGCGAAAACTAAAAGTCGCACATCCAAGTTCTTTGCAGATTCGAATTAGGGACATCCCAAGTTATCATTTGCAATGTATCCTTTTTTTTTACTCCTACCATTTCGTGATTTATGACAAAATTCCAGAAGCCTTACTTTGCGTTTTATATATGAATAAATTATCATTTTTTGCATAGGTTGAAAAGCTGTAGCACGAAAACTAAAAGTAGCACATCCAAGTCCGTTGCAGATTTGAATTAAGGACATCCCACGTTATTATTTGCAATGTATTTTTTTTTTTTACTCCACACATTTCGTGATTTATGACAAAATTCCAGAAGCCTTACTTTGCGTTTTATATATGAATAAATTATCATTTTTTGCATAGGTTGAAAAGCTGTGGCGCGAAAACTAAAAGTCGCACAGCCAAGTCCTTTGCAGATTTAAATTAAGGACATCCCAAGTTATCATTTGCAATGTATTCTTTTTTTTTACTCCTACCATTTCGTGATTTATGACAAAATTCCAGAAGCCTTACTTTGCGTTTTATATATGAATAAATTATCATTTTTTGCATAGGTTGAAAAGCTGTAGCGCGAAAACTAAAAGTCGCACATCCAAGTCCTTTGCAGATTTGAATTGAGGACATTCCACGTTATCATTGGCAATGTATTCTTTTTTTTTACTCCTACCATTTCGTGATTTATGACAAAATTCCAGAAGCCTTACTTTGCGTTTTATATATGAATAAATTATCATTTTTTGCATAGGTTGAAAAGCTGTGGCGCGAAAACTAAAAGTCGCACAGCCAAGTCCTTTGCAGATTTAAATTAAGGACATCCCAAGTTATCATTTGCAATGTATCCTTTTTTTTACTCCTACCATTTCGTGATTTATGACAAAATTCCAGAAGCCTTACTTTGCGTTTTATATATGAATAAATTATCATTTTTTGCATAGGTTGAAAAGCTGTGGCGCGAAAACTAAATTCGCACAGCCAAGTCCTTTGCAGATTTGAATTGAGGACATCCCAAGTTATCATTTACAATGTATCCTTTTTTTTACTCCTACCATTTCGTGATTTATGACAAAATTCCAGAAGCCTTACTTTGCGTTTTATATATGAATAAATTATCATTTTTTGCATAGGTTGAAAAGCTGTAGCGCGAAAATTAAAAGTCGCACAGCCAAGTCCTTTGCAGATTTGAATTGAGGACATCCCACGTTATCATTTGCAATGTATCCTTTTTTTACTCCTACCATTTCGTGATTTATGACAAAATTCCAGAAGCCTTACTTTGCGTTTTATATATGAATAAATTATCATTTTTTGCATAGGTTGAAAAGTTGTAGCGTGAAAACTAAAAGTCGCACATCGAAGTTCTTTGCAGATTCGAATTAAGGACATCTCGAATTATCATTTGCAATGTATCCTTTTTTTTTACTCCTACCATTTCGTGATTTATGACAAAATTCCAGAAGCCTTACTTTGCGTTTTATATATGAATAAATTATCATTTTTTGCATAGGTTGTAAAGCTGTAGCACGAAAACTAAAAGTAGCACATCCAAGTCCTTTGCAGATTTGAATTGAGGACATCACACGTTATCATTTGCAATGTATCCTTTTTTTTACTCCTACCATTTCGTGATTTATGACAAAATTCCAGAAGCCTTACTTTGCGTTTTATATATGAATAAATTATCATTTTTTGCATAGGTTGAAAAGCTGTAGCGCGAAAATTAAAAGTCGCACAGCCAAGTCCTTTGCAGATTTGAATTGAGGACATCCCACGTTATCATTTGCAATGTATCCTTTTTTTACTCCTACCATTTCGTGATTTATGACAAAATTCCAGAAGCCTTACTTTGCGTTTTATATATGAATAAATTATCATTTTTTGCATAGGTTGAAAAGTTGTAGCGTGAAAACTAAAAGTCGCACATCGAAGTTCTTTGCAGATTCGAATTAAGGACATCTCGAATTATCATTTGCAATGTATCCTTTTTTTTTACTCCTACCATTTCGTGATTTATGACAAAATTCCAGAAGCCTTACTTTGCGTTTTATATATGAATAAATTATCATTTTTTGCATAGGTTGTAAAGCTGTAGCACGAAAACTAAAAGTAGCACATCCAAGTCCTTTGCAGATTTGAATTGAGGACATCACACGTTATCATTTGCAATGTATCCTTTTTTTTACTCCTAACATTTCGTGATTTATGACAAAATTCCAGAAGCCTTACTTTGCGTTTTATATATGAATAAATTATCATTTTTTGCATAGGTTGAAAAGCTGTAGCGCGAAAACTAAAAGTCGCACAGCCAAGTCCTTTGCAGATTTGAATTGAGGACATCCTACGCTATCATTTGCAATGTATCCTTTTTTTTACTCCTACCATTTCGTGATTTATGACAAAATTCCAGAAGCCTTACTTTGCGTTTTATATATGAATAAATTATCATTTTTTGCATAGGTTGAAAAGTTGTAGCGCGAAAACTAAAAGTCGCACATCCAAGTTCTTTGCAGATTCGAATTAAGGACATCCCAAGTTATCATTTGCAATGTGTCCTTTTTTTTTACTCCTACCATTTCGTGATTTATGACAAAATTCCAGAAGCCTTACTTTGCGTTTTATATATGAATAAATTATCATTTTTTGCATAGGTTGAAAAGTTGTAGCGCGAAAACTAAAAGTCGCACATCCAAGTTCTTTGCAGATTTGAATTAAGGACATTCCAAGTTATCATTTGCAATGTATCCTTTTTTTTACTCCTACCATTTCGTGATTTATGACAAAATTCCAGAAGCCTTACTTTGCGTTTTATATATGAATAAATTATCATTTTTTGCATAGGTTGAAAAGCTGTAGCGCGAAAACTAAAAGTCGCACAGCCAAGTCCTTTGCAGATTTGAATTGAGGACATCCCACGTTATCATTTGCAATGTATCCTTTTTTTTACTCCTACCATTTCGTGATTTATGACAAAATTCCAGAAGCCTTACTTTGCGTTTTATATATGAATAAATTATCATTTTTTGCATAGGTTGAAAAGCTGTAGCGCGAAAACTAAAAGTCGCACAGCCAAGTTCTTTGCAGATTCGAATTGAGGACATCCCACGTTATCATTTGCAATGTATCCTTTTTTTTACTCCTACCATTTCGTGATTTATGACAAAATTCCAGAAGCCTTACTTTGCGTTTTATATATGAATAAATTATCATTTTTTGCATAGGTTGAAAAGCTGTAGCGCGAAAACTAAAAGTCGCACAGCCAAGTCCTTTGCAGATTTGAATTGAGGACATCCCACGTTATCATTTGCAATGTATTCTTTTTTTTTACTCCACACATTTCGTGATTTATGACAAAATTCCAGAAGCCTTACTTTGCGTTTTATATATGAATAAATTATCATTTTTTGCATAGGTTGAAAAGCTGTAGCGCGAAAACTAAAAGTCGCACAGCCAAGTCCTTTGCAGATTTGAATTGAGGACATCCCACGTTATCATTTGCAATGTATCCTTTTTTTTACTCCTACCATTTCGTGATTTATGACAAAATTCCAGAAGCCTTACTTTGCGTTTTATATATGAATAAATTATCATTTTTTGCATAGGTTGAAAAGCTGTAGCGCGAAAACTAAAAGTCGCACAGCCAAGTCCTTTGCAGATTTGAATTGAGAACATCCCACGTTATCATTTGCAATGTATCCTTTTTTTTACTCCTACCATTTCGTGATTTATGACAAAATTCCAGAAGCCTTACTTTGCGTTTTATATATGAATAAATTATCATTTTTTGCATAGGTTGAAAAGCTGTGGCGCGAAAACTAAAAGTTGCACATCCAAGTTCTTTGCAGATTCGAATTAAGGACATCCCAAGTTATCATTTGCAATGTATCCTTTTTTTTACTCCTACCATTTCGTGATTTATGACAAAATTCCAGAAGCCTTACTTTGCGTTTTATATATGAATAAATTATCATTTTTTGCATAGGTTGAAAAGCTGTAGCGCGAAAACTAAAAGTCGCACAGCCAAGTTCTTTGCAGATTTGAATTGAGGACATCCCACGTTATCATTTGCAATGTATTTTTTTTTCACTCCTACCATTTCGTGATTTATGACAAAATTCCAGAAGCCTTACTTTGCGTTTTATATATATGAATAAATTATCATTTTTTGCATAGGTTGAAAAGTTGTAGCGCGAAAACTAAAAGTCGCACATCCAAGTTCTTTGCAGATTCGAATTAAGGACATCCCAAGTTATCATTTGCAATGTATCCTTTTTTTTTACTCCTACCATTTCGTGATTTATGACAAAATTCCAGAAGCCTTACTTTGCGTTTTATATATGAATAAATTATCATTTTTTGCATAGGTTGAAAAGTTGTAGCGCGAAAACTAAAAGTCGCACATCCAAGTTCTTTGCAGATTCGAATTAAGGACATCCCAAGTTATCATTTGCAATGTGTCCTTTTTTTTTACTCCTACCATTTCGTGATTTATGACAAAATTCCAGAAGCCTTACTTTGCGTTTTATATATGAATAAATTATCATTTTTTGCATAGGTTGAAAAGCTGTAGCGCGAAAACTAAAAGTCGCACAGCCAAGTCCTTTGCAGATTTGAATTGAGGACATCCCACGTTATCATTTGCAATGTATCCTTTTTTTTACTCCTACCATTTCGTGATTTATGACAAAATTCCAGAAGCCTTACTTTGCGTTTTATATATGAATAAATTATCATTTTTTGCATAGGTTGAAAAGCTGTAGCGCGAAAACTAAAAGTCGCACAGCCAAGTTCTTTGCAGATTTGAATTAAGGACATCCCAAGTTATCATTTGCAATGTATCTTTTTTTTGACTCCTACCATTTCGTGAGTTATGACAAAATTCCAGAAGCCTTACTTTGCGTTTTATATATGAATAAATTATCATTTTTTGCATAGGTTGAAAAGTTGTAGCGCGAAAACTAAAAGTCGCACATCCAAGTTCTTTGCAGATTCGAATTAAGGACATCCCAAGTTATCATTTGCAATGTATCCTTTTTTTTTACTCCTACCATTTCGTGATTTATGACAAAATTCCAGAAGCCTTACTTTGCGTTTTATATATGAATAAATTATCATTTTTTGCATAGGTTGAAAAGCTGTGGCGCGAAAACTAAAAGTCACACAGCCAAGTTCTTTGCAGATTCGAATTAAGGACATCCCAAGTTATCATTTGCAATGTGTCCTTTTTTTTTACTCCTACCATTTCGTGATTTATGACAAAATTCCAGAAGCCTTACTTTGCGTTTTATATATGAATAAATTATCATTTTTTGCATAGGTTGAAAAGCTGTAGCGCGAAAACTAAAAGTCGCACAGCCAAGTCCTTTGCAGATTTGAATTGAGGACATCCTACGCTATCATTTGCAATGTATCCTTTTTTTTACTCCTACCATTTCGTGATTTATGACAAAATTCCAGAAGCCTTACTTTGCGTTTTATATATGAATAAATTATCATTTTTTGCATAGGTTGAAAAGTTGTAGCGCGAAAACTAAAAGTCGCACATCCAAGTTCTTTGCAGATTCGAATTAAGGACATCCCAAGTTATCATTTGCAATGTGTCCTTTTTTTTTACTCCTACCATTTCGTGATTTATGACAAAATTCCAGAAGCCTTACTTTGCGTTTTATATATGAATAAATTATCATTTTTTGCATAGGTTGAAAAGTTGTAGCGCGAAAACTAAAAGTCGCACATCCAAGTTCTTTGCAGATTCGAATTAAGGACATCCCAAGTTATCATTTGCAATGTATCCTTTTTTTTTTACTCCTACCATTTCGTGATTTATGACAAAATTCCAGAAGCCTTACTTTGCGTTTTATATATGAATAAATTATCATTTTTTGCATAGGTTGAAAAGCTGTAGCGCGAAAACTAAAAGTCGCACAGCCAAGTCCTTTGCAGATTTGAATTGAGGACATCCCACGTTATCATTTGCAATGTATCCTTTTTTTTACTCCTACCATTTCGTGATTTATGACAAAATTCCAGAAGCCTTACTTTGCGTTTTATATATGAATAAATTATCATTTTTTGCATAGGTTGAAAAGCTGTAGCGCGAAAACTAAAAGTCGCACAGCCAAGTTCTTTGCAGATTCGAATTGAGGACATCCCACGTTATCATTTGCAATGTATCCTTTTTTTTACTCCTACCATTTCGTGATTTATGACAAAATTCCAGAAGCCTTACTTTGCGTTTTATATATGAATAAATTATCATTTTTTGCATAGGTTGAAAAGCTGTAGCGCGAAAACTAAAAGTCGCACAGCCAAGTCCTTTGCAGATTTTAATTGAGGACATCCCACGTTATCATTTGCAATGTATTCTTTTTTTTTACTCCACACATTTCGTGATTTATGACAAAATTCCAGAAGCCTTACTTTGCGTTTTATATATGAATAAATTATCATTTTTTGCATAGGTTGAAAAGCTGTAGCGCGAAAACTAAAAGTCGCACAGCCAAGTCCTTTGCAGATTTGAATTGAGGACATCCCACGTTATCATTTGCAATGTATCCTTTTTTTTACTCCTACCATTTCGTGATTTATGACAAAATTCCAGAAGCCTTACTTTGCGTTTTATATATGAATAAATTATCATTTTTTGCATAGGTTGAAAAGCTGTAGCGCGAAAACTAAAAGTCGCACAGCCAAGTCCTTTGCAGATTTGAATTGAGAACATCCCACGTTATCATTTGCAATGTATCCTTTTTTTTACTCCTACCATTTCGTGATTTATGACAAAATTCCAGAAGCCTTACTTTGCGTTTTATATATGAATAAATTATCATTTTTTGCATAGGTTGAAAAGCTGTGGCGCGAAAACTAAAAGTTGCACATCCAAGTTCTTTGCAGATTCGAATTAAGGACATCCCAAGTTATCATTTGCAATGTATCCTTTTTTTTACTCCTACCATTTCGTGATTTATGACAAAATTCCAGAAGCCTTACTTTGCGTTTTATATATGAATAAATTATCATTTTTTGCATAGGTTGAAAAGCTGTAGCGCGAAAACTAAAAGTCGCACAGCCAAGTTCTTTGCAGATTTGAATTGAGGACATCCCACGTTATCATTTGCAATGTATTTTTTTTTTCACTCCTACCATTTCGTGATTTATGACAAAATTCCAGAAGCCTTACTTTGCGTTTTATATATATGAATAAATTATCATTTTTTGCATAGGTTGAAAAGTTGTAGCGCGAAAACTAAAAGTCGCACATCCAAGTTCTTTGCAGATTCGAATTAAGGACATCCCAAGTTATCATTTGCAATGTATCCTTTTTTTTTACTCCTACCATTTCGTGATTTATGACAAAATTCCAGAAGCCTTACTTTGCGTTTTATATATGAATAAATTATCATTTTTTGCATAGGTTGAAAAGTTGTAGCGCGAAAACTAAAAGTCGCACATCCAAGTTCTTTGCAGATTCGAATTAAGGACATCCCAAGTTATCATTTGCAATGTGTCCTTTTTTTTTACTCCTACCATTTCGTGATTTATGACAAAATTCCAGAAGCCTTACTTTGCGTTTTATATATGAATAAATTATCATTTTTTGCATAGGTTGAAAAGCTGTAGCGCGAAAACTAAAAGTCGCACAGCCAAGTCCTTTGCAGATTTGAATTGAGGACATCCCACGTTATCATTTGCAATGTATCCTTTTTTTTACTCCTACCATTTCGTGATTTATGACAAAATTCCAGAAGCCTTACTTTGCGTTTTATATATGAATAAATTATCATTTTTTGCATAGGTTGAAAAGCTGTAGCGCGAAAACTAAAAGTCGCACAGCCAAGTTCTTTGCAGATTTGAATTAAGGACATCCCAAGTTATCATTTGCAATGTATCTTTTTTTTTACTCCTACCATTTCGTGAGTTATGACAAAATTCCAGAAGCCTTACTTTGCGTTTTATATATGAATAAATTATCATTTTTTGCATAGGTTGAAAAGTTGTAGCGCGAAAACTAAAAGTCGCACATCCAAGTTCTTTGCAGATTCGAATTAAGGACATCCCAAGTTATCATTTGCAATGTATCCTTTTTTTTACTCCTACCATTTCGTGATTTATGACAAAATTCCAGAAGCCTTACTTTGCGTTTTATATATGAATAAATTATCATTTTTTGCATAGGTTGAAAAGTTGTAGCGCGAAAACTAAAAGTCGCACATCCAAGTTCTTTGCAGATTCGAATTAAGGACATCCCAAGTTATCATTTGCAATGTGTCCTTTTTTTTTACTCCTACCATTTCGTGATTTATGACAAAATTCCAGAAGCCTTACTTTGCGTTTTATATATGAATAAATTATCATTTTTTGCATAGGTTGAAAAGCTGTGGCGCGAAAACTAAAAGTCGCACAGCCAAGTTCTTTGCAGATTCGAATTAAGGACATCCCAAGTTATCATTTGCAATGTATCCTTTTTTTTTACTCCTACCATTTCGTGATTTATGACAAAATTCCAGAAGCCTTACTTTGCGTTTTATATATGAATAAATTATCATTTTTTGCATAGGTTGAAAAGCTGTAGCGCGAAAACTAAAAGTCGCACAGCCAAGTCCTTTGCAGATTTGAATTGAGGACATCCCACGTTATCATTTGCAATGTATCCTTTTTTTTACTCCTACCATTTCGTGATTTATGACAAAATTCCAGAAGCCTTACTTTGCGTTTTATGTATGAATAAATTATCATTTTTTGCATAGGTTGAAAAGCTGTAGCGCGAAAACTAAAAGTCGCACAGCCAAGTTCTTTGCAGATTCGAATTGAGGACATCCCACGTTATCATTTGCAATGTATCCTTTTTTTTACTCCTACCATTTCGTGATTTATGACAAAATTCCAGAAGCCTTACTTTGCGTTTTATATATGAATAAATTATCATTTTTTGCATAGGTTGAAAAGTTGTAGCGCGAAAACTAAAAGTCGCACATCCAAGTCCTTTGCAGATTTGAATTGAGGACATCCCACGTTATCATTTGCAATGTATTCTTTTTTTTTACTCCTACCATTTCGTGATTTATGACAAAATTCCAGAAGCCTTACTTTGCGTTTTATATATGAATAAATTATCATTTTTTGCATAGGTTGAAAAGCTGTAGCGCGAAAACTAAAAGTCGCACAGCCAAGTCCTTTGCAGATTTGAATTGAGGACATCCCACGTTATCATTTGCAATGTATCCTTTTTTTTACTCCTACCATTTCGTGATTTATGACAAAATTCCAGAAGCCTTACTTTGCGTTTTATATATGAATAAATTATCATTTTTTGCATAGGTTGAAAAGCTGTAGCGCGAAAACTAAAAGTCGCACAGCCAAGTCCTTTGCAGATTTGAATTGAGAACATCCCACGTAATCATTTGCAATGTATATTTTTTTTACTCCTACCATTTCGTGATTTATGACAAAATTCCAGAAGCCTTACTTTGCGTTTTATATATGAATAAATTATCATTTATTGCATAGGTTGAAAAGCTGTGGCGCGAAAACTAAAAGTTGCACATCCAAGTTCTTTGCAGATTCGAATTAAGGACATCCCAAGTTATCATTTGCAATGTATCCTTTTTTTTACTCCTACCATTTCGTGATTTATGACAAAATTCCAGAAGCCTTACTTTGCGTTTTATATATGAATAAATTATCATTTTTTGCATAGGTTGAAAAGCTGTAGCGCGAAAACTAAAAGTCGCACAGCCAAGTTCTTTGCAGATTTGAATTGAGGACATCCCACGTTATCATTTGCAATGTATTTTTTTTTCACTCCTACCATTTCGTGATTTATGACAAAATTCCAGAAGCCTTACTTTGCGTTTTATATATATGAATAAATTATCATTTTTTGCATAGGTTGAAAAGTTGTAGCGCGAAAACTAAAAGTCGCACATCCAAGTTCTTTGCAGATTCGAATTAAGGACATCCCAAGTTATCATTTGCAATGTATCCTTTTTTTTTACTCCTACCATTTCGTGATTTATGACAAAATTCCAGAAGCCTTACTTTGCGTTTTATATATGAATAAATTATCATTTTTTGCATAGGTTGAAAAGTTGTAGCGCGAAAACTAAAAGTCGCACATCCAAGTTCTTTGCAGATTCGAATTAAGGACATCCCAAGTTATCATTTGCAATGTATCCTTTTTTTTACTCCTACCATTTCGTGATTTATGACAAAATTCCAGAAGCCTTACTTTGCGTTTTATATATGAATAAATTATCATTTTTTGCATAGGTTGAAAAGCTGTAGCGCGAAAACTAAAAGTCGCACAGCCAAGTCCTTTGCAGATTTGAATTGAGGACATCCCACGTTATCATTTGCAATGTATCCTTTTTTTTACTCCTACCATTTCGTGATTTATGACAAAATTCCAGAAGCCTTACTTTGCGTTTTATATATGAATAAATTATCATTTTTTGCATAGGTTGAAAAGCTGTAGCGCGAAAACTAAAAGTCGCACAGCCAAGTTCTTTGCAGATTCGAATTGAGGACATCCCACGTTATCATTTGCAATGTATTCTTTTTTTTTTACTCCTACCATTTCGTGATTTATGACAAAATTCCAGAAGCCTTACTTTGCGTTTTATATATGAATAAATTATCATTTTTTGCATAGGTTGAAAAGCTGTGGCGCGAAAACTAAAAGTCGCACATCCAAGTTCTTTGCAGATTCGAATTAAGGACATCCCAAGTTATCATTTGCAATGTATCCTTTTTTGACTCCTACCATTTCGTGATTTATGACAAAATTCCAGAAGCCTTACTTTGCGTTTTATATATGAATAAATTATCATTTTTTGCATAGGTTGAAAAGCTGTGGCGCGAAAACTAAAAGTCGCACATCCAAGTCCGTTGCAGATTTGAATTGAGGACATCCCACGTTATCATTTGCAATGTATTCTTTTTTTTTACTTCACACATTTCGTGATTTATGACAATATTCCAGAAGCCTTACTTTGCGTTTTATATATGAATAAATTATCATTTTTTGCATAGGTTGAAAAGCTGTAGCGCGAAAACTAAAAGTCGCACAGCCAAGTCCTTTGCAGATTCGAATTAAGGACATCCCAAGTTATCATTTGCAATGTATCCTTTTTTTTGCTCCTACCATTTCGTGATTTATGACAAAATTCCAGAAGCCTTACTTTGCGTTTTATATATGAATAAATTATCATTTTTTGCATAGGTTGAAAAGCTGTAGCGCGAAAACTAAAAGTCGCACAGCCAAGTCCTTTGCAGATTCGAATTAAGGACATCCCAAGTTATCATTTGCAATGTATCCTTTTTTTTGCTCCTACCATTTCGTGATTTATGACAAAATTCCAGAAGCCTTACTTTGCGTTTTATATATGAATAAATTATCATTTTTTGCATAGGTTGAAAAGCTGTAGCGCGAAAACTAAAAGTCGCACAGCCAAGTCCTTTGCAGATTTGAATTGAGAACATCCCACGTTATCATTTGCAATGTATCCTTTTTTTTACTCCTACCATTTCGTGATTTATGACAAAATTCCAGAAGCCTTACTTTGCGTTTTATATATGAATAAATTATCATTTTTTGCATAGGTTGAAAAGCTGTAGCGCGAAAACTAAAAGTCGCACAGCCAAGTCCTTTGCAGATTTGAATTGAGAACATCCCACGTTATCATTTGCAATGTATCCTTTTTTTTGCTCCTACCATTTCGTGATTTATGACAAAATTCCAGAAGCCTTACTTTGCGTTTTATATATGAATAAATTATCATTTTTTGCATAGGTTGAAAAGCTGTAGCGCGAAAACTAAAAGTCGCACAGCCAAGTTCTTTGCAGATTTGAATTGAGGACATCCCACGTTATCATTTGCAATGTATTTTTTTTTTCACTCCTACCATTTCGTGATTTATGACAAAATTCCAGAAGCCTTACTTTGCGTTTTATATATGAATAAATTATCATTTTTTGCATAGGTTGAAAAGCTGTAGCGCGAAAACTAAAAGTCGCACAGCCAAGTCCTTTGCAGATTTGAATTGAGGACATCCCACGTTATCATTTGCAATGTATTCTTTTTTTTACTCCACACATTTCGTGATTTATGACAAAATTCCAGAAGCCTTACTTTGCGTTTTATATATGAATAAATTATCATTTTTTGCATAGGTTGAAAAGCTGTAGCGCGAAAACTAAAAGTCGCACAGCCAAGTCCTTTGCAGATTCGAATTAAGGACATCCCAAGTTATCATTTGCAATGTATCCTTTTTTTTTGCTCCTACCATTTCGTGATTTATGACAAAATTCCAGAAGCCTTACTTTGCGTTTTATATATGAATAAATTATCATTTTTTGCATAGGTTGAAAAGCTGTAGCGCGAAAACTAAAAGTCGCACAGCCAAGTCCTTTGCAGATTCGAATTAAGGACATCCCAAGTTATCATTTGCAATGTATCCTTTTTTTTGCTCCTACCATTTCGTGATTTATGACAAAATTCCAGAAGCCTTACTTTGCGTTTTATATATGAATAAATTATCATTTTTTGCATAGGTTGAAAAGCTGTAGCGCGAAAACTAAAAGTAGCACATTCAAGTCCTTTGCAGATTTGAATTAAGGACATCCCACGTTATCATTTGCAATGTATTCTTTTTTTTTACTCCACACATTTCGTGATTTATGACAAAATTCCAGAAGCCTTACTTTGCGTTTTATATATGAATAAATTATCATTTTTTGCATAGGTTGAAAAGCTGTAGCGCGAAAACTAGAAGTCGCACATCCAAGTCCTTTGCAGATTCGAATTAAAAACATCCCAAGTTATCATTTGCAATGTATCCTTTTTTTTTACTCCTACCATTTCGTGATTTATGACAAAATTCCAGAAGCCTTACTTTGCGTTTTATATATGAATAAATTATCATTTTTTGCATAGGTTGAAAAGCTGTAGCACGAAAACTAAAAGTAGCACATCCAAGTCCTTTGCAGATTTGAATTGAGGACATCCCACGTTATCATTTGCAATGTATTCTTTTTTTTACTCCACACATTTCGTGATTTATGACAAAATTCCAGAAGCCTTACTTTGCGTTTTATATATGAATAAATTATCATTTTTTGCATAGGTTGAAAAGCTGTGGCGCGAAAACTAAAAGTCGCACATCCAAGTTCTTTGCAGATTCGAATTAAGGACATCCCAAGTTATCATTTGCAATGTATCCTTTTTTTTTACTCCTACCATTTCGTGATTTATGACAAAATTCCAGAAGCCTTACTTTGCGTTTTATATATGAATAAATTATCATTTTTTGCATAGGTTGAAAAGCTGTAGCACGAAAACTAAAAGTAGCACATTCAAGTCCTTTGCAGATTTGAATTAAGGACATCCCACGTTATCATTTGCAATGTATTTTTTTTTTTTACTCCACACATTTCGTGATTTATGACAAAATTCCAGAAGCCTTACTTTGCGTTTTATATATGAATAAATTATCATTTTTTGCATAGGTTGAAAAGCTGTAGCGCGAAAACTAGAAGTCGCACATCCAAGTCCTTTGCAGATTCGAATTAAGGACATCCCAAGTTATCATTTGCAATGTATCCTTTTTTTTTACTCCTACCATTTCGTGATTTATGACAAAATTCCAGAAGCCTTACTTTGCGTTTTATATATGAATAAATTATCATTTTTTGCATAGGTTGAAAAGCTGTAGCACGAAAACTAAAAGTAGCACATCCAAGTCCTTTGCAGATTTGAATTGAGGACATCCCACGTTATCATTTGCAATGTATTCTTTTTTTTTACTCCACACATTTCGTGATTTATGACAAAATTCCAGAAGCCTTACTTTGCGTTTTATATATGAATAAATTATCATTTTTTGCATAGGTTGAAAAGCTGTGGCGCGAAAACTAAAAGTCGCACATCCAAGTTCTTTGCAGATTCGAATTAAGGACATCCCAAGTTATCATTTGCAATGTATCCTTTTTTTTTACTCCTACCATTTCGTGATTTATGACAAAATTCCAGAAGCCTTACTTTGCGTTTTATATATGAATAAATTATCATTTTTTGCATAGGTTGAAAAGCTGTAGCGCGAAAACTTAAAGTCGCACATCCAAGTCCTTTGCAGATTTAGCAGATTTAAATTAAGGACATCCCAAGTTATCATTTGCAATGTATTCTTTTTTTTACTCCTACCATTTCGTGATTTATGACAAAATTCCAGAAGCCTTACTTTGCGTTTTATATATGAATAAATTATCATTTTTTGCATAGGTTGAAAAGCTGTGGCGCGAAAACTAAAAGTCGCACAGCCAAGTCCTTTGCAGATTTGAATTAAGGACATCCCACGTTATCATTTGCAATGTATTCTTTTTTTTTACTCTTACCATTTCGTGATTTATGACAAAATTCCAGAAGCCTTACTTTGCGTTTTATATATGAATAAATTATCATTTTTTGCATAGGTTGAAAAGCTGTGGCGCGAAAACTAAAAGTCGCACAGCCAAGTCCTTTGCAGATTTAAATTAAGGACATCCCAAGTTATCATTTGCAATGTATCCTTTTTTTACTCCTACCATTTCGTGATTTATGACAAAATTCCAGAAGCCTTACTTTGCGTTTTATATATGAATAAATTATCATTTTTTGCATAGGTTGAAAAGCTGTGGCGCGAAAACTAAAAGTCGCACAGCCAAGTCCTTTGCAGATTTGAATTGAGGACATCCCAAGTTATCATTTACAATGTATCCTTTTTTTTACTCCTACCATTTCGTGATTTATGACAAAATTCCAGAAGCCTTACTTTGCGTTTTATATATAAATAAATTATCATTTTTTGCATAGGTTGAAAAGCTGTGGCGCGAAAACTAAAAGTCGCACATCCAAGTCCTTTGCAGATTCGAATTAAGGACATCCCAAGTTATCATTTGCAATGTATCCTTTTTTTTACTCCTACCATTTCGTGATTTATGACAAAATTCCAGAAGCCTTACTTTGCGTTTTATATATGAATAAATTATCATTTTTTGCATAGGTTGAAAAGCTGTAGCACGAAAACTAAAAGTAGCACATCCAAGTCCTTTGCAGATTTGAATTGAGGACATCCCACGTTATCATTTGCAATGTATTCTTTTTTTTTACTCCACACATTTCGTGATTTATGACAAAATTCCAGAAGCCTTACTTTGCGTTTTATATATGAATAAATTAGCATTTTTTGCATAGGTTGAAAAGCTGTGGCGCGAAAACTAAAAGTCGCACATCCAAGTCCTTTGCAGATTCGAATTAAGGACATCCCAAGTTATCATTTGCAATGTGTCCTTTTTTTTTACTCCTACCATTTCGTGATTTATGACAAAATTCCAGAAGCCTTACTTTGCGTTTTATATATGAATAAATTATCATTTTTTGCATAGGTTGAAAAGCTGTAGCGCGAAAACTAAAAGTCGCACAGCCAAGTCCTTTGCAGATTTGAATTGAGGACATCCCACGTTATCATTTGCAATGTATCCTTTTTTTTACTCCTACCATTTCGTGATTTATGATAAAATTCCAGAAGCCTTACTTTGCGTTTTATATATGAATAAATTATCATTTTTTGCATAGGTTGAAAAGCTGTAGCGCGAAAACTAAAAGTCGCACAGCCAAGTCCTTTGCAGATTTGAATTAAGGACATCCCACGTTATCATTTGCAATGTATCCTTTTTTTTACTCCTACCATTTCGTGATTTATCACAAAATTCCAGAAGCCTTTCTTTGCGTTTTATATATGAATAAATTATCATTTTTTGCATAGGTTGAAAAGCTGTGGCGCGAAAACTAAAAGTCGCACATCCAAGTTCTTTGCAGATTCGAATTAAGGACATCCCAAGTTATCATTTGCAATGTATAATTTTTTTTT
Organism: Bombylius major; assembly: GCA_932526495.1. NCBI lineage: Eukaryota > Metazoa > Arthropoda > Insecta > Diptera > Bombyliidae > Bombylius > Bombylius major. The sequence continues at coordinate 32,029,763 of OW052042.1, forward strand.
ACTCCTACCATTTCGTGATTTATGACAAAATTCCAGAAGCCTTACTTTGCGTTTTATATATGAATAAATTATCATTTTTTGCATAGGTTGAAAAGCTGTGGCGCGAAAACTAAAAGTCGCACATCCAAGTCCGTTGCAGATTTGAATTGAGGACATCCCACGTTATCATTTGCAATGTATTTTTTTTTTTTACTCCACACATTTCGTGATTTATGACAAAATTCCAGAAGCCTTACATTGCGTTTTATATATGAATAAATTATCATTTTTTGCATAGGTTGAAAAGCTGTAGCGCGAAAACTAAAAGTCGCACATCCAAGTCCTTTGCAGATTTAAATTAAGGACATCCCAAGTTATCATTTACAATGTATCCTTTTTTTTTACTCCTACCATTTCGTGATTTATGACAAAATTCCAGAAGCCTTACTTTGCGTTTTATATATGAATAAATTATCATTTTTTGCATAGGTTGAAAAGCTGTGGCACGAAAACTAAAAGTAGCACATGCATGTCCTTTGCAGATTTGAATTAAGGACATCCCACGTTATCATTTGCAATGTATTTTTTTTTTTTACTCCACACATTTCGTGATTTATGACAAAATTCCAGAAGCCTTACATTGCGTTTTATATATGAATAAATTATCATTTTTTGCATAGGTTGAAAAGCTGTAGCGCAAAAACTAAAAGTCGCACATCCAAGTCCTTTGCAGATTTAAATTAAGGACATCCCAAGTTATCATTTACAATGTATCCTTTTATTTTACTCCTACCATTTCGTGATTTATGACAAAATTCCAGAAGCCTTACTTTGCGTTTTATATATGAATAAATTATCATTTTTTGCATAGGTTGAAAAGCTGTGGCGCGAAAACTAAAAGTCACACATCCAAGTTCTTTGCAGATTCGAATTAAGGACATCCCAAGTTATCATTTGCAATGTATTCTTTTTTTTACTCCTACCATTTCGTGATTTATGACAAAATTGCAGAAGCCTTACTTTGCGTTTTATATATGAATAAATTATCATTTTTTGCATAGGTTGAAAAGCTGTAGCACGAAAACTAAAAGTAGCACATCCAAGTCCTTTGCAGATTTGAATTGAGGACATCCCACGTTATTATTTGCAATGTATTCTTTTTTTTAACTCTACACATTTCGTGATTTATGACAAAATTCCAGAAGCCTTACTTTGCGTTTTATATATGAATAAATTATCATTTTTTGCATAGGTTGAAAAGCTGTAGCGCGAAAACTAAAAGTCGCACAGCCAAGTCCTTTGCAGATTTGAATTGAGGACATCCCACGTTATCATTTGCAATGTATCATTTTTTTTACTCCTACCATTTCGTGATTTATGACAAAATTCCAGAAGCCTTACTTTGCGTTTTATATATGAATAAATTATCATTTTTTGCATAGGTTGAAAAGCTGTGGCGCGAAAACTAAAAGTCGCACATCCAAGTTCTTTGCAGATTCGAATTAAGGACATCCCAAGTTATCATTTGCAATGTATCCTTTTTTTTACTCCTACCATTTCGTGATTTATGACAAAATTCCAGAAGCCTTACTTTGCGTTTTATATATGAATAAATTATCATTTTTTGCATAGGTTGAAAAGCTGTAGCGCAAAAACCAAAAGTCGCACAGCCAAGTCCTTCGCAGATTTGAATTGAGGACATCCCACGTTATCATTTGCAATGTATCCTTTTTTTTACTCCTACCATTTCGTGATTTATGACAAAATTCCAGAAGCCTTACTTTGCGTTTTATATATGAATAAATTATCATTTTTTGCATAGGTTGAAAAGTTGTAGCGCGAAAACTAAAAGTCGCACATCCAAGTTCTTTGCAGATTCGAATTAAGGACATCCCAAGTTATCATTTGCAATGTATTCTTTTTTTTTTACTCCTACCATTTCGTGATTTATGACAAAATTCCAGAAGCCTTACTTTGCGTTTTATATATGAATAAATTATCATTTTTTGCATAGGTTGAAAAGCTGTGGCGCGAAAACTAAAAGTCGCACATCCAAGTTCTTTGCAGATTCGAATTAAGGACATCCCAAGTTATCATTTGCAATGTATCCTTTTTTGACTCCTACCATTTCGTGATTTATGACAAAATTCCAGAAGCCTTACTTTGCGTTTTATATATGAATAAATTATCATTTTTTGCATAGGTTGAAAAGCTGTGGCGCGAAAACTAAAAGTCGCACATCCAAGTCCGTTGCAGATTTGAATTGAGGACATCCCACGTTATCATTTGCAATGTATCTTTTTTTTTTACTCCTACCATTTCGTGATTTATGACAAAATTCCAGAAGCCTTACTTTGCGTTTTATATATGAATAAATTATCATTTTTTGCATAGGTTGAAAAGCTGTGGCGCGAAAACTAAAAGTCGCACAGCCAAGTCCTTTGCAGATTTGAATTGAGGACATCCCAAGTTATCATTTACAATGTATACTTTTTTTTACTCCTACCATTTCGTGATTTATGACAAAATTCCAGAAGCCTTACTTTGCGTTTTATATATGAATAAATTATCATTTTTTGCATAGGTTGAAAAGCTGTGGCGCGAAAACTAAAAGTCGCACATCCAAGTTCTTTGCAGATTTGAATTGAGGACATCCCACGTTATCATTTGCAATGTATCTTTTTTTTTTACTCCTACCATTTCGTGATTTATGACAAAATTCCAGAAGCCTTACTTTGCGTTTTATATATGAATAAATTATCATTTTTTGCATAGGTTGAAAAGCTGTGGCGCGAAAACTAAAAGTCGCACACCCAAGTCCTTTGCAGATTTGAATTGAGGACATCCCACGTTATCATTTGCAATGTATCCTTTTTTTTACTCCTACCATTTCGTGATTTATGACAAAATTCGAGAAGCCTTACTTTGCGTTTTATATATGAATAAATTATCATTTTTTGCATAGGTTGAAAAGCTGTAGCGCGAAAACTAAAAGTCACACAGCCAAGTCCTTTGCAGATTTGAATTGAAGACATCCCACGTTATCATTTGCAATGTATCCTTTTTTTACTCCTACCATTTCGTGATTTATGACAAAATTCCAGAAGCCTTACTTTGCGTTTTATATATGAATAAATTATCATTTTTTGCATAGGTTGTAAAGCTGTAGCACGAAAACTAAAAGTAGCACATCCAAGTCCTTTGCAGATTTGAATTGAGGACATCCCAAGTTATCATTTGCAATGTATCCTTTTTTTTACTCCTACCATTTCGTGATTTATGACAAAATTCCAGAAGCCTTACTTTGCGTTTTATATATGAATAAATTATCATTTTTTGCATAGGTTGAAAAGCTGTAGCGCGAAAACTAAAAGTCGCACAGCCAAGTCCTTTGCAGATTTTAATTGAGGACATCCTACGCTATCATTTGCAATGTATCCTTTTTTTTACTCCTACCATTTCGTGATTTATGACAAAATTCCAGAAGCCTTACTTTGCGTTTTATATATGAATAAATTATCATTTTTTGCATAGGTTGAAAAGTTGTAGCGCGAAAACTAAAAGTCGCACATCCAAGTTCTTTGCAGATTCGAATTAAGGACATCCCAAGTTATCATTTGCAATGTATCCTTTTTTTTTACTCCTACCATTTCGTGATTTATGACAAAATTCCAGAAGCCTTACTTTGCGTTTTATATATGAATAAATTATCATTTTTTGCATAGGTTGAAAAGCTGTAGCGCGAAAACTAAAAGTCGCACAGCCAAGTCCTTTGCAGATTTGAATTGAGGACATCCCACGTTATCATTTGCAATGTATCCTTTTTTTTACTCCTACCATTTCGTGATTTATGACAAAATTCCAGAAGCCTTACTTTGCGTTTTATATATGAATAAATTATCATTTTTTGCATAGGTTGAAAAGCTGTAGCGCGAAAACTAGAAGTCGCACAGCCAAGTCCTTTGCAGATTTGAATTGAGGACATCACACGTTATCATTTGCAATGTATCCTTTTTTTTACTCTTACCATTTCGTGATTTATGACAAAATTCCAGAAGCCTTACTTTGCGTTTTATATATGAATAAATTATCATTTTTTGCATAGGTTGAAAAGTTGTAGCGCGAAAACTAAAAGTCGCACATCCAAGTTCTTTGCAGATTCGAATTAAGGACATCCCAAGTTATCATTTGCAATGTATTCTTTTTTTTTTACTCCTACCATTTCGTGATTTATGACAAAATTCCAGAAGCCTTACTTTGCGTTTTATATATGAATAAATTATCATTTTTTGCATAGGTTGAAAAGCTGTGGCGCGAAAACTATAAGTCGCACATCCAAGTTCTTTGCAGATTCGAATTAAGGACATCCCAAGTTATCATTTGCAATGTATCCTTTTTTGACTCCTACCATTTCGTGATTTATGACAAAATTCCAGAAGCCTTACTTTGCGTTTTATATATGAATAAATTATCATTTTTTGCATAGGTTGAAAAGCTGTGGCGCGAAAACTAAAAGTCGCACATCCAAGTCCGTTGCAGATTTGAATTGAGGACATCCCACGTTATCATTTGCAATGTATCTTTTTTTTTTACTCCTACCATTTCGTGATTTATGACAAAATTCCAGAAGCCTTACTTTGCGTTTTATATATGAATAAATTATCATTTTTTGCATAGGTTGAAAAGCTGTGGCGCGAAAACTAAAAGTCGCACAGCCAAGTCCTTTGCAGATTTGAATTGAGGACATCCCAAGTTATCATTTACAATGTATCCTTTTTTTTACTCCTACCATTTCGTGATTTATGACAAAATTCCAGAAGCCTTACTTTGCGTTTTATATATGAATAAATTATCATTTTTTGCATAGGTTGAAAAGCTGTGGCGCGAAAACTAAAAGTCACAAATCCAAGTCCGTTGCAGATTTGAATTGAGGACATCCCACGTTATCATTTGCAATGTATCTTTTTTTTTGACTCCTACCATTTCGCGATTTATGACAAAATTCCAGAAGCCTTACTTTGCGTTTTATATATGAATAAATTATCATTTTTTGCATAGGTTGAAAAGCTGTGGCGCGAAAACTGAAAGTCGCACATGCAAGTCCTTTGCAGATTCGAATTAAGGACATCCCAAGTTATCATTTGCAATGTATCTTTTTTTTTTACTCCTACCATTTCGTGATTTATGACAAAATTCCAGAAGCCTTACTTTGCATTTTATATATGAATAAATTATCATTTTTTGCATAGGTTGAAAAGCTGTAGCGCGAAAACTAAAAGTCGCACAGCCAAGTCCTTTGCAGATTTGAATTGAGGACATCCCACGTTATCATTTGCAATGTATCCTTTTTCAACTCCTACCATTTCGTGATTTATGACAAAATTCCAGAAGCCTTACTTTGCGTTTTATATATGAATAAATTATCATTTTTTGCATAGGTTGTAAAGCTGTAGCACGAAAACTAAAAGTAGCACATCCAAGTCCTTTGCAGATTTGAATTGAGGACATCCCAAGTTATCATTTGCAATGTATCCTTTTTTTTACTCCTACCATTTCGTGATTTATGACAAAATTCCAGAAGCCTTACTTTGCGTTTTATATATGAATAAATTATCATTTTTTGCATAGGTTGAAAAGCTGTAGCGCGAAAACTAAAAGTCGCACAGCCAAGTCCTTTGCAGATTTGAATTGAAGACATCCCACGTTATCATTTGCAATGTATCCTTTTTTTTACTCCTACCGTTTCGTGATTTATGACAAAATTCCAGAAGCCTTACTTTGCGTTTTATATATGAATAAATTATCATTTTTTGCATAGGTTGAAAAGCTGTAGCGCGAAAACTAAAAGTCGCACAGCCAAGTCCTTTGCAGATTTGAATTGAGGACATCCCACGTTATCATTTGCAATGTATTCTTTTTTTTACTCCTACCATTTCGTGATTTATGACAAAATTCCAGAAGCCTTACTTTGCGTTTTATATATGAATAAATTATCATTTTTTGCATAGGTTGAAAAGCTGTGGCGCGAAAACTAAAAGTCGCACATCCAAGTCCTTTGCAGATTTGAATTGAGGACATCCCACGTTATCATTTGCAATGTATCCTTTTTTTTTACTCCTACCATTTCGTGATTTATGACAAAATTCCAGAAGCCTTACTTTGCGTTTTATATATGAATAAATTATCATTTTTTGCATAGGTTGAAAAGCTGTGGCGCGAAAACTAAAAGTCGCACATCCAAGTCCTTTGCAGATTCGAATTAAGGACATCCCAAGTTATCATTTGCAATGTATCCTTTTTTTTACTCCTACCATTTCGTGATTTATGACAAAATTCCAGAAGCCTTACTTTGCGTTTTATATATGAATAAATTATCATTTTTTGCATAGGTTGAAAAGCTGTAGCGCGAAAACTAAAAGTCGCACAGCCATGTTCTTTGCAGATTTGAATTGAGGACATCCCACGTTATCATTTGCAATGTATCCTTTTTTTTACTCCTACCATTTCGTGATTTATGACAAAATTCCAGAAGCCTTACTTTGCGTTTTATATATGAATAAATTATCATTTTTTGCATAGGTTGAAAAGCTGTGGCGCGAAAACTAAAAGTCGCACATCCAAGTTCTTTGCAGATTTGAATTAAGGACATCCCAAGTTATCATTTGCAATGTATCCTTTTTTTTACTCCTACCATTTCGTGATTTATGACAAAATTCCAGAAGCCTTACTTTGCGTTTTATATATGAATAAATTATCATTTTTTGCATAGGTTGAAAAGTTGTAGCGCGAAAACTAAAAGTCGCACATCCAAGTTCATTGCAGATTCGAATTAAGGACATCCCGAGTTATCATTTGCAATGTATTCTTTTTTTTTTACTCCTACTATTTCGTGATTTATGACAAAATTCCAGAAGCCTTACTTTGCGTTTTATATATGATTAAATTATTATTTTTTGCATAGGTTGAAAAGCTGTGGCGCGAAAACTAAAAGTCGCACATCCAAGTTCTTTGCAGATTCGAATTAAGGACATCCCAAGTTATCATTTGCAATGTATCCTTTTTTTACTCCTACCATTTCGTGATTTATGACAAAATTCCAGAAGCCTTACTTTGCGTTTTATATATGAATAAATTATCATTTTTTGCATAGGTTGAAAAGCTGTGGCGCGAAAACTAAAAGTCGCACATCCAAGTCCGTTGCAGATTTGAATTGAGGAGATCCCACGTTAGTATTTGCAATGTATCTTTTTTTTTTACTCCCACCATTTCGTGATTTATGACAAAATTCCAGAAGCCTTACTTTGCGTTTTATATATGAATAAATTATCATTTTTTGCATAGGTTGAAAAGCTGTGGCGCGAAAACTAAAAGTCGCACAGCCAAGTCCTTTGCAGATTTGAATTGAGGACATCCCACGTTATCATTTGCAATGTATCCTTTTTTTTTACTCCTACCATTTCGTGATTTATGACAAAATTCCAGAAGCCTTACTTTGCGTTTTATATATGAATAAATTATCATTTTTTGCATAGGTTGAAAAGCTGTGGCGCGAAAACTAAAAGTCGCACATCCAAGTGCTTCACAGATTTCAACTGAGCACATCCCACGTTATCATTTGCAATGTATCCTTTTTTTTACTCCTACTATTTCGTGATTTATGACAAAATTCCAGAAGCCTTACATTGCGTATTATATATGAATAAATTATCATTTTTTGCATAGGTTGAAAAGCTGTAGCGCGAAAACTAAAAGTCGCACATCCAAGTCCTTTGCAGATTTAAATTAAGGACATCCCAAGTTATCATTTACAATGTATCCTTTATTTTTACTCCTACCATTTCGTGATTTATGACAAAATTCCAGAAGCCTTACTTTGCGTTTTATATATGAATAAATTATCATTTTTTGCATAGGTTGAAAAGCTGTGGCGCGAAAACTAAAAGTCACACATCCAAGTTCTTTGCAGATTCGAATTAAGGACATCCCAAGTTATCATTTGCAATGTATTCTTTTTTTTTACTCCTACCATTTCGTGATTTATGACAAAATTCCAGAAGCCTTACTTTGCGTTTTATATATGAATAAATTATCATTTTTTGCATAGGTTGAAAAGCTGTAGCACGAAAACTAAAAGTAGCACATCCAAGTCCTTTGCAGATTTGAATTGAGGACATCCCACGTTATTATTTGCAATGTATTCTTTTTTTTACTCCACACATTTCGTGATTTATGACAAAATTCCAGAAGCCTTACTTTGCGTTTTATATATGAATAAATTATCATTTTTTGCATAGGTTGAAAAGCTGTAGCGCGAAAACTAAAAGTCGCACAGCCAAGTCCTTTGCAGATTTGAATTGAGGACATCCCACGTTATCATTTGCAATGTATCATTTTTTTTACTCCTACCATTTCGTGATTTATGACAAAATTCCAGAAGCCTTACTTTGCGTTTTATATATGAATAAATTATCATTTTTTGCATAGGTTGAAAAGCTGTGGCGCAAAAACTAAAAGTGGCACATCCAAGTTCTTTTCAGATTCGAATTAAGGACATCCCAAGCTATCATTTGCAATGTATCCTTTTTTTTACTCCTACCATTTCGTGATTTATGACAAAATTCCAGAAGCCTTACTTTGCGTTTTATATATGAATAAATTATCATTTTTTGCATAGGTTGAAAAGCTGTGGCGCGAAAACTAAAAGTCGCACATCCAAGTCCTTTGCAGATTTGAATTGAGGACATCCCACGTTATCATTTGCAATGTGTCCTTTTTTTTTACTCCTACCATTTCGTGATTTATGACAAAATTCCAGAAGCCTTACTTTGCGTTTTATATATGAATAAATTATCATTTTTTGCATAGGTTGAAAAGCTGTGGCGCGAAAACTAAAAGTCGCACATCCAAGTCCTTTGCAGATTCGAATTAAGGACATCCCAAGTTATCATTTGCAATGTATCCTTTTTTTTACTCCTACCATTTCGTGATTTATGACAAAATTCCAGAAGCCTTACTTTGCGTTTTATATATGAATAAATTATCATTTTTTGCATAGGTTGAAAAGCTGTGGCGCGAAAACTAAAAGTCACACATCCAAGTGCTTTACAGATTTGAACTGAGCACATCCCACGTTATCATTTGCAATGTATCCTTTTTTTTACTCCTATCATTTCGTGATTTATGACAAAATTCCAGAAGCCTTACATTGCGTTTTATATATGAATAAATTATCATTTTTTGCATAGGTTGAAAAGCTGTAGCGCGAAAACTAAAAGTCGCACATCCAAGTCCTTTGCAGATTTAAATTAAGGACATCCCAAGTTATCATTTACATTGTATCCTTTTTTTTTACTCCTACCATTTCGTGATTTATGACAAAATTCCAGAAGCCTTACTTTGCGTTTTATATATGAATAAATTATCATTTTTTGCATAGGTTGAAAAGCTGTGGCGCGAAAACTAAAAGTCACACATCCAAGTTCTTTGCAGATTCGAATTAAGGACATCCCACGTTATCATTTGCAATGTATTCTTTTTTTTTACTCCTACCATTTCGTGATTTATGACAAAATTCCAGAAGCCTTACTTTGCGTTTTATATATGAATAAATTATCATTTTTTGCATAGGTTGAAAAGCTGTGGCGCGAAAACTAAAAGTCGCACATCCAAGTTCTTTGCAGATTTGAATTAAGGACATCCCAAGTTATCATTTGCAATGTATCTTTTTTTTTTTCCTACCATTTCGTGAGTTATGACAAAATTCCAGAAGCCTTACTTTGCGTTTTATATATGAATAAATTATCATTTTTTGCATAGGTTGAAAAGCTGTAGCGCGAAAACTAGAAGTCGCACATCCAAGTCCTTTGCAGATTCGAATTAAGGACATCCCACGTTATCATTTGCAATGTATCCTTTTTTTTTACTCGTACCATTTCGTGATTTATGACAAAATTCCAGAAGCCTTACTTTGCGTTTTATATATGAATAAATTATCATTTTTTGCATAGGTTGAAAAGCTGTGGCGCGAAAACTAAAAGTCGCACAGCCAAGTCCTTTGCAGATTTGAATTGAGGACATCCTACGTTATCATTTGCAATGTATCCTTTTTTTTTACTCCTACCATTTCGTGATTTATGACAAAATTCCAGAAGCCTTACTATGCGTTTTATATATGAATAAATTATCATTTTTTGCATAGGTTGAAAAGCTGTAGCGCGAAAACTAAAAGTCGCACATCCAAGTTCTTTGCAGATTTGAATTAAGAACATCCCACGTTGTCGTTTGCAATGTATCCTTTTTTTTACTCCTACCATTTCGTGATTTATGACAAAATTCCAGAAGCCTTACTTTGCGTTTTATATATGAATAAATTATCATTTTTTGCATAGGTTGAAAAGCTGTAGCGCGAAAACTAAAAGTCGCACAGCCAAGTCCTTTGCAGATTCGAATTAAGGACATCCCAAGTTATCATTTGCAATGTATCCTTTTTTTTACTCCTACCATTTCGTGATTTATGACAAAATTCCAGAAGCCTTACTTTGCGTTTTATATATGAATAAATTATCATTTTTTGCATAGGTTGAAAAGCTGTGGCGCGAAAACTAAAAGTCGCACATCGAAGTGCTTTACAGATTTGAACTGAGCACATCTCACGTTATCATTTGCAATGTATCCTTTTTTTTTACTCCACACATTTCGTGATTTATGACAAAATTCCAGAAGCCTTACTTTGCGTTTTATATATGAATAAATTATCATTTTTTGCATGGGTTGAAAAGCTGTAGCGCGAAAACTAAAAGTCGCACAGCCAAGTCCTTTGCAGATTTGAATTGAGGACATCCCACGTTATCATTTGCAATGTATTCTTTTTTTTACTCCTACCATTTCGTGATTTATGACAAAATTCCAGAAGCCTTACTTTGCGTTTTATATATGAATAAATTATCATTTTTTGCATAGGTTGAAAAGCTGTGGCGCGAAAACTAAAAGTCGCACATCCAAGTTCTTTGCAGATTCGAATTAAGGACATCCCAAGTTATCATTTGCAATGTATCCTTTTTTTTACTCCTACCATTTCGTGATTTATGACAAAATTCCAGAAGCCTTACTTTGCGTTTTATATATGAATAAATTATCATTTTTTGCATAGGTTGAAAAGCTGTAGCGCGAAAACTAAAAGTCGCACATCCAAGTCCTTTGCAGATTTGAATTGAGGACATCCCACGTTATCATTTGCAATGTATCCTTTTTTTTTACTCCTACCATTTCGTGATTTATGACAAAATTCCAGAAGCCTTACTTTGCGTTTTATATATGAATAAATTATCATTTTTTGCATAGGTTGAAAAGCTGTGGCGCGAAAACTAAAAGTCGCACATCCAAGTTCTTTGCAGATTCGAATTAAGGACATCCCAAGTTATCATTTGCAATGTATCCTTTTTTTTACTCCTACCATTTCGTGATATATGACAAAATTCCAGAAGCCTTACTTTGCGTTTTATATATGAATAAATTATCATTTTTTGCATAGGTTGAAAAGCTGTGGAGCGAAAACTAAAAGTCGCACATCCAAGTGCTTTACAGATTTGAACTGAGCACATCTCACGTTATCATTTGCAATGTATCCTTTTTTTTTACTCCACCATTTCGTGATTTATGACAAAATTCCAGAAGCCTTACATTGCGTTTTATATATGAATAAATTATCATTTTTTGCATAGGTTGAAAAGCTGTAGCGCGAAAACTAAAAGTCGCACATCCAAGTTCTTTGCAGATTTGAATTAAGGACATCCCAAGTTATCATTTGCAATGTATCTTTTTTTTACTCCTACCATTTCGTGATTTATGACAAAATTCCAGAAGCCTTACTTTGCGTTTTATATATGAATAAATTATCATTTTTTGCATAGGTTGAAAAGCTGTGGCGCGAAAACTAAAAGTCACACATCCAAGTTCTTTGCAGATTCGAATTAAGGACATCCCACGTTATCATTAACAATGTATTCTTTTTTTTTACTCCTACCATTTCGTGATTCATGACAAAATTCCAGAAGCCTTACTTTGCGTTTTATATATGAATAAATTATCATTTTTTGCATAGGTTGAAAAGCTGTGGCGCGAAAACTAAAAGTCGCACATCCAAGTTCTTTGCAGATTTGAATTAAGGACATCCCAAGTTATCATTTGCAATGTATCTTTTTTTTTACTCCTACCATTTCGTGAGTTATGACAAAATTCCAGAAGCCTTACTTTGCGTTTTATATATGAATAAATTATCATTTTTTGCATAGGTTGAAAAGCTGTGGCGCGAAAACTAAAAGTCACACATCCAAGTTCTTTGCAGATTCGAATTAAGGACATCCCACGTTATCATTTACAATGTATTCTTTTTTTTTACTCCTACCATTTCGTGATTTATGACAAAATTCCAGAAGCCTTACTTTGCGTTTTATATATGAATAAATTATCATTTTTTGCATAGGTTGAAAAGCTGTGGCGCGAAAACTAAAAGTCACACATCCAAGTTCTTTGCAGATTCGAATTAAGGACATCCCACGTTATCATTTACAATGTATTCTTTTTTTTACTCCTACCATTTCGTGATTCATGACAAAATTCCAGAAGCCTTACTTTGCGTTTTATATATGAATAAATTATCATTTTTTGCTTAGGTTGAAAAGCTGTAGCGCAAAAACTAGAAGTCGCACATCCAAGTCCTTTGCAGATTCGAATTAAGGACATCCCAAGTTATGATTTGCAATGTATCCTTTTTTTTACTCCTACCATTTCGTGATTTATGACAAAATTCCAGAAGCCTTACTTTGCGTTTTATATATGAATAAATTATCATTTTTTGCATAGGTTGAAAAGCTGTAGCACGAAAACTAAAAGTAGCACATCCAAGTCCTTTGCAGATTTGAATTGAGGACATCCCACGTTATCATTTGCAATGTATTCTTTTTTTTTACTCCACACATTTCGTGATTTATGACAAAATTCCAGAAGCCTTACTTTGCGTTTTATATATGAATAAATTATCATTTTTTGCATAGGTTGAAAAGCTGTAGCGCGAAAACTAAAAGTCGCACAGCCAAGTCCTTTGCAGATTTGAATTGAGAACATCCCACGTTATCATTTGCAATGTATCCTTTTTTTTACTCCTACCATTTCGTGATTTATGACAAAATTCCAGAAGCCTTACTTTGCGTTTTATATATGAATAAATTATCATTTTTTGCATAGGTTGAAAAGCTGTGGCGCGAAAACTAAAAGTCGCACATCCAAGTTCTTTGCAGATTCGAATTAAGGACATCCCAAGTTATCATTTGCAATGTATCCTTTTTTTTACTCCTACCATTTCGTGATTTATGACAAAATTCCAGAAGCCTTACTTTGCGTTTTATATATGAATAAATTATCATTTTTTGCATAGGTTGAAAAGCTGTGGCGCGAAAACTAAAAGTCGCACATCCAAGTGCTTTACAGATTTGAACTGAGCACATCCCACGTTATCATTTGCAATGTATCCTTTTTTTTTACTCCTACCATTTCGTGATTTATGACAAAATTCCAGAAGCCTTACATTGCGTTTTATATATGAATAAATTATCATTTTTTGCATAGGTTGAAAAGCTGTAGCGCGAAAACTAAAAGTCGCACATCCAAGTCCTTTGCAGATTTAAATTAAGGACATCCCAAGTTATGATTTGCAATGTATCCTTTTTTTTACTCCTACCATTTCGTGATTTATGACAAAATTCCAGAAGCCTTACTTTGCGTTTTATATATGAATAAATTATCATTTTTTGCATAGGTTGAAAAGCTGTAGCACGAAAACTAAAAGTCACACATCCAAGTTCTTTGCAGATTCGAATTAAGGACATCCCAAGTTATCATTTGCAATGTATTCTTTTTTTTTACTCCTACCATTTCGTGATTTATGACAAAATTCCAGAAGCCTTACTTTGCGTTTTATATATGAATAAATTATCATTTTTTGCATAGGTTGAAAAGCTGTAGCACGAAAACTAAAAGTAGCACATCCAAGTCCTTTGCAGATTTGAATTGAGGACATCCCACGTTATCATTTGCAATGTATTCTTTTTTTTTACTCCACACATTTCGTGATTTATGACAAAATTCCAGAAGCCTTACTTTGCGTTTTATATATGAATAAATTATCATTTTTTGCATAGGTTGAAAAGCTGTAGCGCGAAAACTAAAAGTCGCACAGCCAAGTCCTTTGCAGATTTGAATTGAGGACATCCCACGTTATCATTTGCAATGTATTCTTTTTTTTACTCCTACCATTTCGTGATTTATGACAAAATTCCAGAAGCCTTACTTTGCGTTTTATATATGAATAAATTATCATTTTTTGCATAGGTTGAAAAGCTGTGGCGCAAAAACTAAAAGTCGCACATCCAAGTCCTTTGCAGATTTAAATTAAGGACATCCCAAGTTATGATTTGCAATGTATCCTTTTTTTTACTCCTACCATTTCGTGATTTATGACAAAATTCCAGAAGCCTTACTTTGCGTTTTATATATGAATAAATTATCATTTTTTGCATAGGTTGAAAAGCTGTAGCACGAAAACTAAAAGTAGCACATCCAAGTCCTTTGCAGATTTGAATTGAGGACATCCCACGTTATCATTTGCAATGTATTCTTTTTTTTTACTCCACACATTTCGTGATTTATGACAAAATTCCAGAAGCCTTACTTTGCGTTTTATATATGAATAAATTATCATTTTTTGCATAGGTTGAAAAGCTGTAGCGCGAAAACTAAAAGTCGCACAGCCAAGTCCTTTGCAGATTTGAATTGAGAACATCCCACGTTATCATTTGCAATGTATCCTTTTTTTTACTCCTACCATTTCGTGATTTATGACAAAATTCCAGAAGCCTTACTTTGCGTTTTATATATGAATAAATTATCATTTTTTGCATAGGTTGAAAAGCTGTGGCGCGAAAACTAAAAGTCGCACATCCAAGTTCTTTGCAGATTCGAATTAAGGACATCCCAAGTTATCATTTGCAATGTATCCTTTTTTTTACTCCTACCATTTCGTGATTTATGACAAAATTCCAGAAGCCTTACTTTGCGTTTTATATATGAATAAATTATCATTTTTTGCATAGGTTGAAAAGCTGTGGCGCGAAAACTAAAAGTCGCACATCCAAGTGCTTTACAGATTTGAACTGAGCACATCCCACGTTATCATTTGCAATGTATCCTTTTTTTTTACTCCTACCATTTCGTGATTTATGACAAAATTCCAGAAGCCTTACATTGCGTTTTATATATGAATAAATTATCATTTTTTGCATAGGTTGAAAAGCTGTAGCGCGAAAACTAAAAGTCGCACATCCAAGTCCTTTGCAGATTTAAATTAAGGACATCCCAAGTTATGATTTGCAATGTATTTTTTTTTTCACTCCTACCATTTCGTGATTTATGACAAAATTCCAGAAGCCTTACTTTGCGTTTTATATATATGAATAAATTATCATTTTTTGCATAGGTTGAAAAGTTGTAGCGCGAAAACTAAAAGTCGCACATCCAAGTTCTTTGCAGATTCGAATTAGGGACATCCCAAGTTATCATTTGCAATGTATCCTTTTTTTTTACTCCTACCATTTCGTGATTTATGACAAAATTCCAGAAGCCTTACTTTGCGTTTTATATATGAATAAATTATCATTTTTTGCATAGGTTGAAAAGCTGTAGCACGAAAACTAAAAGTAGCACATCCAAGTCCTTTGCAGATTTGAATTGAGGACATCCCACGTTATCATTTGCAATGTATTCTTTTTTTTTACTCCACACATTTCGTGATTTATGACAAAATTCCAGAAGCCTTACTTTGCGTTTTATATATGAATAAATTATCATTTTTTGCATAGGTTGAAAAGCTGTAGCGCGAAAACTAAAAGTCGCACAGCCAAGTCCTTTGCAGATTTGAATTGAGGACATCCCACGTTATCATTTGCAATGTATTCTTTTTTTTACTCCTACCATTTCGTGATTTATGACAAAATTCCAGAAGCCTTACTTTGCGTTTTATATATGAATAAATTATCATTTTTTGCATAGGTTGAAAAGCTGTGGCGCAAAAACTAAAAGTCGCACATCCAAGTCCTTTGCAGATTTAAATTAAGGACATCCCAAGTTATCATTTACAATGTATCCTTTTTTTTTACTCCTACCATTTCGTGATTTATGACAAAATTCCAGAAGCCTTACTTTGCGTTTTATATATGAATAAATTATCATTTTTTGCATAGGTTGAAAAGCTGTGGCGCGAAAACTAAAAGTCACACATCCAAGTTCTTTGCAGATTCGAATTAAGGACATCCCAAGTTATCATTTGCAATGTATCCTTTTTTTTACTCCTACCATTTCGTGATTTATGACAAAATTCCAGAAGCCTTACTTTGCGTTTTATATATGAATAAATTATCATTTTTTGCATAGGTTGAAAAGCTGTAGCACGAAAACTAAAAGTAGCACATCCAAGTCCTTTGCAGATTTGAATTGAGGACATCCCACTTTATTATTTGCAATGTATCCTTTTTTTTTACTCCTACCATTTCGTGATTTATGACAAAATTCCAGAAGCCTTACTTTGCGTTTTATATATGAATAAATTATCATTTTTTGCATAGGTTGAAAAGCTGTGGCGCGAAAACTAAAAGTCGCACATCCAAGTTCTTTGCAGATTCGAATTAAGGACATCCCAAGTTATCATTTGCAATGTATCCTTTTTTTTACTCCTACCATTTCGTGATTTATGACAAAATTCCAGAAGCCTTACTTTGCGTTTTATATATGAATAAATTATCATTTTTTGCATAGGTTGAAAAGCTGTGGCGCGAAAACTAAAAGTCGCACATCCAAGTGCTTTACAGATTTGAACTAAGCACATCTCACGTTATCATTTGCAATGTATCCTTTTTTTTTACTCCACACATTTCGTGATTTATGACAAAATTCCAGAAGCCTTACTTTTCGTTTTATATATGAATAAATTATCATTTTTTGCATAGGTTGAAAAGCTGTAGCGCGAAAACTAAAAGTCGCACAGCCAAGTCCTTTGCAGATTTGAATTGAGGACATCCCACGTTATCATTTGCAATGTATCATTTTTTTTACTCCTACCATTTCGTGATTTATGACAAAATTCCAGAAGCCTTACTTTGCGTTTTATATATGAATAAATTATCATTTTTTGCATAGGTTGAAAAGCTGTGGCGCGAAAACTAAAAGTCGCACATCCAAGTTCTTTGCAGATTCGAATTAAGGACATCCCAAGTTATCATTTGCAATGTATCCTTTTTTTTACGCCTACCATTTCGTGATTTATGACAAAATTCCAGAAGCCTTACTTTGCGTTTTATATATGAATAAATTATCATTTTTTGCATAGGTTGAAAAGCTGTAGCGCGAAAACTAAAAGTCGCACATCCAAGTCCTTTGCAGATTTGAATTGAGGACATCCCACGTTATCATTTGCAATGTATCCTTTTTTTTTACTCCTACCATTTCGTGATTTATGACAAAATTCC
Source organism: Bombylius major (assembly GCA_932526495.1). Lineage (NCBI taxonomy): Eukaryota > Metazoa > Arthropoda > Insecta > Diptera > Bombyliidae > Bombylius > Bombylius major. Next base: position 32,047,315 of record OW052042.1, read on the forward strand.
AGAAGCCTTACTTTGCGTTTTATATATGAATAAATTATCATTTTTTGCATAGGTTGAAAAGCTGTGGCGCGAAAACTAAAAGTCGCACATCCAAGTTCTTTGCAGATTCGAATTAAGGACATCCCAAGTTATCATTTGCAATGTATCCTTTTTTTTACTCCTACCATTTCGTGATTTATGACAAAATTCCAGAAGCCTTACTTTGCGTTTTATATATGAATAAATTATCATTTTTTGCATAGGTTGAAAAGCTGTGGCGCGAAAACTAAAAGTCGCACATCCAAGTGCTTTACAGATTTGAACTGAGCACATCTCACGTTATCATTTGCAATGTATCCTTTTTTTTTACTCCTATCATTTCGTGATTTATGACAAAATTCCAGAAGCCTTACATTGCGTTTTATATATGAATAAATTATCATTTTTTGCATAGGTTGAAAAGCTGTAGCGCGAAAACTAAAAGTCGCACATCGAAGTTCTTTGCAGATTTGAATTAAGGACATCCCAAGTTATCATTTGCAATGTATCTTTTTTTTTACTCCTACCATTTCGTGATTTATGACAAAATTCCAGAAGCCTTACTTTGGGTTTTATATATGAATAAATTATCATTTTTTGCATAGGTTGAAAAGCTGTGGCGCGAAAACTAAAAGTCACACATCCAAGTTCTTTGCAGATTCGAATTAAGGACATCCCACGTTATCATTTACACTGTATTCTTTTTTTTTACTCCTACCATTTCGTGATTCATGACAAAATTCCAGAAGCCTTACTTTGCGTTTTATATATGAATAAATTATCATTTTTTGCATAGGTTGAAAAGCTGTGGCGCGAAAACTAAAAGTCGCACATCCAAGTTCTTTGCAGATTTGAATTAAGGACATCCCAAGTTATCATTTGCAATGTATCTTTTTTTTTACTCCTACCATTTCGTGAGTTATGACAAAATTCCAGAAGCCTTACTTTGCGTTTTATATATGAATAAATTATCATTTTTTGCTTAGGTTGAAAAGCTGTAGCGCGAAAACTAAAAGTCGCACATCCAAGTCCTTTGCAGATTCGAATTAAGGACATCCCACGTTATCATTTGCAATGTATCCTTTTTTTTACTCCTACCATTTCGTGATTTATGACAAAATTCCAGAAGCCTTACTTTGCGGTCTATATATGAATAAATTATCATTTTTTGCATAGGTTGAAAAGCTGTAGCGCGAAAACTAAAAGTCGCACAGCCAAGTCCTTTGCAGATTTGAATTGAGGACATCCCACGTTATCATTTGCAATGTATCCTTTTTTTTACTCCTACCATTTCGTGATTTATGACAAAATTCCAGAAGCCTTACTTTGCGTTTTATATATGAATAAATTATCATTTTTTGCATAGGTTGAAAAGCTGTGGCGCGAAAACTAAAAGTCGCACATCCAAGTTCTTTGCAGATTCGAATTAAGGACATCCCAAGTTATCATTTGCAATGTATATTTTTTTTTACTCCTACCATTTCGTGATTTATGACAAAATTCCAGAAGCCTTACTTTGCGTTTTATATATGAATAAATTATCATTTTTTGCATAGGTTGAAAAGCTGTGGCGCGAAAACTAAAAGTCGCACATCCAAGTGCTTTACAGATTTGAATTGGAACATCCCACGTTAACATTTGCAATGTATCCTTTTTTTTTACTCCTACCATTTCGTGATTTATGACAAAATTCCAGAAGCCTTACATTGCGTTTTATATATGAATAAATTATCATTTTTTGCATAGGTTGAAAAGCTGTAGCGCGAAAACTAAAAGTCGCACATCCAAGTTCTTTGCAGATTCGAATTAAGGACATCCCAAGTTATGATTTGCAGTGTATCCTTTTTTTTACTCCTACCATTTCGTGATTTATGACAAAATTCCAGAAGCCTTACTTTGCGTTTTATATATGAATAAATTATCATTTTTTGCATAGGTTGAAAAGCTGTGGCGCGAAAACTAGAAGTCGCACATCCAAGTCCTTTGCAGATTCGAATAAAGGACATCCCAAGTTATCATTTGCAATGTATTCTTTTTTTTTACTCCACACATTTCGTGATTTATGACAAAATTCCAGAAGCCTTACTTTGCGTTTTATATATGAATAAATTATCATTTTTTGCATAGGTTGAAAAGCTGTAGCGCGAAAACTAAAAGTCGCACAGCCAAGTCCTTTGCAGATTTGAATTGAGGACATCCCACGTTATCATTTGCAATGTATTCTTTTTTTTACTCCTACCATTTCGTGATTTATGACAAAATTCCAGAAGCCTTACTTTGCGTTTTATATATGAATAAATTATCATTTTTTGCATAGGTTGAAAAGCTGTGGCGCAAAAACTAAAAGTCGCACATCGAAGTTCTTTGCAGATTCGAATTAAGGACATCCCAAGTTATCATTTGCAATGTATTCTTTTTTTTTACTCCTACCATTTCGTGATTTATGACAAAATTCCCGAAGCCTTACTTTGCGTTTTATATTTGAATAAATTATCATTTTTTGCATAGGTTGAAAAGCTGTGGCGCGAAAACTAAAAGTCGCACATCCAAGTCCTTTGCAGATTTGAATTGAGGACATCCCACGTTATCATTTGCAATGTATCCTTTTTTTTACTCCTACCATTTCGTGATTTATGACAAAATTCCAGAAGCCTTACTTTGCGTTTTATATATGAATAAATTATCATTTTTTGCATAGGTTGAAAAGCTGTGGCGCGAAAACTAAAAGTCGCACATCCAAGTGCTTTACAGATTTGAACTGAGCACATCCCACGTTATCATTTGCAATGTATCCTTTTTTTTTACTCCTACCATTTCGTGATTTATGACAAAATTCCAGAAGCCTTACATTGCGTTTTATATATGAATAAATTATCATTTTTTGCATAGGTTGAAAAGCTGTAGCGCGAAAACTAAAAGTCGCACATCCAAGTCCTTTGCAGATTTAAATTAAGGACATCCCAAGTTATCATTTACAATGTATCCTTTTTTTTTACTCCTACCATTTCGTGATTTATGACAAAATTCCAGAAGCCTTACATTGCGTTTTATATAAGAATAAATTATCATTTTTTGCATAGGTTGAAAAGCTGTAGCGCGAAAACTAAAAGTCGCACATCCAAGTCTTTTGCAGATTTATATTAAGGACATCCCAAGTTATCATTTACAATGTATCCTTTTTTTTTACTCCTACCATTTCGTGATTTATGACAAAATTCCAGAAGCCTTACTTTGCGTTTTATATATGAATAAATTATCATTTTTTGCATAGGTTGAAAAGCTGTGGCGCGAAAACTAAAAGTCACACATCCAAGTTCTTTGCAGATTCGAATTAAGGACATCCCACGTTATCATTTGCAATGTATTCTTTTTTTTTACTCCTAATATTTCGTGATTTATGACAAAATTCCAGAAGCCTTACATTGCGTTTTATATAAAAATAAATTATCATTTTTTGCATAGGTTGAAAAGCTGTAGCGCGAAAACTAAAAGTCGCACATCCAAGTCCTTTGCAGATTTATATTAAGGACATCCCAAGTTATCATTTACAATGTATCCTTTTTTTTTACTTCTACCATTTCGTGATTTATGACAAAATTCCAGAAGCCTTACTTTGCGTTTTATATATGAATAAATTATCATTTTTTGCATAGGTTGAAAAGCTGTGGCGCAAAAACTAAAAGTCACACATCCAAGTTCTTTGCAGATTCGAATAAAGGACATCCCAAGTTATCATTTGCAATGTATTCTTTTTTTTTACTCCACACATTTCGTGATTTATGACAAAATTCCAGAAGCCTTACATTGCGTTTTATATAAGAATAAATTATCATTTTTTGCATAGGTTGAAAAGCTGTAGCGCGAAAACTAAAAGTCGCACATCCAAGTCCTTTGCAGATTTATATTAAGGACATCCCAAGTTATCATTTACAATGTATCCTTTTTTTTACTTCTACCATTTCGTGATTTATGACAAAATTCCAGAAGCCTTACTTTGCGTTTTATATATGAATAAATTATCATTTTTTGCATAGGTTGAAAAGCTGTAGCGCGAAAACTAAAAGTCGCACAGCCAAGTCCTTTGCAGATTTGAATTGAGGACATCCCACGTTATCATTTGCAATGTATCCTTTTTTTTACTCCTACCATTTCGTGATTTATGACAAAATTCCAGAAGCCTTACTTTGCGTTTTATATATGAATAAATTATCATTTTTTGCATAGGTTGAAAAGCTGTAGCGCGAAAACTAAAAGTCGCACAGCCAAGTCCTTTGCAGATTTGAATTGAGGACATCCCACGTTATCATTTGCAATGTATTCTTTTTTTTACTCCTACCATTTCGTGATTTATGACAAAATTCCAGAAGCCTTACTTTGCGTTTTATATATGAATAAATTATCATTTTTTGCATAGGTTGAAAAGCTGAGGCGCAAAAACTAAAAGTCGCACATCCAAGTTCTTTGCAGATTCGAATTAAGGACATCCCAAGTTATCATTTGCAATGTATTCTTTTTTTTTACTCCTACCATTTCGTGATTTATGACAAAATTCCAGAAGCCTTACTTTGCGTTTTATATATGAATAAATTATCATTTTTTGCATAGGTTGAAAAGCTGTGGCGCGAAAACTAAAAGTCGCACATCCAAGTTCTTTGCAGATTCGAATTAAGGACATCCCAAGTTATCATTTGCAATGTATCCTTTTTTTTACTCCTACCATTTCGTGATTTATGACAAAATTCCAGAAGCCTTACTTTGCGTTTTATATATGAATAAATTATAATTTTTTGCATAGGTTGAAAAGCTGTGACGCGAAAACTAAAAGTCACACATCCAAGTTCTTTGCAGATTCGAATTAAGGACATCCCACGTTATCATTTACACTGTATTCTTTTTTTTTACTCCTACCATTTCGTGATTCATGACAAAATTCCAGAAGCCTTACTTTGCGTTTTATATATGAATAAATTATCATTTTTTGCATAGGTTGAAAAGCTGTAGCGCGAAAACTAAAAGTCGCACATCCAAGTCCTTTGCAGATTTATATTAAGGACATCCAACGTTATCATTTGCAATGTATTCTTTTTTTTTACTCCACCATTTCGTGATTTATGACAAAATTCCAGAAGCCTTACTTTGCGTTTTATATATGAATAAATTATCATTTTTTGCATAGGTTGAAAAGCTGTGGCGCGAAAACTAAAAGTCGCACATCCAAGTTCTTTGCAGATTTTAATTAAAGACATTCCACGTTATCATTTGCAATGTATTCTTTTTTTTTACTCCTACCATTTCGTGAGTTATGACAAAATTCCAGAAGCCTTACTTTGCGTTTTATATATGAATAAATTATCATTTTTTGCATAGGTTGAAAAGCTGTGGCGCGAAAACTAAAAGTCGCACATCCAAGTCCTTTGCAGATTTGAATTGAGGACATCCCACGTTATCATTTGCAATGTACCCTTTTTTTTTACTCTTACCATTTCGTGATTTATGACAAAATTCCAGAAGCCTTACTTTGCGTTTTATATATGAATAAATTATCATTTTTTGCATAGGTTGAAAAGCTGTGGCGCGAAAACTAAAAGTCGCACATCCAAGTTCTTTGCAGATTCGAATTAAGGACATCCCACGTTATCATTTGCAATGTATCCTTTTTTTACTCCTACCATTTCCTGATTTATGACAAAATTCCAGAAGCCTTACTTTGCGTTTTATATATGAATAAATTATCATTTTTTGCATAGGTTGAAAAGCTGTGGCGCGAAAACTAAAAGTCGCACATCCAAGTGCTTTACAGATTTGAACTGAGCACATCCCAAGTTATCATTTACAATGTATCCTTTTTTTTTACTCCTACCATTTCGTGATTTATGACAAAATTCCAGAAGCCTTACTTTGCGTTTTATATATGAATAAATTATCATTTTTTGCATAGGTTGAAAAGCTGTGGCGCGAAAACTAAAAGTCGCACATCCAAGTTCTTTGCAGATTTGAATTAAGGACATCCCAAGTTATCATTTGCAATGTATCTTTTTTTTTTACTCCTACCATTTCGTGAGTTATGACAAAATTCCAGAAGCCTTACTTTGCGTTTTATATATGAATAAATTATCATTTTTTGCATAGGTTGAAAAGCTGTGGCGCGAAAACTAAAAGTCGCACATCCAAGTTCTTTGCAGATTCGAATTAAGGACATCCCAAGTTATGATTTGCAATGTATCCTTTTTTTTACTCCTACCATTTCGTGATTTATGACAAAATTCCAGAAGCCTTACTTTGCGTTTTATATATGAATAAATTATCATTTTTTGCATAGGTTGAAAAGCTGTAGCACGAAAATTAAAAGTAGCACATCCAAGTCCTTTGCAGATTTGAATTGAGGACATCCCACGTTATCATTTGCAATGTATTCTTTTTTTTTACTCCACACATTTCGTGATTTATGACAAAATTCCAGAAGCCTTACTTTGCGTTTTATATATGAATAAATTATCATTTTTTGCATAGGTTGAAAAGCTGTAGCGCGAAAACTAAAAGTCGCACAGCCAAGTCCTTTGCAGATTTGAATTGAGGACATCCCACGTTATCATTCGCAATGTATCCTTTTTTTTACTCCTACCATTTCGTGATTTATGACAAAATTCCAGAAGCCTTACTTTGCGTTTTATATATGAAAAAATTATCATTTTTTGCATAGGTTGAAAAGCTGTGGCGCGAAAACTAAAAGTCGCACATCCAAGTTCTTTGCAGATTCGAATTAAGGACATCCCAAGTTATCATTTGCAATGTATCCTTTTTTTTACTCCTACCATTTCGTGATTTATGACAAAATTCCAGAAGCCTTACTTTGCGTTTTATATATGAATAAATTATCATTTTTTGCATAGGTTGAAAAGCTGTAGCGCGAAAACTAAAAGTCGCACAGCCAAGTCCTTTGCAGATTTGAATTGAGGACATCCCACGTTATCATTCGCAATGTATCCTTTTTTTTACTCCTACCATTTCGTGATTTATGACAAAATTCCAGAAGCCTTACTTTGCGTTTTATATATGAATAAATTATCATTTTTTGCATAGGTTGAAAAGCTGTGGCGCGAAAACTAAAAGTCGCACATCCAAGTTCTTTGCAGATTCGAATTGAGGACATCCCACGTTATCATTTGCAATGTATCCTTTTTTTTTACTCCTACCATTTCGTGATTTATGACAAAATTCCAGAAGCCTTACATTGCGTTTTATATATGAATAAATTATCATTTTTTGCATAGGTTGAAAAGCTGTAGCGCCAAAACTAAAAGTCGCACATCCAAGTCCTTTGCAGATTTAAATTAAGGACATCCCAAGTTATCATTTACAATGTATCCTTTTTTTTTACTCCTACCATTTCGTGATTTATGACAAAATTCCAGAAGCCTTACTTTGCGTTTTATATATGAATAAATTATCATTTTTGGCATAGGTTGAAAAGCTGTGGCGCGAAAACTAAAAGTCACACATCCAAGTCCTTTGCAGATTTGAATTGAGGACATCCCACGTTATCATTTGCAATGTATTCTTTTTTTTTACTCCACACATTTCGTGATTTATGACAAAATTCCAGAAGCCTTACATTGCGTTTTATATATGAATAAATTATCATTTTTTGCATAGGTTGAAAAGCTGTGGCGCGAAAACTAAAAGTCGCACATCCAAGTTCTTTGCAGATTCGAATTAAGGACATCCCAAGTTATCATTTGCAATGTATCCTTTTTTTTACTCCTACCATTTCGTGATTTATGACAAAATTCCAGAAGCCTTACTTTGCGTTTTATATATGAATAAATTATCATTTTTTGCATAGGTTGAAAAGCTGTGGCGCGAAAACTAAAAGTCGCACATCCAAGTGCTTTACAGATTTGAACTAAGCACATCCCACGTTATCATTTGCAATGTATTCTTTTTTTTTACTCCACACATTTCGTGATTTATGACAAAATTCCAGAAGCCTTACATTGCGTTTTATATATGAATAAATTATCATTTTTTGCATAGGTTGAAAAGCTGTGGCGCGAAAACTAAAAGTCGCACATCCAAGTTCTTTGCAGATTCGAATTAAGGACATCCCAAGTTATCATTTGCACTGTATCCTTTTTTTTTACTCCTATCATTTCGTGATTTATGACAAAATTCCAGAAGCCTTACATTGCGTTTTATATATGAATAAATTATCATTTTTTGCATAGGTTGAAAAGCTGTAGCGCGAAAACTAAAAGTCGCACATCCAAGTCCTTTGCAGATTTAAATTAAGGACATCTCAAGTTATCATTTGCAATGTATCCTTTTTTTTTACTCTTACCATTTCGTGATTTATGACAAAATTCCAGAAGCCTTACTTTGCGTTTTATATATGAATAAATTATCATTTTTTGCATAGGTTGAAAAGCTGTGGCGCGAAAACTAAAAGTCACACATCCAAGTTCTTTGCAGATTCGAATTAAGGACATCCCACGTTATCATTTGCAATGTATCCTTTTTTTTTACTCCTACCATTTCGTGATTTATGACAAAATTCCAGAAGCCTTATTTGCGTTTTATATATGAATAAATTATCATTTTTTGCATAGGTTGAAAAGCTGTAGCACGAAAACTAAAAGTAGCACATCCAAGTCCTTTGCAGATTTGAATTGAGGACATCCCACGTTATCATTTGCAATGTATTTTTTTTTTTACTCCACACATTTCGTGATATATGACAAAATTCCAGAAGCCTTACTTTGCGTTTTATATATGAATAAATTATCATTTTTTGCATAGGTTGAAAAGCTGTGGCGCGAAAACTAAAAGTCGCACATCCAAGTTCTTTGCAGATTCGAATTAAGGACATCCCAAGTTATCATTTGCAATGTATTCTTTTGTTTTACTCCTACCATTTCGTGATTTATGACAAAATTCCAGAAGCCTTACTTTGCGTTTTATATATGAATAAATTATCATTTTTTGCATAGGTTGAAAAGCTGTAGCGCGAAAACTAAAAGTCGCACATCCAAGTTCTTTGCAGATTTGAATTAAGGACATCCCAAGTTATCATCTGCAATGTATCCTTTTTTTTTACTCCTACCATTTCGTGATTTATGACAAAATTCCAGAAGCCTTACTTTGCGTTTTATATATGAATAAATTATCATTTTTTGCATAGGTTGAAAAGCTGTGGCGCGAAAACTAAAAGTCACACATCCAAGTTCTTTGCAGATTCGAATTAAGGATATACCACGTTATCATTTGCAATGTATCCTTTTTTTTACTCCTACCATTTCGTGATTTATGACAAAATTCCAGAAGCCTTACTTTGCGTTTTATATATGAATAAATTATCATTTTTTGCATAGGTTGAAAAGCTGTGGCGCGAAAACTAAAAGTCACACAGCCAAGTCCTTTGCAGATTCGAATTAAGGACATCCGAAGTTATCATTTGCAATGTATCTTTTTTTTTTACTCCTACCATTTCGTGAGTTATGACAAAATTCCAGAAGCCTTACTTTGCGTTTTATATATGAATAAATTATCATTTTTTGCATAGGTTGAAAAGCTGTGGCGCGAAAACTAAAAGTCGCACATCCAAGTTCTTTGCAGATTTGAATTAAGGACATCCCAAGTTACCATTTGCAATGTATCTTTTTTTTTACTCCTACCATTTCGTGATTTATGACAAAATTCCAGAAGCCTTACTTTGCGTTTTATATATGAATAAATTATCATTTTTTGCATAGGTTGAAAAGCTGTGGCGCGAAAACTAAAAGTCGCACATCCAAGTTCTTTGCAGATTCGAATTAAGGACATCCCAAGTTATCATTTGCAATGTATCCTTTTTTTTACTCCTACCATTTCGTGATTTATGACAAAATTCCAGAAGCCTTACTTTGCGTTTTATATATGAATAAATTATCATTTTTTGCATAGGTTGAAAAGCTGTGGCGCGAAAACTAAAAGTCGCACATCCAAGTCCTTTGCAGATTTAAATTAAGGACATCCCAAGTTGTCATTTGCAATGTATCTTTTTTTTTTACTCCTACCATTTCGTGATTTATGACAAAATTCCAGAAGCCTTACTTTGCGTTTTATATATGAATAAATTATCATTTTTTGCATAGGTTGAAAAGCTGTAGCGCGAAAACTAAAAGTCGCACATCCAAGTTCTTTGCAGATTTGAATTAAGGACATCCCAAGTTATCATCTGCAATGTATCCTTTTTTTTTACTCCTACCATTTCGTGATTTATGACAAAATTCCAGAAGCCTTACTTTGCGTTTTATATATGAATAAATTATCATTTTTTGCATAGGTTGAAAAGCTGTAGCGCGAAAACTAAAAGTCGCATATCCAAGTCCTTTGCAGATTTAAATTAAGGACATCCCAAGTTATCATTTACAATGTATCCTTTTTTTTTACTGCTACCATTTCGTGATTTATGACAAAATTCCAGAAGCCTTCCTTTGCGTTTTATATATGAATAAATTATCATTTTTTGCATAGGTTGAAAAGCTGTGGCGCGAAAACTAAAAGTCACACATCCAAGTTCTTTGCAGATTCAAATTAAGGACATCCCACGTTATCATTTGCAATGTATCTTTTTTTTTTACTCCTACCATTTCGTGATTTATGACAAAATTCCAGAAGCCTTACTTTGCGTTTTATATATGAATAAATTATCATTTTTTGCATAGGTTGAAAAGCTGTGGCGCGAAAACTAAAAGTCGCACATCCAAGTCCTTTGCAGATTCGAATTAAGGACATCCCAAGTTATCATTTGCAATGTATTCTTTTTTTTACTCTACACATTTCGTGATTTATGACAAAATTCCAGAAGCCTTACTTTGCGTTTTATATATGAATAAATTATCATTTTTTGCATAGGTTGAAAAGCTGTAGCGCGAAAACTAAAAGTCGCACAGCCAAGTCCTTTGCAGATTTGAATTGAGGACATCCCACGTTATCATTTGCAATGTATCCTTTTTTTTACTCCTACCATTTCGTGATTTATGACAAAATTCCAGAAGCCTTACTTTGCGTTTTATATATGAATAAATTATCATTTTTTGCATAGGTTGAAAAGCTGTGGCGCGAAAACTAAAAGTCGCACATCCAAGTTCTTTGCAGATTCGAATTGAGGACATCCCACGTTATCATTTGCAATGTATTCTTTTTTGTTACTCCTACCATTTCGTGATTTATGACAAAATTCCAGAAGCCTTACTTTGCGTTTTATATATGAATAAATTATCATTTTTTGCATAGGTTGAAAAGCTGTGGCGCGAAAACTAAAAGTCGCACATCCAAGTCCTTTGCAGATTTAAATAAAGGACATCCCAACTTGTCATTTGCAATGTATCCTTTTTTTTTACTCCTACCATTTCGTGATTTATGACAAAATTCCAGAAGCCTTACTTTGCGTTTTATATATGAATAAATTATCATTTTTTGCATAGGTTGAAAAGCTGTAGCGCGAAAACTAAAAGTCGCACATCCAAGTTCTTTGCAGATTTGAATTAAGGACATCCCAAGTTATCATCTGCAATGTATTCTTTTTTTTTACTCTACACATTTCGTGATTTATGACAAAATTCCAGAAGCCTTACTTTGCGTTTTATATATGAATAAATTATCATTTTTTGCATAGGTTGAAAAGCTGTAGCGCGAAAACTAAAAGTCGCACAGCCAAGTCCTTTGCAGATTTGAATTGAGGACATCCCACGTTATCATTTGCAATGTATCCTTTTTTTTACTCCTACCATTTCGTGATTTATGACAAAATTCCAGAAGCCTTACTTTGCGTTTTATATATGAATAAATTATCATTTTTTGCATAGGTTGAAAAGCTGTAGCGCGAAAACTAAAAGTCGCACATTCAAGTTCTTTGCAGATTTGAATTAAGGACATCCCAAGTTATCATCTGCAATGTATCCTTTTTTTTTACTCCTACCATTTTGTGATTTATGACAAAATTCCAGAAGCCTTACTTTGCGTTTTATATATGAATAAATTATCATTTTTTGCATAGGTTGAAAAGCTGTAGCGCGAAAACTAAAAGTCGCATATCCAAGTCCTTTGCAGATTTGAATTAAGGACATCCCAAGTTATCATTTACAATGTATCCTTTTTTTTTACTGCTACCATTTCGTGATTTATGACAAAATTCCAGAAGCCTTACTTTGCGTTTTATATATGAATAAATTATCATTTTTTGCATAGGTTGAAAAGCTGTGGCGCGAAAACTAAAAGTCACACAGCCAAATCCTTTGCAGATTTGAATTAAGGACATCCCAAGTTATCATTTGCAATGTATCTTTTTTTTTACTCCCACCATTTCGTGAGTTATGACAAAATTCCAGAAGCCTTACTTTGCGTTTTATATATGAATAAATTATCATTTTTTGCATAGGTTGAAAAGCTGTGGCGCGAAAACTAAAAGTCGCACATCCAAGGTCTTTGCAGATTTGAATTGAGGACATCCCAAGTTATCATTTGCACTGTATTCTTTTTTTTTACTCCTACCATTTCGTGATTTATGACAAAATTCCAGAAGCCTTACTTTGCGTTTTATATATGAATAAATTATCATTTTTTGCATAGGTTGAAAAGCTGTGGCGCGAAAACTAAAAGTCGCACATCCAAGTCCTTTGCAGATTTAAATTAAGGACATCCCACGTTATCATTTGCAATGTATTCTTTTTTTTTACTCCTACCATTTCGTGATTTATGACAAAATTCCAGAAGCCTTACTTTGCGTTTTATATATGAATAAATTATCATTTTTTGCATAGGTTGAAAAGCTGTAGCGCGAAAACTAAAAGTCGCACATCCAAGTCCTTTGCAGATTTGAATTGAGGACATTCCACGTCATCATTTGCAATGTATTCTTTTTTTTTACTCCTACCATTTCGTGATTTATGACAAAATTCCAGAAGCCTTACTTTGCGTTTTATATATGAATAAATTATCATTTTTTGCATAGGTTGAAAAGCTGTGGCGCGAAAACTAAAAGTCACACAGCCAAGTCCTTTGCAGATTTGAATTGAGGACATTCCACGTCATCATTTGCAATGTATTCTTTTTTTTTACTCCTACCATTTCGTGATTTATGACAAAATTCCAGAAGCCTTACTTTGCGTTTTATATATGAATAAATTATCATTTTTTGCATAGGTTGAAAAGCTGTAGCGCGAAAACTAAAAGTCGCATATCCAAGTCCTTTGCAGATTTAAATTAAGGACATCCCAAGTTATCATTTACAATGTATCCTTTTTTTTTACTGCTACCATTTCGTGATTTATGACAAAATTCCAGAAGCCTTACTTTGCGTTTTATATATGAATAAATTATCATTTTTTGCATAGGTTGAAAAGCTGTGGCGCGAAAACTAAAAGTCACACAGCCAAGTCCTTTGCAGATTTGAATTAAGGACATCCCAAGTTATCATTTGCAATGTATCTTTTTTTTTTACTCCCACCATTTCGTGAGTTATGACAAAATTCCAGAAGCCTTACTTTGCGTTTTATATATGAATAAATTATCATTTTTTGCATAGGTTGAAAAGCTGTGGCGCGAAAACTAAAAGTCGCACATCCAAGTTCTTTGCAGATTTGAATTAAGGACAGCCCACGTTATCATTTGCAATGTATTCTTTTTTTTACTCCTACCATTTCGTGATTTATGACAAAATTCCAGAAGCCTTACTTTGCGTTTTATATATGAATAAATTATCATTTTTTGCATAGGTTGAAAAGCTGTGGCGCGAAAACTAAAAGTCGCACATCCAAGTTCTTTGCAGATTTGAATTAAGGACATCCCACGTTATCATTTGCAATGTATTCTTTTTTTTTACTCCTACCATTTCGTGATTTATGACAAAATTCCAGAAGCCTTACTTTGCGTTTTATATATGAATAAATTATCATTTTTTGCATAGGTTGAAAAGCTGTGGCGCGAAAACTAAAAGTCGCACATCCAAGTTCTTTGCAGATTTAAATCAAGGACATCCCAAGTTATCATTTGCAATGTATGCTTTTTTTTTACTCCTACCATTTCGTGATTTATGACAAAATTCCTGAAGCCTTACTTTGCGTTTTATATATGAATAAATTATCATTTTTTGCATAGGTTGAAAAGCTGTAGCGCGAAAACTAAAAGTCGCATATCCAAGTCCTTTGCAGATTTAAATTAAGGACATCCCAAGTTATCATTTACAATGTATCCTTTTTTTTTACTGCTACCATTTCGTGATTTATGACAAAATTCCAGAAGCCTTACTTTGCGTTTTATATATGAATAAATTATCATTTTTTGCATAGGTTGAAAAGCTGTGGCGCGAAAACTAAAAGTCGCACATCCAAGTCCTTTGCAGATTTGAATTAAGGACATCCCAAGTTATCATTTGCAATGTATCTTTTTTTTTTACTCCCACCATTTCGTGAGTTATGACAAAATTCCAGAAGCCTTACTTTGCGTTTTATATATGAATAAATTATCATTTTTTGCAAAGGTTGAAAAGCTGTAGCGCAAAAACTAAAAGTCGCACATCCAAGTCCTTTGCAGATTTAAATTAAGGACATCCCAAGTTATCATTTGCAATGTATCCTTTTTTTTACTCCTACCATTTCGTGATTTATGACAAAATTCCAGAAGCCTTACTTTGCGTTTTATATATGAATAAATTATCATTTTTTGCATAGGTTGAAAAGCTGTGGCGCGAAAACTAAAAGTCGCACATCCAAGTTCTTTGCAGATTTGAATTAAGGACATCCCACGTTATCATTTGCAATGTATTTTTTTTTTTACTCCTACCATTTCGTGATTTATGACAAAATTCCAGAAGCCTTACTTTGCGTTTTATATATGAATAAATTATCATTTTTTGCATAGGTTGAAAAGCTGTGGCGCGAAAACTAAAAGTCGCACATCCAAGTCCTTTGCAGATTTAAATTAAGGACATCCCAAGTTATCATTTGCAATGTATCCTTTTTTTTTACTCCTACCATTTCGTGATTTATGACAAAATTCCAGAAGCCTTACTTTGCGTTTTATATATGAATAAATTATCATTTTTTGCATAGGTTGAAAAGCTGTAGCGCGAAAACTAAAAGTCGCACATCCAAGTCCTTTGCAGATTTGAATTGAGGACATTCCACGTTATCATTTGCAATGTATTCTTTTTTTTTACTCCTACCATTTCGTGATTTATGACAAAATTCCAGAAGCCTTACTTTGCGTTTTATATATGAATAAATTATCATTTTTTGCATAGGTTGAAAAGCTGTGGCGCGAAAACTAAAAGTCGCACATCCAAGTTCTTTGCAGATTTGAATTAAGGACATCCCAAGTTATCATTTGCAATGTATCCTTTTTTTTACTCCTACCATTTCGTGATTTATGACAAAATTCCAGAAGCCTTACTTTGCGTTTTATATATGAATAAATTATCATTTTTTGCATAGGTTGAAAAGCTGTGGCGCGAAAACTAAAAGTCGCACATCCAAGTTCTTTGCAGATTTGAATTAAGGACATCCCAAGTTATCATTTGCAATGTATCTTTATTTTTTACTCCTACCATTTCGTGAGTTATGACAAAATTCCAGAAGCCTTACTTTGCGTTTTATATATGAATAAATTATCATTTTTTGCATAGGTTGAAAAGCTGTGGCGCGAAAACTAAAAGTCGCACATCCAAGTTCTTTGCAGATTTGAATTAAGGACATCCCACGTTATCATTTGCAATGTATTCTTTTTTTTTACTCCTACCATTTCGTGATTTATGACAAAATTCCAGAAGCCTTACTTTGCGTTTTATATATGAATAAATTATCATTTTTTGCATAGGTTGAAAAGCTGTGGCGCGAAAACTAAAAGTCGCACATCCAAGTTCTTTGCAGATTCTAATTAAGGACATCCCAAGTTATCATTTGCAATGTAGCCTTTTTTTTACTCCTACTATTTCGTGATTTATGACAAAATTCCAGAAGCCTTACTTTGCGTTTTATATATGAATAAATTATCATTTTTTGCATAGGTTGAAAAGCTGTGGCGCGAAAACTAAAAGTCGCACATCCAAGTTCTTTGCAGATTTGAATTAAGGACATCCCAAGTTATCATTTGCAATGTATCCTTTTTTTTACTCCTACCATTTCGTGATTTATGACAAAATTCCAGAAGCCTTACTTTGCGTTTTATATATGAATAAATTATCATTTTTTGCATAGGTTGAAAAGCTGTAGCGCGAAAACTAAAAGTCGCACATCCAAGTCCTTTGCAGATTTGAATTGAGGACATTCCACGTCATCATTTGCAATGTATTCTTTTTTTTTACTCCTACCATTTCGTGATTTATGACAAAATTCCAGAAGCCTTACTTTGCGTTTTATATATGAATAAATTATCATTTTTTGCATAGGTTGAAAAGCTGTGGCGCGAAAACTAAAAGTCGCACATCCAAGTTCTTTGCAGATTTAAATTAAGGACATCCCAAGTTATCATTTGCAATGTATCCTTTTTTTTTACTCCTACCATTTCGTGATTTATGACAAAATTCCTGAAGCCTTACTTTGCGTTTTATATATGAATAAATTATCATTTTTTGCATAGGTTGAAAAGCTGTAGCGCAAAAACTAAAAGTCGCACATCCAAGTCCTTTGCAGATTTAAATTAAGGATATCCCAAGTTATCATTTACGATGTATCCTTTTTTTTTACTCCTACCATTTCGTGATTTATGACAAAATTCCCGAAGCCTTACTTTGCGTTTTATATATGAATAAATTATCATTTTTTGCATAGGTTGAAAAGCTGTGGCGCGAAAACTAAAAGTCGCATATCCAAGTTCTTTGCAGATTTGAATTAAGGACATCCCACGTTATCATTTGCAATGTATTCTTTTTTTTTACTCCTACCATTTCGTGATTTATGACAAAATTCCAGAAGCCTTACTTTGCGTTTTATATATGAATAAATTATCATTTTTTGCATAGGTTGAAAAGCTGTAGCGCAAAAACTAAAAGTCGCACATCCAAGTCCTTTGCAGATTTAAATTAAGGACATCCCAAGTTATCATTTGCAATGTATCTTTTTTTTTTACTCCTACTATTTCGTGATTTATGACAAAATTCCAGAAGCCTTACTTTGCGTTTTATATATGAATAAATTATCATTTTTTGCATAGGTTGAAAAGCTGTGGCGCGAAAACTAAAAGTCGCACATCCAAGTTCTTTGCAGATTTGAATTAAGGACATCCCAAGTTATCATTTGCAATGTATCCTTTTTTTTACTCCTACCATTTCGTGATTTATGACAAAATTCCAGAAGCCTTACTTTGCGTTTTATATATGAATAAATTATCATTTTTTGCATAGGTTGAAAAGCTGTAGCGCGAAAACTAAAAGTCGCACATCCAAGTCCTTTGCAGATTTGAATTGAGGACATTCCACGTCATCATTTGCAATGTATTCTTTTTTTTTACTCCTACCATTTCGTGATTTATGACAAAATTCCAGAAGCCTTACTTTGCGTTTTATATATGAATAAATTATCATTTTTTGCATAGGTTGAAAAGCTGTGGCGCGAAAACTAAAAGTCGCACATCCAAGTTCTTTGCAGATTTAAATTAAGGACATCCCAAGTTATCATTTGCAATGTATCCTTTTTTTTTACTCCTACCATTTCGTGATTTATGACAAAATTCCTGAAGCCTTACTTTGCGTTTTATATATGAATAAATTATCATTTTTTGCATAGGTTGAAAAGCTGTAGCGCAAAAACTAAAAGTCGCACATCCAAGTCCTTTGCAGATTTAAATTAAGGATATCCCAAGTTATCATTTACGATGTATCCTTTTTTTTTACTCCTACCATTTCGTGATTTATGACAAAATTCCCGAAGCCTTACTTTGCGTTTTATATATGAATAAATTATCATTTTTTGCATAGGTTGAAAAGCTGTGGCGCGAAAACTAAAAGTCGCATATCCAAGTTCTTTGCAGATTTGAATTAAGGACATCCCACGTTATCATTTGCAATGTATTCTTTTTTTTTACTCCTACCATTTCGTGATTTATGACAAAATTCCAGAAGCCTTACTTTGCGTTTTATATATGAATAAATTATCATTTTTTGCATAGGTTGAAAAGCTGTAGCGCAAAAACTAAAAGTCGCACATCCAAGTCCTTTGCAGATTTAAATTAAGGACATCCCAAGTTATCATTTGCAATGTATCTTTTTTTTTTACTCCTACCATTTCGTGAGTTATGACAAAATTCCAGAAGCCTTACTTTGCGTTTTATATATGAATAAATTATCATTTTTTGCATAGGTTGAAAAGCTGTGGCGCGAAAACTAAAAGTCGCACATCCAAGTTCTTTGCAGATTTGAATTAAGGACATCCCACGTTATCATTTGCAATGTATTCTTTTTTTTCACTCCTACCATTTCGTGATTTATGACAAAATTCCAGAAGCCTTACTTTGCGTTTTATATATGAATAAATTATCATTTTTTGCATAGGTTGAAAAGCTGTGGCGCGAAAACTAAAAGTCGCATATCCAAGTTCTTTGCAGATTTAAATTAAGGACATCCCAAGTTATCATTTGCAATGTATTTTTTTTTTTTACTCCTACCATTTCGTGATTTATGACAAAATTCCTGAAGCCTTACTTCGCGTTTTATATATGAATAAATTATCATTTTTTGCATAGGTTGAAAAGCTGTAGCGCAAAAACTAAAAGTCGCACATCCAAGTCCTTTGCAGATTTAAATTAAGGACATCCCAAGTTATCATTTGCAATGTATCTTTTTTTTTTACTCCTACCATTTCGTGAGTTATGACAAAATTCCAGAAGCCTTACTTTGCGTTTTATATATGAATAAATTATCATTTTTTGCATAGGTTGAAAAGCTGTGGCGCGAAAACTAAAAGTCGCACATCCAAGTTCTTTGCAGATTTGAATTAAGGACATCCCACGTTATCATTTGCAATGTATTCTTTTTTTTTACTCCTACCATTTCGTGATTTATGACAAAATTCCAGAAGCCTTACTTTGCGTTTTATATATGAATAAATTATCATTTTTTGCATAGGTTGAAAAGCTGTGGCGCGAAAACTAAAAGTCGCACATCCAAGTTCTTTGCAGATTTGAATTAAGGACATCCCACGTTATCATTTGCAATGTATTTTTTTTTTTACTCCTACCATTTCGTGATTTATGACAAAATTCCAGAAGCCTTACTTTGCGTTTTATATATGAATAAATTATCATTTTTTGCATAGGTTGAAAAGCTGTGGCGCGAAAACTAAAAGTCGCACATCCAAGTTCTTTGCAGATTCTAATTAAGGACATCCCAAGTTATCATTTGCAATGTAGCCTTTTTTTTACTCCTACTATTTCGTGATTTATGACAAAATTCCAGAAGCCTTACTTTGCGTTTTATATATGAATAAATTATCATTTTTTGCATAGGTTGAAAAGCTGTGGCGCGAAAACTAAAAGTCGCACATCCAAGTTCTTTGCAGATTTGAATTAAGGACATCCCAAGTTATCATTTGCAATGTATATTTTTTTTTACTCCTACCATTTCGTTATTTATGACAAAATTCCAGAAGCCTTACTTTGCGTTTTATATATGAATAAATTATCATTTTTTGCATAGGTTGAAAAGCTGTAGCGCGAAAACTAAAAGTCGCACATCCAAGTCCTTTGCAGATTTGAATTGAGGACATTCCACGTCATCATTTGCAATGTATTCTTTTTTTTTACTCCTACCATTTCGTGATTTATGACAAAATTCCAGAAGCCTTACTTTGCGTTTTATATATGAATAAATTATCATTTTTTGCATAGGTTGAAAAGCTGTGGCGCGAAAACTAAAAGTCGCACATCCAAGTTCTTTGCAGATTTAAATTAAGGACATCCGAAGTTATCATTTGCAATGTATCCTTTTTTTTTACTCCTACCATTTCGTGATTTATGACAAAATTCCTGAAGCCTTACTTTGCGTTTTATATATGAATAAATTATCATTTTTTGCATAGGTTGAAAAGCTGTAGCGCAAAAACTAAAAGTCGCACATCCAAGTCCTTTGCAGATTTAAATTAAGGACATCCCAAGTTATCATTTACGATGTATCCTTTTTTTTTACTCCTACCATTTCGTGATTTATGACAAAATTCCCGAAGCCTTACTTTGCGTTTTATATATGAATAAATTATCATTTTTTGCATAGGTTGAAAAGCTGTGGCGCGAAAACTAAAAGTCGCACATCCAAGTTCTTTGCAGATTTGAATTAAGGACATCCCACGTTATCATTTGCAATGTATTCTTTTTTTTTACTCCTACCATTTCGTGATTTATGACAAAATTCCAGAAGCCTTACTTTGCGTTTTATATATGAATAAATTATCATTTTTTGCATAGGTTGAAAAGCTGTAGCGCAAAAACTAAAAGTCGCACATCCAAGTCCTTTGCAGATTTAAATTAAGAACATCCCAAGTTATCATTTGCAATGTATCTTTTTTTTTTACTCCTACCATTTCGTGAGTTATGACAAAATTCCAGAAGCCTTACTTTGCGTTTTATATATGAATAAATTATCATTTTTTGCATAGGTTGAAAAGCTGTGGCGCGAAAACTGAAAGTCGCACATCCAAGTTCTTTGCAGATTTGAATTAAGGACATCCCACGTTATCATTTGCAATGTATCCTTTTTTTTACTCCTACCATTTCGTGATTTATGACAAAATTCCAGAAGCCTTACTTTGCGTTTTATATATGAATAAATTATCATTTTTTGCATAGGTTGAAAAGCTGTGGCGCGAAAACTAAAAGTCGCATATCCAAGTTCTTTGCAGATTTAAATTAAGGACATCCCAAGTTATCATTTGCAATGTATCTTTTTTTTTTACTCCTACCATTTCGTGAGTTATGACAAAATTCCAGAAGCCTTACTTTGCGTTTTATATATGAATAAATTATCATTTTTTGCATAGGTTGAAAAGCTGTGGCGCGAAAACTAAAAGTCGCACATCCAAGTTTTTTGCAGATTTGAATTAAGGACATCCCACGTTATCATTTGCAATGTATTTTTTTTTTACTCCTACCATTTCGTGATTTATGACAAAATTCCAGAAGCCTTACTTTGCGTTTTATATATGAATAAATTATCATTTTTTGCATAGGTTGAAAAGCTGTGGCGCGAAAACTAAAAGTCGCACATCCAAGTCCTTTGCAGATTTAAATTAAGGACATCCCAAGTTATCATTTGCAATGTATCCTTTTTTTCTCCTACCATTTCGTGATTTATGACAAAATTCCAGAAGCCTTACTTTGCGTTTTATATATGAATAAATTATCATTTTTTGCATAGGTTGAAAAGCTGTAGCGCGAAAACTAAAAGTCGCACATCCAAGTCCTTTGCAGATTTGAATTGAGGACATTCCACGTTATCATTTGCAATGTATTCTTTTTTTTTACTCCTACCATTTCGTGATTTATGACAAAATTCCAGAAGCCTTACTTTGCGTTTTATATATGAATAAATTATCATTTTTTGCATAGGTTGAAAAGCTGTGGCGCGAAAACTAAAAGTCGCACATCCAAGTTCTTTGCAGATTTGAATTAAGGACATCCCACGTTATCATTTGCAATGTATTTTTTTTTTACTCCTACCATTTCGTGATTTATGACAAAATTCCAGAAGCCTTACTTTGCGTTTTATATATGAATAAATTATCATTTTTTGCATAGGTTGAAAAGCTGTGGCGCGAAAACTAAAAGTCGCACATCCAAGTTCTTTGCAGATTCTAATTAAGGACATCCCAAGTTATCATTTGCAATGTAGCCTTTTTTTTACTCCTACTATTTCGTGATTTATGACAAAATTCCAGAAGCCTTACTTTGCGTTTTATATATGAATAAATTATCATTTTTTGCATAGGTTGAAAAGCTGTGGCGCGAAAACTAAAAGTCGCACATCCAAGTTCTTTGCAGATTTGAATTAAGGACATCCCAAGTTATCATTTGCAATGTATCCTTTTTTTTACTCCCACCATTTCGTGATTTATGACAAAATTCCAGAAGCCTTACTTTGCGTTTTATATATGAATAAATTATCATTTTTTGCATAGGTTGAAAAGCTGTAGCGCGAAAACTAAAAGTCGCACATCCAAGTCCTTTGCAGATTTGAATTAAGGACATTCCACGTCATCATTCACAATGTATTTTTTTTTTTTACTCCTACCATTTCGTGATTTATGACAAAATTCCAGAAGCCTTACTTTGCGTTTTATATATGAATAAATTATCATTTTTTGCATAGGTTGAAAAGCTGTGGCGCGAAAACTAAAAGTCGCACATCGAAGTTCTTTGCAGATTTAAATTAAGGACATCCCAAGTTATCATTTGCAATGTATCCTTTTTTTTTACTCCTACCATTTCGTGATTTATGACAAAATTCCTGAAGCCTTACTTTGCGTTTTATATATGAATAAATTATCATTTTTTGCATAGGTTGAAAAGCTGTAGCGCAAAAACTAAAAGTCGCACATCCAAGTCATTTGCAGATTTAAATTAAGGACATCCCAAGTTATCATTTGCAATGTATCTTTTTTTTTTACTCCTACCATTTCGTGAGTTATGACAAAATTCCAGAAGCCTTACTTTGCGTTTTATATATGAATAAATTATCATTTTTTGCATAGGTTGAAAAGCTGTGGCGCGAAAACTAAAAGTCGCACATCCAAGTTCTTTGCAGATTTGAATTAAGGACATCCCAAGTTATCATTTGCAATGTATCCTTTTTTTTACTCCTACCATTTCGTGATTTATGACAAAATTCCAGAAGCCTTACTTTGCGTTTTATATATGAATAAATTATCATTTTTTGCATAGGTTGAAAAGCTGTGGCGCGAAAACTAAAAGTCGCACATCGAAGTTCTTTGCAGATTTAAATTAAGGACATCCCAAGTTATCATTTGCAATGTATCCTTTTTTGTTACTCCTACCATTTCGTGATTTAGGACAAAATTCCCGAAGCCTTACTTTGCGTTTTATATATGAATAAATTATCATTTTTTGCATAGGTTGAAAAGCTGTGGCGCGAAAACTAAAAGTCGCATATCCAAGTTCTTTGCAGATTTGAATTAAGGACATCCCACGTTATCATTTGCAATGTATTCTTTTTTTTTACTCCTACCATTTCGTGATTTATGACAAAATTCCAGAAGCCTTACTTTGCGTTTTATATATGAATAAATTATCATTTTTTGCATAGGTTGAAAAGCTGTAGCGCAAAAACTAAAAGTCGCACATCCAAGTCCTTTGCAGATTTAAATTAAGGACATCCCAAGTTATCATTTGCAATGTATCTTTTTTTTTTACTCCTACCATTTCGTGAGTTATGACAAAATTCCAGAAGCCTTACTTTGCGTTTTATATATGAATAAATTATCATTTTTTGCATAGGTTGAAAAGCTGTGGCGCGAAAACTAAAAGTCGCACATCCAAGTTCTTTGCAGATTTGAATTAAGGACATCCCACGTTATCATTTGCAATGTATTCTTTTTTTTTACTCCTACCATTTCGTGATTTATGACAAAATTCCAGAAGCCTTACTTTGCGTTTTATATATGAATAAATTATCATTTTTTGCATAGGTTGAAAAGCTGTGGCGCGAAAACTAAAAGTCGCATATCCAAGTTCTTTGCAGATTTAAATTAAGGATATCCCAAGTTATCATTTACGATGTATCCTTTTTTTTTACTCCTACCATTTCGTGATTTATGACAAAATTCCCGAAGCCTTACTTTGCGTTTTATATATGAATAAATTATCATTTTTTGCATAGGTTGAAAAGCTGTGGCGCGAAAACTAAAAGTCGCATATCCAAGTTCTTTGCAGATTTGAATTAAGGACATCCCACGTTATCATTTACGATGTATCCTTTTTTGTTACTCCTACCATTTCGTGATTTATGACAAAATTCCCGAAGCCTTACTTTGCGTTTTATATATGAATAAATTATCATTTTTTGCAAAGGTTGAAAAGCTGTGGCGCGAAAACTAAAAGTCGCACATCCAAGTTCTTTGCAGATTTGAATTAAGGACATCCCACGTTATCATTTGCAATGTATTTTTTTTTTACTCCTACCATTTCGTGATTTATGACAAAATTCCAGAAGCCTTACTTTGCGTTTTATATATGAATAAATTATCATTTTTTGCATAGGTTGAAAAGCTGTAGCGCAAAAACTAAAAGTCGCACATCCAAGTCATTTGCAGATTTAAATTAAGGACATCCCAAGTTATCATTTACGATGTATCCTTTTTTGTTACTCCTACCATTTCGTGATTTATGACAAAATTCCCGAAGCCTTACTTTGCGTTTTATATATGAATAAATTATCATTTTTTGCATAGGTTGAAAAGCTGTGGCGCGAAAACTAAAAGTCGCATATCCAAGTTCTTTGCAGATTTGAATTAAGGACATCCCACGTTATCATTTGCAATGTATTCTTTTTTTTTACTCCTACCATTTCGTGATTTATGACAAAATTCCAGAAGCCTTACTTTGCGTTTTATATATGAATAAATTATCATTTTTTGCATAGGTTGAAAAGCTGTAGCGCAAAAACTAAAAGTCGCACATCCAAGTCCTTTGCCGATTTAAATTAAGGACATCCCAAGTTATCATTTGCAATGTATCTTTTTTTTTTACTCCTACCATTTCGTGAGTTATGACAAAATTCCCGAAGCCTTACTTTGCGTTTTATATATGAATAAATTATCATTTTTTGCATAGGTTGAAAAGCTGTGGCGCGAAAACTAAAAGTCGCACATCCAAGTTCTTTGCAGATTTGAATTAAGGACATCCCACGTTATCATTTGCAATGTATTCTTTTTTTTTACTCCTACCATTTCGTGATTTATGACAAAATTCCAGAAGCCTTACTTTGCGTTTTATATATGAATAAATTATCATTTTTTGCATAGGTTGAAAAGCTGTGGCGCGAAAACTAAAAGTCGCACATCCAAGTTCTTTGCAGATTTGAATTAAGGACATCCCACGTTATCATTTGCAATGTATTTTTTTTTTACTCCTACCATTTCGTGATTTATGACAAAATTCCAGAAGCCTTACTTTGCGTTTTATATATGAATAAATTATCATTTTTTGCATAGGTTGAAAAGCTGTGGCGCGAAAACTAAAAGTCGCACATCCAAGTCCTTTGCAGATTTAAATTAAGGACATCCCAAGTTATCATTTGCAATGTATCCTTTTTTTTTCTCCTACCATTTCGTGATTTATGACAAAGTTCCAGAAGCCTTACTTTGCGTTTTATATATGAATAAATTATCATTTTTTGCATAGGTTGAAAAGCTGTAGCGCGAAAACTAAAAGTCGCACATCCAAGTCCTTTGCAGATTTGAATTGAGGACATTCCACGTTATCATTTGCAATGTATTCTTTTTTTTTACTCCTACCATTTCGTGATTTATGACAAAATTCCAGAAGCCTTACTTTGCGTTTTATATATGAATAAATTATCATTTTTTGCAAAGGTTGAAAAGCTGTGGCGCGAAAACTAAAAGTCGCACATCCAAGTTCTTTGCAGATTTGAATTAAGGACATCCCACGTTATCATTTGCAATGTATTCTTTTTTTTTACTCCTACCATTTCGTGATTTATGACAAAATTCCAGAAGCCTTACTTTGCGTTTTATATATGAATAAATTATCATTTTTTGCATAGGTTGAAAAGCTGTGGCGCGAAAACTAAAAGTCGCACATCCAAGTTCTTTGCAGATTCTAATTAAGGACATCCCAAGTTATCATTTGCAATGTAGCCTTTTTTTTACTCCTACTATTTCGTGATTTATGACAAAATTCCAAAAGCCTTACTTTGCGTTTTATATATGAATAAATTATCATTTTTTGCATAGGTTGAAAAGCTGTGGCGCGAAAACTAAAAGTCGCACATCCAAGTTCTTTGCAGATTTGAATTAAGGACATCCCAAGTTATCATTTGCAATGTATCCTTTTTTTTACTCCTACCATTTCGTGATTTATGACAAAATTCCAGAAGCCTTACTTTGCGTTTTATATATGAATAAATTATCATTTTTTGCATAGGTTGAAAAGCTGTAGCGCAAAAACTAAAAGTCGCACATCCAAGTCATTTGCAGATTTAAATTAAGGACATCCCAAGTTATCATTTACGATGTATCCTTTTTTGTTACTCCTACCATTTCGTGATTTATGACAAAATTCCCGAAGCCTTACTTTGCGTTTTATATATGAATAAATTATCATTTTTTGCAAAGGTTGAAAAGCTGTGGCGCGAAAACTAAAAGTCGCACATCCAAGTTCTTTGCAGATTTGAATTAAGGACATCCCACGTTATCATTTGCAATGTATTTTTTTTTTTACTCCTACCATTTCGTGATTTATGACAAAATTCCAGAAGCCTTACTTTGCGTTTTATATATGAATAAATTATCATTTTTTGCATAGGTTGAAAAGCTGTAGCGCAAAAACTAAAAGTCGCACATCCAAGTCATTTGCAGATTTAAATTAAGGACATCCCAAGTTATCATTTACGATGTATCCTTTTTTGTTACTCCTACCATTTCGTGATTTATGACAAAATTCCCGAAGCCTTACTTTGCGTTTTATATATGAATAAATTATCATTTTTTGCATAGGTTGAAAAGCTGTGGCGCGAAAACTAAAAGTCGCATATCCAAGTTCTTTGCAGATTTGAATTAAGGACATCCCACGTTATCATTTGCAATGTATTCTTTTTTTTTACTCCTACCATTTCGTGATTTATGACAAAATTCCAGAAGCCTTACTTTGCGTTTTATATATGAATAAATTATCATTTTTTGCATAGGTTGAAAAGCTGTAGCGCAAAAACTAAAAGTCGCACATCCAAGTCCTTTGCCGATTTAAATTAAGGACATCCCAAGTTATCATTTGCAATGTATCTTTTTTTTTTACTCCTACCATTTCGTGAGTTATGACAAAATTCCCGAAGCCTTACTTTGCGTTTTATATATGAATAAATTATCATTTTTTGCATAGGTTGAAAAGCTGTGGCGCGAAAACTAAAAGTCGCACATCCAAGTCCTTTGCAGATTTAAATTAAGGACATCCCAAGTTATCATTTGCAATGTATCTTTTTTTTTTACTCCTACCATTTCGTGAGTTATGACAAAATTCCAGAAGCCTTACTTTGCGTTTTATATATGAATAAATTATCATTTTTTGCATAGGTTGAAAAGCTGTGGCGCGAAAACTAAAAGTCGCATATCCAAGTTCTTTGCAGATTTGAATTAAGGACATCCCACGTTATCATTTGCAATGTATTCTTTTTTTTTACTCCTACCATTTCGTGATTTATGACAAAATTCCAGAAGCCTTACTTTGCGTTTTATATATGAATAAATTATCATTTTTTGCATAGGTTGAAAAGCTGTAGCGCAAAAACTAAAAGTCGCACATCCAAGTCCTTTGCAGATTTAAATTAAGGACATCCCACGTTATCATTTGCAATGTATCTTTTTTTTTTACTCCTACCATTTCGTGAGTTATGACAAAATTCCAGAAGCCTTACTTTGCGTTTTATATATGAATAAATTATCATTTTTTGCATAGGTTGAAAAGCTGTGGCGCGAAAACTAAAAGTCGCACATCCAAGTTCTTTGCAGATTTGAATTAAGGACATCCCACGTTATC
The DNA here is from genome assembly GCA_932526495.1 of Bombylius major. NCBI lineage: Eukaryota > Metazoa > Arthropoda > Insecta > Diptera > Bombyliidae > Bombylius > Bombylius major. The sequence continues at coordinate 32,075,083 of OW052042.1, forward strand.
ATTTGCAATGTATTCTTTTTTTTTACTCCTACCATTTCGTGATTTATGACAAAATTCCAGAAGCCTTACTTTGCGTTTTATATATGAATAAATTATCATTTTTTGCATAGGTTGAAAAGCTGTGGCGCGAAAACTAAAAGTCGCACATCCAAGTTCTTTGCAGATTTGAATTAAGGACATCCCAAGTTATCATTTGCAATGTATCTTTTTTTTTTACTCCTACCATTTCGTGAGTTATGACAAAATTCCAGAAGCCTTACTTTGCGTTTTATATATGAATAAATTATCATTTTTTGCATAGGTTGAAAAGCTGTGGCGCGAAAACTAAAAGTCGCACATCCAAGTTCTTTGCAGATTTGAATTAAGGACATCCCAAGTTATCATTTGCAATGTATCCTTTTTTTTACTCCTACCATTTCGTGATTTATGACAAAATTCCAGAAGCCTTACTTTGCGTTTTATATATGAATAAATTATCATTTTTTGCATAGGTTGAAAAGCTGTGGCGCGAAAACTAAAAGTCGCACATCGAAGTTCTTTGCAGATTTAAATTAAGGACATCCCAAGTTATCATTTGCAATGTATCCTTTTTTGTTACTCCTACCATTTCGTGATTTAGGACAAAATTCCCGAAGCCTTACTTTGCGTTTTATATATGAATAAATTATCATTTTTTGCATAGGTTGAAAAGCTGTGGCGCGAAAACTAAAAGTCGCATATCCAAGTTCTTTGCAGATTTGAATTAAGGACATCCCACGTTATCATTTGCAATGTATTCTTTTTTTTTACTCCTACCATTTCGTGATTTATGACAAAATTCCAGAAGCCTTACTTTGCGTTTTATATATGAATAAATTATCATTTTTTGCATAGGTTGAAAAGCTGTAGCGCAAAAACTAAAAGTCGCACATCCAAGTCCTTTGCAGATTTAAATTAAGGACATCCCAAGTTATCATTTGCAATGTATCTTTTTTTTTTACTCCTACCATTTCGTGAGTTATGACAAAATTCCAGAAGCCTTACTTTGCGTTTTATATATGAATAAATTATCATTTTTTGCATAGGTTGAAAAGCTGTGGCGCGAAAACTAAAAGTCGCACATCCAAGTTCTTTGCAGATTTGAATTAAGGACATCCCACGTTATCATTTGCAATGTATTCTTTTTTTTTACTCCTACCATTTCGTGATTTATGACAAAATTCCAGAAGCCTTACTTTGCGTTTTATATATGAATAAATTATCATTTTTTGCATAGGTTGAAAAGCTGTGGCGCGAAAACTAAAAGTCGCATATCCAAGTTCTTTGCAGATTTAAATTAAGGATATCCCAAGTTATCATTTACGATGTATCCTTTTTTTTTACTCCTACCATTTCGTGATTTATGACAAAATTCCCGAAGCCTTACTTTGCGTTTTATATATGAATAAATTATCATTTTTTGCATAGGTTGAAAAGCTGTGGCGCGAAAACTAAAAGTCGCATATCCAAGTTCTTTGCAGATTTGAATTAAGGACATCCCACGTTATCATTTACGATGTATCCTTTTTTGTTACTCCTACCATTTCGTGATTTATGACAAAATTCCCGAAGCCTTACTTTGCGTTTTATATATGAATAAATTATCATTTTTTGCAAAGGTTGAAAAGCTGTGGCGCGAAAACTAAAAGTCGCACATCCAAGTTCTTTGCAGATTTGAATTAAGGACATCCCACGTTATCATTTGCAATGTATTTTTTTTTTACTCCTACCATTTCGTGATTTATGACAAAATTCCAGAAGCCTTACTTTGCGTTTTATATATGAATAAATTATCATTTTTTGCATAGGTTGAAAAGCTGTAGCGCAAAAACTAAAAGTCGCACATCCAAGTCATTTGCAGATTTAAATTAAGGACATCCCAAGTTATCATTTACGATGTATCCTTTTTTGTTACTCCTACCATTTCGTGATTTATGACAAAATTCCCGAAGCCTTACTTTGCGTTTTATATATGAATAAATTATCATTTTTTGCATAGGTTGAAAAGCTGTGGCGCGAAAACTAAAAGTCGCATATCCAAGTTCTTTGCAGATTTGAATTAAGGACATCCCACGTTATCATTTGCAATGTATTCTTTTTTTTTACTCCTACCATTTCGTGATTTATGACAAAATTCCAGAAGCCTTACTTTGCGTTTTATATATGAATAAATTATCATTTTTTGCATAGGTTGAAAAGCTGTAGCGCAAAAACTAAAAGTCGCACATCCAAGTCCTTTGCCGATTTAAATTAAGGACATCCCAAGTTATCATTTGCAATGTATCTTTTTTTTTTACTCCTACCATTTCGTGAGTTATGACAAAATTCCCGAAGCCTTACTTTGCGTTTTATATATGAATAAATTATCATTTTTTGCATAGGTTGAAAAGCTGTGGCGCGAAAACTAAAAGTCGCACATCCAAGTTCTTTGCAGATTTGAATTAAGGACATCCCACGTTATCATTTGCAATGTATTCTTTTTTTTTACTCCTACCATTTCGTGATTTATGACAAAATTCCAGAAGCCTTACTTTGCGTTTTATATATGAATAAATTATCATTTTTTGCATAGGTTGAAAAGCTGTGGCGCGAAAACTAAAAGTCGCACATCCAAGTTCTTTGCAGATTTGAATTAAGGACATCCCACGTTATCATTTGCAATGTATTTTTTTTTTACTCCTACCATTTCGTGATTTATGACAAAATTCCAGAAGCCTTACTTTGCGTTTTATATATGAATAAATTATCATTTTTTGCATAGGTTGAAAAGCTGTGGCGCGAAAACTAAAAGTCGCACATCCAAGTCCTTTGCAGATTTAAATTAAGGACATCCCAAGTTATCATTTGCAATGTATCCTTTTTTTTTCTCCTACCATTTCGTGATTTATGACAAAGTTCCAGAAGCCTTACTTTGCGTTTTATATATGAATAAATTATCATTTTTTGCATAGGTTGAAAAGCTGTAGCGCGAAAACTAAAAGTCGCACATCCAAGTCCTTTGCAGATTTGAATTGAGGACATTCCACGTTATCATTTGCAATGTATTCTTTTTTTTTACTCCTACCATTTCGTGATTTATGACAAAATTCCAGAAGCCTTACTTTGCGTTTTATATATGAATAAATTATCATTTTTTGCAAAGGTTGAAAAGCTGTGGCGCGAAAACTAAAAGTCGCACATCCAAGTTCTTTGCAGATTTGAATTAAGGACATCCCACGTTATCATTTGCAATGTATTCTTTTTTTTTACTCCTACCATTTCGTGATTTATGACAAAATTCCAGAAGCCTTACTTTGCGTTTTATATATGAATAAATTATCATTTTTTGCATAGGTTGAAAAGCTGTGGCGCGAAAACTAAAAGTCGCACATCCAAGTTCTTTGCAGATTCTAATTAAGGACATCCCAAGTTATCATTTGCAATGTAGCCTTTTTTTTACTCCTACTATTTCGTGATTTATGACAAAATTCCAAAAGCCTTACTTTGCGTTTTATATATGAATAAATTATCATTTTTTGCATAGGTTGAAAAGCTGTGGCGCGAAAACTAAAAGTCGCACATCCAAGTTCTTTGCAGATTTGAATTAAGGACATCCCAAGTTATCATTTGCAATGTATCCTTTTTTTTACTCCTACCATTTCGTGATTTATGACAAAATTCCAGAAGCCTTACTTTGCGTTTTATATATGAATAAATTATCATTTTTTGCATAGGTTGAAAAGCTGTAGCGCAAAAACTAAAAGTCGCACATCCAAGTCATTTGCAGATTTAAATTAAGGACATCCCAAGTTATCATTTACGATGTATCCTTTTTTGTTACTCCTACCATTTCGTGATTTATGACAAAATTCCCGAAGCCTTACTTTGCGTTTTATATATGAATAAATTATCATTTTTTGCATAGGTTGAAAAGCTGTGGCGCGAAAACTAAAAGTCGCACATCCAAGTTCTTTGCAGATTTGAATTAAGGACATCCCACGTTATCATTTGCAATGTATTTTTTTTTTTACTCCTACCATTTCGTGATTTATGACAAAATTCCAGAAGCCTTACTTTGCGTTTTATATATGAATAAATTATCATTTTTTGCATAGGTTGAAAAGCTGTAGCGCAAAAACTAAAAGTCGCACATCCAAGTCATTTGCAGATTTAAATTAAGGACATCCCAAGTTATCATTTACGATGTATCCTTTTTTGTTACTCCTACCATTTCGTGATTTATGACAAAATTCCCGAAGCCTTACTTTGCGTTTTATATATGAATAAATTATCATTTTTTGCATAGGTTGAAAAGCTGTGGCGCGAAAACTAAAAGTCGCATATCCAAGTTCTTTGCAGATTTGAATTAAGGACATCCCACGTTATCATTTGCAATGTATTCTTTTTTTTTACTCCTACCATTTCGTGATTTATGACAAAATTCCAGAAGCCTTACTTTGCGTTTTATATATGAATAAATTATCATTTTTTGCATAGGTTGAAAAGCTGTAGCGCAAAAACTAAAAGTCGCACATCCAAGTCCTTTGCCGATTTAAATTAAGGACATCCCAAGTTATCATTTGCAATGTATCTTTTTTTTTTACTCCTACCATTTCGTGAGTTATGACAAAATTCCCGAAGCCTTACTTTGCGTTTTATATATGAATAAATTATCATTTTTTGCATAGGTTGAAAAGCTGTGGCGCGAAAACTAAAAGTCGCACATCCAAGTCCTTTGCAGATTTAAATTAAGGACATCCCAAGTTATCATTTGCAATGTATCTTTTTTTTTTACTCCTACCATTTCGTGAGTTATGACAAAATTCCAGAAGCCTTACTTTGCGTTTTATATATGAATAAATTATCATTTTTTGCATAGGTTGAAAAGCTGTGGCGCGAAAACTAAAAGTCGCATATCCAAGTTCTTTGCAGATTTGAATTAAGGACATCCCACGTTATCATTTGCAATGTATTCTTTTTTTTTACTCCTACCATTTCGTGATTTATGACAAAATTCCAGAAGCCTTACTTTGCGTTTTATATATGAATAAATTATCATTTTTTGCATAGGTTGAAAAGCTGTAGCGCAAAAACTAAAAGTCGCACATCCAAGTCCTTTGCAGATTTAAATTAAGGACATCCCACGTTATCATTTGCAATGTATCTTTTTTTTTTACTCCTACCATTTCGTGAGTTATGACAAAATTCCAGAAGCCTTACTTTGCGTTTTATATATGAATAAATTATCATTTTTTGCATAGGTTGAAAAGCTGTGGCGCGAAAACTAAAAGTCGCACATCCAAGTTCTTTGCAGATTTGAATTAAGGACATCCCACGTTATCATTTGCAATGTATTCTTTTTTTTTACTCCTACCATTTCGTGATTTATGACAAAATTCCAGAAGCCTTACTTTGCGTTTTATATATGAATAAATTATCATTTTTTGCATAGGTTGAAAAGCTGTGGCGCGAAAACTAAAAGTCGCATATCCAAGTTCTTTGCAGATTTAAATTGAGGACATCCCAAGTTATCATTTACGATGTATCCTTTTTTTTTACTCCTACCATTTCGTGATTTATGACAAAATTCCCGAAGCCTTACTTTGCGTTTTATATATGAATAAATTATCATTTTTTGCATAGGTTGAAAAGCTGTGGCGCGAAAACTAAAAGTCGCATATCCAAGTTCTTTGCAGATTTGAATTAAGGACATCCCACGTTATCATTTGCAATGTATTCTTTTTTTTTACTCCTACCATTTCGTGATTTATGACAAAATTCCAGAAGCCTTACTTTGCGTTTTATATATGAATAAATTATCATTTTTTGCATAGGTTGAAAAGCTGTAGTGCAAAAACTAAAAGTCGCACATCCAAGTCCTTTGCAGATTTAAATTAAGGACATCCCAAGTTATCATTTGCAATGTATCTTTTTTTTTACTCCTACCATTTCGTGATTTATGACAAAATTCCCGAAGCCTTACTTTGCGTTTTATATATGAATAAATTATCATTTTTTGCATAGGTTGAAAAGCTGTGGCGCGAAAACTAAAAGTCGCATATCCAAGTTCTTTGCAGATTTGAATTAAGGACATCCCACGTTATCATTTACAATGTATTCTTTTTTTTTACTCCTACCATTTCGTGATTTATGACAAAATTCCAGAAGCCTTACTTTGCGTTTTATATATGAATAAATTATCATTTTTTGCATAGGTTGAAAAGCTGTAGCGCAAAAACTAAAAGTCGCACATCCAAGTCCTTTGCAGATTTAAATTAAGGACATCCCAAGTTATCATTTGCAATGTATCTTTTTTTTTTACTCCTACCATTTCGTGAGTTATGACAAAATTCCAGAAGCCTTACTTTGCGTTTTATATATGAATAAATTATCATTTTTTGCATAGGTTGAAAAGCTGTGGCGCGAAAACTAAAAGTCGCACATCCAAGTTCTTTGCAGATTTGAATTAAGGACATCCCACGTTATCATTTGCAATGTATTCTTTTTTTTACTCCTACCATTTCGTGAGTTATGACAAAATTCCAGAAGCCTTACTTTGCGTTTTATATATGAATAAATTATCATTTTTTGCATAGGTTGAAAAGCTGTGGCGCGAAAACTAAAAGTCGCACATCCAAGTTCTTTGCAGATTTGAATTAAGGACATCCCACGTTATCATTTGCAATGTATTCTTTTTTTTTACTCCTACCATTTCGTGATTTATGACAAAATTCCAGAAGCCTTACTTTGCGTTTTATATATGAATAAATTATCATTTTTTGCATAGGTTGAAAAGCTGTGGCGCGAAAACTAAAAGTCGCACATCCAAGTTCTTTGCAGATTTGAATTAAGGACATCCCACGTTATCATTTGCAATGTATTTTTTTTTTTACTCCTACCATTTCGTGATTTATGACAAAATTCCAGAAGCCTTACTTTGCGTTTTATATATGAATAAATTATCATTTTTTGCATAGGTTGAAAAGCTGTGGCGCGAAAACTAAAAGTCGCACATCCAAGTCCTTTGCAGATTTAAATTAAGGACATCCCAAGTTATCATTTGCAATGTATCCTTTTTTTTTCTCCTACCATTTCGTGATTTATGACAAAGTTCCAGAAGCCTTACTTTGCGTTTTATATATGAATAAATTATCATTTTTTGCATAGGTTGAAAAGCTGTAGCGCGAAAACTAAAAGTCGCACATCCAAGTCCTTTGCAGATTTGAATTGAGGACATTCCACGTTATCATTTGCAATGTATTCTTTTTTTTTACTCCTACCATTTCGTGATTTATGACAAAATTCCAGAAGCCTTACTTTGCGTTTTATATATGAATAAATTATCATTTTTTGCAAAGGTTGAAAAGCTGTGGCGCGAAAACTAAAAGTCGCACATCCAAGTTCTTTGCAGATTTGAATTAAGGACATCCCACGTTATCATTTGCAATGTATTTTTTTTTTTACTCCTACCATTTCGTGATTTATGACAAAATTCCAGAAGCCTTACTTTGCGTTTTATATATGAATAAATTATCATTTTTTGCATAGGTTGAAAAGCTGTGGCGCGAAAACTAAAAGTCGCACATCCAAGTTCTTTGCAGATTCTAATTAAGGACATCCCAAGTTATCATTTGCAATGTAGCCTTTTTTTTACTCCTACTATTTCGTGATTTATGACAAAATTCCAAAAGCCTTACTTTGCGTTTTATATATGAATAAATTATCATTTTTTGCATAGGTTGAAAAGCTGTGGCGCGAAAACTAAAAGTCGCACATCCAAGTTCTTTGCAGATTTGAATTAAGGACATCCCAAGTTATCATTTGCAATGTATCCTTTTTTTTACTCCTACCATTTCGTGATTTATGACAAAATTCCAGAAGCCTTACTTTGCGTTTTATATATGAATAAATTATCATTTTTTGCATAGGTTGAAAAGCTGTAGCGCAAAAACTAAAAGTCGCACATCCAAGTCATTTGCAGATTTAAATTAAGGACATCCCAAGTTATCATTTACGATGTATCCTTTTTTGTTACTCCTACCATTTCGTGATTTATGACAAAATTCCCGAAGCCTTACTTTGCGTTTTATATATGAATAAATTATCATTTTTTGCAAAGGTTGAAAAGCTGTGGCGCGAAAACTAAAAGTCGCACATCCAAGTTCTTTGCAGATTTGAATTAAGGACATCCCACGTTATCATTTGCAATGTATTTTTTTTTTACTCCTACCATTTCGTGATTTATGACAAAATTCCAGAAGCCTTACTTTGCGTTTTATATATGAATAAATTATCATTTTTTGCATAGGTTGAAAAGCTGTAGCGCAAAAACTAAAAGTCGCACATCCAAGTCATTTGCAGATTTAAATTAAGGACATCCCAAGTTATCATTTACGATGTATCCTTTTTTGTTACTCCTACCATTTCGTGATTTATGACAAAATTCCCGAAGCCTTACTTTACGTTTTATATATGAATAAATTATCATTTTTTGCATAGGTTGAAAAGCTGTGGCGCGAAAACTAAAAGTCGCATATCCAAGTTCTTTGCAGATTTGAATTAAGGACATCCCACGTTATCATTTACAATGTATTCTTTTTTTTTACTCCTACCATTTCGTGATTTATGACAAAATTCCAGAAGCCTTACTTTGCGTTTTATATATGAATAAATTATCATTTTTTGCATAGGTTGAAAAGCTGTAGCGCAAAAACTAAAAGTCGCACATCCAAGTCCTTTGCAGATTTAAATTAAGGACATCCCAAGTTATCATTTGCAATGTATCTTTTTTTTTTACTCCTACCATTTCGTGAGTTATGACAAAATTCCCGAAGCCTTACTTTGCGTTTTATATATGAATAAATTATCATTTTTTGCATAGGTTGAAAAGCTGTGGCGCGAAAACTAAAAGTCGCACATCCAAGTTCTTTGCAGATTTGAATTAAGGACATCCCACGTTATCATTTGCAATGTATTCTTTTTTTTACTCCTACCATTTCGTGATTTATGACAAAATTCCAGAAGCCTTACTTTGCGTTTTATATATGAATAAATTATCATTTTTTGCATAGGTTGAAAAGCTGTGGCGCGAAAACTAAAAGTCGCATATCCAAGTTCTTTGCAGATTTAAATTAAGGACATCCCAAGTTATCATTTGCAATGTATTTTTTTTTTTTACTCCTACCATTTCGTGATTTATGACAAAATTCCTGAAGCCTTACTTTGCGTTTTATATATGAATAAATTATCATTTTTTGCATAGGTTGAAAAGCTGTAGCGCAAAAACTAAAAGTCGCACATCCAAGTCCTTTGCAGATTTAAATTAAGGACATCCCAAGTTATCATTTGCAATGTATCTTTTTTTTTACTCCTACCATTTCGTGAGTTATGACAAAATTCCAGAAGCCTTACTTTGCGTTTTATATATGAATAAATTATCATTTTTTGCATAGGTTGAAAAGCTGTGGCGCGAAAACTAAAAGTCGCACATCCAAGTTCTTTGCAGATTTGAATTAAGGACATCCCACGTTATCATTTGCAATGTATTCTTTTTTTTTACTCCTACCATTTCGTGATTTATGACAAAATTCCAGAAGCCTTACTTTGCGTTTTATATATGAATAAATTATCATTTTTTGCATAGGTTGAAAAGCTGTGGCGCGAAAACTAAAAGTCGCACATCCACGTTCTTTGCAGATTTGAATTAAGGACATCCCACGTTATCATTTGCAATGTATTTTTTTTTTTACTCCTACCATTTCGTGATTTATGACAAAATTCCAGAAGCCTTACTTTGCGTTTTATATATGAATAAATTATCATTTTTTGCATAGGTTGAAAAGCTGTGGCGCGAAAACTAAAAGTCGCACATCCAAGTTCTTCGCAGATTTGAATTAAGGACATCCCAAGTTATCATTTGCAATGTATCCTTTTTTTTACTCCTACCATTTCGTGATTTATGACAAAATTCCAGAAGCCTTACTTTGCGTTTTATATATGAATAAATTATCATTTTTTGCATAGGTTGAAAAGCTGTGGCGCGAAAACTAAAAGTCGCACATCCAAGTCCTTTGCAGATTTGAATTGAGGACATTCCACGTCATCATTTGCAATGTATCCTTTTTTTTTACTCCTACCATTTCGTGATTTATGACAAAATTCCAGAAGCCTTACTTTGCGTTTTATATATGAATAAATTATCATTTTTTGCATAGGTTGAAAAGCTGTGGCGCGAAAACTAAAAGTCGTACATCCAAGTTCTTTGCAGATTTAAATTAAGGACATCCCAAGTTATCATTTGCAATGTATCCTTTTTTTTTACTCCTACCATTTCGTGATTTATGACAAAATTCCTGAAGCCTTACTTTGCGTTTTATATATGAATAAATTATCATTTTTTGCATAGGTTGAAAAGCTGTGGCGCGAAAACTAAAAGTCGCACATCCAAGTCCTTTGCAGATTTAAATTAAGGACATCCCAAGTTATCATTTACGATGTATCCTTTTTTTTTACTCCTACCATTTCGTGATTTATGACAAAATTCCCGAAGCCTTACTTTGCGTTTTATATATGAATAAATTATCATTTTTTGCATAGGTTGAAAAGCTGTGGCGCGAAAACTAAAAGTCGCATATCCAAGTTCTTTGCAGATTTGAATTAAGGACATCCCACGTTATCATTTGCAATGTATTCTTTTTTTTTACTCCTACCATTTCGTGATTTATGACAAAATTCCAGAAGCCTTACTTTGCGTTTTATATATGAATAAATTATCATTTTTTGCATAGGTTGAAAAGCTGTGGCGCGAAAACTAAAAGTCGCACATCCAAGTTCTTTGCAGATTTGAATTAAGGACATCCCACGTTATCATTTGCAATGTGATCTTTTTTTTTACTCCTACCATTTCGTGAGTTATGACAAAATTCCAGAAGCCTTACTTTGCGTTTTATATATGAATAAATTATCATTTTTTGCATAGGTTGAAAAGCTGTGGCGCGAAAACTAAAAGTCGCACATCCAAGTTCTTTGCAGATTTGAATTAAGGACATCCCACGTTATCATTTGCAATGTATTCTTTTTTTTTACTCCTACCATTTCGTGATTTATGACAAAATTCCAGAAGCCTTACTTTGCGTTTTATATATGAATAAATTATCATTTTTTGCATAGGTTGAAAAGCTGTGGCGCGAAAACTAAAAGTCGCACATCCAAGTTCTTTGCAGATTTGAATTAAGGACATCCCACGTTATCATTTGCAATGTATTTTTTTTTTTACTCCTACCATTTCGTGATTTATGACAAAATTCCAGAAGCCTTACTTTGCGTTTTATATATGAATAAATTATCATTTTTTGCATAGGTTGAAAAGCTGTGGTGCGAAAACTAAAAGTCGCACATCCAAGTCCTTTGCAGATTTGAATTAAGGATATCCCAAGTTATCATTTGCAATGTATCCTTTTTTTTTCTCCTACCATTTCGTGATTTATGACAAAATTCCAGAAGCCTTACTTTGCGTTTTATATATGAATAAATTATCATTTTTTGCATAGGTTGAAAAGCTGTAGCGCGAAAACTAAAAGTCGCACATCCAAGTCCTTTGCAGATTTGAATTGAGGACATCCCACGTTATCATTTGCAATGTATTTTTTTTTTTACTCCTACCATTTCGTGATTTATGACAAAATTCCAGAAGCCTTACTTTGCGTTTTATATATGAATAAATTATCATTTTTTGCATAGGTTGAAAAGCTGTGGCGCGAAAACTAAAAGTCGCACATCCAAGTTCTTTGCAGATTCTAATTAAGGACATCCCAAGTTATCATTTGCAATGTAGCCTTTTTTTTACTCCTACTATTTCGTGATTTATGACAAAATTCCAGAAGCCTTACTTTGCGTTTTATATATGAATAAATTATCATTTTTTGCATAGGTTGAAAAGCTGTGGCGCGAAAACTAAAAGTCGCACATCCAAGTTCTTTGCAGATTTGAATTAAGGACATCCCAAGTTATCATTTGCAATGTATCCTTTTTTTTACTCCTACCATTTCGTGATTTATGACAAAATTCCAGAAGCCTTACTTTGCGTTTTATATATGAATAAATTATCATTTTTTGCATAGGTTGAAAAGCTGTAGCGCGAAAACTAAAAGTCGCACATCCAAGTCCTTTGCAGATTTGAATTGAGGACATTCCACGTCATCATTTACAATGTATTCTTTTTTTTTACTCCTACCATTTCGTGATTTATGACAAAATTCCAGAAGCCTTACTTTGCGTTTTATATATGAATAAATTATCATTTTTTGCATAGGTTGAAAAGCTGTGGCGCGAAAACTAAAAGTCGCACATCCAAGTTCTTTGCAGATTTAAATTAAGGACATCCCAAGTTATCATTTGCAATGTATCCTTTTTTTTTACTCCTACCATTTCGTGATTTATGACAAAATTCCTGAAGCCTTACTTTGCGTTTTATATATGAATAAATTATCATTTTTTGCATAGGTTGAAAAGCTGTAGCGCAAAAACTAAAAGTCGCACATCCAAGTCATTTGCAGATTTAAATTAAGGACATCCCAAGTTATCATTTACGATGTATCCTTTTTTGTTACTCCTACCATTTCGTGATTTATGACAAAATTCCCGAAGCCTTACTTTGCGTTTTATATATGAATAAATTATCATTTTTTGCATAGGTTGAAAAGCTGTGGCGCGAAAACTAAAAGTCGCATATCCAAGTTCTTTGCAGATTTGAATTAAGGACATCCCACGTTATCATTTGCAATGTATTCTTTTTTTTTACTCCTACCATTTCGTGATTTATGACAAAATTCCAGAAGCCTTACTTTGCGTTTTATATATGAATAAATTATCATTTTTTGCATAGGTTGAAAAGCTGTAGCGCAAAAACTAAAAGTCGCACATCCAAGTCCTTTGCAGATTTAAATTAAGGACATCCCAAGTTATCATTTGCAATGTATCTTTTTTTTTTACTCCTACCATTTCGTGAGTTATGACAAAATTCCCGAAGCCTTACTTTGCGTTTTATATATGAATAAATTATCATTTTTTGCATAGGTTGAAAAGCTGTGGCGCGAAAACTAAAAGTCGCACATCCAAGTTCTTTGCAGATTTGAATTAAGGACATCCCACGTTATCATTTGCAATGTATTCTTTTTTTTTACTCCTACCATTTCGTGATTTATGACAAAATTCCAGAAGCCTTACTTTGCGTTTTATATATGAATAAATTATCATTTTTTGCATAGGTTGAAAAGCTGTGGCGCGAAAACTAAAAGTCGCATATCCAAGTTCTTTGCAGATTTAAATTAAGGACATCCCAAGTTATCATTTGCAATGTATTTTTTTTTTTTACTCCTACCATTTCGTGATTTATGACAAAATTCCTGAAGCCTTACTTTGCGTTTTATATATGAATAAATTATCATTTTTTGCATAGGTTGAAAAGCTGTAGCGCAAAAACTAAAAGTCGCACATCCAAGTCCTTTGCAGATTTAAATTAAGGACATCCCAAGTTATCATTTGCAATGTATCTTTTTTTTTTACTCCTACCATTTCGTGAGTTATGACAAAATTCCAGAAGCCTTACTTTGCGTTTTATATATGAATAAATTATCATTTTTTGCATAGGTTGAAAAGCTGTGGCGCGAAAACTAAAAGTCGCACATCCAAGTTCTTTGCAGATTTGAATTAAGGACATCCCACGTTATCATTTGCAATGTATTTTTTTTTTTTACTCCTACCATTTCGTGATTTATGACAAAATTCCAGAAGCCTTACTTTGCGTTTTATATATGAATAAATTATCATTTTTTGCATAGGTTGAAAAGCTGTGGCGCGAAAACTAAAAGTCGCACATCCACGTTCTTTGCAGATTTGAATTAAGGACATCCCACGTTATCATTTGCAATGTATTTTTTTTTACTCCTACCATTTCGTGATTTATGACAAAATTCCAGAAGCCTTACTTTGCGTTTTATATATGAATAAATTATCATTTTTTGCATAGGTTGAAAAGCTGTGGCGCGAAAACTAAAAGTCGCACATCCAAGTTCTTCGCAGATTTGAATTAAGGACATCCCAAGTTATCATTTGCAATGTAGCCTTTTTTTTACTCCTACCATTTCGTGATTTATGACAAAATTCCAGAAGCCTTACTTTGCGTTTTATATATGAATAAATTATCATTTTTTGCATAGGTTGAAAAGCTGTGGCGCGAAAACTAAAAGTCGTACATCCAAGTTCTTTGCAGATTTAAATTAAGGACATCCCAAGTTATCATTTGCAATGTATCCTTTTTTTTTACTCCTACCATTTCGTGATTTATGACAAAATTCCTAAAGCCTTACTTTGCGTTTTATATATGAATAAATTATCATTTTTTGCATAGGTTGAAAAGCTGTGGCGCGAAAACTAAAAGTCGCACATCCAAGTCCTTTGCAGATTTAAATTAAGGACATCCCAAGTTATCATTTACGATGTATCCTTTTTTTTTACTCCTACCATTTCGTGATTTATGACAAAATTCCCGAAGCCTTACTTTGCGTTTTATATATGAATAAATTATCATTTTTTGCATAGGTTGAAAAGCTGTGGTGCGAAAACTAAAAGTCGCATATCCAAGTTCTTTGCAGATTTGAATTAAGGACATCCCACGTTATCATTTGCAATGTATTCTTTTTTTTTACTCCTACCATTTCGTGATTTATGACAAAATTCCAGAAGCCTTACTTTGCGTTTTATATATGAATAAATTATCATTTTTTGCATAGGTTGAAAAGCTGTAGCGCAAAAACTAAAAGTCACACATCCAAGTCCTTTGCAGATTTAAATTAAGGACATCCCAAGTTATCATTTGCAATGTATCTTTTTTTTTTACTCCTACCATTTCGTGAGTTATGACAAAATTCCAGAAGCCTTACTTTGCGTTTTATATATGAATAAATTATCATTTTTTGCATAGGTTGAAAAGCTGTGGCGCGAAAACTAAAAGTCGCACATCCAAGTTCTTTGCAGATTTGAATTAAGGACATCCCACGTTATCATTTGCAATGTGATCTTTTTTTTTACTCCTACCATTTCGTGAGTTATGACAAAATTCCAGAAGCCTTACTTTGCGTTTTATATATGAATAAATTATCATTTTTTGCATAGGTTGAAAAGCTGTGGCGCGAAAACTAAAAGTCGCACATCCAAGTTCTTTGCAGATTTGAATTAAGGACATCCCACGTTATCATTTGCAATGTATTCTTTTTTTTTACTCCTACCATTTCGTGATTTATGACAAAATTCCAGAAGCCTTACTTTGCGTTTTATATATGAATAAATTATCATTTTTTGCATAGGTTGAAAAGCTGTGGCGCGAAAACTAAAAGTCGCACATCCAAGTTCTTTGCAGATTTGAATTAAGGACATCCCACGTTATCATTTGCAATGTATTTTTTTTTTTACTCCTACCATTTCGTGATTTATGACAAAATTCCAGAAGCCTTACTTTGCGTTTTATATATGAATAAATTATCATTTTTTGCATAGGTTGAAAAGCTGTGGTGCGAAAACTAAAAGTCGCACATCCAAGTCCTTTGCAGATTTAAATTAAGGACATCCCAAGTTATCATTTGCAATGTATCCTTTTTTTTTCTCCTACCATTTCGTGATTTATGACAAAATTCCAGAAGCCTTACTTTGCGTTTTATATATGAATAAATTATCATTTTTTGCATAGGTTGAAAAGCTGTAGCGCGAAAACTAAAAGTCGCACATCCAAGTCCTTTGCAGATTTGAATTGAGGACATTCCACGTTATCATTTGCAATGTATTCTTTTTTTTTACTCCTACCATTTCGTGATTTATGACAAAATTCCAGAAGCCTTACTTTGCGTTTTATATATGAATAAATTATCATTTTTTGCATAGGTTGAAAAGCTGTGGCGCGAAAACTAAAAGTCGCACATCCAAGTTCTTTGCAGATTTGAATTAAGGACATCCCACGTTATCATTTGCAATGTATCCTTTTTTTTTACTCCTACCATTTCGTGATTTATGACAAAATTCCAGAAGCCTTACTTTGCGTTTTATATATGAATAAATTATCATTTTTTGCATAGGTTGAAAAGCTGTGGCGCGAAAACTAAAAGTCGCACATCCAAGTTCTTTGCAGATTTGAATTAAGGACATCCCAAGTTATCATTTGCAATGTATCTTTATTTTTTACTCCTACCATTTCGTGAGTTATGACAAAATTCCAGAAGCCTTACTTTGCGTTTTATATATGAATAAATTATCATTTTTTGCATAGGTTGAAAAGCTGTGGCGCGAAAACTAAAAGTCGCACATCCAAGTTCTTTGCAGATTTGAATTAAGGACATCCCACGTTATTATTTGCAATGTATTCTTTTTTTTTACTCCTACCATTTCGTGATTTATGACAAAATTCCAGAAGCCTTACTTTGCGTTTTATATATGAATAAATTATCATTTTTTGCATAGGTTGAAAAGCTGTGGCGCGAAAACTAAAAGTCGCACAGCCAAGTCCTTTGCAGATTTGAATTGAGGACATCCCACGTTATCATTTGCAATGTAGCCTTTTTTTTACTCCTACCATTTCGTGATTTATGACAAAATTCCAGAAGCCTTACTTTGCGTTTTATATATGAATAAATTATCATTTTTTGCATAGGTTGAAAAGCTGTAGCGCGAAAACTAAAAGTCGCACATCCAAGTCCTTTGCAGATTTGAATTGAGGACATTCCACGTTATCATTTGCAATGTATTCTTTTTTTTTACTCCTACCATTTCGTGATTTATGACAAAATTCCAGAAGCCTTACTTTGCGTTTTATATATGAATAAATTATCATTTTTTGCATAGGTTGAAAAGCTGTGGCGCGAAAACTAAAAGTCGCACATCCAAGTTCTTTGCAGATTTGAATTAAGGACATCCCACGTTATCATTTGCAATGTATCCTTTTTTTTACTCCTACCATTTCGTGATTTATGACAAAATTCCAGAAGCCTTACTTTGCGTTTTATATATGAATAAATTATCATTTTTTGCATAGGTTGAAAAGCTGTGGCGCGAAAACTAAAAGTCGCACATCCAAGTTCTTTGCAGATTTGAATTAAGGACATCCCACGTTATCATTTGCAATGTATTCTTTTTTTTTACTCCTACCATTTCGTGATTTATGACAAAATTCCAGAAGCCTTACTTTGCGTTTTATATATGAATAAATTATCATTTTTTGCATAGGTTGAAAAGCTGTGGCGCGAAAACTAAAAGTCGCACATCCAAGTTCTTTGCAGATTCTAATTAAGGACATCCCAAGTTATCATTTGCAATGTAGCCTTTTTTTTACTCCTACTATTTCGTGATTTATGACAAAATTCCAGAAGCCTTACTTTGCGTTTTATATATGAATAAATTATCATTTTTTGCATAGGTTGAAAAGCTGTGGCGCGAAAACTAAAAGTCGCACATCCAAGTTCTTTGCAGATTTGAATTGAAGACATTCCACGTCATCATTTGCAATGTATTCTTTTTTTTTACTCCTACCATTTCGTGATTTATGACAAAATTCCAGAAGCCTTACTTTGCGTTTTATATATGAATAAATTATCATTTTTTGCATAGGTTGAAAAGCTGTGCCGCGAAAACTAAAAGTCGCACATCCAAGTTCTTTGCAGATTTGAATTAAGGACATCCCACGTTATCATTTGCAATGTATCCTTTTTTTTACTCCTACCATTTCGTGATTTATGACAAAATTCCAGAAGCCTTACTTTGCGTTTTATATATGAATAAATTATCATTTTTTGCATAGGTTGAAAAGCTGTGGCGCGAAAACTAAAAGTCGCACATCCAAGTTCTTTGCAGATTTGAATTAAGGACATCCCACGTTATCATTTGCAATGTATTCTTTTTTTTTACTCCTACCATTTCGTGATTTATGACAAAATTCCAGAAGCCTTACTTTGCGTTTTATATATGAATAAATTATCATTTTTTGCATAGGTTGAAAAGCTGTGGCGCGAAAACTAAAAGTCGCACATCCAAGTTCTTTGCAGATTCTAATTAAGGACATCCCAAGTTATCATTTGCAATGTAGCCTTTTTTTTACTCCTACTATTTCGTGATTTATGACAAAATTCCAGAAGCCTTACTTTGCGTTTTATATATGAATAAATTATCATTTTTTGCATAGGTTGAAAAGCTGTGGCGCGAAAACTAAAAGTCGCACATCCAAGTTCTTTGCAGATTTGAATTAAGGACATTCCACGTCATCATTTGCAATGTATCCTTTTTTTTTTACTCCTACCATTTCGTGAGTTATGACAAAATTCCAGAAGCCTTACTTTGCGTTTTATATATGAATAAATTATCATTTTTTGCATAGGTTGAAAAGCTGTAGCGCGAAAACTAAAAGTCGCACATCCAAGTCCTTTGCAGATTTGAATTGAGGACATTCCACGTTATCATTTGCAATGTATTCTTTTTTTTTACTCCTACCATTTCGTGATTTATGACAAAATTCCAGAAGCCTTACTTTGCGTTTTATATATGAATAAATTATCATTTTTTGCATAGGTTGAAAAGCTGTGGCGCGAAAACTAAAAGTCGCACATCCAAGTTCTTTGCAGATTCTAATTAAGGACATCCCAAGTTATCATTTGCAATGTAGCCTTTTTTTTACTCCTACCATTTCGTGATTTATGACAAAATTCCAGAAGCCTTACTTTGCGTTTTATATATGAATAAATTATCATTTTTTGCATAGGTTGAAAAGCTGTGGCGCGAAAACTAAAAGTCGTACATCCAAGTTCTTTGCAGATTCGAATTAAGGACATCCCAAGTTATCATTTGCAATGTATCCTTTTTTTTTTACTCCTACCATTTCGTGAGTTATGACAAAATTCCAGAAGCCTTACTTTGCGTTTTATATATGAATAAATTATCATTTTTTGCATAGGTTGAAAAGCTGTAGCGCGAAAACTAAAAGTCGCACATCCAAGTCCTTTGCAGATTTGAATTGAGGACATTCCACGTTATCATTTGCAATGTATTCTTTTTTTTTACTCCTACCATTTCGTGATTTATGACAAAATTCCAGAAGCCTTACTTTGCGTTTTATATATGAATAAATTATCATTTTTTGCATAGGTTGAAAAGCTGTGGCGCGAAAACTAAAAGTCGCACATCCAAGTTCTTTGCAGATTTGAATTAAGGACATCCCACGTTATCATTTGCAATGTATCCTTTTTTTTACTCCTACCATTTCGTGATTTATGACAAAATTCCAGAAGCCTTACTTTGCGTTTTATATATGAATAAATTATCATTTTTTGCATAGGTTGGAAAGCTGTGGCGCGAAAACTAAAAGTCGCACATCCAAGTTCTTTGCAGATTTGAATTAAGGACATCCCACGTTATCATTTGCAATGTATTCTTTTTTTTTACTCCTACCATTTCGTGATTTATGACAAAATTCCAGAAGCCTTACTTTGCGTTTTATATATGAATAAATTATCATTTTTTGCATAGGTTGAAAAGCTGTGGCGCGAAAACTAAAAGTCGCACATCCAAGTTCTTTGCAGATTCTAATTAAGGACATCCCAAGTTATCATTTGCAATGTAGCCTTTTTTTTACTCCTACTATTTCGTGATTTATGACAAAATTCCAGAAGCCTTACTTTGCGTTTTATATATGAATAAATTATCATTTTTTGCATAGGTTGAAAAGCTGTGGCGCGAAAACTAAAAGTCGCACATCCAAGTTCTTTGCAGATTTGAATTAAGGACATTCCACGTCATCATTTGCAATGTATTCTTTTTTTTTACTCCTACCATTTCGTGATTTATGACAAAATTCCAGAAGCCTTACTTTGCGTTTTATATATGAATAAATTATCATTTTTTGCATAGGTTGAAAAGCTGTGGCGCGAAAGCTAAAAGTCGTACATCCAAGTTCTTTGCAGATTTGAATTAAGGACATCCCAAGTTATCATTTGCAATGTATCCTTTTTTTTTTACTCCTACCATTTCGTGAGTTATGACAAAATTCCAGAAGCCTTACTTTGCGTTTTATATATGAATAAATTATCATTTTTTGCATAGGTTGAAAAGCTGTGGCGCGAAAACTAAAAGTCGCACATCCAAGTTCTTTGCAGATTTGAATTAAGGACATCCCACGTTATCATTTGCAATGTATTCTTTTTTTTATTCCTACCATTTCGTGATTTATGACAAAATTCCAGAAGCCTTACTTTGCGTTTTATATATGAATAAATTATCATTTTTTGCATAGGTTGAAAAGCTGTGGCGCGAAAACTAAAAGTCGCACAGCCAAGTCCTTTGCAGATTTGAATTGAGGACATCCCACGTTATCATTTGCAATGTATCCTTTTTTTTACTCCTACCATTTCGTGATTTATGACAAAATTCCAGAAGCCTTACTTTGCGTTTTATATATGAATAAATTATCATTTTTTGCATAGGTTGAAAAGCTGTAGCGCGAAAACTAAAAGTCGCATCCAAGTTCTTTGCAGATTCGAATTAAGGACATCCCAAGTTATCATTTGCAATGTATCTTTTTTTTTTACTCCTACCATTTCGTGAGTTATGACAAAATTCCAGAAGCCTTACTTTGCGTTTTATATATGAATAAATTATCATTTTTTGCATAGGTTGAAAAGCTGTGGCGCGAAAGCTAAAAGTCATACATCCAAGTTCTTTGCAGATTTGAATTAAGGACATCCCAAGTTATCATTTGCAATGTATTCTTTTTTTTTACTCCTACCATTTCGTGATTTATGACAAAATTCCAGAAGCCTTACTTTGCGTTTTATATATGAATAAATTATCATTTTTTGCATAGGTTGAAAAGCTGTGGCTCGAAAACTAGAAGTCGCACATCCAAGTTCTTTGCAGATTCGAATTAAGGACATCCCAAGTTATCATTTGCAATGTATCCTTTTTTTTTACTCCTACCATTTCGTGAGTTATGACAAAATTCCAGAAGCCTTACTTTGCGTTTTATATATGAATAAATTATCATTTTTTGCATAGGTTGAAAAGCTGTGGCGCGAAAACTAAAAGTCGCACATCCAAGTTCTTTGCAGATTTGAATTAAGGACATCCCACGTTATCATTTGCAATGTATTCTTTTTTTTTATTCCTACCATTTCGTGATTTATGACAAAATTCCAGAAGCCTTACTTTGCGTTTTATATATGAATAAATTATCATTTTTTGCATAGGTTGAAAAGCTGTGGCGCGAAAACTAAAAGTCGCACAGCCAAGTCCTTTGCAGATTTGAATTGAGGACATCCCACGTTATCATTTGCAATGTATCCTTTTTTTTACTCCTACCATTTCGTGATTTATGACAAAATTCCAGAAGCCTTACTTTGCGTTTTATATATGAATAAATTATCATTTTTTGCATAGGTTGAAAAGCTGTAGCGCGAAAACTAAAAGTCGCATATCCAAGTTCTTTGCAGATTCGAATTAAGGACATCCCAAGTTATCATTTGCAATGTATTTTTTTTTACTCCTACCATTTCGTGAGTTATGACAAAATTCCAGAAGCCTTACTTTGCGTTTTATATATGAATAAATTATCATTTTTTGCATAGGTTGAAAAGCTGTGGCGCGAAAACTAAAAGTCACACAGCCAAGTCCTTTGCAGATTTGAATTAAGGACATCCCAAGTTATCATTTGCAATGTATCCTTTTTTTACTCCTACCATTTCGTGAGTTATGACAAAATTCCAGAAGCCTTACTTTGCGTTTTATATATGAATAAATTATCATTTTTTGCATAGGTTGAAAAGTTGTAGCGCAAAAACTAAAAGTCGCACATCCAAGTTCTTTGCAGATTCGAATTAAGGACATCCCAAGTTATCATTTGCAATGTATCCTTTTTTTTACTCCTACCATTTCGTGAGTTATGACAAAATTCCAGAAGCCTTACTTTGCGTTTTATATATGAATAAATTATCATTTTTTGCATAGGTTGAAAAGCTGTGGCGCGAAAACTAAAAGTCGCATATCCAAGTTCTTTGCAGATTTGAATTGAGGAGATCCCACGTTATTATTTGCAATGTATTCTTTTTTTTTACTCCTACCATTTTGTGATTTATGACAAAATTCCAGAAGCCTTACTTTGCGTTTTATATATGAATAAATTATCATTTTTTGCATAGGTTGAAAAGCTGTAGCGCAAAAACTAAAAGTCGCACATCCAAGTCCTTTGCAGATTTAAATTAAGGACATCCCAAGTTATCATTTGCAATGTATCTTTTTTTTTTACTCCTACCATTTCGTGAGTTATGACAAAATTCCAGAAGCCTTACTTTGCGTTTTATATATGAATAAATTATCATTTTTTGCATAGGTTGAAAAGCTGTGGCGCGAAAACTAAAAGTCGCACATCCAAGTTCTTTGCAGATTTGAATTAAGGACATCCCACGTTATCATTTGCAATGTATCCTTTTTTTTACTCCTACCATTTCGTGAGTTATGACAAAATTCCAGAAGCCTTACTTTGCGTTTTATATATGAATAAATTATCATTTTTTGCATAGGTTGAAAAGCTGTGGCGCGAAAACTAAAAGTCACACAGCCAAGTCCTTTGCAGATTTGAATTAAGGACATCCCAAGTTATCATTTGCAATGTATCCTTTTTTTTACTCCTACCATTTCGTGAGTTATGACAAAATTCCAGAAGCCTTACTTTGCGTTTTATATATGAATAAATTATCATTTTTTGCATAGGTTGAAAAGTTGTAGCGCAAAAACTAAAAGTCGCACATCCAAGTTCTTTGCAGATTCGAATTAAGGACATCCCAAGTTATCATTTGCAATGTATCCTTTTTTTTACTCCTACCATTTCGTGAGTTATGACAAAATTCCAGAAGCCTTACTTTGCGTTTTATATATGAATAAATTATCATTTTTTGCATAGGTTGAAAAGCTGTGGCGCGAAAACTAAAAGTCGCATATCCAAGTTCTTTGCAGATTTGAATTGAGGAGATCCCACGTTATTATTTGCAATGTATTCTTTTTTTTTACTCCTACCATTTTGTGATTTATGACAAAATTCCAGAAGCCTTACTTTGCGTTTTATATATGAATAAATTATCATTTTTTGCATAGGTTGAAAAGCTGTGGCGCGAAAACTAAAAGTCGCACATCCAAGTTCTTTGCAGATTCTAATTAAGGACATCCCAAGTTATCATTTGCAATGTATCCTTTTTTTTTACTCCTACCATTTCGTGATTTATGACAAAATTCCAGAAGCCTTACTTTGCGTTTTATATATGAATAAATTATCATTTTTTGCATAGGTTGAAAAGCTGTAGCGCGAAAACTAAAAGTCGCACATCCAAGTCCTTTGCAGATTTGAATTGAAGACATTCCACGTTATCATTTGCAATGTAGTCTTTTTTTTTACTCCTACCATTTCGTGATTTATGACAAAATTCCAGAAGCCTTACTTTGCGTTTTATATATGAATAAATTATCATTTTTTGCATAGGTTGAAAAGCTGTGGCGCGAAAACTAAAAGTCGCACCTCCAAGTTCTTTGCAGATTTAAATTAAGGACATCCCACGTTATCATTTGCAATGTATTCTTTTTTTTTACTCCTACCATTTCGTGATTTATGACAAAATTCCTGAAGCCTTACTTTGCGTTTTATATATGAATAAATTATCATTTTTTGCATAGGTTGAAAAGCTGTGGCGCGAAAACTAAAAGTCACACAGCCAAGTCCTTTGCAGATTTGAATTAAGGACATCCCAAGTTATCATTTGCAATGTATCCTTTTTTTTACTCCTACCATTTCGTGAGTTATGACAAAATTCCAGAAGCCTTACTTTGCGTTTTATATATGAATAAATTATCATTTTTTGCATAGGTTGAAAAGTTGTAGCGCAAAAACTAAAAGTCGCACATCCAAGTTCTTTGCAGATTCGAATTAAGGACATCCCAAGTTATCATTTGCAATGTATCCTTTTTTTTACTCCTACCATTTCGTGAGTTATGACAAAATTCCAGAAGCCTTACTTTGCGTTTTATATATGAATAAATTATCATTTTTTGCATAGGTTGAAAAGCTGTGGCGCGAAAACTAAAAGTCGCACATCCAAGTTCTTTGCAGATTTGAATTAAGGACATCCCACGTTATCATTTGCAATGTATTCTTTTTTTTTACTCCTACCATTTCGTGATTTATGACAAAATTCCAGAAGCCTTACTTTGCGTTTTATATATGAATAAATTATCATTTTTTGCATAGGTTGAAAAGCTGTGGCGCGAAAACTAAAAGTCGCACATCCAAGTTCTTTGCAGATTTGAATTAAGGACATCCCACGTTATCATTTGCAATGTATTTTTTTTTTTACTCCTACCATTTCGTGATTTATGACAAAATTCCAGAAGCCTTACTTTGCGTTTTATATATGAATAAATTATCATTTTTTGCATAGGTTGAAAAGCTGTGGCGCGAAAACTAAAAGTCGCACATACAAGTCCTTTGCAGATTTAAATTAAGGACATCCCAAGTTATCATTTGCAATGTATCCTTTTTTTTTCTCCTACCATTTCGTGATTTATGACAAAATTCCAGAAGCCTTACTTTGCGTTTTATATATGAATAAATTATCATTTTTTGCATAGGTTGAAAAGCTGTAGCGCGAAAACTAAAAGTCGCACATCCAAGTCCTTTGCAGATTTGAATTGAGGACATTCCACGTTATCATTTGCAATGTATTCTTTTTTTTTACTCCTACCATTTCGTGATTTATGACAAAATTCCAGAAGCCTTACTTTGCGTTTTATATATGAATAAATTATCATTTTTTGCATAGGTTGAAAAGCTGTGGCGCGAAAACTAAAAGTCGCACATCCAAGTTCTTTGCAGATTTGAATTAAGGACATCCCACGTTATCATTTGCAATGTATCCTTTTTTTTACTCCTACCATTTCGTGATTTATGACAAAATTCCAGAAGCCTTACTTTGCGTTTTATATATGAATAAATTATCATTTTTTGCATAGGTTGAAAAGCTGTGGCGCGAAAACTAAAAGTCGCACATCCAAGTTCTTTGCAGATTTGAATTAAGGACATCCCACGTTATCATTTGCAATGTATTCTTTTTTTTTACTCCTACCATTTCGTGATTTATGACAAAATTCCAGAAGCCTTACTTTGCGTTTTATATATGAATAAATTATCATTTTTTGCATAGGTTGAAAAGCTGTGGCGCGAAAACTAAAAGTCGCACATTCAAGTTCTTTGCAGATTCTAATTAAGGACATCCCAAGTTATTATTTGCAATGTAGCCTTTTTTTTACTCCTACTATTTCGTGATTTATGACAAAATTCCAGAAGCCTTACTTTGCGTTTTATATATGAATAAATTATCATTTTTTGCATAGGTTGAAAAGCTGTGGCGCGAAAACTAAAAGTCGCACATCCAAGTTCTTTGCAGATTTGAATTAAGGACATCCCAAGTTATCATTTGCAATGTATCCTTTTTTTTACTCCTACCATTTCGTGATTTATGACAAAATTCCAGAAGCCTTACTTTGCGTTTTATATATGAATAAATTATCATTTTTTGCATAGGTTGAAAAGCTGTGGCGCGAAAGCTAAAAGTCGTACATCCAAGTTCTTTGCAGATTTGAATTAAGGACATCCCAAGTTATCATTTGCAATGTATCCTTTTTTTTTACTCCTACCATTTCGTGATTTATGACAAAATTCCAGAAGCCTTACTTTGCGTTTTATATATGAATAAATTATCATTTTTTGCATAGGTTGAAAAGCTGTGGCGCGAAAACTAAAAGTCGCACATCCAAGTTCTTTGCAGATTTGAATTAAGGACATCCCACGTTATCATTTGCAATGTATTCTTTTTTTTATTCCTACCATTTCGTGATTTATGACAAAATTCCAGAAGCCTTACTTTGCGTTTTATATATGAATAAATTATCATTTTTTGCATAGGTTGAAAAGCTGTGGCGCGAAAACTAAAAGTCGCACATCCAAGTTCTTTGCAGATTTGAATTAAGGACATCCCACGTTATCATTTGCAATGTATTCTTTTTTTTTATTCCTACCATTTCGTGATTTATGACAAAATTCCAGAAGCCTTACTTTGCGTTTTATATATGAATAAATTATCATTTTTTGCATAGGTTGAAAAGCTGTGGCGCGAAAGCTAAAAGTCGTACATCCAAGTTCTTTGCAGATTTGAATTAAGGACATCCCAAGTTATCATTTGCAATGTATCCTTTTTTTTTTTACTCCTACCATTTCGTGAGTTATGACAAAATTCCAGAAGCCTTACTTTGCGTTTTATATATGAATAAATTATCATTTTTTGCATAGGTTGAAAAGCTGTGGCGCGAAAACTAAAAGTCGCACATCCAAGTTCTTTGCAGATTTGAATTAAGGACATCCCACGTTATCATTTGCAATGTAGTCTTTTTTTTTATTCCTACCATTTCGTGATTTATGACAAAATTCCAGAAGCCTTACTTTGCGTTTTATATATGAATAAATTATCATTTTTTGCATAGGTTGAAAATCTGTGGCGCGAAAACTAAAAGTCGCACATCCAAGTTCTTTGCAGATTTGAATTAAGGACATCCCACGTTATCATTTGCAATGTATCCTTTTTTTTACTCCTACCATTTCGTGATTTATGACAAAATTCCAGAAGCCTTACTTTGCGTTTTATATATGAATAAATTATCATTTTTTGCATAGGTTGAAAAGCTGTAGCGCGAAAACTAAAAGTCGCATATCCAAGTTCTTTGCAGATTCGAATTAAGGACATCCCAAGTTATCATTTGCAATGTATCTTTTTTTTTTACTCCTACCATTTCGTGAGTTATGACAAAATTCCAGAAGCCTTACTTTGCGTTTTATATATGAATAAATTATCATTTTTTGCATAGGTTGAAAAGCTGTGGCGCGAAAACTAAAAGTCACACAGCCAAGTCCTTTGCAGATTTGAATTAAGGACATCCCAAGTTATCATTTGCAATGTATCCTTTTTTTTACTCCTACCATTTCGTGAGTTATGACAAAATTCCAGAAGCCTTACTTTGCGTTTTATATATGAATAAATTATCATTTTTTGCATAGGTTGAAAAGTTGTAGCGCAAAAACTAAAAGTCGCACATCCAAGTTCTTTGCAGATTCGAATTAAGGACATCCCAAGTTATCATTTGCAATGTATCCTTTTTTTTACTCCTACCATTTCGTGAGTTATGACAAAATTCCAGAAGCCTTACTTTGCGTTTTATATATGAATAAATTATCATTTTTTGCATAGGTTGAAAAGCTGTGGCGCGAAAACTAAAAGTCGCACATCCAAGTTCTTTGCAGATTTGAATTAAGGACATCCCACGTTATCATTTGCAATGTATTCTTTTTTTTTACTCCTACCATTTCGTGATTTATGACAAAATTCCAGAAGCCTTACTTTGCGTTTTATATATGAATAAATTATCATTTTTTGCATAGGTTGAAAAGCTGTGGCGCGAAAACTAAAAGTCGCACATCCAAGTTCTTTGCAGATTTGAATTAAGGACATCCCACGTTATCATTTGCAATGTATTTTTTTTTTTACTCCTACCATTTCGTGATTTATGACAAAATTCCAGAAGCCTTACTTTGCGTTTTATATATGAATAAATTATCATTTTTTGCATAGGTTGAAAAGCTGTGGCGCGAAAACTAAAAGTCGCACATACAAGTCCTTTGCAGATTTAAATTAAGGACATCCCAAGTTATCATTTGCAATGTATCCTTTTTTTTTCTCCTACCATTTCGTGATTTATGACAAAATTCCAGAAGCCTTACTTTGCGTTTTATATATGAATAAATTATCATTTTTTGCATAGGTTGAAAAGCTGTAGCGCGAAAACTAAAAGTCGCACATCCAAGTCCTTTGCAGATTTGAATTGAGGACATTCCACGTTATCATTTGCAATGTATTCTTTTTTTTTACTCCTACCATTTCGTGATTTATGACAAAATTCCAGAAGCCTTACTTTGCGTTTTATATATGAATAAATTATCATTTTTTGCATAGGTTGAAAAGCTGTGGCGCGAAAACTAAAAGTCGCACATCCAAGTTCTTTGCAGATTTGAATTAAGGACATCCCACGTTATCATTTGCAATGTATCCTTTTTTTTACTCCTACCATTTCGTGATTTATGACAAAATTCCAGAAGCCTTACTTTGCGTTTTATATATGAATAAATTATCATTTTTTGCATAGGTTGAAAAGCTGTGGCGCGAAAACTAAAAGTCGCACATCCAAGTTCTTTGCAGATTTGAATTAAGGACATCCCACGTTATCATTTGCAATGTATTCTTTTTTTTTACTCCTACCATTTCGTGATTTATGACAAAATTCCAGAAGCCTTACTTTGCGTTTTATATATGAATAAATTATCATTTTTTGCATAGGTTGAAAAGCTGTGGCGCGAAAACTAAAAGTCGCACATTCAAGTTCTTTGCAGATTCTAATTAAGGACATCCCAAGTTATTATTTGCAATGTAGCCTTTTTTTTACTCCTACTATTTCGTGATTTATGACAAAATTCCAGAAGCCTTACTTTGCGTTTTATATATGAATAAATTATCATTTTTTGCATAGGTTGAAAAGCTGTGGCGCGAAAACTAAAAGTCGCACATCCAAGTTCTTTGCAGATTTGAATTAAGGACATCCCAAGTTATCATTTGCAATGTATCTTTATTTTTTACTCCTACCATTTCGTGAGTTATGACAAAATTCCAGAAGCCTTACTTTGCGTTTTATATATGAATAAATTATCATTTTTTGCATAGGTTGAAAAGCTGTGGCGCGAAAGCTAAAAGTCGTACATCCAAGTTCTTTGCAGATTTGAATTAAGGACATCCCAAGTTATCATTTGCAATGTATCCTTTTTTTTTACTCCTACCATTTCGTGATTTATGACAAAATTCCAGAAGCCTTACTTTGCGTTTTATATATGAATAAATTATCATTTTTTGCATAGGTTGAAAAGCTGTGGCCGAAAACTAAAAGTCGCACATCCAAGTTCTTTGCAGATTTGAATTAAGGACATCCCACGTTATCATTTGCAATGTATTCTTTTTTTTTATTCCTACCATTTCGTGATTTATGACAAAATTCCAGAAGCCTTACTTTGCGTTTTATATATGAATAAATTATCATTTTTTGCATAGGTTGAAAAGCTGTGGCGCGAAAACTAAAAGTCGCACATCCAAGTTCTTTGCAGATTTGAATTAAGGACATCCCACGTTATCATTTGCAATGTATTCTTTTTTTTTATTCCTACCATTTCGTGATTTATGACAAAATTCCAGAAGCCTTACTTTGCGTTTTATATATGAATAAATTATCATTTTTTGCATAGGTTGAAAAGCTGTGGCGCGAAAGCTAAAAGTCGTACATCCAAGTTCTTTGCAGATTTGAATTAAGGACATCCCAAGTTATCATTTGCAATGTATCCTTTTTTTTTTACTCCTACCATTTCGTGAGTTATGACAAAATTCCAGAAGCCTTACTTTGCGTTTTATATATGAATAAATTATCATTTTTTGCATAGGTTGAAAAGCTGTGGCGCGAAAACTAAAAGTCGCACATCCAAGTTCTTTGCAGATTTGAATTAAGGACATCCCACGTTATCATTTGCAATGTATCCTTTTTTTTACTCCTACCATTTCGTGATTTATGACAAAATTCCAGAAGCCTTACTTTGCGTTTTATATATGAATAAATTATCATTTTTTGCATAGGTTGAAAAGCTGTAGCGCGAAAATTAAAAGTCGCATATCCAAGTTCTTTGCAGATTCGAATTAAGGACATCCCAAGTTATCATTTGCAATGTATCTTTTTTTTTTACTCCTACCATTTCGTGAGTTATGACAAAATTCCAGAAGCCTTACTTTGCGTTTTATATATGAATAAATTATCATTTTTTGCATAGGTTGAAAAGCTGTGGCGCGAAAACTAAAAGTCACACAGCCAAGTCCTTTGCAGATTTGAATTAAGGACATCCCAAGTTATCATTTGCAATGTATCCTTTTTTTTACTCCTACCATTTCGTGAGTTATGACAAAATTCCAGAAGCCTTACTTTGCGTTTTATATATGAATAAATTATCATTTTTTGCATAGGTTGAAAAGTTGTAGCGCAAAAACTAAAAGTCGCACATCCAAGTTCTTTGCAGATTCGAATTAAGGACATCCCAAGTTATCATTTGCAATGTATCCTTTTTTTTACTCCTACCATTTCGTGAGTTATGACAAAATTCCAGAAGCCTTACTTTGCGTTTTATATATGAATAAATTATCATTTTTTGCATAGGTTGAAAAGCTGTGGCGCGAAAACTAAAAGTCGCACATCCAAGTTCTTTGCAGATTCGAATTAAGGACATCCCAAGTTATCATTTGCAATGTATTCTTTTTTTTTACTCCTACCATTTCGTGATTTATGACAAAATTCCAGAAGCCTTACTTTGCGTTTTATATATGAATAAATTATCATTTTTTGCATAGGTTGAAAAGCTGTAGCGCGAAAACTAAAAGTCGCACATCCAAGTCCTTTGCAGATTTGAATTGAGGACATTCCACGTTATCATTTGCAATGTATTCTTTTTTTTTACTCCTACCATTTCGTGATTTATGACAAAATTCCAGAAGCCTTACTTTGCGTTTTATATATGAATAAATTATCATTTTTTGCATAGGTTGAAAAGCTGTGGCGCGAAAACTAAAAGTCGCACATCCAAGTTCTTTGCAGATTTGAATTAAGGACATCCCACGTTATCATTTGCAATGTGTCCTTTTTTTTTACTCCTACCATTTCGTGATTTATGACAAAATTCCAGAAGCCTTACTTTGCGTTTTATATATGAATAAATTATCATTTTTTGCATAGGTTGAAAAGCTGTGGCGCGAAAACTAAAAGTCGCACATCCAAGTTCTTTGCAGATTTGAAATAAGGACATCCCAAGTTATCATTTGCAATGTATCTTTATTTTTTACTCCTACCATTTCGTGAGTTATGACAAAATTCCAGAAGCCTTACTTTGCGTTTTATATATGAATAAATTATCATTTTTTGCATAGGTTGAAAAGCTGTGGCGCGAAAACTAAAAGTCGCACATCCAAGTTCTTTGCAGATTTGAATTAAGGACATCCCACGTTATCATTTGCAATGTATTCTTTTTTTTTACTCCTACCATTTCGTGATTTATGACAAAATTCCAGAAGCCTTACTTTGCGTTTTATATATGAATAAATTATCATTTTTTGCATAGGTTGAAAAGCTGTGGCGCGAAAACTAAAAGTCGCACATCCAAGTTCTTTGCAGATTCTAATTAAGGACATCCCAAGTTATCATTTGCAATGTAGCCTTTTTTTTACTCCTACTATTTCGTGATTTATGACAAAATTCCAGAAGCCTTACTTTGCGTTTTATATATGAATAAATTATCATTTTTTGCATAGGTTGAAAAGCTGTGGCGCGAAAACTAAAAGTCGCACATCCAAGTCCTTTGCAGATTTGAATTAAGGACATCCCACGTTATCATTTGCAATGTATTCTTTTTTTTTACTCCTACCATTTCGTGATTTATGACAAAATTCCAGAAGCCTTACTTTGCGTTTTATATATGAATAAATTATCATTTTTTGCATAGGTTGAAAAGCTGTGGCGCGAAAACTAAAAGTCGCACATCCAAGTCCTTTGCAGATTTAAATTAAGGACATCCCAAGTTATCATTTGCAATGTATCCTTTTTTTTTCTCCTACCATTTCGTGATTTATGACAAAATTCCAGAAGCCTTACTTTGCGTTTTATATATGAATAAATTATCATTTTTTGCATAGGTTGAAAAGCTGTAGCGCGAAAACTAAAAGTCGCACATCCAAGTCCTTTGCAGATTTGAATTGAGGACATTCCACGTTATCATCTGCAATGTATTCTTTTTTTTTACTCCTACCATTTCGTGATTTATGACAAAATTCCAGAAGCCTTACTTTGCGTTTTATATATGAATAAATTATCATTTTTTGCATAGGTTGAAAAGCTGTGGCGCGAAAACTAAAAGTCGCACATCCAAGTTCTTTGCAGATTTGAATTAAGGACATCCCACGTTATCATTTGCAATGTATCCTTTTTTTTACTCCTACCATTTCGTGATTTATGACAAAATTCCAGAAGCCTTACTTTGCGTTTTATATATGAATAAATTATCATTTTTTGCATAGGTTGAAAAGCTGTGGCGCGAAAACTAAAAGTCGCACATCCAAGTTCTTTGCAGATTTGAATTAAGGACATCCCACGTTATCATTTGCAATGTATTCTTTTTTTTTATTCCTACCATTTCGTGATTTATGACAAAATTCCAGAAGCCTTACTTTGCGTTTTATATATGAATAAATTATCATTTTTTGCATAGGTTGAAAAGCTGTGGCGCGAAAGCTAAAAGTCGTACATCCAAGTTCTTTGCAGATTTGAATTAAGGACATCCCAAGTTATCATTTGCAATGTATCCTTTTTTTTTTACTCCTACCATTTCGTGAGTTATGACAAAATTCCAGAAGCCTTACTTTGCGTTTTATATATGAATAAATTATCATTTTTTGCATAGGTTGAAAAGCTGTGGCGCGAAAACTAAAAGTCGCACATCCAAGTTCTTTGCAGATTTGAATTAAGGACATCCCACGTTATCATTTGCAATGTATCCTTTTTTTTACTCCTACCATTTCGTGATTTATGAC
Organism: Bombylius major; assembly: GCA_932526495.1. NCBI lineage: Eukaryota > Metazoa > Arthropoda > Insecta > Diptera > Bombyliidae > Bombylius > Bombylius major. The sequence continues at coordinate 32,107,914 of OW052042.1, forward strand.
AAAATTCCAGAAGCCTTACTTTGCGTTTTATATATGAATAAATTATCATTTTTTGCATAGGTTGAAAAGCTGTAGCGCGAAAATTAAAAGTCGCATATCCAAGTTCTTTGCAGATTCGAATTAAGGACATCCCAAGTTATCATTTGCAATGTATCTTTTTTTTTTACTCCTACCATTTCGTGAGTTATGACAAAATTCCAGAAGCCTTACTTTGCGTTTTATATATGAATAAATTATCATTTTTTGCATAGGTTGAAAAGCTGTGGCGCGAAAACTAAAAGTCACACAGCCAAGTCCTTTGCAGATTTGAATTAAGGACATCCCAAGTTATCATTTGCAATGTATCCTTTTTTTTACTCCTACCATTTCGTGAGTTATGACAAAATTCCAGAAGCCTTACTTTGCGTTTTATATATGAATAAATTATCATTTTTTGCATAGGTTGAAAAGTTGTAGCGCAAAAACTAAAAGTCGCACATCCAAGTTCTTTGCAGATTCGAATTAAGGACATCCCAAGTTATCATTTGCAATGTATCCTTTTTTTTACTCCTACCATTTCGTGAGTTATGACAAAATTCCAGAAGCCTTACTTTGCGTTTTATATATGAATAAATTATCATTTTTTGCATAGGTTGAAAAGCTGTGGCGCGAAAACTAAAAGTCGCACATCCAAGTTCTTTGCAGATTCGAATTAAGGACATCCCAAGTTATCATTTGCAATGTATTCTTTTTTTTTACTCCTACCATTTCGTGATTTATGACAAAATTCCAGAAGCCTTACTTTGCGTTTTATATATGAATAAATTATCATTTTTTGCATAGGTTGAAAAGCTGTAGCGCGAAAACTAAAAGTCGCACATCCAAGTCCTTTGCAGATTTGAATTGAGGACATTCCACGTTATCATTTGCAATGTATTCTTTTTTTTTACTCCTACCATTTCGTGATTTATGACAAAATTCCAGAAGCCTTACTTTGCGTTTTATATATGAATAAATTATCATTTTTTGCATAGGTTGAAAAGCTGTGGCGCGAAAACTAAAAGTCGCACATCCAAGTTCTTTGCAGATTTGAATTAAGGACATCCCACGTTATCATTTGCAATGTGTCCTTTTTTTTTACTCCTACCATTTCGTGATTTATGACAAAATTCCAGAAGCCTTACTTTGCGTTTTATATATGAATAAATTATCATTTTTTGCATAGGTTGAAAAGCTGTGGCGCGAAAACTAAAAGTCGCACATCCAAGTTCTTTGCAGATTTGAAATAAGGACATCCCAAGTTATCATTTGCAATGTATCTTTATTTTTTACTCCTACCATTTCGTGAGTTATGACAAAATTCCAGAAGCCTTACTTTGCGTTTTATATATGAATAAATTATCATTTTTTGCATAGGTTGAAAAGCTGTGGCGCGAAAACTAAAAGTCGCACATCCAAGTTCTTTGCAGATTTGAATTAAGGACATCCCACGTTATCATTTGCAATGTATTCTTTTTTTTTACTCCTACCATTTCGTGATTTATGACAAAATTCCAGAAGCCTTACTTTGCGTTTTATATATGAATAAATTATCATTTTTTGCATAGGTTGAAAAGCTGTGGCGCGAAAACTAAAAGTCGCACATCCAAGTTCTTTGCAGATTCTAATTAAGGACATCCCAAGTTATCATTTGCAATGTAGCCTTTTTTTTACTCCTACTATTTCGTGATTTATGACAAAATTCCAGAAGCCTTACTTTGCGTTTTATATATGAATAAATTATCATTTTTTGCATAGGTTGAAAAGCTGTGGCGCGAAAACTAAAAGTCGCACATCCAAGTCCTTTGCAGATTTGAATTAAGGACATCCCACGTTATCATTTGCAATGTATTCTTTTTTTTACTCCTACCATTTCGTGATTTATGACAAAATTCCAGAAGCCTTACTTTGCGTTTTATATATGAATAAATTATCATTTTTTGCATAGGTTGAAAAGCTGTGGCGCGAAAACTAAAAGTCGCACATCCAAGTCCTTTGCAGATTTAAATTAAGGACATCCCAAGTTATCATTTGCAATGTATCCTTTTTTTTTCTCCTACCATTTCGTGATTTATGACAAAATTCCAGAAGCCTTACTTTGCGTTTTATATATGAATAAATTATCATTTTTTGCATAGGTTGAAAAGCTGTAGCGCGAAAACTAAAAGTCGCACATCCAAGTCCTTTGCAGATTTGAATTGAGGACATTCCACGTTATCATCTGCAATGTATTCTTTTTTTTTACTCCTACCATTTCGTGATTTATGACAAAATTCCAGAAGCCTTACTTTGCGTTTTATATATGAATAAATTATCATTTTTTGCATAGGTTGAAAAGCTGTGGCGCGAAAACTAAAAGTCGCACATCCAAGTTCTTTGCAGATTTGAATTAAGGACATCCCACGTTATCATTTGCAATGTATCCTTTTTTTTACTCCTACCATTTCGTGATTTATGACAAAATTCCAGAAGCCTTACTTTGCGTTTTATATATGAATAAATTATCATTTGTTGCATAGGTTGAAAAGCTGTGGCGCGAAAACTAAAAGTCGCACATCCAAGTTCTTTGCAGATTTGAATTAAGGACATCCCACGTTATCATTTGCAATGTATTCTTTTTTTTTACTCCTACCATTTCGTGATTTATGACAAAATTCCAGAAGCCTTACTTTGCGTTTTATATATGAATAAATTATCATTTTTTGCATAGGTTGAAAAGCTGTGGCGCGAAAACTAAAAGTCGCACATCCAAGTTCTTTGCAGATTCTAATTAAGGACATCCCAAGTTATTATTTGCAATGTAGCCTTTTTTTTACTCCTACTATTTCGTGATTTATGACAAAATTCCAGAAGCCTTACTTTGCGTTTTATATATGAATAAATTATCATTTTTTGCATAGGTTGAAAAGCTGTGGCGCGAAAACTAAAAGTCGCACATCCAAGTTCTTTGCAGATTTGAATTAAGGACATCCCAAGTTATCATTTGCAATGTATCCTTTTTTTTACTCCTACCATTTCGTGATTTATGACAAAATTCCAGAAGCCTTACTTTGCGTTTTATATATGAATAAATTATCATTTTTTGCATAGGTTGAAAAGCTGTGGCGCGAAAGCTAAAAGTCGTACATCCAAGTTCTTTGCAGATTTGTATTAAGGACATCCCAAGTTATCATTTGCAATGTATTCTTTTTTTTTACTCCTACCATTTCGTGATTTATGACAAAATTCCAGAAGCCTTACTTTGCGTTTTATATATGAATAAATTATCATTTTTTGCATAGGTTGAAAAGCTGTGGCGCGAAAACTAGAAGTCGCACATCCAAGTTCTTTGCAGATTCGAATTAAGGACATCCCAAGTTATCATTTGCAATGTATCCTTTTTTTTTTACTCCTACCATTTCGTGAGTTATGACAAAATTCCAGAAGCCTTACTTTGCGTTTTATATATGAATAAATTATCATTTTTTGCATAGGTTGAAAAGCTGTGGCGCGAAAACTAAAAGTCGCACATCCAAGTTCTTTGCAGATTTGAATTAAGGACATCCCACGTTATCATTTGCAATGTATTCTTTTTTTTTTACTCCTACCATTTCGTGAGTTATGACAAAATTCCAGAAGCCTTACTTTGCGTTTTATATATGAATAAATTATCATTTTTTGCATAGGTTGAAAAGCTGTGGCGCGAAAACTAAAAGTCACACAGCCAAGTCCTTTGCAGATTTGAATTAAGGACATCCCAAGTTATCATTTGCAATGTATCCTTTTTTTTACTCCTACCATTTCGTGAGTTATGACAAAATTCCAGAAGCCTTACTTTGCGTTTTATATATGAATAAATTATCATTTTTTGCATAGGTTGAAAAGCTGTGGCGCGAAAACTAAAAGTCGCACATCCAAGTTCTTTGCAGATTTGAATTAAGGACATCCCACGTTATCATTTGCAATGTATTCTTTTTTTTTATTCCTACCATTTCGTGATTTATGACAAAATTCCAGAAGCCTTACTTTGCGTTTTATATATGAATAAATTATCATTTTTTGCATAGGTTGAAAAGCTGTGGCGCGAAAACTAAAAGTCGCACATCCAAGTTCTTTGCAGATTTGAATTAAGGACATCCCACGTTATCATTTGCAATGTATCCTTTTTTTTACTCCTACCATTTCGTGATTTATGACAAAATTCCAGAAGCCTTACTTTGCGTTTTATATATGAATAAATTATCATTTTTTGCATAGGTTGAAAAGCTGTAGCGCGAAAACTAAAAGTCGCATATCCAAGTTCTTTGCAGATTCGAATTAAGGACATCCCAAGTTATCATTTGCAATGTATCTTTTTTTTTACTCCTACCATTTCGTGAGTTATGACAAAATTCCAGAAGCCTTACTTTGCGTTTTATATATGAATAAATTATCATTTTTTGCATAGGTTGAAAAGCTGTGGCGCGAAAACTAAAAGTCACACAGCCAAGTCCTTTGCAGATTTGAATTAAGGACATCCCAAGTTATCATTTGCAATGTATCCTTTTTTTTACTCCTACCATTTCGTGAGTTATGACAAAATTCCAGAAGCCTTACTTTGCGTTTTATATATGAATAAATTATCATTTTTTGCATAGGTTGAAAAGTTGTAGCGCAAAAACTAAAAGTCGCACATCCAAGTTCTTTGCAGATTCGAATTAAGGACATCCCAAGTTATCATTTGCAATGTAGCCTTTTTTTTACTCCTACCATTTCGTGAGTTATGACAAAATTCCAGAAGCCTTACTTTGCGTTTTATATATGAATAAATTATCATTTTTTGCATAGGTTGAAAAGCTGTGGCGCGAAAACTAAAAGTCGCACATCCAAGTTCTTTGCAGATTTGAATTGAGGACATTCCACGTTATCATTTGCAATGTATTCTTTTTTTTTACTCCTACCATTTCGTGATTTATGACAAAATTCCAGAAGCCTTACTTTGCGTTTTATATATGAATAAATTATCATTTTTTGCATAGGTTGAAAAGCTGTGGCGCGAAAACTAAAAGTCGCACATCCAAGTTCTTTGCAGATTTGAATTAAGGACATCCCACGTTATCATTTGCAATGTGTCCTTTTTTTTTACTCCTACCATTTCGTGATTTATGACAAAATTCCAGAAGCCTTACTTTGCGTTTTATATATGAATAAATTATCATTTTTTGCATAGGTTGAAAAGCTGTGGCGCGAAAACTAAAAGTCGCACATCCAAGTTCTTTGCAGATTTGAATTAAGGACATCCCAAGTTATCATTTGCAATGTATCTTTTTTTTTACTCCTACCATTTCGTGAGTTATGACAAAATTCCAGAAGCCTTACTTTGCGTTTTATATATGAATAAATTATCATTTTTTGCATAGGTTGAAAAGCTGTGGCGCGAAAACTAAAAGTCGCACATCCAAGTTCTTTGCAGATTTGAATTAAGGACATCCCACGTTATCATTTGCAATGTATTCTTTTTTTTTACTCCTACCATTTCGTGATTTATGACAAAATTCCAGAAGCCTTACTTTGCGTTTTATATATGAATAAATTATCATTTTTTGCATAGGTTGAAAAGCTGTGGCGCGAAAACTAAAAGTCGCACATCCAAGTTCTTTGCAGATTCTAATTAAGGACATCCCAAGTTATCATTTGCAATGTAGCCTTTTTTTTACTCCTACTATTTCGTGATTTATGACAAAATTCCAGAAGCCTTACTTTGCGTTTTATATATGAATAAATTATCATTTTTTGCATAGGTTGAAAAGCTGTGGCGCGAAAACTAAAAGTCGCACATCCAAGTTCTTTGCAGATTTGAATTAAGGACATCCCAAGTTATCATTTGCAATGTATCCTTTTTCTTACTCCTACCATTTCGTGATTTATGACAAAATTCCAGAAGCCTTACTTTGCGTTTTATATATGAATAAATTATCATTTTTTGCATAGGTTGAAAAGCTGTGGCGCGAAAACTAAAAGTCACACAGCCAAGTCCTTTGCAGATTCGAATTAAGGACATCCCAAGTTATCATTTGCAATGTAGCCTTTTTTTTACTCCTACTATTTCGTGATTTATGACAAAATTCCAGAAGCCTTACTTTGCGTTTTATATATGAATAAATTATCATTTTTTGCATAGGTTGAAAAGCTGTGGCGCGAAAGCTAAAAGTCGTACATCCAAGTTCTTTGCAGATTTGAATTAAGGACATCCCAAGTTATCATTTGCAATGTATTCTTTTTTTTTACTCCTACCATTTCGTGATTTATGACAAAATTCCAGAAGCCTTACTTTGCGTTTTATATATGAATAAATTATCATTTTTTGCATAGGTTGAAAAGCTGTGGCGCGAAAACTAGAAGTCGCACATCCAAGTTCTTTGCAGATTCGAATTAAGGACATCCCAAGTTATCATTTGCAATGTATCCTTTTTTTTTTACTCCTACCATTTCGTGAGTTATGACAAAATTCCAGAAGCCTTACTTTGCGTTTTATATATGAATAAATTATCATTTTTTGCATAGGTTGAAAAGCTGTGGCGCGAAAACTAAAAGTCGCACATCCAAGTTCTTTGCAGATTTGAATTAAGGACATCCCAAGTTATCATTTGCAATGTATTCTTTTTTTTTACTCCTACCATTTCGTGATTTATGACAAAATTCCAGAAGCCTTACTTTGCGTTTTATATATGAATAAATTATCATTTTTTGCATAGGTTGAAAAGCTGTGGCGCAAAAACTAAAAGTCGCACAGCCAAGTCCTTTGCAGATTTGAATTGAGGACATCCCGCGTTATCATTTGCAATGTATCCTTTTTTTTACTCCTACCATTTCGTGATTTATGACAAAATTCCAGAAGCCTTACTTTGCGTTTTATATATGAATAAATTATCATTTTTTGCATAGGTTGAAAAGCTGTGGCGCGAAAACTAAAAGTCGCACATCCAAGTTCTTTGCAGATTCTAATTAAGGACATCCCAAGTTATTATTTGCAATGTAGCCTTTTTTTTACTCCTACTATTTCGTGATTTATGACAAAATTCCAGAAGCCTTACTTTGCGTTTTATATATGAATAAATTATCATTTTTTGCATAGGTTGAAAAGCTGTGGCGCGAAAACTAAAAGTCGCACATCCAAGTTCTTTGCAGATTTGAATTAAGGACATCCCAAGTTATCATTTGCAATGTATTCTTTTTTTTTACTCCTACCATTTCGTGATTTATGACAAAATTCCAGAAGCCTTACTTTGCGTTTTATATATGAATAAATTATCATTTTTTGCATAGGTTGAAAAGCTGTGGCGCAAAAACTAAAAGTCGCACAGCCAAGTCCTTTGCAGATTTGAATTGAGGACATCCCGCGTTATCATTTGCAATGTATCCTTTTTTTTACTCCTACCATTTCGTGATTTATGACAAAATTCCAGAAGCCTTACTTTGCGTTTTATATATGAATAAATTATCATTTTTTGCATAGGTTGAAAAGCTGTGGCGCGAAAACTAAAAGTCGCACATCCAAGTTCTTTGCAGATTTGAATTAAGGACATCCCACGTTATCATTTGCAATGTATTCTTTTTTTTTACTCCTACCATTTCGTGATTTATGACAAAATTCCAGAAGCCTTACTTTGCGTTTTATATATGAATAAATTATCATTTTTTGCATAGGTTGAAAAGCTGTGGCGCGAAAACTAAAAGTCGCACATCCAAGTTCTTTGCAGATTCTAATTAAGGACATCCCAAGTTATTATTTGCAATGTAGCCTTTTTTTTACTCCTACTATTTCGTGATTTATGACAAAATTCCAGAAGCCTTACTTTGCGTTTTATATATGAATAAATTATCATTTTTTGCATAGGTTGAAAAGCTGTGGCGCGAAAACTAAAAGTCGCACATCCAAGTTCTTTGCAGATTTGAATTAAGGACATCCCAAGTTATCATTTGCAATGTATCCTTTTTTTTACTCCTACCATTTCGTGATTTATGACAAAATTCCAGAAGCCTTACTTTGCGTTTTATATATGAATAAATTATCATTTTTTGCATAGGTTGAAAAGCTGTGGCGCGAAAGCTAAAAGTCGTACATCCAAGTTCTTTGCAGATTTGTATTAAGGACATCCCAAGTTATCATTTGCAATGTATTCTTTTTTTTTACTCCTACCATTTCGTGATTTATGACAAAATTCCAGAAGCCTTACTTTGCGTTTTATATATGAATAAATTATCATTTTTTGCATAGGTTGAAAAGCTGTGGCGCGAAAACTAGAAGTCGCACATCCAAGTTCTTTGCAGATTCGAATTAAGGACATCCCAAGTTATCATTTGCAATGTATCCTTTTTTTTTTACTCCTACCATTTCGTGAGTTATGACAAAATTCCAGAAGCCTTACTTTGCGTTTTATATATGAATAAATTATCATTTTTTGCATAGGTTGAAAAGCTGTGGCGCGAAAACTAAAAGTCGCACATCCAAGTTCTTTGCAGATTTGAATTAAGGACATCCCACGTTATCATTTGCAATGTATTCTTTTTTTTTTACTCCTACCATTTCGTGAGTTATGACAAAATTCCAGAAGCCTTACTTTGCGTTTTATATATGAATAAATTATCATTTTTTGCATAGGTTGAAAAGCTGTGGCGCGAAAACTAAAAGTCACACAGCCAAGTCCTTTGCAGATTTGAATTAAGGACATCCCAAGTTATCATTTGCAATGTATCCTTTTTTTTACTCCTACCATTTCGTGAGTTATGACAAAATTCCAGAAGCCTTACTTTGCGTTTTATATATGAATAAATTATCATTTTTTGCATAGGTTGAAAAGCTGTGGCGCGAAAACTAAAAGTCGCACATCCAAGTTCTTTGCAGATTTGAATTAAGGACATCCCACGTTATCATTTGCAATGTATTCTTTTTTTTTATTCCTACCATTTCGTGATTTATGACAAAATTCCAGAAGCCTTACTTTGCGTTTTATATATGAATAAATTATCATTTTTTGCATAGGTTGAAAAGCTGTGGCGCGAAAACTAAAAGTCGCACATCCAAGTTCTTTGCAGATTTGAATTAAGGACATCCCACGTTATCATTTGCAATGTATCCTTTTTTTTACTCCTACCATTTCGTGATTTATGACAAAATTCCAGAAGCCTTACTTTGCGTTTTATATATGAATAAATTATCATTTTTTGCATAGGTTGAAAAGCTGTAGCGCGAAAACTAAAAGTCGCATATCCAAGTTCTTTGCAGATTCGAATTAAGGACATCCCAAGTTATCATTTGCAATGTATCTTTTTTTTTACTCCTACCATTTCGTGAGTTATGACAAAATTCCAGAAGCCTTACTTTGCGTTTTATATATGAATAAATTATCATTTTTTGCATAGGTTGAAAAGCTGTGGCGCGAAAACTAAAAGTCACACAGCCAAGTCCTTTGCAGATTTGAATTAAGGACATCCCAAGTTATCATTTGCAATGTATCCTTTTTTTTACTCCTACCATTTCGTGAGTTATGACAAAATTCCAGAAGCCTTACTTTGCGTTTTATATATGAATAAATTATCATTTTTTGCATAGGTTGAAAAGTTGTAGCGCAAAAACTAAAAGTCGCACATCCAAGTTCTTTGCAGATTCGAATTAAGGACATCCCAAGTTATCATTTGCAATGTAGCCTTTTTTTTACTCCTACCATTTCGTGAGTTATGACAAAATTCCAGAAGCCTTACTTTGCGTTTTATATATGAATAAATTATCATTTTTTGCATAGGTTGAAAAGCTGTGGCGCGAAAACTAAAAGTCGCACATCCAAGTTCTTTGCAGATTTGAATTGAGGACATTCCACGTTATCATTTGCAATGTATTCTTTTTTTTTACTCCTACCATTTCGTGATTTATGACAAAATTCCAGAAGCCTTACTTTGCGTTTTATATATGAATAAATTATCATTTTTTGCATAGGTTGAAAAGCTGTGGCGCGAAAACTAAAAGTCGCACATCCAAGTTCTTTGCAGATTTGAATTAAGGACATCCCACGTTATCATTTGCAATGTGTCCTTTTTTTTTACTCCTACCATTTCGTGATTTATGACAAAATTCCAGAAGCCTTACTTTGCGTTTTATATATGAATAAATTATCATTTTTTGCATAGGTTGAAAAGCTGTGGCGCGAAAACTAAAAGTCGCACATCCAAGTTCTTTGCAGATTTGAATTAAGGACATCCCAAGTTATCATTTGCAATGTATCTTTTTTTTTACTCCTACCATTTCGTGAGTTATGACAAAATTCCAGAAGCCTTACTTTGCGTTTTATATATGAATAAATTATCATTTTTTGCATAGGTTGAAAAGCTGTGGCGCGAAAACTAAAAGTCGCACATCCAAGTTCTTTGCAGATTTGAATTAAGGACATCCCACGTTATCATTTGCAATGTATTCTTTTTTTTTACTCCTACCATTTCGTGATTTATGACAAAATTCCAGAAGCCTTACTTTGCGTTTTATATATGAATAAATTATCATTTTTTGCATAGGTTGAAAAGCTGTGGCGCGAAAACTAAAAGTCGCACATCCAAGTTCTTTGCAGATTCTAATTAAGGACATCCCAAGTTATCATTTGCAATGTAGCCTTTTTTTTACTCCTACTATTTCGTGATTTATGACAAAATTCCAGAAGCCTTACTTTGCGTTTTATATATGAATAAATTATCATTTTTTGCATAGGTTGAAAAGCTGTGGCGCGAAAACTAAAAGTCGCACATCCAAGTTCTTTGCAGATTTGAATTAAGGACATCCCAAGTTATCATTTGCAATGTATCCTTTTTCTTACTCCTACCATTTCGTGATTTATGACAAAATTCCAGAAGCCTTACTTTGCGTTTTATATATGAATAAATTATCATTTTTTGCATAGGTTGAAAAGCTGTGGCGCGAAAACTAGAAGTCGCACATCCAAGTTCTTTGCAGATTCGAATTAAGGACATCCCAAGTTATCATTTGCAATGTAGCCTTTTTTTTACTCCTACTATTTCGTGATTTATGACAAAATTCCAGAAGCCTTACTTTGCGTTTTATATATGAATAAATTATCATTTTTTGCATAGGTTGAAAAGCTGTGGCGCGAAAGCTAAAAGTCGTACATCCAAGTTCTTTGCAGATTTGAATTAAGGACATCCCAAGTTATCATTTGCAATGTATTCTTTTTTTTTACTCCTACCATTTCGTGATTTATGACAAAATTCCAGAAGCCTTACTTTGCGTTTTATATATGAATAAATTATCATTTTTTGCATAGGTTGAAAAGCTGTGGCGCGAAAACTAGAAGTCGCACATCCAAGTTCTTTGCAGATTCGAATTAAGGACATCCCAAGTTATCATTTGCAATGTATCCTTTTTTTTTTACTCCTACCATTTCGTGAGTTATGACAAAATTCCAGAAGCCTTACTTTGCGTTTTATATATGAATAAATTATCATTTTTTGCATAGGTTGAAAAGCTGTGGCGCGAAAACTAAAAGTCGCACATCCAAGTTCTTTGCAGATTTGAATTAAGGACATCCCAAGTTATCATTTGCAATGTATTCTTTTTTTTTACTCCTACCATTTCGTGATTTATGACAAAATTCCAGAAGCCTTACTTTGCGTTTTATATATGAATAAATTATCATTTTTTGCATAGGTTGAAAAGCTGTGGCGCAAAAACTAAAAGTCGCACAGCCAAGTCCTTTGCAGATTTGAATTGAGGACATCCCGCGTTATCATTTGCAATGTATCCTTTTTTTTACTCCTACCATTTCGTGATTTATGACAAAATTCCAGAAGCCTTACTTTGCGTTTTATATATGAATAAATTATCATTTTTTGCATAGGTTGAAAAGCTGTAGCGCGAAAACTAAAAGTCGCATATCCAAGTTCTTTGCAGATTCGAATTAAGGACATCCCAAGTTATCATTTGCAATGTATCTTTTTTTTTTACTCCTACCATTTCGTGAGTTATGACAAAATTCCAGAAGCCTTACTTTGCGTTTTATATATGAATAAATTATCATTTTTGCATAGGTTGAAAAGCTGTGGCGGGAAAACTAAAAGTCACACAGCCAAGTCCTTTGCAGATTTGAATTAAGGACATCCCAAGTTATCATTTGCAATGTAGCCTTTTTTTTACTCCTACTATTTCGTGATTTATGACAAAATTCCAGAAGCCTTACTTTGCGTTTTATATATGAATAAATTATCATTTTTTGCATAGGTTGAAAAGCTGTGGCGCGAAAACTAAAAGTCGCACATCCAAGTTCTTTGCAGATTTGAATTAAGGACATCCCAAGTTATCATTTGCAATGTATCCTTTTTTTTACTCCTACCATTTCGTGATTTATGACAAAATTCCAGAAGCCTTACTTTGCGTTTTATATATGAATAAATTATCATTTTTTGCATAGGTTGAAAAGCTGTGGCGCGAAAGCTAAAAGTCGTACATCCAAGTTCTTTGCAGATTTGAATTAAGGACATCCCAAGTTATCATTTGCAATGTATTCTTTTTTTTTACTCCTACCATTTCGTGATTTATGACAAAATTCCAGAAGCCTTACTTTGCGTTTTATATATGAATAAATTATCATTTTTTGCATAGGTTGAAAAGCTGTGGCGCGAAAACTAAAAGTCGCACATCCAAGTTCTTTGCAGATTTGAATTAAGGACATCCCAAGTTATCATTTGCAATGTATCCTTTTTTTTTTTACTCCTACCATTTCGTGAGTTATGACAAAATTCCAGAAGCCTTACTTTGCGTTTTATATATGAATAAATTATCATTTTTTGCATAGGTTGAAAAGCTGTGGCGCGAAAACTAAAAGTCGCACATCCAAGTTCTTTGCAGATTTGAATTAAGGACATCCCAAGTTATCATTTGCAATGTATTCTTTTTTTTTACTCCTACCATTTCGTGATTTATGACAAAATTCCAGAAGCCTTACTTTGCGTTTTATATATGAATAAATTATCATTTTTTGCATAGGTTGAAAAGCTGTGGCGCGAAAACTAAAAGTCGCACAGCCAAGTCCTTTGCAGATTTGAATTGAGGACATCCCACGTTATCATTTGCAATGTATCCTTTTTTTTACTCCTACCATTTCGTGATTTATGACAAAATTCCAGAAGCCTTACTTTGCGTTTTATATATGAATAAATTATCATTTTTTGCATAGGTTGAAAAGCTGTAGCGCGAAAACTAAAAGTCGCATATCCAAGTTCTTTGCAGATTCGAATTAAGGACATCCCAAGTTATCATTTGCAATGTATCTTTTTTTTTTACTCCTACCATTTCGTGAGTTATGAGAAAATTCCAGAAGCCTTACTTTGCGTTTTATATATGAATAAATTATCATTTTTGCATAGGTTGAAAAGCTGTGGCGCGAAAACTAAAAGTCACACAGCCAAGTCCTTTGCAGATTTGAATTAAGGACATCCCAAGTTATCATTTGCAAGGTATCCTTTTTTTTACTCCTACCATTTCGTGAGTTATGACAAAATTCCAGAAGCCTTACTTTGCGTTTTATATATGAATAAATTATCATTTTTTGCATAGGTTGAAAAGTTGTACCGCGAAAACTAAAAGTCGCACATCCAAGTTCTTTGCAGATTCGAATTAAGGACATCCCAAGTTATCATTTGCAATGTATCCTTTTTTTTACTCCTACCATTTCGTGAGTTATGACAAAATTCCAGAAGCCTTACTTTGCGTTTTATATATGAATAAATTATCATTTTTTGCATAGGTTGAAAAGCTGTGGCGCGAAAACTAAAAGTCGCACATCCAAGTTCTTTGCAGATTTGAATTAAGGACATCCCAAGTTATCATTTGCAATGTGTCCTTTTTTTTTACTCCTACCATTTCGTGATTTATGACAAAATTCCAGAAGCCTTACTTTGCGTTTTATATATGAATAAATTATCATTTTCTGCATAGGTTGAAAAGCTGTGGCGCGAAAACTAAAAGTCGCACATCCAAGTTCTTTGCAGATTTAAATTAAGGACATCCCACGTTATCATTTGCAATGTATTCTTTTTTTACTCCTACCCTTTCGTGAGTTATGACAAAATTCCAGAAGCCTTACTTTGCGTTTTATATATGAATAAATTATCATTTTTTGCATAGGTTGAAAAGCTGTGGCGCGAAAACTAGAAGTCGCACATCCAAGTTCTTTGCAGATTCGAATTAAGGACATCCCAAGTTATCATTTGCAATGTATCCTTTTTTTTTTACTCCTACCATTTCGTGAGTTATGACAAAATTCCAGAAGCCTTACTTTGCGTTTTATATATGAATAAATTATCATTTTTTGCATAGGTTGAAAAGCTGTGGCGCGAAAACTAAAAGTCGCACATCCAAGTTCTTTGCAGATTTGAATTAAGGACATCCCAAGTTATCATTTGCAATGTATCCTTTTTTTTACTCCTACCATTTCGTGATTTATGACAAAATTCCAGAAGCCTTATTTTGCGTTTTATATATGAATAAATTATCATTTTTTGCATAGGATGAAAAGCTGTGGCGCGAAAACTAAAAGTCGCACATCCAAGTTCTTTGCAGATTTGAATTAAGGACATCCCACGTTATCATTTGCAATGTATCCTTTTTTTTACTCCTACCATTTCGTGATTTATGACAAAATTCCAGAAGCCTTACTTTGCGTTTTATATATGAATAAATTATCATTTTTTGCATAGGTTGAAAAGCTGTGGCGCGAAAACTAAAAGTCTCACATCCAAGTTCTTTGCAGATTTGAATTAAGGACATCCCACGTTATCATTTGCAATGTATTTTTTTTTTTACTCCTACCATTTCGTGATTTATGACAAAATTCCAGAAGCCTTACTTTGCGTTTTATATATGAATAAATTATCATTTTTTGCATAGGTTGAAAAGCTGTGGCGCGAAAACTAGAAGTCGCACATCCAAGTTCTTTGCAGATTCGAATTAAGGACATCCCAAGTTATCATTTGCAATGTATCCTTTTTTTTTTACTCCTACCATTTCGTGAGTTATGACAAAATTCCAGAAGCCTTACTTTGCGTTTTATATATGAATAAATTATCATTTTTTGCATAGGTTGAAAAGCTGTGGCGCGGAAACTAAAAGTCGCACATCCAAGTTCTTTGCAGATTTGAATTAAGGACATCCCACGTTATCATTTGCAATGTATTCTTTTTTTTTACTCCTACCATTTCGTGATTTATGACAAAATTCCAGAAGCCTTACTTTGCGTTTTATATATGAATAAATTATCATTTTTTGCATAGGTTGAAAAGCTGTGGCGCGAAAACTAAAAGTCGCACATCCAAGTTCTTTGCAGATTTGAATTAAGGACATCCCACGTTATCATTTGCAATGTAGCCTTTTTTTTACACCTACCATTTCGTGATTTATGACAAAATTCCAGAAGCCTTACTTTGCGTTTTATATATGAATAAATTATCATTTTTTGCATAGGTTGAAAAGCTGTAGCGCGAAAACTAAAAGTCGCACATCCAAGTCCTTTGCAGATTTGAATTGAGGACATCCCAAGTTATCATTTGCAATGTATCTTTTTTTTTTACTCTTACCATTTCGTGAGTTATGACAAAATTCCAGAAGCCTTACTTTGCGTTTTATATATGAATAAATTATCATTTTTTGCATAGGTTGAAAAGCTGTGGCGCGAAAACTAAAAGTCGCACATCCAAGTTCTTTGCAGATTCGAATTAAGGACATCCCAAGTTATCATTTGCAATGTATGCTTTTTTTTACTCCTACCATTTCGTGATTTATGACAAAATTCCAGAAGCCTTACTTTGCGTTTTATATATGAATAAATTATCATTTTTTGCATAGGTTGAAAAGCTGTGGCGCGAAAACTAAAAGTCACACAGCCAAGTCCTTTGCAGATTTGAATTAAGGACATCCCAAGTTATCATTTGCAATGTATCCTTTTTTTTACTCCTACCATTTCGTGATTTATGACAAAATTCCAGAAGCCTTACTTTGCGTTTTATATATGAATAAATTATCATTTTTTGCATAGGTTGAAAAGCTGTGGCGCGAAAACTAAAAGTCGCACATCCAAGTTCTTTGCAGATTCGAATTAAGGACATCCCAAGTTATCATTTGCAATGTATCTTTTTTTTTTTACTCCTACCATTTCGTGAGTTATGACAAAATTCCAGAAGCCTTACTTTGCGTTTTATATATGAATAAATTATCATTTTTTGCATAGGTTGAAAAGCTGTGGCGCGAAAACTAAAAGTCACACAGCCAAGTCCTTTGCAGATTTGAATTAAGGACATCCCAAGTTATCATTTGCAATGTATCCTTTTTTTTACTCCTACCATTTCGTGAGTTATGACAAAATTCCAGAAGCCTTACTTTGCGTTTTATATATGAATAAATTATCATTTTTTGCATAGGTTGAAAAGTTGTAGCGCGAAAACTAAAAGTCGCACATCCAAGTTCTTTGCAGATTCGAATTAAGGACATCCCAAGTTATCATTTGCAATGTATCTTTTTTTTTTACTCCTACCATTTCGTGAGTTATGACAAAATTCCAGAAGCCTTACTTTGCGTTTTATATATGAATAAATTATCATTTTTTGCATAGGTTGAAAAGCTGTGGCGCGAAAACTAAAAGTCGCACATCCAAGTTCTTTGCAGATTCGAATTAAGGACATCCCAAGTTATCATTTGCAATGTATCCTTTTTTTTTACTCCTACCATTTCGTGATTTATGACAAAATTCCAGAAGCCTTACTTTGCGTTTTATATATGAATAAATTATCATTTTTTGCATAGGTTGAAAAGCTGTAGCGCGAAAACTAAAAGTCGCACATCCAAGTCCTTTGCAGATTTGAATTGAAGACATTCCACGTTATCATTTGCAATGTAGTCTTTTTTTTTACTCCTACCATTTCGTGATTTATGACAAAATTCCAGAAGCCTTACTTTGCGTTTTATATATGAATAAATTATCATTTTTTGCATAGGTTGAAAAGCTGTGGCGCGAAAACTAAAAGTCGCACATCCAAGTTCTTTACAGATTTGAATTAAGGACATCCCACGTTATCATTTGCAATGTATCCTTTTTTTTACTCCTACCATTTCGTGATTTATGACAAAATTTCAGAAGCCTTACTTTGCTTTTTATATATGAATAAATTATCATTTTTTGCATAGGTTGAAAAGCTGTGGCGCGAAAACTAAAAGTCGCACATCCAAGTTCTTTGCAGATTTGAATTAAGGACATCCCACGTTATCATTTGCAATGTATTCTTTTTTTTTACTCCTACCATTTCGTGATTTATGACAAAATTCCAGAAGCCTTACTTTGCGTTTTATATATGAATAAATTATCATTTTTTGCATAGGTTGAAAAGCTGTGGCGCGAAAACTAAAAGTCGCACATCCAAGTTCTTTGCAGATTTGAATTAAGGACATCCCAAGTTCTCATTTGCAATGTATCTTTTTTTTTTACTCCTACCATTTCGTGAGTTATGACAAAATTCCAGAAGCCTTACTTTGCGTTTTATATATGAATAAATTATCATTTTTTGCATAGGTTGAAAAGCTGTGGCGCGAAAACTAAAAGTCGCACATCAAAGTTCTTTGCAGATTTGAATTGGGGACATCCCACGTTACATTTGCAATGTATTCTTTTTTTTTACTCCTACCATTTCGTGATTTATGACAAAATTCCAGAAGCCTTACTTTGCGTTTTATATATGAATAAATTATCATTTTTTGCATAGGTTGAAAAGCTGTGGCGCGAAAACTAAAAGTCGCACATCCAAGTTCTTTGCAGATTTGAATTAAGGACATCCCACGTTATCATTTGCAATGTATTCTTTTTTTTTACTCCTACCATTTCGTGATTTATGACAAAATTCCAGAAGCCTTACTTTGCGTTTTATATATGAATAAATTATCATTTTTTGCATAGGTTGAAAAGCTGTGGCGCGAAAACTAAAAGTCGCACATCCAAGTTCTTTGCAGATTTGAATTAAGGACATCCCACGTTATCATTTGCAATGTATTTTTTTTTTACTCCTACCATTTCGTGATTTATGACAAAATTCCAGAAGCCTTACTTTGCGTTTTATATATGAATAAATTATCATTTTTTGCATAGGTTGAAAAGCTGTGGCGCAAAAACTAAAAGTCGCACATCCAAGTCCTTTGCAGATTTGAATTGAAGACATTCCACGTTATCATTTGCAATGTAGTCTTTTTTTTTACTCCTACCATTTCGTGATTTATGACAAAATTCCAGAAGCCTTACTTTGCGTTTTATATATGAATAAATTATCATTTTTTGCATAGGTTGAAAAGCTGTGGCGCGAAAACTAAAAGTCGCACATCCAAGTTCTTTACAGATTTGAATTAAGGACATCCCACGTTATCATTTGCAATGTATCCTTTTTTTTACTCCTACCATTTCGTGATTTATGACAAAATTTCAGAAGCCTTACTTTGCGTTTTATATATGAATAAATTATCATTTTTTGCATAGGTTGAAAAGCTGTGGCGCGAAAACTAAAAGTCGCACATCCAAGTTCTTTGCAGATTCGAATTAAGGACATCCCAAGTTATCATTTGCAATGTATCCTTTTTTTTACTCCTACCATTTCGTGATTTATGACAAAATTCCAGAAGCCTTACTTTGCGTTTTATATATGAATAAATTATCATTTTTTGCATAGGTTGAAAAGCTGTGGCGCGAAAACTAAAAGTCGCACATCCAAGTGCTTTACAGATTTGAACTGAGCACATCCCACGTTATCATTTGCAATGTATCCTTTTTTTTTACTCCTATCATTTCGTGATTTTTGACAAAATTCCAGAAGCCTTACATTGCGTTTTATATATGAATAAATTATCATTTTTTGCATAGGTTGAAAAGCTGTGGCGCGAAAACTAAAAGTCGCACATCCAAGTTCTTTGCAGATTCGAATTAAGGACATCCCAAGTTATCATTTGCAATGTATCTTTTTTTTTTTACTCCTACCATTTCGTGAGTTATGACAAAATTCCAGAAGCCTTACTTTGCGTTTTATATATGAATAAATTATCATTTTTTGCATAGGTTGAAAAGCTGTGGCGCGAAAACTAAAAGTCGCACATCCAAGTTCTTTGCAGATTTGAATTAAGGACATCCCAAGTTATCATTTGCAATGTATCCTTTTTTTACTTCTACCATTTCGTGATTTATGACAAAATTCCAGAAGCCTTACTTTGCGTTTTATATATGAATAAATTATCATTTTTTGCATAGGTTGAAAAGCTGTAGCGCGAAATCTAAAAGTCGCACATCCAAGTTCTTTGCAGATTCGAATTAAGGACATCCCAAGTTATCATTTGCAATGTATCTTTTTTTTTTTACTCCTACCATTTCGTGAGTTATGACAAAATTCCAGAAGCCTTACTTTGCGTTTTATATATGAATAAATTATCATTTTTTGCATAGGTTGAAAAGCTGTGGCGCGAAAACTAAAAGTCGCACATCCAAGTTCTTTGCAGATTCGAATTAAGGACATCCCAAGTTATCATTTGCAATGTATCCTTTTTTTTACTCCTACCATTTCGTGATTTATGACAAAATTCCAGAAGCCTTACTTTGCGTTTTATATATGAATAAATTATCATTTTTTGCATAGGTTGAAAAGCTGTAGCGCGAAAACTAAAAGTCGCACATCCAAGTCCTTTGCAGATTTGAATTGAGGACATTCCACGTTATCATTTGCAATGTATCTTTTTTTTTTTACTCCTACCATTTCGTGAGTTATGACAAAATTCCAGAAGCCTTACTTTGCGTTTTATATATGAATAAATTATCATTTTTTGCATAGGTTGAAAAGCTGTGGCGCGAAAACTAAAAGTCGCACATCCAAGTTCTTTGCAGATTCGAATTAAGGACATCCCAAGTTATCATTTGCAATGTATTCTTTTTTTTTACTCCTACCATTTCGTGAGTTATGACAAAATTCCAGAAGCCTTACTTTGCGTTTTATATATGAATAAATTATCATTTTTTGCATAGGTTGAAAAGCTGTGGCGCGAAAACTAAAAGTCACACAGCCAAGTCCTTTGCAGATTTGAATTAAGGACATCCCAAGTTATCATTTGCAATGTATCCTTTTTTTTACTCCTACCATTTCGTGAGTTATGACAAAATTCCAGAAGCCTTACTTTGCGTTTTATATATGAATAAATTATCATTTTTTGCATAGGTTGAAAAGTTGTAGCGCGAAAACTAAAAGTCGCACATCCAAGTTCTTTGCAGATTCGAATTAAGGACATCCCACGTTATCATTTCCAATGTATCTTTTTTTTTTACTCCTACCATTTCGTGAGTTATGACAAAATTCCAGAAGCCTTACTTTGCGTTTTATATATGAATAAATTATCATTTTTTGCATAGGTTGAAAAGCTGTGGCGCGAAAACTAAAAGTCGCACATCCAAGTTCTTTGCAGATTTGAATTAAGGACAGCCCACGTTACATTTGCAATGTATTCTTTTTTTTTACTCCTACCATTTCGTGATTTATGACAAAATTCCAGAAGCCTTACTTTGCGTTTTATATATGAATAAATTATCATTTTTTGCATAGGTTGAAAAGCTGTAGCGCGAAAACTAAAAGTCGCACATCCAAGTCCTTTGCAGATTTGAATTGAAGACATTCCACGTTATCATTTGCAATGTAGTCTTTTTTTTTACTCCTACCATTTCGTGATTTATGACAAAATTCCAGAAGCCTTACTTTGCGTTTTATATATGAATAAAAAATCATTTTTTGCATAGGTTGAAAAGCTGTGGCGCGAAAACTAAAAGTCGCACCTCCAAGTTCTTTGCAGATTTGAATTAAGGACATCCCACGTTATCATTTGCAATGTATTCTTTTTTTTTACTCCTACCATTTCGTGATTTATGACAAAATTCCAGAAGCCTTACTTTGCGTTTTATATATGAATAAATTATCATTTTTTGCATAGGTTGAAAAGCTGTGGCGCGAAAACTAAAAGTCGCACATCCAAGTTCTTTGCAGATTTGAATTAAGGACATCCCACGTTATCATTTGCAATGTATTCTTTTTTTTTACTCCTACCATTTCGTGATTTATGACAAAATTCCAGAAGCCTTACTTTGCGTTTTATATATGAATAAATTATCATTTTTTGCATAGGTTGAAAAGCTGTGGCGCGAAAACTAAAAGTCGCACATCCAAGTCCTTTGCAGATTTGAATTGAAGACATTCCACGTTATCATTTGCAATGTATTCTTTTTTTTTACTCCTACCATTTCGTGATTTATGACAAAATTCCAGAAGCCTTACTTTGCTTTTTATATATGAATAAATTATCATTTTTTGCATAGGTTGAAAAGCTGTGGCGCGAAAACTAAAAGTCGCACATCCAAGTCCTTTGCAGATTTGAATTGAGGACATTCCACGTTATCATTTGCAATGTATTCTTTTTTTTACTCCTACCATTTCGTGATTTATGACAAAATTCCAGAAGACTTACTTTGCGTTTTATATATGAATAAATTATCATTTTTTGCATAGGTTGAAAAGCTGTGGCGCGAAAACTAAAAGTCGCACATCCAAGTCCTTTGCAGATTTAAATTAAGGACATCCCAAGTTATCATTTGCAATGTATCCTTTTTTTTTACTCCTACCATTTCGTGATTTATGACAAAATTCCAGAAGCCTTACTTTGCGTTTTATATATGAATAAATTATCATTTTTTGCATAGGTTGAAAAGCTGTAGCGCGAAAACTAAAAGTCGCACATCCAAGTCCTTTGCAGATTTGAATTGGGGACATTCCACGTTATCATTTGCAATGTATCCTTTTTTTTACTCCTACCATTTCGTGATTTATGACAAAATTCCAGAAGCCTTACTTTGCGTTTTATATATGAATAAATTATCATTTTTTGCATAGGTTGAAAAGCTGTGGCGCGAAAACTAAAAGTCGCACATCCAAGTTCTTTGCAGATTCGAATTAAGGACATCCCAAGTTATCATTTGCAATGTAGCCTTTTTTTTACTCCTACTATTTCGTGATTTATGACAAAATTCCAGAAGCCTTACTTTGCGTTTTATATATGAATAAATTATCATTTTTTGCATAGGTTGAAAAGCTGTGGCGCGAAAACTAAAAGTCGCACATCCAAGTTCTTTGCAGATTTGAATTAAGGACATCCCAAGTTATCATTTGCAATGTATCCTTTTTTTTACTCCTACCATTTCGTGATTTATGACAAAATTCCAGAAGCCTTACTTTGCGTTTTATATATGAATAAATTATCATTTTTTGCATAGGTTGAAAAGCTGTAGCGCGAAAACTAAAAGTCGCACATCCAAGTTCTTTGCAGATTCGAATTAAGGACATCCCAAGTTATCATTTGCAATGTATCTTTTTTTTTTTACTCCTACCATTTCGTGAGTTATGACAAAATTCCAGAAGCCTTACTTTGCGTTTTATATATGAATAAATTATCATTTTTTGCATAGGTTGAAAAGCTGTGGCGCAAAAACTAAAAGTCGCACATCCAAGTCCTTTGCAGATTTGAATTGAAGACATTCCACGTTATCATTTGCAATGTAGTCTTTTTTTTTACTCCTACCATTTCGTGATTTATGACAAAATTCCAGAAGCCTTACTTTGCGTTTTATATATGAATAAATTATCATTTTTTGCATAGGTTGAAAAGCTGTGGCGCGAAAACTAAAAGTCGCACATCCAAGTTCTTTACAGATTTGAATTAAGGACATCCCACGTTATCATTTGCAATGTATCCTTTTTTTTACTCCTACCATTTCGTGATTTATGACAAAATTTCAGAAGCCTTACTTTGCGTTTTATATATGAATAAATTATCATTTTTTGCATAGGTTGAAAAGCTGTGGCGCGAAAACTAAAAGTCGCACATCCAAGTTCTTTGCAGATTCGAATTAAGGACATCCCAAGTTATCATTTGCAATGTATCCTTTTTTTTACTCCTACCATTTCGTGATTTATGACAAAATTCCAGAAGCCTTACTTTGCGTTTTATATATGAATAAATTATCATTTTTTGCATAGGTTGAAAAGCTGTGGCGCGAAAACTAAAAGTCGCACATCCAAGTGCTTTACAGATTTGAACTGAGCACATCCCACGTTATCATTTGCAATGTATCCTTTTTTTTTACTCCTATCATTTCGTGATTTTTGACAAAATTCCAGAAGCCTTACATTGCGTTTTATATATGAATAAATTATCATTTTTTGCATAGGTTGAAAAGCTGTGGCGCGAAAACTAAAAGTCGCACATCCAAGTTCTTTGCAGATTCGAATTAAGGACATCCCAAGTTATCATTTGCAATGTATCTTTTTTTTTTTACTCCTACCATTTCGTGAGTTATGACAAAATTCCAGAAGCCTTACTTTGCGTTTTATATATGAATAAATTATCATTTTTTGCATAGGTTGAAAAGCTGTGGCGCGAAAACTAAAAGTCGCACATCCAAGTTCTTTGCAGATTTGAATTAAGGACATCCCAAGTTATCATTTGCAATGTATCCTTTTTTTACTTCTACCATTTCGTGATTTATGACAAAATTCCAGAAGCCTTACTTTGCGTTTTATATATGAATAAATTATCATTTTTTGCATAGGTTGAAAAGCTGTAGCGCGAAATCTAAAAGTCGCACATCCAAGTTCTTTGCAGATTCGAATTAAGGACATCCCAAGTTATCATTTGCAATGTATCTTTTTTTTTTTACTCCTACCATTTCGTGAGTTATGACAAAATTCCAGAAGCCTTACTTTGCGTTTTATATATGAATAAATTATCATTTTTTGCATAGGTTGAAAAGCTGTGGCGCGAAAACTAAAAGTCGCACATCCAAGTTCTTTGCAGATTCGAATTAAGGACATCCCAAGTTATCATTTGCAATGTATCCTTTTTTTTACTCCTACCATTTCGTGATTTATGACAAAATTCCAGAAGCCTTACTTTGCGTTTTATATATGAATAAATTATCATTTTTTGCATAGGTTGAAAAGCTGTAGCGCGAAAACTAAAAGTCGCACATCCAAGTCCTTTGCAGATTTGAATTGAGGACATTCCACGTTATCATTTGCAATGTATCTTTTTTTTTTTACTCCTACCATTTCGTGAGTTATGACAAAATTCCAGAAGCCT
Organism: Bombylius major; assembly: GCA_932526495.1. Taxonomy (NCBI): domain Eukaryota; kingdom Metazoa; phylum Arthropoda; class Insecta; order Diptera; family Bombyliidae; genus Bombylius; species Bombylius major. The sequence goes on from OW052042.1 coordinate 32,132,137, forward strand.
TACTTTGCGTTTTATATATGAATAAATTATCATTTTTTGCATAGGTTGAAAAGCTGTGGCGCGAAAACTAAAAGTCGCACATCCAAGTTCTTTGCAGATTCGAATTAAGGACATCCCAAGTTATCATTTGCAATGTATTCTTTTTTTTTACTCCTACCATTTCGTGAGTTATGACAAAATTCCAGAAGCCTTACTTTGCGTTTTATATATGAATAAATTATCATTTTTTGCATAGGTTGAAAAGCTGTGGCGCGAAAACTAAAAGTCACACAGCCAAGTCCTTTGCAGATTTGAATTAAGGACATCCCAAGTTATCATTTGCAATGTATCCTTTTTTTTACTCCTACCATTTCGTGAGTTATGACAAAATTCCAGAAGCCTTACTTTGCGTTTTATATATGAATAAATTATCATTTTTTGCATAGGTTGAAAAGTTGTAGCGCGAAAACTAAAAGTCGCACATCCAAGTTCTTTGCAGATTCGAATTAAGGACATCCCACGTTATCATTTCCAATGTATCTTTTTTTTTTACTCCTACCATTTCGTGAGTTATGACAAAATTCCAGAAGCCTTACTTTGCGTTTTATATATGAATAAATTATCATTTTTTGCATAGGTTGAAAAGCTGTGGCGCGAAAACTAAAAGTCGCACATCCAAGTTCTTTGCAGATTTGAATTGAAGACATTCCACGTTATCATTTGCAATGTAGTCTTTTTTTTTACTCCTACCATTTCGTGATTTATGACAAAATTCCAGAAGCCTTACTTTGCGTTTTATATATGAATAAATTATCATTTTTTGCATAGGTTGAAAAGCTGTGGCGCGAAAACTAAAAGTCGCACATCCAAGTCCTTTGCAGATTTAAATTAAGGACATCCCAAGTTATCATTTGCAATGTATCCTTTTTTTTTACTCCTACCATTTCGTGATTTATGACAAAATTCCAGAAGCCTTACTTTGCGTTTTATATATGAATAAATTATCATTTTTTGCATAGGTTGAAAAGCTGTAGCGCGAAAACTAAAAGTCGCACATCCAAGTCCTTTGCAGATTTGAATTGGGGACATTCCACGTTATCATTTGCAATGTATCCTTTTTTTTACTCCTACCATTTCGTGATTTATGACAAAATTCCAGAAGCCTTACTTTGCGTTTTATATATGAATAAATTATCATTTTTTGCATAGGTTGAAAAGCTGTGGCGCGAAAACTAAAAGTCGCACATCCAAGTTCTTTGCAGATTCGAATTAAGGACATCCCAAGTTATCATTTGCAATGTAGCCTTTTTTTTACTCCTACTATTTCGTGATTTATGACAAAATTCCAGAAGCCTTACTTTGCGTTTTATATATGAATAAATTATCATTTTTTGCATAGGTTGAAAAGCTGTGGCGCGAAAACTAAAAGTCGCACATCCAAGTTCTTTGCAGATTTGAATTAAGGACATCCCAAGTTATCATTTGCAATGTATCCTTTTTTTTACTCCTACCATTTCGTGATTTATGACAAAATTCCAGAAGCCTTACTTTGCGTTTTATATATGAATAAATTATCATTTTTTGCATAGGTTGAAAAGCTGTAGCGCGAAAACTAAAAGTCGCACATCCAAGTTCTTTGCAGATTCGAATTAAGGACATCCCAAGTTATCATTTGCAATGTATCTTTTTTTTTTTACTCCTACCATTTCGTGAGTTATGACAAAATTCCAGAAGCCTTACTTTGCGTTTTATATATGAATAAATTATCATTTTTTGCATAGGTTGAAAAGCTGTGGCGCAAAAACTAAAAGTCGCACATCCAAGTCCTTTGCAGATTTGAATTGAAGACATTCCACGTTATCATTTGCAATGTAGTCTTTTTTTTTACTCCTACCATTTCGTGATTTATGACAAAATTCCAGAAGCCTTACTTTGCGTTTTATATATGAATAAATTATCATTTTTTGCATAGGTTGAAAAGCTGTGGCGCGAAAACTAAAAGTCGCACATCCAAGTTCTTTACAGATTTGAATTAAGGACATCCCACGTTATCATTTGCAATGTATCCTTTTTTTTACTCCTACCATTTCGTGATTTATGACAAAATTTCAGAAGCCTTACTTTGCGTTTTATATATGAATAAATTATCATTTTTTGCATAGGTTGAAAAGCTGTGGCGCGAAAACTAAAAGTCGCACATCCAAGTTCTTTGCAGATTCGAATTAAGGACATCCCAAGTTATCATTTGCAATGTATCCTTTTTTTTACTCCTACCATTTCGTGATTTATGACAAAATTCCAGAAGCCTTACTTTGCGTTTTATATATGAATAAATTATCATTTTTTGCATAGGTTGAAAAGCTGTGGCGCGAAAACTAAAAGTCGCACATCCAAGTGCTTTACAGATTTGAACTGAGCACATCCCACGTTATCATTTGCAATGTATCCTTTTTTTTTACTCCTATCATTTCGTGATTTTTGACAAAATTCCAGAAGCCTTACATTGCGTTTTATATATGAATAAATTATCATTTTTTGCATAGGTTGAAAAGCTGTGGCGCGAAAACTAAAAGTCGCACATCCAAGTTCTTTGCAGATTCGAATTAAGGACATCCCAAGTTATCATTTGCAATGTATCTTTTTTTTTTTACTCCTACCATTTCGTGAGTTATGACAAAATTCCAGAAGCCTTACTTTGCGTTTTATATATGAATAAATTATCATTTTTTGCATAGGTTGAAAAGCTGTGGCGCGAAAACTAAAAGTCGCACATCCAAGTTCTTTGCAGATTTGAATTAAGGACATCCCAAGTTATCATTTGCAATGTATCCTTTTTTTACTTCTACCATTTCGTGATTTATGACAAAATTCCAGAAGCCTTACTTTGCGTTTTATATATGAATAAATTATCATTTTTTGCATAGGTTGAAAAGCTGTAGCGCGAAATCTAAAAGTCGCACATCCAAGTTCTTTGCAGATTCGAATTAAGGACATCCCAAGTTATCATTTGCAATGTATCTTTTTTTTTTTACTCCTACCATTTCGTGAGTTATGACAAAATTCCAGAAGCCTTACTTTGCGTTTTATATATGAATAAATTATCATTTTTTGCATAGGTTGAAAAGCTGTGGCGCGAAAACTAAAAGTCGCACATCCAAGTTCTTTGCAGATTCGAATTAAGGACATCCCAAGTTATCATTTGCAATGTATCCTTTTTTTTACTCCTACCATTTCGTGATTTATGACAAAATTCCAGAAGCCTTACTTTGCGTTTTATATATGAATAAATTATCATTTTTTGCATAGGTTGAAAAGCTGTAGCGCGAAAACTAAAAGTCGCACATCCAAGTCCTTTGCAGATTTGAATTGAGGACATTCCACGTTATCATTTGCAATGTATCTTTTTTTTTTTACTCCTACCATTTCGTGAGTTATGACAAAATTCCAGAAGCCTTACTTTGCGTTTTATATATGAATAAATTATCATTTTTTGCATAGGTTGAAAAGCTGTGGCGCGAAAACTAAAAGTCGCACATCCAAGTTCTTTGCAGATTCGAATTAAGGACATCCCAAGTTATCATTTGCAATGTATTCTTTTTTTTTACTCCTACCATTTCGTGAGTTATGACAAAATTCCAGAAGCCTTACTTTGCGTTTTATATATGAATAAATTATCATTTTTTGCATAGGTTGAAAAGCTGTGGCGCGAAAACTAAAAGTCACACAGCCAAGTCCTTTGCAGATTTGAATTAAGGACATCCCAAGTTATCATTTGCAATGTATCCTTTTTTTTACTCCTACCATTTCGTGAGTTATGACAAAATTCCAGAAGCCTTACTTTGCGTTTTATATATGAATAAATTATCATTTTTTGCATAGGTTGAAAAGTTGTAGCGCGAAAACTAAAAGTCGCACATCCAAGTTCTTTGCAGATTCGAATTAAGGACATCCCACGTTATCATTTCCAATGTATCTTTTTTTTTTACTCCTACCATTTCGTGAGTTATGACAAAATTCCAGAAGCCTTACTTTGCGTTTTATATATGAATAAATTATCATTTTTTGCATAGGTTGAAAAGCTGTGGCGCGAAAACTAAAAGTCGCACATCCAAGTTCTTTGCAGATTTGAATTAAGGACATCCCACGTTACATTTGCAATGTATTCTTTTTTTTTACTCCTACCATTTCGTGATTTATGACAAAATTCCAGAAGCCTTACTTTGCGTTTTATATATGAATAAATTATCATTTTTTGCATAGGTTGAAAAGCTGTAGCGCGAAAACTAAAAGTCGCACATCCAAGTCCTTTGCAGATTTGAATTGAAGACATTCCACGTTATCATTTGCAATGTAGTCTTTTTTTTTACTCCTACCATTTCGTGATTTATGACAAAATTCCAGAAGCCTTACTTTGCGTTTTATATATGAATAAAAAATCATTTTTTGCATAGGTTGAAAAGCTGTGGCGCGAAAACTAAAAGTCGCACCTCCAAGTTCTTTGCAGATTTGAATTAAGGACATCCCACGTTATCATTTGCAATGTATTCTTTTTTTTTACTCCTACCATTTCGTGATTTATGACAAAATTCCAGAAGCCTTACTTTGCGTTTTATATATGAATAAATTATCATTTTTTGCATAGGTTGAAAAGCTGTGGCGCGAAAACTAAAAGTCGCACATCCAAGTTCTTTGCAGATTTGAATTAAGGACATCCCACGTTATCATTTGCAATGTATTCTTTTTTTTTACTCCTACCATTTCGTGATTTATGACAAAATTCCAGAAGCCTTACTTTGCGTTTTATATATGAATAAATTATCATTTTTTGCATAGGTTGAAAAGCTGTGGCGCGAAAACTAAAAGTCGCACATCCAAGTCCTTTGCAGATTTGAATTGAAGACATTCCACGTTATCATTTGCAATGTATTCTTTTTTTTTACTCCTACCATTTCGTGATTTATGACAAAATTCCAGAAGCCTTACTTTGCGTTTTATATATGAATAAATTATCATTTTTTGCATAGGTTGAAAAGCTGTGGCGCGAAAACTAAAAGTCGCACATCCAAGTCCTTTGCAGATTTGAATTGAGGACATTCCACGTTATCATTTGCAATGTATTCTTTTTTTTACTCCTACCATTTCGTGATTTATGACAAAATTCCAGAAGCCTTACTTTGCGTTTTATATATGAATAAATTATCATTTTTTGCATAGGTTGAAAAGCTGTGGCGCGAAAACTAAAAGTCGCACATCCAAGTCCTTTGCAGATTTAAATTAAGGACATCCCAAGTTATCATTTGCAATGTATTCTTTTTTTTTACTCCTACCATTTCGTGATTTATGACAAAATTCCAGAAGCCTTACTTTGCGTTTTATATATGAATAAATTATCATTTTTTGCATAGGTTGAAAAGCTGTAGCGCGAAAACTAAAAGTCGCACATCCAAGTCCTTTGCAGATTTGAATTGGGGACATTCCACGTTATCATTTGCAATGTATCCTTTTTTTTACTCCTACCATTTCGTGATTTATGACAAAATTCCAGAAGCCTTACTTTGCGTTTTATATATGAATAAATTATCATTTTTTGCATAGGTTGAAAAGCTGTGGCGCGAAAACTAAAAGTCGCACATCCAAGTTCTTTGCAGATTCGAATTAAGGACATCCCAAGTTATCATTTGCAATGTAGCCTTTTTTTTACTCCTACTATTTCGTGATTTATGACAAAATTCCAGAAGCCTTACTTTGCGTTTTATATATGAATAAATTATCATTTTTTGCATAGGTTGAAAAGCTGTGGCGCGAAAACTAAAAGTCGCACATCCAAGTTCTTTGCAGATTTGAATTAAGGACATCCCAAGTTATCATTTGCAATGTATCCTTTTTTTTACTCCTACCATTTCGTGATTTATGACAAAATTCCAGAAGCCTTACTTTGCGTTTTATATATGAATAAATTATCATTTTTTGCATAGGTTGAAAAGCTGTAGCGCGAAAACTAAAAGTCGCACATCCAAGTTCTTTGCAGATTCGAATTAAGGACATCCCAAGTTATCATTTGCAATGTATCTTTTTTTTTTTACTCCTACCATTTCGTGAGTTATGACAAAATTCCAGAAGCCTTACTTTGCGTTTTATATATGAATAAATTATCATTTTTTGCATAGGTTGAAAAGCTGTGGCGCGAAAACTAAAGGTTGCACATCCAAGTTCTTTGCAGATTCGAATTAAGGACATCCCAAGTTATCATTTGCAATGTATCCTATTTTTTACTCCTACCATTTCGTGATTTATGACAAAATTCCAGAAGCCTTACTTTGCGTTTTATATATGAATAAATTATCATTTTTTGCATAGGTTGAAAAGCTGTAGCGCGAAAACTAAAAGTCGCACATCCAAGTCCTTTGCAGATTTGAATTGAGGACATCCCATGTTATCATTTGCAATGTATCCTTTTTTTTACTCCTACCATTTCGTGAGTTATGACAAAATTCCAGAAGCCTTACTTTGCGTTTTATATATGAATAAATTATCATTTTTTGCATAGGTTGAAAAGTTGTAGCGCGAAAACTAAAAGTCGCACATCCAAGTTCTTTGCAGATTTGAATTAAGGACATCCCAAGTTATCATTTGCAATGTATCTTTTTTTTTTACTCCTACCATTTCGTGAGTTATGACAAAATTCCAGAAGCCTTACTTTGCGTTTTATATATGAATAAATTATCATTTTTTGCATAGGTTGAAAAGCTGTGGCGCGAAAACTAAAAGTCGCACATCCAAGTCCTTTGCAGATTTAAATTAAGGACATCCCAAGTTATCATTTGCAATGTATCCTTTTTTTTACTCCTACCATTTCGTGAGTTATGACAAAATTCCAGAAGCCTTACTTTGCGTTTTATATATGAATAAATTATCATTTTTTGCATAGGTTGAAAAGCTGTGGCGCGAAAACTAAAGGTTGCACATCCAAGTTCTTTGCAGATTTGAATTAAGAACATCCCACGTTATCGTTTGCAATGTATTCTTTTTTTTACTCCTACCATTTCGTGATTTATGACAAAATTCCAGAAGCCTTACTTTGCGTTTTATATATGAATAAATTATCATTTTTTGCATAGGTTGAAAAGCTGTGGCGCGAAAACTAAAAGTCGCACATCCAAGTTCTTTGCAGATTTGAATTAAGGACATCCCACGTTATCATTTGCAATGTATTCTTTTTTTTTACTCCTACCATTTCGTGATTTATGACAAAATTCCAGAAGCCTTACGTTGCGTTTTATATATGAATAAATTATCATTTTTTGCATAGGTTGAAAAGCTGTGGCGCGAAAACTAAAAGTCGCACATCCAAGTCCTTTGCAGATTTAAATTAAGGACATCCCAAGTTATCATTTGCAATGTATCCTTTTTTTTTACTCCTACCATTTCGTGATTTATGACAAAATTCCAGAAGCCTTCCTTTGCGTTTTATATATGAATAAATTATCATTTTTTGCATAGGTTGAAATCTGTAGCGCGAAAACTAAAAGTCGCACATCCAAGTCCTTTGCAGATTTGAATTGAGGACATTCCACGTTATCATTTGCAATGTATTCTTTTTTTTTACTCCTACCATTTCGTGATTTATGACAAAATTCCAGAAGCCTTACTTTGCGTTTTATATATGAATAAATTATCATTTTTTGCATAGGTTGAAAAGCTGTAGCGCGAAAACTAAAAGTCGCACATCCAAGTCCTTTGCAGATTTGAATTGGGGACATTCCACGTTATCATTTGCAATGTATCCTTTTTTTTTTACTCTTACCATTTCGTGATTTATGACAAAATTCCTGAAGCCTTACTTTGCGTTTTATATATGAATAAATTATCATTTTTTGCATAGGTTGAAAAGCTGTGGCGCGAAAACTAAAAGTCGCACATCCAAGTTCTTTGCAGATTCGAATTGAGGACATCCCACGTTATCATTTGCAATGTATTCTTTTTTTTTACTCCTACCATTTCGTGATTTATGACAAAATTCCAGAAGCCTTACTTTGCGTTTTATATATGAATAAATTATCATTTTTTGCATAGGTTGAAAAGCTGTGGCGCGAAAACTAAAAGTCGCACATCCAAGTTCTTTGCAGATTCGAATTAAGGACATCCCAAGTTATCATTTGCAATGTATCCTTTTTTTTACTCCTACCATTTCGTGATTTATGACAAAATTCCAGAAGCCTTACTTTGCGTTTTATATATGAATAAATTATCATTTTTTGCATTGGTTGAAAAGCTGTAGCGCGAAAACTAAAAGTCGCACATCCAAGTTCTTTGCAGATTCGAATTAAGGACATCCCAAGTTATCATTTGCAATGTATCTTTTTTTTTTACTTCTACCATTTCGTGAGTTATGACAAAATTCCAGAAGCCTTACTTTGCGTTTTATATATGAATAAATTATCATTTTTTGCATAGGTTGAAAAGCTGTGGCGCGAAAACTAAAAGTCACACAGCCAAGTCCTTTGCAGATTTGAATTAAGGACATCCCAAGTTATCATTTGCAATGTATCCTTTTTTTTACTCCTACCATTTCGTGAGTTATGACAAAATTCCAGAAGCCTTACTTTGCGTTTTATATATGAATAAATTATCATTTTTTGCATAGGTTGAAAAGCTGTGGCGCGAAAACTAAAGGTTGCACATCCAAGTTCTTTGCAGATTTGAATTAAGAACATCCCACGTTATCGTTTGCAATGTATTCTTTTTTTTTACTCCTACCATTTCGTGATTTATGACAAAATTCCAGAAGCCTTACTTTGCGTTTTATATATGAATAAATTATCATTTTTTGCATAGGTTGAAAAGCTGTGGCGCGAAAACTAAAAGTCGCACATCCAAGTTCTTTGCAGATTTGAATTAAGGACATCCCAAGTTATCATTTGCAATGTGTCCTTTTTTGTACTCCTACCATTTCGTGATTTATGACAAAATTCCAGAAGCCTTACTTTGCGTTTTATATATGAATAAATTATCATTTTTTGCATAGGTTGAAAAGCTGTGGCGCGAAAACTAAAAGTCGCACATCCAAGTTCTTTGCAGATTTGAATTAAGGACATCCCACGTTATCATTTGCAATGTATTCTTTTTTTTTACTCCTACCATTTCGTGATTTATGACAAAATTCCAGAAGCCTTACTTTGCGTTTTATATATGAATAAATTATCATTTTTTGCATAGGTTGAAAAGCTGTGGCGCGAAAACTAAAAGTCGCACATCCAAGTCCTTTGCAGATTTAAATTAAGGACATCCCAAGTTATCATTTGCAATGTATCCTTTTTTTTTACTCCTACCATTTCGTGATTTATGACAAAATTCCAGAAGCCTTACTTTGCGTTTTATATATGAATAAATTATCATTTTTTGCATAGGTTGAAAAGCTGTAGCGCGAAAACTAAAAGTCGCACATCCAAGTCCTTTGCAGATTTGAATTGAGGACATTCCACGTTATCATTTGCAATGTATTCTTTTTTTTTACTCCTACCATTTCGTGATTTATGACAAAATTCCAGAAGCCTTACTTTGCGTTTTATATATGAATAAATTATCATTTTTTGCATAGGTTGAAAAGCTGTGGCGCGAAAACTAAAAGTCGCACATCCAAGTTCTTTGCAGATTCGAATTAAGGACATCCCAAGTTATCATTTGCAATGTAGCCTTTTTTTTACTCCTACTATTTCGTGATTTATGACAAAATTCCAGAAGCCTTACTTTGCGTTTTATATATGAATAAATTATCATTTTTTGCATAGGTTGAAAAGCTGTGGCGCGAAAACTAAAAGTCGCACATCCAAGTTCTTTGCAGATTTGAATTGAGGACATTCCACGTTATCATTTGCAATGTATTCTTTTTTTTACTCCTACCATTTCGTGATTTATGACAAAATTCCAGAAGCCTTACTTTGCGTTTTATATATGAATAAATTATCATTTTTTGCATAGGTTGAAAAGCTGTGGCGCGAAAACTAAAAGTCGCACATCCAAGTTCTTTGCAGATTTGAATTAAGGACATCCCACGTTATCATTTGCAATGTATTCTTTTTTTTTACTCCTACCATTTCGTGATTTATGACAAAATTCCAGAAGCCTTACTTTGCGTTTTATATATGAATAAATTATCATTTTTTGCATAGGTTGAAAAGCTGTGGCGCGAAAACTAAAAGTCGCATATCCAAGTTCTTTGCAGATTTGAATTAAGGACATCCCACGTTACATTTGCAATGTATTCTTTTTTTTTACTCCTACCATTTCGTGATTTATGATAAAATTCCAGAAGCCTTACTTTGCGTTTTATATATGAATAAATTATCATTTTTTGCATAGGTTGAAAAGCTGTGGCGCGAAAACTAAAAGTCGCACATCCAAGTTCTTTGCAGATTTGAATTAAGGACATCCCACGTTATCGTTTGCAATGTATTTTTTTTTTTACTCCTACCATTTCGTGATTTATGACAAAATTCCAGAAGCCTTACTTTGCGTTTTATATATGAATAAATTATCATTTTTTGCATAGGTTGAAAAGCTGTGGCGCAAAAACTAAAAGTCGCACATCCAAGTCCTTTGCAGATTTAAATTAAGGACATCCCAAGTTATCATTTGCAATGTATCCTTTTTTTTTTACTCCTACCATTTCGTGATTTATGACAAAATTCCAGAAGCCTTACTTTGCGTTTTATATATGAATAAATTATCATTTTTTGCATAGGTTGAAAAGCTGTAGCGCGAAAACTAAAAGTCGCTCATCCAAGTCCTTTGCAGATTTGAATTGAGGACATTCCACGTTATCATTTGCAATGTATTCTTTTTTTTACTCCTACCATTTCGTGATTTATGACAAAATTCCAGAAGCCTTACTTTGCGTTTTATATATGAATAAATTATCATTTTTTGCATAGGTTGAAAAGCTGTGGCGCGAAAACTAAAAGTCGCACATCCAAGTTCTTTGCAGATTCGAATTAAGGACATCCCAAGTTATCATTCGCAATGTAGCCTTTTTTTTACTCCTACTATTTCGTGATTTATGACAAAATTCCAGAAGCCTTACTTTGCGTTTTATATATGAATAAATTATCATTTTTTGCATAGGTTGAAAAGCTGTGGCGCGAAAACTAAAAGTCGCACATCCAAGTTCTTTGCAGATTCGAATTAAGGACATCCCAAGTTATCATTTGCAATGTATTCTTTTTTTTACTCCTACCATTTCGTGATTTATGACAAAATTCCAGAAGCCTTACTTTGCGTTTTATATATGAATAAATTATCATTTTTTGCATAGGTTGAAAAGCTGTGGCGCGAAAACTAAAAGTCGCACATCCAAGTCCTTTGCAGATTTAAATTAAGGACATCCCAAGTTATCATTTGCAATGTATCCTTTTTTTTTACTCCTACCATTTCGTGATTTATGACAAAATTCCAGAAGCCTTACTTTGCGTTTTATATATGAATAAATTATCATTTTTTGCATAGGTTGAAAAGCTGTAGCGCGAAAACTAAAAGTCGCACATCCAAGTCCTTTGCAGATTTGAATTGGGGACATTCCACGTTATCATTTGCAATGTATCCTTTTTTTTTTACTCTTACCATTTCGTGATTTATGACAAAATTCCAGAAGCCTTACTTTGCGTTTTATATATGAATAAATTATCATTTTTTGCATAGGTTGAAAAGCTGTGGCGCGAAAACTAAAAGCCACACATCCAAGTTCTTTGCAGATTCGAATTAAGGACATCCCACGTTATCATTTGCAATGTATTCTTTTTTTTTACTCCTACCATTTCGTGATTTATGACAAAATTCCAGAAGCCTTACTTTGCGTTTTATATATGAATAAATTATCATTTTTTGCATAGGTTGAAAAGCTGTGGCGCGAAAACTAAAAGTCGCACATCCAAGTTCTTTGCAGATTCGAATTAAGGACATCCCAAGTTATCATTTGCAATGTATCCTTTTTTTTACTCCTACCATTTCGTGATTTATGACAAAATTCCAGAAGCCTTACTTTGCGTTTTATATATGAATAAATTATCATTTTTTGCATAGGTTGAAAAGCTGTGGCGCGAAAACTAAAAGTCGCACATCCAAGTTCTTTGCAGATTTGAATTAAGGACATCCCAAGTTATCATTTGCAATGTATCCTTTTTTTTACTCCTACCATTTCGTGATTTATGACAAAATTCCAGAAGCCTTACTTTGCGTTTTATATATGAATAAATTATCATTTTTTGCATAGGTTGAAAAGCTGTAGCGCGAAAACTAAAAGTCGCACATCCAAGTTCTTTGCAGATTCGAATTAAGGACATCCCAAGTTATCATTTGCAATGTATCTTTTTTTTTTTACTCCTACCATTTCGTGAGTTATGACAAAATTCCAGAAGCCTTACTTTGCGTTTTATATATGAATAAATTATCATTTTTTGCATAGGTTGAAAAGCTGTGGCGCGAAAACTAAAAGTCGCACATCCAAGTTCTTTGCAGATTCGAATTAAGGACATCCCAAGTTATCATTTGCAATGTATCCTTTTTTTTACTCCTACCATTTCGTGATTTATGACAAAATTCCAGAAGCCTTACTTTGCGTTTTATATATGAATAAATTATCATTTTTTGCATAGGTTGAAAAGCTGTAGCGCGAAAACTAAAAGTCGCACATCCAAGTCCTTTGCAGATTTGAATTGAGGACATCCCATGTTATCATTTGCAATGTATCTTTTTTTTTTTACTCCTACCATTTCGTGAGTTATGACAAAATTCCAGAAGCCTTACTTTGCGTTTTATATATGAATAAATTATCATTTTTTGCATAGGTTGAAAAGCTGTGGCGCGAAAACTAAAAGTCGCACATCCAAGTTCTTTGCAGATTCGAATTAAGGACATCCCAAGTTATCATTTGCAATGTATTCTTTTTTTTTACTCCTACCATTTCGTGAGTTATGACAAAATTCCAGAAGCCTTACTTTGCGTTTTATATATGAATAAATTATCATTTTTTGCATAGGTTGAAAAGCTGTGGCGCGAAAACTAAAAGTCACACAGCCAAGTCCTTTGCAGATTTGAATTAAGGACATCCCAAGTTATCATTTGCAATGTATCCTTTTTTTTACTCCTACCATTTCGTGAGTTATGACAAAATTCCAGAAGCCTTACTTTGCGTTTTATATATGAATAAATTATCATTTTTTGCATAGGTTGAAAAGTTGTAGCGCGAAAACTAAAAGTCGCACATCCAAGTTCTTTGCAGATTTGAATTAAGGACATCCCAAGTTATCATTTGCAATGTATCTTTTTTTTTTACTCCTACCATTTCGTGAGTTATGACAAAATTCCAGAAGCCTTACTTTGCGTTTTATATATGAATAAATTATCATTTTTTGCATAGGTTGAAAAGCTGTGGCGCGAAAACTAAAAGTCGCACATCCAAGTCCTTTGCAGATTTAAATTAAGGACATCCCAAGTTATCATTTGCAATGTATCCTTTTTTTTACTCCTACCATTTCGTGAGTTATGACAAAATTCCAGAAGCCTTACTTTGCGTTTTATATATGAATAAATTATCATTTTTTGCATAGGTTGAAAAGCTGTGGCGCGAAAACTAAAGGTTGCACATCCAAGTTCTTTGCAGATTTGAATTAAGAACATCCCACGTTATCGTTTGCAATGTATTCTTTTTTTTACTCCTACCATTTCGTGATTTATGACAAAATTCCAGAAGCCTTACTTTGCGTTTTATATATGAATAAATTATCATTTTTTGCATAGGTTGAAAAGCTGTGGCGCGAAAACTAAAAGTCGCACATCCAAGTTCTTTGCAGATTTGAATTAAGGACATCCCACGTTATCATTTGCAATGTATTCTTTTTTTTTACTCCTACCATTTCGTGATTTATGACAAAATTCCGAAGCCTTACTTTGCGTTTTATATATGAATAAATTATCATTTTTTGCATAGGTTGAAAAGCTGTGGCGCGAAAACTAAAAGTCGCACATCCAAGTCCTTTGCAGATTTAAATTAAGGACATCCCAAGTTATCATTTGCAATGTATCCTTTTTTTTTACTCCTACCATTTCGTGATTTATGACAAAATTCCAGAAGCCTTACTTTGCGTTTTATATATGAATAAATTATCATTTTTTGCATAGGTTGAAAAGCTGTGGCGCGAAAACTAAAAGTCACACAGCCAAGTCCTTTGCAGATTTGAATTAAGGACATCCCAAGTTATCATTTGCAATGTATCCTTTTTTTTACTCCTACCATTTCGTGAGTTATGACAAAATTCCAGAAGCCTTACTTTGCGTTTTATATATGAATAAATTATCATTTTTTGCATAGGTTGAAAAGCTGTGGCGCGAAAACTAAAAGTCGCACATCCAAGTTCTTTGCAGATTCGAATTAAGGACATCCCAAGTTATCATTTGCAATGTATTCTTTTTTTTTACTCCTACCATTTCGTGAGTTATGACAAAATTCCAGAAGCCTTACTTTGCGTTTTATATATGAATAAATTATCATTTTTTGCATAGGTTGAAAAGCTGTGGCGCGAAAACTAAAAGTCACACAGCCAAGTCCTTTGCAGATTTGAATTAAGGACATCCCAAGTTATCATTTGCAATGTATCCTTTTTTTTACTCCTACCATTTCGTGAGTTATGACAAAATTCCAGAAGCCTTACTTTGCGTTTTATATATGAATAAATTATCATTTTTTGCATAGGTTGAAAAGTTGTAGCGCGAAAACTAAAAGTCGCACATCCATGTTCTTTGCAGATTTGAATTAAGGACATCCCAAGTTATCATTTGCAATGTATTCTTTTTTTTACTCCTACCATTTCGTGATTTATGACAAAATTCCAGAAGCCTTACTTTGCGTTTTATATATGAATAAATTATCATTTTTTGCATAGGTTGAAAAGCTGTGGCGCGAAAACTAAAAGTCGCACATCCAAGTCCTTTGCAGATTTAAATTAAGGACATCCCAAGTTATCATTTGCAATGTATCCTTTTTTTTTACTCCTACCATTTCGTGATTTATGACAAAATTCCAGAAGCCTTACTTTGCGTTTTATATATGAATAAATTATCATTTTTTGCATAGGTTGAAAAGCTGTAGCGCGAAAACTAAAAGTCGCACATCCAAGTCCTTTGCAGATTTGAATTGGGGACATTCCACGTTATCATTTGCAATGTATCCTTTTTTTTTTACTCTTACCATTTCGTGATTTATGACAAAATTCCTGAAGCCTTACTTTGCGTTTTATATATGAATAAATTATCATTTTTTGCATAGGTTGAAAAGCTGTGGCGCGAAAACTAAAAGCCACACATCCAAGTTCTTTGCAGATTCGAATTAAGGACATCCCACGTTATCATTTGCAATGTATTCTTTTTTTTTACTCCTACCATTTCGTGATTTATGACAAAATTCCAGAAGCCTTACTTTGCGTTCTATATATGAATAAATTATCATTTTTTGCATAGGTTGAAAAGCTGTGGCGCGAAAACTAAAAGTCGCACATCCAAGTTCTTTGCAGATTCGAATTAAGGACATCCCAAGTTATCATTTGCAATGTATCCTTTTTTTTACTCCTACCATTTCGTGATTTATGACAAAATTCCAGAAGCCTTACTTTGCGTTTTATATATGAATAAATTATCATTTTTTGCATAGGTTGAAAAGCTGTGGCGCGAAAACTAAAAGTCGCACATCCAAGTTCTTTGCAGATTTGAATTAAGGACATCCCAAGTTATCATTTGCAATGTATCCTTTTTTTTACTCCTACCATTTCGTGATTTATGACAAAATTCCAGAAGCCTTACTTTGCGTTTTATATATGAATAAATTATCATTTTTTGCATAGGTTGAAAAGCTGTAGCGCGAAAACTAAAAGTCGCACATCCAAGTTCTTTGCAGATTCGAATTAAGGACATCCCAAGTTATCATTTGCAATGTATCTTTTTTTTTTTACTCCTACCATTTCGTGAGTTATGACAAAATTCCAGAAGCCTTACTTTGCGTTTTATATATGAATAAATTATCATTTTTTGCATAGGTTGAAAAGCTGTGGCGCGAAAACTAAAAGTCGCACATCCAAGTTCTTTGCAGATTCGAATTAAGGACATCCCAAGTTATCATTTGCAATGTATCCTTTTTTTTACTCCTACCATTTCGTGATTTATGACAAAATTCCAGAAGCCTTACTTTGCGTTTTATATATGAATAAATTATCATTTTTTGCATAGGTTGAAAAGCTGTAGCGCGAAAACTAAAAGTCGCACATCCAAGTCCTTTGCAGATTTGAATTGAGGACATCCCATGTTATCATTTGCAATGTATCTTTTTTTTTTTACTCCTACCATTTCGTGAGTTATGACAAAATTCCAGAAGCCTTACTTTGCGTTTTATATATGAATAAATTATCATTTTTTGCATAGGTTGAAAAGCTGTGGCGCGAAAACTAAAAGTCGCACATCCAAGTTCTTTGCAGATTCGAATTAAGGACATCCCAAGTTATCATTTGCAATGTATTCTTTTTTTTTACTCGTACCATTTCGTGAGTTATGACAAAATTCCAGAAGCCTTACTTTGCGTTTTATATATGAATAAATTATCATTTTTTGCATAGGTTGAAAAGCTGTGGCGCGAAAACTAAAAGTCACACAGCCAAGTCCTTTGCAGATTTGAATTAAGGACATCCCAAGTTATCATTTGCAATGTATCCTTTTTTTTACTCCTACCATTTCGTGAGTTATGACAAAATTCCAGAAGCCTTACTTTGCGTTTTATATATGAATAAATTATCATTTTTTGCATAGGTTGAAAAGTTGTAGCGCGAAAACTAAAAGTCGCACATCCAAGTTCTTTGCAGATTTGAATTAAGGACATCCCAAGTTATCATTTGCAATGTATCTTTTTTTTTTACTCCTACCATTTCGTGAGTTATGACAAAATTCCAGAAGCCTTACTTTGCGTTTTATATATGAATAAATTATCATTTTTTGCATAGGTTGAAAAGCTGTGGCGCGAAAACTAAAAGTCGCACATCCAAGTCCTTTGCAGATTTAAATTAAGGACATCCCAAGTTATCATTTGCAATGTATCCTTTTTTTTACTCCTACCATTTCGTGAGTTATGACAAAATTCCAGAAGCCTTACTTTGCGTTTTATATATGAATAAATTATCATTTTTTGCATAGGTTGAAAAGCTGTGGCGCGAAAACTAAAGGTTGCACATCCAAGTTCTTTGCAGATTTGAATTAAGAACATCCCACGTTATCGTTTGCAATGTATTCTTTTTTTTACTCCTACCATTTCGTGATTTATGACAAAATTCCAGAAGCCTTACTTTGCGTTTTATATATGAATAAATTATCATTTTTTGCATAGGTTGAAAAGCTGTGGCGCGAAAACTAAAAGTCGCACATCCAAGTTCTTTGCAGATTTGAATTAAGGACATCCCACGTTATCATTTGCAATGTATTCTTTTTTTTTACTCCTACCATTTCGTGATTTATGACAAAATTCCGAAGCCTTACTTTGCGTTTTATATATGAATAAATTATCATTTTTTGCATAGGTTGAAAAGCTGTGGCGCGAAAACTAAAAGTCGCACATCCAAGTCCTTTGCAGATTTAAATTAAGGACATCCCAAGTTATCATTTGCAATGTATCCTTTTTTTTTACTCCTACCATTTCGTGATTTATGACAAAATTCCAGAAGCCTTACTTTGCGTTTTATATATGAATAAATTATCATTTTTTGCATAGGTTGAAAAGCTGTGGCGCGAAAACTAAAAGTCACACAGCCAAGTCCTTTGCAGATTTGAATTAAGGACATCCCAAGTTATCATTTGCAATGTATCCTTTTTTTTACTCCTACCATTTCGTGAGTTATGACAAAATTCCAGAAGCCTTACTTTGCGTTTTATATATGAATAAATTATCATTTTTTGCATAGGTTGAAAAGCTGTGGCGCGAAAACTAAAAGTCGCACATCCAAGTTCTTTGCAGATTCGAATTAAGGACATCCCAAGTTATCATTTGCAATGTATTCTTTTTTTTTACTCCTACCATTTCGTGAGTTATGACAAAATTCCAGAAGCCTTACTTTGCGTTTTATATATGAATAAATTATCATTTTTTGCATAGGTTGAAAAGCTGTGGCGCGAAAACTAAAAGTCACACAGCCAAGTCCTTTGCAGATTTGAATTAAGGACATCCCAAGTTATCATTTGCAATGTATCCTTTTTTTTACTCCTACCATTTCGTGAGTTATGACAAAATTCCAGAAGCCTTACTTTGCGTTTTATATATGAATAAATTATCATTTTTTGCATAGGTTGAAAAGTTGTAGCGCGAAAACTAAAAGTCGCACATCCATGTTCTTTGCAGATTTGAATTAAGGACATCCCAAGTTATCATTTGCAATGTATCTTTTTTTTTTACTCCTACCATTTCGTGAGTTATGACAAAATTCCAGAAGCCTTACTTTGCGTTTTATATATGAATAAATTATCATTTTTTGCATAGGTTGAAAAGCTGTGGCGCGAAAACTAAAAGTCGCACATCCAAGTCCTTTGCAGATTTAAATTAAGGACATCCCAAGTTATCATTTGCAATGTATCCTTTTTTTTACTCCTACCATTTCGTGAGTTATGACAAAATTCCAGAAGCCTTACTTTGCGTTTTATATATGAATAAATTATCATTTTTTGCATAGGTTGAAAAGCTGTGGCGCGAAAACTAAAGGTTGCACATCCAAGTTCTTTGCAGATTTGAATTAAGAACATCCCACGTTATCGTTTGCAATGTATTCTTTTTTTTACTCCTACCATTTCGTGATTTATGACAAAATTCCAGAAGCCTTACTTTGCGTTTTATATATGAATAAATTATCATTTTTTGCATAGGTTGAAAAGCTGTGGCGCGAAAACTAAAAGTCGCACATCCAAGTTCTTTGCAGATTTGAATTAAGGACATCCCACGTTATCGTTTGCAATGTATTCTTTTTTTTACTCCTACCATTTCGTGATTTATGACAAAATTCCAGAAGCCTTACTTTGCGTTTTATATATGAATAAATTATCATTTTTTGCATAGGTTGAAAAGCTGTGGCGCGAAAACTAAAAGTCGCACATCCAAGTTCTTTGCAGATTTGAATTAAGGACATCCCACGTTATCATTTGCAATGTATTCTTTTTTTTTACTCCTACCATTTCGTGATTTATGACAAAATTCCGAAGCCTTACTTTGCGTTTTATATATGAATAAATTATCATTTTTTGCATAGGTTGAAAAGCTGTGGCGCGAAAACTAAAAGTCGCACATCCAAGTCCTTTGCAGATTTAAATTAAGGACATCCCAAGTTATCATTTGCAATGTATCCTTTTTTTTTACTCCTACCATTTCGTGATTTATGACAAAATTCCAGAAGCCTTACTTTGCGTTTTATATATGAATAAATTATCATTTTTTGCATAGGTTGAAAAGCTGTGGCGCGAAAACTAAAAGTCACACAGCCAAGTCCTTTGCAGATTTGAATTAAGGACATCCCAAGTTATCATTTGCAATGTATCCTTTTTTTTACTCCTACCATTTCGTGAGTTATGACAAAATTCCAGAAGCCTTACTTTGCGTTTTATATATGAATAAATTATCATTTTTTGCATAGGTTGAAAAGCTGTGGCGCGAAAACTAAAAGTCGCACATCCAAGTTCTTTGCAGATTCGAATTAAGGACATCCCAAGTTATCATTTGCAATGTATTCTTTTTTTTTACTCCTACCATTTCGTGAGTTATGACAAAATTCCAGAAGCCTTACTTTGCGTTTTATATATGAATAAATTATCATTTTTTGCATAGGTTGAAAAGCTGTGGCGCGAAAACTAAAAGTCACACAGCCAAGTCCTTTGCAGATTTGAATTAAGGACATCCCAAGTTATCATTTGCAATGTATCCTTTTTTTTACTCCTACCATTTCGTGAGTTATGACAAAATTCCAGAAGCCTTACTTTGCGTTTTATATATGAATAAATTATCATTTTTTGCATAGGTTGAAAAGTTGTAGCGCGAAAACTAAAAGTCGCACATCCAAGTTCTTTGCAGATTTGAATTAAGGACATCCCAAGTTATCATTTGCAATGTATCTTTTTTTTTTACTCCTACCATTTCGTGAGTTATGACAAAATTCCAGAAGCCTTACTTTGCGTTTTATATATGAATAAATTATCATTTTTTGCATAGGTTGAAAAGCTGTGGCGCGAAAACTAAAAGTCGCACATCCAAGTCCTTTGCAGATTTAAATTAAGGACATCCCAAGTTATCATTTGCAATGTATCCTTTTTTTTACTCCTACCATTTCGTGAGTTATGACAAAATTCCAGAAGCCTTACTTTGCGTTTTATATATGAATAAATTATCATTTTTTGCATAGGTTGAAAAGCTGTGGCGCGAAAACTAAAGGTTGCACATCCAAGTTCTTTGCAGATTTGAATTAAGAACATCCCACGTTATCGTTTGCAATGTATTCTTTTTTTTACTCCTACCATTTCGTGATTTATGACAAAATTCCAGAAGCCTTACTTTGCGTTTTATATATGAATAAATTATCATTTTTTGCATAGGTTGAAAAGCTGTGGCGCGAAAACTAAAAGTCGCACATCCAAGTTCTTTGCAGATTTGAATTAAGGACATCCCACGTTATCATTTGCAATGTATTCTTTTTTTTTACTCCTACCATTTCGTGATTTATGACAAAATTCCGAAGCCTTACTTTGCGTTTTATATATGAATAAATTATCATTTTTTGCATAGGTTGAAAAGCTGTGGCGCGAAAACTAAAAGTCGCACATCCAAGTCCTTTGCAGATTTAAATTAAGGACATCCCAAGTTATCATTTGCAATGTATCCTTTTTTTTTACTCCTACCATTTCGTGATTTATGACAAAATTCCAGAAGCCTTCCTTTGCGTTTTATATATGAATAAATTATCATTTTTTGCATAGGTTGAAAAGCTGTAGCGCGAAAACTAAAAGTCGCACATCCAAGTCCTTTGCAGATTTGAATTGAGGACATTCCACGTTATCATTTGCAATGTATTCTTTTTTTTTACTCCTACCATTTCGTGATTTATGACAAAATTCCAGAAGCCTTACTTTGCGTTTTATATATGAATAAATTATCATTTTTTGCATAGGTTGAAAAGCTGTAGCGCGAAAACTTAAAGTCGCACATCCAAGTCCTTTGCAGATTTGAATTGGGGACATTCCACGTTATCATTTGCAATGTATCCTTTTTTTTTTACTCTTACCATTTCGTGAATTATGACAAAATTCCTGAAGCCTTACTTTGCGTTTTATATATGAATAAATTATCATTTTTTGCATAGGTTGAAAAGCTGTGGCGCGAAAACTAAAAGTCGCACATCCAAGTTCTTTGCAGATTCGAATTAAGGACATCCCAAGTTATCATTTGCAATGTATCCTTTTTTTTACTCCTACCATTTCGTGATTTATGACAAAATTCCAGAAGCCTTACTTTGCGTTTTATATATGAATAAATTATCATTTTTTGCATAGGTTGAAAAGCTGTAGCGCGAAAACTAAAAGTCGCACATCCAAGTTCTTTGCAGATTCGAATTAAGGACATCCCAAGTTATCATTTGCAATGTATCTTTTTTTTTTACTTCTACCATTTCGTGAGTTATGACAAAATTCCAGAAGCCTTACTTTGCGTTTTATATATGAATAAATTATCATTTTTTGCATAGGTTGAAAAGCTGTGGCGCGAAAACTAAAAGTCACACAGCCAAGTCCTTTGCAGATTTGAATTAAGGACATCCCAAGTTATCATTTGCAATGTATCCTTTTTTTTACTCCTACCATTTCGTGAGTTATGACAAAATTCCAGAAGCCTTACTTTGCGTTTTATATATGAATAAATTATCATTTTTTGCATAGGTTGAAAAGCTGTGGCGCGAAAACTAAAGGATGCACATCCAAGTTCTTTGCAGATTTGAATTAAGAACATCCCACGTTATCGTTTGCAATGTATTCTTTTTTTTTACTCCTACCATTTCGTGATTTATGACAAAATTCCAGAAGCCTTACTTTGCGTTTTATATATGAATAAATTATCATTTTTTGCATAGGTTGAAAAGCTGTGGCGCGAAAACTAAAAGTCGCACATCCAAGTTCTTTGCAGATTTGAATTAAGGACATCCCAAGTTATCATTTGCAATGTGTCCTTTTTTTTACTCCTACCATTTCGTGATTTATGACAAAATTCCAGAAGCCTTACTTTGCGTTTTATATATGAATAAATTATCATTTTTTGCATAGGTTGAAAAGCTGTGGCGCGAAAACTAAAAGTCGCACATCCAAGTTCTTTGCAGATTTGAATTAAGGACATTCCACGTTATCATTTGCAATGTATTCTTTTTTTTTACTCCTACCATTTCGTGATTTATGACAAAATTCCAGAAGCCTTACTTTGCGTTTTATATATGAATAAATTATCATTTTTTGCATAGGTTGAAAAGCTGTGGCGCGAAAACTAAAAGTCGCACATCCAAGTCCTTTGCAGATTTAAATTAAGGACATCCCAAGTTATCATTTGCAATGTATCCTTTTTTTTTACTCCTACCATTTCGTGATTTATGACAAAATTCCAGAAGCCTTACTTTGCGTTTTATATATGAATAAATTATCATTTTTTGCATAGGTTGAAAAGCTGTAGCGCGAAAACTAAAAGTCGCACATCCAAGTCCTTTGCAGATTTGAATTGAGGACATTCCACGTTATCATTTGCAATGTATTCTTTTTTTTTACTCCTACCATTTCGTGATTTATGACAAAATTCCAGAAGCCTTACTTTGCGTTTTATATATGAATAAATTATCATTTTTTGCATAGGTTGAAAAGCTGTGGCGCGAAAACTAAAAGTCGCACATCCAAGTTCTTTGCAGATTCGAATTAAGGACATCCCAAGTTATCATTTGCAATGTAGCCTTTTTTTTACTCCTACTATTTCGTGATTTATGACAAAATTCCAGAAGCCTTACTTTGCGTTTTATATATGAATAAATTATCATTTTTTGCATAGGTTGAAAAGCTGTGGCGCGAAAACTAAAAGTCGCACATCCAAGTCCTTTGCAGATTTGAATTGAGGACATTCCACGTTATCATTTGCAATGTATTCTTTTTTTTACTCCTACCATTTCGTGATTTATGACAAAATTCCAGAAGCCTTACTTTGCGTTTTATATATGAATAAATTATCATTTTTTGCATAGGTTGAAAAGCTGTGGCGCGAAAACTAAAAGTCGCACATCCAAGTTCTTTGCAGATTTGAATTAAGGACATCCCACGTTATCATTTGCAATGTATTCTTTTTTTTTACTCCTACCATTTCGTGATTTATGACAAAATTCCAGAAGCCTTACTTTGCGTTTTATATATGAATAAATTATCATTTTTTGCATAGGTTGAAAAGCTGTGGCGCGAAAACTAAAAGTCGCATATCCAAGTTCTTTGCAGATTTGAATTAAGGACATCCCACGTTACATTTGCAATGTATTCTTTTTTTTTACTCCTACCATTTCGTGATTTATGACAAAATTCCAGAAGCCTTACTTTGCGTTTTATATATGAATAAATTATCATTTTTTGCATAGGTTGAAAAGCTGTGGCGCGAAAACTAAAAGTCGCACATCCAAGTTCTTTGCAGATTTGAATTAAGGACATCCCACGTTATCGTTTGCAATGTATTTTTTTTTTTACTCCTACCATTTCGTGATTTATGACAAAATTCCAGAAGCCTTACTTTGCGTTTTATATATTGTTACAAATCTGAAAAATAAAAAAGAACTTTATTAATAAATTTAAATAAAATTATTTTAAGACGAAATTACCTTTAAATCAGGACCATTGCACCACCCTGTTACCTCACACTTTTCCTGAAAAGACAAGAAAATTAATTAAAAAATTGAATAAACAAAATTTACTTTACATGCATGAACTTGTTGTTGTTGGCTGTAAATAAAAGAAACTTCCAATTGAACACCAAATTTTTATAAATTGGTGCCCAAACCAGAAGTCCCTATTAAAATACAGCCGAATCCTGAAAAATAAATGAAATAAAGAATAAAATAAATAAAATAAAAAAGGATAAAGGACAACACAAGAAACAAACACTTAAAATAAAAACAACAAAGAACACATCCAAATTCTTTTTCACAACAACAACACAACACATTACAAATACACACAACCAACACACAAAATTTCGAAGATCTCGAATCTTCTTTAAAACTCCAATATGAGATAGAAAATAACTTCTCTCATATTGGAAAGTAACAATGACTTTCCAGAGAAGATTCGAGAAATTTCACTAAACACTATAAAAACAAGCACACACAAAAAGAAAAAAGGTTCAGTCTAGTTTTCAGTTTCAGTTGGTGATTTGCTCTCGAGGTGTTTTCTTAAATTTTCTCCAGTTTATTTTAAATCTTTATTTTCAAGTTTAATTTAACTTTCTTGTACATAACTTTTAACACAGTTTTTTTTCAACACAATCATTTTCTTATTTTCATAACACTTTTTACATTTAAAACACAGGTACGTACGTTTTTTTTAATTCTTTTCTCAAAATTCCACCCACTTCCACTTGCACATTATTTTCTTTCTTTCTTCTGTACTTGATTCTAATTTTTTTTTTTTTTTCCTTTTTAACACTTTTAACTTTATTTAACCTAATTTAATTAAGTTAATCACTTTCACATTTACTTACCTTCTTTTTTTTACCACTTTAATTTTACACACATTTTATTTTAACACATTTTTTAACATAACCTTTTTTTTGTTTTCTTCCACTCACATTTTCTTTTTTTGTTTTCTTAATCACAATAACAACTCTATACTAGTATATCACTGCACTTTCTTTTTCTCACTTTCCACTTGTTTTTTTTTATTATTTTTCTGTACACATATATTTTTTTTCTTTTATTTCTTATTCTAATTCACTCGCGGCGCGATTTCATTTAAAAAACTTATTGCGCGAACCCTTAAACATTTAAATTAATCTAATCAAGAAACAAACGAAATCTCCATTTCGTTTGTTTACATTTGATTCACCTAAGTACAATTTAGTTAGACACCTGTCAAAACAACAAGTGTTGCCACAGGGTCTGAATTGAAAAATTGACTTTGATTAAAAACTATCGGGGTTGCCGACTAGTAAATTTTTCTTACCCCAAACTCAGTTTGATTCAGTGAGTCAAACTCAGTTTCGATCTGATTTTCCTCACTTCCGTTTAAACCAGATTCAGTTGTAAGCCTAACTCACTTCTCTCAGTTGATAGTTGGTTTACTTCACTTCACTTGCGGACATCTTTCTTTATTACCATAGCCATTCTTTTTTTTCTTTTAGACAATTTTTTTTAGATAATTTTTTTTATTATTACCATTTAAATTTTACTTTTTTTTGTGTTACATTGTAATTAGATTTTTTTTTTTTACTCTTCAGTAATAGACCCTAAATTTGTAAATTCTTTTTTTTTTTTGTATAATAAATATCAGAACTTTTTATATAAAATTGTAAAACTGTCTTTTATTTCATTATTTCCCATTTTTTCAGAATTTGGCCCATATTTCTTCTACTTTTCTTTCTCTTCTAAAAAATCCCTCTCGGACGCCTTATTTCTCTTCTTTTTACATTTTTTGAATCCATTTTATTTTTACCAAGGCCAATTTTGTAACATTGGTGTCAAGTGTGTGGGGTCCGATCGGTCTTTGAAATAAGACCTCTCCACAAATATTTTCTTTTCTTGTTATTTATAAATCGAAAATGTCTAGCACGGGAAGTAACAATCCCTCTAATACTGAATCTGGTGCTGCTCCAGATCTTAGCAGAGCACTGACTATCATAATGGAGCAGTTGCAAGAAATGAGACAGCAGCATCAAGATACACAAAAGCTGATCAACGAAACCTTGTTGCCGCGGATTGCTTTCCTAGAGAGCAGCAGATTGCCTAGCAACCCAGTTACTGCGAGCCCGGAAGCAAATAACTTCTCACACCTTGCAGATTTGCCTACACCACCCCCAATAGTTTGTGCTAGCACGAGTGATGGCCTACAGCCCTGTAGTAGCTTCGCGCAACCATTGGACCTTAAAAGTGTTGACGGCTCAACTAATGTCATGCACACTCAGTCGCAACCCACCTTGGTTCCTTCAAATTTCGCTCATAATAGATCTACGTCCCCTACCTTAGGAAACCAGGACCCTCCTCAAAATGTCGAGACTGAGTGGGCCCAGACAACCAGATTCGAGCCTCCTTCACGGCCCAATCTTGTTACTAGCCCTCCTGCATCCTCCAATCTGGTTACATCTTCTTCTGCACCCCCTACCTTAGCGAACCAAGATCCTCCTCGAGATGTCAGAGCTGAATTGGCACGGCCAACTGAGCTTGATCTTCCACCACGGTCCATTCGGGCCACCGACTGTGTTGACAAGGTTCCTACAATCCCGAAGTCAACGGTCCAGGTCACCGACTGGGCGATACGTCACCACCAGTCCAGAACTTTAAGATTTATCATTCGGAGCGATGGCGAAGTTTTCGTTCACCAAGAGGATAGGGTGGCATTAAACGTTCCGGTAACGGAAAAGGGACCTCGAGCGTTGAAGGTCCATCTGTTTTTCAGCTCAAAACTTACAAGCCCACCACCACTCGAAACTATCACCTCACCTGCTGTCGTTTCACTCCCTGCTGAACCTCCTCCCCTTGCAGGCCGTTCTATTTAAGGACAGTTCGCAAATAAGCCACAACTGACCAAATAGGGCTTTGGTCAGTGGAGAAAAGGTGCTTGTTTTCCAAATCGATACAGGCACCACAGCCCGTCTTTCATCAAAAATAGCTTCACCCTCATCACTAACGATTACTGTATCTGCCGACCCCAAACAAATTTTTTTTTTTTTTTTTTTTTTTTTTTTTTCAAAAAGGTCTTTTGCAACCACGTTTTTCTTTCTTTCGAACACTCCGTCTGTGTAGCTGACATCCACGTGTACACTAGGAATGGATTTCTTGCAGCAATTTAATTGTAACCCTGCTTCAAGCAAAAACGCCTTTCTAATAGCAACAAATGTTGAAATCCTTTTTGTGAAGACCCGTTGTCCATGAACTTCTGCCAAGAACCCAATTCGAGCTCTCCACACCTCTCAAATTCCATCATTTTCCACGCCAGCATCGCCGAAGAAGTTGAACCCTGCCCAGATCATGCCTACCTTTCTCCGTTCGATCTGGGAAAGCTCAATTCTTCCGCAACCCGAACTTGTTCCAGCTCACCCCTACCTCTTTCTTACCGAACTGGAAAAGTTCAACCCTACTTCTTCTACTCTCTTTTACGAAGAAACTTGTGGAAAATGGGAATGCTCCCCAGACCATGCCGTCCCTTCCGGTCTGAAGGAGCACGCAGCCTCCGTTCCGTCTGACGAAGACTTATACCAGTTCTCCTCTTTCGTCTCTCCACCGAACTGGCTAAGTCTGACTATACTTATCAACCTACCAAGTTTGTGGAAAGTTCGAATAGCCCTATAATTCCTGCATCTCGCCGAAGTTTTGGACAACCAGTCGACCGAGTTACTCTGTTTTTCAACATCGCCCCTAGCTTATCAGAACTTGTCCATTTCTAATATGCTCAAGCTACCAGACGAAACCTCAGACAAACTGAGATGGTCCGTACGATATTCTAGAGAAAATTACAGATGTCGTGTATCGTATTCGCAGTATCATCACTAGTCGTAAATCCGTGGTGCATCGTGACCGATTAGCGCTTGTCAGAAACTAACACAGTATTTCCTGATACCTAACCTTACTTTTTAAACACCAGATATTTTAATTACAATTTTTAAGATTATTTACAGAAGCTTCTTAGGTACAGCACGTCAACAGCCAGGTCCCATCTTTCCATTGCACATAGCGAGGCGACAAGAAGAACATCAAGATGGTCGGTGACAACGTGCTCCTATGTATGCTGTTGTGAGAAAGATGCTCAGTTCGCTATTTTTTTTAAATTTTTTTTGTGTTTTCTTTTTTCTTTGCTCTTTCTCTCTTTTGCCTCTCTTTTTTTTCTATTACATTTCAACTACTAAACTCAACAAATCAAACCAGTTTCTTTTATTTACAACAACATCCACCAAATCTGAAGCAATCAATATCGTCTTTTCAGGAAAATGCTCAAGGAAAACTTAACCCCGCTCTCGTGGCAGTTACCAAACAAAGTCGGTAGTGTTGTTAGCAGTGTTCAAGAAAAAGACACGTCTGTTAAGTGCACAATTGTTATTATTTTACAAGTCCATTGCGGTTCATGTCTCTATATTCTCTGAGAGAACGAACGCAAGTGAAACTGAGTAAATTTGCAAAAGCAAATACTCACAAACAAGCTTAGCACCAATGACAACGTGTCAAAAGAATACCAGGCGTAAAGCCGAAGAGAAATTGGGAATGAGTACAACATAAATACTGACTAGAAGCATTTTTGTTTGTTAACAATAAGTTCGATGAGTATGAGATTAATGCTCAGTCGGAACTTTGAGCATTCTTCGCGGGGGGCAGTGTTACAAATCTGAAAAATAAAAAAGAACTTTATTAATAAATTTAAATAAAATTATTTTAAGACGAAATTACCTTTAAATCAGGACCATTGCACCACCCTGTTACCTCACACTTTTCCTGAAAAGACAAGAAAATTAATTAAAAAATTGAATAAACAAAATTTACTTTACATGCATGAACTTGTTGTTGTTGGCTGTAAATAAAAGAAACTTCCAATTGAACACCAAATTTTTATAAATTGGTGCCCAAACCAGAAGTCCCTATTAAAATACAGCCGAATCCTGAAAAATAAATGAAATAAAGAATAAAATAAATAAAATAAAAAAGGATAAAGGACAACACAAGAAACAAACACTTAAAATAAAAACAACAAAGAACACATCCAAATTCTTTTTCACAACAACAACACAACACATTACAAATACACACAACCAACACACAAAATTTCGAAGATCTCGAATCTTCTTTAAAACTCCAATATGAGATAGAAAATAACTTCTCTCATATTGGAAAGTAACAATGACTTTCCAGAGAAGATTCGAGAAATTTCACTAAACACTATAAAAACAAGCACACACAAAAAGAAAAAAAGTTCAGTCTAGTTTTCAGTTTCAGTTGGTGATTTGCTCTCGAGGTGTTTTCTTAAATTTTCTCCAGTTTATTTTAAATCTTTATTTTCAAGTTTAATTTAACTTTCTTGTACATAACTTTTAACACAGTTTTTTTTCAACACAATCATTTTCTTATTTTCATAACACTTTTTACATTTAAAACACAGGTACGTACGTTTTTTTTAATTCTTTTCTCAAAATTCCACCCACTTCCACTTGCACATTATTTTCTTTCTTTCTTCTGTACTTGATTCTAATTTTTTTTTTTTTTTCCTTTTTAACACTTTTAACTTTATTTAACCTAATTTAATTAAGTTAATCACTTTCACATTTACTTACCTTCTTTTTTTTACCACTTTAATTTTACACACATTTTATTTTAACACATTTTTTAACATAACCTTTTTTTTGTTTTCTTCCACTCACATTTTCTTTTTTTGTTTTCTTAATCACAATAACAACTCTATACTAGTATATCACTGCACTTTCTTTTTCTCACTTTCCACTTGTTTTTTTTTATTATTTTTCTGTACACATATATTTTTTTTCTTTTATTTCTTATTCTAATTCACTCGCGGCGCGATTTCATTTAAAAAACTTATTGCGCGAACCCTTAAACATTTAAATTAATCTAATCAAGAAACAAACGAAATCTCCATTTCGTTTGTTTACATTTGATTCACCTAAGTACAATTTAGTTAGACACCTGTCAAAACAACAAGTGTTGCCACAGGGTCTGAATTGAAAAATTGACTTTGATTAAAAACTATCGGGGTTGCCGACTAGTAAATTTTTCTTACCCCAAACTCAGTTTGATTCAGTGAGTCAAACTCAGTTTCGATCTGATTTTCCTCACTTCCGTTTAAACCAGATTCAGTTGTAAGCCTAACTCACTTCTCTCAGTTGATAGTTGGTTTACTTCACTTCACTTGCGGACATCTTTCTTTATTACCATAGCCATTCTTTTTTTTCTTTTAGACAATTTTTTTTAGATAATTTTTTTTATTATTACCATTTAAATTTTACTTTTTTTTGTGTTACATTGTAATTAGATTTTTTTTTTTTACTCTTCAGTAATAGACCCTAAATTTGTAAATTCTTTTTTTTTTTTGTATAATAAATATCAGAACTTTTTATATAAAATTGTAAAACTGTCTTTTATTTCATTATTTCCCATTTTTTCAGAATTTGGCCCATATTTCTTCTACTTTTCTTTCTCTTCTAAAAAATCCCTCTCGGACGCCTTATTTCTCTTCTTTTTACATTTTTTGAATCCATTTTATTTTTACCAAGGCCAATTTTGTAACAATATGAATAAATTATCATTTTTTGCATAGGTTGAAAAGCTGTGGCGCAAAAACTAAAAGTCGCACATCCAAGTCCTTTGCAGATTTAAATTAAGGACATCCCAAGTTATCATTTGCAATGTATCCTTTTTTTTTTACTCCTACCATTTCGTGATTTATGACAAAGTTCCAGAAGCCTTACTTTGCGTTTTATATATGAATAAATTATCATTTTTTGCATAGGTTGAAAAGCTGTAGCGCGAAAACTAAAAGTCGCTCATCCAAGTCCTTTGCAGATTTGAATTGAGGACATTCCACGTTATCATTTGCAATGTATTCTTTTTTTTACTCCTACCATTTCGTGATTTATGACAAAATTCCAGAAGCCTTACTTTGCGTTTTATATATGAATAAATTATCATTTTTTGCATAGGTTGAAAAGCTGTGGCGCGAAAACTAAAAGTCGCACATCCAAGTTCTTTGCAGATTCGAATTAAGGACATCCCAAGTTATCATTTGCAATGTAGCCTTTTTTTTACTCCTACTATTTCGTGATTTATGACAAAATTCCAGAAGCCTTACTTTGCGTTTTATATATGAATAAATTATCATTTTTTGCATAGGTTGAAAAGCTGTGGCGCGAAAACTAAAAGTCGCACATCCAAGTTCTTTGCAGATTCGAATTAAGGACATCCCACGTTATCATTTGCAATGTATTCTTTTTTTTACTCCTACCATTTCGTGATTTATGACAAAATTCCAGAAGCCTTACTTTGCGTTTTATATATGAATAAATTATCATTTTTTGCATAGGTTGAAAAGCTGTGGCGCGAAAACTAAAAGTCGCACATCCAAGTCCTTTGCAGATTTAAATTAAGGACATCCCAAGTTATCATTTGCAATGTATCCTTTTTTTTTACTCCTACCATTTCGTGATTTATGACAAAATTCCAGAAGCCTTACTTTGCGTTTTATATATGAATAAATTATCATTTTTTGCATAGGTTGAAAAGCTGTAGCGCGAAAACTAAAAGTCGCACATCCAAGTCCTTTGCAGATTTGAATTGGGGACATTCCACGTTATCATTTGCAATGTATCCTTTTTTTTTTACTCTTACCATTTCGTGATTTATGACAAAATTCCTGAAGCCTTACTTTGCGTTTTATATATGAATAAATTATCATTTTTTGCATAGGTTGAAAAGCTGTGGCGCGAAAACTAAAAGCCACACATCCAAGTTCTTTGCAGATTTGAATTAAGGACATCCCACGTTATCATTTGCAATGTATTCTTTTTTTTTACTCCTACCATTTCGTGATTTATGACAAAATTCCAGAAGCCTTACTTTGCGTTTTATATATGAATAAATTATCATTTTTTGCATAGGTTGAAAAGCTGTGGCGCGAAAACTAAAAGTCGCACATCCAAGTTCTTTGCAGATTCGAATTAAGGACATCCCAAGTTATCATTTGCAATGTATCCTTTTTTTTACTCCTACCATTTCGTGATTTATGACAAAATTCCAGAAGCCTTACTTTGCGTTTTATATATGAATAAATTATCATTTTTTGCATAGGTTGAAAAGCTGTAGCGCGAAAACTAAAAGTCGCACATCCAAGTTCTTTGCAGATTCGAATTAAGGACATCCCAAGTTATCATTTGCAATGTATCTTTTTTTTTACTTCTACCATTTCGTGAGTTATGACAAAATTCCAGAAGCCTTACTTTGCGTTTTATATATGAATAAATTATCATTTTTTGCATAGGTTGAAAAGCTGTGGCGCGAAAACTAAAAGTCACACAGCCAAGTCCTTTGCAGATTTGAATTAAGGACATCCCAAGTTATCATTTGCAATGTATCCTTTTTTTTACTCCTACCATTTCGTGAGTTATGACAAAATTCCAGAAGCCTTACTTTGCGTTTTATATATGAATAAATTATCATTTTTTGCATAGGTTGAAAAGCTGTGGCGCGAAAACTAAAAGTCGCACATCCAAGTTCTTTGCAGATTTGAATTAAGAACATCCCACGTTATCGTTTGCAATGTATTCTTTTTTTTTACTCCTACCATTTCGTGATTTATGACAAAATTCCTGAAGCCTTACTTTGCGTTTTATATATGAATAAATTATCATTTTTTGCATAGGTTGAAAAGCTGTGGCGCGAAAACTAAAAGTCGCACATCCAAGTTCTTTGCAGATTTGAATTAAGGACATCCCAAGTTATCATTTGCAATGTATTCTTTTTTTTTTCTCCTACCATTTCGTGATTTATGACAAAATTCCAGAAGCCTTACTTTGCGTTTTATATATGAATAAATTATCATTTTTTGCATAGGTTGAAAAGCTGTTGCGCGAAAACTAAAAGTCGCACATCCAAGTCCTTTGCAGATTTAAATTAAGGACATCCCAAGTTATCATTTGCAATGTATCCTTTTTTTTTACTCCTACCATTTCGTGATTTATGACAAAATTCCAGAAGCCTTACTTTGCGTTTTATATATGAATAAATTATCATTTTTTGCATAGGTTGAAAAGCTGTAGCGCGAAAACTAAAAGTCGCACATCCAAGTCCTTTGCAGATTTGAATTGAGGACTCCCCAAGTTATCATTTGCAATGTATCCTTTTTTTTACTCCTACCATTTCGTGATTTATGACAAAATTCCAGAAGCCTTACTTTGCGTTTTATATATGAATAAATTATCATTTTTTGCATAGGTTGAAAAGCTGTAGCGCGAAAACTAAAAGTCGTACATCCAAGTTCTTTGCAGATTTGAATTAAGGACATCCCAAGTTATCATTTGCAATGTATCTTTTTTTTTTACTCCTACCATTTCGTGAGTTATGACAAAATTCCAGAAGCCTTACTTTGCGTTTTATATATGAATAAATTATCATTTTTTGCATAGGTTGAAAAGCTGTGGCGCGAAAACTAAAAGTCGCACATCCAAGTTCTTTGCAGATTCGAATTAAGGACATCCCAAGTTATCATTTCCAATGTATCCTTTTTTTTTACTCCTACCATTTCGTGATTTATGACAAAATTCCAGAAGCCTTACTTTGCGTTTTATATATGAATAAATTATCATTTTTTGCATAGGTTGAAAAGCTGTAGCGCGAAAACTTAAAGTCGCACATCCAAGTCCTTTGCAGATTTGAATTGAAGACATTCCACGTTATCATTTGCAATGTAGTCTTTTTTTTTACTCCTACCATTTCGTGATTTATGACAAAATTCCAGAAGCCTTACTTTGCGTTTTATATATGAATAAATTATCATTTTTTGCATAGGTTGAAAAGCTGTGGCGCGAAAACTAAAAGTCGCACCTCCAAGTTCTTTGCAGATTTGAATTAAGGACATCCCAAGTTATCATTTGCAATGTATTCTTTTTTTTTACTCCTACCATTTCGTGATTTATGACAAAATTCCAGAAGCCTTACTTTGCGTTTTATATATGAATAAATTATCATTTTTTGCATAGGTTGAAAAGCTGTGGCGCGAAAACTAAAAGTCGCACATCCAAGTTCTTTGCAGATTTGAATTAAGGACATCCCACGTTATCATTTGCAATGTATTCTTTTTTTTTACTCCTACCATTTCGTGATTTATGACAAAATTCCAGAAGCCTTACTTTGCGTTTTATATATGAATAAATTATCATTTTTTGCATAGGTTGAAAAGCTGTGGCGCGAAAACTAAAAGTCGCATATCCAAGTTCTTTGCAGATTTGAATTAAGGACATCCCACGTTACATTTGCACTGTATTCTTTTTTTTTACTCCTACCATTTCGTGAGTTATGACAAAATTCCAGAAGCCTTACTTTGCGTTTTATATATGAATAAATTATCATTTTTTGCATAGGTTGAAAAGCTGTGGCGCGAAAACTAAAAGTCGCACATCCAAGTTCTTTGCAGATTCGAATTAAGGACATCCCAAGTTATCATTTGCAATGTATTCTTTTTTTTACTCCTACCATTTCGTGATTTATGACAAAATTCCAGAAGCCTTACTTTGCGTTTTATATATGAATAAATTATCATTTTTTGCATAGGTTGAAAAGCTGTGGCGCGAAAACTAAAAGTCGCACATCCAAGTCCTTTGCAGATTTAAATTAAGGACATCCCAAGTTATCATTTGCAATGTATCCTTTTTTTTTACTCCTACCATTTCGTGATTTATGACAAAATTCCAGAAGCCTTACTTTGCGTTTTATATATGAATAAATTATCATTTTTTGCATAGGTTGAAAAGCTGTAGCGCGAAAAACTAAAAGTCGCACATCCAAGTCCTTTGCAGATTTGAATTGGGGACATTCCACGTTATCATTTGCAATGTATTCTTTTTTTTTTACTCTTACCATTTCGTGATTTATGACAAAATTCCTGAAGCCTTACTTTGCGTTTTAGATATGAATAAATTATCATTTTTTGCATAGGTTGAAAAGCTGTGGCGCGAAAACTAAAAGTCGCACATCCAAGTTCTTTGCAGATTCGAATTGAGGACATCCCACGTTATCATTTGCAATGTATTCTTTTTTTTTACTCCTACCATTTCGTGATTTATGACAAAATTCCAGAAGCCTTACTTTGCGTTTTATATATGAATAAATTATCATTTTTTGCATAGGTTGAAAAGCTGTGGCGCGAAAACTAAAAGTCGCACATCCAAGTTCTTTGCAGATTCGAATTAAGGACATCCCAAGTTATCATTTGCAATGTATCCTTTTTTTTACTCCTACCATTTCGTGATTTATGACAAAATTCCAGAAGCCTTACTTTGCGTTTTATATATGAATAAATTATCATTTTTTGCATAGGTTGAAAAGCTGTGGCGCGAAAACTAAAAGTCGCACATCCAAGTTCTTTGCAGATTCGAATTAAGGACATCCCAAGTTATCATTTGCAATGTATCTTTTTTTTTTACTTTTACCATTTCCTGAGTTAAAACAAAATTCCAGAAGCCTTACTTTGCGTTTTATATATGAATAAATTATCATTTTTTGCATAGGTTGAAAAGCTGTGGCGCGAAAACTAAAAGTCACACAGCCAAGTCCTTTGCAGATTTGAATTAAGGACATCCCAAGTTATCATTTGCAATGTATCCTTTTTTTTACTCCTACCATTTCGTGAGTTATGACAAAATTCCAGAAGCCTTACTTTGCGTTTTATATATGAATAAATTATCATTTTTTGCATAGGTTGAAAAGCTGTGGCGCGAAAACTAAAGGTTGCACATCCAAGTTCTTTGCAGATTTGAATTAAGAACATCCCACGTTATCGTTTGCAATGTATTCTTTTTTTTTACTCCTACCATTTCGTGATTTATGACAAAATTCCAGAAGCCTTACTTTGCGTTTTATATATGAATAAATTATCATTTTTTGCATAGGTTGAAAAGCTGTGGCGCGAAAACTAAAAGTCGCACATCCAAGTTCTTTGCAGATTTGAATTAAGGACATCCCACGTTACATTTGCAATGTATTCTTTTTTTTTACTCCTACCATTTCGTGATTTATGACAAAATTCCAGAAGCCTTACTTTGCGTTTTATATATGAATAAATTATCATTTTTTGCATAGGTTGAAAAGCTGTGGCGCGAAAACTAAAAGTCGCACATCCAAGTTCTTTGCAGATTTGAATTAAGGACATCCCACGTTACATTTGCAATGTATTCTTTTTTTTACTCCTACCATTTCGTGATTTATGACAAAATTCCAGAAGCCTTACTTTGCGTTTTATATATGAATAAATTATCATTTTTTGCATAGGTTGAAAAGCTGTGGCGCGAAAACTAAAAGTCGCACATCCAAGTTCTTTGCAGATTCGAATTAAGGACATCCCAAGTTATCATTTGCAATGTATTCTTTTTTTTTACTCCTACCATTTCGTGATTTATGACAAAATTCCAGAAGCCTTACTTTGCGTTTTATATATGAATAAATTATCATTTTTTGCATAGGTTGAAAAGCTGTGGCGCGAAAACTAAAAGTCGCACATCCAAGTTCTTTGCAGATTTGAATTAAGGACATCCCACGTTATCATTTGCAATGTATTCTTTTTTTTTACTCCTACCATTTCGTGATTTATGACAAAATTCCAGAAGCCTTACTTTGCGTTTTATATATGAATAAATTATCATTTTTTGCATAGGTTGAAAAGCTGTGGCGCGAAAACTAAAAGTCGCATATCCAAGTTCTTTGCAGATTTGAATTAAGGACATCCCACGTTACATTTGCAATGTATTCTTTTTTTTTACTCCTACCATTTCGTGAGTTATGACAAAATTCCAGAAGCCTTACTTTGCGTTTTATATATGAATAAATTATCATTTTTTGCATAGGTTGAAAAGCTGTGGCGCGAAAACTAAAAGTCGCACATCCAAGTTCTTTGCAGATTCGAATTAAGGACATCCCAAGTTATCATTTGCAATGTATTCTTTTTTTTACTCCTACCATTTCGTGATTTATGACAAAATTCCAGAAGCCTTACTTTGCGTTTTATATATGAATAAATTATCATTTTTTGCATAGGTTGAAAAGCTGTGGCGCGAAAACTAAAAGTCGCACATCCAAGTCCTTTGCAGATTTAAATTAAGGACATCCCAAGTTATCATTTGCAATGTATCCTTTTTTTTTACTCCTACCATTTCGTGATTTATGACAAAATTCCAGAAGCCTTACTTTGCGTTTTATATATGAATAAATTATCATTTTTTGCATAGGTTGAAAAGCTGTGGCGCGAAAACTAAAAGTCGCACATCCAAGTCCTTTGCAGATTTGAATTGGGGACATTCCACGTTATCATTTGCAATGTATTCTTTTTTTTTTACTCTTACCATTTCGTGATTTATGACAAAATTCCTGAAGCCTTACTTTGCGTTTTAGATATGAATAAATTATCATTTTTTGCATAGGTTGAAAAGCTGTGGCGCGAAAACTAAAAGTCGCACATCCAAGTTCTTTGCAGATTCGAATTGAGGACATCCCACGTTATCATTTGCAATGTATTCTTTTTTTTTACTCCTACCATTTCGTGATTTATGACAAAATTCCAGAAGCCTTACTTTGCGTTTTATATATGAATAAATTATCATTTTTTGCATAGGTTGAAAAGCTGTGGCGCGAAAACTAAAAGTCGCACATCCAAGTTCTTTGCAGATTCGAATTAAGGACATCCCAAGTTATCATTTGCAATGTATCCTTTTTTTTACTCCTACCATTTCGTGATTTATGACAAAATTCCAGAAGCCTTACTTTGCGTTTTATATATGAATAAATTATCATTTTTTGCATAGGTTGAAAAGCTGTGGCGCGAAAACTAAAAGTCGCACATCCAAGTTCTTTGCAGATTCGAATTAAGGACATCCCAAGTTATCATTTGCAATGTATCTTTTTTTTTTACTTTTACCATTTCCTGAGTTAAAACAAAATTCCAGAAGCCTTACTTTGCGTTTTATATATGAATAAATTATCATTTTTTGCATAGGTTGAAAAGCTGTGGCGCGAAAACTAAAAGTCACACAGCCAAGTCCTTTGCAGATTTGAATTAAGGACATCCCAAGTTATCATTTGCAATGTATCCTTTTTTTTACTCCTACCATTTCGTGAGTTATGACAAAATTCCAGAAGCCTTACTTTGCGTTTTATATATGAATAAATTATCATTTTTTGCATAGGTTGAAAAGCTGTGGCGCGAAAACTAAAGGTTGCACATCCAAGTTCTTTGCAGATTTGAATTAAGAACATCCCACGTTATCGTTTGCAATGTATTCTTTTTTTTTACTCCTACCATTTCGTGATTTATGACAAAATTCCAGAAGCCTTACTTTGCGTTTTATATATGAATAAATTATCATTTTTTGCATAGGTTGAAAAGCTGTGGCGCGAAAACTAAAAGTCGCACATCCAAGTTCTTTGCAGATTTGAATTAAGGACATCCCACGTTACATTTGCAATGTATTCTTTTTTTTTACTCCTACCATTTCGTGATTTATGACAAAATTCCAGAAGCCTTACTTTGCGTTTTATATATGAATAAATTATCATTTTTTGCATAGGTTGAAAAGCTGTGGCGCGAAAACTAAAAGTCGCACATCCAAGTTCTTTGCAGATTTGAATTAAGGACATCCCACGTTATCATTTGCAAGGTATTCTTTTTTTTTACTCCTACCATTTCGTGATTTATGACAAAATTCCAGAAGCCTTACTTTGCGTTTTATATATGAATAAATTATCATTTTTTGCATAGGTTGAAAAGCTGTGGCGCGAAAACTAAAAGTCGCACATCCAAGTCCTTTGCAGATTTAAATTAAGGACATCCCAAGTTATCATTTGCAATGTATCCTTTTTTTTTACTCCTACCATTTCGTGATTTATGACAAAATTCCAGAAGCCTTACTTTGCGTTTTATATATGAATAAATTATCATTTTTTGCATAGGTTGAAAAGCTGCAGCGCGAAAACTAAAAGTCGCACATCCAAGTCCTTTGCAGATTTGAATTGAGGACATTCCACGTTATCATTTGCAATGTATTCTTTTTTTTTACTCCTACCATTTCGTGATTTATGACAAAATTCCAGAAGCCTTACTTTGCGTTTTATATATGAATAAATTATCATTTTTTGCATAGGTTGAAAAGCTGTGGCGCGAAAACTAAAAGTCGCACATCCAAGTTCTTTGCAGATTCGAATTAAGGACATCCCAAGTTATCATTTGCAATGTAGCCTTTTTTTTTTACTCTTACCATTTCGTGATTTATGACAAAATTCCTGAAGCCTTACTTTGCGTTTTAGATATGAATAAATTATCATTTTTTGCATAGGTTGAAAAGCTGTGGCGCGAAAACTAAAAGTCGCACATCCAAGTTCTTTGCAGATTCGAATTGAGGACATCCCACGTTATCATTTGCAATGTATTCTTTTTTTTACTCCTACCATTTCGTGATTTATGACAAAATTCCAGAAGCCTTACTTTGCGTTTTATATATGAATAAATTATCATTTTTTGCATAGGTTGAAAAGC
Source organism: Bombylius major (assembly GCA_932526495.1). Classification (NCBI taxonomy): domain Eukaryota; kingdom Metazoa; phylum Arthropoda; class Insecta; order Diptera; family Bombyliidae; genus Bombylius; species Bombylius major. The sequence continues at coordinate 32,171,671 of OW052042.1, forward strand.
TGTGGCGCGAAAACTAAAAGTCGCACATCCAAGTCCTTTGCAGATTTAAATTAAGGACATCCCAAGTTATCATTTGCAATGTATCCTTTTTTTTTACTCCTACCATTTCGTGATTTATGACAAAATTCCAGAAGCCTTACTTTGCGTTTTATATATGAATAAATTATCATTTTTTGCATAGGTTGAAAAGCTGTAGCGCGAAAACTAAAAGTCGCACATCCAAGTCCTTTGCAGATTTGAATTGGGGACATTCCACGTTATCATTTGCAATGTATTCTTTTTTTTTTACTCTTACCATTTCGTGATTTATGACAAAATTCCTGAAGCCTTACTTTGCGTTTTAGATATGAATAAATTATCATTTTTTGCATAGGTTGAAAAGCTGTGGCGCGAAAACTAAAAGTCGCACATCCAAGTTCTTTGCAGATTCGAATTGAGGACATCCCACGTTATCATTTGCAATGTATTCTTTTTTTTTACTCCTACCATTTCGTGATTTATGACAAAATTCCAGAAGCCTTACTTTGCGTTTTATATATGAATAAATTATCATTTTTTGCATAGGTTGAAAAGCTGTGGCGCGAAAACTAAAAGTCGCACATCCAAGTTCTTTGCAGATTCGAATTAAGGACATCCCAAGTTATCATTTGCAATGTATCCTTTTTTTTACTCCTACCATTTCGTGATTTATGACAAAATTCCAGAAGCCTTACTTTGCGTTTTATATATGAATAAATTATCATTTTTTGCATAGGTTGAAAAGCTGTGGCGCGAAAACTAAAAGTCGCACATCCAAGTTCTTTGCAGATTCGAATTAAGGACATCCCAAGTTATCATTTGCAATGTATCTTTTTTTTTTACTTTTACCATTTCCTGAGTTAAAACAAAATTCCAGAAGCCTTACTTTGCGTTTTATATATGAATAAATTATCATTTTTTGCATAGGTTGAAAAGCTGTGGCGCGAAAACTAAAAGTCACACAGCCAAGTCCTTTGCAGATTTGAATTAAGGACATCCCAAGTTATCATTTGCAATGTATCCTTTTTTTTACTCCTACCATTTCGTGAGTTATGACAAAATTCCAGAAGCCTTACTTTGCGTTTTATATATGAATAAATTATCATTTTTTGCATAGGTTGAAAAGCTGTGGCGCGAAAACTAAAGGTTGCACATCCAAGTTCTTTGCAGATTTGAATTAAGAACATCCCACGTTATCGTTTGCAATGTATTCTTTTTTTTTACTCCTACCATTTCGTGATTTATGACAAAATTCCAGAAGCCTTACTTTGCGTTTTATATATGAATAAATTATCATTTTTTGCATAGGTTGAAAAGCTGTGGCGCGAAAACTAAAAGTCGCACATCCAAGTTCTTTGCAGATTTGAATTAAGGACATCCCACGTTACATTTGCAATGTATTCTTTTTTTTTACTCCTACCATTTCGTGATTTATGACAAAATTCCAGAAGCCTTACTTTGCGTTTTATATATGAATAAATTATCATTTTTTGCATAGGTTGAAAAGCTGTGGCGCGAAAACTAAAAGTCGCACATCCAAGTTCTTTGCAGATTTGAATTAAGGACATCCCACGTTACATTTGCAATGTATTCTTTTTTTTACTCCTACCATTTCGTGATTTATGACAAAATTCCAGAAGCCTTACTTTGCGTTTTATATATGAATAAATTATCATTTTTTGCATAGGTTGAAAAGCTGTGGCGCGAAAACTAAAAGTCGCACATCCAAGTTCTTTGCAGATTCGAATTAAGGACATCCCAAGTTATCATTTGCAATGTATTCTTTTTTTTTACTCCTACCATTTCGTGATTTATGACAAAATTCCAGAAGCCTTACTTTGCGTTTTATATATGAATAAATTATCATTTTTTGCATAGGTTGAAAAGCTGTAGCGCGAAAACTAAAAGTCGCACATCCAAGTTCTTTGCAGATTTGAATTAAGGACATCCCACGTTATCATTTGCAATGTATTCTTTTTTTTTACTCCTACCATTTCGTGATTTATGACAAAATTCCAGAAGCCTTACTTTGCGTTTTATATATGAATAAATTATCATTTTTTGCATAGGTTGAAAAGCTGTGGCGCGAAAACTAAAAGTCGCATATCCAAGTTCTTTGCAGATTTGAATTAAGGACATCCCACGTTACATTTGCAATGTATTCTTTTTTTTTACTCCTACCATTTCGTGAGTTATGACAAAATTCCAGAAGCCTTACTTTGCGTTTTATATATGAATAAATTATCATTTTTTGCATAGGTTGAAAAGCTGTGGCGCGAAAACTAAAAGTCGCACATCCAAGTTCTTTGCAGATTCGAATTAAGGACATCCCAAGTTATCATTTGCAATGTATTCTTTTTTTTACTCCTACCATTTCGTGATTTATGACAAAATTCCAGAAGCCTTACTTTGCGTTTTATATATGAATAAATTATCATTTTTTGCATAGGTTGAAAAGCTGTGGCGCGAAAACTAAAAGTCGCACATCCAAGTCCTTTGCAGATTTAAATTAAGGACATCCCAAGTTATCATTTGCAATGTATCCTTTTTTTTTACTCCTACCATTTCGTGATTTATGACAAAATTCCAGAAGCCTTACTTTGCGTTTTATATATGAATAAATTATCATTTTTTGCATAGGTTGAAAAGCTGTAGCGCGAAAACTAAAAGTCGCACATCCAAGTCCTTTGCAGATTTGAATTGGGGACATTCCACGTTATCATTTGCAATGTATTCTTTTTTTTTTACTCTTACCATTTCGTGATTTATGACAAAATTCCTGAAGCCTTACTTTGCGTTTTAGATATGAATAAATTATCATTTTTTGCATAGGTTGAAAAGCTGTGGCGCGAAAACTAAAAGTCGCACATCCAAGTTCTTTGCAGATTCGAATTGAGGACATCCCACGTTATCATTTGCAATGTATTCTTTTTTTTTACTCCTACCATTTCGTGATTTATGACAAAATTCCAGAAGCCTTACTTTGCGTTTTATATATGAATAAATTATCATTTTTTGCATAGGTTGAAAAGCTGTGGCGCGAAAACTAAAAGTCGCACATCCAAGTTCTTTGCAGATTCGAATTAAGGACATCCCAAGTTATCATTTGCAATGTATCCTTTTTTTTACTCCTACCATTTCGTGATTTATGACAAAATTCCAGAAGCCTTACTTTGCGTTTTATATATGAATAAATTATCATTTTTTGCATAGGTTGAAAAGCTGTGGCGCGAAAACTAAAAGTCGCACATCCAAGTTCTTTGCAGATTCGAATTAAGGACATCCCAAGTTATCATTTGCAATGTATCTTTTTTTTTTACTTTTACCATTTCCTGAGTTAAAACAAAATTCCAGAAGCCTTACTTTGCGTTTTATATATGAATAAATTATCATTTTTTGCATAGGTTGAAAAGCTGTGGCGCGAAAACTAAAAGTCACACAGCCAAGTCCTTTGCAGATTTGAATTAAGGACATCCCAAGTTATCATTTGCAATGTATCCTTTTTTTTACTCCTACCATTTCGTGAGTTATGACAAAATTCCAGAAGCCTTACTTTGCGTTTTATATATGAATAAATTATCATTTTTTGCATAGGTTGAAAAGCTGTGGCGCGAAAACTAAAGGTTGCACATCCAAGTTCTTTGCAGATTTGAATTAAGAACATCCCACGTTATCGTTTGCAATGTATTCTTTTTTTTTACTCCTACCATTTCGTGATTTATGACAAAATTCCAGAAGCCTTACTTTGCGTTTTATATATGAATAAATTATCATTTTTTGCATAGGTTGAAAAGCTGTGGCGCGAAAACTAAAAGTCGCACATCCAAGTTCTTTGCAGATTTGAATTAAGGACATCCCACGTTACATTTGCAATGTATTCTTTTTTTTTACTCCTACCATTTCGTGATTTATGACAAAATTCCAGAAGCCTTACTTTGCGTTTTATATATGAATAAATTATCATTTTTTGCATAGGTTGAAAAGCTGTGGCGCGAAAACTAAAAGTCGCACATCCAAGTTCTTTGCAGATTTGAATTAAGGACATCCCACGTTATCATTTGCAATGTATTCTTTTTTTTTACTCCTACCATTTCGTGATTTATGACAAAATTCCAGAAGCCTTACTTTGCGTTTTATATATGAATAAATTATCATTTTTTGCATAGGTTGAAAAGCTGTGGCGCGAAAACTAAAAGTCGCACATCCAAGTCCTTTGCAGATTTAAATTAAGGACATCCCAAGTTATCATTTGCAATGTATCCTTTTTTTTTACTCCTACCATTTCGTGATTTATGACAAAATTCCAGAAGCCTTACTTTGCGTTTTATATATGAATAAATTATCATTTTTTGCATAGGTTGAAAAGCTGCAGCGCGAAAACTAAAAGTCGCACATCCAAGTCCTTTGCAGATTTGAATTGAGGACATTCCACGTTATCATTTGCAATGTATTCTTTTTTTTTACTCCTACCATTTCGTGATTTATGACAAAATTCCAGAAGCCTTACTTTGCGTTTTATATATGAATAAATTATCATTTTTTGCATAGGTTGAAAAGCTGTGGCGCGAAAACTAAAAGTCGCACATCCAAGTTCTTTGCAGATTCGAATTAAGGACATCCCAAGTTATCATTTGCAGTGTAGCCTTTTTTTTACTCCTACTATTTCGTGATTTATGACAAAATTCCAGAAGCCTTACTTTGCGTTTTATATATGAATAAATTATCATTTTTTGCATAGGTTGAAAAGCTGTGGCGCGAAAACTAAAAGTCGCACATCCAAGTCCTTTGCAGATTTGAATTGAGGACATTCCACGTTATCATTTGCAATGTATTCTTTTTTTTACTCCTACCATTTCGTGATTTATGACAAAATTCCAGAAGCCTTACTTTGCGTTTTATATATGAATAAATTATCATTTTTTGCATAGGTTGAAAAGCTGTGGCGCGAAAACTAAAAGTCGCACATCCAAGTTCTTTGCAGATTTGAATTAAGGACATCCCACGTTGTCATTTGCAATGTATTCTTTTTTTTTACTCCTACCATTTCGTGATTTATGACAAAATTCCAGAAGCCTTACTTTGCGTTTTATATATGAATAAATTATCATTTTTTGCATAGGTTGAAAAGCTGTGGCGCGAAAACTAAAAGTCGCATATCCAAGTTCTTTGCAGATTTGAATTAAGGACATCCCACGTTACATTTGCAATGTATTCTTTTTTTTTACTCCTACCATTTCGTGATTTATGACAAAATTCCAGAAGCCTTACTTTGCGTTTTATATATGAATAAATTATCATTTTTTGCATAGGTTGAAAAGCTGTAGCGCGAAAACTAAAAGTCGCACATCCAAGTCCTTTGCAGATTTGAATTGAGGACATTCCACGTTATCATTTGCAATGTATTCTTTTTTTTTACTCCTACCATTTCGTGATTTATGACAAAATTCCAGAAGCCTTACTTTGCGTTTTATATATGAATAAATTATCATTTTTTGCATAGGTTGAAAAGCTGTGGCGCGAAAACTAAAAGTCGCACATCCAAGTTCTTTGCAGATTCGAATTAAGGACATCCCAAGTTATCATTTGCAATGTAGCCTTTTTTTTACTCCTACTATTTCGTGATTTATGACAAAATTCCAGAAGCCTTACTTTGCGTTTTATATATGAATAAATTATCATTTTTTGCATAGGTTGAAAAGCTGTGGCGCGAAAACTAAAAGTCGCACATCCAAGTCCTTTGCAGATTTGAATTGAGGACATTCCACGTTATCATTTGCAATGTATTCTTTTTTTTACTCCTACCATTTCGTGATTTATGACAAAATTCCAGAAGCCTTACTTTGCGTTTTATATATGAATAAATTATCATTTTTTGCATAGGTTGAAAAGCTGTGGCGCGAAAACTAAAAGTCGCACATCCAAGTCCTTTGCAGATTTAAATTAAGGACATCCCAAGTTATCATTTGCAATGTATCCTTTTTTTTTACTCCTACCATTTCGTGATTTATGACAAAATTCCAGAAGCCTTACTTTGCGTTTTATATATGAATAAATTATCATTTTTTGCATAGGTTGAAAAGCTGTAGCGCGAAAACTAAAAGTCGCACATCCAAGTCCTTTGCAGATTTGAATTGGGGACATTCCACGTTATCATTTGCAATGTATCCTTTTTTTTTTACTCTTACCATTTCGTGATTTATGACAAAATTCCTGAAGCCTTACTTTGCGTTTTATATATGAATAAATTATCATTTTTTGCATAGGTTGAAAAGCTGTGGCGCGAAAACTAAAAGTCGCACATCCAAGTTCTTTGCAGATTCGAATGGAGGACATCCCACGTTATCATTTGCAATGTATTCTTTTTTTTTACTCCTACCATTTCGTGATTTATGACAAAATTCCAGAAGCCTTACTTTGCGTTTTATATATGAATAAATTATCATTTTTTGCATAGGTTGAAAAGCTGTGGCGCGAAAACTAAAAGTCGCACATCCAAGTTCTTTGCAAATTCGAATTAAGGACATCCCAAGTTATCATTTGCAATGTATCCTTTTTTTTACTCCTACCATTTCGTGATTTATGACAAAATTCCAGAAGCCTTACTTTGCGTTTTATATATGAATAAATTATCATTTTTTGCATAGGTTGAAAAGCTGTGGCGCGAAAACTAAAAGTCACACAACCAAGTCCTTTGCAGATTTAAATTAAGGACATCCCAAGTTATCATTTGCAATGTATCCTTTTTTTTACTCCTACCATTTCGTGAGTTATGACAAAATTCCAGAAGCCTTACTTTGCGTTTTATATATGAATAAATTATCATTTTTTGCATAGGTTGAAAAGCTGTGGCGCGAAAACTAAAAGTCGCACATCCAAGTTCTTTGCAGATTTGAATTAAGAACATCCCACGTTATTGTTTGCAATGTATTCTTTTTTTTTACTCCTACCATTTCGTGATTTATGACAAAATTCCAGAAGCCTTACTTTGCGTTTTATATATGAATAAATTATCATTTTTTGCATAGGTTGAAAAGCTGTGGCGCGAAAACTAAAAGTCGCACATCCAAGTTCTTTGCAGATTTGAATTAAGGACATCCCAAGTTATCATTTGCAATGTGTCCTTTTTTTTTACTCCTACCATTTCGTGATTTATGACAAAATTCCAGAAGCCTTACTTTGCGTTTTATATATGAATAAATTATCATTTTTTGCATAGGTTGAAAAGCTGTGGCGCGAAAACTAAAAGTCGCACATCCAAGTTCTTTGCAGATTTGAATTAAGGACATCCCACGTTATCATTTGCAATGTATTCTTTTTTTTTACTCCTACCATTTCGTGATTTATGACAAAATTCCAGAAGCCTTACTTTGCGTTTTATATATGAATAAATTATCATTTTTTGCATAGGTTGAAAAGCTGTGGCGCGAAAACTAAAAGTCGCACATCCAAGTCCTTTGCAGATTTAAATTAAGGACATCCCAAGTTATCATTTGCAATGTATCCTTTTTTTTTACTCCTACCATTTCGTGATTTATGACAAAATTCCAGAAGCCTTACTTTGCGTTTTATATATGAATAAATTATCATTTTTTGCATAGGTTGAAAAGCTGTAGCGCGAAAACTAAAAGTCGCACATCCAAGTCCTTTGCAGATTTGAATTGAGGACATTCCACGTTATCATTTGCAATGTATTCTTTTTTTTTACTCCTACCATTTCGTGATTTATGACAAAATTCCAGAAGCCTTACTTTGCGTTTTATATATGAACAAATTATCATTTTTTGCATAGGTTGAAAAGCTGTGGCGCGAAAACTAAAAGTCGCACATCCAAGTTCTTTGCAGATTCGAATTAAGGACATCCCAAGTTATCATTTGCAATGTATCTTTTTTTTTTACTCCTACTATTTCGTGATTTATGACAAAATTCCACAAGCCTTACTTTGCGTTTTATATATGAATAAATTATCATTTTTTGCATAGGTTGAAAAGCTGTGGCGCGAAAACTAAAAGTCGCACATCCAAGTCCTTTGCAGATTTAAATTAAGGACATCCCAAGTTATCATTTGCAATGTATCCTTTTTTTTTACTCCTACCATTTCGTGATTTATGACAAAATTCCAGAAGCCTTACTTTGCGTTTTATATATGAATAAATTATCATTTTTTGCATAGGTTGAAAAGCTGTAGCGCGAAAACTAAAAGTCGCACATCCAAGTTCTTTGCAGATTCGAATTAAGGACATCCCAAGTTATCATTTACAATGTATCCTTTTTTTTTACTCCTACCATTTCGTGATTTATGACAAAATTCCTGAAGCCTTACTTTGCGTTTTATATATGAATAAATTATCATTTTTTGCATAGGTTGAAAAGCTGTGGCGCGAAAACTAAAAGTCGCACATCCAAGTTCTTTGCAGATTCGAATTGAGGACATCCCACGTTATCATTTGCAATGTATTCTTTTTTTTTACTCCTACCATTTCGTGATTTATGACAAAATTCCAGAAGCCTTACTTTGCGTTCTATATATGAATAAATTATCATTTTTTGCATAGGTTGAAAAGCTGTGGCGCGAAAACTAAAAGTCGCACAGCCAAGTCCTTTGCAGATTTGAATTGAGGACATCCCAAGTTATCATTTACAATGTATCCTTTTTTTTAGTCCTACCATTTCGTGATTTATGACAAAATTCCAGAAGCCTTACTTTGCGTTTTATATATGAATAAATTATCATTTTTTGCATAGGTTGAAAAGCTGTAGCGCGAAAACTAAAAGTCGCACATCCAAGTTCTTTGCAGATTCGAATTAAGGACATCCCAAGTTATCATTTGCAATGTATCCTTTTTTTTTACTCCTACCATTTCGTGATTTATGACAAAATTCCAGAAGCCTTACTTTGCGTTTTATATATGAATAAATTATCATTTTTTGCATAGGTTGAAAAGCTGTGGCGCAAAAACTAAAAGTCGCACATCCAAGTTCTTTGCAGATTTGAATTAAGGACATCCCAAGTTATCATCTGCAATGTATCTTTATTTTTTACTCCTACTATTTCGTGAGTTATGACAAAATTCCAGAAGCCTTACTTTGCGTTTTATATATGAATAAATTATCATTTTTTGCATAGGTTGAAAAGCTGTGGCGCGAAAACTAAAAGTCGCACATCCAAGTCCTTTGCAGATTTGAATTGAGGACACCCCAAGTTATCATTTGCAATGTATCTTCTTTTTTACTCCTACCATTTCGTGATTTATGACAAAATTCCAGAAGCCTTACTTTGCGTTTTATATATGAATAAATTATCATTTTTTGCATAGGTTGAAAAGCTGTGGCGCGAAAACTAAAAGTCGCACATCCAAGTTCTTTGCAGATTTGAATTAAGGACTTCCCAAGTTATCATTTGCAATGTATCCTTTTTTTTACTCCTACCATTTCGTGATTTATGACAAAATTCCAGAAGCCTTACTTTGCGTTTTATATATGAATAAATTATCATTTTTTGCATAGGTTGAAAAGCTGTAGCGCGAAAACTAAAAGTCGTACATTCAAGTTCTTTGCAGATTTGAATTAAGGACATCCCAAGTTATCATTTGCAATGTATCCTTTTTTTTACTCCTACCATTTCGTGAGTTATGACAAAATTCCAGAAGCCTTACTTTGCGTTTTATATATGAATAAATTATCATTTTTTGCATAGGTTGAAAAGCTGTGGCGCGAAAACTAAAAGTCGCACATCCAAGTCCTTTGCAGATTTGAATTGAGGACATCCCAAGTTATCATTTACAATGTATCCTTTTTTTTAGTCCTACCATTTCGTGATTTATGACAAAAGTCCAGAAGCCTTACTTTGCGTTTTATATATGAATAAATTATCATTTTTTGCATAGGTTGAAAAGCTGTGGCGCGAAAACTAAAAGTCGCACATCCAAGTTCTTTGCAGATTCGAATTAAGGACATCCCAAGTTATCATTTGCAATGTATCCTTTTTTTTACTCCTACCATTTCGTGATTTATGACAAAAGTCCATAAGCCTTACTTTGCGTTTTATATATGAATAAATTATCATTTTTTGCATAGGTTGAAAAGCTGTGGCGCGAAAACTAAAAGTCGCACATCCAAGTTCTTTGCAGATTCGAATTAAGGACATCCCAAGTTATCATTTGCAATGTATCCTTTTTTTTACTCCTACCATTTCGTGATTTATGACAAAATTCCAGAAGCCTTACTTTGCGTTTTATATATGAATAAATTATCATTTTTTGCATAGGTTGAAAAGCTGTGGCGCGAAAACTAAAAGTCGCACATCCAAGTTCTTTGCAGATTCGAATTAAGGACATCCCAAGTTATCATCTGCAATGTATCTTTATTTTTTACTCCTACTATTTCGTGAGTTATGACAAAATTCCAGAAGCCTTACTTTGCGTTTTATATATGAATAAGTTATCATTTTTTGCATAGGTTGAAAAGCTGTGGCGCGAAAACTAAAAGTCGCACATCCAAGTTCTTTGCAGATTTGAATTAAGGACATCCCACGTTATCATTTGCAATGTATCCTTTTTTTACTCCTACCATTTCGTGATTTATGACAAAATTCCAGAAGCCTTACTTTGCGTTTTATATATGAATAAATTATCATTTTTTGCATAGGTTGAAAAGCTGTGGCGCGAAAACTAAAAGTCGCACATCCAAGTCCTTTGCAGATTTGAATTGAGGACACCCCAAGTTATCATTTGCAATGTATCTTCTTTTTTACTCCTACCATTTCGTGATTTATGACAAAATTCCAGAAGCCTTACTTTGCGTTTTATATATGAATAAATTATCATTTTTTGCATAGGTTGAAAAGCTGTGGCGCGAAAACTAAAAGTCGCACATCCAAGTTCTTTGCAGATTTGAATTAAGGACTTCCCAAGTTATCATTTGCAATGTATCCTTTTTTTTACTCCTACCATTTCGTGATTTATGACAAAATTCCAGAAGCCTTACTTTGCGTTTTATATATGAATAAATTATCATTTTTTGCATAGGTTAAAAAGCTGTAGCGCGAAAACTAAAAGTCGTACATTCAAGTTCTTTGCAGATTTGAATTAAGGACATCCCAAGTTATCATTTGCAATGTATCCTTTTTTTTACTCCTACCATTTCGTGAGTTATGACAAAATTCCAGAAGCCTTACTTTGCGTTTTATATATGAATAAATTATCATTTTTTGCATAGGTTGAAAAGCTGTGGCGCGAAAACTAAAAGTCGCACATCCAAGTTCTTTGCAGATTTGAATTAAGGACTTCCCAAGTTATCATTTGCAATGTATCCTTTTTTTTACTCCTACCATTTCGTGATTTATGACAAAATTCCAGAAGCCTTACTTTGCGTTTTATATATGAATAAATTATCATTTTTTGCATAGGTTGAAAAGCTGTAGCGCGAAAACTAAAAGTCGTACATTCAAGTTCTTTGCAGATTTGAATTAAGGACATCCCAAGTTATCATTTGCAATGTATCCTTTTTTTTACTCCTACCATTTCGTGAGTTATGACAAAATTCCAGAAGCCTTACTTTGCGTTTTATATATGAATAAATTATCATTTTTTGCATAGGTTGAAAAGCTGTGGCGCGAAAACTAAAAGTCGCACATCCAAGTTCTTTGCAGATTTGAATTAAGGACATCCCACGTTATCATTTGCAATGTATTCTTTTTTTTTACTCCTACCATTTCCTGATTTATGACAAAATTCCAGAAGCCTTACTTTGCGTTTTATATATGAATAAATTATCATTTTTTGCATAGGTTGAAAAGCTGTGGCGCGAAAACTAAAAGTCGCACATCCAAGTTCTTTGCAGATTCGAATTAAGGACATCCCAAGTTATCATTTGCAATGTATCCTTTTTTTACTCCTACCATTTCGTGAGTTATGACAAAATTCCAGAAGCCTTACTTTGCGTTTTATATATGAATAAATTATCATTTTTTGCATAGGTTGAAAAGCTGTGGCGCGAAAACTAAAAGTCGCACATCCAAGTTCTTTGCAGATTTGAATTAAGGACTTCCCAAGTTATCATTTGCAATGTATCCTTTTTTTTACTCCTACCATTTCGTGATTTATGACAAAATTCCAGAAGCCTTACTTTGCGTTTTATATATGAATAAATTATCATTTTTTGCATAGGTTGAAAAGCTGTAGCGCGAAAACTAAAAGTCGTACATTCAAGTTCTTTGCAGATTTGAATTAAGGACATCCCAAGTTATCATTTGCAATGTATCCTTTTTTTTACTCCTACCATTTCGTGAGTTATGACAAAATTCCAGAAGCCTTACTTTGCGTTTTATATATGAATAAATTATCATTTTTTGCATAGGTTGAAAAGCTGTGGCGCGAAAACTAAAAGTCGCACATCCAAGTCCTTTGCAGATTTGAATTGAGGACATCCCAAGTTATCATTTACAATGTATCCTTTTTTTTAGTCCTACCATTTCGTGATTTATGACAAAAGTCCAGAAGCCTTACTTTGCGTTTTATATATGAATAAATTATCATTTTTTGCATAGGTTGAAAAGCTGTGGCGCGAAAACTAAAAGTCGCACATCCAAGTTCTTTGCAGATTCGAATTAAGGACATCCCAAGTTATCATTTGCAATGTATCCTTTTTTTGTACTCCTACCATTTCGTGATTTATGACAAAATTCCAGAAGCCTTACTTTGCGTTTTATATATGAATAAATTATCATTTTTTGCATAGGTTGAAAAGCTGTGGCGCGAAAACTAAAAGTCGCACATCCAAGTTCTTTGCAGATTCGAATTAAGGACATCCCAAGTTATCATCTGCAATGTATCTTTATTTTTTACTCCTACTATTTCGTGAGTTATGACAAAATTCCAGAAGCCTTACTTTGCGTTTTATATATGAATAAATTATCATTTTTTGCATAGGTTGAAAAGCTGTGGCGCGAAAACTAAAAGTCGCACATCCAAGTTCTTTGCAGATTTGAATTAAGGACATCCCACGTTATCATTTGCAATGTATCCTTTTTTTACTCCTACCATTTCGTGATTTATGACAAAATTCCAGAAGCCTTACTTTGCGTTTTATATATGAATAAATTATCATTTTTTGCATAGGTTGAAAAGCTGTGGCGCGAAAACTAAAAGTCGCACATCCAAGTCCTTTGCAGATTTGAATTGAGGACACCCCAAGTTATCATTTGCAATGTATCTTCTTTTTTACTCCTACCATTTCGTGATTTATGACAAAATTCCAGAAGCCTTACTTTGCGTTTTATATAGAATAAATTATCATTTTTTGCATAGGTTGAAAAGCTGTGGCGCGAAAACTAAAAGTCGCACATCCAAGTCCTTTGCAGATTTGAATTGAGGACATTCCACGTTATCATTTGCAATGTATTCTTTTTTTTTACTCCTACCATTTCGTGATTTATGACAAAATTCCAGAAGCCTTACTTTGCGTTTTATATATGAATAAATTATCATTTTTTGCATAGGTTGAAAAGCTGTAGCGCGAAAACTAAAAGTCGTACATTCAAGTTCTTTGCAGATTTGAATTAAGGACATCCCAAGTTATCATTTGCAATGTATCCTTTTTTTTTACTCCTACCATTTCGTGATTTATGACAAAATTCCAGAAGCCTTACTTTGCGTTTTATATATGAATAAATTATCATTTTTTGCATAGGTTGAAAAGCTGTGGCGCAAAAACTAAAAGTCGCACATCCAAGTTCTTTGCAGATTTGAATTAAGGACATCCCAAGTTATCATTTGCAATGTATCTTTATTTTTTACTCCTACTATTTCGTGAGTTATGACAAAATTCCAGAAGCCTTACTTTGCGTTTTATATATGAATAAATTATCATTTTTTGCATAGGTTGAAAAGCTGTGGCGCGAAAACTAAAAGTCGCACATCCAAGTTCTTTGCAGATTTGAATTAAGGACATCCCACGTTATCATTTGCAATGTATCCTTTTTTTACTCCTACCATTTCGTGATTTATGACAAAATTCCAGAAGCCTTACTTTGCGTTTTATATATGAATAAATTATCATTTTTTGCATAGGTTGAAAAGCTGTGGCGCGAAAACTAAAAGTCGCACATCCAAGTCCTTTGCAGATTTGAATTGAGGACACCCCAAGTTATCATTTGCAATGTATCTTCTTTTTTACTCCTACCATTTCGTGATTTATGACAAAATTCCAGAAGCCTTACTTTGCGTTTTATATATGAATAAATTATCATTTTTTGCATAGGTTGAAAAGCTGTGGCGCGAAAACTAAAAGTCGCACATCCAAGTTCTTTGCAGATTTGAATTAAGGACTTCCCAAGTTATCATTTGCAATGTATCCTTTTTTTTACTCCTACCATTTCGTGATTTATGACAAAATTCCAGAAGCCTTACTTTGCGTTTTATATATGAATAAATTATCATTTTTTGCATAGGTTGAAAAGCTGTGGCGCGAAAACTAAAAGTCGCACATTCAAGTTCTTTGCAGATTTGAATTAAGGACATCCCAAGTTATCATTTGCAATGTATCCTTTTTTTACTCCTACCATTTCGTGAGTTATGACAAAATTCCAGAAGCCTTACTTTGCGTTTTATATATGAATAAATTATCATTTTTTGCATAGGTTGAAAAGCTGTGGCGCGAAAACTAAAAGTCGCACATCCAATTCCTTTGCAGATTTGAATTGAGGACATCCCAAGTTATCATTTACAATGTATCCTTTTTTTTAGTCCTACCATTTCGTGATTTATGACAAAAGTCCAGAAGCCTTACTTTGCGTTTTATATATGAATAAATTATCATTTTTTGCATAGGTTGAAAAGCTGTGGCGCGAAAACTAAAAGTCGCACATCCAAGTTCTTTGCAGATTCGAATTAAGGACATCCCAAGTTATCATTTGCAATGTATCCTTTTTTTTTACTCCTACCATTTCGTGATTTATGACAAAATTCCAGAAGCCTTACTTTGCGTTTTATATATGAATAAATTATCATTTTTTGCATAGGTTGAAAAGCTGTGGCGCGAAAACTAAAAGTCGCACATCCAAGTTCTTTGCAGATTCGAATTAAGGACATCCCAAGTTATCATCTGCAATGTATCTTTATTTTTTACTCCTACTATTTCGTGAGTTATGACAAAATTCCAGAAGCCTTACTTTGCGTTTTATATATGAATAAATTATCATTTTTTGCATAGGTTGAAAAGCTGTGGCGCGAAAACTAAAAGTCGCACATCCAAGTTCTTTGCAGATTTGAATTAAGGACATCCCACGTTATCATTTGCAATGTATCCTTTTTTTACTCCTACCATTTCGTGATTTATGACAAAATTCCAGAAGCCTTACTTTGCGTTTTATATATGAATAAATTATCATTTTTTGCATAGGTTGAAAAGCTGTGGCGCGAAAACTAAAAGTCGCACATCCAAGTCCTTTGCAGATTTGAATTGAGGACACCCCAAGTTATCATTTGCAATGTATCTTCTTTTTTACTCCTACCATTTCGTGATTTATGACAAAATTCCAGAAGCCTTACTTTGCGTTTTATATATGAATAAATTATCATTTTTTGCATAGGTTGAAAAGCTGTGGCGCGAAAACTAAAAGTCGCACATCCAAGTTCTTTGCAGATTTGAATTAAGGACTTCCCAAGTTATCATTTGCAATGTATCCTTTTTTTTACTCCTACCATTTCGTGATTTATGACAAAATTCCAGAAGCCTTACTTTGCGTTTTATATATGAATAAATTATCATTTTTTGCATAGGTTGAAAAGCTGTAGCGCGAAAACTAAAAGTCGTACATTCAAGTTCTTTGCAGATTTGAATTAAGGACATCCCAAGTTATCATTTGCAATGTATCCTTTTTTTTACTCCTACCATTTCGTGAGTTATGACAAAATTCCAGAAGCCTTACTTTGCGTTTTATATATGAATAAATTATCATTTTTTGCATAGGTTGAAAAGCTGTGGCGCGAAAACTAAAAGTCGCACATCCAAGTTCTTTGCAGATTTGAATTAAGGACATCCCACGTTATCATTTGCAATGTATTCTTTTTTTTTACTCCTACCATTTCCTGATTTATGACAAAATTCCAGAAGCCTTACTTTGCGTTTTATATATGAATAAATTATCATTTTTTGCATAGGTTGAAAAGCTGTGGCGCGAAAACTAAAAGTCGCACATCCAAGTTCTTTGCAGATTCGAATTAAGGACATCCCAAGTTATCATTTGCAATGTATCCTTTTTTTACTCCTACCATTTCGTGAGTTATGACAAAATTCCAGAAGCCTTACTTTGCGTTTTATATATGAATAAATTATCATTTTTTGCATAGGTTGAAAAGCTGTGGCGCGAAAACTAAAAGTCGCACATCCAAGTTCTTTGCAGATTTGAATTAAGGACTTCCCAAGTTATCATTTGCAATGTATTCTTTTTTTTACTCCTACCATTTCGTGATTTATGACAAAATTCCAGAAGCCATACTTTGCGTTTTATATATGAATAAATTATCATTTTTTGCATAGGTTGAAAAGCTGTAGCGCGAAAACTAAAAGTCGTACATTCAAGTTCTTTGCAGATTTGAATTAAGGACATCCCAAGTTATCATTTGCAATGTATCCTTTTTTTTACTCCTACCATTTCGTGAGTTATGACAAAATTCCAGAAGCCTTACTTTGCGTTTTATATATGAATAAATTATCATTTTTTGCATAGGTTGAAAAGCTGTGGCGCGAAAACTAAAAGTCGCACATCCAAGTCCTTTGCAGATTTGAATTGAGGACATCCCAAGTTATCATTTGCAATGTATCCTTTTTTTTTACTCCTACCATTTCGTGATTTATGACAAAAGTCCAGAAGCCTTACTTTGCGTTTTATATATGAATAAATTATCATTTTTTGCATAGGTTGAAAAGCTGTGGCGCGAAAACTAAAAGTCGCACATCCAAGTTCTTTGCAGATTCGAATTAAGGACATCCCAAGTTATCATTTGCAATGTATCCTTTTTTTTTACTCCTACCATTTCGTGATTTATGACAAAATTCCAGAAGCCTTACTTTGCGTTTTATATATGAATAAATTATCATTTTTTGCATAGGTTGAAAAGCTGTGGCGCGAAAACTAAAAGTCGCACATCCAAGTTCTTTGCAGATTCGAATTAAGGACATCCCAAGTTATCATCTGCAATGTATCTTTATTTTTACTCCTACCATTTCGTGAGTTATGACAAAATTCCAGAAGCCTTACTTTGCGTTTTATATATGAATAAATTATCATTTTTTGCATAGGTTGAAAAGCTGTGGCGCGAAAACTAAAAGTCGCACATCCAAGTTCTTTGCAGATTTGAATTAAGGACATCCCACGTTATCATCTGCAATGTATTCTTTTTTTTTACTCCTACCATTTCGTGAGTTATGACAAAATTCCAGAAGCCTTACTTTGCGTTTTATATATGAATAAATTATCATTTTTTGCATAGGTTGAAAAGCTGTGGCGCGAAAACTAAAAGTCGCACATCCAAGTCCTTTGCAGATTTGAATTGAGGACATCCCAAGTTATCATTTACAATGTATCCTTTTTTTTAGTCCTACCATTTCGTGATTTATGACAAAAGTCCAGAAGCCTTACTTTGCGTTTTATATATGAATAAATTATCATTTTTTGCATAGGTTGAAAAGCTGTGGCGCGAAAACTAAAAGTCGCACATCCAAGTTCTTTGCAGATTCGAATTAAGGACATCCCAAGTTATCATTTGCAATGTATCCTTTTTTTTTACTCCTACTATTTCGTGAGTTATGACAAAATTCCAGAAGCCTTACTTTGCGTTTTATATATGAATAAATTATCATTTTTTGCATAGGTTGAAAAGCTGTGGCGCGAAAACTAAAAGTCGCACATCCAAGTTCTTTGCAGATTTGAATTAAGGACATCCCACGTTATCATTTGCAATGTATCCTTTTTTTACTCCTACCATTTCGTGATTTATGACAAAATTCCAGAAGCCTTACTTTGCGTTTTATATATGAATAAATTATCATTTTTTGCATAGGTTGAAAAGCTGTGGCGCGAAAACTAAAAGTCGCACATCCAAGTCCTTTGCAGATTTGAATTGAGGACACCCCAAGTTATCATTTGCAATGTATCTTCTTTTTTACTCCTACCATTTCGTGATTTATGACAAAATTCCAGAAGCCTTACTTTGCGTTTTATATAGAATAAATTATCATTTTTTGCATAGGTTGAAAAGCTGTGGCGCGAAAACTAAAAGTCGCACATCCAAGTCCTTTGCAGATTTGAATTGAGGACATTCCACGTTATCATTTGCAATGTATTCTTTTTTTTTACTCCTACCATTTCGTGATTTATGACAAAATTCCAGAAGCCTTACTTTGCGTTTTATATATGAATAAATTATCATTTTTTGCATAGGTTGAAAAGCTGTAGCGCGAAAACTAAAAGTCGTACATTCAAGTTCTTTGCAGATTTGAATTAAGGACATCCCAAGTTATCATTTGCAATGTATCCTTTTTTTTACTCCTACCATTTCGTGAGTTATGACAAAATTCCAGAAGCCTTACTTTGCGTTTTATATATGAATAAATTATCATTTTTTGCATAGGTTGAAAAGCTGTGGCGCGAAAACTAAAAGTCGCACATCCAAGTTCTTTGCAGATTTGAATTAAGGACATCCCACGTTATCATTTGCAATGTATTCTTTTTTTTTACTCCTACCATTTCCTGATTTATGACAAAATTCCAGAAGCCTTACTTTGCGTTTTATATATGAATAAATTATCATTTTTTGCATAGGTTGAAAAGCTGTGGCGCGAAAACTAAAAGTCGCACATCCAAGTTCTTTGCAGATTCGAATTAAGGACATCCCACGTTATCATTTGCAATGTATCCTTTTTTTACTCCTACCATTTCGTGATTTATGACAAAATTCCAGAAGCCTTACTTTGCGTTTTATATATGAATAAATTATCATTTTTTGCATAGGTTGAAAAGCTGTGGCGCGAAAACTAAAAGTCGCACATCCAAGTTCTTTGCAGATTCGAATTAAGGACATCCCAAGTTATCATTTGCAATGTATCCTTTTTTTTACTCCTACCATTTCGTGAGTTATGACAAAATTCCAGAAGCCTTACTTTGCGTTTTATATATGAATAAATTATCATTTTTTGCATAGGTTGAAAAGCTGTGGCGCGAAAACTAAAAGTCGCACATCCAAGTTCTTTCCAGATTCGAATTAAGGACATCCCAAGTTATCATTTGCAATGTATCTTTATTTTTACTCCTACCATTTCGTGATTTATGACAAAATTCCAGAAGCCTTACTTTGCGTTTTATATATGAATAAATTATCATTTTTTGCATAGGCTGAAAAGCTGTGGCGCGAAAACTAAAAGTCGCACATCCAAGTCCTTTGCAGATTTGAATTGAGGACATCCCAAGTTATCATTTGCAATGTATCTTCTTTTTTACTCCTACCATTTCGTGATTTATGACAAAATTCCAGAAGCCTTACTTTGCGTTTTATATATGAATAAATTATCATTTTTTGCATAGGTTGAAAAGCTGTGGCGCGAAAACTAAAAGTCGCACATCCAAGTTCTTTGCAGATTTGAATTAAGGACTTCCCAAGTTATCATTTGCAATGTATCCTTTTTTTTACTCCTACCATTTCGTGATTTATGACAAAATTCCAGAAGCCTTACTTTGCGTTTTATATATGAATAAATTATCATTTTTTGCATAGGTTGAAAAGCTGTAGCGCGAAAACTAAAAGTCGTACATCCAAGTTCTTTGCAGATTTGAATTAAGGACATCCCAAGTTATCATTTGCAATGTATCTTTTTTTTTTACTCCTACCATTTCGTGAGTTATGACAAAATTCCAGAAGCCTTACTTTGCGTTTTATATATGAATAAATTATCATTTTTTGCATAGGTTGAAAAGCTGTGGCGCGAAAACTAAAAGTCGCACATCCAAGTTCTTTGCAGATTTAAATTAAGGACATCCCACGTTATCATTTGCAATGTATTCTTTTTTTTTACTCCTACCATTTCCTGATTTATGACAAAATTCCAGAAGCCTTACTTTGCGTTTTATATATGAATAAATTATCATTTTTTGCATAGGTTGAAAAGCTGTGGCGCGAAAACTAAAAGTCGCACATCCAAGTTCTTTGCAGATTCGAATTAAGGACATCCCAAGTTATCATTTGCAATGTATCCTTTTTTTACTCCCACCATTTCGTGAGTTATGACAAAATTCCAGAAGCCTTACTTTGCGTTTTATATATGAATAAATTATCATTTTTTGCATAGGTTGAAAAGCTGTGGCGCGAAAACTAAAAGTCGCACATCCAAGTTCTTTGCAGATTCGAATTAAGGACATCCCAAGTTATCATTTGCAATGTATCCTTTTTTTTACTCCTACCATTTCGTGAGTTATGACAAAATTCCAGAAGCCTTACTTTGCGTTTTATATATGAATAAATTATCATTTTTTGCATAGGTTGAAAAGCTGTGGCGCGAAAACTAAAAGTCGCACATCCAAGTTCTTTGCAGATTTGAATTAAGGACATCCCACGTTATCATTTGCAATGTATTCTTTTTTTTTTACTTCTACCATTTCGTGATTTATGACAAAATTCCAGAAGCCTTACTTTGCGTTTTATATATGAATAAATTATCATTTTTTGCATAGGTTGAAAAGCTGTGGCGCGAAAACTAAAAGTCGCACATCCAAGTTCTTTGCAGATTCGAATTAAGGACATCCCAAGTTATCATTTGCAATGTATCCTTTTTTTTACTCCTACCATTTCGTGAGTTATGACAAAATTCCAGAAGCCTTACTTTGCGTTTTATATATGAATAAATTATCATTTTTTGCATAGGTTGAAAAGCTGTAGCGCGAAAACTAAAAGTCGCACATCCAAGTTCTTTGCAGATTTGAATTAAGGACATCCCACGTTATCATTTGCAATGTATTCTTTTTTTTTACTCCTACCATTTCGTGATTTATGACAAAATTCCAGAAGCCTTACTTTGCGTTTTATATATGAATAAATTATCATTTTTTGCATAGGTTGAAAAGCTGTGGCGCGAAAACTAAAAGTCGCACATCCAAGTTCTTTGCAGATTTGAATTAAGGACATCCCACGTTATCATTTGCAATGTATTCTTTTTTTTTACTCCTACCATTTCGTGATTTATGACAAAATTCCAGAAGCCTTACTTTGCGTTTTATATATGAATAAATTATCATTTTTTGCATAGGTTGAAAAGCTGTGGCGCGAAAACTAAAAGCCACACATCCAAGTTCTTTGCAGATTCGAATTAAGGACATCCCACGTTATCATTTGCAATGTATCCTTTTTTTTTACTCTTACCATTTCGTGATTTATGACAAAATTCCAGAAGCCTTACTTTGCGTTTTATATATGAATAAATTATCATTTTTTGCATAGGTTGAAAAGCTGTAGCGCGAAAACTAAAAGTCGCACATCCAAGTTCTTTGCAGATTCGAATTAAGGACATCCCAAGTTATCATTTGCAATGTATCTTTTTTTTTACTCCCACCATTTCGTGAGTTATGACAAAATTCCAGAAGCCTTACTTTGCGTTTTATATATGAATAAATTATCATTTTTTGCATAGGTTGAAAAGCTGTGGCGCGAAAACTAAAAGTCGCACATCCAAGTTCTTTGCAGATTCGAATTAAGGACATCCCAAGTTATCATTTGCAATGTATCCTTTTTTTTACTCTTACCATTTCGTGAGTTATGACAAAATTCCAGAAGCCTTACTTTGCGTTTTATATATGAATAAATTATCATTTTTTGCATAGGTTGAAAAGCTGTGGCGCGAAAACTAAAAGTCGCACATCCAAGTTCTTTGCAGATTTGAATTAAGGACATCCCACGTTATCATTTGCAATGTATTCTTTTTTTTTTACTTCTACCATTTCGTGATTTATGACAAAATTCCAGAAGCCTTACTTTGCGTTTTATATATGAATAAATTATCATTTTTTGCATAGGTTGAAAAGCTGTGGCGCGAAAACTAAAAGTCGCACATCCAAGTTCTTTGCAGATTCGAATTAAGGACATCCCAAGTTATCATTTGCAATGTATCCTTTTTTTACTCCTACCATTTCGTGATTTATGACAAAATTCCAGAAGCCTTACTTTGCGTTTTATATATGAATAAATTATCATTTTTTGCATAGGTTGAAAAGCTGTGGCGCGAAAACTAAAAGTCGCACATCCAAGTTCTTTGCAGATTCGAATTAAGGACATCCCAAGTTATCATTTGCAATGTATCCTTTTTTTTACTCCTACCATTTCGTGATTTATGACAAAATTCCAGAAGCCTTACTTTGCGTTTTATATATGAATAAATTATCATTTTTTGCATAGGTTGAAAAGCTGTGGCGCGAAAACTAAAAGTCGCACATCCAAGTTCTTTGCAGATTCGAATTAAGGACATCCCACGTTATCATTTGCAATGTAGCCTTTTTTTTTACTCCTACCATTTCGTGATTTATGACAAAATTCCAGAAGCCTTACTTTGCGTTTTATATATGAATAAATTATCATTTTTTGCATAGGCTGAAAAGCTGTGGCGCGAAAACTAAAAGTCGCACATCCAAGTCCTTTGCAGATTTGAATTGAGGACATCCCAAGTTATCATTTGCAATGTATCTTCTTTTTTACTCCTACCATTTCGTGATTTATGACAAAATTCCAGAAGCCTTACTTTGAGTTTTATATATGAATAAAATATCATTTTTTGCATAGGTTGAAAAGCTGTGGCGCGAAAACTAAAAGTCGCACATCCAAGTTCTTTGCAGATTTGAATTAAGGACTTCCCAAGTTATCATTTGCAATGTATCCTTTTTTTTACTCCTACCATTTCGTGATTTATGACAAAATTCCAGATGCCTTACTTTGCGTTTTATATATGAATAAATTATCATTTTTTGCATAGGTTGAAAAGCTGTAGCGCGAAAACTAAAAGTCGTACATCCAAGTTCTTTGCAGATTTGAATTAAGGACATCCCAAGTTATCATTTGCAATGTATCTTTTTTTTTTACTCCTACCATTTCGTGAGTTATGACAAAATTCCAGAAGCCTTACTTTGCGTTTTATATATGAATAAATTATCATTTTTTGCATAGGTTGAAAAGCTGTGGCGCGAAAACTAAAAGTCGCACATCCAAGTTCTTTGCAGATTTGAATTAAGGACATCCCACGTTATCATTTGCAATGTATTCTTTTTTTTTACTCCTACCATTTCCTGATTTATGACAAAATTCCAGAAGCCTTACTTTGCGTTTTATATATGAATAAATTATCATTTTTTGCATAGGTTGAAAAGCTGTGGCGCGAAAACTAAAAGTCGCACATCCAAGTTCTTTGCAGATTCGAATTAAGGACATCCCAAGTTATCATTTGCAATGTATCCTTTTTTTACTCCTACCATTTCGTGATTTATGACAAAATTCCAGAATCCTTACTTTGCGTTTTATATATGAATAAATTATCATTTTTTGCATAGGTTGAAAAGCTGTAGCGCGAAAACTAAAAGTCGCACATCCAAGTTCTTTGCAGATTCGAATTAAGGACATCCCAAGTTATCATTTGCAATGTATCTTTTTTTTTACTCCCACCATTTCGTGAGTTATGACAAAATTCCAGAAGCCTTACTTTGCGTTTTATATATGAATAAATTATCATTTTTTGCATAGGTTGAAAAGCTGTGGCGCGAAAACTAAAAGTCGCACATCCAAGTTCTTTGCAGATTCGAATTAAGGACATCCCAAGTTATCATTTGCAATGTATCCTTTTTTTTTACTCCTACCATTTCGTGATTTATGACAAAATTCCAGAAGCCTTACTTTGCGTTTTATATATGAATAAATTATCATTTTTTGCATAGGTTGAAAAGCTGTGGCGCGAAAACTAAAAGTCGCATATCCAAGTTCTTTGCAGATTTGAATTAAGGACATCCCACGTTACATTTGCAATGTATTCTTTTTTTTTACTCCTACCATTTCGTGATTTATGACAAAATTCCAGAAGCCTTACTTTGCGTTTTATATATGAATAAATTATCATTTTTTGCATAGGTTGAAAAGCTGTGGCGCGAAAACTAAAAGTCGCACATCCAAGTTCTTTGCAGATTTGAATTAAGGACATCCCACGTTATCGTTTGCAATGTATTTTTTTTTTTACTCCTACCATTTCGTGATTTATGACAAAATTCCAGAAGCCTTACTTTGCGTTTTATATATGAATAAATTATCATTTTTTGCATAGGTTGAAAAGCTGTGGCGCAAAAACTAAAAGTCGCACATCCAAGTCCTTTGCAGATTTAAATTAAGGACATCCCAAGTTATCATTTGCAATGTATCCTTTTTTTTTTACTCCTACCATTTCGTGATTTATGACAAAGTTCCAGAAGCCTTACTTTGCGTTTTATATATGAATAAATTATCATTTTTTGCATAGGTTGAAAAGCTGTAGCGCGAAAACTAAAAGTCGCTCATCCAAGTCCTTTGCAGATTTGAATTGAGGACATTCCACGTTATCATTTGCAATGTATTCTTTTTTTTACTCCTACCATTTCGTGATTTATGACAAAATTCCAGAAGCCTTACTTTGCGTTTTATATATGAATAAATTATCATTTTTTGCATAGGTTGAAAAGCTGTGGCGCGAAAACTAAAAGTCGCACATCCAAGTTCTTTGCAGATTCGAATTAAGGACATCCCAAGTTATCATTTGCAATGTAGCCTTTTTTTTACTCCTACTATTTCGTGATTTATGACAAAATTCCAGAAGCCTTACTTTGCGTTTTATATATGAATAAATTATCATTTTTTGCATAGGTTGAAAAGCTGTGGCGCGAAAACTAAAAGTCGCACATCCAAGTTCTTTGCAGATTCGAATTAAGGACATCCCAAGTTATCATTTGCAATGTATTCTTTTTTTTACTCCTACCATTTCGTGATTTATGACAAAATTCCAGAAGCCTTACTTTGCGTTTTATATATGAATAAATTATCATTTTTTGCATAGGTTGAAAAGCTGTGGCGCGAAAACTAAAAGTCGCACATCCAAGTCCTTTGCAGATTTAAATTAAGGTCATCCCAAGTTATCATTTGCAATGTATCCTTTTTTTTTACTCCTACCATTTCGTGATTTATGACAAAATTCCAGAAGCCTTACTTTGCGTTTTATATATGAATAAATTATCATTTTTTGCATAGGTTGAAAAGCTGTAGCGTGAAAACTAAAAGTCGCACATCCAAGTCCTTTGCAGATTTGAATTGGGGACATTCCACGTTATCATTTGCAATGTATCCTTTTTTTTTTACTCTTACCATTTCGTGATTTATGACAAAATTCCTGAAGCCTTACTTTGCGTTTTATATATGAATAAATTATCATTTTTTGCATAGGTTGAAAAGCTGTGGCGCGAAAACTAAAAGCCACACATCCAAGTTCTTTGCAGATTCGAATTAAGGACATCCCACGTTATCATTTGCAATGTATTCTTTTTTTTTACTCCTACCATTTCGTGATTTATGACAAAATTCCAGAAGCCTTACTTTGCGTTTTATATATGAATAAATTATCATTTTTTGCATAGGTTGAAAAGCTGTGGCGCGAAAACTAAAAGTCGCACATCCAAGTTCTTTGCAGATTCGAATTAAGGACATCCCAAGTTATCATTTGCAATGTATCCTTTTTTTTACTCCTACCATTTCGTGATTTATGACAAAATTCCAGAAGCCTTACTTTGCGTTTTATATATGAATAAATTATCATTTTTTGCATAGGTTGAAAAGCTGTAGCGCGAAAACTAAAAGTCGCACATCCAAGTTCTTTGCAGATTCGAATTAAGGACATCCCAAGTTATCATTTGCAATGTATCTTTTTTTTTTACTTCTACCATTTCGTGAGTTATGACAAAATTCCAGAAGCCTTACTTTGCGTTTTATATATGAATAAATTATCATTTTTTGCATAGGTTGAAAAGCTGTGGCGCGAAAACTAAAAGTCACACAGCCAAGTCCTTTGCAGATTTGAATTAAGGACATCCCAAGTTATCATTTGCATTGTATCCTTTTTTTTACTCCTACCATTTCGTGAGTTATGACAAAATTCCAAAAGCCTTACTTTGCGTTTTATATATGAATAAATTATCATTTTTTGCATAGGTTGAAAAGCTGTGGCGCGAAAACTAAAAGTCGCACATCCAAGTTCTTTGCAGATTTGAATTAAGAACATCCCACGTTATCGTTTGCAATGTATTCTTTTTTTTTACTCCTACCATTTCGTGATTTATGACAAAATTCCTGAAGCCTTACTTTGCGTTTTATATATGAATAAATTATCATTTTTTGCATAGGTTGAAAAGCTGTGGCGCGAAAACTAAAAGTCGCACATCCAAGTTTTTTGCAGATTTGAATTAAGGACATCCCAAGTTATCATTTGCAATGTATTCTTTTTTTTTACTCCTACCATTTCGTGATTTATGACAAAATTCCAGAAGCCTTACTTTGCGTTTTATATATGAATAAATTATCATTTTTTGCATAGGTTGAAAAGCTGTTGCGCGAAAACTAAAAGTCGCACATCCAAGTCCTTTGCAGATTTAAATTAAGGACATCCCAAGTTATCATTTGCAATGTATCCTTTTTTTTTACTCCTACCATTTCGTGATTTATGACAAAATTCCAGAAGCCTTACTTTGCGTTTTATATATGAATAAATTATCATTTTTTGCATAGGTTGAAAAGCTGTAGCGCGAAAACTAAAAGTCGCACATCCAAGTCCTTTGCAGATTTGAATTGAGGACTCCCCAAGTTATCATTTGCAATGTATCCTTTTTTTTACTCCTACCATTTCGTGATTTATGACAAAATTCCAGAAGCCTTACTTTGCGTTTTATATATGAATAAATTATCATTTTTTGCATAGGTTGAAAAGCTGTAGCGCGAAAACTAAAAGTCGTACATCCAAGTTCTTTGCAGATTTGAATTAAGGACATCCCAAGTTATCATTTGCAATGTATCTTTTTTTTTTACTCCTACCATTTCGTGAGTTATGACAAAATTCCAGAAGCCTTACTTTGCGTTTTATATATGAATAAATTATCATTTTTTGCATAGGTTGAAAAGCTGTGGCGCGAAAACTAAAAGTCGCACATCCAAGTTCTTTGCAGATTCGAATTAAGGACATCCCAAGTTATCATTTCCAATGTATCCTTTTTTTTTACTCCTACCATTTCGTGATTTATGACAAAATTCCAGAAGCCTTACTTTGCGTTTTATATATGAATAAATTATCATTTTTTGCATAGGTTGAAAAGCTGTAGCGCGAAAACTTAAAGTCGCACATCCAAGTCCTTTGCAGATTTGAATTGAAGACATTCCACGTTATCATTTGCAATGTAGTCTTTTTTTTTACTCCTACCATTTCGTGATTTATGACAAAATTCCAGAAGCCTTACTTTGCGTTTTATATATGAATAAATTATCATTTTTTGCATAGGTTGAAAAGCTGTGGCGCGAAAACTAAAAGTCGCACCTCCAAGTTCTTTGCAGATTTGAATTAAGGACATCCCACGTTATCATTTGCAATGTATTCTTTTTTTTTACTCCTACCATTTCGTGATTTATGACAAAATTCCAGAAGCCTTACTTTGCGTTTTATATATGAATAAATTATCATTTTTTGCATAGGTTGAAAAGCTGTGGCGCGAAAACTAAAAGTCGCACATCCAAGTTCTTTGCAGATTTGAATTAAGGACATCCCACGTTATCATTTGCAATGTATTCTTTTTTTTTACTCCTACCATTTCGTGATTTATGACAAAATTCCAGAAGCCTTACTTTGCGTTTTATATATGAATAAATTATCATTTTTTGCATAGGTTGAAAAGCTGTGGCGCGAAAACTAAAAGTCGCATATCCAAGTTCTTTGCAGATTTGTATTAAGGACATCCCACGTTACATTTGCAATGTATTCTTTTTTTTTACTCCTACCATTTCGTGAGTTATGACAAAATTCCAGAAGCCTTACTTTGCGTTTTATATATGAATAAATTATCATTTTTTGCATAGGTTGAAAAGCTGTGGCGCGAAAACTAAAAGTCGCACATCCAAGTTCTTTGCAGATTCGAATTAAGGACATCCCAAGTTATCATTTGCAATGTATCCTTTTTTTTTACTCCTACCATTTCGTGATTTATGACAAAATTCCAGAAGCCTTACTTTGCGTTTTATATATGAATAAATTATCATTTTTTGCATAGGTTAAAAAGCTGTAGCGCGAAAACTAAAAGTCGCACATCCAAGTCCTTTGCAGATTTGAATTGAAGACATTCCACGTTGTCATTTCCAATGTATCCTTTTTTTTTACTCCTACCATTTCGTGATTTATGACAAAATTCCAGAAGCCTTACTTTGCGTTTTATATATGAATAAATTATCATTTTTTGCATAGGTTGAAAAGCTGTAGCGCGAAAACTTAAAGTCGCACATCCAAGTCCTTTGCAGATTTGAATTGAAGACATTCCACGTTATCATTTGCAATGTAGTCTTTTTTTTTACTCCTACCATTTCGTGATTTATGACAAAATTCCAGAAGCCTTACTTTGCGTTTTATATATGAATAAATTATCATTTTTTGCATAGGTTGAAAAGCTGTGGCGCGAAAACTAAAAGTCGCACATCCAAGTCCTTTGCAGATTTGAATTAAGGACATCCCACGTTATCATTTGCAATGTATTCTTTTTTTTTACTCCTACCATTTCGTGATTTATGACAAAATTCCAGAAGCCTTACTTTGCGTTTTATATATGAATAAATTATCATTTTTTGCATAGGTTGAAAAGCTGTGGCGCGAAAACTAAAAGTCGCACCTCCAAGTTCTTTGCAGATTTGAATTAAGGACATCCCACGTTATCATTTGCAATGTATTCTTTTTTTTTACTCCTACCATTTCGTGATTTATGACAAAATTCCAGAAGCCTTACTTTGCGTTTTATATATGAATAAATTATCATTTTTTGCATAGGTTGAAAAGCTGTGGCGCGAAAACTAAAAGTCGCACATCCAAGTTCTTTGCAGATTTGAATTAAGGACATCCCACGTTATCATTTGCAATGTATTCTTTTTTTTTACTCCTACCATTTCGTGATTTATGACAAAATTCCAGAAGCCTTACTTTGCGTTTTATATATGAATAAATTATCATTTTTTGCATAGGTTGAAAAGCTGTGGCGCGAAAACTAAAAGTCGCATATCCAAGTTCTTTGCAGATTTGAATTAAGGACATCCCACGTTACATTTGCAATGTATTCTTTTTTTTTACTCCTACCATTTCGTGATTTATGACAAAATTCCAGAAGCCTTACTTTGCGTTTTATATATGAATAAATTATCATTTTTTGCATAGGTTGAAAAGCTGTGGCGCGAAAACTAAAAGTCGCACATCCAAGTCCTTTGCAGATTTGAATTGAGGACATTCCACGTTATCATTTGCAATGTATTCTTTTTTTTACTCCTACCATTTCGTGATTTATGACAAAATTCCAGAAGCCTTACTTTGCGTTTTATATATGAATAAATTATCATTTTTTGCATAGGTTGAAAAGCTGTGGCGCGAAAACTAAAAGTCGCACATCCAAGTCCTTTGCAGATTTAAATTAAGGACATCCCAAGTTATCATTTGCAATGTATCCTTTTTTTTTACTCCTACCATTTCGTGATTTATGACAAAATTCCAGAAGCCTTACTTTGCGTTTTATATATGAATAAATTATCATTTTTTGCATAGGTTGAAAAGCTGTAGCGCGAAAACTAAAAGTCGCACATCCAAGTCCTTTGCAGATTTGAATTGGGGACATTCCACGTTATCATTTGCAATGTATTCTTTTTTTTTTACTCTTACCATTTCGTGATTTATGACAAAATTCCTGAAGCCTTACTTTGCGTTTTATATATGAATAAATTATCATTTTTTGCATAGGTTGAAAAGCTGTGGCGCGAAAACTAAAAGTCGCACATCCAAGTTCTTTGCAGATTCGAATTGAGGACATCCCACGTTATCATTTGCAATGTATTCTTTTTTTTTACTCCTACCATTTCGTGATTTATGACAAAATTCCAGAAGCCTTACTTTGCGTTTTATATATGAATAAATTATCATTTTTTGCATAGGTTGAAAAGCTGTGGCGCGAAAACTAAAAGTCGCACATCCAAGTTCTTTGCAGATTCGAATTAAGGACATCCCAAGTTATCATTTGCAATGTATCCTTTTTTTTACTCCTACCATTTCGTGATTTATGACAAAATTCCAGAAGCCTTACTTTGCGTTTTATATATGAATAAATTATCATTTTTTGCATAGGTTGAAAAGCTGTGGCGCGAAAACTAAAAGTCGCACATCCAAGTTCTTTGCAGATTCGAATTAAGGACATCCCAAGTTATCATTTGCAATGTATCTTTTTTTTTTACTTCTACCATTTCCTGAGTTAAAACAAAATTCCAGAAGCCTTACTTTGCGTTTTATATATGAATAAATTATCATTTTTTGCATAGGTTGAAAAGCTGTGGCGCGAAAACTAAAAGTCACACAGCCAAGTCCTTTGCAGATTTGAATTAAGGACATCCCAAGTTATCATTTGCAATGTATCCTTTTTTTTACTCCTACCATTTCGTGAGTTATGACAAAATTCCAGAAGCCTTACTTTGCGTTTTATATATGAATAAATTATCATTTTTTGCATAGGTTGAAAAGCTGTGGCGCGAAAACTAAAAGTCGCACATCCAAGTCCTTTGCAGATTTAAATTAAGGACATCCCAAGTTATCATTTGCAATGTATCCTTTTTTTTTACTCCTACCATTTCGTGATTTATGACAAAATTCCAGAAGCCTTACTTTGCGTTTTATATATGAATAAATTATCATTTTTTGCATAGGTTGAAAAGCTGCAGCGCGAAAACTAAAAGTCGCACATCCAAGTCCTTTGCAGATTTGAATTGAGGACATTCCACGTTATCATTTGCAATGTATTCTTTTTTTTTACTCCTACCATTTCGTGATTTATGACAAAATTCCAGAAGCCTTACTTTGCGTTTTATATATGAATAAATTATCATTTTTTGCATAGGTTGAAAAGCTGTGGCGCGAAAACTAAAAGTCGCACATCCAAGTTCTTTGCAGATTCGAATTAAGGACATCCCAAGTTATCATTTGCAATGTAGCCTTTTTTTTACTCCTACTATTTCGTGATTTATGACAAAATTCCAGAAGCCTTACTTTGCGTTTTATATATGAATAAATTATCATTTTTTGCATAGGTTGAAAAGCTGTGGCGCGAAAACTAAAAGTCGCACATCCAAGTCCTTTGCAGATTTGAATTGAGGACATTCCACGTTATCATTTGCAATGTATTCTTTTTTTTACTCCTACCATTTCGTGATTTATGACAAAATTCCAGAAGCCTTACTTTGCGTTTTATATATGAATAAATTATCATTTTTTGCATAGGTTGAAAAGCTGTGGCGCGAAAACTAAAAGTCGCACATCCAAGTTCTTTGCAGATTTGAATTAAGGACATCCCACGTTGTCATTTGCAATGTATTCTTTTTTTTTACTCCTACCATTTCGTGATTTATGACAAAATTCCAGAAGCCTTACTTTGCGTTTTATATATGAATAAATTATCATTTTTTGCATAGGTTGAAAAGCTGTGGCGCGAAAACTAAAAGTCGCATATCCAAGTTCTTTGCAGATTTGAATTAAGGACATCCCACGTTACATTTGCAATGTATTCTTTTTTTTTACTCCTACCATTTCGTGATTTATGACAAAATTCCAGAAGCCTTACTTTGCGTTTTATATATGAATAAATTATCATTTTTTGCATAGGTTGAAAAGCTGTAGCGCGAAAACTAAAAGTCGCACATCCAAGTCCTTTGCAGATTTGAATTGAGGACATTCCACGTTATCATTTGCAATGTATTCTTTTTTTTTACTCCTACCATTTCGTGATTTATGACAAAATTCCAGAAGCCTTACTTTGCGTTTTATATATGAATAAATTATCATTTTTTGCATAGGTTGAAAAGCTGTGGCGCGAAAACTAAAAGTCGCACATCCAAGTTCTTTGCAGATTCGAATTAAGGACATCCCAAGTTATCATTTGCAATGTAGCCTTTTTTTTACTCCTACTATTTCGTGATTTATGACAAAATTCCAGAAGCCTTACTTTGCGTTTTATATATGAATAAATTATCATTTTTTGCATAGGTTGAAAAGCTGTGGCGCGAAAACTAAAAGTCGCACATCCAAGTCCTTTGCAGATTTGAATTGAGGACATTCCACGTTATCATTTGCAATGTATTCTTTTTTTTACTCCTACCATTTCGTGATTTATGACAAAATTCCAGAAGCCTTACTTTGCGTTTTATATATGAATAAATTATCATTTTTTGCATAGGTTGAAAAGCTGTGGCGCGAAAACTAAAAGTCGCACATCCAAGTCCTTTGCAGATTTAAATTAAGGACATCCCAAGTTATCATTTGCAATGTATCCTTTTTTTTTACTCCTACCATTTCGTGATTTATGACAAAATTCCAGAAGCCTTACTTTGCGTTTTATATATGAATAAATTATCATTTTTTGCATAGGTTGAAAAGCTGTAGCGCGAAAACTAAAAGTCGCACATCCAAGTCCTTTGCAGATTTGAATTGGGGACATTCCACGTTATCATTTGCAATGTATCCTTTTTTTTTTACTCTTACCATTTCGTGATTTATGACAAAATTCCTGAAGCCTTACTTTGCGTTTTATATATGAATAAATTATCATTTTTTGCATAGGTTGAAAAGCTGTGGCGCGAAAACTAAAAGTCGCACATCCAAGTTCTTTGCAGATTCGAATGGAGGACATCCCACGTTATCATTTGCAATGTATTCTTTTTTTTTACTCCTACCATTTCGTGATTTATGACAAAATTCCAGAAGCCTTACTTTGCGTTTTATATATGAATAAATTATCATTTTTTGCATAGGTTGAAAAGCTGTGGCGCGAAAACTAAAAGTCGCACATCCAAGTTCTTTGCAAATTCGAATTAAGGACATCCCAAGTTATCATTTGCAATGTATCCTTTTTTTTACTCCTACCATTTCGTGATTTATGACAAAATTCCAGAAGCCTTACTTTGCGTTTTATATATGAATAAATTATCATTTTTTGCATAGGTTGAAAAGCTGTGGCGCGAAAACTAAAAGTCACACAACCAAGTCCTTTGCAGATTTAAATTAAGGACATCCCAAGTTATCATTTGCAATGTATCCTTTTTTTTACTCCTACCATTTCGTGAGTTATGACAAAATTCCAGAAGCCTTACTTTGCGTTTTATATATGAATAAATTATCATTTTTTGCATAGGTTGAAAAGCTGTGGCGCGAAAACTAAAAGTCGCACATCCAAGTTCTTTGCAGATTTGAATTAAGAACATCCCACGTTATTGTTTGCAATGTATTCTTTTTTTTTACTCCTACCATTTCGTGATTTATGACAAAATTCCAGAAGCCTTACTTTGCGTTTTATATATGAATAAATTATCATTTTTTGCATAGGTTGAAAAGCTGTGGCGCGAAAACTAAAAGTCGCACATCCAAGTTCTTTGCAGATTTGAATTAAGGACATCCCAAGTTATCATTTGCAATGTGTCCTTTTTTTTTACTCCTACCATTTCGTGATTTATGACAAAATTCCAGAAGCCTTACTTTGCGTTTTATATATGAATAAATTATCATTTTTTGCATAGGTTGAAAAGCTGTGGCGCGAAAACTAAAAGTCGCACATCCAAGTTCTTTGCAGATTTGAATTAAGGACATCCCACGTTATCATTTGCAATGTATTCTTTTTTTTTACTCCTACCATTTCGTGATTTATGACAAAATTCCAGAAGCCTTACTTTGCGTTTTATATATGAATAAATTATCATTTTTTGCATAGGTTGAAAAGCTGTGGCGCGAAAACTAAAAGTCGCACATCCAAGTCCTTTGCAGATTTAAATTAAGGACATCCCAAGTTATCATTTGCAATGTATCCTTTTTTTTTACTCCTACCATTTCGTGATTTATGACAAAATTCCAGAAGCCTTACTTTGCGTTTTATATATGAATAAATTATCATTTTTTGCATAGGTTGAAAAGCTGTAGCGCGAAAACTAAAAGTCGCACATCCAAGTCCTTTGCAGATTTAAATTGAGGACATTCCACGTTATCATTTGCAATGTATTCTTTTTTTTTACTCCTACCATTTCGTGATTTATGACAAAATTCCAGAAGCCTTACTTTGCGTTTTATATATGAACAAATTATCATTTTTTGCATAGGTTGAAAAGCTGTGGCGCGAAAACTAAAAGTCGCACATCCAAGTTCTTTGCAGATTCGAATTAAGGACATCCCAAGTTATCATTTGCAATGTATCTTTTTTTTTTACTCCTACTATTTCGTGATTTATGACAAAATTCCACAAGCCTTACTTTGCGTTTTATATATGAATAAATTATCATTTTTTGCATAGGTTGAAAAGCTGTGGCGCGAAAACTAAAAGTCGCACATCCAAGTCCTTTGCAGATTTAAATTAAGGACATCCCAAGTTATCATTTGCAATGTATCCTTTTTTTTTACTCCTACCATTTCGTGATTTATGACAAAATTCCAGAAGCCTTACTTTGCGTTTTATATATGAATAAATTATCATTTTTTGCATAGGTTGAAAAGCTGTAGCGCGAAAACTAAAAGTCGCACATCCAAGTCCTTTGCAGATTTAAATTAAGGACATCCCAAGTTATCATTTACAATGTATCCTTTTTTTTTACTCCTACCATTTCGTGATTTATGACAAAATTCCTGAAGCCTTACTTTGCGTTTTATATATGAATAAATTATCATTTTTTGCATAGGTTGAAAAGCTGTGGCGCGAAAACTAAAAGTCGCACATCCAAGTTCTTTGCAGATTCGAATTGAGGACATCCCACGTTATCATTTGCAATGTATTCTTTTTTTTTACTCCTACCATTTCGTGATTTATGACAAAATTCCAGAAGCCTTACTTTGCGTTCTATATATGAATAAATTATCATTTTTTGCATAGGTTGAAAAGCTGTGGCGCGAAAACTAAAAGTCGCACAGCCAAGTCCTTTGCAGATTTGAATTGAGGACATCCCAAGTTATCATTTACAATGTATCCTTTTTTTTAGTCCTACCATTTCGTGATTTATGACAAAATTCCAGAAGCCTTACTTTGCGTTTTATATATGAATAAATTATCATTTTTTGCATAGGTTGAAAAGCTGTAGCGCGAAAACTAAAAGTCGCACATCCAAGTTCTTTGCAGATTCGAATTAAGGACATCCCAAGTTATCATTTGCAATGTATCCTTTTTTTTTACTCCTACCATTTCGTGATTTATGACAAAATTCCAGAAGCCTTACTTTGCGTTTTATATATGAATAAATTATCATTTTTTGCATAGGTTGAAAAGCTGTGGCGCAAAAACTAAAAGTCGCACATCCAAGTTCTTTGCAGATTTGAATTAAGGACATCCCAAGTTATCATTTGCAATGTATCTTTATTTTTTACTCCTACTATTTCGTGAGTTATGACAAAATTCCAGAAGCCTTACTTTGCGTTTTATATATGAATAAATTATCATTTTTTGCATAGGTTGAAAAGCTGTGGCGCGAAAACTAAAAGTCGCACATCCAAGTTCTTTGCAGATTTGAATTAAGGACATCCCACGTTATCATTTGCAATGTATCCTTTTTTTACTCCTACCATTTCGTGATTTATGACAAAATTCCAGAAGCCTTACTTTGCGTTTTATATATGAATAAATTATCATTTTTTGCATAGGTTGAAAAGCCTGGGCGCGAAAACTAAAAGTCGCACATCCAAGTCCTTTGCAGATTTGAATTGAGGACACCCCAAGTTATCATTTGCAATGTATCTTCTTTTTTACTCC
Source organism: Bombylius major (assembly GCA_932526495.1). Taxonomy (NCBI): domain Eukaryota; kingdom Metazoa; phylum Arthropoda; class Insecta; order Diptera; family Bombyliidae; genus Bombylius; species Bombylius major. The sequence goes on from OW052042.1 coordinate 32,207,772, forward strand.
TACCATTTCGTGATTTATGACAAAATTCCAGAAGCCTTACTTTGCGTTTTATATATGAATAAATTATCATTTTTTGCATAGGTTGAAAAGCTGTGGCGCGAAAACTAAAAGTCGCACATCCAAGTTCTTTGCAGATTTGAATTAAGGACTTCCCAAGTTATCATTTGCAATGTATCCTTTTTTTTACTCCTACCATTTCGTGATTTATGACAAAATTCCAGAAGCCTTACTTTGCGTTTTATATATGAATAAATTATCATTTTTTGCATAGGTTGAAAAGCTGTAGCGCGAAAACTAAAAGTCGTACATTCAAGTTCTTTGCAGATTTGAATTAAGGACATCCCAAGTTATCATTTGCAATGTATCCTTTTTTTTACTCCTACCATTTCGTGAGTTATGACAAAATTCCAGAAGCCTTACTTTGCGTTTTATATATGAATAAATTATCATTTTTTGCATAGGTTGAAAAGCTGTGGCGCGAAAACTAAAAGTCGCACATCCAAGTCCTTTGCAGATTTGAATTGAGGACATCCCAAGTTATCATTTACAATGTATCCTTTTTTTTAGTCCTACCATTTCGTGATTTATGACAAAAGTCCAGAAGCCTTACTTTGCGTTTTATATATGAATAAATTATCATTTTTTGCATAGGTTGAAAAGCTGTGGCGCGAAAACTAAAAGTCGCACATCCAAGTTCTTTGCAGATTCGAATTAAGGACATCCCAAGTTATCATTTGCAATGTATCCTTTTTTTTTACTCCTACCATTTCGTGATTTATGACAAAATTCCAGAAGCCTTACTTTGCGTTTTATATATGAATAAATTATCATTTTTTGCATAGGTTGAAAAGCTGTGGCGCGAAAACTAAAAGTCGCACATCCAAGTTCTTTGCAGATTCGAATTAAGGACATCCCAAGTTATCATCTGCAATGTATCTTTATTTTTTACTCCTACTATTTCGTGAGTTATGACAAAATTCCAGAAGCCTTACTTTGCGTTTTATATATGAATAAGTTATCATTTTTTGCATAGGTTGAAAAGCTGTGGCGCGAAAACTAAAAGTCGCACATCCAAGTTCTTTGCAGATTTGAATTAAGGACATCCCACGTTATCATTTGCAATGTATCCTTTTTTTACTCCTACCATTTCGTGATTTATGACAAAATTCCAGAAGCCTTACTTTGCGTTTTATATATGAATAAATTATCATTTTTTGCATAGGTTGAAAAGCTGTGGCGCGAAAACTAAAAGTCGCACATCCAAGTCCTTTGCAGATTTGAATTGAGGACACCCCAAGTTATCATTTGCAATGTATCTTCTTTTTTACTCCTACCATTTCGTGATTTATGACAAAATTCCAGAAGCCTTACTTTGCGTTTTATATATGAATAAATTATCATTTTTTGCATAGGTTGAAAAGCTGTGGCGCGAAAACTAAAAGTCGCACATCCAAGTTCTTTGCAGATTTGAATTAAGGACTTCCCAAGTTATCATTTGCAATGTATCCTTTTTTTTACTCCTACCATTTCGTGATTTATGACAAAATTCCAGAAGCCTTACTTTGCGTTTTATATATGAATAAATTATCATTTTTTGCATAGGTTGAAAAGCTGTAGCGCGAAAACTAAAAGTCGTACATTCAAGTTCTTTGCAGATTTGAATTAAGGACATCCCAAGTTATCATTTGCAATGTATCCTTTTTTTTACTCCTACCATTTCGTGAGTTATGACAAAATTCCAGAAGCCTTACTTTGCGTTTTATATATGAATAAATTATCATTTTTTGCATAGGTTGAAAAGCTGTGGCGCGAAAACTAAAAGTCGCACATCCAAGTTCTTTGCAGATTTGAATTAAGGACATCCCACGATATCATTTGCAATGTATTCTTTTTTTTTACTCCTACCATTTCCTGATTTATGACAAAATTCCAGAAGCCTTACTTTGCGTTTTATATATGAATAAATTATCATTTTTTGCATAGGTTGAAAAGCTGTGGCGCGAAAACTAAAAGTCGCACATCCAAGTTCTTTGCAGATTCGAATTAAGGACATCCCAAGTTATCATTTGCAATGTATCCTTTTTTTACTCCTACCATTTCGTGAGTTATGACAAAATTCCAGAAGCCTTACTTTGCGTTTTATATATGAATAAATTATCATTTTTTGCATAGGTTGAAAAGCTGTGGCGCGAAAACTAAAAGTCGCACATCCAAGTTCTTTGCAGATTTGAATTAAGGACTTCCCAAGTTATCATTTGCAATGTATCCTTTTTTTTACTCCTACCATTTCGTGATTTATGACAAAATTCCAGAAGCCTTACTTTGCGTTTTATATATGAATAAATTATCATTTTTTGCATAGGTTGAAAAGCTGTAGCGCGAAAACTAAAAGTCGTACATTCAAGTTCTTTGCAGATTTGAATTAAGGACATCCCAAGTTATCATTTGCAATGTATCCTTTTTTTTACTCCTACCATTTCGTGAGTTATGACAAAATTCCAGAAGCCTTACTTTGCGTTTTATATATGAATAAATTATCATTTTTTGCATAGGTTGAAAAGCTGTGGCGCGAAAACTAAAAGTCGCACATCCAAGTCCTTTGCAGATTTGAATTGAGGACATCCCAAGTTATCATTTACAATGTATCCTTTTTTTTAGTCCTACCATTTCGTGATTTATGACAAAAGTCCAGAAGCCTTACTTTGCGTTTTATATATGAATAAATTATCATTTTTTGCATAGGTTGAAAAGCTGTGGCGCGAAAACTAAAAGTCGCACATCCAAGTTCTTTGCAGATTCGAATTAAGGACATCCCAAGTTATCATTTGCAATGTATCCTTTTTTTTTACTCCTACCATTTCGTGATTTATGACAAAATTCCAGAAGCCTTACTTTGCGTTTTATATATGAATAAATTATCATTTTTTGCATAGGTTGAAAAGCTGTGGCGCGAAAACTAAAAGTCGCACATCCAAGTTCTTTGCAGATTCGAATTAAGGACATCCCAAGTTATCATCTGCAATGTATCTTTATTTTTTACTCCTACTATTTCGTGAGTTATGACAAAATTCCAGAAGCCTTACTTTGCGTTTTATATATGAATAAATTATCATTTTTTGCATAGGTTGAAAAGCTGTGGCGCGAAAACTAAAAGTCGCACATCCAAGTTCTTTGCAGATTTGAATTAAGGACATCCCACGTTATCATTTGCAATGTATCCTTTTTTTACTCCTACCATTTCGTGATTTATGACAAAATTCCAGAAGCCTTACTTTGCGTTTTATATATGAATAAATTATCATTTTTTGCATAGGTTGAAAAGCTGTGGCGCGAAAACTAAAAGTCGCACATCCAAGTCCTTTGCAGATTTGAATTGAGGACACCCCAAGTTATCATTTGCAATGTATCTTCTTTTTTACTCCTACCATTTCGTGATTTATGACAAAATTCCAGAAGCCTTACTTTGCGTTTTATATAGAATAAATTATCATTTTTTGCATAGGTTGAAAAGCTGTGGCGCGAAAACTAAAAGTCGCACATCCAAGTCCTTTGCAGATTTGAATTGAGGACATTCCACGTTATCATTTGCAATGTATTCTTTTTTTTTACTCCTACCATTTCGTGATTTATGACAAAATTCCAGAAGCCTTACTTTGCGTTTTATATATGAATAAATTATCATTTTTTGCATAGGTTGAAAAGCTGTAGCGCGAAAACTAAAAGTCGTACATTCAAGTTCTTTGCAGATTTGAATTAAGGACATCCCAAGTTATCATTTGCAATGTATCCTTTTTTTTTACTCCTACCATTTCGTGATTTATGACAAAATTCCAGAAGCCTTACTTTGCGTTTTATATATGAATAAATTATCATTTTTTGCATAGGTTGAAAAGCTGTGGCGCAAAAACTAAAAGTCGCACATCCAAGTTCTTTGCAGATTTGAATTAAGGACATCCCAAGTTATCATTTGCAATGTATCTTTATTTTTTACTCCTACTATTTCGTGAGTTATGACAAAATTCCAGAAGCCTTACTTTGCGTTTTATATATGAATAAATTATCATTTTTTGCATAGGTTGAAAAGCTGTGGCGCGAAAACTAAAAGTCGCACATCCAAGTTCTTTGCAGATTTGAATTAAGGACATCCCACGTTATCATTTGCAATGTATCCTTTTTTTACTCCTACCATTTCGTGATTTATTACAAAATTCCAGAAGCCTTACTTTGCGTTTTATATATGAATAAATTATCATTTTTTGCATAGGTTGAAAAGCTGTGGCGCGAAAACTAAAAGTCGCACATCCAAGTCCTTTGCAGATTTGAATTGAGGACACCCCAAGTTATCATTTGCAATGTATCTTCTTTTTTACTCCTACCATTTCGTGATTTATGACAAAATTCCAGAAGCCTTACTTTGCGTTTTATATATGAATAAATTATCATTTTTTGCATAGGTTGAAAAGCTGTGGCGCGAAAACTAAAAGTCGCACATCCAAGTTCTTTGCAGATTTGAATTAAGGACTTCCCAAGTTATCATTTGCAATGTATCCTTTTTTTTACTCCTACCATTTCGTGATTTATGACAAAATTCCAGAAGCCTTACTTTGCGTTTTATATATGAATAAATTATCATTTTTTGCATAGGTTGAAAAGCTGTGGCGCGAAAACTAAAAGTCGCACATTCAAGTTCTTTGCAGATTTGAATTAAGGACATCCCAAGTTATCATTTGCAATGTATCCTTTTTTTTACTCCTACCATTTCGTGAGTTATGACAAAATTCCAGAAGCCTTACTTTGCGTTTTATATATGAATAAATTATCATTTTTTGCATAGGTTGAAAAGCTGTGGCGCGAAAACTAAAAGTCGCACATCCAAGTCCTTTGCAGATTTGAATTGAGGACATCCCAAGTTATCATTTACAATGTATCCTTTTTTTTAGTCCTACCATTTCGTGATTTATGACAAAAGTCCAGAAGCCTTACTTTGCGTTTTATATATGAATAAATTATCATTTTTTGCATAGGTTGAAAAGCTGTGGCGCGAAAACTAAAAGTCGCACATCCAAGTTCTTTGCAGATTCGAATTAAGGACATCCCAAGTTATCATTTGCAATGTATCCTTTTTTTTTACTCCTACCATTTCGTGATTTATGACAAAATTCCAGAAGCCTTACTTTGCGTTTTATATATGAATAAATTATCATTTTTTGCATAGGTTGAAAAGCTGTGGCGCGAAAACTAAAAGTCGCACATCCAAGTTCTTTGCAGATTCGAATTAAGGACATCCCAAGTTATCATCTGCAATGTATCTTTATTTTTTACTCCTACTATTTCGTGAGTTATGACAAAATTCCAGAAGCCTTACTTTGCGTTTTATATATGAATAAATTATCATTTTTTGCATAGGTTGAAAAGCTGTGGCGCGAAAACTAAAAGTCGCACATCCAAGTTCTTTGCAGATTTGAATTAAGGACATCCCACGTTATCATTTGCAATGTATCCTTTTTTTACTCCTACCATTTCGTGATTTATGACAAAATTCCAGAAGCCTTACTTTGCGTTTTATATATGAATAAATTATCATTTTTTGCATAGGTTGAAAAGCTGTGGCGCGAAAACTAAAAGTCGCACATCCAAGTCCTTTGCAGATTTGAATTGAGGACACCCCAAGTTATCATTTGCAATGTATCTTCTTTTTTACTCCTACCATTTCGTGATTTATGACAAAATTCCAGAAGCCTTACTTTGCGTTTTATATATGAATAAATTATCATTTTTTGCATAGGTTGAAAAGCTGTGGCGCGAAAACTAAAAGTCGCACATCCAAGTTCTTTGCAGATTTGAATTAAGGACTTCCCAAGTTATCATTTGCAATGTATCCTTTTTTTTACTCCTACCATTTCGTGATTTATGACAAAATTCCAGAAGCCTTACTTTGCGTTTTATATATGAATAAATTATCATTTTTTGCATAGGTTGAAAAGCTGTAGCGCGAAAACTAAAAGTCGTACATTCAAGTTCTTTGCAGATTTGAATTAAGGACATCCCAAGTTATCATTTGCAATGTATCCTTTTTTTTACTCCTACCATTTCGTGAGTTATGACAAAATTCCAGAAGCCTTACTTTGCGTTTTATATATGAATAAATTATCATTTTTTGCATAGGTTGAAAAGCTGTGGCGCGAAAACTAAAAGTCGCACATCCAAGTTCTTTGCAGATTTGAATTAAGGACATCCCACGTTATCATTTGCAATGTATTCTTTTTTTTTACTCCTACCATTTCCTGATTTATGACAAAATTCCAGAAGCCTTACTTTGCGTTTTATATATGAATAAATTATCATTTTTTGCATAGGTTGAAAAGCTGTGGCGCGAAAACTAAAAGTCGCACATCCAAGTTCTTTGCAGATTCGAATTAAGGACATCCCAAGTTATCATTTGCAATGTATCCTTTTTTTACTCCTACCATTTCGTGAGTTATGACAAAATTCCAGAAGCCTTACTTTGCGTTTTATATATGAATAAATTATCATTTTTTGCATAGGTTGAAAAGCTGTGGCGCGAAAACTAAAAGTCGCACATCCAAGTTCTTTGCAGATTTGAATTAAGGACTTCCCAAGTTATCATTTGCAATGTATCCTTTTTTTTACTCCTACCATTTCGTGATTTATGACAAAATTCCAGAAGCCTTACTTTGCGTTTTATATATGAATAAATTATCATTTTTTGCATAGGTTGAAAAGCTGTAGCGCGAAAACTAAAAGTCGTACATTCAAGTTCTTTGCAGATTTGAATTAAGGACATCCCAAGTTATCATTTGCAATGTATCCTTTTTTTTACTCCTACCATTTCGTGAGTTATGACAAAATTCCAGAAGCCTTACTTTGCGTTTTATATATGAATAAATTATCATTTTTTGCATAGGTTGAAAAGCTGTGGCGCGAAAACTAAAAGTCGCACATCCAAGTCCTTTGCAGATTTGAATTGAGGACATCCCAAGTTATCATTTACAATGTATCCTTTTTTTTAGTCCTACCATTTCGTGATTTATGACAAAAGTCCAGAAGCCTTACTTTGCGTTTTATATATGAATAAATTATCATTTTTTGCATAGGTTGAAAAGCTGTGGCGCGAAAACTAAAAGTCGCACATCCAAGTTCTTTGCAGATTCGAATTAAGGACATCCCAAGTTATCATTTGCAATGTATCCTTTTTTTTTACTCCTACCATTTCGTGATTTATGACAAAATTCCAGAAGCCTTACTTTGCGTTTTATATATGAATAAATTATCATTTTTTGCATAGGTTGAAAAGCTGTGGCGCGAAAACTAAAAGTCGCACATCCAAGTTCTTTGCAGATTCGAATTAAGGACATCCCAAGTTATCATCTGCAATGTATCTTTATTTTTTACTCCTACTATTTCGTGAGTTATGACAAAATTCCAGAAGCCTTACTTTGCGTTTTATATATGAATAAATTATCATTTTTTGCATAGGTTGAAAAGCTGTGGCGCGAAAACTAAAAGTCGCACATCCAAGTTCTTTGCAGATTTGAATTAAGGACATCCCACGTTATCATTTGCAATGTATCCTTTTTTTACTCCTACCATTTCGTGATTTATGACAAAATTCCAGAAGCCTTACTTTGCGTTTTATATATGAATAAATTATCATTTTTTGCATAGGTTGAAAAGCTGTGGCGCGAAAACTAAAAGTCGCACATCCAAGTCCTTTGCAGATTTGAATTGAGGACACCCCAAGTTATCATTTGCAATGTATCTTCTTTTTTACTCCTACCATTTCGTGATTTATGACAAAATTCCAGAAGCCTTACTTTGCGTTTTATATAGAATAAATTATCATTTTTTGCATAGGTTGAAAAGCTGTGGCGCGAAAACTAAAAGTCGCACATCCAAGTCCTTTGCAGATTTGAATTGAGGACATTCCACGTTATCATTTGCAATGTATTCTTTTTTTTTACTCCTACCATTTCGTGATTTATGACAAAATTCCAGAAGCCTTACTTTGCGTTTTATATATGAATAAATTATCATTTTTTGCATAGGTTGAAAAGCTGTAGCGCGAAAACTAAAAGTCGTACATTCAAGTTCTTTGCAGATTTGAATTAAGGACATCCCAAGTTATCATTTGCAATGTATCCTTTTTTTTACTCCTACCATTTCGTGAGTTATGACAAAATTCCAGAAGCCTTACTTTGCGTTTTATATATGAATAAATTATCATTTTTTGCATAGGTTGAAAAGCTGTGGCGCGAAAACTAAAAGTCGCACATCCAAGTTCTTTGCAGATTTGAATTAAGGACATCCCACGTTATCATTTGCAATGTATTCTTTTTTTTTACTCCTACCATTTCCTGATTTATGACAAAATTCCAGAAGCCTTACTTTGCGTTTTATATATGAATAAATTATCATTTTTTGCATAGGTTGAAAAGCTGTGGCGCGAAAACTAAAAGTCGCACATCCAAGTTCTTTGCAGATTCGAATTAAGGACATCCCACGTTATCATTTGCAATGTATCCTTTTTTTACTCCTACCATTTCGTGATTTATGACAAAATTCCAGAAGCCTTACTTTGCGTTTTATATATGAATAAATTATCATTTTTTGCATAGGTTGAAAAGCTGTGGCGCGAAAACTAAAAGTCGCACATCCAAGTTCTTTGCAGATTCGAATTAAGGACATCCCAAGTTATCATTTGCAATGTATCCTTTTTTTTACTCCTACCATTTCGTGAGTTATGACAAAATTCCAGAAGCCTTACTTTGCGTTTTATATATGAATAAATTATCATTTTTTGCATAGGTTGAAAAGCTGTGGCGCGAAAACTAAAAGTCGCACATCCAAGTTCTTTCCAGATTCGAATTAAGGACATCCCAAGTTATCATTTGCAATGTATCTTTATTTTTACTCCTACCATTTCGTGATTTATGACAAAATTCCAGAAGCCTTACTTTGCGTTTTATATATGAATAAATTATCATTTTTTGCATAGGCTGAAAAGCTGTGGCGCGAAAACTAAAAGTCGCACATCCAAGTCCTTTGCAGATTTGAATTGAGGACATCCCAAGTTATCATTTGCAATGTATCTTCTTTTTTTACTCCTACCATTTCGTGATTTATGACAAAATTCCAGAAGCCTTACTTTGCGTTTTATATATGAATAAATTATCATTTTTTGCATAGGTTGAAAAGCTGTGGCGCGAAAACTAAAAGTCGCACATCCAAGTTCTTTGCAGATTTGAATTAAGGACTTCCCAAGTTATCATTTGCTATGTATCCTTTTTTTTACTCCTACCATTTCGTGATTTATGACAAAATTCCAGAAGCCTTACTTTGCGTTTTATATATGAATAAATTATCATTTTTTGCATAGGTTGAAAAGCTGTAGCGCGAAAACTAAAAGTCGTACATCCAAGTTCTTTGCAGATTTGAATTAAGGACATCCCAAGTTATCATTTGCAATGTATCTTTTTTTTTTACTCCTACCATTTCGTGAGTTATGACAAAATTCCAGAAGCCTTACTTTGCGTTTTATATATGAATAAATTATCATTTTTTGCATAGGTTGAAAAGCTGTGGCGCGAAAACTAAAAGTCGCACATCCAAGTTCTTTGCAGATTTAAATTAAGGACATCCCACGTTATCATTTGCAATGTATTCTTTTTTTTTACTCCTACCATTTCCTGATTTATGACAAAATTCCAGAAGCCTTACTTTGCGTTTTATATATGAATAAATTATCATTTTTTGCATAGGTTGAAAAGCTGTGGCGCGAAAACTAAAAGTCGCACATCCAAGTTCTTTGCAGATTCGAATTAAGGACATCCCAAGTTATCATTTGCAATGTATCCTTTTTTTACTCCCACCATTTCGTGAGTTATGACAAAATTCCAGAAGCCTTACTTTGCGTTTTATATATGAATAAATTATCATTTTTTGCATAGGTTGAAAAGCTGTGGCGCGAAAACTAAAAGTCGCACATCCAAGTTCTTTGCAGATTCGAATTAAGGACATCCCAAGTTATCATTTGCAATGTATCCTTTTTTTTACTCCTACCATTTCGTGAGTTATGACAAAATTCCAGAAGCCTTACTTTGCGTTTTATATATGAATAAATTATCATTTTTTGCATAGGTTGAAAAGCTGTGGCGCGAAAACTAAAAGTCGCACATCCAAGTTCTTTGCAGATTTGAATTAAGGACATCCCACGTTATCATTTGCAATGTATTCTTTTTTTTTTACTTCTACCATTTCGTGATTTATGACAAAATTCCAGAAGCCTTACTTTGCGTTTTATATATGAATAAATTATCATTTTTTGCATAGGTTGAAAAGCTGTGGCGCGAAAACTAAAAGTCGCACATCCAAGTTCTTTGCAGATTCGAATTAAGGACATCCCAAGTTATCATTTGCAATGTATCCTTTTTTTTACTCCTACCATTTCGTGAGTTATGACAAAATTCCAGAAGCCTTACTTTGCGTTTTATATATGAATAAATTATCATTTTTTGCATAGGTTGAAAAGCTGTAGCGCGAAAACTAAAAGTCGCACATCCAAGTTCTTTGCAGATTTGAATTAAGGACATCCCACGTTATCATTTGCAATGTATTCTTTTTTTTTACTCCTACCATTTCGTGATTTATGACAAAATTCCAGAAGCCTTACTTTGCGTTTTATATATGAATAAATTATCATTTTTTGCATAGGTTGAAAAGCTGTGGCGCGAAAACTAAAAGTCGCACATCCAAGTTCTTTGCAGATTTGAATTAAGGACATCCCACGTTATCATTTGCAATGTATTCTTTTTTTTTACTCCTACCATTTCGTGATTTATGACAAAATTCCAGAAGCCTTACTTTGCGTTTTATATATGAATAAATTATCATTTTTTGCATAGGTTGAAAAGCTGTGGCGCGAAAACTAAAAGCCACACATCCAAGTTCTTTGCAGATTCGAATTAAGGACATCCCACGTTATCATTTGCAATGTATCCTTTTTTTTTACTCTTACCATTTCGTGATTTATGACAAAATTCCAGAAGCCTTACTTTGCGTTTTATATATGAATAAATTATCATTTTTTGCATAGGTTGAAAAGCTGTAGCGCGAAAACTAAAAGTCGCACATCCAAGTTCTTTGCAGATTCGAATTAAGGACATCCCAAGTTATCATTTGCAATGTATCTTTTTTTTTACTCCCACCATTTCGTGAGTTATGACAAAATTCCAGAAGCCTTACTTTGCGTTTTATATATGAATAAATTATCATTTTTTGCATAGGTTGAAAAGCTGTGGCGCGAAAACTAAAAGTCGCACATCCAAGTTCTTTGCAGATTCGAATTAAGGACATCCCAAGTTATCATTTGCAATGTATCCTTTTTTTTACTCTTACCATTTCGTGAGTTATGACAAAATTCCAGAAGCCTTACTTTGCGTTTTATATATGAATAAATTATCATTTTTTGCATAGGTTGAAAAGCTGTGGCGCGAAAACTAAAAGTCGCACATCCAAGTTCTTTGCAGATTTGAATTAAGGACATCCCACGTTATCATTTGCAATGTATTCTTTTTTTTTTACTTCTACCATTTCGTGATTTATGACAAAATTCCAGAAGCCTTACTTTGCGTTTTATATATGAATAAATTATCATTTTTTGCATAGGTTGAAAAGCTGTGGCGCGAAAACTAAAAGTCGCACATCCAAGTTCTTTGCAGATTCGAATTAAGGACATCCCAAGTTATCATTTGCAATGTATCCTTTTTTTACTCCTACCATTTCGTGATTTATGACAAAATTCCAGAAGCCTTACTTTGCGTTTTATATATGAATAAATTATCATTTTTTGCATAGGTTGAAAAGCTGTGGCGCGAAAACTAAAAGTCGCACATCCAAGTTCTTTGCAGATTCGAATTAAGGACATCCCAAGTTATCATTTGCAATGTATCCTTTTTTTTACTCCTACCATTTCGTGATTTATGACAAAATTCCAGAAGCCTTACTTTGCGTTTTATATATGAATAAATTATCATTTTTTGCATAGGTTGAAAAGCTGTGGCGCGAAAACTAAAAGTCGCACATCCAAGTTCTTTGCAGATTCGAATTAAGGACATCCCACGTTATCATTTGCAATGTAGCCTTTTTTTTTACTCCTACCATTTCGTGATTTATGACAAAATTCCAGAAGCCTTACTTTGCGTTTTATATATGAATAAATTATCATTTTTTGCATAGGTTGAAAAGCTGTGGCGCGAAAACTAAAAGTCGCACATCCAAGTCCTTTGCAGATTTGAATTGAGGACATCCCAAGTTATCATTTGCAATGTATCTTCTTTTTTACTCCTACCATTTCGTGATTTATGACAAAATTCCAGAAGCCTTACTTTGAGTTTTATATATGAATAAATTATCATTTTTTGCATAGGTTGAAAAGCTGTGGCGCGAAAACTAAAAGTCGCACATCCAAGTTCTTTGCAGATTTGAATTAAGGACTTCCCAAGTTATCATTTGCAATGTATCCTTTTTTTTACTCCTACCATTTCGTGATTTATGACAAAATTCCAGAAGCCTTACTTTGCGTTTTATATATGAATAAATTATCATTTTTTGCATAGGTTGAAAAGCTGTAGCGCGAAAACTAAAAGTCGTACATCCAAGTTCTTTGCAGATTTGAATTAAGGACATCCCAAGTTATCATTTGCAATGTATCCTTTTTTTTACTCCTACCATTTCGTGAGTTATGACAAAATTCCAGAAGCCTTACTTTGCGTTTTATATATGAATAAATTATCATTTTTTGCATAGGTTGAAAAGCTGTGGCGCGAAAACTAAAAGTCGCACATCCAAGTTCTTTGCAGATTTGAATTAAGGACATCCCACGTTATCATTTGCAATGTATTCTTTTTTTTTACTCCTACCATTTCCTGATTTATGACAAAATTCCAGAAGCCTTACTTTGCGTTTTATATATGAATAAATTATCATTTTTTGCATAGGTTGAAAAGCTGTGGCGCGAAAACTAAAAGTCGCACATCCAAGTTCTTTGCAGATTCGAATTAAGGACATCCCAAGTTATCATTTGCAATGTATCCTTTTTTTACTCCTACCATTTCGTGATTTATGACAAAATTCCAGAATCCTTACTTTGCGTTTTATATATGAATAAATTATCATTTTTTGCATAGGTTGAAAAGCTGTAGCGCGAAAACTAAAAGTCGCACATCCAAGTTCTTTGCAGATTCGAATTAAGGACATCCCAAGTTATCATTTGCAATGTATCTTTTTTTTTACTCCCACCATTTCGTGAGTTATGACAAAATTCCAGAAGCCTTACTTTGCGTTTTATATATGAATAAATTATCATTTTTTGCATAGGTTGAAAAGCTGTGGCGCGAAAACTAAAAGTCGCACATCCAAGTTCTTTGCAGATTCGAATTAAGGACATCCCAAGTTATCATTTGCAATGTATCCTTTTTTTTACTCCTACCATTTCGTGAGTTATGACAAAATTCCAGAAGCCTTACTTTGCGTTTTATATATGAATAAATTATCATTTTTTGCATAGGTTGAAAAGCTGTGGCGCGAAAACTAAAAGTCGCACATCCAAGTTCTTTGCAGATTTGAATTAAGGACATCCCACGTTATCATTTGCAATGTATTCTTTTTTTTTTACTTCTACCATTTCGTGATTTATGACAAAATTCCAGAAGCCTTACTTTGCGTTTTATATATGAATAAATTATCATTTTTTGCATAGGTTGAAAAGCTGTGGCGCGAAAACTAAAAGTCGCACATCCAAGTTCTTTGCAGATTCGAATTAAGGACATCCCAAGTTATCATTTGCAATGTATCCTTTTTTTTACTCCTACCATTTCGTGAGTTATGACAAAATTCCAGAAGCCTTACTTTGCGTTTTATATATGAATAAATTATCATTTTTTGCATAGGTTGAAAAGCTGTAGCGCGAAAACTAAAAGTCACACAGCCAAGTCCTTTGCAGATTTGAATTAAGGACATCCCACGTTATCATTTGCAATGTATTCTTTTTTTTTACTCCTACCATTTCGTGATTTATGACAAAATTCCAGAAGCCTTACTTTGCGTTTTATATATGAATAAATTATCATTTTTTGCATAGGTTGAAAAGCTGTAGCGCGAAAACTAAAAGTCGCACATCCAAGTTCTTTGCAGATTTGAATTAAGGACATCCCACGTTATCATTTGCAATGTATTCTTTTTTTTTACTCCTACCATTTCGTGATTTATGACAAAATTCCAGAAGCCTTACTTTGCGTTTTATATATGAATAAATTATCATTTTTTGCATAGGTTGAAAAGCTGTGGCGCGAAAACTAAAAGTCGCACATCCAAGTTCTTTGCAGATTCGAATTAAGGACATCCCAAGTTATCATTTGCAATGTATCCTTTTTTTTACTCCTACCATTTCGTGATTTATGACAAAATTCCAGAAGCCTTACTTTGCGTTTTATATATGAATAAATTATCATTTTTTGCATAGGTTGAAAAGCTGTGGCGCGAAAACTAAAAGCCACACATCCAAGTTCTTTGCAGATTCGAATTAAGGACATCCCACGTTATCATTTGCAATGTATTCTTTTTTTTTACTCTTACCATTTCGTGATTTATGACAAAATTCCAGAAGCCTTACTTTGCGTTTTATATATGAATAAATTATCATTTTTTGCATAGGTTGAAAAGCTGTGGCGCGAAAACTAAAAGCCGTATATCCAAGTTCTTTGCAGATTTGAATTAAGGACATCCCAAGTTATCATTTGCAATGTATCTTTTTTTTTTACTCCTACCATTTCGTGATTTATGACAAAATTCCAGAAGCCTTACTTTGCGTTTTATATATGAATAAATTATCATTTTTTGCATAGGTTGAAAAGCTGTGGCGCGAAAACTAAAAGTCGCACATCCAAGTTCTTTGCAGATTTGAATTAAGGACATTCCAAGTTATCATTTGCAATGTATCTTTTTTTTTACTCCTACCATTTCGTGATTTATGACAAAATTCCAGAAGCCTTACTTTGCGTTTTATATATGAATAAATTATCATTTTTTGCATAGGTTGAAAAGCTGTAGCGCGAAAACTAAAAGTCGTACATCCAAGTTCTTTGCAGATTTGAATTAAGGACATCCCAAGTTATCATTTGCAATGTATCTTTTTTTTTACTCCTACCATTTCGTGAGTTATGACAAAATTCCAGAAGCCTTACTTTGCGTTTTATATATGAATAAATTATCATTTTTTGCATAGGTTGAAAAGCTGTGGCGCGAAAACTAAAAGTCGCACATCCAAGTTCTTTGCAGATTTGAATTAAGGACATCCCACGTTATCATTTGCAATGTATTCTTTTTTTTTACTCCTACCATTTCCTGATTTATGACAAAATTCCAGAAGCCTTACTTTGCGTTTTATATATGAATAAATTATCATTTTTTGCATAGGTTGAAAAGCTGTGGCGCGAAAACTAAAAGTCGCACATCCAAGTTCTTTGCAGATTCGAATTAAGGACATCCCAAGTTATCATTTGCAATGTATCCTTTTTTACTCCTACCATTTCGTGATTTATGACAAAATTCCAGAAGCCTTACTTTGCGTTTTATATATGAATAAATTATCATTTTTTGCATAGGTTGAAAAGCTGTAGCGCGAAAACTAAAAGTTGCACATCCAAGTTCTTTGCAGATTCGAATTAAGGACATCCCAAGTTATCATTTGCAATGTATCTTTTTTTTTTACTCCCACCATTTCGTGAGTTATGACAAAATTCCAGAAGCCTTACTTTGCGTTTTATATATGAATAAATTATCATTTTTTGCATAGGTTGAAAAGCTGTGGCGCGAAAACTAAAAGACGTACATCCAAGTTCTTTGCAGATTTGAATTAAGGACATCCCAAGATATCATTTGCAATGTATCTTTTTTTTTTACTCCTACCATTTCGTGAGTTATGACAAAATTCCAGAAGCCTTACTTTGCGTTTTATATATGAATAAATTATCATTTTTTGCATAGGTTGAAAAGCTGTGGCGCGAAAACTAAAAGTCGCACATCCAAGTTCTTTGCAGATTTGAATTAAGGACATCCCACGTTATCATTTGCAATGTATTCTTTTTTTTTACTCCTACCATTTCCTGATTTATGACAAAATTCCAGAAGCCTTACTTTGCGTTTTATATATGAATAAATTATCATTTTTTGCATAGGTTGAAAAGCTGTGGCGCGAAAACTAAAAGTCGCACATCCAAGTTCTTTGCAGATTCGAATTAAGGACATCCCAAGTTATCATTTGCAATGTATCCTTTTTTTACTCCTACCATTTCGTGATTTATGACAAAATTCCAGAAGCCTTACTTTGCGTTTTATATATGAATAAATTATCATTTTTTGCATAGGTTGAAAAGCTGTGGCGCGAAAACTAAAAGTCGCACATCCAAGTTCTTTGCAGATTTGAATTAAGGACATCCCACGTTATCATTTGCAATGTATTTTTTTTTTTACTCCTACCATTTCGTGATTTATGACAAAATTCCAGAAGCCTTACTTTGCGTTTTATATATGAATAAATTATCATTTTTTGCATAGGTTGAAAAGCTGTGGCGCGAAAACTAAAAGTCGCACATCCAAGTTCTTTGCAGATTTGAATTAAGGACATCCCACGTTATCATTTGCAATGTATTCTTTTTTTTTACTCCTACCATTTCGTGATTTATGACAAAATTCCAGAAGCCTTACTTTGCGTTTTATATATGAATAAATTATCATTTTTTGCATAGGTTGAAAAGCTGTGGCGCGAAAACTAAAAGTCGCACATCCAAGTTCTTTGCAGATTCGAATTAAGGACATCCCAAGTTATCATTTGCAATGTATCCTTTTTTTTACTCCTACCATTTCGTGATTTATGACAAAATTCCAGAAGCCTTACTTTGCGTTTTATATATGAATAAATTATCATTTTTTGCATAGGTTGAAAAGCTGTGGCGCGAAAACTAAAAGCCACACATCCAAGTTCTTTGCAGATTCGAATTAAGGACATCCCACGTTATCATTTGCAATGTATCCTTTTTTTTTACTCTTACCATTTCGTGATTTATGACAAAATTCCAGAAGCCTTACTTTGCGTTTTATATATGAATAAATTATCATTTTTTGCATAGGTTGAAAAGCTGTGGCGCGAAAACTAAAAGCCGTATATCCAAGTTCTTTGCAGATTTGAATTAAGGACATCCCAAGTTATCATTTGCAATGTATCTTTTTTTTTTACTCTTACCATTTCGTGATTTATGACAAAATTCCAGAAGCCTTACTTTGCGTTTTATATATGAATAAATTATCATTTTTTGCATAGGTTGAAAAGCTGTGGCGCGAAAACTAAAAGTCGCACATCCAAGTTCTTTGCAGATTTGAATTAAGGACATTCCAAGTTATCATTTGCAATGTATCCTTTTTTTTACTCCTACCATTTCGTGATTTATGACAAAATTCCAGAAGCCTTACTTTGCGTTTTATATATGAATAAATTATCATTTTTTGCATAGGTTGAAAAGCTGTAGCGCGAAAACTAAAAGTCGTACATCCAAGTTCTTTGCAGATTTGAATTAAGGACATCCCAAGTTATCATTTGCAATGTATCTTTTTTTTTACTCCTACCATTTCGTGAGTTATGACAAAATTCCAGAAGCCTTACTTTGCGTTTTATATATGAATAAATTATCATTTTTTGCATAGCTTGAAAAGCTGTGGCGCGAAAACTAAAAGTCGCACATCCAAGTTCTTTGCAGATTTGAATTAAGGACATCCCACGTTATCATTTGCAATGTATTCTTTTTTTTTACTCCTACCATTTCCTGATTTATGACAAAATTCCAGAAGCCTTACTTTGCGTTTTATATATGAATAAATTATCATTTTTTGCATAGGTTGAAAAGCTGTGGCGCGAAAACTAAAAGTCGCACATCCAAGTTCTTTGCAGATTTGAATTAAGGACATTCCAAGTTATCATTTGCAATGTATCCTTTTTTTTACTCCTACCATTTCGTGATTTATGACAAAATTCCAGAAGCCTTACTTTGCGTTTTATATATGAATAAATTATCATTTTTTGCATAGGTTGAAAAGCTGTAGCGCGAAAACTAAAAGTCGTACATCCAAGTTCTTTGCAGATTTGAATTAAGGACATCCCAAGTTATCATTTGCAATGTATCTTTTTTTTTACTCCTACCATTTCGTGAGTTATGACAAAATTCCAGAAGCCTTACTTTGCGTTTTATATATGAATAAATTATCATTTTTTGCATAGGTTGAAAAGCTGTGGCGCGAAAACTAAAAGTCGCACATCCAAGTTCTTTGCAGATTTGAATTAAGGACATCCCACGTTATCATTTGCAATGTATTCTTTTTTTTTACTCCTACCATTTCCTGATTTATGACAAAATTCCAGAAGCCTTACTTTGCGTTTTATATATGAATAAATTATCATTTTTTGCATAGGTTGAAAAGCTGTGGCGCGAAAACTAAAAGTCGCACATCCAAGTTCTTTGCAGATTCGAATTAAGGACATCCCAAGTTATCATTTGCAATGTATCCTTTTTTTACTCCTACCATTTCGTGATTTATGACAAAATTCCAGAAGCCTTACTTTGCGTTTTATATATGAATAAATTATCATTTTTTGCATAGGTTGAAAAGCTGTGGCGCGAAAACTAAAAGTCGCACATCCAAGTTCTTTGCAGATTCGAATTAAGGACATCCCAAGTTATCATTTGCAATGTATCTTTTTTTTTTACTCCCACCATTTCGTGAGTTATGACAAAATTCCAGAAGCCTTACTTTGCGTTTTATATATGAATAAATTATCATTTTTTGCATAGGTTGAAAAGCTGTGGCGCGAAAACTAAAAGACGTACATCCAAGTTCTTTGCAGATTTGAATTAAGGACATCCCAAGATATCATTTGCAATGTATCTTTTTTTTTTACTCCTACCATTTCGTGAGTTATGACAAAATTCCAGAAGCCTTACTTTGCGTTTTATATATGAATAAATTATCATTTTTTGCATAGGTTGAAAAGCTGTGGCGCGAAAACTAAAAGTCGCACATCCAAGTTCTTTGCAGATTTGAATTAAGGACATCCCACGTTATCATTTGCAATGTATTCTTTTTTTTTTACTCCTACCATTTCGTGATTTATGACAAAATTCCAGAAGCCTTACTTTGCGTTTTATATATGAATAAATTATCATTTTTTGCATAGGTTGAAAAGCTGTGGCGCGAAAACTAAAAGTCGCACATCCAAGTTCTTTGCAGATTCGAATTAAGGACATCCCAAGTTATCATTTGCAATGTATCCTTTTTTTTACTCCTACCATTTCGTGAGTTATGACAAAATTCCAGAAGCCTTACTTTGCGTTTTATATATGAATAAATTATCATTTTTTGCATAGGTTGAAAAGCTGTAGCGCGAAAACTAAAAGTCGCACATCCAAGTTCTTTGCAGATTTGAATTAAGGACATCCCACGTTATCATTTGCAATGTATTCTTTTTTTTTACTCCTACCATTTCGTGATTTATGACAAAATTCCAGAAGCCTTACTTTGCGTTTTATATATGAATAAATTATCATTTTTTGCATAGGTTGAAAAGCTGTGGCGCGAAAACTAAAAGTCGCACATCCAAGTTCTTTGCAGATTTGAATTAAGGACATCCCACGTTATCATTTGCAATGTATTCTTTTTTTTTACTCCTACCATTTCGTGATTTATGACAAAATTCCAGAAGCCTTACTTTGCGTTTTATATATGAATAAATTATCATTTTTTGCATAGGTTGAAAAGCTGTGGCGCGAAAACTAAAAGCCACACATCCAAGTTCTTTGCAGATTCGAATTAAGGACATCCCACGTTATCATTTGCAATGTATCCTTTTTTTTTACTCTTACCATTTCGTGATTTATGACAAAATTCCAGAAGCCTTACTTTGCGTTTTATATATGAATAAATTATCATTTTTTGCATAGGTTGAAAAGCTGTAGCGCGAAAACTAAAAGTCGCACATCCAAGTTCTTTGCAGATTCGAATTAAGGACATCCCAAGTTATCATTTGCAATGTATCTTTTTTTTTACTCCCACCATTTCGTGAGTTATGACAAAATTCCAGAAGCCTTACTTTGCGTTTTATATATGAATAAATTATCATTTTTTGCATAGGTTGAAAAGCTGTGGCGCGAAAACTAAAAGTCGCACATCCAAGTTCTTTGCAGATTCGAATTAAGGACATCCCAAGTTATCATTTGCAATGTATCCTTTTTTTTACTCTTACCATTTCGTGAGTTATGACAAAATTCCAGAAGCCTTACTTTGCGTTTTATATATGAATAAATTATCATTTTTTGCATAGGTTGAAAAGCTGTGGCGCGAAAACTAAAAGTCGCACATCCAAGTTCTTTGCAGATTTGAATTAAGGACATCCCACGTTATCATTTGCAATGTATTCTTTTTTTTTTACTTCTACCATTTCGTGATTTATGACAAAATTCCAGAAGCCTTACTTTGCGTTTTATATATGAATAAATTATCATTTTTTGCATAGGTTGAAAAGCTGTGGCGCGAAAACTAAAAGTCGCACATCCAAGTTCTTTGCAGATTCGAATTAAGGACATCCCAAGTTATCATTTGCAATGTATCCTTTTTTTACTCCTACCATTTCGTGATTTATGACAAAATTCCAGAAGCCTTACTTTGCGTTTTATATATGAATAAATTATCATTTTTTGCATAGGTTGAAAAGCTGTGGCGCGAAAACTAAAAGTCGCACATCCAAGTTCTTTGCAGATTCGAATTAAGGACATCCCAAGTTATCATTTGCAATGTATCCTTTTTTTTACTCCTACCATTTCGTGATTTATGACAAAATTCCAGAAGCCTTACTTTGCGTTTTATATATGAATAAATTATCATTTTTTGCATAGGTTGAAAAGCTGTGGCGCGAAAACTAAAAGTCGCACATCCAAGTTCTTTGCAGATTCGAATTAAGGACATCCCACGTTATCATTTGCAATGTAGCCTTTTTTTTTACTCCTACCATTTCGTGATTTATGACAAAATTCCAGAAGCCTTACTTTGCGTTTTATATATGAATAAATTATCATTTTTTGCATAGGCTGAAAAGCTGTGGCGCGAAAACTAAAAGTCGCACATCCAAGTCCTTTGCAGATTTGAATTGAGGACATCCCAAGTTATCATTTGCAATGTATCTTCTTTTTTACTCCTACCATTTCGTGATTTATGACAAAATTCCAGAAGCCTTACTTTGAGTTTTATATATGAATAAATTATCATTTTTTGCATAGGTTGAAAAGCTGTGGCGCGAAAACTAAAAGTCGCACATCCAAGTTCTTTGCAGATTTGAATTAAGGACTTCCCAAGTTATCATTTGCAATGTATCCTTTTTTTTACTCCTACCATTTCGTGATTTATGACAAAATTCCAGAAGCCTTACTTTGCGTTTTATATATGAATAAATTATCATTTTTTGCATAGGTTGAAAAGCTGTAGCGCGAAAACTAAAAGTCGTACATCCAAGTTCTTTGCAGATTTGAATTAAGGACATCCCAAGTTATCATTTGCAATGTATCTTTTTTTTTTACTCCTACCATTTCGTGAGTTATGACAAAATTCCAGAAGCCTTACTTTGCGTTTTATATATGAATAAATTATCATTTTTTGCATAGGTTGAAAAGCTGTGGCGCGAAAACTAAAAGTCGCACATCCAAGTTCTTTGCAGATTTGAATTAAGGACATCCCACGTTATCATTTGCAATGTATTCTTTTTTTTTACTCCTACCATTTCCTGATTTATGACAAAATTCCAGAAGCCTTACTTTGCGTTTTATATATGAATAAATTATCATTTTTTGCATAGGTTGAAAAGCTGTGGCGCGAAAACTAAAAGTCGCACATCCAAGTTCTTTGCAGATTCGAATTAAGGACATCCCAAGTTATCATTTGCAATGTATCCTTTTTTTACTCCTACCATTTCGTGATTTATGACAAAATTCCAGAATCCTTACTTTGCGTTTTATATATGAATAAATTATCATTTTTTGCATAGGTTGAAAAGCTGTAGCGCGAAAACTAAAAGTCGCACATCCAAGTTCTTTGCAGATTTGAATTAAGGACATCCCAAGTTATCATTTGCAATGTATCTTTTTTTTTACTCCCACCATTTCGTGAGTTATGACAAAATTCCAGAAGCCTTACTTTGCGTTTTATATATGAATAAATTATCATTTTTTGCATAGGTTGAAAAGCTGTGGCGCGAAAACTAAAAGTCGCACATCCAAGTTCTTTGCAGATTCGAATTAAGGACATCCCAAGTTATCATTTGCAATGTATCCTTTTTTTTACTCCTACCATTTCGTGAGTTATGACAAAATTCCAGAAGCCTTACTTTGCGTTTTATATATGAATAAATTATCATTTTTTGCATAGGTTGAAAAGCTGTGGCGCGAAAACTAAAAGTCGCACATCCAAGTTCTTTGCAGATTTGAATTAAGGACATCCCACGTTATCATTTGCAATGTATTCTTTTTTTTTTACTTCTACCATTTCGTGATTTATGACAAAATTCCAGAAGCCTTACTTTGCGTTTTATATATGAATAAATTATCATTTTTTGCATAGGTTGAAAAGCTGTGGCGCGAAAACTAAAAGTCGCACATCCAAGTTCTTTGCAGATTCGAATTAAGGACATCCCAAGTTATCATTTGCAATGTATCCTTTTTTTTACTCCTACCATTTCGTGAGTTATGACAAAATTCCAGAAGCCTTACTTTGCGTTTTATATATGAATAAATTATCATTTTTTGCATAGGTTGAAAAGCTGTAGCGCGAAAACTAAAAGTCACACAGCCAAGTCCTTTGCAGATTTGAATTAAGGACATCCCACGTTATCATTTGCAATGTATTCTTTTTTTTTACTCCTACCATTTCGTGATTTATGACAAAATTCCAGAAGCCTTACTTTGCGTTTTATATATGAATAAATTATCATTTTTTGCATAGGTTGAAAAGCTGTGGCGCGAAAACTAAAAGTCGCACATCCAAGTTCTTTGCAGATTCGAATTAAGGACATCCCAAGTTATCATTTGCAATGTATCCTTTTTTTACTCCTACCATTTCGTGATTTATGACAAAATTCCAGAAGCCTTACTTTGCGTTTTATATATGAATAAATTATCATTTTTTGCATAGGTTGAAAAGCTGTGGCGCGAAAACTAAAAGTCGCACATCCAAGTTCTTTGCAGATTCGAATTAAGGACATCCCAAGTTATCATTTGCAATGTATCCTTTTTTTACTCCTACCATTTCGTGATTTATGACAAAATTCCAGAAGCCTTACTTTGCGTTTTATATATGAATAAATTATCATTTTTTGCATAGGTTGAAAAGCTGTGGCGCGAAAACTAAAAGTCGCACATCCAAGTTCTTTGCAGATTTGAATTAAGGACATCCCAAGTTATCATTTGCAATGTATCTTTTTTTTTTACTCCCACCATTTCGTGAGTTATGACAAAATTCCAGAAGCCTTACTTTGCGTTTTATATATGAATAAATTATCATTTTTTGCATAGGTTGAAAAGCTGTGGCGCGAAAACTAAAAGACGTACATCCAAGTTCTTTGCAGATTTGAATTAAGGACATCCCAAGATATCATTTGCAATGTATCTTTTTTTTTTACTCCTACCATTTCGTGAGTTATGACAAAATTCCAGAAGCCTTACTTTGCGTTTTATATATGAATAAATTATCATTTTTTGCATAGGTTGAAAAGCTGTGGCGCGAAAACTAAAAGTCGCACATCCAAGTTCTTTGCAGATTTGAATTAAGGACATCCCACGTTATCATTTGCAATGTATTCTTTTTTTTTTACTTCTACCATTTCGTGATTTATGACAAAATTCCAGAAGCCTTACTTTGCGTTTTATATATGAATAAATTATCATTTTTTGCATAGGTTGAAAAGCTGTGGCGCGAAAACTAAAAGTCGCACATCCAAGTTCTTTGCAGATTCGAATTAAGGACATCCCAAGTTATCATTTGCAATGTATCCTTTTTTTTACTCCTACCATTTCGTGAGTTATGACAAAATTCCAGAAGCCTTACTTTGCGTTTTATATATGAATAAATTATCATTTTTTGCATAGGTTGAAAAGCTGTAGCGCGAAAACTAAAAGTCGCACATCCAAGTTCTTTGCAGATTTGAATTAAGGACATCCCACGTTATCATTTGCAATGTATTCTTTTTTTTTACTCCTACCATTTCGTGATTTATGACAAAATTCCAGAAGCCTTACTTTGCGTTTTATATATGAATAAATTATCATTTTTTGCATAGGTTGAAAAGCTGTGGCGCGAAAACTAAAAGTCGCACATCCAAGTTCTTTGCAGATTTGAATTAAGGACATCCCACGTTATCATTTGCAATGTATTCTTTTTTTTTACTCCTACCATTTCGTGATTTATGACAAAATTCCAGAAGCCTTACTTTGCGTTTTATATATGAATAAATTATCATTTTTTGCATAGGTTGAAAAGCTGTGGCGCGAAAACTAAAAGCCACACATCCAAGTTCTTTGCAGATTCGAATTAAGGACATCCCACGTTATCATTTGCAATGTATCCTTTTTTTTTACTCTTACCATTTCGTGATTTATGACAAAATTCCAGAAGCCTTACTTTGCGTTTTATATATGAATAAATTATCATTTTTTGCATAGGTTGAAAAGCTGTAGCGCGAAAACTAAAAGTCGCACATCCAAGTTCTTTGCAGATTCGAATTAAGGACATCCCAAGTTATCATTTGCAATGTATCTTTTTTTTTACTCCCACCATTTCGTGAGTTATGACAAAATTCCAGAAGCCTTACTTTGCGTTTTATATATGAATAAATTATCATTTTTTGCATAGGTTGAAAAGCTGTGGCGCGAAAACTAAAAGTCGCACATCCAAGTTCTTTGCAGATTCGAATTAAGGACATCCCAAGTTATCATTTGCAATGTATCCTTTTTTTTACTCTTACCATTTCGTGAGTTATGACAAAATTCCAGAAGCCTTACTTTGCGTTTTATATATGAATAAATTATCATTTTTTGCATAGGTTGAAAAGCTGTGGCGCGAAAACTAAAAGTCGCACATCCAAGTTCTTTGCAGATTTGAATTAAGGACATCCCACGTTATCATTTGCAATGTATTCTTTTTTTTTTACTTCTACCATTTCGTGATTTATGACAAAATTCCAGAAGCCTTACTTTGCGTTTTATATATGAATAAATTATCATTTTTTGCATAGGTTGAAAAGCTGTGGCGCGAAAACTAAAAGTCGCACATCCAAGTTCTTTGCAGATTCGAATTAAGGACATCCCAAGTTATCATTTGCAATGTATCCTTTTTTTACTCCTACCATTTCGTGATTTATGACAAAATTCCAGAAGCCTTACTTTGCGTTTTATATATGAATAAATTATCATTTTTTGCATAGGTTGAAAAGCTGTGGCGCGAAAACTAAAAGTCGCACATCCAAGTTCTTTGCAGATTCGAATTAAGGACATCCCAAGTTATCATTTGCAATGTATCCTTTTTTTTACTCCTACCATTTCGTGATTTATGACAAAATTCCAGAAGCCTTACTTTGCGTTTTATATATGAATAAATTATCATTTTTTGCATAGGTTGAAAAGCTGTGGCGCGAAAACTAAAAGTCGCACATCCAAGTTCTTTGCAGATTCGAATTAAGGACATCCCACGTTATCATTTGCAATGTAGCCTTTTTTTTTACTCCTACCATTTCGTGATTTATGACAAAATTCCAGAAGCCTTACTTTGCGTTTTATATATGAATAAATTATCATTTTTTGCATAGGCTGAAAAGCTGTGGCGCGAAAACTAAAAGTCGCACATCCAAGTCCTTTGCAGATTTGAATTGAGGACATCCCAAGTTATCATTTGCAATGTATCTTCTTTTTTACTCCTACCATTTCGTGATTTATGACAAAATTCCAGAAGCCTTACTTTGAGTTTTATATATGAATAAATTATCATTTTTTGCATAGGTTGAAAAGCTGTGGCGCGAAAACTAAAAGTCGCACATCCAAGTTCTTTGCAGATTTGAATTAAGGACTTCCCAAGTTATCATTTGCAATGTATCCTTTTTTTTACTCCTACCATTTCGTGATTTATGACAAAATTCCAGAAGCCTTACTTTGCGTTTTATATATGAATAAATTATCATTTTTTGCATAGGTTGAAAAGCTGTAGCGCGAAAACTAAAAGTCGTACATCCAAGTTCTTTGCAGATTTGAATTAAGGACATCCCAAGTTATCATTTGCAATGTATCTTTTTTTTTTACTCCTACCATTTCGTGAGTTATGACAAAATTCCAGAAGCCTTACTTTGCGTTTTATATATGAATAAATTATCATTTTTTGCATAGGTTGAAAAGCTGTGGCGCGAAAACTAAAAGTCGCACATCCAAGTTCTTTGCAGATTTGAATTAAGGACATCCCACGTTATCATTTGCAATGTATTCTTTTTTTTTACTCCTACCATTTCCTGATTTATGACAAAATTCCAGAAGCCTTACTTTGCGTTTTATATATGAATAAATTATCATTTTTTGCATAGGTTGAAAAGCTGTGGCGCGAAAACTAAAAGTCGCACATCCAAGTTCTTTGCAGATTCGAATTAAGGACATCCCAAGTTATCATTTGCAATGTATCCTTTTTTTACTCCTACCATTTCGTGATTTATGACAAAATTCCAGAATCCTTACTTTGCGTTTTATATATGAATAAATTATCATTTTTTGCATAGGTTGAAAAGCTGTAGCGCGAAAACTAAAAGTCGCACATCCAAGTTCTTTGCAGATTCGAATTAAGGACATCCCAAGTTATCATTTGCAATGTATCTTTTTTTTTACTCCCACCATTTCGTGAGTTATGACAAAATTCCAGAAGCCTTACTTTGCGTTTTATATATGAATAAATTATCATTTTTTGCATAGGTTGAAAAGCTGTGGCGCGAAAACTAAAAGTCGCACATCCAAGTTCTTTGCAGATTCGAATTAAGGACATCCCAAGTTATCATTTGCAATGTATCCTTTTTTTTACTCCTACCATTTCGTGAGTTATGACAAAATTCCAGAAGCCTTACTTTGCGTTTTATATATGAATAAATTATCATTTTTTGCATAGGTTGAAAAGCTGTGGCGCGAAAACTAAAAGTCGCACATCCAAGTTCTTTGCAGATTTGAATTAAGGACATCCCACGTTATCATTTGCAATGTATTCTTTTTTTTTTACTTCTACCATTTCGTGATTTATGACAAAATTCCAGAAGCCTTACTTTGCGTTTTATATATGAATAAATTATCATTTTTTGCATAGGTTGAAAAGCTGTGGCGCGAAAACTAAAAGTCGCACATCCAAGTTCTTTGCAGATTCGAATTAAGGACATCCCAAGTTATCATTTGCAATGTATCCTTTTTTTTACTCCTACCATTTCGTGAGTTATGACAAAATTCCAGAAGCCTTACTTTGCGTTTTATATATGAATAAATTATCATTTTTTGCATAGGTTGAAAAGCTGTAGCGCGAAAACTAAAAGTCACACAGCCAAGTCCTTTGCAGATTTGAATTAAGGACATCCCACGTTATCATTTGCAATGTATTCTTTTTTTTTACTCCTACCATTTCGTGATTTATGACAAAATTCCAGAAGCCTTACTTTGCGTTTTATATATGAATAAATTATCATTTTTTGCATAGGTTGAAAAGCTGTGGCGCGAAAACTAAAAGTCGCACATCCAAGTTCTTTGCAGATTTGAATTAAGGACATCCCACGTTATCATTTGCAATGTATTCTTTTTTTTTACTCCTACCATTTCGTGATTTATGACAAAATTCCAGAAGCCTTACTTTGCGTTTTATATATGAATAAATTATCATTTTTTGCATAGGTTGAAAAGCTGTGGCGCGAAAACTAAAAGTCGCACATCCAAGTTCTTTGCAGATTCGAATTAAGGACATCCCAAGTTATCATTTGCAATGTATCCTTTTTTTTACTCCTACCATTTCGTGATTTATGACAAAATTCCAGAAGCCTTACTTTGCGTTTTATATATGAATAAATTATCATTTTTTGCATAGGTTGAAAAGCTGTGGCGCGAAAACTAAAAGCCACACATCCAAGTTCTTTGCAGATTCGAATTAAGGACATCCCACGTTATCATTTGCAATGTATTCTTTTTTTTTACTCTTACCATTTCGTGATTTATGACAAAATTCCAGAAGCCTTACTTTGCGTTTTATATATGAATAAATTATCATTTTTTGCATAGGTTGAAAAGCTGTGGCGCGAAAACTAAAAGCCGTATATCCAAGTTCTTTGCAGATTTGAATTAAGGACATCCCAAGTTATCATTTGCAATGTATCTTTTTTTTTTACTCCTACCATTTCGTGATTTATGACAAAATTCCAGAAGCCTTACTTTGCGTTTTATATATGAATATATTATCATTTTTTGCATAGGTTGAAAAGCTGTGGCGCGAAAACTAAAAGTCGCACATCCAAGTTCTTTGCAGATTTGAATTAAGGACATTCCAAGTTATCATTTGCAATGTATCTTTTTTTTTACTCCTACCATTTCGTGATTTATGACAAAATTCCAGAAGCCTTACTTTGCGTTTTATATATGAATAAATTATCATTTTTTGCATAGGTTGAAAAGCTGTAGCGCGAAAACTAAAAGTCGTACATCCAAGTTCTTTGCAGATTTGAATTAAGGACATCCCAAGTTATCATTTGCAATGTATCTTTTTTTTTACTCCTACCATTTCGTGAGTTATGACAAAATTCCAGAAGCCTTACTTTGCGTTTTATATATGAATAAATTATCATTTTTTGCATAGGTTGAAAAGCTGTGGCGCGAAAACTAAAAGTCGCACATCCAAGTTCTTTGCAGATTTGAATTAAGGACATCCCACGTTATCATTTGCAATGTATTCTTTTTTTTTACTCCTACCATTTCCTGATTTATGACAAAATTCCAGAAGCCTTACTTTGCGTTTTATATATGAATAAATTATCATTTTTTGCATAGGTTGAAAAGCTGTGGCGCGAAAACTAAAAGTCGCACATCCAAGTTCTTTGCAGATTCGAATTAAGGACATCCCAAGTTATCATTTGCAATGTATCCTTTTTTACTCCTACCATTTCGTGATTTATGACAAAATTCCAGAAGCCTTACTTTGCGTTTTATATATGAATAAATTATCATTTTTTGCATAGGTTGAAAAGCTGTAGCGCGAAAACTAAAAGTTGCACATCCAAGTTCTTTGCAGATTCGAATTAAGGACATCCCAAGTTATCATTTGCAATGTATCTTTTTTTTTTACTCCCACCATTTCGTGAGTTATGACAAAATTCCAGAAGCCTTACTTTGCGTTTTATATATGAATAAATTATCATTTTTTGCATAGGTTGAAAAGCTGTGGCGCGAAAACTAAAAGACGTACATCCAAGTTCTTTGCAGATTTGAATTAAGGACATCCCAAGATATCATTTGCAATGTATCTTTTTTTTTTACTCCTACCATTTCGTGAGTTATGACAAAATTCCAGAAGCCTTACTTTGCGTTTTATATATGAATAAATTATCATTTTTTGCATAGGTTGAAAAGCTGTGGCGCGAAAACTAAAAGTCGCACATCCAAGTTCTTTGCAGATTTGAATTAAGGACATCCCACGTTATCATTTGCAATGTATTCTTTTTTTTTACTCCTACCATTTCCTGATTTATGACAAAATTCCAGAAGCCTTACTTTGCGTTTTATATATGAATAAATTATCATTTTTTGCATAGGTTGAAAAGCTGTGGCGCGAAAACTAAAAGTCGCACATCCAAGTTCTTTGCAGATTCGAATTAAGGACATCCCAAGTTATCATTTGCAATGTATCCTTTTTTTACTCCTACCATTTCGTGATTTATGACAAAATTCCAGAAGCCTTACTTTGCGTTTTATATATGAATAAATTATCATTTTTTGCATAGGTTGAAAAGCTGTGGCGCGAAAACTAAAAGTCGCACATCCAAG
Organism: Bombylius major; assembly: GCA_932526495.1. NCBI lineage: Eukaryota > Metazoa > Arthropoda > Insecta > Diptera > Bombyliidae > Bombylius > Bombylius major. The sequence goes on from OW052042.1 coordinate 32,237,969, forward strand.
TTCTTTGCAGATTTGAATTAAGGACATCCCACGTTATCATTTGCAATGTATTTTTTTTTTTACTCCTACCATTTCGTGATTTATGACAAAATTCCAGAAGCCTTACTTTGCGTTTTATATATGAATAAATTATCATTTTTTGCATAGGTTGAAAAGCTGTGGCGCGAAAACTAAAAGTCGCACATCCAAGTTCTTTGCAGATTCGAATTAAGGACATCCCACGTTATCATTTGCAATGTATTCTTTTTTTTTACTCCTACCATTTCGTGATTTATGACAAAATTCCAGAAGCCTTACTTTGCGTTTTATATATGAATAAATTATCATTTTTTGCATAGGTTGAAAAGCTGTGGCGCGAAAACTAAAAGTCGCACATCCAAGTTCTTTGCAGATTCGAATTAAGGACATCCCAAGTTATCATTTGCAATGTATCCTTTTTTTTACTCCTACCATTTCGTGATTTATGACAAAATTCCAGAAGCCTTACTTTGCGTTTTATATATGAATAAATTATCATTTTTTGCATAGGTTGAAAAGCTGTGGCGCGAAAACTAAAAGCCACACATCCAAGTTCTTTGCAGATTCGAATTAAGGACATCCCACGTTATCATTTGCAATGTATCCTTTTTTTTTACTCTTACCATTTCGTGATTTATGACAAAATTCCAGAAGCCTTACTTTGCGTTTTATATATGAATAAATTATCATTTTTTGCATAGGTTGAAAAGCTGTGGCGCGAAAACTAAAAGCCGTATATCCAAGTTCTTTGCAGATTTGAATTAAGGACATCCCAAGTTATCATTTGCAATGTATCTTTTTTTTTTACTCTTACCATTTCGTGATTTATGACAAAATTCCAGAAGCCTTACTTTGCGTTTTATATATGAATAAATTATCATTTTTTGCATAGGTTGAAAAGCTGTGGCGCGAAAACTAAAAGTCGCACATCCAAGTTCTTTGCAGATTTGAATTAAGGACATTCCAAGTTATCATTTGCAATGTATCCTTTTTTTTACTCCTACCATTTCGTGATTTATGACAAAATTCCAGAAGCCTTACTTTGCGTTTTATATATGAATAAATTATCATTTTTTGCATAGGTTGAAAAGCTGTAGCGCGAAAACTAAAAGTCGTACATCCAAGTTCTTTGCAGATTTGAATTAAGGACATCCCAAGTTATCATTTGCAATGTATCTTTTTTTTTACTCCTACCATTTCGTGAGTTATGACAAAATTCCAGAAGCCTTACTTTGCGTTTTATATATGAATAAATTATCATTTTTTGCATAGCTTGAAAAGCTGTGGCGCGAAAACTAAAAGTCGCACATCCAAGTTCTTTGCAGATTTGAATTAAGGACATCCCACGTTATCATTTGCAATGTATTCTTTTTTTTTACTCCTACCATTTCCTGATTTATGACAAAATTCCAGAAGCCTTACTTTGCGTTTTATATATGAATAAATTATCATTTTTTGCATAGGTTGAAAAGCTGTGGCGCGAAAACTAAAAGTCGCACATCCAAGTTCTTTGCAGATTTGAATTAAGGACATTCCAAGTTATCATTTGCAATGTATCCTTTTTTTTACTCCTACCATTTCGTGATTTATGACAAAATTCCAGAAGCCTTACTTTGCGTTTTATATATGAATAAATTATCATTTTTTGCATAGGTTGAAAAGCTGTAGCGCGAAAACTAAAAGTCGTACATCCAAGTTCTTTGCAGATTTGAATTAAGGACATCCCAAGTTATCATTTGCAATGTATCTTTTTTTTTACTCCTACCATTTCGTGAGTTATGACAAAATTCCAGAAGCCTTACTTTGCGTTTTATATATGAATAAATTATCATTTTTTGCATAGGTTGAAAAGCTGTGGCGCGAAAACTAAAAGTCGCACATCCAAGTTCTTTGCAGATTTGAATTAAGGACATCCCACGTTATCATTTGCAATGTATTCTTTTTTTTACTCCTACCATTTCCTGATTTATGACAAAATTCCAGAAGCCTTACTTTGCGTTTTATATATGAATAAATTATCATTTTTTGCATAGGTTGAAAAGCTGTGGCGCGAAAACTAAAAGTCGCACATCCAAGTTCTTTGCAGATTCGAATTAAGGACATCCCAAGTTATCATTTGCAATGTATCCTTTTTTTACTCCTACCATTTCGTGATTTATGACAAAATTCCAGAAGCCTTACTTTGCGTTTTATATATGAATAAATTATCATTTTTTGCATAGGTTGAAAAGCTGTGGCGCGAAAACTAAAAGTCGCACATCCAAGTTCTTTGCAGATTCGAATTAAGGACATCCCAAGTTATCATTTGCAATGTATCTTTTTTTTTTACTCCCACCATTTCGTGAGTTATGACAAAATTCCAGAAGCCTTACTTTGCGTTTTATATATGAATAAATTATCATTTTTTGCATAGGTTGAAAAGCTGTGGCGCGAAAACTAAAAGACGTACATCCAAGTTCTTTGCAGATTTGAATTAAGGACATCCCAAGATATCATTTGCAATGTATCTTTTTTTTTTACTCCTACCATTTCGTGAGTTATGACAAAATTCCAGAAGCCTTACTTTGCGTTTTATATATGAATAAATTATCATTTTTTGCATAGGTTGAAAAGCTGTGGCGCGAAAACTAAAAGTCGCACATCCAAGTTCTTTGCAGATTTGAATTAAGGACATCCCACGTTATCATTTGCAATGTATTCTTTTTTTTTACTCCTACCATTTCCTGATTTATGACAAAATTCCAGAAGCCTTACTTTGCGTTTTATATATGAATAAATTATCATTTTTTGCATAGGTTGAAAAGCTGTGGCGCGAAAACTAAAAGTCGCACATCCAAGTTCTTTGCAGATTCGAATTAAGGACATCCCAAGTTATCATTTGCAGTGTATCCTTTTTTTACTCCTACCATTTCGTGATTTATGACAAAATTCCAGAAGCCTTACTTTGCGTTTTATATATGAATAAATTATCATTTTTTGCATAGGTTGAAAAGCTGTAGCGCGAAAACTAAAAGTCGCACATCCAAGTTCTTTGCAGATTCGAATTAAGGACATCCCAAGTTATCATTTGCAATGTATCTTTTTTTTTACTCCCACCATTTCGTGAGTTATGACAAAATTCCAGAAGCCTTACTTTGCGTTTTATATATGAATAAATTATCATTTTTTGCATAGGTTGAAAAGCTGTGGCGCGAAAACTAAAAGTCGCACATCCAAGTTCTTTGCAGATTCGAATTGAGGACATCCCAAGTTATCATTTGCAATGTATCCTTTTTTTTACTCCTACCATTTCGTGAGTTATGACAAAATTCCAGAAGCCTTACTTTGCGTTTTATATATGAATAAATTATCATTTTTTGCATAGGTTGAAAAGCTGTGGCGCGAAAACTAAAAGTCGCACATCCAAGTTCTTTGCAGATTTGAATTAAGGACATCCCACGTTATCATTTGCAATGTATTCTTTTTTTTTTACTTCTACCATTTCGTGATTTATGACAAAATTCCAGAAGCCTTACTTTGCGTTTTATATATGAATAAATTATCATTTTTTGCATAGGTTGAAAAGCTGTGGCGCGAAAACTAAAAGTCGCACATCCAAGTTCTTTGCAGATTCGAATTAAGGACATCCCAAGTTATCATTTGCAATGTATCCTTTTTTTTACTCCTACCATTTCGTGAGTTATGACAAAATTCCAGAAGCCTTACTTTGCGTTTTATATATGAATAAATTATCATTTTTTGCATAGGTTGAAAAGCTGTAGCGCGAAAACTAAAAGTCACACAGCCAAGTCCTTTGCAGATTTGAATTAAGGACATCCCACGTTATCATTTGCAATGTATTCTTTTTTTTTACTCCTACCATTTCGTGATTTATGACAAAATTCCAGAAGCCTTACTTTGCGTTTTATATATGAATAAATTATCATTTTTTGCATAGGTTGAAAAGCTGTGGCGCGAAAACTAAAAGTCGCACATCCAAGTTCTTTGCAGATTTGAATTAAGGACATCCCACGTTATCATTTGCAATGTATTCTTTTTTTTTACTCCTACCATTTCGTGATTTATGACAAAATTCCAGAAGCCTTACTTTGCGTTTTATATATGAATAAATTATCATTTTTTGCATAGGTTGAAAAGCTGTGGCGCGAAAACTAAAAGTCGCACATCCAAGTTCATTGCAGATTCGAATTAAGGACATCCCAAGTTATCATTTGCAATGTATCCTTTTTTTTACTCCTACCATTTCGTGATTTATGACAAAATTCCAGAAGCCTTACTTTGCGTTTTATATATGAATAAATTATCATTTTTTGCATAGGTTGAAAAGCTGTGGCGCGAAAACTAAAAGCCACACATCCAAGTTCTTTGCAGATTCGAATTAAGGACATCCCACGTTATCATTTGCAATGTATCCTTTTTTTTTACTCTTACCATTTCGTGATTTATGACAAAATTCCAGAAGCCTTACTTTTCGTTTTATATATGAATAAATTATCATTTTTTGCATAGGTTGAAAAGCTGTGGCGCGAAAACTAAAAGCCGTACATCCAAGTTCTTTAGAGATTTGAATTAAGGACATCCCAAGTTATCATTTGCAATGTATCTTTTTTTTTTACTCCTACCATTTCGTGATTTATGACAAAATTCCAGAAGCCTTACTTTGCGTTTTATATATGAATAAATTATCATTTTTTGCATAGGTTGAAAAGCTGTGGCGCGAAAACTAAAAGTCGCACATCCAAGTTCTTTGCAGATTTGAATTAAGGACATTCCAAGTTATCATTTGCAATGTATCCTTTTTTTTACTCCTACCATTTCGTGATTTATGACAAAATTCCAGAAGCCTTACTTTGCGTTTTATATATGAATAAATTATCATTTTTTGCATAGGTTGAAAAGCTGTAGCGCGAAAACTAAAAGTCGTACATCCAAGTTCTTTGCAGATTTGAATTAAGGACATCCCAAGTTATCATTTGCAATGTATTCTTTTTTTTTACTCCTACCATTTCCTGATTTATGACAAAATTCCAGAAGCCTTACTTTGCGTTTTATATATGAATAAATTATCATTTTTTGCATAGGTTGAAAAGCTGTGGCGCGAAAACTAAAAGTCGCACATCCAAGTTCTTTGCAGATTCGAATTAAGGACATCCCAAGTTATCATTTGCAATGTATCCTTTTTTTACTCCTACCATTTCGTGATTTATGACAAAATTCCAGAAGCCTTACTTTGCGTTTTATATATGAATAAATTATCATTTTTTGCATAGGTTGAAAAGCTGTAGCGCGAAAACTAAAAGTTGCACATCCAAGTTCTTTGCAGATTCGAATTAAGGACATCCCAAGTTATCATTTGCAATGTATCTTTTTTTTTTACTCCCACCATTTCGTAAGTTATGACAAAATTCCAGAAGCCTTACTTTGCGTTTTATATATGAATAAATTATCATTTTTTGCATAGGTTGAAAAGCTGTGGCGCGAAAACTAAAAGTCGCACATCCAAGTTCTTTGCAGATTCGAATTAAGGACATCCCAAGTTATCATTTGCAATGTATCTTTTTTTTTACTCCTACCATTTCGTGAGTTATGACAAAATTCCAGAAGCCTTACTTTGCGTTTTATATATGAATAAATTATCATTTTTTGCATAGGTTGAAAAGCTGTGGCGCGAAAACTAAAAGTCGCACATCCAAGTTCTTTGCAGATTTGAATTAAGGACATCCCACGTTATCATTTGCAATGTATTCTTTTTTTTTACTCCTACCATTTCGTGATTTATGACAAAATTCCAGAAGCCTTACTTTGCGTTTTATATATGAATAAATTATCATTTTTTGCATAGGTTGAAAAGCTGTGGCGCGAAAACTAAAAGTCGCACATCCAAGTTCTTTGCAGATTCGAATTAAGGACATCCCAAGTTATCATTTGCAATGTATCCTTTTTTTTACTCCTACCATTTCGTGAGTTATGACAAAATTCCAGAAGCCTTACTTTGCGTTTAATATATGAATAAATTATCATTTTTTGCATAGGTTGAAAAGCTGTAGCGCGAAAACTAAAAGTCACACAGCCAAGTCCTTTGCAGATTTGAATTAAGGACATCCCACGTTATTATTTGCAATGTATTCTTTTTTTTTACTCCTACCATTTCGTGATTTATGACAAAATTCCAGAAGCCTTACTTTGCGTTTTATATATGAATAAATTATCATTTTTTGCATAGGTTGAAAAGCTGTGGCGCGAAAACTAAAAGTCGCACATCCAAGTTCTTTGCAGATTTGAATTAAGGACATCCCACGTTATCATTTGCAATGTATTCTTTTTTTTTACTCCTACCATTTCGTGATTTATGACAAAATTCCAGAAGCCTTACTTTGCGTTTTATATATGAATAAATTATCATTTTTTGCATAGGTTGAAAAGCTGTGGCGCGAAAACTAAAAGTCGCACATCCAAGTTCTTTGCAGATCCGAATTAAGGACATCCCAAGTTATCATTTGCAATGTATCCTTTTTTTTACTCCTACCATTTCGTGATTTATGACAAAATTCCAGAAGCCTTACTTTGCGTTTTATATATGAATAAATTATCATTTTTTGCATAGGTTGAAAAGCTGTGGCGCGAAAACTAAAAGCCACACATCCAAGTTCTTTGCAGATTCGAATTAAGGACATCCCAAGTTATCATTTGCAATGTATCCTTTTTTTTACTCTTACCATTTCGTGATTTATGACAAAATTCCAGAAGCCTTACTTTGCGTTTTATATATGAATAAATTATCATTTTTTGCATAGGTTGAAAAGCTGTGGCGCGAAAACTAAAAGCCGTACATCCAAGTTCTTTGCAGATTTGAATTAAGGACATCCCAAGTTATCATTTGCAATGTATCCTTTTTTTTACTCCTACCATTTCGTGATTTATGACAAAATTCCAGAAGCCTTACTTTGCGTTTTATATATGAATAAATTATCATTTTTTGCATAGGTTGAAAAGCTGTGGCGCGAAAACTAAAAGCCACACATCCAAGTTCTTTGCAGATTCGAATTAAGGACATCCCACGTTATCATTTGCAATGTATCCTTTTTTTTACTCTTACCATTTCGTGATTTATGACAAAATTCCAGAAGCCTTACTTTTCGTTTTATATATGAATAAATTATCATTTTTTGCATAGGTTGAAAAGCTGTGGCGCGAAAACTAAAAGTCGCACATCCAAGTTCTTTGCAGATTTGAATTAAGGACATTCCAAGTTATCATTTGCAATGTATCCTTTTTTTTACTCCTACCATTTCGTGATTTATGACAAAATTCCAGAAGCCTTACTTTGCGTTTTATATATGAATAAATTATCATTTTTTGCATAGGTTGAAAAGCTGTGGCGCGAAAACTAAAAGTCGCACATCCAAGTTCTTTGCAGATTTGAATTAAGGACATCCCACGTTATCATTTGCAATGTATTCTTTTTTTTTACTCCTACCATTTCGTGATTTATGACAAAATTCCAGAAGCCTTACTTTGCGTTTTATATATGAATAAATTATCATTTTTTGCATAGGTTGAAAAGCTGTGGCGCGAAAACTAAAAGTCGCACATCCAAGTTCTTTGCAGATTCGAATTAAGGACATCCCAAGTTATCATTTGCAATGTATCCTTTTTTTTACTCCTACCATTTCGTGATTTATGACAAAATTCCAGAAGCCTTACTTTGCGTTTTATATATGAATAAATTATCATTTTTTGCATAGGTTGAAAAGCTGTAGCGCGAAAACTAAAAGTCGCACATCCAAGTCCTTTGCAGATTTGAATTAAGGACATCCCAAGTTATCATTTGCAATGTATCTTTTTTTTTTACTCCTACCATTTCGTGAGTTATGACAAAATTCCAGAAGCCTTACTTTGCGTTTTATATATGAATAAATTATCATTTTTTGCATAGGTTGAAAAGCTGTGGCGCGAAAACTAAAAGTCACACAGCCAAGTCCTTTGCAGATTTGAATTAAGGACATCCCAAGTTATCATTTGCAATGTATCCTTTTTTTTACTCCTACCATTTCGTGAGTTATGACAAAATTCCAGAAGCCTTACTTTGCGTTTTATATATGAATAAATTATCATTTTTTGCATAGGTTGAAAAGCTGTGGCGCGAAAACTAAAAGTCGCACATCCAAGTTCTTTGCAGATTTGAATTAAGGACATCCCACGTTATCATTTGCAATGTATCCTTTTTTTTACTCCTACCATTTCGTGATTTATGACAAAATTCCAGAAGCCTTACTTTGCGTTTTATATATAAATAAATTATCATTTTTTGCATAGGTTGAAAAGCTGTGGCGCGAAAACTAAAAGTCGCACATCCAAGTTCTTTGCAGATTCGAATTAAGGACATCCCAAGTTATCATTTGCAATGTAGCCTTTTTTTTACTCCCACTATTTCGTGATTTATGACAAAATTCCAGAAGCCTTACTTTGCGTTTTATATATGAATAAATTATCATTTTTTGCATAGGTTGAAAAGCTGTAGCGCGAAAACTAAAAGTCGCACATCCAAGTTCTTTGCAGATTTGAATTAAGGACATCCCAAGTTATCATTTGCAATGTATTCTTTTTTTTTACTCTTACCATTTCGTGATTTATGACAAAATTCCAGAAGCCTTACTTTGCGTTTTATATATGAATAAATTATCATTTTTTGCATAGGTTGAAAAGCTGTGGCGCGAAAACTAAAAGTCGCACATCCAAGTTCTTTGCAGATTTGAATTAAGGACTTCCCAAGTTATCATTTGCAATGTATCCTTTTTTTTACTCCTACCATTTCGTGATTTATGACAAAATTCCAGAAGCCTTACTTTGCGTTTTATATATGAATAAATTATCATTTTTTGCATAGGTTGAAAAGCTGTGGCGCGAAAACTAAAAGTCCCACATCCAAGTTCTTTGCAGATTTGAATTAAGGACTTCCCAAGTTATCATTTGCAATGTATCCTTTTTTTTACTCCTACCATTTCGTGATTTATGACAAAATTCCAGAAGCCTTACTTTGCGTTTTATATATGAATAAATTATCATTTTTTGCATAGGTTGAAAAGCTGTGGCGCGAAAACTAAAAGTCGCACATCCAAGTTCTTTGCAGATTTGAATTAAGGACATCCCACGTTATCATTTGCAATGTATTCTTTTTTTTTACTCCTACCATTTCCTGATTTATGACAAAATTCCAGAAGCCTTACTTTGCGTTTTATATATGAATAAATTATCATTTTTTGCATAGGTTGAAAAGCTGTAGCGCGAAAACTAAAAGTCACACAGCCAAGTCCTTTGCAGATTTCAATTAAGGACATCCCACGTTATCATTTGCAATGTATTCTTTTTTTTTACTCCTACCATTTCGTGATTTATGACAAAATTCCAGAAGCCTTACTTTGCGTTTTATATATGAATAAATTATCATTTTTTGCATAGGTTGAAAAGCTGTGGCGCGAAAACTAAAAGTCGCACATCCAAGTTCTTTGCAGATTCGAATTAAGGACATCCCAAGTTATCATTTGCAATGTATCCTTTTTTTTACTCCTACCATTTCGTGATTTATGACAAAATTCCAGAAGCCTTACTCTGCGTTTTATATATGAATAAATTATCATTTTTTGCATAGGTTGAAAAGCTGTGGCTCGAAAACTAAAAGCCACACATCCAAGTTCTTTGCAGATTCGAATTAAGGACATCCCACGTTATCATTTGCAATGTATCCTTTTTTTTTACTCTTACCATTTCGTGATTTATGACAAAATTCCAGAAGCCTTACTTTGCGTTTTATATATGACTAAATTATCATTTTTTGCATATTTTGAAAAGCTGTGGCGCGAAAACTAAAAGATGTACATCCAAGTTCTTTGCAGATTTGAATTAAGGACATCCCAAGTTATCATTTGCAATGTGTCTTTTTTTTTTACTCCTACCATTTCGTGATTTATGACAAAATTCCAGAAGCCTTACTTTGCGTTTTATATATGAATAAATTATCATTTTTTGCATAGGTTGAAAAGCTGTGGCGCGAAAACTAAAAGTCGCACATCCAAGTTCTTTGCAGATTTGAAATAAGGACATTCCAAGTTATCATTTGCAATGTATCCTTTTTTTTACTCCTACCATTTCGTGATTTATGACAAAATTCCAGAAGCCTTACTTTGCGTTTTATATATGAATAAATTATCATTTTTTGCATAGGTTGAAAAGCTGTGGCGCGAAAACTAAAAGTCGCACATCCCAGTTCTTTGCAGATTTGAATTAAGGACATCCCACGTTATCATTTGCAATGTATTCTTTTTTTTACTCCTACCATTTCGTGATTTATGACAAAATTCCAGAAGCCTTACTTTGCGTTTTATATATGAATAAATTATCATTTTTTGCATAGGTTGAAAAGCTGTGGCGCGAAAACTAAAAGTCGCACATCCAAGTTCTTTGCAGATTCGAATTAAGGACATCCCAAGTTATCATTTGCAATGTATCCTTTTTTTTACTCCTACCATTTCGTGATTTATGACAAAATTCCAGAAGCCTTACTTTGCGTTTTATATATGAATAAATTATCATTTTTTGCATAGGTTGAAAAGCTGTAGCGCGAAAACTAAAAGTCACACAGCCAAGTTCTTTGCAGATTTGAATTAAGGACATCCCAAGTTATCATTTGCAATGTATCCTTTTTTTTACTCCTACCATTTCGTGATTTATGACAAAATTCCAGAAGCCTTACTTTGCGTTTTATATATGAATAAATTATCATTTTTTGCATAGGTTGAAAAGCTGTAGCGCGAAAACTAAAAGTCGCACATCCAAGTCCTTTGCAGATTTGAATTAAGGACATCCCAAGTTATCATTTGCAATGTATCTTTTTTTTTACTCTTACCATTTCGTGAGTTATGACAAAATTCCAGAAGCCTTACTTTGCGTTTTATATATGAATAAATTATCATTTTTTGCATAGGTTGAAAAGCTGTGGCGCGAAAACTAAAAGTCGCACATCCAAGTTCTTTGCAGATTTGAATTAAGGACATCCCACGTTATCATTTGCAATGTATTCTTTTTTTTTTACTCCTACCATTTCGTGATTTATAACAAAATTCCAGAAGCCTTACTTTGCGTTTTATATATGAATAAATTATCATTTTTTGCATAGGTTGAAAAGCTGTGGCGCGAAAACTAAAAGTCGCACATCCAAGTTCTTTGCAGATTCGAATTAAGGACATCCCAAGTTATCATTTGCAATGTATCCTTTTTTTTACTCCTACCATTTCGTGATTTATGACAAAATTCCTGAAGCCTTACTTTGCGTTTTATATATGAATAAATTATCATTTTTTGCATAGGTTGAAAAGCTGTGGCGCGAAAACTAAAAGTCGCACATCCAAGTTCTTTGCAGATTTGAATTAAGGACATCCCAAGTTATCATTTGCAATGTATCCTTTTTTTTACTCCTACCATTTCGTGAGTTATGACAAAATTCCAGAAGCCTTACTTTGCGTTTTATATATGAATAAATTATCATTTTTTGCATAGGTTGAAAAGCTGTGGCGCGGAAACTAAAAGTCGCACATCCAAGTTCTTTGCAGATTCGAATTAAGGACATCCCACGTTATCATTTGCAATGTATTCTTTTTTTTTTGCTCCTACCATTTCGTGAGTTATGACAAAATTCCAGAAGCCTTACTTTGCGTTTTATATATGAATAAATTATCATTTTTTGCATAGGTTGAAAAGCTGTGGCGCGAAAACTAAAAGTCGCACATCCAAGTTCTTTGCAGATTCGAATTAAGGACATCCCAAGTTATCATTTGCAATGTATCCTTTTTTTTACTCCTACCATTTCGTGAGTTATGACAAAATTCCAGAAGCCTTACTTTGCGTTTTATATATGAATAAATTATCATTTTTTGCATAGGTTGAAAAGCTGTGGCGCGAAAACTAAAAGTCACACAGCCAAGTCCTTTGCAGATTTGAATTAAGGACATCCCAAGTTATCATTTGCAATGTATCCTTTTTTTTACTCCTACTATTTCGTGATTTATGACAAAATTCCAGAAGCCTTACTTTGCGTTTTATATATGAATAAATTATCATTTTTTGCATAGGTTGAAAAGCTGTAGCGCGAAAACTAAAAGTCGCACATCCAAGTTTTTTGCAGATTCGAATTAAGGACATCCCAAGTTATCATTTGCAATGTATCCTTTTTTTTACTCCTACCATTTCGTGAGTTATGACAAAATTCCAGAAGCCTTACTTTGCGTTTTATATATGAATAAATTATCATTTTTTGCATAGGTTGAAAAGCTGTGGCGCGAAAACTAAAAGTCACACAGCCAAGTCCTTTGCAGATTTGAATTAAGGACATCCCACGTTATCATTTGCAATGTATTCTTTTTTTTACTCCTACCATTTCGTGATTTATGACAAAATTCCAGAAGCCTTACTTTGCGTTTTATATATGAATAAATTATCATTTTTTGCATAGGTTGAAAAGCTGTGGCGCAAAAACTAAAAGTCGCACATCCAAGTCCTTTGCAGATTTAAATTAAGGACATCCCAAGTTATCATTTACAATGTATCCTTTTTTTTTACTCCTACCATTTCGTGATTTATGACAAAATTCCAGAAGCCTTACTTTGCGTTTTATATATGAATAAATTATCATTTTTTGCATAGGTTGAAAAGCTGTGGCGCGAAAACTAAAAGTCGCACATCCAAGTTCTTTGCAGATTCGAATTAAGGACATCCCAAGTTATCATTTGCAATGTATTCTTTTTTTTACTCCTACCATTTCGTGATTTATGACAAAATTCCAAAAGCCTTACTTTGCGTTTTATATATGAATAAATTATCATTTTTTGCATAGGTTGAAAAGCTGTGGCGCGAAAACTAAAAGTCGCACATCCAAGTTTTTTGCAGATTCGAATTAAGGACATCCCACGTTATCATTTGCAATGTATCTTTTTTTTTTACTCCTACCATTTCGTGATTTATGACAAAATTCCAGAAGCCTTACTTTGCGTTTTATATATGAATAAATTATCATTTTTTGCATAGGTTGAAAAGCTGTGGCGCGAAAACTAAAAGTCGCACATCCAAGTTCTTTGCAGATTCGAATTAAGGACATCCCAAGTTATCATTTGCAATGTATCTTTTTTTTTTACTCCTACCATTTCGTGAGTTATGACAAAATTCCAGAAGCCTTACTTTGCGTTTTATATATGAATAAATTATCATTTTTTGCATAGGTTGAAAAGCTGTGGCGCGAAAACTAAAAGTCACACAGCCAAGTTCTTTGCAGATTTGAATTAAGGACATCCCAAGTTATCATTTGCAATGTATCCTTTTTTTTACTCCTACCATTTCGTGATTTATGACAAAATTCCAGAAGCCTTACTTTGCGTTTTATATATGAATAAATTATCATTTTTTGCATAGGTTGAAAAGCTGTAGCGCGAAAACTAAAAGTCGCACATCCAAGTCCTTTGCAGATTTGAATTAAGGACATCCCAAGTTATCATTTGCAATGTATCTTTTTTTTTACTCTTACCATTTCGTGAGTTATGACAATATTCCAGAAGCCTTACTTTGCGTTTTATATATGAATAAATTATCATTTTTTGCATAGGTTGAAAAGCTGTGGCGCGAAAACTAAAAGTCGCACATCCAAGTTCTTTGCAGATTCGAATTAAGGACATCCCAAGTTATCATTTGCAATGTATCCTTTTTTTTACTCCTACCATTTCGTGATTTATGACAAAATTCCAGAAGCCTTACTTTGCGTTTTATATATGAATAAATTATCATTTTTTGCATAGGTTGAAAAGCTGTGGCGCGAAAACTAAAAGTCGCACATCCAAGATTTTGCAGATTCGAATTAAGGACATCCCACGTTATCATTTGCAATGTATCTTTTTTTTTTACTCTTACCATTTCGTGATTTATGACAAAATTCCAGAAGCCTTACTTTGCGTTTTATATATGAATAAATTATCATTTTTTGCATAGGTTGAAAAGCTGTGGCGCGAAAACTAAAAGTCGCACAGCCAAGTCCTTTGCAGATTTGAATTAAGGACATCCCAAGTTATCATTTGCAATGTATCCTTTTTTTTTTACTCCTACCATTTCGTGATTTATGACAAAATTCCTGAAGCCTTACTTTGCGTTTTATATATGAATAAATTATCATTTTTTGCATAGGTTGAAAAGCTGTGGCGCGAAAACTAAAAGTCGCACATCCAAGTTCTTTGCAGATTTGAATTAAGGACATCCCACGTTATCATTTGCAATGTATTCTTTTTTTTTACTCCTACCATTTCGTGATTTATGACAAAATTCCAGAAGCCTTACTTTGCGTTTTATATATGAATAAATTATCATTTTTTGCATAGGTTGAAAAGCTGTGGCGCGAAAACTAAAAGTCGCACATCCAAGTTCTTTGCAGATTCGAATTAAGGACATCCCAAGTTATCATTTGCAATGTATCCTTTTTTTTACTCCTACCATTTCGTGATTTATGACAAAATTCCAGAAGCCTTACTTTGCGTTTTATATATGAATAAATTATCATTTTTTGCATAGGTTGAAAAGCTGTGGCGCGAAAACTAAAAGTCGCACATCCAAGTTCTTTGCAGATTCGAATTAAGGACATCCCAAGTTATCATTTGCAATGTATCCTTTTTTTTACTCCTACCATTTCGTGAGTTATGACAAAATTCCAGAAGCCTTACTTTGCGTTTTATATATGAATAAATTATCATTTTTTGCATAGGTTGAAAAGCTGTGGCGCGAAAACTAAAAGTCGCACATCCAAGTTCTTTGCAGATTTGAATTAAGGACATCCCACGTTATCATTTGCAATGTATTCTTTTTTTTTACTCCTACCATTTCGTGATTTATGACAAAATTCCAGAAGCCTTACTTTGCGTTTTATATATGAATAAATTATCATTTTTTGCATAGGTTGAAAAGCTGTGGCGCGAAAACTAAAAGTCGCACATCCAAGTTCTTTGCAGATTCGAATTAAGGACATCCCAAGTTATCATTTGCAATGTATCCTTTTTTTTACTCCTACCATTTCGTGATTTATGACAAAATTCCAGAAGCCTTACTTTGCGTTTTATATATGAATAAATTATCATTTTTTGCATAGGTTGAAAAGCTGTAGCGCGAAAACTAAAAGTCGCACATCCAAGTTCTTTGCAGATTCGAATTAAGGACATCCCAAGTTATCATTTGCAATGTATCCTTTTTTTTACTCCTACCATTTCGTGAGTTATGACAAAATTCCAGAAGCCTTACTTTGCGTTTTATATATGAATAAATTATCATTTTTTGCATAGGTTGAAGAGCTGTGGCGCGAAAACTAAAAGTCACACAGCCAAGTCCTTTGCGGATTTGAATTAAGGACATCCCACGTTATCATTTGCAATGTATTCTTTTTTTTACTCCTACCATTTCGTGATTTATGACAAAATTCCAGAAGCCTTACTTTGCGTTTTATATATGAATAAATTATCATTTTTTGCATAGGTTGAAAAGCTGTGGCGCGAAAACTAAAAGTCGCACATCCAAGTTCTTTGCAGATTTGAATTAAGGACATCCCACGTTATCATTTGCAATGTATTCTTTTTTTTTACTCCTACCATTTCGTGATTTATGACAAAATTCCAGAAGCCTTACTTTGCGTTTTATATATGAATAAATTATCATTTTTTGCATAGGTTGAAAAGCTGTGGCGCGAAAACTAAAAGTCGCACATCCAAGTTCTTTGCAGATTCGAATTAAGGACATCCCAAGTTATCATTTGCAATGTATTCTTTTTTTTACTCCTACCATTTCGTGATTTATGACAAAATTCCAGAAGCCTTACTTTGCGTTTTATATATGAATAAATTATCATTTTTTGCATAGGTTGAAAAGCTGTGGCGCGAAAACTAAAAGTCGCACATCCAAGTTTTTTGCAGATTCGAATTAAGGACATCCCACGTTATCATTTGCAATGTATCTTTTTTTTTTACTCTTACCATTTCGTGATTTATGACAAAATTCCAGAAGCCTTACTTTGCGTTTTATATATGAATAAATTATCATTTTTTGCATAGGTTGAAAAGCTGTGGCGCGAAAACTAAAAGTCGCACATCCAAGTTCTTTGCAGATTTGAATTAAGGACATTCCAAGTTATCATTTGCAATGTATCCTTTTTTTTACTCCTACCATTTCGTGATTTATGACAAAATTCCAGAAGCCTTACTTTGCGTTTTATATATGAATAAATTATCATTTTTTGCATAGGTTGAAAAGCTGTAGCGCGAAAACTAAAAGTCGTACATCCAAGTTCTTTGCAGATTTAAATTTAGGACATCCCAAGTTATCATTTGCAATGTATCCTTTTTTTTTACTCCTACCATTTCGTGATTTATGACAAAATTCCTGAAGCCTTACTTTGCGTTTTATATATGAATAAATTATCATTTTTTGCATAGGTTGAAAAGCTGTAGCGCGAAAACTAAAAGTCGCACATCCAAGTTCTTTGCAGATTCGAATTAAGGACATCCCAAGTTATCATTTGCAATGTATCCTTTTTTTTACTCCTACCATTTCGTGATTTATGACAAAATTCCAGAAGCCTTACTTTGCGTTTTATATATGAATAAATTATCATTTTTTGCATAGGTTGAAAAGCTGTGGCGCGAAAACTAAAAGTCACACAGCCAAGTCCTTTGCAGATTTGAATTAAGGACATCCCAAGTTATCATTTGCAATGTATCCTTTTTTTTACTCCTACCATTTCGTGAGTTATGACAAAATTCCAGAAGCCTTACTTTGCGTTTTATATATGAATAAATTATCATTTTTTGCATAGGTTGAAAAGCTGTGGCGCGAAAACTAAAAGTCGCACATCCAAGTTCTTTGCAGATTTGAATTAAGGACATCCCACGTTATCATTTGCAATGTATTCTTTTTTTTTACTCCTACCATTTCGTGATTTATGACAAAATTCCAGAAGCCTTACTTTGCGTTTTATATATAAATAAATTATCATTTTTTGCATAGGTTGAAAAGCTGTGGCGCGAAAACTAAAAGTCGCACATCCAAGTTCTTTGCAGATTCGAATTAAGGACATCCCAAGTTATCATTTGCAATGTAGCCTTTTTTTTACTCCTACTATTTCGTGATTTATGACAAAATTCCAGAAGCCTTACTTTGCGTTTTATATATGAATAAATTATCATTTTTTGCATAGGTTGAAAAGCTGTGGCGCGAAAACTAAAAGTCGCACATCCAAGTTCTTTGCAGATTTAAATTAAGGACATCCCAAGTTATCATTTGCAATGTATCCTTTTTTTTACTCCTACCATTTCGTGATTTATGACAAAATTCCAGAAGCCTTACTTTGCGTTTTATATATGAATAAATTATCATTTTTTGCATAGGTTGAAAAGCTGTAGCGCGAAAACTAAAAGTCGCACATCCAAGTTCTTTGCAGATTTGAATTAAGGACATCCCAAGTTATCATTTGCAATGTATCTTTTTTTTTTACTCTTACCATTTCGTGAGTTATGACAAAATTCCAGAAGCCTTACTTTGCGTTTTATATATGAATAAATTATCATTTTTTGCATAGGTTGAAAAGCTGTGGCGCGAAAACTAAAAGTCGCACATCCAAGTTCTTTGCAGATTTGAATTAAGGACATCCCACGTTATCATTTGCAATGTATTCTTTTTTTTTACTCCTACCATTTCCTGATTTATAACAAAATTCCAGAAGCCTTACTTTGCGTTTTATATATGAATAAATTATCATTTTTTGCATAGGTTGAAAAGCTGTGGCGCGAAAACTAAAAGTCGCACATCCATGTTCTTTGCAGATTCGAATTAAGGACATCCCAAGTTATCATTTGCAATGTATCCTTTTTTTTACTCCTACCATTTCGTGATTTATGACAAAATTCCAGAAGCCTTACTTTGCGTTTTATATATGAATAAATTATCATTTTTTGCATAGGTTGAAAAGCTGTAGCGCGAAAACTAAAAGTCACACATCCAAGTTCTTTGCAGATTCGAATTAAGGACATCCCAAGTTATCATTTGCAATGTATCTTTTTTTTCTACTCCTACCATTTCGTGAGTTATGACAAAATTCCAGAAGCCTTACTTTGCGTTTTATATATGAATAAATTATCATTTTTTGCATAGGTTGAAAAGCTGTGGCGCGAAAACTGAAAGTCACACAGCCAAGTCCTTTGCAGATTTGAATTAAGGACATCCCAAGTTATTATTTGCAATGTATCCTTTTTTTTACTCCTACCATTTCGTGAGTTATGACAAAATTCCAGAAGCCTTACTTTGCGTTTTATATATGAATAAATTATCATTTTTTGCATAGGTTGAAAAGTTGTAGCGCGAAAACTAAAAGTCGCACATCCAAGTTCTTTGCAGATTCGAATTAAGGACATCCCAAGTTATCATTTGCAATGTATCTTTTTTTTTTACTTCTACCATTTCGTGAGTTATGACAAAATTCCAGAAGCCTTACTTTGCGTTTTATATATGAATAAATTATCATTTTTTGCATAGGTTGAAAAGCTGTGGCGCGAAAACTAAAAGTCGCACATCCAAGTTCTTTGCAGATTTGAATTAAGGACATCCCAAGTTATCATTTGCAATGTATCCTTTATTTTTTACTCCTACCATTTCGTGAGTTATGACAAAATTCCAGAAGCCTTACTTTGCGTTTTATATATGAATAAATTATCATTTTTTGCATAGGTTGAAAAGCTGTGGCGCGAAAACTAAAAGTCGCACATCCAAGTTCTTTGCAGATTCGAATTAAGGACATCCCAAGTTATCATTTGCAATGTAGCCTTTTTTTTACTCCTACTATTTCGTGATTTATGACAAAATTCCAGAAGCCTTACTTTGCGTTTTATATATGAATAAATTATCATTTTTTGCATAGGTTGAAAAGCTGTAGCGCGAAAACTAAAAGTCGCACATCCAAGTTCTTTGCAGATTCGAATTAAGGACATCCCAAGTTATCATTTGCAATGTATTCTTTTTTTTACTCCTACCATTTCGTGAGTTATGACAAAATTCCAGAAGCCTTACTTTGCGTTTTATATATGAATAAATTATCATTTTTTGCATAGGTTGAAAAGCTGTAGCGCGAAAACTAAAAGTCGCACATCCAAGTTCTTTGCAGATTCGAATTAAGGACATCCCAAGTTATCATTTGCAATGTATCCTTTTTTTTACTCCTACCATTTCGTGAGTTATGACAAAATTCCAGAAGCCTTACTTTGCGTTTTATATATGAATAAATTATCATTTTTTGCATAGGTTGAAAAGCTGTGGCGCGAAAACTAAAAGTCGCACATCCAAGTCCTTTGCAGATTCGAATTAAGGACATCCCAAGTTATGATTTGCAATGTATTCTTTTTTTTACTCCTACCATTTCGTGATTTATGACAAAATTCCAGAAGCCTTACTTTGCGTTTTATATATGAATAAATTATCATTTTTTGCATAGGTTGAAAAGCTGTGGCGCGAAAACTAAAAGTCGCACATCCAAGTTCTTTGCAGATTTGAATTAAGAACATCCCAAGTTATCATTTGCAATGTATCTTTTTTTTTTGCTCCTACCATTTCGTGAGTTATGACAAAATTCCAGAAGCCTTACTTTGCGTTTTATATATGAATAAATTATCATTTTTTGCATAGGTTGAAAAGCTGTGGCGCGAAAACTAAAAGTCGCACATCCAAGTCCTTTGCAGATTTAAATTAAGGACATCCCAAGTTATCATTTGCAATGTATTCTTTTTTTTTACTCCTACCATTTCGTGATTTATGACAAAATTCCAGAAGCCTTACTTTGCGTTTTATATATGAATAAATTATCATTTTTTGCATAGGTTGAAAAGCTGTAGCGCGAAAACTAAAAGTCGCACATCCAAGTCCTTTGCAGATTTGAATTGAAGACATTCCACGTTATCATTTGCAATGTATTCTTTTTTTTTACTCCTACCATTTCGTGATTTATGACAAAATTCCAGAAGCCTTACTTTGCGTTTTATATATGAATAAATTATCATTTTTTGCATAGGTTGAAAAGTTGTAGCGCAAAAACTAAAAGTCGCACATCCAAGTTCTTTGCAGATTTAAATTAAGGACATCCCAAGTTATCATTTGCAATGTATCCTTTTTTTTTACTCCTACTATTTCGTGATTTATGACAAAATTCCCGAAGCCTTACTTTGCGTTTTATATATGAATAAATTATCATTTTTTGCATAGGTTGAAAAGCTGTGGCGCGAAAACTAAAAGTCGCACATCCAAGTTCTTTGCAGATTTAAATTAAGGACATCCCAAGTTATCATTTGCAATGTATCCTTTTTTTTACTCCTACCATTTCGTGATTTATGACAAAATTCCAGAAGCCTTACTTTGCGTTTTATATATGAATAAATTATCATTTTTTGCAAAGGTTGAAAAGCTGTAGCGCAAAAACTAAAAGTCGCACATCCAAGTTCTTTGCAGATTTGAATTAAGGACATCCCACGTTATCATTTGCAATGTATCCTTTTTTTTACTCCTACCATTTCGTGAGTTATGACAAAATTCCAGAAGCCTTACTTTGCGTTTTATATATGAATAAATTATCATTTTTTGCATAGGTTGAAAAGCTGTGGCGCGAAAACTAAAAGTCACACATCCAAGTCCTTTGCAGATTTAAATTAAGGACATCCCAAGTTATCATTTGCAATGTATCCTTTTTTTTTACTCCTACCATTTCGTGATTTATGACAAAATTCCAGAAGCCTTACTTTGCGTTTTATATATGAATAAATTATCATTTTTTGCATAGGTTGAAAAGTTGTAGCGCGAAAACTAAAAGTCGCACATCCAAGTTCTTTGCAGATTTAAATTAAGGACATCCCACGTAATAATTTGCAATGTATTCTTTTTTTTTACTCCTACCATTTCGTGAGTTATGACAAAATTCCAGAAACCTTACTTTGCGTTTTATATATGAATAAATTATCATTTTTGCATAGGTTGAAAAGCTGTGGCGCGAAAACTAAAAGTCGCACATCCAAGTCCTTTGTAGATTTAAATTAAGGACATCCCAAGTTATCATTTGCAATGTATCCTTTTTTTTTACTCCTACCATTTCGTGATTTATGACAAAATTCCAGAAGCCTTACTTTGCGTTTTAAATATATGAATAAATTATCATTTTTTGCATAGGTTGAAAAGTTGTAGCGCGAAAACTAAAAGTCGCACATCCAAGTTCTTTGCAGATTTAAATTAAGGACATCCCAAGTTATCATTTGCAATGTATCCTTTTTTTTTACTCCTACCATTTCGTGATTTATGACAAAATTCCAGAAGCCTTACTTTGCGTTTTATATATGAATAAATTATCATTTTTTGCATAGGTTGAAAAGTTGTAGCGCGAAAACTAAAAGTCGCACATCCAAGTTCTTGGCAGATTTAAATTAAGGACATCCCAAGTTATCATTTGCAATGTATCCTTTTTTTTTACTCCTACCATTTCGTGATTTATGACAAAATTCCAGAAGCCTTACTTTGCGTTTTATATATGAATAAATTATCATTTTTTGCATAGGTTGAAAAGCTGTAGCACGAAAACTAAAAGTAGCACATCCAAGTCCTTTGCAGATTTGAATTGAGGACATCCCACGCTATCATTTGCAATGTATTCTTTTTTTTTACTCCTACCATTTCGTGATTTATGACAAAATTCCAGAAGCCTTACTTTGCGTTTTATATATGAATAAATTATCATTTTTTGCATAGGTTGAAAAGCTGTGGCGCGAAAGCTAAAAGTCGCACATCCAAGTTCTTTGCAGATTTGAATTAAGGACATCCCAAGTTATCATTTGCAATGTATCTTTATTTTTTACTCCTACCATTTCGTGAGTTATGACAAAATTCCAGAAGCCTTACTTTGCGTTTTATATATGAATAAATTATTATTTTTTGCATAGGTTGAAAAGCTGTGGCGCGAAAACTAAAAGTCGCACATCCAAGTTCTTTGCAGATTTGAATTAAGGACATCCCAAGTTATCATTTGCAATGTATCCTTTTTTTTACTCCTACCATTTCGTGATTTATGACAAAATTCCAGAAGCCTTACTTTGCGTTTTATATATGAATAAATTATCATTTTTTGCATAGGTTGAAAAGCTGTGGCGCGAAAATTAAAAGTCGCACATCCAAGTCCTTTGCAGATTCGAATTAAGGACATCCCAAGTTATGATTTGCGATGTATCCTTTTTTTTACTCCTACCATTTCGTGATTTATGACAAAATTCCAGAAGCCTTACTTTGCGTTTTATATATGAATAAATTATCATTTTTTGCATAGGTTGAAAAGCTGTGGCGCGAAAATTAAAAGTCGCACATCCAAGTCCTTTGCAGATTCGAATTAAGGACATCCCAAGTTATGATTTGCAATGTATCCTTTTTTTTACTCCTACCATTTCGTGATTTATGACAAAATTCCAGAAGCCTTACTTTGCGTTTTATATATGAATAAATTATCATTTTTTGCATAGGTTGAAAAGCTGTGGCGCGAAAACTAAAAGTCGCACATCCAAGTTCTTTGCAGATTTGAATTAAGGACATCCCACGTTATCATTTGCAATGTATTCTTTTTTTTTTGCCCCTACCATTTCGTGAGTTATGACAAAATTCCAGAAGCCTTACTTTGCGTTTTATATATGAATAAATTATCATTTTTTGCATAGGTTGAAAAGCTGTGGCGCGAAAACTAAAAGTCGCACATCCAAGTCCTTTGCAGATTTAAATTAAGGACATCCCAAGTTATCTTTTTCAATGTATCCTTTTTTTTACTCCTACCATTTCGTGATTTATGACAAAATTCCAGAAGCCTTACTTTGCGTTTTATATATGAATAAATTATCATTTTTTGCATAGGTTGAAAAGCTGTGGCGCGAAAACTAAAAGTCGCACATCCAAGTTCTTTGCAGATTTGAATTAAGGACATCCCACGTTATCATTTGCAATGTATTCTTTTTTTTTACTCCTACCATTTCGTGATTTATGACAAAATTCCAGAAGCCTTACTTTGCGTTTTATATATGAATAAATTATCATTTTTTGCATAGGTTGAAAAGCTGTGGCGCGAAAATTAAAAGTCGCACATCCAAGTCCTTTGCAGATTCGAATTAAGGACATCCCAAGTTATGATTTGCAATGTATCCTTTTTTTTACTCCTACCATTTCGTGATTTATGACAAAATTCCAGAAGCCTTACTTTGCGTTTTATATATGAATAAATTATCATTTTTTGCATAGGTTGAAAAGCTGTAGCACGAAAACTAAAAGTAGCACATCCAAGTCCTTTGCAGATTTGAATTGAGGACATCCCACGTTATCATTTGCAATGTATTCTTTTTTTTTACTCCTACCATTTCGTGATTTATGACAAAATTCCAGAAGCCTTACTTTGCGTTTTATATATGAATAAATTATCATTTTTTGCATAGGTTGAAAAGCTGTGGCGCGAAAACTAAAAGTCGCACATCCAAGTTCTTTGCAGATTTGAATTAAGGACATCCCACGTTATCATTTGCAATGTATTCTTTTTTTTTACTCCTACCATTTCGTGATTTATGACAAAATTCCAGAAGCCTTACTTTGCGTTTTATATATGAATAAATTATCATTTTTTGCATAGGTTGAAAAGCTGTGGCGCGAAAATTAAAAGTCGCACATCCAAGTCCTTTGCAGATTCGAATTAAGGACATCCCAAGTTATGATTTGCAATGTATCCTTTTTTTTACTCCTACCATTTCGTGATTTATGACAAAATTCCAGAAGCCTTACTTTGCGTTTTATATATGAATAAATTATCATTTTTTGCATAGGTTGAAAAGCTGTAGCACGAAAACTAAAAGTAGCACATCCAAGTCCTTTGCAGATTTGAATTGAGGACATCCCACGTTATCATTTGCAATGTATTCTTTTTTTTTACTCTTACCATTTCGTGATTTATGACAAAATTCCAGAAGCCTTACTTTGCGTTTTATATATGAATAAATTATCATTTTTTGCATAGGTTGAAAAGCTGTGGCGCGAAAACTAAAAGTCGCACATCCAAGTTCTTTGCAGATTCGAATTAAGGACATCCCAAGTTATCATTTGCAATGTATCTTTTTTTTTTGCTCCTACCATTTCGTGAGTTATGACAAAATTCCAGAAGCCTTACTTTGCGTTTTATATATGAATAAATTATCATTTTTTGCATAGGTTGAAAAGCTGTGGCGCGAAAACTAAAAGTCGCACATCCAAGTTCTTTGCAGATTTGAATTAAGGACATCCCACGTTATCATTTGCAATGTATTCTTTTTTTTTACTCCTACTATTTCGTGATTTATGACAAAATTCCAGAAGCCTTACTTTGCGTTTTATATATGAATAAATTATCATTTTTTGCATAGGTTGAAAAGCTGTGGCGCGAAAATTAAAAGTCGCACATCCAAGTCCTTTGCAGATTCGAATTAAGGACATCCCAAGTTATGATTTGCAATGTATCCTTTTTTTTACTCCTACCATTTCGTGATTTATGACAAAATTCCAGAAGCCTTACTTTGCGTTTTATATATGAATAAATTATCATTTTTTGCATAGGTTGAAAAGCTGTAGCACGAAAACTAAAAGTAGCACATCCAAGTCCTTTGCAGATTTGAATTGAGGACATCCCACGTTATCATTTGCAATGTATCTTTTTTTTTGCTCCTACCATTTCGTGATTTATGACAAAATTCCAGAAGCCTTACTTTGCGTTTTATATATGAATAAATTATCATTTTTTGCATAGGTTGAAAAGTTGTAGCACGAAAACTAAAATTCGCACATCCAAGTTCTTTGCAGATTTAAATTAAGGACATCCCAAGTTATCATTTGCTATGTGTCCTTTTTTTTTACTCCTACCATTTCGTGATTTATGACAAAATTCCAGAAGCCTTACTTTGCGTTTTATATATGAATAAATTATCATTTTTTGCATAGGTTGAAAAGCTGTAGCGCGAAAACTAAAAGTCGCACATCCAAGTCCTTTGCAGATTTGAATTGAAGACATTCCACGTTATCATTTGCAATGTATTCTTTTTTTTTACTCCTACCATTTCGTGATTTATGACAAAATTCCAGAAGCCTTACTTTGCGTTTTATATATGAATAAATTATCATTTTTTGCATAGGTTGAAAAGTTGTAGCGCGAAAACTAAAAGTCGCACATCCAAGTTCTTTGCAGATTTAAATTAAGGACATCCCAAGTTATCATTTGCAATGTATCCTTTTTTTTACTCCTACCATTTCGTGATTTATGAAAAAAATTCCAGAAGCCTTACTTTGCGTTTTATATATGAATAAATTATCATTTTTTGCAAAGGTTGAAAAGCTGTAGCGCAAAAACTAAAAGTCGCACATCCAAGTTCTTTGCAGATTTGAATTAAGGACATCCCACGTTATCATTTGCAATGTATCCTTTTTTTTACTCCTACCATTTCGTGAGTTATGACAAAATTCCAGAAGCCTTACTTTGCGTTTTATATATGAATAAATTATCATTTTTTGCATAGGTTGAAAAGCTGTGGCGCGAAAACTAAAAGTCGCACATCCAAGTCCTTTGCAGATTTAAATTAAGGACATCCCAAGTTATCATTTGCAATGTATCCTTTTTTTTTACTCCTACCATTTCGTGATTTATGACAAAATTCCAGAAGCCTTACTTTGCGTTTTATATATGAATAAATTATCATTTTTTGCATAGGTTGAAAAGTTGTAGCGCAAAAACTAAAAGTCGCACATCCAAGTTCTTTGCAGATTTAAATTAAGGACATCCCACGTTATCATTTGCAATGTATTCTTTTTTTTTACTCCTACCATTTCGTGAGTTATGACAAAATTCCAGAAACCTTACTTTGCGTTTTATATATGAATAAATTATCATTTTTTGCATAGGTTGAAAAGCTGTGGCGCGAAAACTAAAAGTCGCACATCCAAGTCCTTTGCAGATTTAAATTAAGGACATCCCAAGTTATCATTTGCAATGTATCCTTTTTTTTACTCCTACCATTTCGTGATTTATGACAAAATTCCAGAAGCCTTACTTTGCGTTTTATATATGAATAAATTATCATTTTTTGCATAGGTTGAAAAGTTGTAGCGCGAAAACTAAAAGTCGCACATCCAAGTTCTTTGCAGATTTAAATTAAGGACATCCCAAGTTATCATTTGCAATGTATCCTTTTTTTTTACTCCTACCATTTCGTGATTTATGACAAAATTCCAGAAGCCTTACTTTGCGTTTTATATATGAATAAATTATCATTTTTTGCATAGGTTGAAAAGCTGAGGCGCGAAAACTAAAAGTCGCACATCCAAGTACTTTGCAGATTTAAATTAAGGACATCCCAAGTTATCATTTGCAATGTATCCTTTTTTTTACTCCTACCATTTCGTGATTTATGACAAAATTCCCGAAGCCTTACTTTGCGTTTTATATATGAATAAATTATCATTTTTTGCATAGGTTGAAAAGCTGTGGCGCGAAAACTAAAAGTCGCATATCCAAGTTCTTTGCAGATTTGAATTAAGGATATCCCAAGTTATCATTTGCAATGTATCTTTTTTTTTTACTCCTACCATTTCGTGAGTTATGACAAAATTCCAGAAGCCTTACTTTGCGTTTTATATATGAATAAATTATCATTTTTTGCATAGGTTGAAAAGCTGTGGCGCGAAAACTAAAAGTCGCACATCCAAGTCCTTTGCAGATTTGAATTGAGGACATTCCACGTTATCATTTGCAATGTATCCTTTTTTTTACTCCTACCATTTCGTGATTTATGACAAAATTCCAGAAGCCTTACTTTGCGTTTTATATATGAATAAATTATCATTTTTTGCATAGGTTGAAAAGCTGTGGCGCGAAAACTAAAAGTCGCACATCCAAGTTCTTTGCAGATTTAAATTAAGGACATCCCAAGTTATGATTTGCAATGTATCCTTTTTTTTACTCCTACCATTTCGTGATTTATGACAAAATTCCAGAAGCCTTACTTTGCGTTTTATATATGAATAAATTATCATTTTTTGCATAGGTTGAAAAGCTGTGGCGCGAAAACTAAAAGTCGCACATCCAAGTTCTTTGCAGATTCGAATTAAGGACATCCCAAGTTATCATTTGCAATGTATCCTTTTTTTTACTCCTACCATTTCGTGAGTTATGACAAAATTCCAGAAGCCTTACTTTGCGTTTTATATATGAATAAATTATCATTTTTTGCAAAGGTTGAAAAGCTGTAGCGCAAAAACTAAAAGTCGCACATCCAAGTCCTTTGCAGATTTGAATTAAGGACATCCCAAGTTATCATTTGCAATGTATCCTTTTTTTTTACTCCTACCATTTCGTGATTTATGACAAAATTCCAGAAGCCTTACTTTGCGTTTTATATATGAATAAATTATCATTTTTTGCATAGGTTGAGAAGCTGTAGCGCGAAAACTAAAAGTCGCACATCCAAGTCCTTTGCAGATTTGAATTGAAGACATTTTACGTTATCATTTGCAATGTATTCTTTTTTTTTACTCCTACCATTTCGTGATTTATGACAAAATTCCAGAAGCCTTACTTTGCGTTTTATATATGAATAAATTATCATTTTTTGCATAGGTTGAAAAGCTGTGGCGCGAAAACTAAAAGTCGCACATCCAAGTTCTTTGCAGATTTAAATTAAGGACATCCCAAGTTATCATTTGCAATGTATCCTTTTTTTTTACTCCTACCATTTCGTGATTTATGACAAAATTCCAGAAGCCTTACTTTGCGTTTTATATATGAATAAATTATCATTTTTTGCATAGGTTGAAAAGCTGTGGCGCGAAAACTAAAAGTCGCACATCCAAGTCCTTTGCAGATTTAAATTAAGGACATCCCAAGTTATCATTTGCAATGTATCCTTTTTTTTACTCCTACCATTTCGTGATTTATGACAAAATTCCCGAAGCCTTGCGTTTTATATATGAATAAATTATCATTTTTTGCATAGGTTGAAAAGCTGTGGCGCGAAAACTAAAAGTCGCATATCCAAGTTCTTTGCAGATTTGAATTAAGGATATCCCAAGTTATCATTTGCAATGTATCCTTTTTTTTTACTCCTACCATTTCGTGATTTATGACAAAATTCCAGAAGCCATACTTTGCGTTTTATATATGAATAAATTATCATTTTTTGCATAGGTTGAAAAGCTGTGGCGCGAAAACTAAAAGTCGCACATCCAAGTCCTTTGCAGATTTAAATTAAGGACATCCCAAGTTATCATTTGCAATGTATCCTTTTTTTTACTCCTACCATTTCGTGATTTATGACAAAATTCCCGAAGCCTTACTTTGCGTTTTATATATGAATAAATTATCATTTTTTGCATAGGTTGAAAAGCTGTGGCGCGAAAACTAAAAGTCGCATATCCAAGTTCTTTGCAGATTTGAATTAAGGATATCCCAAGTTATCATTTGCAATGTATCTTTTTTTTTTACTCCTACCATTTCGTGAGTTATGACAAAATTCCAGAAGCCTTACTTTGCGTTTTATATATGAATAAATTATCATTTTTTGCATAGGTTGAAAAGCTGTGGCGCGAAAACTAAAAGTCGCACATCCAAGTCCTTTGCAGATTTGAATTGAGGACATTCCACGTTATCATTTGCAATGTATCCTTTTTTTTACTCCTACCATTTCGTGATTTATGACAAAATTCCAGAAGCCTTACTTTGCGTTTTATATATGAATAAATTATCATTTTTTGCATAGGTTGAAAAGCTGTGGCGCGAAAACTAAAAGTCGCACATCCAAGTCCTTTGCAGATTTAAATTAAGGACATCCCAAGTTATCATTTGCAATGTATCCTTTTTTTTACTCCTACCATTTCGTGATTTATGACAAAATTCCCGAAGCCTTACTTTGCGTTTTATATATGAATAAATTATCATTTTTTGCATAGGTTGAAAAGCTGTGGCGCGAAAACTAAAAGTCGCATATCCAAGTTCTTTGCAGATTTGAATTAAGGATATCCCAAGTTATCATTTGCAATGTATCCTTTTTTTTACTCCTACCATTTCGTGATTTATGACAAAATTCCAGAAGCCTTACTTTGCGTTTTATATATGAATAAATTATCATTTTTTGCATAGGTTGAAAAGCTGTGGCGCGAAAACTAAAAGTCGCACATCCAAGTTCTTTGCAGATTTGAATTAAGGACATCCCAAGTTATCATTTGCAATGTATCCTTTATTTTTTACTCCTACCATTTCGTGAGTTATGACAAAATTCCAGAAGCCTTACTTTGCGTTTTATATATGAATAAATTATCATTTTTTGCATAGGTTGAAAAGCTGTGGCGCGAAAACTAAAAGTCGCACATCGAAGTTCTTTGCAGATTCGAATTAAGGACATCCCAAGTTATCATTTGCAATGTAGCCTTTTTTTTACTCCTACTATTTCGTGATTTATGACAAAATTCCAGAAGCCTTACTTTGCGTTTTATATATGAATAAATTATCATTTTTTGCATAGGTTGAAAAGCTGTAGCGCGAAAACTAAAAGTCGCACATCCAAGTTCTTTGCAGATTCGAATTAAGGACATCCCAAGTTATCATTTGCAATGTATTCTTTTTTTTACTCCTACCATTTCGTGAGTTATGACAAAATTCCAGAAGCCTTACTTTGCGTTTTATATATGAATAAATTATCATTTTTTGCATAGGTTGAAAAGCTGTAGCGCGAAAACTAAAAGTCGCACATCCAAGTTCTTTGCAGATTCGAATTAAGGACATCCCAAGTTATCATTTGCAATGTATCCTTTTTTTTACTCCTACCATTTCGTGAGTTATGACAAAATTGCAGAAGCCTTACTTTGCGTTTTATATATGAATAAATTATCATTTTTTGCATAGGTTGAAAAGCTGTGGCGCGAAAACTAAAAGTCGCACATCCAAGTTCTTTGCAGATTCGAATTAAGGACATCCCAAGTTATCATTTGCAATGTATCCTTTTTTTTACTCCTACCATTTCGTGAGTTATGACAAAATTCCAGAAGCCTTACTTTGCGTTTTATATATGAATAAATTATCATTTTTTGCAAAGGTTGAAAAGCTGTAGCGCAAAAACTAAAAGTCGCACATCCAAGTCCTTTGCAGATTTAAATTAAGGACATCCCAAGTTATCATTTGCAATGTATCCTTTTTTTTACTCCTACCATTTCGTGATTTATGACAAAATTCCCGAAGCCTTACTTTGCGTTTTATATATGAATAAATTATCATTTTTTGCATAGGTTGAAAAGCTGTGGCGCGAAAACTAAAAGTCGCATATCCAAGTTCTTTGCAGATTTGATTTAAGGACATCCCAAGTTATCATTTGCAATGTATCCTTTTTTTTACTCCTACCATTTCGTGATTTATGACAAAATTCCCGAAGCCTTACTTTGCGTTTTATATATGAATAAATTATCATTTTTTGCATAGGTTGAAAAGCTGTGGCGCGAAAACTAAAAGTCGCACATCCAAGTCCTTTGCAGATTTGAATTGAAGACATTCCACGTTATCATTTGCAATGTATTCTTTTTTTTTACTCCTACCATTTCGTGATTTATGACAAAATTCCAGAAGCCTTACTTTGCGTTTTATATATGAATAAATTATCATTTTTTGCATAGGTTGAAAAGCTGTGGCGCGAAAACTAAAAGTCGCACATCCAAGTTCTTTGCAGATTTGAATTAAGGACATCCCAAGTTATCATATGCAATGTATCTTTATTTTTTACTCCTACCATTTCGTGAGTTATGACAAAATTCCAGAAGCCTTACTTTGCGTTTTATATATGAATAAATTATCATTTTTTGCATAGGTTGAAAAGCTGTGGCGCGAAAACTAAAAGTCGCACATCCAAGTTCTTTGCAGATTTAAATTAAGGACATCCCAAGTTATCATTTGCAATGTATCCTTTTTTTTACTCCTACTATTTCGTGATTTATGACAAAATTCCAGAAGCCTTACTTTGCGTTTTATATATGAATAAATTATTATTTTTTGCATAGGTTGAAAAGCTGTGGCGCGAAAACTAAAAGTCGCACATCCAAGTTCTTTGCAGATTTGAATTAAGGACATCCCAAGTTATCATTTGCAATGTATCCTTTTTTTTTACTCCTACCATTTCGTGATTTATGACAAAATTCCAGAAGCCTTACTTTGCGTTTTATATATGAATAAATTATCATTTTTTGCATAGGTTGAAAAGCTGTGGCGCGAAAACTAAAAGTCGCACAGCCAAGTCCTTTGCAGATTTGAATTGAGGACATCCCACGTTATCATTTGCAATGTATCATTTTTTTTACTCCTACCATTTCGTGATTTATGACAAAATTCCAGAAGCCTTACTTTGCGTTTTATATATGAATAAATTATCATTTTTTGCATAGGTTGAAAAGCTGTGGCGCGAAAACTAAAAGTCGCACATCCAAGTTCTTTGCAGATTTGAATTAAGGACATCCCAAGTTATCATTTGCAATGTATCCTTTTTTTTTACTCATACCATTTCGTGATTTATGACAAAATTCCAGAAGCCTTACTTTGCGTTTTATATATGAATAAATTATCATTTTTTGCATAGGTTGAAAAGCTGTAGCGCGAAAACTAACATCCAAGTTCTTTGCAGATTTGAATTAAGGACATCCCACGTTATCATTTGCAATGTATCTTTTTTTTTTACTCCTACCATTTCGTGAGTTATGACAAAATTCCAGAAGCCTTACTTTGCGTTTTATATATGAATAAATTATCATTTTTTGCATAGGTTGAAAAGCTGTGGCGCGAAAACTAAAAGTCGCACATCCAAGTTCTTTGCAGATTTGATTTAAGGACATCCCACGTTATCATTTGCAATGTATTCTTTTTTTTTACTCCTACCATTTCGTGATTTATGACAAAATTCCAGAAGCCTTACTTTGCGTTTTATATATGAATAAATTATCATTTTTTGCATAGGTTGAAAAGCTGTGGCGCGAAAATTAAAAGTCGCACATCCAAGTCCTTTGCAGATTCGAATTAAGGACATCCCAAGTTATGATTTGCAATGTATCCTTTTTTTTACTCCTACCATTTCGTGATTTATGACAAAATTCCAGAAGCCTTACTTTGCGTTTTATATATGAATAAATTATCATTTTTTGCATAGGTTGAAAAGCTGTAGCACGAAAACTAAAAGTAGCACATCCAAGTCCTTTGCAGATTTGAATTGAGGACATCCCACGTTATCATTTGCAATGTATTCTTTTTTTTTACTCCTACCATTTCGTGATTTATGACAAAATTCCAGAAAACTTACTTTGCGTTTTATATATGAATAAATTATCATTTTTTGCATAGGTTGAAAAGCTGTGGCGCGAAAACTAAAAGTCGCACATCCAAGTTCTTTGCAGATTTGAATTAAGGACATCCCAAGTTATCATTTGCAATGTATCTTTTTTTTTTGCTCCTACCATTTCGTGAGTTATGACAAAATTCCAGAAGCCTTACTTTGCGTTTTATATATGAATAAATTATCATTTTTTGCATAGGTTGAAAAGCTGTGGCGCGAAAACTAAAAGTCGCACATCCAAGTCCTTTGCAGATTTAAATTAAGGACATCCCAAGTTATCTTTTGCAATGTATCCTTTTTTTTACTCCTACCATTTCGTGATTTATGACAAAATTCCAGAAGCCTTACTTTGCGTTTTATATATGAATAAATTATCGTTTTTTGCATAGGTTGAAAAGTTGTAGCGCGAAAACTAAAAGTCGCACATCCAAGTTCTTTGCAGATTTAAATTAAGGACATCCCAAGTTATCATTTGCAATGTATCCTTTTTTTTACTCCTACCATTTCGTGATTTATGACAAAATTCCAGAAGCCTTACTTTGCGTTTTATATATGAATAAATTATCATTTTTTGCATAGGTTGAAAAGCTGTAGCGCGAAAACTAAAAGTCGCACATCCAAGTCCTTTGCAGATTTGAATTGAAGACATCCCACGTTATCATTTGCAATGTGTCTTTTTTTTTTTACTCCTACCATTTCGTGAGTTATGACAAAATTCCGGAAGCCTCACTTTGCGTTTTATATATGAATAAATTATCATTTTTTGCATAGGTTGAAAAGCTGTGGCGCGAAAACTAAAAGTCGCACATCCAAGTTCTTTGCAGATTTGAATTAAGGACATCCCACGTTATCATTTGCAATGTATTCTTTTTTTTTACTCCTACCATTTCGTGATTTATGACAAAATTCCAGAAGCCTTACTTTGCGTTTTATATATGAATAAATTATCATTTTTTGCATAGGTTGAAAAGCTGTGGCGCGAAAACTAAAAGTCGCACATCCAAGTTCTTTGCAGATTTGAATTAAGGACATCCCAAGTTATCATTTGCAATGTATCTTTTTTTTTTGCTCCTACCATTTCGTGAGTTATGACAAAATTCCAGAAGCCTTACTTTGCGTTTTATATATGAATAAATTATCATTTTTTGCATAGGTTGAAAAGCTGTGGCGCGAAAACTAAAAGTCGCACATCCAAGTCCTTTGCAGATTTAAATTAAGGACATCTCAAGTTATCTTTTGCAATGTATCCTTTTTTTTACTCCTACCATTTCGTGATTTATGACAAAATTCCAGAAGCCTTACTTTGCGTTTTATATATGAAAAAATTATCATTTTTTGCATAGGTTGAAAAGTTGTAGCGCGAAAACTAAAAGTCGCACATCCAAGTTCTTTGCAGATTTAAATTAAGGACATCCCAAGTTATCATTTGCTATGTATCCTTTTTTTTTACTCCTACCATTTCGTGATTTATGACAAAATTCCAGAAGCCTTACTTTGCGTTTTATATATGAATAAATTATCATTTTTTGCATAGGTTGAAAAGCTGTAGCGCGAAAACTAAAAGTCGCACATCCAAGTCCTTTGCAGATTTGAATTGAAGACATTCCACGTTATCATTTTCAATGTATTCTTTTTTTTTACTCCTACCATTTCGTGATTTATGACAAAATTCCAGAAGCCTTACTTTGCGTTTTATATATGAATAAATTATCATTTTTTGCATAGGTTGAAAAGTTGTAGCGCGAAAACTAAAAGTCGCACATCCAAGTTCTTTGCAGATTTAAATTAAGGACATCCCAAGTTATCATTTGCAATGTATCCTTTTTTTTTACTCCTACTATTTCGTGATTTATGACAAAATTCCCGAAGCCTTACTTTGCGTTTTATATATGAATAAATTATCATTTTTTGCATAGGTTGAAAAGCTGTGGCGCGAAAACTAAAAGTCGCACATCCAAGTTCTTTGCAGATTTGAATTAAGGACATCCCACGTTATCATTTGCAATGTATCCTTTTTTTTACTCCTACCATTTCGTGATTTATGACAAAATTCCAGAAGCCTTACTTTGCGTTTTATATATGAATAAATTATCATTTTTTGCATAGGTTGAAAAGCTGTGGCGCGAAAACTAAAAGTCGCACATCCAAGTTCTTTGCAGATTCGAATTAAGGACATCCCAAGTTATCATTTGCAATGTAGCCTTTTTTTTAGTCCTACTATTTCGTGATTTATGACAAAATTCCAGAAGCCTTACTTTGCGTTTTATATATGAATAAATTATTATTTTTTGCATAGGTTGAAAAGCTGTGGCGCGAAAACTAAAAGTCGCACATCCAAGTTCTTTGCAGATTTGAATTAAGGACATCCCAAGTTATCATTTGCAATGTATCCTTTTTTTTTACTCCTACCATTTCGTGATTTATGACAAAATTCCAGAAGCCTTACTTTGCGTTTTATATATGAATAAATTATCATTTTTTGCATAGGTTGAAAAGCTGTGGCGCGAAAATTAAAAGTCGCACATCCAAGTCCTTTGCAGATTCGAATTAAGGACATCCCAAGTTATGATTTGCAATGTATCCTTTTTTTTACTCCTACCATTTCGTGATTTATGACAAAATTCCAGAAGCCTTACTTTGCGTTTTATATATGAATAAATTATCATTTTTTGCATAGGTTGAAAAGCTGTGGCGCGAAAACTAAAAGTCGCACATCCAAGTTCTTTGCAGATTTGAATTAAGGACATCCCAAGTTATCATTTGCAATGTATCCTTTTTTTTTACTCCTACCATTTCGTGATTTATGACAAAATTCCAGAAGCCTTACTTTGCGTTTTATATATGAATAAATTATCATTTTTTGCATAGGTTGAAAAGCTGTAGCGCGAAAACTAACATCCAAGTTCTTTGCAGATTTGAATTAAGGACATCCCACGTTATCATTTGCAATGTATCTTTTTTTTTTACTCCTACCATTTCGTGAGTTATGACAAAATTCCAGAAGCCTTACTTTGCGTTTTATATATGAATAAATTATCATTTTTTGCATAGGTTGAAAAGCTGTGGCGCGAAAACTAAAAGTCGCACATCCAAGTTCTTTGCAGATTTGATTTAGGGACATCCCACGTTATCATTTGCAATATATTCTTTTTTTTTACTCCTACCATTTCGTGATTTATGACAAAATTCCAGAAGCCTTACTTTGCGTTTTATATATGAATAAATTATCATTTTTTGCATAGGTTGAAAAGCTGTGGCGCGAAAATTAAAAGTCGCACATCCAAGTCCTTTGCAGAATCGAATTAAGGACATCCCAAGTTATGATTTGCAATGTATCCTTTTTTTTACTCCTACCATTTCGTGATTTATGACAAAATTCCAGAAGCCTTACTTTGCGTTTTATATATGAATAAATTATCATTTTTTGCATAGGTTGAAAAGCTGTAGCACGAAAACTAAAAGTAGCACATCCAAGTCCTTTGCAGATTTGAATTGAGGACATCCCACGTTATCATTTGCAATGTATTCTTTTTTTTTACTCCTACCATTTCGTGATTTATGACAAAATTCCAGAAGCCTTACTTTGCGTTTTATATATGAATAAATTATCATTTTTTGCATAGGTTGAAAAGCTGTGGCGCGAAAACTAAAAGTCGCACATCCAAGTTCTTTGCAGATTTGAATTAAGGACATCCCAAGTTATCATTTGCAATGTATCTTTTTTTTTTACTCCTACCATTTCGTGAGTTATGACAAAATTCCAGAAGCCTTACTTTGCGTTTTATATATGAATAAATTATCATTTTTTGCATAGGTTGAAAAGCTGTGGCGCGAAAACTAAAAGTCGCACATCCAAGTCCTTTGCAGATTTAAATTAAGGACATCCCAAGTTATCTTTTGCAATGTATCCTTTTTTT
This sequence comes from Bombylius major, assembly GCA_932526495.1. Classification (NCBI taxonomy): domain Eukaryota; kingdom Metazoa; phylum Arthropoda; class Insecta; order Diptera; family Bombyliidae; genus Bombylius; species Bombylius major. The sequence goes on from OW052042.1 coordinate 32,274,396, forward strand.
TACTCCTACCATTTCGTGATTTATGACAAAATTCCAGAAGCCTTACTTTGCGTTTTATATATGAATAAATTATCGTTTTTTGCATAGGTTGAAAAGTTGTAGCGCGAAAACTAAAAGTCGCACATCCAAGTTCTTTGCAGATTTAAATTAAGGACATCCCAAGTTATCATTTGCAATGTATCTTTATTTTTTGCTCCTACCATTTCGTGATTTATGACAAAATTCCAGAAGCCTTACTTTGCGTTTTATATATGAATAAATTATCATTTTTTGCATAGGTTGAAAAGCTGTAGCGCGAAAACTAAAAGTCGCACATCCAAGTCCTTTGCAGATTTGAATTGAAGATATCCCACGTTATCATTTGCAATGTATTCTTTTTTTTTACTCCTACCATTTCGTGATTTATGACAAAATTCCAGAAGCCTTACTTTGCGTTTTATATATGAATAAATTATCATTTTTTGCATAGGTTGAAAAGCTGTAGCGCGAAAACTAACATCCAAGTTCTTTGCAGATTTGAATTAAGGACATCCCACGTTATCATTTGCAATGTATCTTTTTTTTTTACTCCTACCATTTCGTGAGTTATGACAAAATTCCAGAAGCCTTACTTTGCGTTTTATATATGAATAAATTATCATTTTTTGCATAGGTTGAAAAGCTGTAGCGCGAAAACTAACATCCAAGTTCTTTGCAGATTTGAATTAAGGACATCCCACGTTATCATTTGCAATGTATCTTTTTTTTTTACTCCTACCATTTCGTGAGTTATGACAAAATTCCAGAAGCCTTACTTTGCGTTTTATATATGAATAAATTATCATTTTTTGCATAGGTTGAAAAGCTGTGGCGCGAAAACTAAAAGTCGCACATCCAAGTTCTTTGCAGATTTGATTTAGGGACATCCCACGTTATCATTTGCAATATATTCTTTTTTTTTACTCCTACCATTTCGTGATTTATGACAAAATTCCAGAAGCCTTACTTTGCGTTTTATATATGAATAAATTATCATTTTTTGCATAGGTTGAAAAGCTGTGGCGCGAAAATTAAAAGTCGCACATCCAAGTCCTTTGCAGATTCGAATTAAGGACATCCCAAGTTATGATTTGCAATGTATCCTTTTTTTTACTCCTACCATTTCGTGATTTATGACAAAATTCCAGAAGCCTTACTTTGCGTTTTATATATGAATAAATTATCATTTTTTGCATAGGTTGAAAAGCTGTAGCACGAAAACTAAAAGTAGCACATCCAAGTCCTTTGCAGATTTGAATTGAGGACATCCCACGTTATCATTTGCAATGTATTCTTTTTTTTTACTCCTACCATTTCGTGATTTATGACAAAATTCCAGAAGCCTTACTTTGCGTTTTATATATGAATAAATTATCATTTTTTGCATAGGTTGAAAAGCTGTGGCGCGAAAACTAAAAGTCGCACATCCAAGTTCTTTGCAGATTTGAATTAAGGACATCCCAAGTTATCATTTGCAATGTATCTTTTTTTTTTGCTCCTACCATTTCGTGAGTTATGACAAAATTCCAGAAGCCTTACTTTGCGTTTTATATATGAATAAATTATCATTTTTTGCATAGGTTGAAAAGCTGTGGCGCGAAAACTAAAAGTCGCACATCCAAGTCCTTTGCAGATTTAAATTAAGGACATCCCAAGTTATCTTTTGCAATGTATCCTTTTTTTTACTCCTACCATTTCGTGATTTATGACAAAATTCCAGAAGCCTTACTTTGCGTTTTATATATGAATAAATTATCATTTTTTGCATAGGTTGAAAAGTTGTAGCGCGAAAACTAAAAGTCGCACATCCAAGTTCTTTGCAGATTTAAATTAAGGACATCCCAAGTTATCATTTGCAATGTATCTTTATTTTTTGCTCCTACCATTTCGTGATTTATGACAAAATTCCAGAAGCCTTACTTTGCGTTTTATATATGAATAAATTATCATTTTTTGCATAGGTTGAAAAGCTGTAGCGCGAAAACTAAAAGTCGCACATCCAAGTCCTTTGCAGATTTGAATTGAAGATATCCCACGTTATCATTTGCAATGTATTCTTTTTTTTTACTCCTACCATTTCGTGATTTATGACAAAATTCCAGAAGCCTTACTTTGCGTTTTATATATGAATAAATTATCATTTTTTGCATAGGTTGAAAAGCTGTGGCGCGAAAACTAAAAGTCGCACATCCAAGTTCTTTGCAGATTTGAATTAAGGACATCCCAAGTTATCATTTGCAATATATCTTTTTTTTTTGCTCCTACCATTTCGTGAGTTATGACAAAATTCCAGAAGCCTTACTTTGCGTTTTATATATGAATAAATTATCATTTTTTGCATAGGTTGAAAAGCTGTGGCGCGAAAACTAAAATTCGCACATCCAAGTCCTTTGCAGATTTAAATTAAGGACATCTCAAGTTATCTTTTGCAATGTATCCTTTTTTTTACTCCTACCATTTCGTGATTTATGACAAAATTCCAGAAGCCTTACTTTGCGTTTTATATATGAAAAAATTATCATTTTTTGCATAGGTTGAAAAGTTGTAGCGCGAAAACTAAAAGTCGCACATCCAAGTTCTTTGCAGATTTAAATTAAGGACATCGCAAGTTATCATTTGCTATGTATCCTTTTTTTTTACTCCTACCATTTCGTGATTTATGACAAAATTCCAGAAGCCTTACTTTGCGTTTTATATATGAATAAATTATCATTTTTTGCATAGGTTGAAAAGCTGTAGCGCGAAAACTAAAAGTCGCACATCCAAGTCCTTTGCAGATTTGAATTGAAGACATTCCACGTTATCATTTTCAATGTATTCTTTTTTTTTACTCCTACCATTTCGTGATTTATGACAAAATTCCAGAAGCCTTACTTTGCGTTTTATATATGAATAAATTATCATTTTTTGCATAGGTTGAAAAGTTGTAGCGCGAAAACTAAAAGTCGCACATCCAAGTTCTTTGCAGATTTAAATTAAGGACATCACACGTAATCATTTGCAATGTATCCTTTTTTTTACTCCTACCATTTCGTGATTTATGACAAAATTCCAGAAGCCTTACTTTGCGTTTTATATATGAATAAATTATCATTTTTTGCATAGGTTGAAAAGCTGTAGCGCAAAAACTAAAAGTCGCACATCCAAGTTCTTTGCAGATTTGAATTAAGGACATCCCACGTTATCATTTGCAATGTATCCTTTTTTTTACTCCTACCATTTCGTGAGTTATGACAAAATTCCAGAAGCCTTACTTTGCGTTTTATATATGAATAAATTATCATTTTTTGCATAGGTTGAAAAGCTGTGGCGCGAAAACTAAAAGTCGCACATCCAAGTCCTTTGCAGATTTAAATTAAGGACATCCCAAGTTATCATTTGCAATGTATCCTTTTTTTTACTCCTACCATTTCGTGATTTATGACAAAATTCCAGAAGCCTTACTTTGCGTTTTATATATGAATAAATTATCATTTTTTGCATAGGTTGAAAAGTTGTAGCGCGAAAACTAAAAGTCGCACATCCAAGTTCTTTGCAGATTTAAATTAAGGACATCACACGTAATCATTTGCAATGTATTCTTTTTTTTTACTCTTACCATTTCGTGAGTTATGACAAAATTCCAGAAACCTTACTTTGCGTTTTATATATGAATAAATTATCATTTTTTGCATAGGTTGAAAAGCTGTGGCGCGAAAACTAAAAGTCGCACATCCAAGTCCTTTGCAGATTTAAATTAAGGACATCCCAAGTTATCATTTGCAATGTGTTCTTTTTTTTTACTCCTACCATTTCGTGATTTATGACAAAATTCCAGAAGCCTTACTTTGCGTTTTATATATGAATAAATTATCATTTTTTGCATAGGTTGAAAAGTTGTAGCGCAAAAACTAAAAGTCGCACATCCAAGTCCTTTGCAGATTTAAATTAAGGACATCCCAAGTTATCATTTGCAATGTATCCTTTTTTTTTACTCCTACCATTTCGTGATTTATGACAAAATTCCAGAAGCCTTACTTTGCGTTTTATATATGAATAAATTATCATTTTTTGCATAGGTTGAAAAGCTGTGGCGCGAAAACTAAAAGTCGCACATCCAAGTCCTTTGCAGATTTAAATTAAGGACATCCCAAGTTATCATTTGCAATGTATCCTTTTTTTTACTCCTACCATTTCGTGATTTATGACAAAATTCCCGAAGCCTTACTTTGCGTTTTATATATGAATAAATTATCATTTTTTGCATAGGTTGAAAAGCTGTGGCGCGAAAACTAAAAGTCGCATATCCAAGTTCTTTGCAGATTTGAATTAAGGATATCCCAAGTTATCATTTGCAATGTATCTTTTTTTTTTACTCCTACCATTTCGTGAGTTATGACAAAATTCCAGAAGCCTTACTTTGCGTTTTATATATGAATAAATTATCATTTTTTGCATAGGTTGAAAAGCTGTGGCGCGAAAACTAAAAGTCGCACATCCAAGTCCTTTGCAGATTTGAATTGAGGACATTCCACGTTATCATTTGCAATGTATCCTTTTTTTTACTCCTACCATTTCGTGATTTATGACAAAATTCCAGAAGCCTTACTTTGCGTTTTATATATGAATAAATTATCATTTTTTGCATAGGTTGAAAAGCTGTGGCGCGAAAACTAAAAGTCGCACATCCAAGTTCTTTGCAGATTTAAATTAAGGACATCCCAAGTTATCATTTGCAATGTAGCCTTTTTTTTTACTCCTACCATTTCGTGATTTATGACAAAATTCCAGAAGCCTTACTTTGCGTTTTATATATGAATAAATTATCATTTTTTGCATAGGTTGAAAAGCTGTGGCGCGAAAACTAAAAGTCGCACATCCAAGTTCTTTGCAGATTCGAATTAAGGACATCCCAAGTTATCATTTGCAATGTATCCTTTTTTTTACTCCTACCATTTCGTGAGTTATGACAAAATTCCAGAAGCCTTACTTTGCGTTTTATATATGAATAAATTATCATTTTTTGCATAGGTTGAAAAGCTGTGGCGCGAAAACTAAAAGTCGCACATCCAAGTCCTTTGCAGATTTAAATTAAGGACATCCCAAGTTATCATTTGCAATGTATCCTTTTTTTTACTCCTACCATTTCGTGATTTATGACAAAATTCCCGAAGCCTTACTTTGCGTTTTATATATGAATAAATTATCATTTTTTGCATAGGTTGAAAAGCTGTGGCGCGAAAACTAAAAGTCGCATATCCAAGTTCTTTGCAGATTTGAATTAAGGACATCCCAAGTTATCATTTGCAATGTATCCTTTTTTTTTACTCCTATCATTTCGTGAGTTATGACAAAATTCCAGAAGCTTTACTTTGCGTTTTATATATGAATAAATTATCATTTTTTGCATAGGTTGAAAAGCTGTGGCGCGAAAACTAAAAGTCGCACATCCAAGTCCTTTGCAGATTTGAATTGAGGACATTCCACGTTATCATTTGCAATGTATTCTTTTTTTTTACTCCTACCATTTCGTGATTTATGACAAAATTCCAGAAGCCTTACTTTGCGTTTTATATATGAATAAATTATAATTTTTTGCATAGGTTGAAAAGCTGTGGCGCGAAAACTAAAAGTCGCACATCCAAGTTCTTTGCAGATTCGAATTAAGGACATCCCAAGTTATCATTTGCAATGTATCCTTCTTTTTACTCCTACCATTTCGTGATTTATGACAAAATTCCAGAAGCCTTACTTTGCGTTTTATATATGAATAAATTATCATTTTTTGCATAGGTTGAAAAGTTGTAGCGCGAAAACTAAAAGTCGCACATCCAAGTCCTTTGCAGATTTGAATTGAGGACATTCCACGTTATCATTTGCAATGTATCCTTTTTTTTACTCCTACCATTTCGTGATTTATGACAAAATTCCAGAAGCCTTACTTTGCGTTTTATATATGAATAAATTATCATTTTTTGCATAGGTTGAAAAGCTGTGGCGCGAAAACTAAAAGTCGCACATCCAAGTTCTTTGCAGATATGAATAAATTATCATTTTTTGCATAGGTTGAAAAGTTGTAGCGCGAAAACTAAAAGTCGCACATCCAAGTTCTTTGCAGATTCGAATTAAGGACATCCCAAGTTATCATTTGCAATGTGTCCTTTTTTTTTACTCCTACCATTTCGTGATTTATGACAAAATTCCAGAAGCCTTACTTTGCGTTTTATATATGAATAAATTATCATTTTTTGCATAGGTTGAAAAGTTGTAGCGCGAAAACTAAAAGTCGCACATCCAAGTTCTTTGCAGATTCGAATTAAGGACATCCCAAGTTATCATTTGCAATGTATCCTTTTTTTTACTCCTACCATTTCGTGATTTATGACAAAATTCCAGAAGCCTTACTTTGCGTTTTATATATGAATAAATTATCATTTTTTGCATAGGTTGAAAAGCTGTAGCGCGAAAACTAAAAGTCGCACAGCCAAGTCCTTTGCAGATTTGAATTGAGGACATCCCACGTTATCATTTGCAATGTATCCTTTTTTTTACTCCTACCATTTCGTGATTTATGACAAAATTCCAGAAGCCCTACTTTGCGTTTTATATATGAATAAATTATCATTTTTTGCATAGGTTGAAAAGTTGTAGCGCGAAAACTAAAAGTCGCACATCCAAGTCCTTTGCAGATTTGAATTGAGGACATCCCACGTTATCATTTGCAATGTATTCTTTTTTTTTACTCCACACATTTCGTGATTTATGACAAAATTCCAGAAGCCTTACTTTGCGTTTTATATATGAATAAATTATCATTTTTTGCATAGGTTGAAAAGCTGTAGCGCGAAAACTAAAAGTCGCACAGCCAAGTCCTTTGCAGATTTGAATTGAGGACATCCCACGTTATCATTTGCAATGTATCCTTTTTTTTACTCCTACCATTTCGTGATTTATGACAAAATTCCAGAAGCCTTACTTTGCGTTTTATATATGAATAAATTATCATTTTTTGCATAGGTTGAAAAGCTGTGGCGCGAAAACTAAAAGTCGCACATCCAAGTTCTTTGCAGATTCGAATTAAGGACATCCCAAGTTATCATTTGCAATGTATCCTTTTTTTTACTCCTACCATTTCGTGAGTTATGACAAAATTCCAGAAGCCTTACTTTGCGTTTTATATATGAATAAATTATCATTTTTTGCATAGGTTGAAAAGCTGTGGCGCGAAAACTAAAAGTCGCACATCCAAGTTCTTTGCAGATTTAAATTAAGGACATCCCAAGTTATCATTTGCAATGTAGCCTTTTTTTTTACTTCTACCATTTCGTGATTTATGACAAAATTCCAGAAGCCTTACTTTGCGTTTTATATATGAATAAATTATCATTTTTTGCATAGGTTGAAAAGCTGTGGCGCGAAAACTAAAAGTCGCACATCCAAGTCCTTTGCAGATTCGAATTAAGGACATCCCACGTTATCATTTGCAATGTATCCTTTTTTTTACTCCTACCATTTCGTGATTTATGACAAAATTCCCGAAGCCTTACTTTGCGTTTTATATATGAATAAATTATCATTTTTTGCATAGGTTGAAAAGCTGTGGCGCGAAAACTAAAAGTCGCATATCCAAGTTCTTTGCAGATTTGAATTAAGGACATCCCAAGTTATCATTTGCAATGTATCCTTTTTTTTTACTCCTATCATTTCGTGAGTTATGACAAAATTCCAGAAGCTTTACTTTGCGTTTTATATATGAATAAATTATCATTTTTTGCATAGGTTGAAAAGCTGTGGCGCGAAAACTAAAAGTCGCACATCCAAGTCCTTTGCAGATTTGAATTGAGGACATTCCACGTTATCATTTGCAATGTATTCTTTTTTTTTACTCCTACCATTTCGTGATTTATGACAAAATTCCAGAAGCCTTACTTTGCGTTTTATATATGAATAAATTATAATTTTTTGCATAGGTTGAAAAGCTGTGGCGCGAAAACTAAAAGTCGCACATCCAAGTTCTTTGCAGATTCGAATTTAGGACATCCCAAGTTATCATTTGCAATGTATCCTTCTTTTTACTCCTACCATTTCGTGATTTATGACAAAATTCCAGAAGCCTTACTTTGCGTTTTATATATGAATAAATTATCATTTTTTGCATAGGTTGAAAAGTTGTAGCGCGAAAACTAAAAGTCGCACATCCAAGTCCTTTGCAGATTTGAATTGAGGACATTCCACGTTATCATTTGCAATGTATCCTTTTTTTTACTCCTACCATTTCGTGATTTATGACAAAATTCCAGAAGCCTTACTTTGCGTTTTATATATGAATAAATTATCATTTTTTGCATAGGTTGAAAAGCTGTGGCGCGAAAACTAAAAGTCGCACATCCAAGTTCTTTGCAGATATGAATAAATTATCATTTTTTGCATAGGTTCAAAAGTTGTAGCGCGAAAACTAAAAGTCGCACATCCAAGTTCTTTGCAGATTCGAATTAAGGACATCCCAAGTTATCATTTGCAATGTGTCCTTTTTTTTTACTCCTACCATTTCGTGATTTATGACAAAATTCCAGAAGCCTTACTTTGCGTTTTATATATGAATAAATTATCATTTTTTGCATAGGTTGAAAAGTTGTAGCGCGAAAACTAAAAGTCGCACATCCAAGTTCTTTGCAGATTCGAATTAAGGACATCCCAAGTTATCATTTGCAATGTATCCTTTTTTTTACTCCTACCATTTCGTGATTTATGACAAAATTCCAGAAGCCTTACTTTGCGTTTTATATATGAATAAATTATCATTTTTTGCATAGGTTGAAAAGCTGTAGCGCGAAAACTGAAAGTCGCACAGCCAAGTCCTTTGCAGATTTGAATTGAGGACATCCCACGTTATCATTTGCAATGTATCCTTTTTTTTACTCCTACCATTTCGTGATTTATGACAAAATTCCAGAAGCCCTACTTTGCGTTTTATATATGAATAAATTATCATTTTTTGCATAGGTTGAAAAGTTGTAGCGCGAAAACTAAAAGTCGCACATCCAAGTCCTTTGCAGATTTGAATTGAGGACATCCCACGTTATCATTTGCAATGTATTCTTTTTTTTTACTCCACACATTTCGTGATTTATGACAAAATTCCAGAAGCCTTACTTTGCGTTTTATATATGAATAAATTATCATTTTTTGCATAGGTTGAAAAGCTGTAGCGCGAAAACTAAAAGTCGCACAGCCAAGTCCTTTGCAGATTTGAATTGAGGACATCCCACGTTATCATTTACAATGTATCCTTTTTTTTACTCCTACCATTTCGTGATTTATGACAAAATTCCAGAAGCCTTACTTTGCGTTTTATATATGAATAAATTATCATTTTTTGCATAGGTTGAAAAGCTGTAGCGCGAAAACTAAAAGTCGCACAGCCAAGTCCTTTGCAGATTTGAATTGAGAACATCCCACGTTATCATTTGCAATGTATCCTTTTTTTTACTCCTACCATTTCGTGATTTATGACAAAATTCCAGAAGCCTTACTTTGCGTTTTATATATGAATAAATTATCATTTATTGCATAGGTTGAAAAGCTGTGGCGCGAAAACTAAAAGTTGCACATCCAAGTTCTTTGCAGATTCGAATTAAGGACATCCCAAGTTATCATTTGCAATGTATCCTTTTTTTTACTCCTACCATTTCGTGATTTATGACAAAATTCCAGAAGCCTTACTTTGCGTTTTATATATGAATAAATTATCATTTTTTGCATAGGTTGAAAAGCTGTAGCGCGAAAACTAAAAGTCGCACAGCCAAGTTCTTTGCAGATTTGAATTGAGGACATCCCACGTTATCATTTGCAATGTATTTTTTTTTTCACTCCTACCATTTCGTGATTTATGACAAAATTCCAGAAGCCTTACTTTGCGTTTTATATATATGAATAAATTATCATTTTTTGCATAGGTTGAAAAGTTGTAGCGCGAAAACTAAAAGTCGCACATCCAAGTTCTTTGCAGATTCGAATTAAGGACATCCCAAGTTATCATTTGCAATGTATCCTTTTTTTTTACTCCTACCATTTCGTGATTTATGACAAAATTCCAGAAGCCTTACTTTGCGTTTTATATATGAATAAATTATCATTTTTTGCATAGGTTGAAAAGTTGTAGCGCGAAAACTAAAAGTCGCACATCCAAGTTCTTTGCAGATTCGAATTAAGGACATCCCAAGTTATCATTTGCAATGTGTCCTTTTTTTTTACTCCTACCATTTCGTGATTTATGACAAAATTCCAGAAGCCTTACTTTGCGTTTTATATATGAATAAATTATCATTTTTTGCATAGGTTGAAAAGCTGTAGCGCGAAAACTAAAAGTCGCACAGCCAAGTCCTTTGCAGATTTGAATTGAGGACATCCCACGTTATCATTTGCAATGTATCCTTTTTTTTACTCCTACCATTTCGTGATTTATGACAAAATTCCAGAAGCCTTACTTTGCGTTTTATATATGAATAAATTATCATTTTTTGCATAGGTTGAAAAGCTGTAGCGCGAAAACTAAAAGTCGCACAGCCAAGTTCTTTGCAGATTTGAATTAAGGACATCCCAAGTTATCATTTGCAATGTATCTTTTTTTTTACTCCTACCATTTCGTGAGTTATGACAAAATTCCAGAAGCCTTACTTTGCGTTTTGTATATGAATAAATTATCATTTTTTGCATAGGTTGAAAAGCTGTAGCGCGAAAACTAAAAGTCGCACATCCAAGTTCTTTGCAGATTCGAATTAAGGACATCCCAAGTTATCATTTGCAATGTATCCTTTTTTTTTACTCCTACCATTTCGTGATTTATGACAAAATTCCAGAAGCCTTACTTTGCGTTTTATATATGAATAAATTATCATTTTTTGCATAGGTTGAAAAGTTGTAGCGCGAAAACTAAAAGTCGCACATCCAAGTTCTTTGCAGATTCGAATTAAGGACATCCCAAGTTATCATTTGCAATGTGTCCTTTTTTTTTACTCCTACCATTTCGTGATTTATGACAAAATTCCAGAAGCCTTACTTTGCGTTTTATATATGAATAAATTATCATTTTTTGCATAGGTTGAAAAGTTGTAGCGCGAAAACTAAAAGTCGCACATCGAAGTTCTTTGCAGATTTGAATTAGGGACATCCCAAGTTATCATTTGCAATGTATCTTTTTTTTTACTCCTACCATTTCGTGAGTTATGACAAAATTCCAGAAGCCTTACTTTGCGTTTTATATATGAATAAATTATCATTTTTTGCATAGGTTGAAAAGCTGTGGCGCGAAAACTAAAAGTCGCACAGCCAAGTTCTTTGCAGATTCGAATTAAGGACATCCCAAGTTATCATTTGCAATGTATCCTTTTTTTTTACTCCTACCATTTCGTGATTTATGACAAAATTCCAGAAGCCTTACTTTGCGTTTTATATATGAATAAATTATCATTTTTTGCATAGGTTGAAAAGCTGTAGCGCGAAAACTAAAAGTCGCACAGCCAAGTCCTTTGCAGATTTGAATTGAGGACATCCCACGTTATCATTTGCAATGTATCCTTTTTTTTACTCCTACCATTTCGTGATTTATGACAAAATTCCAGAAGCCTTACTTTGCGTTTTATATATGAATAAATTATCATTTTTTGCATAGGTTGAAAAGCTGTAGCGCGAAAACTAAAAGTCGCACAGCCAAGTTCTTTGCAGATTCGAATTGAGGACATCCCACGTTATCATTTGCAATGTATCCTTTTTTTTACTCCTACCATTTCGTGATTTATGACAAAATTCCAGAAGCCTTACTTTGCGTTTTATATATGAATAAATTATCATTTTTTGCATAGGTTGAAAAGTTGTAGCGCGAAAACTAAAAGTCGCACATCCAAGTCCTTTGCAGATTTGAATTGAGGACATCTCACGTTATCATTTGCAATGTATTCTTTTTTTTTACTCCTACCATTTCGTGATTTATGACAAAATTCCAGAAGCCTTACTTTGCGTTTTATATATGAATAAATTATCATTTTTTGCATAGGTTGAAAAGCTGTAGCGCGAAAACTAAAAGTCGCACAGCCAAGTCCTTTGCAGATTTGAATTGAGGACATCCCACGTTATCATTTGCAATGTATCCTTTTTTTTACTCCTACCATTTCGTGATTTATGACAAAATTCCAGAAGCCTTACTTTGCGTTTTATATATGAATAAATTATCATTTTTTGCATAGGTTGAAAAGCTGTAGCGCGAAAACTAAAAGTCGCACAGCCAAGTCCTTTGCAGATTTATATTAAGGACATCCCAAGTTATCATTTACAATGTATCCTTTTTTTTTACTCCTACCATTTCGTGATTTATGACAAAATTCCAGAAGCCTTACTTTGCGTTTTATATATGAATAAATTATCATTTTTTGCATAGGTTGAAAAGCTGTGGCGCGAAAACTAAAAGTTGCACATCCAAGTTCTTTGCAGATTCGAATTAAGGACATCCCAAGTTATCATTTGCAATGTATCCTTTTTTTTACTCCTACCATTTCGTGATTTATGACAAAATTCCAGAAGCCTTACTTTGCGTTTTATATATGAATAAATTATCATTTTTTGCATAGGTTGAAAAGCTGTAGCGCGAAAACTAAAAGTCGCACAGCCAAGTTCTTTGCAGATTTGAATTGAGGACATCCCACGTTATCATTTGCAATGTATTTTTTTTTCACTCCTACCATTTCGTGATTTATGACAAAATTCCAGAAGCCTTACTTTGCGTTTTATATATATGAATAAATTATCATTTTTTGCATAGGTTGAAAAGTTGTAGCGCGAAAACTAAAAGTCGCACATCCAAGTTCTTTGCAGATTCGAATTAAGGACATCCCAAGTTATCATTTGCAATGTATCCTTTTTTTTTACTCCTACCATTTCGTGATTTATGACAAAATTCCAGAAGCCTTACTTTGCGTTTTATATATGAATAAATTATCATTTTTTGCATAGGTTGAAAAGTTGTAGCGCGAAAACTAAAAGTCGCACATCCAAGTTCTTTGCAGATTCGAATTAAGGACATCCCAAGTTATCATTTGCAATGTGTCCTTTTTTTTTACTCCTACCATTTCGTGATTTATGACAAAATTCCAGAAGCCTTACTTTGCGTTTTATATATGAATAAATTATCATTTTTTGCATAGGTTGAAAAGTTGTAGCGCGAAAACTAAAAGTCGCACATCCAAGTTCTTTGCAGATTCGAATTAAGGACATCCCAAGTTATCATTTGCAATGTATCCTTTTTTTTTACTCCTACCATTTCGTGATTTATGACAAAATTCCAGAAGCCTTACTTTGCGTTTTATATATGAATAAATTATCATTTTTTGCATAGGTTGAAAAGCTGTAGCGCGAAAACTAAAAGTCGCACAGCCAAGTCCTTTGCAGATTTGAATTGAGGACATCCCACGTTATCATTTGCAATGTATCCTTTTTTTTACTCCTACCATTTCGTGATTTATGACAAAATTCCAGAAGCCTTACTTTGCGTTTTATATATGAATAAATTATCATTTTTTGCATAGGTTGAAAAGCTGTAGCGCGAAAACTAAAAGTCGCACAGCCAAGTTCTTTGCAGATTCGAATTGAGGACATCCCACGTTATCATTTGCAATGTATCCTTTTTTTTACTCCTACCATTTCGTGATTTATGACAAAATTCCAGAAGCCTTACTTTGCGTTTTATATATGAATAAATTATCATTTTTTGCATAGGTTGAAAAGTTGTAGCGCGAAAACTAAAAGTCGCACATCCAAGTTCTTTGCAGATTCGAATTAAGGACATCCCAAGTTATCATTTGCAATGTATTCTTTTTTTTTTACTCCTACCATTTCGTGATTTATGACAAAATTCCAGAAGCCTTACTTTGCGTTTTATATATGAATAAATTATCATTTTTTGCATAGGTTGAAAAGCTGTGGCGCGAAAACTAAAAGTCGCACATCCAAGTTCTTTGCAGATTCGAATTAAGGACATCCCAAGTTATCATTTGCAATGTATCCTTTTTTGACTCCTACCATTTCGTGATTTATGACAAAATTCCAGAAGCCTTACTTTGCGTTTTATATATGAATAAATTATCATTTTTTGCATAGGTTGAAAAGCTGTGGCGCGAAAACTAAAAGTCGCACATCCAAGTCCGTTGCAGATTTGAATTGAGGACATCCCACGTTATCATTTGCAATGTATTCTTTTTTTTTACTCCACACATTTCGTGATTTATGACAATATTCCAGAAGCCTTACTTTGCGTTTTATATATGAATAAATTATCATTTTTTGCATAGGTTGAAAAGCTGTAGCGCGAAAACTAAAAGTCGCACAGCCAAGTCCTTTGCAGATTCGAATTAAGGACATCCCAAGTTATCATTTGCAATGTATCCTTTTTTTTGCTCCTACCATTTCGTGATTTATGACAAAATTCCAGAAGCCTTACTTTGCGTTTTATATATGAATAAATTATCATTTTTTGCATAGGTTGAAAAGCTGTAGCACGAAAACTAAAAGTAGCACATCCAAGTCCTTTGCAGATTTGAATTGAGGACATCCCACGTTATCATTTGCAATGTATTCTTTTTTTTTACTCCACACATTTCGTGATTTATGACAAAATTCCAGAAGCCTTACTTTGCGTTTTATATATGAATAAATTATCATTTTTTGCATAGGTTGAAAAGCTGTGGCGCGAAAACTAAAAGTCGCACATCCAAGTTCTTTGCAGATTCAAATTAAGGACATCCCAAGTTATCATTTGCAATGTATCCTTTTTTTTTACTCCTACCATTTCGTGATTTATGACAAAATTCCAGAAGCCTTACTTTGCGTTTTATATATGAATAAATTATCATTTTTTGCATAGGTTGAAAAGCTGTAGCGCGAAAACTAAAAGTCGCACATCCAAGTCCTTTGCAGATTTAGCAGATTTAAATTAAGGACATCCCAAGTTATCATTTGCAATGTATTCTTTTTTTTACTCCTACCATTTCGTGATTTATGACAAAATTCCAGAAGCCTTACTTTGCGTTTTATATATGAATAAATTATCATTTTTTGCATAGGTTGAAAAGCTGTGGCGCGAAAACTAAAAGTCGCACAGCCAAGTCCTTTGCAGATTTGAATTAGGGACATCCCACGTTATCATTTGCAATGTATTCTTTTTTTTTACTCCTACCATTTCGTGATTTATGACAAAATTCCAGAAGCCTTACTTTGCGTTTTATATATGAATAAATTATCATTTTTTGCATAGGTTGAAAAGCTGTGGCGCGAAAACTAAAAGTCGCACAGCCAAGTCCTTTGCAGATTTAAATTAAGGACATCCCAAGTTATCATTTGCAATGTATCCTTTTTTTTACTCCTACCATTTCGTGATTTATGACAAAATTCCAGAAGCCTTACTTTGCGTTTTATATATGAATAAATTATCATTTTTTGCATAGGTTGAAAAGCTGTGGCGCGAAAACTAAAAGTCGCACAGCCAAGTCCTTTGCAGATTTGAATTGAGGACATCCCACGTTATCATTTACAATGTATCCTTTTTTTTACTCCTACCATTTCGTGATTTATGACAAAATTCCAGAAGCCTTACTTTGCGTTTTATATATGAATAAATTATCATTTTTTGCATAGGTTGAAAAGCTGTGGCGCGAAAACTAAAAGTCGCACATCCAAGTCCTTTGCAGATTCGAATTAAGGACATCCCAAGTTATCATTTGCAATGTATCCTTTTTTTTGCTCCTACCATTTCGTGATTTATGACAAAATTCCAGAAGCCTTACTTTGCGTTTTATATATGAATAAATTATCATTTTTTGCATAGGTTGAAAAGCTGTAGCGCGAAAACTAAAAGTCGCACATCCAAGTCCTTTGCAGATTTAGCAGATTTAAATTAAGGACATCCCAAGTTATCATTTGCAATGTATTCTTTTTTTTACTCCTACCATTTCGTGATTTATGACAAAATTCCAGAAGCCTTACTTTGCGTTTTATATATGAATAAATTATCATTTTTTGCATAGGTTGAAAAGCTGTAGCACGAAAACTAAAAGTAGCACATTCAAGTCCTTTGCAGATTTGAATTGAGGACATCCCACGTTATCATTTGCAATGTATTTTTTTTTTTTACTCCACACATTTCGTGATTTATGACAAAATTCCAGAAGCCTTACTTTGCGTTTTATATATGAATAAATTATCATTTTTTGCATAGGTTGAAAAGCTGTAGCGCGAAAACTAGAAGTCGCACATCCAAGTCCTTTGCAGATTCGAATTAAGGACATCCCAAGTTATCATTTGCAATGTATTCTTTTTTTTTACTCCTACCATTTCGTGATTTATGACAAAATTCCAGAAGCCTTACTTTGCGTTTTATATATGAATAAATTATCATTTTTTGCATAGGTTGAAAAGCTGTAGCACGAAAACTAAAAGTAGCACATCCAAGTCCTTTGCAGATTTGAATTGAGGACATCCCACGTTATCATTTGCAATGTATTCTTTTTTTTTACTCCACACATTTCGTGATTTATGACAAAATTCCAGAAGCCTTACTTTGCGTTTTATATATGAATAAATTATCATTTTTTGCATAGGTTGAAAAGCTGTGGCGCGAAAACTAAAAGTCGCACATCCAAGTTCTTTGCAGATTCAAATTAAGGACATCCCAAGTTATCATTTGCAATGTATCCTTTTTTTTTACTCCTACCATTTCGTGATTTATGACAAAATTCCAGAAGCCTTACTTTGCGTTTTATATATGAATAAATTATCATTTTTTGCATAGGTTGAAAAGCTGTAGCGCGAAAACTAAAAGTCGCACATCCAAGTCCTTTGCAGATTTAGCAGATTTAAATTAAGGACATCCCAAGTTATCATTTGCAATGTATTCTTTTTTTTACTCCTACCATTTCGTGATTTATGACAAAATTCCAGAAGCCTTACTTTGCGTTTTATATATGAATAAATTATCATTTTTTGCATAGGTTGAAAAGCTGTGGCGCGAAAACTAAAAGTCGCACAGCGAAGTCCTTTGCAGATTTGAATTAGGGACATCCCACGTTATCATTTGCAATGTATTCTTTTTTTTTACTCCTACCATTTCGTGATTTATGACAAAATTCCAGAAGCCTTACTTTGCGTTTTATATATGAATAAATTATCATTTTTTGCATAGGTTGAAAAGCTGTGGCGCGAAAACTAAAAGTCGCACAGCCAAGTCCTTTGCAGATTTAAATTAAGGACATCCCAAGTTATCATTTGCAATGTATCCTTTTTTTTACTCCTACCATTTCGTGATTTATGACAAAATTCCAGAAGCCTTACTTTGCGTTTTATATATGAATAAATTATCATTTTTTGCATAGGTTGAAAAGCTGTGGCGCGAAAACTAAAAGTCGCACAGCCAAGTCCTTTGCAGATTTGAATTGAGGACATCCCACGTTATCATTTACAATGTATCCTTTTTTTTACTCCTACCATTTCGTGATTTATGACAAAATTCCAGAAGCCTTACTTTGCGTTTTATATATGAATAAATTATCATTTTTTGCATAGGTTGAAAAGCTGTGGCGCGAAAACTAAAAGTCGCACATCCAAGTCCTTTGCAGATTCGAATTAAGGACATCCCAAGTTATCATTTGCAATGTATCCTTTTTTTTGCTCCTACCATTTCGTGATTTATGACAAAATTCCAGAAGCCTTACTTTGCGTTTTATATATGAATAAATTATCATTTTTTGCATAGGTTGAAAAGCTGTAGCGCGAAAACTAAAAGTCGCACATCCAAGTCCTTTGCAGATTTAGCAGATTTAAATTAAGGACATCCCAAGTTATCATTTGCAATGTATTCTTTTTTTTACTCCTACCATTTCGTGATTTATGACAAAATTCCAGAAGCCTTACTTTGCGTTTTATATATGAATAAATTATCATTTTTTGCATAGGTTGAAAAGCTGTAGCACGAAAACTAAAAGTAGCACATTCAAGTCCTTTGCAGATTTGAATTAAGGACATCCCACGTTATCATTTGCAATGTATTTTTTTTTTTTACTCCACACATTTCGTGATTTATGACAAAATTCCAGAAGCCTTACTTTGCGTTTTATATATGAATAAATTATCATTTTTTGCATAGGTTGAAAAGCTGTAGCGCGAAAACTAGAAGTCGCACATCCAAGTCCTTTGCAGATTCGAATTAAGGACATCCCAAGTTATCATTTGCAATGTATCCTTTTTTTTTACTCCTACCATTTCGTGATTTATGACAAAATTCCAGAAGCCTTACTTTGCGTTTTATATATGAATAAATTATCATTTTTTGCATAGGTTGAAAAGCTGTAGCACGAAAACTAAAAGTAGCACATCCAAGTCCTTTGCAGATTTGAATTGAGGACATCCCACGTTATCATTTGCAATGTATTCTTTTTTTTTACTCCACACATTTCGTGATTTATGACAAAATTCCAGAAGCCTTACTTTGCGTTTTATATATGAATAAATTATCATTTTTTGCATAGGTTGAAAAGCTGTGGCGCGAAAACTAAAAGTCGCACATCCAAGTTCTTTGCAGATTCAAATTAAGGACATCCCAAGTTATCATTTGCAATGTATCCTTTTTTTTTACTCCTACCATTTCGTGATTTATGACAAAATTCCAGAAGCCTTACTTTGCGTTTTATATATGAATAAATTATCATTTTTTGCATAGGTTGAAAAGCTGTAGCGCGAAAACTAAAAGTCGCACATCCAAGTCCTTTGCAGATTTAGCAGATTTAAATTAAGGACATCCCAAGTTATCATTTGCAATGTATTCTTTTTTTTACTCCTACCATTTCGTGATTTATGACAAAATTCCAGAAGCCTTACTTTGCGTTTTATATATGAATAAATTATCATTTTTTGCATAGGTTGAAAAGCTGTGGCGCGAAAACTAAAAGTCGCACAGCCAAGTCCTTTGCAGATTTGAATTAGGGACATCCCACGTTATCATTTGCAATGTATTCTTTTTTTTTACTCCTACCATTTCGTGATTTATGACAAAATTCCAGAAGCCTTACTTTGCGTTTTATATATGAATAAATTATCATTTTTTGCATAGGTTGAAAAGCTGTGGCGCGAAAACTAAAAGTCGCACAGCCAAGTCCTTTGCAGATTTAAATTAAGGACATCCCAAGTTATCATTTGCAATGTATCCTTTTTTTTACTCCTACCATTTCGTGATTTATGACAAAATTCCAGAAGCCTTACTTTGCGTTTTATATATGAATAAATTATCATTTTTTGCATAGGTTGAAAAGCTGTGGCGCGAAAACTAAAAGTCGCACAGCCAAGTCCTTTGCAGATTTGAATTGAGGACATCCCACGTTATCATTTACAATGTATCCTTTTTTTTACTCCTACCATTTCGTGATTTATGACAAAATTCCAGAAGCCTTACTTTGCGTTTTATATATGAATAAATTATCATTTTTTGCATAGGTTGAAAAGCTGTGGCGCGAAAACTAAAAGTCGCACATCCAAGTCCTTTGCAGATTCGAATTAAGGACATCCCAAGTTATCATTTGCAATGTATCCTTTTTTTTGCTCCTACCATTTCGTGATTTATGACAAAATTCCAGAAGCCTTACTTTGCGTTTTATATATGAATAAATTATCATTTTTTGCATAGGTTGAAAAGCTGTAGCGCGAAAACTAAAAGTCGCACATCCAAGTCCTTTGCAGATTTAGCAGATTTAAATTAAGGACATCCCAAGTTATCATTTGCAATGTATTCTTTTTTTTACTCCTACCATTTCGTGATTTATGACAAAATTCCAGAAGCCTTACTTTGCGTTTTATATATGAATAAATTATCATTTTTTGCATAGGTTGAAAAGCTGTAGCACGAAAACTAAAAGTAGCACATTCAAGTCCTTTGCAGATTTGAATTAAGGACATCCCACGTTATCATTTGCAATGTATTTTTTTTTTTTACTCCACACATTTCGTGATTTATGACAAAATTCCAGAAGCCTTACTTTGCGTTTTATATATGAATAAATTATCATTTTTTGCATAGGTTGAAAAGCTGTAGCGCGAAAACTAGAAGTCGCACATCCAAGTCCTTTGCAGATTCGAATTAAGGACATCCCAAGTTATCATTTGCAATGTATCCTTTTTTTTTACTCCTACCATTTCGTGATTTATGACAAAATTCCAGAAGCCTTACTTTGCGTTTTATATATGAATAAATTATCATTTTTTGCATAGGTTGAAAAGCTGTAGCACGAAAACTAAAAGTAGCACATCCAAGTCCTTTGCAGATTTGAATTGAGGACATCCCACGTTATCATTTGCAATGTATTCTTTTTTTTTACTCCACACATTTCGTGATTTATGACAAAATTCCAGAAGCCTTACTTTGCGTTTTATATATGAATAAATTATCATTTTTTGCATAGGTTGAAAAGCTGTGGCGCGAAAACTAAAAGTCGCACATCCAAGTTCTTTGCAGATTCAAATTAAGGACATCCCAAGTTATCATTTGCAATGTATCCTTTTTTTTTACTCCTACCATTTCGTGATTTATGACAAAATTCCAGAAGCCTTACTTTGCGTTTTATATATGAATAAATTATCATTTTTTGCATAGGTTGAAAAGCTGTAGCGCGAAAACTAAAAGTCGCACATCCAAGTCCTTTGCAGATTTAGCAGATTTAAATTAAGGACATCCCAAGTTATCATTTGCAATGTATTCTTTTTTTTACTCCTACCATTTCGTGATTTATGACAAAATTCCAGAAGCCTTACTTTGCGTTTTATATATGAATAAATTATCATTTTTTGCATAGGTTGAAAAGCTGTGGCGCGAAAACTAAAAGTCGCACAGCCAAGTCCTTTGCAGATTTGAATTAGGGACATCCCACGTTATCATTTGCAATGTATTCTTTTTTTTTACTCCTACCATTTCGTGATTTATGACAAAATTCCAGAAGCCTTACTTTGCGTTTTATATATGAATAAATTATCATTTTTTGCATAGGTTGAAAAGCTGTGGCGCGAAAACTAAAAGTCGCACAGCCAAGTCCTTTGCAGATTTAAATTAAGGACATCCCAAGTTATCATTTGCAATGTATCCTTTTTTTTACTCCTACCATTTCGTGATTTATGACAAAATTCCAGAAGCCTTACTTTGCGTTTTATATATGAATAAATTATCATTTTTTGCATAGGTTGAAAAGCTGTGGCGCGAAAACTAAAAGTCGCACAGCCAAGTCCTTTGCAGATTTGAATTGAGGACATCCCACGTTATCATTTACAATGTATCCTTTTTTTTACTCCTACCATTTCGTGATTTATGACAAAATTCCAGAAGCCTTACTTTGCGTTTTATATATGAATAAATTATCATTTTTTGCATAGGTTGAAAAGCTGTGGCGCGAAAACTAAAAGTCGCACATCCAAGTCCTTTGCAGATTCGAATTAAGGACATCCCAAGTTATCATTTGCAATGTATCCTTTTTTTTACTCCTACCATTTCGTGATTTATGACAAAATTCCAGAAGCCTTACTTTGCGTTTTATATATGAATAAATTATCATTTTTTGCATAGGTTGAAAAGCTGTAGCACGAAAACTAAAAGTAGCACATCCAAGTCCTTTGCAGATTTGAATTGAGGACATCCCACGTTATCATTTGCAATGTATTCTTTTTTTTTACTCCACACATTTCGTGATTTATGACAAAATTCCAGAAGCCTTACTTTGCGTTTTATATATGAATAAATTATCATTTTTTGCATAGGTTGAAAAGCTGTAGCGCGAAAACTAAAAGTCGCACAGCCAAGTCCTTTGCAGATTTGAATTGAGGACATCCCACGTTATCATTTGCAATGTATCCTTTTTTTTACTCCTACCATTTCGTGATTTATGATAAAATTCCAGAAGCCTTACTTTGCGTTTTATATATGAATAAATTATCATTTTTTGCATAGGTTGAAAAGCTGTAGCGCGAAAACTAAAAGTCGCACAGCCAAGTCCTTTGCAGATTTGAATTAAGGACATCCCACGTTATCATTTACAATGTATCCTTTTTTTTAGTCCTACCATTTCGTGATTTATGACAAAATTCCAGAAGCCTTTCTTTGCGTTTTATATATGAATAAATTATCATTTTTTGCATAGGTTGAAAAGCTGTGGCGCGAAAACTAAAAGTCGCACATCCAAGTTCTTTGCAGATTCGAATTAAGGACATCCCAAGTTATCATTTGCAATGTATACTTTTTTTTACTCCTACCATTTCGTGATTTATGACAAAATTCCAGAAGCCTTACTTTGCGTTTTATATATGAATAAATTATCATTTTTTGCATAGGTTGAAAAGCTGTGGCGCGAAAACTAAAAGTAGCACATTCATGTCCTTTGCAGATTTGAATTAAGGACATCCCACGTTATCATTTGCAATGTATTTTTTTTTTTTACTCCACACATTTCGTGATTTATGACAAAATTCCAGAAGCCTTACATTGCGTTTTATATATGAATAAATTATCATTTTTTGCATAGGTTGAAAAGCTGTAGCGCGAAAACTAAAAGTCGCACATCCAAGTCCTTTGCAGATTTAAATTAAGGACATCCCAAGTTATCATTTACAATGTATCCTTTTTTTTTACTCCTACCATTTCGTGATTTATGACAAAATTCCAGAAGCCTTACTTTGCGTTTTATATATGAATAAATTATCATTTTTTGCATAGGTTGAAAAGCTGTAGCGCGAAAACTAAAAGTCGCACATCCAAGTCCTTTGCAGATTTAAATTAAGGACATCCCAAGTTATCATTTACAATGTATCCTTTTTTTTTACTCCTACCATTTCGTGATTTATGACAAAATTCCAGAAGCCTTACTTTGCGTTTTATATATGAATAAATTATCATTTTTTGCATAGGTTGAAAAGCTGTGGCGCGAAAACTAAAAGTAGCACATTCATGTCCTTTGCAGATTTGAATTAAGGACATCCCACGTTATCATTTGCAATGTATTTTTTTTTTTTACTCCACACATTTCGTGATTTATGACAAAATTCCAGAAGCCTTACATTGCGTTTTATATATGAATAAATTATCATTTTTTGCATAGGTTGAAAAGCTGTAGCGCGAAAACTAAAAGTCGCACATCCAAGTCCTTTGCAGATTTAAATTAAGGACATCCCAAGTTATCATTTACAATGTATCCTTTTTTTTTACTCCTACCATTTCGTGATTTATGACAAAATTCCAGAAGCCTTACTTTGCGTTTTATATATGAATAAATTATCATTTTTTGCATAGGTTGAAAAGCTGTGGCGCGAAAACTAAAAGTCACACATCCAAGTTCTTTGCAGATTCGAATTAAGGACATCCCAAGTTATCATTTGCAATGTATTCTTTTTTTTTACTCCTACCATTTCGTGATTTATGACAAAATTGCAGAAGCCTTACTTTGCGTTTTATATATGAATAAATTATCATTTTTTGCATAGGTTGAAAAGCTGTAGCACGAAAACTAAAAGTAGCACATCCAAGTCCTTTGCAGATTTGAATTGAGGACATCCCACGTTATTATTTGCAATGTATTCTTTTTTTTAACTCTACACATTTCGTGATTTATGACAAAATTCCAGAAGCCTTACTTTGCGTTTTATATATGAATAAATTATCATTTTTTGCATAGGTTGAAAAGCTGTAGCGCGAAAACTAAAAGTCGCACAGTCAAGTCCTTTGCAGATTTGAATTGAGGACATCCCACGTTATCATTTGCAATGTATTTTTTTTTTTACTCCTACCATTTCGTGATTTATGACAAAATTCCAGAAGCCTTACTTTGCGTTTTATATATGAATAAATTATCATTTTTTGCATAGGTTGAAAAGCTGTGGCGCGAAAACTAAAAGTCGCACATCCAAGTTCTTTGCAGATTCGAATTAAGGAAATCCCAAGTTATCATTTGCAATGTATCCTTTTTTGACTCCTACCATTTCGTGATTTATGACAAAATTCCAGAAGCCTTACTTTGCGTTTTATATATGAATAAATTATCATTTTTTGCATAGGTTGAAAAGCTGTGGCGCGAAAACTAAAAGTCGCACATCCAAGTCCGTTGCAGATTTGAATTGAGGACATCCCACGTTATCATTTGCAATGTATTCTTTTTTTTTACTCCACACATTTCGTGATTTATGACAATATTCCAGAAGCCTTACTTTGCGTTTTATATATGAATAAATTATCATTTTTTGCATAGGTTGAAAAGCTGTAGCGCGAAAACTAAAAGTCGCACAGCCAAGTCCTTTGCAGATTCGAATTAAGGACATCCCAAGTTATCATTTGCAATGTATCCTTTTTTTTGCTCCTACCATTTCGTGATTTATGACAAAATTCCAGAAGCCTTACTTTGCGTTTTATATATGAATAAATTATCATTTTTTGCATAGGTTGAAAAGCTGTAGCGCGAAAACTAAAAGTCGCACAGCCAAGTCCTTTGCAGATTCGAATTAAGGACATCCCAAGTTATCATTTGCAATGTATCCTTGTTTTTGCTCCTACCATTTCGTGATTTATGACAAAATTCCAGAAGCCTTACTTTGCGTTTTATATATGAATAAATTATCATTTTTTGCATAGGTTGAAAAGCTGTAGCGCGAAAACTAAAAGTCGCACAGCCAAGTCCTTTGCAGATTTGAATTGAGAACATCCCACGTTATCATTTGCAATGTATCCTTTTTTTTACTCCTACCATTTCGTGATTTATGACAAAATTCCAGAAGCCTTACTTTGCGTTTTATATATGAATAAATTATCATTTTTTGCATAGGTTGAAAAGCTGTAGCGCGAAAACTAAAAGTCGCACAGCCAAGTCCTTTGCAGATTTGAATTGAGAACATCCCACGTTATCATTTGCAATGTATCCTTTTTTTTGCTCCTACCATTTCGTGATTTATGACAAAATTCCAGAAGCCTTACTTTGCGTTTTATATATGAATAAATTATCATTTTTTGCATAGGTTGAAAAGCTGTAGCGCGAAAACTAGAAGTCGCACAGCCAAGTTCTTTGCAGATTTGAATTGAGGACATCCCACGTTATCATTTGCAATGTATTTTTTTTTTCACTCCTACCATTTCGTGATTTATGACAAAATTCCAGAAGCCTTACTTTGCGTTTTATATATGAATAAATTATCATTTTTTGCATAGGTTGAAAAGCTGTAGCGCGAAAACTAAAAGTCGCACAGCCAAGTCCTTTGCAGATTTGACTTGAGGACATCCCACGTTATCATTTGCAATGTATCCTTTTTTTTACTCCTACCATTTCGTGATTTATGACAAAATTCCAGAAGCCTTACTTTGCGTTTTATATATGAATAAATTATCATTTTTTGCATAGGTTGAAAAGCTGTAGCGCGAGAACTGAAAGTCGCACAGCCAAGTCCTTTGCAGATTCGAATTAAGGACATCCCAAGTTATCATTTGCAATGTATCCTTTTTTTTGCTCCTACCATTTCGTGATTTATGACAAAATTCCAGAAGCCTTACTTTGCGTTTTATATATGAATAAATTATCATTTTTTGCATAGGTTGAAAAGCTGTAGCGCGAAAACTAAAAGTCGCACAGCCAAGTCCTTTGCAGATTCGAATTAAGGACATCCCAAGTTATCATTTGCAATGTATCCTTTTTTTTGCTCCTACCATTTCGTGATTTATGACAAAATTCCAGAAGCCTTACTTTGCGTTTTATATATGAATAAATTATCATTTTTTGCATAGGTTGAAAAGCTGTAGCGCGAAAACTAAAAGTAGCACATTCAAGTCCTTTGCAGATTTGAATTAAGGACATCCCACGTTATCGTTTGCAATGTATTCTTTTTTTTTACTCCACACATTTCGTGATTTATGACAAAATTCCAGAAGCCTTACTTTGCGTTTTATATATGAATAAATTATCATTTTTTGCATAGGTTGAAAAGCTGTAGCGCGAAAACTAGAAGTCGCACATCCAAGTCCTTTGCAGATTCGAATTAAGGACATCCCAAGTTATGATTTGCAATGTATCCTTTTTTTTTACTCCTACCATTTCGTGATTTATGACAAAATTTCAGAAGCCTTACTTTGCGTTTTATATATGAATAAATTATCATTTTTTGCATAGGTTGAAAAGCTGTAGCACGAAAACTAAAAGTAGCACATCCAAGTCCTTTGCAGATTTGAATTGAGGACATCCCACGTTATCATTTGCAATGTATTTTTTTTTTTACTCCACACATTTCGTGATTTATGACAAAATTCCAGAAGCCTTACTTTGCGTTTTATATATGAATAAATTATCATTTTTTGCATAGGTTGAAAAGCTGTGGCGCGAAAACTAAAAGTCGCACATCCAAGTTCTTTGCAGATTCGAATTAAGGACATCCCAAGTTATCATTTGCAATGTATCCTTTTTTTTTACTCCTACCATTTCGTGATTTATGACAAAATTCCAGAAGCCTTACTTTGCGTTTTATATATGAATAAATTATCATTTTTTGCATAGGTTGAAAAGCTGTAGCACGAAAACTAAAAGTAGCACATTCAAGTCCTTTGCAGATTTGAATTAAGGACATCCCACGTTATCATTTGCAATGTATTTTTTTTTTTTACTCCACACATTTCGTGATTTATGACAAAATTCCAGAAGCCTTACTTTGCGTTTTATATATGAATAAATTATCATTTTTTGCATAGGTTGAAAAGCTGTAGCGCGAAAACTAGAAGTCGCACATCCAAGTCCTTTGCAGATTCGAATTAAGGACATCCCAAGTTATCATTTGCAATGTATCCTTTTTTTTTACTCCTACCATTTCGTGATTTATGACAAAATTCCAGAAGCCTTACTTTGCGTTTTATATATGAATAAATTATCATTTTTTGCATAGGTTGAAAAGCTGTAGCACGAAAACTAAAAGTAGCACATCCAAGTCCTTTGCAGATTTGAATTGAGGACATCCCACGTTATCATTTGCAATGTATTCTTTTTTTTTACTCCACACATTTCGTGATTTATGACAAAATTCCAGAAGCCTTACTTTGCGTTTTATATATGAATAAATTATCATTTTTTGCATAGGTTGAAAAGCTGTAGCGCGAAAACTAAAAGTCGCACATCCAAGTCCTTTGCAGATTTAGCAGATTTAAATTAAGGACATCCCAAGTTATCATTTGCAATGTATTCTTTTTTTTACTCCTACCATTTCGTGATTTATGACAAAATTCCAGAAGCCTTACTTTGCGTTTTATATATGAATAAATTATCATTTTTTGCATAGGTTGAAAAGCTGTAGCACGAAAACTAAAAGTAGCACATTCAAGTCCTTTGCAGATTTGAATTAAGGACATCCCACGTTATCATTTGCAATGTATCCTTTTTTTTACTCCTACCATTTCGTGATTTATGACAAAATTCCAGAAGCCTTACTTTGCGTTTTATATATGAATAAATTATCATTTTTTGCATAGGTTGAAAAGCTGTAGCACGAAAACTAAAAGTAGCACATCCAAGTCCTTTGCAGATTTGAATTGAGGACATCCCACGTTATCATTTGCAATGTATTCTTTTTTTTTACTCCACACATTTCGTGATTTATGACAAAATTCCAGAAGCCTTACTTTGCGTTTTATATATGAATAAATTATCATTTTTTGCATAGGTTGAAAAGCTGTGGCGCGAAAACTAAAAGTCGCACATCCAAGTTCTTTGCAGATTCAAATTAAGGACATCCCAAGTTATCATTTGCAATGTATCCTTTTTTTTTACTCCTACCATTTCGTGATTTATGACAAAATTCCAGAAGCCTTACTTTGCGTTTTATATATGAATAAATTATCATTTTTTGCATAGGTTGAAAAGCTGTAGCGCGAAAACTAAAAGTCGCACATCCAAGTCCTTTGCAGATTTAGCAGATTTAAATTAAGGACATCCCAAGTTATCATTTGCAATGTATTCTTTTTTTTACTCCTACCATTTCGTGATTTATGACAAAATTCCAGAAGCCTTACTTTGCGTTTTATATATGAATAAATTATCATTTTTTGCATAGGTTGAAAAGCTGTGGCGCGAAAACTAAAAGTCGCACAGCCAAGTCCTTTGCAGATTTGAATTAAGGACATCCCACGTTATCATTTGCAATGTATTCTTTTTTTTTACTCCTACCATTTCGTGATTTATGACAAAATTCCAGAAGCCTTACTTTGCGTTTTATATATGAATAAATTATCATTTTTTGCATAGGTTGAAAAGCTGTGGCGCGAAAACTAAAAGTCGCACAGCCAAGTCCTTTGCAGATTTAAATTAAGGACATCCCAAGTTATCATTTGCAATGTATCCTTTTTTTTACTCCTACCATTTCGTGATTTATGACAAAATTCCAGAAGCCTTACTTTGCGTTTTATATATGAATAAATTATCATTTTTTGCATAGGTTGAAAAGCTGTGGCGCGAAAACTAAAAGTCGCACAGCCAAGTCCTTTGCAGATTTGAATTGAGGACATCCCACGTTATCATTTACAATGTATCCTTTTTTTTACTCCTACCATTTCGTGATTTATGACAAAATTCCAGAAGCCTTACTTTGCGTTTTATATATGAATAAATTATCATTTTTTGCATAGGTTGAAAAGCTGTGGCGCGAAAACTAAAAGTCGCACATCCAAGTCCTTTGCAGATTCGAATTAAGGACATCCCAAGTTATCATTTGCAATGTATCCTTTTTTTTACTCCTACCATTTCGTGATTTATGACAAAATTCCAGAAGCCTTACTTTGCGTTTTATATATGAATAAATTATCATTTTTTGCATAGGTTGAAAAGCTGTAGCACGAAAACTAAAAGTAGCACATCCAAGTCCTTTGCAGATTTGAATTGAGGACATCCCACGTTATCATTTGCAATGTATTCTTTTTTTTTACTCCACACATTTCGTGATTTATGACAAAATTCCAGAAGCCTTACTTTGCGTTTTATATATGAATAAATTATCATTTTTTGCATAGGTTGAAAAGCTGTAGCGCGAAAACTAAAAGTCGCACAGCCAAGTCCTTTGCAGATTTGAATTGAGGACATCCCACGTTATCATTTGCAATGTATCCTTTTTTTTACTCCTACCATTTCGTGATTTATGATAAAATTCCAGAAGCCTTACTTTGCGTTTTATATATGAATAAATTATCATTTTTTGCATAGGTTGAAAAGCTGTAGCGCGAAAACTAAAAGTCGCACAGCCAAGTCCTTTGCAGATTTGAATTAAGGACATCCCACGTTATCATTTACAATGTATCCTTTTTTTTAGTCCTACCATTTCGTGATTTATGACAAAATTCCAGAAGCCTTTCTTTGCGTTTTATATATGAATAAATTATCATTTTTTGCATAGGTTGAAAAGCTGTGGCGCGAAAACTAAAAGTCGCACATCCAAGTCCTTTGCAGATTTAAATTAAGGACATCCCAAGTTATCATTTACAATGTATCCTTTTTTTTTACTCCTACCATTTCGTGATTTATGACAAAATTCCAGAAGCCTTACTTTGCGTTTTATATATGAATAAATTATCATTTTTTGCATAGGTTGAAAAGCTGTGGCGCGAAAACTAAAAGTCACACATCCAAGTTCTTTGCAGATTCGAATTAAGGACATCCCAAGTTATCATTTGCAATGTATTCTTTTTTTTTACTCCTACCATTTCGTGATTTATGACAAAATTGCAGAAGCCTTACTTTGCGTTTTATATATGAATAAATTATCATTTTTTGCATAGGTTGAAAAGCTGTAGCACGAAAACTAAAAGTAGCACATCCAAGTCCTTTGCAGATTTGAATTGAGGACATCCCACGTTATTATTTGCAATGTATTCTTTTTTTTAACTCTACACATTTCGTGATTTATGACAAAATTCCAGAAGCCTTACTTTGCGTTTTATATATGAATAAATTATCATTTTTTGCATAGGTTGAAAAGCTGTAGCGCGAAAACTAAAAGTCGCACAGTCAAGTCCTTTGCAGATTTGAATTGAGGACATCCCACGTTATCATTTGCAATGTATTTTTTTTTTTACTCCACACATTTCGTGATTTATGACAAAATTCCAGAAGCCTTACTTTGCGTTTTATATATGAATAAATTATCATTTTTTGCATAGGTTGAAAAGCTGTGGCGCGAAAACTAAAAGTCGCACATCCAAGTTCTTTGCAGATTCGAATTAAGGAAATCCCAAGTTATCATTTGCAATGTATCCTTTTTTTTACTCCTACCATTTCGTGATTTATGACAAAATTCCAGAAGCCTTACTTTGCGTTTTATATATGAATAAATTATCATTTTTTGCATAGGTTGAAAAGCTGTAGCGCAAAAACCAAAAGTCGCACAGCCAAGTCCTTCGCAGATTTGAATTGAGGACATCCCACGTTATCATTTGCAATGTATCCTTTTTTTTACTCCTACCATTTCGTGATTTATGACAAAATTCCAGAAGCCTTACTTTGCGTTTTATATATGAATAAATTATCATTTTTTGCATAGGTTGAAAAGTTGTAGCGCGAAAACTAAAAGTCGCACATCCAAGTTCTTTGCAGATTCGAATTAAGGACATCCCAAGTTATCATTTGCAATGTATTCTTTTTTTTTTACTCCTACCATTTCGTGATTTATGACAAAATTCCAGAAGCCTTACTTTGCGTTTTATATATGAATAAATTATCATTTTTTGCATAGGTTGAAAAGCTGTGGCGCGAAAACTAAAAGTCGCACATCCAAGTCCGTTGCAGATTTGAATTGAGGACATCCCACGTTATCATTTGCAATGTATCTTTTTTTTTTACTCCTACCATTTCGTGATTTATGACAAAATTCCAGAAGCCTTACTTTGCGTTTTATATATGAATAAATTATCATTTTTTGCATAGGTTGAAAAGCTGTGGCGCGAAAACTAAAAGTCGCACAGCCAAGTCCTTTGCAGATTTGAATTGAGGACATCCCAAGTTATCATTTACAATGTATACTTTTTTTTACTCCTACCATTTCGTGATTTATGACAAAATTCCAGAAGCCTTACTTTGCGTTTTATATATGAATAAATTATCATTTTTTGCATAGGTTGAAAAGCTGTGGCGCGAAAACTAAAAGTCGCACATCCAAGTTCTTTGCAGATTTGAATTGAGGACATCCCACGTTATCATTTGCAATGTATCTTTTTTTTTTACTCCTACCATTTCGTGATTTATGACAAAATTCCAGAAGCCTTACTTTGCGTTTTATATATGAATAAATTATCATTTTTTGCATAGGTTGAAAAGCTGTGGCGCGAAAACTAAAAGTCGCACACCCAAGTCCTTTGCAGATTTGAATTGAGGAAATTCACGTTATCATTTGCAATGTATCCTTTTTTTTACTCCTACCATTTCGTGATTTATGACAAAATTCGAGAAGCCTTACTTTGCGTTTTATATATGAATAAATTATCATTTTTTGCATAGGTTGAAAAGCTGTAGCGCGAAAACTAAAAGTCACACAGCCAAGTCCTTTGCAGATTTGAATTGAAGACATCCCACGTTATCATTTGCAATGTATCCTTTTTTTACTCCTACCATTTCGTGATTTATGACAAAATTCCAGAAGCCTTACTTTGCGTTTTATATATGAATAAATTATCATTTTTTGCATAGGTTGTAAAGCTGTAGCACGAAAACTAAAAGTAGCACATCCAAGTCCTTTGCAGATTTGAATTGAGGACATCCCAAGTTATCATTTGCAATGTATCCTTTTTTTTACTCCTACCATTTCGTGATTTATGACAAAATTCCAGAAGCCTTACTTTGCGTTTTATATATGAATAAATTATCATTTTTTGCATAGGTTGAAAAGCTGTAGCGCGAAAACTAAAAGTCGCACAGCCAAGTCCTTTGCAGATTTGAATTGAGGACATCCTACGCTATCATTTGCAATGTATCCTTTTTTTTACTCCTACCATTTCGTGATTTATGACAAAATTCCAGAAGCCTTACTTTGCGTTTTATATATGAATAAATTATCATTTTTTGCATAGGTTGAAAAGTTGTAGCGCGAAAACTAAAAGTCGCACATCCAAGTTCTTTGCAGATTCGAATTAAGGACATCCCAAGTTATCATTTGCAATGTATCCTTTTTTTTTACTCCTACCATTTCGTGATTTATGACAAAATTCCAGAAGCCTTACTTTGCGTTTTATATATGAATAAATTATCATTTTTTTGCATAGGTTGAAAAGCTGTAGCGCGAAAACTAAAAGTCGCACATCCAAGTCCTTTGCAGATTTGAATTGAGGACATCCCACGTTATCATTTGCAATGTATCCTTTTTTTTTACTCCTACCATTTCGTGATTTATGACAAAATTCCAGAAGCCTTACTTTGCGTTTTATATATGAATAAATTATCATTTTTTGCATAGGTTGAAAAGCTGTGGCGCGAAAACTAAAAGTCGCACATCCAAGTTCTTTGCAGATTCGAATTAAGGACATCCCAAGTTATCATTTGCAATGTATCCTTTTTTTTACTCCTACCATTTCGTGATATATGACAAAATTCCAGAAGCCTTACTTTGCGTTTTATATATGAATAAATTATCATTTTTTACATAGGTTGAAAAGCTGTGGAGCGAAAACTAAAAGTCGCACAGCCAAGTCCTTTGCAGATTTGAATTGAGGACATCCCACGTTATCATTTGCAATGTATCCTTTTTTTTACTCCTACCATTTCGTGATTTATGACAAAATTCCAGAAGCCTTACTTTGCGTTTTATATATGAATAAATTATCATTTTTTGCATAGGTTGAAAAGCTGTAGCGCGAAAACTAGAAGTCGCACAGCCAAGTCCTTTGCAGATTTGAATTGAGGACATCACACGTTATCATTTGCAATGTATCCTTTTTTTTACTCTTACCATTTCGTGATTTATGACAAAATTCCAGAAGCCTTACTTTGCGTTTTATATATGAATAAATTATCATTTTTTGCATAGGTTGAAAAGTTGTAGCGCGAAAACTAAAAGTCGCACATCCAAGTTCTTTGCAGATTCGAATTAAGGACATCCCAAGTTATCATTTGCAATGTATTCTTTTTTTTTTACTCCTACCATTTCGTGATTTATGACAAAATTCCAGAAGCCTTACTTTGCGTTTTATATATGAATAAATTATCATTTTTTGCATAGGTTGAAAAGCTGTGGCGCGAAAACTATAAGTCGCACATCCAAGTTCTTTGCAGATTCGAATTAAGGACATCCCAAGTTATCATTTGCAATGTATCCTTTTTTGACTCCTACCATTTCGTGATTTATGACAAAATTCCAGAAGCCTTACTTTGCGTTTTATATATGAATAAATTATCATTTTTTGCATAGGTTGAAAAGCTGTGGCGCGAAAACTAAAAGTCGCACATCCAAGTCCGTTGCAGATTTGAATTGAAAACATCCCACGTTATCATTTGCAATGTATCTTTTTTTTTTACTCCTACCATTTCGTGATTTATGACAAAATTCCAGAAGCCTTACTTTGCGTTTTATATATGAATAAATTATCATTTTTTGCATAGGTTGAAAAGCTGTGGCGCGAAAACTAAAAGTCGCACAGCCAAGTCCTTTGCAGATTTGAATTGAGGACATCCCAAGTTATCATTTACAATGTATCCTTTTTTTTACTCCTACCATTTCGTGATTTATGACAAAATTCCAGAAGCCTTACTTTGCGTTTTATATATGAATAAATTATCATTTTTTGCATAGGTTGAAAAGCTGTGGCGCGAAAACTAAAAGTCACAAATCCAAGTCCGTTGCGATTTGAATTGAGGACATCCCACGTTATCATTTGCAATGTATCTTTTTTTTTGACTCCTACCATTTCGCGATTTATGACAAAATTCCAGAAGCCTTACTTTGCGTTTTATATATGAATAAATTATCATTTTTTGCATAGGTTGAAAAGCTGTGGCGCGAAAACTGAAAGTCGCACATGCAAGTTCTTTGCAGATTCGAATTAAGGACATCCCAAGTTATCATTTGCAATGTATCTTTTTTTTTTACTCCTACCATTTCGTGATTTATGACAAAATTCCAGAAGCCTTACTTTGCGTTTTATATATGAATAAATTATCATTTTTTGCATAGGTTGAAAAGCTGTGGCGCGAAAACTAAAAGTCGCACAGCCAAGTCCTTTGCAGATTTGAATTGAGGACATCCCACGTTATCATTTGCAATGTATCCTTTTTCAACTCCTACCATTTCGTGATTTATGACAAAATTCCAGAAGCCTTACTTTGCGTTTTATATATGAATAGATTATCATTTTTTGCATAGGTTGTAAAGCTGTAGCACGAAAACTAAAAGTAGCACATCCAAGTCCTTTGCAGATTTGAATTGAGGACATCCCAAGTTATCATTTGCAATGTATCCTTTTTTTTACTCCTACCATTTCGTGATTTATGACAAAATTCCAGAAGCCTTACTTTGCGTTTTATATATGAATAAATTATCATTTTTTGCATAGGTTGAAAAGCTGTAGCGCGAAAACTAAAAGTCGCACAGCCAAGTCCTTTGCAGATTTGAATTGAGGAAATCCTACGCTATCATTTGCAATGTATCCTTTTTTTCACTCCTACCATTTCGTGATTTATGACAAAATTCCAGAAGCCTTACTTTGCGTTTTATATATGAATAAATTATCATTTTTTGCATAGGTTGAAAAGTTGTAGCGCGAAAACTAAAAGTCGCACATCCAAGTTCTTTGCAGATTCGAATTAAGGACATCCCAAGTTATCATTTGCAATGTATCCTTTTTTTTTACTCCTACCATTTCGTGATTTATGACAAAATTCCAGAAGCCTTACTTTGCGTTTTATATATGAATAAATTATCATTTTTTGCATAGGTTGAAAAGCTTTAGCGCGAAAACTAAAAGTCGCACAGCCAAGTTCTTTGCAGATTTGAATTGAGGACATCCCACGTTATCATTTGCAATGTATCCTTTTTTTTACTCCTACCATTTCGTGATTTATGACAAAATTCCAGAAGCCTTACTTTGCGTTTTATATATGAATAAATTATCATTTTTTGCATAGGTTGAAAAGCTGTGGCGCGAAAACTAAAAGTCGCACATCCAAGTTCTTTGCAGATTTGAATTAAGGACATCCCAAGTTATCATTTGCAATGTATCCTTTTTTTTACTCCTACCATTTCGTGATTTATGACAAAATTCCAGAAGCCTTACTTTGCGTTTTATATATGAATAAATTATCATTTTTTGCATAGGTTGAAAAGTTGTAGCGCGAAAACTAAAAGTCGCACATCCAAGTTCTTTGCAGATTCGAATTAAGGACATCCCAAGTTATCATTTGCAATGTATTCTTTTTTTTTTACTCCTACCATTTCGTGATTTATGACAAAATTCCAGAAGCCTTACTTTGCGTTTTATATATGAATAAATTATCATTTTTTGCATAGGTTGAAAAGCTGTGGCGCGAAAACTAAAAGTCGCACATCCAAGTTCTTTGCAGATTCGAATTAAGGACATCCCAAGTTATCATTTGCAATGTATCCTTTTTTTTACTCCTACCATTTCGTGATTTATGACAAAATTCCAGAAGCCTTACTTTGCGTTTTATATATGAATAAATTATCATTTTTTGCATAGGTTGAAAAGCTGTGGCGCGAAAACTAAAAGTCGCACATCCAAGTCCGTTGCAGATTTGAATTGAGGAGATCCCACGTTAGTATTTGCAATGTAT
This sequence comes from Bombylius major, assembly GCA_932526495.1. Classification (NCBI taxonomy): domain Eukaryota; kingdom Metazoa; phylum Arthropoda; class Insecta; order Diptera; family Bombyliidae; genus Bombylius; species Bombylius major. The sequence continues at coordinate 32,310,236 of OW052042.1, forward strand.
CTTTTTTTTTTACTCCTACCATTTCGTGATTTATGACAAAATTCCAGAAGCCTTACTTTGCGTTTTATATATGAATAAATTATCATTTTTTGCATAGGTTGAAAAGCTGTGGCGCGAAAACTAAAAGTCGCACAGCCAAGTCCTTTGCAGATTTGAATTGAGGACATCCCACGTTATCATTTGCAATGTATCCTTTTTTTTTACTCCTACCATTTCGTGATTTATGACAAAATTCCAGAAGCCTTACTTTGCGTTTTATATATGAATAAATTATCATTTTTTGCATAGGTTGAAAAGCTGTGGCGCGAAAACTAAAAGTCGCACATCCAAGTGCTTTACAGATTTCAACTGAGCACATCCCACGTTATCATTTGCAATGTATCCTTTTTTTTACTCCTACTATTTCGTGATTTATGACAAAATTCCAGAAGCCTTACATTGCGTATTATATATGAATAAATTATCATTTTTTGCATAGGTTGAAAAGCTGTAGCGCGAAAACTAAAAGTCGCACATCCAAGTCCTTTGCAGATTTAAATTAAGGACATCCCAAGTTATCATTTACAATGTATCCTTTATTTTTACTCCTACCATTTCGTGATTTATGACAAAATTCCAGAAGCCTTACTTTGCGTTTTATATATGAATAAATTATCATTTTTTGCATAGGTTGAAAAGCTGTGGCGCGAAAACTAAAAGTCACACATCCAAGTTCTTTGCAGATTCGAATTAAGGACATCCCAAGTTATCATTTGCAATGTATTCTTTTTTTTTACTCCTACCATTTCGTGATTTATGACAAAATTCCAGAAGCCTTACTTTGCGTTTTATATATGAATAAATTATCATTTTTTGCATAGGTTGAAAAGCTGTAGCACGAAAACTAAAAGTAGCACATCCAAGTCCTTTGCAGATTTGAATTGAGGACATCCCACGTTATTATTTGCAATGTATTCTTTTTTTTTACTCCACACATTTCGTGATTTATGAAAAAATTCCAGAAGCCTTACTTTGCGTTTTATATATGAATAAATTATCATTTTTTGCATAGGTTGAAAAGCTGTAGCGCGAAAACTAAAAGTCGCACAGCCAAGTCCTTTGCAGATTTGAATTGAGGACATCCCACGTTATCATTTGCAATGTATCATTTTTTTTACTCCTACCATTTCGTGATTTATGACAAAATTCCAGAAGCCTTACTTTGCGTTTTATATATGAATAAATTATCATTTTTTGCATAGGTTGAAAAGCTGTGGCGCAAAAACTAAAAGTGGCACATCCAAGTTCTTTTCAGATTCGAATTAAGGACATCCCAAGTTATCATTTGCAATGTATCCTTTTTTTTACTCCTACCATTTCGTGATTTATGACAAAATTCCAGAAGCCTTACTTTGCGTTTTATATATGAATAAATTATCATTTTTTGCATAGGTTGAAAAGCTGTGGCGCGAAAACTAAAAGTCGCACATCCAAGTCCTTTGCAGATTTGAATTGAGGACATCCCACGTTATCATTTGCAATGTATCCTTTTTTTTTACTCCTACCATTTCGTGATTTATGACAAAATTCCAGAAGCCTTACTTTGCGTTTTATATATGAATAAATTATCATTTTTTGCATAGGTTGAAAAGCTGTGGCGCGAAAACTAAAAGTCGCACATCCAAGTGCTTTACAGATTTGAACTGAGCACATCCCACGTTATCATTTGCAATGTATCCTTTTTTTTACTCCTATCATTTCGTGATTTATGACAAAATTCCAGAAGCCTTACTTTGCGTTTTATATATGAATAAATTATCATTTTTTGCATAGGTTGAAAAGCTGTGGCGCGAAAACTAAAAGTCGCACATCCAAGTGCTTTACAGATTTGAACTGAGCACATCCCACGTTATCATTTGCAATGTATCCTTTTTTTTACTCCTATCATTTCGTGATTTATGACAAAATTCCAGAAGCCTTACATTGCGTTTTATATATGAATAAATTATCATTTTTTGCATAGGTTGAAAAGCTGTAGCGCGAAAACTAAAAGTCGCACATCCAAGTCCTTTGCAGATTTAAATTAAGGACATCCCAAGTTATCATTTACAATGTATCCTTTTTTTTTACTCCTACCATTTCGTGATTTATGACAAAATTCCAGAAGCCTTACTTTGCGTTTTATATATGAATAAATTATCATTTTTTGCATAGGTTGAAAAGCTGTGGCGCGAAAACTAAAAGTCACACATCCAAGTTCTTTGCAGATTCGAATTAAGGACATCCCACGTTATCATTTGCAATGTATTCTTTTTTTTTACTCCTACCATTTCGTGATTTATGACAAAATTCCAGAAGCCTTACTTTGCGTTTTATATATGAATAAATTATCATTTTTTGCATAGGTTGAAAAGCTGTGGCGCGAAAACTAAAAGTCGCACATCCAAGTGCTTTACAGATTTCAACTGAGCACATCCCACGTTATCATTTGCAATGTATCCTTTTTTTTACTCCTACTATTTCGTGATTTATGACAAAATTCCAGAAGCCTTACATTGCGTATTATATATGAATAAATTATCATTTTTTGCATAGGTTGAAAAGCTGTAGCGCGAAAACTAAAAGTCGCACATCCAAGTCCTTTGCAGATTTAAATTAAGGACATCCCAAGTTATCATTTACAATGTATCCTTTATTTTTACTCCTACCATTTCGTGATTTATGACAAAATTCCAGAAGCCTTACTTTGCGTTTTATATATGAATAAATTATCATTTTTTGCATAGGTTGAAAAGCTGTGGCGCGAAAACTAAAAGTCACACATCCAAGTTCTTTGCAGATTCGAATTAAGGACATCCCAAGTTATCATTTGCAATGTATTCTTTTTTTTTACTCCTACCATTTCGTGATTTATGACAAAATTCCAGAAGCCTTACTTTGCGTTTTATATATGAATAAATTATCATTTTTTGCATAGGTTGAAAAGCTGTAGCACGAAAACTAAAAGTAGCACATCCAAGTCCTTTGCAGATTTGAATTGAGGACATCCCACGTTATTATTTGCAATGTATTCTTTTTTTTTACTCCACACATTTCGTGATTTATGAAAAAATTCCAGAAGCCTTACTTTGCGTTTTATATATGAATAAATTATCATTTTTTGCATAGGTTGAAAAGCTGTAGCGCGAAAACTAAAAGTCGCACAGCCAAGTCCTTTGCAGATTTGAATTGAGGACATCCCACGTTATCATTTGCAATGTATCATTTTTTTTACTCCTACCATTTCGTGATTTATGACAAAATTCCAGAAGCCTTACTTTGCGTTTTATATATGAATAAATTATCATTTTTTGCATAGGTTGAAAAGCTGTGGCGCAAAAACTAAAAGTGGCACATCCAAGTTCTTTTCAGATTCGAATTAAGGACATCCCAAGTTATCATTTGCAATGTATCCTTTTTTTTACTCCTACCATTTCGTGATTTATGACAAAATTCCAGAAGCCTTACTTTGCGTTTTATATATGAATAAATTATCATTTTTTGCATAGGTTGAAAAGCTGTGGCGCGAAAACTAAAAGTCGCACATCCAAGTCCTTTGCAGATTTGAATTGAGGACATCCCACGTTATCATTTGCAATGTATCCTTTTTTTTTACTCCTACCATTTCGTGATTTATGACAAAATTCCAGAAGCCTTACTTTGCGTTTTATATATGAATAAATTATCATTTTTTGCATAGGTTGAAAAGCTGTGGCGCGAAAACTAAAAGTCGCACATCCAAGTGCTTTACAGATTTGAACTGAGCACATCCCACGTTATCATTTGCAATGTATCCTTTTTTTTACTCCTATCATTTCGTGATTTATGACAAAATTCCAGAAGCCTTACTTTGCGTTTTATATATGAATAAATTATCATTTTTTGCATAGGTTGAAAAGCTGTGGCGCGAAAACTAAAAGTCGCACATCCAAGTGCTTTACAGATTTGAACTGAGCACATCCCACGTTATCATTTGCAATGTATCCTTTTTTTTACTCCTACCATTTCGTGATTTATGACAAAATTCCAGAAGCCTTACATTGCGTTTTATATATGAATAAATTATCATTTTTTGCATAGGTTGAAAAGCTGTAGCGCGAAAACTAAAAGTCGCACATCCAAGTCCTTTGCAGATTTAAATTAAGGACATCCCAAGTTATCATTTACAATGTATCCTTTTTTTTTACTCCTACCATTTCGTGATTTATGACAAAATTCCAGAAGCCTTACTTTGCGTTTTATATATGAATAAATTATCATTTTTTGCATAGGTTGAAAAGCTGTGGCGCGAAAACTAAAAGTCACACATCCAAGTTCTTTGCAGATTCGAATTAAGGACATCCCACGTTATCATTTGCAATGTATTCTTTTTTTTTACTCCTACCATTTCGTGATTTATGACAAAATTCCAGAAGCCTTACTTTGCGTTTTATATATGAATAAATTATCATTTTTTGCATAGGTTGAAAAGCTGTGGCGCGAAAACTAAAAGTCGCACATCCAAGTTCTTTGCAGATTTGAATTAGGGACGTCCCAAGTTATCATTTGCAATGTATCTTTTTTTTTTCCTACCATTTCGTGAGTTATGACAAAATTCCAGAAGCCTTACTTTGCGTTTTATATATGAATAAATTATCATTTTTTGCATAGGTTGAAAAGCTGTAGCGCGAAAACTAGAAGTCGCACATCCAAGTCCTTTGCAGATTCGAATTAAGGACATCCCACGTTATCATTTGCAATGTATCCTTTTTTTTTACTCGTACCATTTCGTGATTTATGACAAAATTCCAGAAGCCTTACTTTGCGTTTTATATATGAATAAATTATCATTTTTTGCATAGGTTGAAAAGCTGTGGCGCGAAAACTAAAAGTCGCACAGCCAAGTCCTTTGCAGATTTGAATTGAGGACATCCTACGTTATCATTTGCAATGTATCCTTTTTTTTTACTCCTACCATTTCGTGATTTATGACAAAATTCCAGAAGCCTTACTGTGCGTTTTATATATGAATAAATTATCATTTTTTGCATAGGTTGAAAAGCTGTAGCGCGAAAACTAAAAGTCGCACATCCAAGTTCTTTGCAGATTTGAATTAAGAACATCCCACGTTATCGTTTGCAATGTATCCTTTTTTTTACTCCTACCATTTCGTGATTTATGACAAAATTCCAGAAGCCTTACTTTGCGTTTTATATATGAATAAATTATCATTTTTTGCATAGGTTGAAAAGCTGTAGCGCGAAAACTAAAAGTCGCACAGCCAAGTCCTTTGCAGATTCGAATTAAGGACATCCCAAGTTATTATTTGCAATGTATCCTTTTTTTTACTCCTACCATTTCGTGATTTATGACAAAATTCCAGAAGCCTTACTTTGCGTTTTATATATGAATAAATTATCATTTTTTGCATAGGTTGAAAAGCTGTGGCGCGAAAACTAAAAGTCGCACATCAAAGTGCTTTACAGATTTGAACTGAGCACATCTCACGTTATCATTTGCAATGTATCCTTTTTTTTACTCCACACATTTCGTGATTTATGACAAAATTCCAGAAGCCTTACTTTGCGTTTTATATATGAATAAATTATCATTTTTTGCATGGGTTGAAAAGCTGTAGCGCGAAAACTAAAAGTCGCACAGCCAAGTCCTTTGCAGATTTGAATTGAGGACATCCCACGTTATCATTTGCAATGTATTATTTTTTTTACTCCTACCATTTCGTGATTTATGACAAAATTCCAGAAGCCTTACTTTGCGTTTTATATATGAATAAATTATCATTTTTTGCATAGGTTGAAAAGCTGTGGCGCGAAAACTAAAAGTCGCACATCCAAGTTCTTTGCAGATTCGAATTAAGGACATCCCAAGTTATCATTTGCAATGTATCCTTTTTTTTACTCCTACCATTTCGTGATTTATGACAAAATTCCAGAAGCCTTACTTTGCGTTTTATATATGAATAAATTATCATTTTTTGCATAGGTTGAAAAGCTGTAGCGCGAAAACTAAAAGTCGCACATCCAAGTCCTTTGCAGATTTGAATTGAGGACATCCCACGTTATCATTTGCAATGTATCCTTTTTTTTTACTCCTACCATTTCGTGATTTATGACAAAATTCCAGAAGCCTTACTTTGCGTTTTATATATGAATAAATTATCATTTTTTGCATAGGTTGAAAAGCTGTGGCGCGAAAACTAAAAGTCGCACATCCAAGTTCTTTGCAGATTCGAATTAAGGACATCCCAAGTTATCATTTGCAATGTATCCTTTTTTTTACTCCTACCATTTCGTGATATATGACAAAATTCCAGAAGCCTTACTTTGCGTTTTATATATGAATAAATTATCATTTTTTGCATAGGTTGAAAAGTTGTAGCGCGAAAACTAAAAGTCGCACATCCAAGTTCTTTGCAGATTCGAATTAAGGACATCCCAAGTTATCATTTGCAATGTATCCTTTTTTTTTACTCCTACCATTTCGTGATTTATGACAAAATTCCAGAAGCCTTACTTTGCGTTTTATATATGAATAAATTATCATTTTTTGCATAGGTTGAAAAGCTGTAGCGCGAAAACTAAAAGTCGCACAGCCAAGTCCTTTGCAGATTTGAATTGAGGACATCCCACGTTATCATTTGCAATGTATCCTTTTTTTTACTCCTACCATTTCGTGATTTATGACAAAATTCCAGAAGCCTTACTTTGCGTTTTATATATGAATAAATTATCATTTTTTGCATAGGTTGAAAAGCTGTAGCGCGAAAACTAGAAGTCGCACAGCCAAGTCCTTTGCAGATTTGAATTGAGGACATCACACGTTATCATTTGCAATGTATCCTTTTTTTTACTCTTACCATTTCGTGATTTATGACAAAATTCCAGAAGCCTTACTTTGCGTTTTATATATGAATAAATTATCATTTTTTGCATAGGTTGAAAAGTTGTAGCGCGAAAACTAAAAGTCGCACATCCAAGTTCTTTGCAGATTCGAATTAAGGACATCCCAAGTTATCATTTGCAATGTATTCTTTTTTTTTTACTCCTACCATTTCGTGATTTATGACAAAATTCCAGAAGCCTTACTTTGCGTTTTATATATGAATAAATTATCATTTTTTGCATAGGTTGAAAAGCTGTGGCGCGAAAACTATAAGTCGCACATCCAAGTTCTTTGCAGATTCGAATTAAGGACATCCCAAGTTATCATTTGCAATGTATCCTTTTTTGACTCCTACCATTTCGTGATTTATGACAAAATTCCAGAAGCCTTACTTTGCGTTTTATATATGAATAAATTATCATTTTTTGCATAGGTTGAAAAGCTGTGGCGCGAAAACTAAAAGTCGCACATCCAAGTCCGTTGCAGATTTGAATTGAGGACATCCCAAGTTATCATTTACAATGTATCCTTTTTTTTACTCCTACCATTTCGTGATTTATGACAAAATTCCAGAAGCCTTACTTTGCGTTTTATATATGAATAAATTATCATTTTTTGCATAGGTTGAAAAGCTGTGGCGCGAAAACTAAAAGTCACAAATCCAAGTCCGTTGCGATTTGAATTGAGGACATCCCACGTTATCATTTGCAATGTATCTTTTTTTTTGACTCCTACCATTTCGCGATTTATGACAAAATTCCAGAAGCCTTACTTTGCGTTTTATATATGAATAAATTATCATTTTTTGCATAGGTTGAAAAGCTGTGGCGCGAAAACTGAAAGTCGCACATGCAAGTTCTTTGCAGATTCGAATTAAGGACATCCCAAGTTATCATTTGCAATGTATCTTTTTTTTTTACTCCTACCATTTCGTGATTTATGACAAAATTCCAGAAGCCTTACTTTGCGTTTTATATATGAATAAATTATCATTTTTTGCATAGGTTGAAAAGCTGTGGCGCGAAAACTAAAAGTCGCACAGCCAAGTCCTTTGCAGATTTGAATTGAGGACATCCCACGTTATCATTTGCAATGTATCCTTTTTCAACTCCTACCATTTCGTGATTTATGACAAAATTCCAGAAGCCTTACTTTGCGTTTTATATATGAATAAATTATCATTTTTTGCATAGGTTGTAAAGCTGTAGCACGAAAACTAAAAGTAGCACATCCAAGTCCTTTGCAGATTTGAATTGAGGACATCCCAAGTTATCATTTGCAATGTATCCTTTTTTTTACTCCTACCATTTCGTGATTTATGACAAAATTCCAGAAGCCTTACTTTGCGTTTTATATATGAATAAATTATCATTTTTTGCATAGGTTGAAAAGCTGTAGCGCGAAAACTAAAAGTCGCACAGCCAAGTCCTTTGCAGATTTGAATTGAGGAAATCCTACGCTATCATTTGCAATGTATCCTTTTTTTTACTCCTACCATTTCGTGATTTATGACAAAATTCCAGAAGCCTTACTTTGCGTTTTATATATGAATAAATTATCATTTTTTGCATAGGTTGAAAAGTTGTAGCGCGAAAACTAAAAGTCGCACATCCAAGTTCTTTGCAGATTCGAATTAAGGACATCCCAAGTTATCATTTGCAATGTATCCTTTTTTTTTACTCCTACCATTTCGTGATTTATGACAAAATTCCAGAAGCCTTACTTTGCGTTTTATATATGAATAAATTATCATTTTTTGCATAGGTTGAAAAGCTGTAGCGCGAAAACTAAAAGTCGCACAGCCAAGTTCTTTGCAGATTTGAATTGAGGACATCCCACGTTATCATTTGCAATGTATCCTTTTTTTTACTCCTACCATTTCGTGATTTATGACAAAATTCCAGAAGCCTTACTTTGCGTTTTATATATGAATAAATTATCATTTTTTGCATAGGTTGAAAAGCTGTGGCGCGAAAACTAAAAGTCGCACATCCAAGTTCTTTGCAGATTTGAATTAAGGACATCCCAAGTTATCATTTGCAATGTATCCTTTTTTTTACTCCTACCATTTCGTGATTTATGACAAAATTCCAGAAGCCTTACTTTGCGTTTTATATATGAATAAATTATCATTTTTTGCATAGGTTGAAAAGTTGTAGCGCGAAAACTAAAAGTCGCACATCCAAGTTCTTTGCAGATTCGAATTAAGGACATCCCAAGTTATCATTTGCAATGTATTCTTTTTTTTTTACTCCTACCATTTCGTGATTTATGACAAAATTCCAGAAGCCTTACTTTGCGTTTTATATATGAATAAATTATCATTTTTTGCATAGGTTGAAAAGCTGTGGCGCGAAAACTAAAAGTCGCACATCCAAGTTCTTTGCAGATTCGAATTAAGGACATCCCAAGTTATCATTTGCAATGTATCCTTTTTTTTACTCCTACCATTTCGTGATTTATGACAAAATTCCAGAAGCCTTACTTTGCGTTTTATATATGAATAAATTATCATTTTTTGCATAGGTTGAAAAGCTGTGGCGCGAAAACTAAAAGTCGCACATCCAAGTCCGTTGCAGATTTGAATTGAGGAGATCCCACGTTAGTATTTGCAATGTATCTTTTTTTTTTACTCCTACCATTTCGTGATTTATGACAAAATTCCAGAAGCCTTACTTTGCGTTTTATATATGAATAAATTATCATTTTTTGCATAGGTTGAAAAGCTGTGGCGCGAAAACTAAAAGTCGCACAGCCAAGTCCTTTGCAGATTTGAATTGAGGACATCCCACGTTATCATTTGCAATGTATCCTTTTTTTTTACTCCTACCATTTCGTGATTTATGACAAAATTCCAGAAGCCTTACTTTGCGTTTTATATATGAATAAATTATCATTTTTTGCATAGGTTGAAAAGCTGTGGCGCGAAAACTAAAAGTCGCACATCCAAGTGCTTTACAGATTTCAACTGAGCACATCCCACGTTATCATTTGCAATGTATCCTTTTTTTTACTCCTACTATTTCGTGATTTATGACAAAATTCCAGAAGCCTTACATTGCGTATTATATATGAATAAATTATCATTTTTTGCATAGGTTGAAAAGCTGTAGCGCGAAAACTAAAAGTCGCACATCCAAGTCCTTTGCAGATTTAAATTAAGGACATCCCAAGTTATCATTTACAATGT